>OZ016550.1:12683087-14024630 GCA_963966675.1 Lasioglossum calceatum | reverse complement strand
GTGTGCTATCTTTTTGTCCCGGAGTGTATCTTATATACTATACATATGTATACGTTTCAAGCAATAGCATGTTGCGTAAAAGAACGAATGACGGCCGAATATTTTTACGTTAACTGTATTCTGACAACTCAATTCGCGTCTCACTGCGTATCACTGAAGAAACATTGCATCGGCTAATTCTGCACAACTGGCGCCATTGTTTTAGAAGCCAAGTGGTAGAAGAAAAGTTAGACTGTCCAACAAATTTCAACTTCTTTTATGTTCCCAATATACTGTTGGGTCCTTCTTATAGAGTTTTTTGCGCTGATTCCGAATCTGTCCTTAATTTTTCTCCTATACGCACAGTTTTTGAGCAACATGGCTTTGCAAAAAAAAAAAACATATTTTTCAACTTTAAACAAATATTGTGATGTTATTATAAAAGATATTGAATTGTTCTCTACAGCAAAAGATTCTTTAGACTTCCCGTTGCAAGCTGATGATGTGCGTCATATAGTTTCGCATCACTTCCGTTTGACTATGGGAGGAGGATGTTTTTGAGAATTTGACCCGACGATTTGCTAAATTGGAAATTGGTCATTAGCAAGGTAATTAATTATACCTATTGTCTTAATGTTTAAAAAATTGACATCGATTAATAAATAAATCATGGAAAATCGAACATCTTTTATTACAATATTACAAGAAAAAATGAAAGTGACCTTAAAATCTCCGAAAATCTTTCACCTACAAAAGAACTCTTTACCATAGTATACTGAAAAACTTTCGGTTAACACGTTCCGTGCCGAGCCGTTTTTGCACGATTTTTCATTCAGGCCATTTGCTTTGTTCTGTACTGCATTTTGTATAATACCTCATTCTTTTGGCAGAAAGAAAAGGAAAGGAAAACGGAGTTGGTGAAGAGGGGAACAGAATATCGAGAATAAACCGAGAATTCGCCGTTTACTATCGCCCTAAAAGTCCTATCTTTGTCGTTTACGAGGTGTAATTTGCATTATTCGGCAGCATGTAGTTATGAAAATAGCTACCCTTGCAATGCTGGAAAAAGGAGTCTACTCCCTTAATCTGCTACCTAGGTGCCGCGATAATCCGAGATATACCTGATCGTAATGCGGACCTTTAGTACAGTTAGGTACGTCTCCATCATTAACGCGCGTTATCAGTAAACAAAATTCTCGGGATTTGCTTTGAATCGGACAGGAGACCCTGCAAGCAGAATATCATGCATCTATTTCCGAATAAAGTAGATGAAAAGCACACTCAGCTTCGAGCATCGATTGCAGGCTGTAATCGATATCGGCTCGAAGCAGATCTGGCTGACTGACTGAGTATAGTAAACGTACAGACACTGATTGTGTATATTTGTTGACATTTTCAGAATTTCCAAGAACAGCAATAAAAAAAATTCGAACCGTTTCACGATATTCAAATTGTTTTCGCTGCATTGTACCAGGGTACGCGACGAAGTAATGGCGTCAATAAAGCTGGGCAATTACTTTGACCGTCGCGAGGGCCAATAAATCCAGGGTAGTTACCAAAACAACCCTGGATTTTCGAAGTCTGTTTATTGCGCGCGCTGTGTGCTTCCCCACAATGAAACTCTGCACGAAATTACCTGAACCTTTTGCCTGAATGTACGTTTGACAAGCTTCACATATAATCATTCATTTCATTTTCAAAGTACAGTACTGGACTTGGATTAACCGGCTCGATCGAGAGACAAACAGCCCGGACAAATTAAGGCCCGATGGATAATTGAGACCCGAGGGAAAGCAACGTCTAACGCTACAGAAAACGTAGGTGTGTGTGTGTGTATATAAGAAATTTTTGTAACTGGCTACTAAATAACTAAATAACTACATCGTGCGATTCGTTTAGTTCAGTATTGGATTATTTAATTTTCAAAGTGAGAAAAGAGCTACATTTTAATGAAATTGAATATACGTCCTTTTCTTTTAAGTATATCTTCATGTACGATTGTTGTAAAATTGTTCTTGTTCCAGATTCTCCAGCGTTACAAGACTGAATATCACTACGAGAGGCTGGATTACTATATCAACTCTATGTACACGCCCAAAGGACCCCCAAACTTGAAATTCATCGACAGGTAGACCGCTTCGAAGAAGCAGCGAACAATAAATCCGTCATTTCTACATTGGGGATTTTAGGCTACACATTTTTGCATTCGTCGTCTAGTTATTTATTTTGGTATATGTAGAAAAATAAAAAAAAAGAAAACAAGTAGCAAGGTGACTTTACACATTCAACGAATGTCTTCGACGATCTATCTACATATACTCTACATGATTCTTAATCATTATCTTCGTATCACCTTGAACTTCAGGTCACCATCAGGAGCGTACATGAACGTGATTTTGTATTTGGTTGGTTCGTGGTGGTACTCGAATTTGTAAGAACATATTCACTGAAACATTATTGTTTCAGAAATATAAATTGACACAATTAGTCGGATTCATTCAAAATATCAATTGATTTTTGTAGATGATAGCATTTGTTTGTCTACCTTGGCAAGCGTCACCTGCATCTCCAAATCGGCAAACCTTCTATCTAAACACATGCGAGAGCCCATTTGTGCATCTCATTGTCAAAGTCGCCAGGTAGTACCCCATCCTCTGTTGTAATCTCTTCGACCCCGAAACAAATCGTTCGCAATTATATGTGCATACTTCTAATCGCGTCTCTAATCACGATTGAGTGTATGATGTAAAAATGTTATTATAATTATTAACTTCCCGATTTTATAGGGAAGTTATTGTAATCACCCCGAAAATCGAAAATCGATTTTTTAGCAGATCTTCACGTTTCATGGTCATTGGAGTCATTTTAGACTATTTTCAGCAAAATGTTCGTATGTGTGTGTGTGTGTGTGTGGGTGGGTGTGTGCGTGTGTGCGTATGGCCGTTTGTATGTTATCAAATTTTTCGTTAACGTTTTCGGAAAAAGTAACAACGCGATCAGGATGATGAATGATGCAATCGATGTGCCCCGCTGTAACTTAGAGCTGATTAGATTTTGGTCCATTTTGGTCAAGTAGTTTTTTAGTTTTTTTAGGTTTTTTAGCTTTTTTCGAAAGAAGTTCATTCAACAATGCAATTTATACGAGAGGATGGACATTTTCCATCGAATAAACAAACGCAATTACAAAAAAATTTTTTTCTTAATTTTTTTTTTTAAATTAAAAAAAATTTTTTTTTTTAAACTGATGCTAATGTTACCCCGTGGAATAATCGAAAGTTATTCCAATGCAAGAGTGGGTTAATCATCGCTACTGCCGACAATACCTTTTCAAAGAATATTAATGAGTGTGTAAACTAATTTATATTACAACCATTGATAATACAATCTATTCAAAACGAATTGTTACCTGCAATTTTTATTCAACAAACTACGTACGTCGTTTCATCGGTAGAACGCACCGTTGACAGACATTAACGTTTACTTAATATTGTAACGTCTTAGTACGATAGTAATGGGGTTTTAGCATTATTTAAATTGAAATATCTCCTGAACTACTAACTTTTCGACGTACATAGGTTTGTACTTTTTTATAACGACTGTCCAGCTGCATCGATTGATGTATTAAACTATGCTTTAGAAACAGCCGAATGTAAAGAAGTCATAAAACCTGATTGTTATTTACGAGATAAACATATTAATTTATTTCACGAAATTATGAACAGAAATCTAAACGAGCGTGGAATATACAACTTTGCTCAAGATACTGATTACGTTCGAGCTTTTTTGAGTAATTTACAAGAGATCCCAGAACATGAGACGAATATTCAGATAATATACACTGGTGAAATTGGAAAAAAGGTAGTAGGACATTGGATTTGCACAAGATCTAATGATAACGGAAATGTACACATTTATGATAGTTTTAATGCTAATCATTTGAACCATGATGTAATAGATTATCTGAATGCCCTGTATAAATATAAGAAAAAATATATATTTCACAGAGTACAATATCAAAACAATGCGTTTGATTGTGGAGCATTTGCGATTTATTTTGCAACATTACTATGCTATAACAGGGAACCAGGCGAGCAACGAGCATACGATGTTGGTTTAATGCGACGTCATATAGCAAACATTTTGATAAGTAGAAAACTATTGAACTTCCCTGAAAACATATAATCTTCTTAAAATGTACACTAAATAATGATAATAAATAATATCCTGCAACTAACGAATCGGGAAGTTCTTTTTGTGACTCTCCAAGAGTCACACACCAAATATGAAACATTAATAGCTGTAGACCCTACTAGCCATGACTACCAATAACCCTCTCGCAAGAGCAGTCGTACCCGCGAACCGCGAACTCGCGAAGCGAGTGAGCAACAACAACCCTATTCGCGAGCGAGCGAAGCGAGCGAGCAACAATAACCTCACTCGCGAGCGAGCGGAGCGAGCGAGCAACAATATCCCTCTAGTTAGATATTGTTACGTCCTAAGGTGGACGTATGTTATAGATTTAAAAGATTAAATTGTTAGATTTTAAATTGAGAATAAAACGCAGTTTTGAACCTACCTGCATTCATCGGCTTCGGTTCGGGTAATTGAGGATTTGTTAAATACTAACAAGGGAACATATTCAGATGCGAAAATCGGATTTTAATGAAACTATGGGAGCTTATAGTTCTTTGAAAAATATTTGACACGTATTTTTTTTTATCGGCAACAAATCCACTCTGAAGGGGTGAGAACAGCCCTCAAAGTTGGGGGTCAAAACCATATTTTTTGAGATATCTCGGAAACCAGGGGTCCAAAAAATTTGAATTTTTTTTGAAATTGTGTGTTTTTCAAAGGGGAATGTAGTCGCGTAAACAAAATTTTAACAAAAGTTTTTTGTTTAAACAATATATTAAAAATTGGATTTTTTTTTGGCAGTTTCTCGTATTTATTGTTAGTTTATTTTAATGTAAACTTGGGTGTGTGATCTTTGATCCAAAATAGGGGATACATGTTTCAGGATTTTTTTTGTTTTTGCCATTTAACAATAATTATGCATAATGGAAGATAGTCTTGCACCTGGCGTGCGTAGAAAGGAATTCTGGCTTGTTTTATCGAAATATAAGCATTTAGTATAAACGTGTATAGTATTCTAAATAATACCACTGGAGTAGAAAGTTGGATTAGTTTGGAAAGAAGTCAAAGGACAGTTGGGACCTCGTGTACGAAGAAGTGTGTTTACGGCACCTAATGTCCATATTGAAGCTTCCACATCGGGTAAACTAACGAAAGAATTATTTAGAACGTGGTTGACTGAAGTATTTCTCCCATCTGCTCCAGAAAATTCTGATTTATTTCTTGACTCACGGAATGGATATAACGACGAGATCATACGTAACGCCCTGCCAGAGAACAAACAATTAGAGGTATTAACGACACCAAAAAGTACGACGCCATTAATCCAACCAGTTGACGTGTATGGGTTCCGCATTTGGAAGAATTTTGCCCGAAAACTTTCCGATCTTGCAATATTATTAAATATTGATATCAATCTACACGCAAGAGATAATATTATTAAACTACAATCATTAATCCACAACCAATTATCAGCTGCGCGTTATAAACGGTTATTTCAATATGCTTGGTCCCGCAGTGGATATATAGAAGAACGGCCAGGAGAATTTGAAAATCCCGTAGAGAGTTCTGCTTTACAATATTAGATGGTCTAACGTGTTTCCATTGTTCAAATGTAGTTGTACTTAAATGTTCTTGGTGCAAATAACCATTTATGTTTTTCTCATTTAATCCTTGAGTATCATTATTGCCAGAATTATGTAGAATAATCTTTGCGGACAGCTCTTCTTTCAAAATCAGCTCTTTTCAGAGCTACCATAAAAGACGAGGAAAACTCCAGCTTCGATTACTTTAAGGATCCACAGTTTAAAAAGGCTGGAGATATATTTTGACCGAAAGCCCAACGACAGCAGAAATGCACAGGCGAATTGGCTATAAAAGTCACCTTGGCTATAAAAGACCCTTACTCCGTCGCGGTCATTAGCATCGCGTCGCGCTGCTACCTGCGCCACCTTCTTTAGCTACTAATAAAACAATAAACGACACATAATCCAGTGGTATTATTTAAAATACTATACACGTTTATACTAAATGCTTATATTTCGATAAAACAAGCCAGAATTCCTTCCTACGCACGCCAGGTGCAAGACTATCTTCCATTATGCATAATTATTGTTAAATGGCAAAAACAAAAAAAATCCTGAAACATGTATCCCCTTATTTTGGATCAAAGATCACACACCCAATTACATTAAAATAAACTAACAATAAATACGAGAAACTGCCAAAAAAAAATCAAATTTTTAATATATTGTTTAAACAAAAAACTTTTGTTAAAATTTGTTTACGCGACTACATTCCCCTTTGAAAAACACACAATTTAAAAAAAAAATTCAAATTTTTTGGACCTCTGGTTTCCGAGATATCTCAAAAGATATGGTTTTGACCCCCAACTTTGAGGGCTGTTTTCACCCCTTCAGAGTGGATGGTTGCCGATAAAAAAAAATACGTGTCAAATATTTTTCAAAGAACTATAAGCTCCCATAGTTTCATCAAAATCCGATTTTCGCATCTGAATATGTTCCCTTGTAAGTGACTTTGATCTTGGAATTGAAACGAAGAAATCGAAGTAGGGTAAACTCTTTTAAAAATGATTTGAAATCTTGATTTTGTATAAAAACAACAAGAATATATTCTATCGAACAAGGGTACATTGAGTTATTGAAAGCTTATGATAAACTTGTTAGTAATTACCAATGCGCAGTTGTTTCGCTCGCAGGAGAAGATGTTGTAACTGTTTAAAAGCTCCGCAACGGGATGATGATGATGATGATGATGATAATCCGGCGGGTTAGATCTTCGCCAATCTCACTTTTCACGAACGTATTTGAATTGATTGGTACAGTAAACTTCTTGACCATTGAATCTCGAATGAACGAATGCGCTCCTGATGATGAGCTGTCCCTTTTATAGGTTGATCAATCCATTGTTCTCGTAGGTGAGTGCGTCTTTACCAATTCCGTTTAATCGCTTTTCTTCTTAGTCTCTTCTTAGGATCATATTACTCTGTGCGTCTTCCTAAATTAGGGGAAACGCACCATTTCTTAGACTTATAGTCATGAGGTGGCTGCATCATCGCCAATTCCGTTTAATCGCTTTTCTTCTTAGTCTCTTTCTTCTTAATCTCTAGGTGCGTTGCATCTTTTATCTTTCTCTTGGCCGGATCATATTACTCTGTGCGTCTTCCTAAATTAGGGGAACGCACCATTTCTTAGACTTATTAGTCATGAGGTGGCTGCATCATCACCAATTCTGTTTAATCGTTTTCTTCGTAATTGCTTTCTTCTAAATCGTGCACATTGCATCGATCGGAGAACAATCCATTGCTCATCGATTCATCCGAAAAACCTCACACTCTTCAGTGATGGACAGACTTCAGCGAATATTCGCTCACGATTTATTTTCAGAACTAACACAATAAAATAAATCTCGCTATGGTCGCAATTTGTTAAATGAAGATTTAAATTGAAAATGAGTTTTCTTAATTCTGTCGCACGCAGTGTGGTATAATATACGATAGTATTTTTACATTAATTTTAATATTTGATATTTTATTTCTTGTACAATATTATTGAAGTAAGTATATGAAAAGATATTAAGAAAATGTACTTATGTTATGCTTGATTTTATCATCAATTATTATTATTGGCTAAAGCACTGGACGTGACTCCGTCAACGTAAATAATACATATTAGGAACAATTGTACAGCAATTCGAGTGCTAAGGATTTTATGGATTTATGGCAAGAATGAGTATTAGAAGAATTTAAAATTACTGTTATGTATATTGTTTTCAACCTGTTAAGAATATTTCGAAAGCAAATCAATTTCTATTTCACTCCACTTTGTTGCGATGCAGGTGGAAAATGTATATTTTGCATAAAAATCCGCTGCGTTCTTGTGATAGATTCCACTTTGTTACCAACTAACATAACTTTTTAATGCCGAGGTGATGAGATATTCTTAACGCAACACGGTGTCTGCATTGCATTCTTGCAATCACCGCATGACCGCATCGAGAACAAACTAAAGTTCGAAGTGGTATCCGTTCGATCACACGCGCGGTTCCCTTTGGACCTCAAACAACTCGCGAGAACGTCCGGTTAACAAGCATGAGTTACACCGGATATGACATAGTAAAATATTTCATTGTTCTAGACACGGCGAGATTTTGGCGAGAATTTCGTACGCGCGTGCGGAAACCAGTTCTACAACCGCATACTGTTCGAAAGTACATCACGCCCATCGAAGTGGTCACCATCGATTTCATAAAAAGGTAAGATCGGTTGACTTTACGTTTCGAGGTCCATACTATGTATTGTGAAATCGACAGCTCTTCTAAATCCTGAAAGATTCACCTGACCGACGAAAAAATTAACTATATCAATTACTCAACGTGACTCTGACTTCACCTTATCTTTTAATAACACCTAATAATATTGTCACGTCCAGTGGTTTATCCAATAATAATAATTGATGATAAAATCAAACATAACATACATTTTCTTAATATCTTTTTATATACCTACTTCAATAATGTTGTACGAGAAATAAAATATCAAATATTAAAATTAATGTAAAAATACTATCGTATATTATACCACACTGCGTGCGACAGAATTAAGAAAACTCATTTTCAATTTAAATCTTCATTTAACAAATTGCGACCATAGCGAGATTTATTTTATTGTGTTAGTTCTGAAAATAAATCGTGAGCGAATATTCGCTGAAGTCTGTCCATCACTGAAGAGTGTGAGGTTTTTCGGATGAATTGATGAGCAATGGATTGTTCTCCGATCGATGCAATGTGCACGATTTAGAAGAAAGCAATTACGAAGAAAACGATTAAACAGAATTGGTGATGATGCAGCCACCTCATGACTAATAAGTCTAAGAAATGGTGCGTTCCCCTAATTTAGGAAGACGCACAGAGTAATATGATCCGGCCAAGAGAAAGATAAAAGATGCAACGCACCTAGAGATTAAGAAGAAAGAGACTAAGAAGAAAAGCGATTAAACGGAATTGGTAAAGACGCACTCACCTACGAGAACAATGGATTGATCAACCTATAAAAGGGACAGCTCAAAGTAAACAGAAGTTTACTGTACCAATCAATTCAAATACGTTCGTGAAAAGTGAGATTGGCGAAGATCTAACCCGCCGGATTATCATCATCATCATCATCATCCCGTTGCGGAGCTTTTAAACAGTTACAACATCTTCTCCTGCGAGCGAAACAACTGCGCATTGGTAATTACTAACAAGTTTATTATAAGCTTTCAATAACTCAATGTACCCTTGTTCGATAGAATATATTCTTGTTGTTTTTATACAAAATCAAGATTTCAAATCATTTGTAAAAGAGTTTACCCAACTTCGATTTCTTCGTTCCAATTCCAAGATCAAAGTCACTTAGTATTTAACAAATCCTCAATTACCCGAACCGAAGCCGGTGAATGCAGGTAGGTTCAAAACTGCGTTTTATTCTCAATTTAAAATCTATCAATTTAATCTATTAAATCTATAACATACGTCCACCTTAGGACGTAACAACAGACATTAACGTTTACTTAATGTGGTATTAAACTCGGTTATTTATGTACACAGCGGTTTATTTACGAATACGGTTACAATGGACGAACAATTCTGATTCGCTACAATGATTTATCCTAAATACAACACGACCACGGATGATATAACACGACTACGATTATTTCACGATCTTTCTCGACTAGGTTCTATAACGACTTTCGACTCGACTCGACTATGACTTTTTGAATTCTGCTTCGCGGCGCCCGCTTGCCCTGTTTTATATGGTGTGGTTCCTTCCTTTGTTTAATCCTCGGGCCAACGACCGCTTACCCTAAACGCGATTTGTCCCCCCGTTTTTCTCGAACGATCGGCAAAACATCGCACTTCTCATGTGCTGTTTTGTCCATCGTTCAGCTGACCCGCAGGACGCCACGCACAGGTGATGTGCGCGGGGTAATGCCCGCTATACCTAAACATCTAGTTGTTTTCGCAGTCCGTTCTTTCTCTCTCACACGCATACATCCATGTACTCATCTCACATTAATATTGTAACGTCTTAGTACGATAGTAATGGTGTTTTAGCATTATTTAAATGGAAATATCTCCTGAACTACTAACTTTTCGACGTACATAGGTTTGTACTTTTTTATAACGACTGTCCAGCTGCATCGATTGATGTATTAAACTATGCTTTAGAAACAGCCGAATGTAAAGAAGTCATAAAACCTGATTGTTATTTACGAGATAAACATATTAATTTATTTCACACGAAATTATGAACAGAAATCTAAACGAGGGTGGAATATACAACTTTGCTCAAGATACTGGTTACGTTCGAGCTTTTTTGAGTAATTTACAAGAGATCCCAGAACATGAGACGAGTATTCAGATAATATACACTGGTGAAATTGGAAAAAAGGTAGTAGGACATTGGATTTGCACAAGATCTGATGGCAACGACAATGTACACATTTATGATAGTTTCAATGCTAATCATTTGAACCATGATGTAATAGATTATTTGAATGCCCTTTACAAATATAATAAGAAATATATATTTCACAGGGTACAATATCAAAACAATGCGTTTGATTGTGGAGCATTTGCAATTTATTTTGCAACATTACTCTGCCACAACAAGGAACCAAGCGAGCAACGAGCATACGATGTTGGTTTAATGCGACGTCATATAGCAAACATTTTGATAAGTAGAAAACTATTGAACTTCCCTGAAAACATATAATCTTCTTAAAATGTACACTAAATAATGATAATAAATAATATACTGCAACTAACGAATCGGGAAGTTCTTTGTGTGACTCTCCAAGAGTCACACACCAAATATAAAACATTAATAGCTGTAGACCCTACTAGCCATGCGCACCAATAACCCTCTCGCAAGAGCAGTCGTACCCGCGAACCGCGAACTCGCGAAGCGAGTGAGCAACAACAACCCTACTCGCGAGCGAGCAACAATATCCCTCTAGTTTGATTTAAAATCGTGCACTTCCGACAAAAAGATAATATTTAATTGTACATACACTCCAACAACGGCAGGCAGATTTCTAAAGAAATCCTTGCGCACGACGCTTTTCTATCGTACAAAACACGGCATCGATTATCTGAAAGGCGTCGGACCTTCCTATCTGTAGATCTTCTCGATCTCGTCGGCATCGTAGTCGTAGACGAACAATAGATCCGGTCTGCGGATAAGTCCACTCAGATGACAAATGATTCCATATTCATCGTGCAAGATTTGCGTCACTTTTGCCACGTCCGAAATTTGATATTGACCGATTACACTGTCCAAAACTTTTTTTATGTTTCCAAATTACTGTTGGGCCCTTCTTATAGAGTTTTCTGCGCTGATTCCGAATCTGCCCTTAATTTGTCTCATATACGCACAGTTTTTCCGAAACATGACTCTGAGAAAAAAACATATTTTTCAACTTTGAACAAATATTGTGATGTCTTCTTCTACAGAAGTCTACAGATTTTTTTTTTTTTTATTATATTGAAAGCTTAATTGAAACTCCCCATAGGGGGTTATAAAGCTATACATTAGTGATATGTGTACATCTTACTGTTAAGATTAATAATGTAGGAACCGCAGAACATATTAGGTATATAACACATAAGTACATAACTTTAAATCTTTAAATTACATTGCTTGAAAAAATTGAAAAGAAGATAACATGCCTGAATATTCGGTTCATAAAGTAACGATCTGATATTTAAGGGTGGAAACAAATTGAGCTTCCTTAATTTTTTCATAAGATCAACTCTTTGTGATTCCAACAAGGCACATTGCCAAACGATATGGTTAAGATCTTGAACCTCATTACCACAGTTACATTTGGAATCATCTATTATGTGTAGTCGTGAAAGAGATGCTGCAAGATGATAATGATCTGCTCTACAACGATTGAATGTGACAATAAATTGTCGAGATAAACTTCTACCCGAAAACCATGGAGCAGTCCCATCTTTAACATAATACTGAAAGTATTCCTTGCCTTTAAACTGACCCTGCTGCATTGTTAAATCATTTGTACTTTGTCTACATTTATGTTTAAAAGATTCCCGTAAATCAGAGAATGGAATGACAATACTCTTATTAGCTTGTTCCAGTGTTGCAGACTTAGCTAAGGCGTCAGCCTCATCATTTCCAACAATGCCTGAATGGGACGGAATCCAAATAAATTCTATATTGCTATTATTTGATGTGATTTTCTTGAACTTAAAGTATTTCTCCTTAATTTCATAAATATAGAAGTTTGTCATTATATTAATCTCTGACTTTTGTAGACATAGCAGGGCACTGAGAGAATCGGTAAATATTTTATAATTTTGGTTTGTGTCCAAGAGAGCAATGTCAAGAGCATCAACTAAAGCAATGCATTCAGCCGTAAATATAGAAGCACTAGATGGGATGCTTTTTTTGGTAGATATATTTAAATCTTTACAAATGCATCCAGATCCAACAGAGTTAGAACCTGGAATTTTGCTACCATCAGTAAAAATTGCGTATGAGTCACAGTTTGAAAGCCAGTTATGTAATATGGAATTTGAATGGTTACATATTTTAAGATCATGACCAAGTTCAGTATTTATTGGAATCAAATTACTAATAACATTATAATCCAGACGATAAATATCATAACAGTTACTAATTCTTAAATTTCTTTTTATGTTAGGGATATCATCAATACATTGATGTATGAGTCTTTTCCTCTTGCGTTTAAAATTTCTAGTCTTGGAATAATATTGATGTATTTCCTTATTGACCAAGATGGAAGTATTGGAAATAACTTTACTCAAGTAGCTATTACATAAAAATTTTACACGATCTCTTATTGACGGGAGCTTTGACTCAGCTAATAGAATGTTGGTAGGAGTAGATATACGATAACCTAAAGCCGATCTAATGGCAGAAAATTGAATTTTTTCTAGTTTGTAGTTTAGATCTTTACGTGAAGGAAAATAAATGAAGCATCCATAATCAATATTTGAACGAACAAAACTTTTGTAAAGAATTAATAATGTTGTTGGGTCTGAACCCCACCATGTTCCGCATAGAAATTTAACGATATTTAAGGCTCTCATACATTTGCTTTGAACATAAGATAAATGATTTTTGAAAGATAATTCATAATCAAAAATTATTCCTAAGAATCGAGTGGAGCAGCTAGATTTGATAATGCAATCATTTACTTTAATTTCAGTTTGTCCAGGAAGGATCTTTTTGTTGTTAAAGTGAAGGAAAGCTGTTTTCTGTGGGCTAAGTTCCAAACCTAATAAAAAAAGATTACACTTTATAATGAAAATAGATCTTTCTATAAGATGTTTACATTTTCTTAGTGGAGAGATTTTTGAATAAATTGCAATGTCGTCTGCGAATTGAGATACACAGATATTTTTGGGCAAATTTTCAGTAATTTTGGAAACATATATTAAGTAAAGAAGTGGACTTAATACACCTCCTTGGGGGACACCTTTAAAGACCAATCTAACTTCGTCGCCTGTCAAACTTGTGAATATTTCTCTTTTGTATGTTAGAAATTTAACAAATCGAATTACATGGTAAGTGCAACCCACAGAGGCCAGTTTGTTCAACAAAATATCACTATTCACGTTATCAAAAGCACCTTGGACATCCAAAAAGGCTGCCAAGGTGTCCTTTCTCTTAAAAAATCCTTCTTGAACGTATAACATTAGCTTGGTGGCATTATCTATACATGATTGTCCTTTACGGAAACCCGTTTGGCTAGCTGGAAGTAGATTTTGGTGTTCAAGCCACCATTGTAACCTATTTTTAATAAGTGTTTCAAACAGTTTACAGAAACAAGAGGAAAGGGCTATAGGACGGACACTTTTTTTGTCTGATTTTTCAATGAAATGAATGTAATATTGATTCCATTCTTGAGGGTAGTCATTTGATAAGTAAATTTCGTTATAAATATCTAGTAGTAATAGTTTATATTGTACAGATAATGTTTTGATAACTAGATAATTGATCCCGTCAATGCCCGGAGCCGAGCCAGAATTTCGTGAGGCTAAGGCAGCGTTAAATTCGGTTAGATTGAAGCATGTATCAAAAAACTCATTGACATTACCGTTTGGTATATATGTAGGATCGGTAGGAACCCATGGAGGACTAATCTTGTCCAAAGCAGACAAAATTTTATTTTTATTTTGGAGATTCTCAGTTATGCTCTTAGGGTTAATTTTAACCCATTTATTTTTTAAAACTCTAACTCTGTTCCAAGTAAATTTTGTATCAGTATGAATGTTAATTTTTTCAGCAAATTCCCTAAAACTATCCTTCTTTTTTTTTTAAAATAATTTCTTTGTTTGAGCTGTAAATTTCTTATAGTTAATTAAATCAGTTAGGTTATGAGAATATTCCCATTTTTTATATGCAGCTCTTCTTAGTCTCTTGAACTTATCACACTCCGCGTCCCACCAAGGGACAGGATTTCTATGTCTACAAGGATTTACTCTTTTCCTTTCAGGAGTGTTGTGCTTAATGGAATTCGTTAGTACATTAATAAAAAATTTGTATTTTTCACTAGCAGCTAGAGTGTCATAAACAGGATCGAAAAAATCAACATAATGAATATCTAGGCATGATAGGACACCGTCCCAATCAGTGCAAACAGAATCAATTTTAAAGGATTTTCTATAATAATAATTTTTTTCAACCAAAATATCGAAATAGATAGGATAATGGTCAGAACCTAGAGTTTCATCACCAACCTTAATGTTAATTTTATCTGCAATATTCATAGATGTTAGGATGAGGTCAATATTAGACTTATTATTCCTATAAAGATCGACATGAGTGAATGTATTTGGGTTATGCAGAAATAGATCATTATTATCAATAGCTTGTAAAAGCCTTTCACCATTCTGGTCAGTATTGGAACAATTCCATATCCTATGATGGGAGTTAAAGTCCCCCATAAAAATACAGTTGTCATTTCTTCCAATATTACTAACCAGTTGATCCCATTGAGACTGAGAGAGAACAGAACCTGGAGTTCTATAACAAAATATGATCTTTAAAGGGGGATTAATATTAGTTAAATTTACGCCACCAATTTCGATGGAGTCATGAACTGAATTTAAATGATCCATCTCTGAAAACGCAATAGACTTACGTATAAGAAAAATAATGCTGCCTCCACGAGAATGTAATCTATCACGTCTATATGCATTAAAGCTTGGAAACTTTAAGTCTTTTTCAGGAGTCAGCCACGATTCCACACACACAAATATGTCTAAATTTTTTAACAACACTTCAACTTCTTCTTTCCGTTGTATGATGCTTCTTGCATTCCAGAAGAGCAGACGTAGATTTGAGGAGCTGCGACTACGTTGAGTAGAATAGGTGGGAGATTGCGATTGTAATAGCGAATTATTCATTGATCTTCTGAAGAACTAAAATCCTCACTAGAAGTGTCTTTCTTGTTTGATAGTAACTTTTTAATAATATTGGCCGTCAGAGCCTTATATTTTTTCTTTTTGATGTGTTTTTGCGTTTGTATTAACATTTCGATAAGTGCTGGAGTGTCGTTGGTGAATTTAGAAGCAAGACTTTGTATATCTGAGTTGTTCAAACTTTCCATAATAAAATTGGATAAATTTTCCACACTGAGAGGAGGATTTTGTGTCGTACACTTAATGAGTGATTTTATAAGATCGAATTGTTCTTTAAATTCGTCTGAACAGCTATCTATCTTAGACTTCTTATTTTTGTTTTTGTTTTTGTTTGTAGTTTTTTTAATTTCGATGTCCGTCGTACTTGGAATTTCACTTAAATTAGAGGAGTTGTAGACCGAACTGGTGTCTGAACGAGGACGTTTGATATTGAGTATAAGAGGAACTTTGAATGAATTGTTTTCTTCGTTTGATGGTTGTTTATCCTGATGAATTTCTTGAGAAAGGTTGTTATTATCAGATGCGTCATCCATCGCTTGACTGTAAGTAGTCATATCATTACTGGATTCTTTCTCAAGGTCGACCATTGGAGTGAAAGAAGTATGATCTTCATGCTGGACGGTAACTGAAGATTCTTGATTGACAGAGCCACTATTTTTACAGTGCTTGGCGAGATGACCTTCAGCTTTACAAACGAAACACGTCAATTTTACAGTTGAAATGTAAATCCAGTATAATGTGTTATCATAGTTTATTTGTATAGTATCTGGTATTTTATAGATATCGTCTGGATCAATATAAACCTGTCTTCTAAAACTCAGGATATGACTGTATCCAGGTTCAGTCATTCCTGCTCGAATGTACGATATTTGAGATTTTCTAGATATATTCATTTCTATCAATTTATCTTCGATAACATTGTTCGGTATTGTTGGACAAACATTGGACAGTATTATACGTTTAGCAGGAGAGACAAGCGGTCGTATTTCAAGAATGTGACCGTTAATGTTTACATTTTTGTGCGTACTGAGGAGAGTGTCAACGATAGTTTGGCTGCTCAGATATAGACATACTCTGCCGTGAGAAATTCTGGATCTGAATCGTATATTGGTTGGACCGACTAATTTTCCAATGGCCATGGTGTATTCTTTAATCATGATACCTTCTATTGAATCGACTACAATGGCATGATCCTTTTTCGGAACAAAAACATTTTGGGTTGCTTGAGCATATGAAACTTTTGATGTGGACATTGTTGTAGACATTGTTGGTTTGGCCTCAGTGAAGTTTACAAAACGTTGAGAATGAGCATCTCCAATATTGGAGGCACTCATTTATGTTGATATTCCTTCCACGAAAAGAACTTCCGAACACAGAGAAACTGTGTTCGGAGGAAAGAAGAACACAGAAAGCACAGAAACTTATTTCACAGTGATAGGTTAACTATATAATCGAATAGTAAACTCGCTGGCACGAGCGTAAACAAGTACGTCCTACCGCTGTGACGGCTCAAGCGAGGAAGTCTACAGATTCTGTAGACTTTCCCGAATCCAGTGATATACAATATTAATACATTATGATTGTTTAAACATGTTTAAATTAAACGGCGAGGTTTCGTTTCGTCTTTTCATCCGGCTATCAACAGTCAGCCACCAGAATTTTATTCTTTATTATAACTAGACACATCATTCAAGCACTCGGTGGACAAATGTTTATTCAATTACAATTGAAACGACAATTATTAAAAGAGGAAGCGGCAATTGGTTCGAACAATTTTGATCATTTCCGAATGTTTTACCAAATCAATTCTCTTCGTTTACAACACAAGCCAAATTAAATTTTCCATCTGTCTCGCGCGAAGAGGTGCAAGCAACATTTCAATGTAATACGTGCAGGTATACTCCATAAAACCCCGAGCCCCAACGCATTCAAACTTCCACCGTACAGAGCGGTGCAATTGGGCCCAATTGGTTACCTGGGCGCGCAATCAGTTTCCAGAATTCCTCCCTTACCATAAAACCATCGAGGGACCCGTGTTCGCCGTTCCGGACCCCCTTTGTCCGCTGTCCCGTTACTCCCGTTACGTTCCCGCCGTTTCGCCATGGTCAACGATCGTAAATTGGGGGCCGATCGCGTTACCGTTCTAATCTCTTGGACCTGTACTGTAGACGCGGGTCCGGGAGTTTTTCGCACCTATCCAGGGACGCGAGATCGAACCAGGTCGCGAATAACGTGATACATATTATATACTAACGATCTTCTCTCTCGCGCGTTGAGAATTCGAGAAGCGCACTTCGCGCGAGACTCGACGTCCAATGTGACCACTGAATCTTGCCCCGCGTCCAGCCCTCCTCTACACACACGCGATTCATCCCCCGCCAAGTGGGTAACGTTCCGAATTCCGGGGCCTGCTACGAGGAAGAGCATCCCAACCGACCACTTCTTCACGTCCTCCCTTTCACTCCAACTCTAATTTCCACTCCACTTTGTTCGTTAACACGACCGACATCGATTTTCCCGAACGTAGGAACCCCTTTTTCTAGCTTCCCTCTTCTCGTTTAACCCCCATTCTCGTTTTTATACAGGTTCCGCACTCCGAAGTCGCCCTTTTGCAAGTCAATTTTACCCTTTCGCAAATCAATTTCACCATTGAGCATTGACACCTACACTCCGGGACAAGAAGATAGCACGCTTTAAAATTAACGTAATATTTATTTATTTAACATTACAACCTTTACAGATTCTTGCAAAACACCTCTATAAACAGACACAAATGAAATTGAATTGAATTTCGCCAGTCTATACAATTTCATTTAAAAGAAAAGGATTTTTAAGGAAATATGGTGTGACAAAATGATAGCACATTTAACTTAAAATTATGTACAACAGTAAATCAACGAATGATATTTAATGCTTGATATTTTGTAGCTTCTCGTTTACATTTAATAACAGCCATCATTCTCTTTGGCAAAGATTTATAGAGTTTTTTAATAGTTTTTTTGCTCTAATTGCTCCCACTCATCTTGAATACATTTTTTCATTTGCATATACAGCTCGGGCAAGATTTCCGCAACAATTTTAAATAATGTTGAGGTCGGGTGACCTTGCTGGCGAATCCGAAACGCGAATTTTTTCTCGAGAAAAGTATTCTTTTACTAACTACTTTTGAAAAAGTACTACTTCTCGAGAAAAATATACTTCTCTCCAAAAATTCTGGTCGATACGTGTTTATTTGTTTCTAAATCATTTCCAAATACATTTAGCTATTCATTTTGCCTGTTATAAATTTGATTTTCAATTTAAATACAGTACCCGATACCGCACCAAATCATCATATTGTGAAAATAGTAACTCGAACAATCAGGTCCATCTACGCTAAACCTCTTTTCATCCGTAAATATTATTCTTCGCCATTTCTTTCGCATATGAATATTCTTTTCCGCAAAGTGTAACCGATCGTTCTTATGTTGCACAGTTAGCCAAGGCTTTTTCTTTAATTTTCTTCGTTGTATGTATTTGCATTTTTGTAAAACACGTCTCACCTTCTTTACATTAGTGTCTACAGCAACAGTTTGAGCAATTTGCCTTGCAGTCATCTTAGAATTCGATGCTGCTCTTTTAGTATTGCACGACGTTCCCGGGCACTTAGACTTTGCGGACGTCCAGCAATCTTCTTTTTACCATAGTTTTCCGGATTTTTCAAGAAATTCATTATTACTTTTCGACTTCTATTCATAATTTTTGCTATTTTTGTCACTGGATATTGTTCTTCTTCCAATTTTATCATAGTGTGAATCTCACACGCGTTCAATCTATTCTCGTGACCCGTTTTTGATAATATTTCGCCTGTTTTAAACAAATATACGACACGAGATAATATCACGGACTTTATTAACTATGTGCTGAGGTTGATGTTCGCAATTCGCGAGCTTCAGTGTAACTGCATGGAAAGCGTAGATTTACTACACTTGCTATCATTCTGACCCACTTGCGAACCACCATATTTACATTTTCATTTCTAGAATTCTGTTGAAGTAAATATTGTTGATGGTATTCAGTACGTTACACATAGAGGCAGGTCAGAATATGTTGACATAGTAAAATACTCATTTGCTTCAGTTTATTCTACCAAATGAGAAAAAATAGACAATGTGCTATCTTTTTGTCCCGGAGTGTAGGTGTATGTATAATAGGGTGGACCTTATTTTTTGACCAAAGAATTTTTTCCTGGGCACCCCCCAGAATTGTGACTACTGTTGAGAAAATGATCTGGAAAAAATTTGGGGCCGATTGGATCATGGGAAACCGGCGCTCAACGAATTTGAAATTTTTTTTTCCAATCTTGACATAAATATACGTTGGAATATATCGTTGAATTTGTCTTTTTTTTTCTCGGCAAGAATCCATATATAGCATAATCAATTGTTAATAGAAAAAATATCCGTGACCTTGAAAACTTGAAAAAATTTTTTTTTCTCTGATGCTATATTCACCTCCTTATATACTACAACTTTTGTTTGAAGAGTGTTTTCATTTGTACATAACTGACAGAGATATTAAGGGACGTCATTTGCATTATATGGAAGCATACGACTGCGCATGTAGCTATTTTCATAGATAAAAATAGGACTTTTGAGGCAGATGGCGCCCTAGATCGATCTTTTATCTAGCGTTTTTGACTGCTGGAAAACCCCGTGTTTGTATTATCGAGATATGAGAAGGCGAATCCCACACCCTTCCAATCCTGGAAGTCTATTCCCTTAAATAAATTCATTAACCCGCTCCAATCTATAAAAGAAAAACAGTTCTAGTATCGGAAAAAGAATTTATTATGAATATTATGTAAATTATGAAGAAAAGTGACATCAAAGTATTTCGTCCCGGATTTGCTGGCGGACTCGTCAGTTAGGGCCCAGCAAATCCTGTTTCAATTCTTGACACAATTATGTATCGTAAGCGTTTCGTCCCAGATCTGCTTGTGGACATTCGGCAAAACCAAGCAGATCCTGCCCTAGACGCGACTGTGTTAAGTCTTTCGACGTAATTCCAAAAAAACTCTCAGTCAACAAGCTCTCTAAACAAAACTTTCTCTCTATATTAAAAAATCCTTTGACAAATTCCGTTTTGTGGCGTCAGGATACTGCTTTCGATATTCCATCACAATTTGTAGTGTATATTGTTTCTTCACTTCGTTTCTTGATAAAATTTTATTATAATCCTCTATTAGTTTAACGCCCCGTTCAGCGGTATCATTGACCACCTTCAGGCCTTGAACTGTGTTCATTGAACATTCAACATTCAGACGCATTGAAGACTGCTTGTTGACCTTTTCGTGACCAGCGGGACGTATATGTCCCACTTCTGTTTTTAGACTATTTCGTTTCTTGGATTACTTCGAAAGGGTTAACACAGTCGCGTCTAGGGCAGGATCTGCTTGGTCTTACCGAATGTTCACAAGCAGATCTGGGTTCTATCAGGAATTGAGATAGGATTTACTGGCCGTCAGAACTGACAAGGGAACATATTCAGATGCGAAAATCGGATTTTGATGAAACTATGGGAGCTTATAGTTCTTTGAAAAATATTTGACACGTATTTTTTTTATCGGCAACCATCCACTCTGAAGGGGTGAAAACAGCCCTTAAAGTTGGGGGTCAAAACCATATTTTTTGAGATATCTCGGAAACCAGAGGTCCAAAAAATTTGAATTTTTTTTAAAATTGTGTGTTTTTCAAAGGGGAATGTAGTCGCGTAAACAAATTTTAACAAAAGTTTTTTGTTTAAACAATATATTAAAAATTTGATTTTTTTTGCAGTTTCTCTTATTTATTAGTTACTTGTTAGTTTATTTTAATGTAAACTTGGGTGTGTGATCTTTGATCCAAAATAGGGGATACATGTTTCAGGATTTTTTTTGTTTTTGCCTTTTAACAATAATTATGCATAATGGAAGATACTCTTGCACCTGGCGCGCGTAGAAAGGAATTCTGGCTTGTTTTATCGAAATATAAGCATTTAGTATAAACGTGTATAGTATTTTAAATAATACCACTGGATTTTGTGTCGTTTATTGTTTTATTAGTAGCTAAAGAAGGTGGCGCAGGTAGCAGCGCGACGCGGTGCTAATGACCGCGACGGAGTAAGGGTACCGACTTTTATAGCCAATTCGCCTGTGAATTTCTGCAGTCGTTGGGCTTTCGGTCAAAATATATCTCCAGCCTTTTTAAACTGTGGATCCTTAAAGTAATCGAAGCTGGAGTTTTCCTCATCGTTAATGGTAGCTCTGAAAAGAGCTGCTTTTGAAAGAAGAGCTGTCCGCAAAGATTATTCTACATAATTCTGGCAATAATGATACTCAAGGATAAAATGAGAAAAACATAAATGTTATTTGCACCAAGAACATTTAAGTACAACTACATTTGAACAATGGAAACACGTTAGACTATCTAATATTGTAAAGCAGAACTCTACGGGATTTTCAAATTCTCCTGGCCGTTCTTCTATATATCTACTGCGGAACCAAGCATATTGAAATAACCGTTTATAACGCGCAGCTGATAATTGGTTGTGGATTAATGATTGTAGTTTAATAATATTATCTCTTGCGTGTAGATTGATATCAATATTTAATAATATTGCAAGATCGGAAAGTTTTCGGGCAAAATTCTTCCAAATGCGGAACCCATACACGTCAACTGGTTGGATTAATGGCGTCGTATTTTTTGGTGTCGTTAATACCTCTAATTGTTTGTTCTCTGGCAGGGCGTTACGTATGATCTCGTCGTTATATCCATTCCATGAGTCCAGAAGTAAAACAGAATTTTCTGGAGCAGATGGGAGAAATACTTCAGTCAAACACGTTCTAAATAATTCTTTCGTTAGTTCACCCGATGTGGAAGCTTCAATATGGACATTAGGTGCCGTAAACACACTTCTTCGTAGACGAGGTCCCAACTGACCTTTGACTTCTTTCCAATCTAATCCAACTTTCTACTCGAGTGGTATTATTTAAAATACTATACACGTTTATACTAAATGCTTATATTTCGATAAAACAAGCCAGAATTCCTTCCTACGCACGCCAGGTGCAAGAGTATCTTCCATTATGCATAATTATTGTTAAATGGCAAAAACAAAAAAATCCTGAAACATGTATCCCCTATTTTCGATCAAAGATCACACACCCAAATTTACATTAAAATAAACTAACAATAAATACGAGAAACTGCCAAAAAAAATCCAATTTTTAATATATTGTTTAAACAAAAAACTTTTGTTAAAATTTTTTTGCGCGACTACATTCCCCTTTGAAAAACACACAATTTAAAAAAAATTCAAATTTTTTAGACCTCTGGTTTCCGAGATATCTCAAAAAATATGGTTTTGACCCCCAACTTTGAGGGCTGTTTTCACCCCTTCAGAGTGGATGGCTGCCGATTAAAAAAAATACGTGTCAAATATTTTTCAAAGAACTATAAGCTCCCACAGTTTAATCAAAATCCGATTTTCGCATCTGAATATGTACCCTTGTGAGCCGCACTGAACAGACCGCCAGCAAATCCGGGACGAAATACCTTGATGTCACCTCTTTTCGTAATTTATATAATATTCATAATAAATTCTTTTTCCGATGCTAGAACTGTTTTTCTTTTGCAGATTGGAGCGTATTAATGAATTTATTTAAGGGAGTAGACTTCCAGGATTGCAATGGTGCGGGATTCGCCTTCTCATTTCTCGATAATACAAACACGTGGTTTTTCAGTAGTCAAAAACGCTAGATAAAAGATCGATCTAGGGCGCTATCTGCCTCAAAAGTCCTATTTTTTATCTATGAAGATAGCTACATGCGCAGTCGTATGCTTCCAAATAATGCAAATGACGTCCCTTAATATCTCTGTCAGGTATGTACATATGAAAAAACTCTTCAAACAGAAGTTGTAGTATATAAGGAGGTGAATATAGCATCAGAGAAAAAAAATTTTTTCAAGGTCATTTTTTCAAGTTTTCTAGGTCACGGATGTTTTTTCTATTAACAACTGATTGTGCTATATATGGATTCTTGCAGAGAAAAAAAAGACGAATTCAACGATATATTCCAACGTATATTTATGTCAAGATTTTAAAAAAAACTTTTCGGCCCCAAATTTTTTCCAGATCATTTTCTCAACAGGTGTCACAATTCTGGAGGGTGCCCGGGAAAAAATTTTGCAAAATAATTTTCATCAAGTATAGCTAAGGTCCACCCTAATGTATAATTTGATCTAAATAAATAAACAAAATCAATTTTATATATTTTCTTAATGGGTGAAATTGTTTTCGCGAAAAACCTATAAAGTTTTTAGCGTCAGAATCTGCATGCCCCTTTTCGAAGATTTTGTTCTGTTTTATGCCACCGAGCAATATTTTGCTCGCATGATCCTCCAGTTACGCGAGCACAATGGGCTCGATACTATTTACGTATGATAAATCGTATGCACGAAGAAATAATGGTACATATCTCGCTCACAGTGACACGCTGTATTTACTGTCAACTCAGTCAACTGCCAATCGTTCCGCGTTTAGGGAGCGTTTCACGTTGATTGAAACGGCAACTCGGATGGAAACAAATGTCTATAGTGTATAGGTCGTCGCACATTAGAACGCGCCGGCACCGCGCGCCTCCGCTGTTTTGGGTTTCTTTTATGTAGTTCATAGTTTTATGTTTTATATCACGCATGGGCAAATTTTTGCTCGGTCGGAGGCATTTTCAAGACATACGGCACTACGGTCACCACGGGGACTGAGACGCGCGGCCGGGAGAAGTGGGGATACCCCTTGAAAATGCCTCTGATCGAGCAAAAATTTGCCCATGCGTGATGTAAAACATAGAACTATGAACTACATAGAAGAAATCGCGGCGGGGCGTTCTAGTGTGCGACGACCTTTATACTGCAAGGAAAGGTCAGACAGACAGGTATAAACGCTTCCGAGGATTTATATTATCCTCAATGTCGTCGATTGTTGTACCCTGCCATATTCAGGCCCCTGCCATACCCGGCCACTCTAAACAACCGTGATTATCCTTACGGGCACCGTCGCGTCGTCGGTTTTTCCCCGTCATAATTAATCCTCCGGCAACCCTCCCTCTTCCAAGTTTTCCCCGAAAACCTTTTGAATTGTACTTGCAGCTTGCAGCTATTCCTTCTGACACAAATATCCTGCAATTTCTACCATCTTTACCCCTTAGCACTACAGTGGTGACTCGAAATCACCACTAAAAATTGCTGTACCTTTATTCAAAATATTGTTTACATTGTTAAACATGTTGGTAGCTAATCAATTACTAAACCTTTAATTATTGTATGAGGTATTGCACTTCGGGACGAAAAGATAGCACACTTTGAAATTAATGTCATTTCTGTTTATGAAACATTAGATATTCAAGTTTTTTTATACACATATTTTTAGTGTGTCTTTCTTAACATGTATGAATGAAATGAAACGAAGCTTCATTCATTCAAGTAATCTATTTTTATTGAATGAAGTAGAATAATTATCAACGAAATATAAAGGTACAAAATGATAGCACTTGAAATATAACAGAATTAATCGATAAGAATCAATACTGAATATTTTGTAGGAACGCCTTTACAGCTAACGACTTTAATCATTCGGTTTGGTAAATATTTATAGAATTTTTTAATACTGTTTCGGCTAATATTCTCCCAGTCGTCCAAAATGCACTATTTTAAATCATCGTTAATACTTTGGAATTGTCTGCCATTTTGGCACACAGCTCTGGCAAGATGTCCCCAAGAATTTTCAATAATGATGAGGTTGGAGATCTTGCTGACCACTCCAAAACACGAATAACATAATTTTTGAAGAGAAGTATTTCTTGACCGCTTTCGCCGTGTGGACTACGACATTATCCTGTTGCAAAATGTGTGTATTTGCAGCCATTCTTACAGCATAAGTGTTTAGTTGTTCATTTATCATTTCAATATACCGTTCACTTTTCATTCGTCCTTTAATAAATTTTATTTCTGTTTTAGAAGCTAGTACCCACATTATCAATTACGTTTTGCAATGAATGTTTGCTTTTCAGTAACTTCTGTACAACTAACAAATGTAAAACTGCTATTTGTGCTATCATTTTGTCCCGGAGTGTACATCAATTTCATATCCATCGAATGAAAAAAATCGTATAGAACGAAATTATTCTACCTATGTAGAACGAAATCTGTCATTTTCGAGTTAAAACAGCTCCGAGTACAAAGGGTTAATTGTTACAACTACATATCTTTTAAATTTTCAATATAGGCCCACATTAAAAAGTTGTGAAATGCCACTTTTAGTATTTTCCCTACAATTCCGACCAATTACAATTTCTGGAAAAATTTCTTTTCACATCATGCAGTACTAACTAATTTCTCTTACTTCTCACATAAAGTCCAAATCGTGTAGTCCAATATTTAGAAAGTTACAGTTACTCGAATTAATACAACCCCTGGAAAAAAGTTTCCCATCCGGAGGCATTGATACGGATTTTACAGAAAAACATTCATGTTTTAGAAGTATAAAATATTACTTTATGGAGTTAAAACTGATGGGAAATGAAAAGGGGCTAATTGAAAATTGAAAAACAACAAAATATCATAAGCTTCCACTTATTATAACAAAGAAACGAGAAAATAAACAAAATTTTACACGGAAAAAAGTTCCCGATTAGTACTAGAACAGCTGGAAGAAAGTTTCCGAGTCGATTTACACTGTCCAACACCTTTGTTCAACAATTACTGTTGGATGATACTTATAGAGTTTTTTGCACTGATTCCGAATCTGCCCTGAATTTTCCCTTACAATTAGACACACAGTTTTTGAGAAACTTGATTCTGAAGAAAAACACAATTTACAACTTTAAACAAATATTGTGATGTTATTATAAAAGATATTGACTTGTTCTTTGCAGCAAAAGATTCTGCAGACTTTCCCGAATACAGTGATATCCAATATTAATACATCATGAATGTTTGAATATGTTTAAAGAATCGTCAAAGGTGGAGAGACACCACTTTTGCATCAATTTTTGTGGATATTTTTCAGTTTACCTCAAAAGATAAGGGGTTAGCGTAAAATCGAACTATGTCACGCGATAGAGCAGACTTTTATCTTGAGAAACCACACTTTGAAGTTTGCAAGGTCGATGTTCTTTCGAACCAGAAAACAAAATTTCTTCGCCCGACATGAGTTGCGTGGCGAACGGCCGTTCCAAAGCGGCCCCTATATAGACGTTCAATAATATTGTTAATGTAGGTTCACAATAATATTGAAGTTCCCGTCAATACGCTTCAGTCAAAATTTCTATCAATATGCTTCAATATGTTGACCAATGCGTTTGAACCCCTTCTAAACAGTCAATATGCCAGGGATGAGCAAGCCGCGGCCCGCCACACTTTCTCGTGCGGCCCTTCAAAGATTTTACATTTTGACTTTTCAAAATTTCTACAGTGTCCCGTTGTTCTACAAAAGACGCATACAGTAGCGGACAAAAGTTTAAGACCGCTCTGGAAAAGACGATAACTATTTTAATATTGTACTATACGATTCGAACTTTTTTAGGAAGCTGGAGCAATTAGCTTACTACAGGATGTGAAAAGAAATGTTTTCAAGAATTGAAAAAATTATATTTAGAAAAAATGCTAAAAGTTGAATTTTTAACTTTTTTATGTGTGCCTATATTGAAATTTTAAAAAATACGTTTTGTAGATCTGTGTCAATTATATGTACTGTGAAAGTTTCATAGAAATCGGTTGATGCGGCACAAAACAACAGGTATTGAAAGATGTAAGAATCCTTAGATTTATTGCAGTCAGAGGCAGAGGCCGAAAATCGTGAAAATCTGCAATTTGTACCATCTTTAAACGTTTGTAGCTCATTGCGACGTCGACCGATTTTTACGAAATTTTCAGAATATGTTTACTTCACTCAGATCTACAAAACGTATTTTTTAAATTTTCAATATAGGCCGACATAGAAAATTTGTAAAATGTAACTTTTAGTATTTTCTCTACAATTCCGAACAATTGAAATTTTTGAAAAAATTTCTTTTTACATCCTGCAGTAAAATAATTGCTCTAGCTTCCCAAGAAAGATCAAGTCGTATAGTACAATATTAAAAAAGTTATCGTCTTTTTCAGAGTCACTGTATGTCTGTTCTTAAAACTTAGGGGAATGAATCAACAAAGCTCCGGCATTATACGACTTCTACTTATTTTTTAATTGTTTAACTTTATCGTTCTTTTCCAGTTGCCAAAATTGCTGTCACTGTAGGAAAAATGAATTAGGTACGCGGCGAGTAGCCTAGTCCTGTGCGCAGTAAGGGGCATGACTCCTTGCGGCCAGAGTGCACGTAGTGGGGGTAGCTACCCTTGAGGGTATATAATGAGGCCCGTCGGGGGTGATCGGTTCATTTGCGGCACGAAATTTGTGGAACGTTCATCAGTTGACTAGTTATCCATGCCTGGCAATGCTGCGGCCCTGTTGATTTTCGAATAGCAACTTGACGGAGACGATCTGACGACTCTATTCGTAAACACGCGTTTAGTTTAGTATCGTGCCGTTCATAGTTTAACAAATAGAACTCGAAGTTGTGATAATTATCTCGTTTGTTGCATTGTGTTGACTTGGAATTTTTACGAAAATGTCTGTGCCAGTGATGTGGATTAGAAACAACATGATGTCCTGCGACCAACGCGTAAGTGTTTATTGAAATACTATTATTAGACTGCGGATTCTATGCATTTATGATAAAAATGAGTTATCGAATTTCTGACAGTAAAAGAATTTTAAAGATTCAAATATACTACTATATTAGTTTTAACCTATTAAACATATTCAACAAGAAATTAAATATTTATTTCACCCTGGCTCATTGGAATTCAGAGAGATAGAAAGTTTTTACTTTGCATAAAGATCCGCAGTATAACTATTGTAAATGGACTGCTAAATATGTTTATTAGTTCTCACGTTGATAATCACGGTATTTTTATATTTTCCTTTCTAACAATAAGTGAACTCATTTGTACGGCATTAGTTCTATGCTCTTGTAGCATTCGCAATCATTTAACGGTCAGTTACTCGTACTCCACTTTCTACATAATTCTTTATTGAATACAATAACTGCTTCAATGCAAAATAAATATTTGCCACTGCAGTCGACACCTTTGTTTACGCATGAAACACTAAATTTAATGTTTTGAGACTGAAAATATTGTACGCAAGTAATTAAACGATAAATATTCGATATATATATATATTATTTTTATTACAACAAAATTTAGTGTGATTTCCGAGTGAAATGTTTTCCGGCTAACTTCAAAAATAAGTATTTTCGTAAATTCTGGATGATCGTCGTTATGCCTCGTACAGACTTGCGCCGCGAACCGCGCGGCGAACGCGCGCATTTCGGCAAACGGAACGGATTTGTGGTATTACCAGAATTTCTTGCAAACAACTATGGGAGCTGCAACGGCGCGGCGTATACTACACAAAGAAATACAGAAAATGTTGGCAGTTTATTGAGTGAATTAAAGTTTCAAAGTGAAATGTTCAGGTCTGTACGAAGCATTGAAGATTCAGATTCGAGATTAAATGACTTGAGATGTTATGACAGTTCGACGAACATTTCGACGAACGGCGCGCATTTCGGCGCGCACAAACGCGAATGGGTGGCACTTGCAAATCTGTTTGCAGGATAGATATCATATCCTAAACCAGGGGTGGCCAATCTTTCGACTACCATGCGTAAAATTTTTTCGCATACGAGTTCAGGTGCGCCATACAACTCGAGCACTTTTTCTACCTTCTTACGAACGTTGTTGCGGTTGGAAAATAGGAATAGGGGTAGGATCTGCTTCGGTTAGGGGAGGAAAGGGATAACTCAATCGCGCAACTAAATTAATTAACTTGCGCCAGTTGAAAAGACACACGTTCATTGGAGCACTAATCTACAATAGTGAGAAATGATCTTTTGGACGAGAGGGTGATTTGGAAGAGGGTATAATTGTAAGCTGTCCAAAAATTGCGACGAATTGATGAGTAAGAAGGTTGTATAAATTCAATCGAGAGCTCTCAGGCGTTGAAAATATGAAGATGGATTCAGTTATGGCGCCTACTTCAAAAGAATAAGTATAGGCGCAAGGATCTAGTGCGCCACTTGTAATCATCCAATGCGCCACGTTTGGCGCATGCGCCGCAGGTTTGGCCACCCATGTCCTAAACATTCATAATATAAAGAATAAATGTCAAGAAATAGAGAGAAATTTATAAACAGACATCGGTGATTTAAATTATCTGAAAAAATTATATCTCTACTTCCTAATTTGTTTCAAATTATTAAACAGGCTAATTAATAATTTTAATTGCTATGAAAACTTTGCAGTTTTGGGATCGGGACAGAATCCCGAGAATTTCGGAAAACCCTGGATTTTTTCGATCCCGTCTCGACATGATACGAGGCTTCCCATCCCGTTCCCGGCATCGGAATTCGGGAATTCCCGGGTTCCCGGACACCTCTAGTATTTACATATCAAAAAGACGTGTGCAATTTTCACAACTTACAATTAGAACGCTCAGCCAAACCGAAAAGGGCTCGATGTGTGATCAACCTTGTTGTTGTTTACGGAACGCGCTCTCGGAACCTAACCCTTCCGTTTTTATTCAGAATATGTATCGTAGAATCATATAAAGACGAAAATTCATCTTGTTGCAACATCTCCAAAAATTCAAGTCATTTAATCTCGAATCTTATGTCTTTAATGCTTCGTACAGACCTGAACACTTCACTTTGAAACTTTAATTCACTCAATAAACTGCCAATATTTTCTGTATTTCTTTGTGTAGTATACGCCGTTGCAGCTCCTATAGTTGTTTGCAAAAAATTCTGGAAATAGCACAAATCCGTTCCGTTTGCCGTTCGCCGTTCGCCGTTCGGCGCGCCGAAATGTTCGTCGAAATGTTTGCCGAAATGCGCGCGTTCGCCGCGCGGTTCGCGGCGCAAGTCTGTACGAGGCACAATACTGATTGTTTATCACACCTGTATGAAAACATGCTCGCGAGGTTCAACGTATCCGAGAGTTACATGGCAAAGAAACAAACAGTGACACTTTCTTCGTACACATTGTTCTTATTAAAATAACTTGTTTTTATTCTATACTTGAACTCGTAAGATTGTTATTTAATAAAATGAAATTTTCGTTCATGATTCGAAGAGCAGGATTTTCTTCAGTTGATTATATAAAACGGAATGGCATTCTAATGTTTATTCTTTTTCTACAGGGAAGACAATTGACAGATGCAGAATTGAAGGTTCAGAGATCTCTACAGAGTCTGTCCATTCCGGAGTGGTATCTGAACAGACGCTCGAACCCGCCAAAAATTTTAACCAATACACCGGTTGATTGTCGCCCACCATCTTGGAAGCATCCTGATTGGAAAAGAACTTCTGTGACGAATTTGAATACATTACCTATATCAGGTATCTATCGCTATCTAATCTAATTAATAAAACTAGAGTTGAAAGTTCGATTTAAGTCGGGTCGCTGAAAGATGAATTTGGATTCATATGTAAATATAATAATTAAAAGTTGAATTTGAATTGAGATTTAAATACAATGATTGAAGGTTGAATTTCGATTTATGTTTGATCGCTGAGAGTTGAATTTGAATTCAGATTTAAAAGAATTATATGACGTAACCACTTACACAATTATCGGCACGTTTGTCAGATCGCTTTGACTTTCTTTTTTAACAAATTTCTGCCATCTCTTTCAGATACACCATCACACGGATCGCAGGAAAAGTCAGCACCGAACAATCCGTCTACAGGCACCTACAAGATTCAACGCCACCAAAAATCCCCGAACTCGAAACAGCAGAAAGCTCCATCAACAGGGACAGAAAAGATGGACACAAGTATCCCACACATAACACCAAGACGTGACATCAGCAAGACATTCCCAAAAATGTCTCCATCTCGAAAGTTGAACAACATCAACATCGTGCTCAGTCGAAAGCCTTCTCCTTTAGAGCTACCGCGTCAAGATGGCGGGGATCTGATCCCTGACGCATCCAATTACGGCACATACGTAATAATGAAACGTGTGAAAACGACCAAGAAGACCAACAACGACTTGTCCAAGTCTGCAGAAGACTCTGCAATCACTCCACAGAAGACAAGCTCGCCTAACAAGAGAGAGAGCGAGAGAGAAGAGCATCCGGAAGACAACATCCAACCTCCAGAGCCGATCCACGCTCAAATAACGCCAAAAACAAAATCGAAATTCAAAGTCTGCACAGCTTCGACACCGAAATTCTCTCCGGGTAGCCTCCTCTCGTCAACGATCCTTGAAGAATCTCCAAGAGGAAAAAGACCGCCTTCCGAGAACATTCTGAGGAAACTCTCAATCTTCGAGGACAGCTGGAAGGACACATCGATGCACGATGACTCTAAGAAGGCTTCGCAGAGTATGCAATATAGAACTTCGACTTTGAAATTAGAGTGTGATAAACCACTGTCGGTCAGCTACGAGGAGACATGTAAAGGCAGCCAGAGACTGAGATACTTGTTAGACAAGAACATCCGGTCAATCGAACCAATCCTCTTCGAGCCAGTGGAATCTCCTAATTCATCAACTTCGGTTCGAGAGATCGTGAAGAAAGTGGAGAACATTAGTATCAGCGAGAGAACTCCTGTGAAGCGATCCCACCTGGAATGGAAGAAATCGATGGTTCCTGCGGAGTCGGAGGATCTTGAAGAGTCTCCGAAGACTCCGGTGCGGCTGGAGAAAGATGCAAAGTCTCCCTGCGCCAGGACCCATAACTCCAGAAGGATGTCGATAGTTCCTGAAGATTGGAAGAACATGGAAGAGGCTTTAAAAGCTCCAGTGCAGCTGAGGAAGAACAAGGAGATGGAGAAGAAGCAGGCGGAGTCTCCCAGCACCAGAATCTCGAAGCCCAGAAGGATGTCGATAGTTCCCGAGGAGTTAAAGGAGCTTCAAGAGGCTTCAAGGATGCTGGCGCAACAGAAGAAGGAGATGGAGAGAAAGAATGCAGACTCTCCCGCTACTAAATTCTTCAACTCCAGAAGGACGTCATGGGAGTCTTGCGAGATAAAGAACATTGAAGAGCCCTCGAAGAGGAAGGACACTGGCCAGAATCCGGATCAGGCAAACTCTCCGAGCACCAGGTTCCTGAACTCAAGGAGGAAGTCGATGGAGCTGGAGAACTTGGTGAGGAGCAAACAGCCTCCTAAACGGAAGAGCGTGGTCCGAGAGATAATCACAGCTATGATAGCGAGGGCTATCAAGCAAGCCCTGTTGCGAAAACAGAACAACGTTGACGGAGTACAGCAGAATTTTGTGAAGACCGTGGTGGACGCTTTGGAGAAAGGGAACTCGTCGTTCTTGGATGACACTATTCAGGAATCGTTCACTTCAACGATCAGAAATGAAGACGATTTAAGAAGTGCTAGCGAGTCGGATGCCAAATCCTCCTCAACGACGGTGTATTCCAACGACACCGAGAACAGCGACTCTGAAGGAAGGTCTCCAATCTTGGTGGAAAGCGATGACAGTCGCAAAACCTTCGACTTCGATATGTCTTTGGACACCGGCAAGGCTTCGGAGCAGAAACATCGTCAAGAAGACGACTCCGTTTATTGGATTCCGGTGGCCAGGTGCAAACTACCTAGGACTAGCTCCCTTCTGAGCATGATGTCGAGACTCTCAACTAATGGCGACTCGTCTCCGTGCGTCAGCCCCATCAGGAGCGACAGTGAGAACGAAAACGCGCAAATTCCATGGGGAGCAACCTTCAGAAAAAATCCTGCGCTGTCCAGGAACCTCTTCAAGTTCGACGAGACCATCGTCATCGATTCTGGGTACTCGGATAAATCCGATAAATCACCGGTCGGCTGCACGACCACAGATAGCAACTGGTCCGAAGACACACAGTACGAGAGTGCAAACGAAGTTGGTAAGAACAGGATCACGAGAGCGTCCAGGAGGAAGTCTGGCATTGGAAGCACGTTCCGGGTTAGCAAGTTTTAGCAGAAAAAGAAAAATAGTTTTCTTACGGATAACGATTAGACAGCGGATTTGATGCGTTTATTAAAAACAGTAGGAGAATTTAGAAATACTGTTATATGTACTATTTTCAGCCTGTTCGATTTATTTTACGGTTTCAATATAATTAGAACGTTTTTGTGGTTCGTAATTTCTGTACATTAACAAATCCAAAATAGCGATATATTATTCATTGTTGTTTAAGAAATAGAATTTTAGCGGTAATAACAGATTACTTTCCTCAACGATAGTGAGAAGGGTAATCGCGGTTCCTGGCAACATATAAATGCCCTCTGGGGCAATTTGTTATTCATTACTGAAGAAATCGAATTGTAGTTTTGATAAGAGGAAGCTAGTTTCCGGAACGAGAAGAATAATTTTCTTAGCAGTGGTAGTAAGAGAGGTTTTGGCCCCTAGGAGCGCCGTTAACTTGCCCTACGGGGCAATTTTCTACTTATCATTGATTTTGTGATAGAAAAAGTTGGGGCAATATATTATCTACTATTAACAAAGAGAGACTTTTAATATTTATAATTTTTGTAATGAGTACTCTCCTGAGAATGAGGGTAGTAGAAAATTATTTTTAGATCTATAGATCATTGTAAAAGCCAGAATCATCCCCCACAGGGCAATGCTTGTTCTGCGTTCGCATTTTGCGGTTTTCTGCGAGTTTCTTGTGATATTAGATTCGCTTGTGATCGAGTATTGATAGATTTACAAACGTTCTTGCAGGTTTCTAAGCTGTGTTTTGCGTTTCGTCGTTGAACGGACCGGCGATTTTCATATTTTAATCCGCCGAGGACGAGTTAACTCGTCGATTGTCATCGACTCGGACTTCATAGATATCATTTATGTTATATATGCTATAAAAAGTCGCACTAAAGTGGCCGAAATAATGATAGGTTCACTGCAATTTGTTGACATAATGTTATGTTTAATGCAGTATTTTTGATTTTACTTATTGTTATTTATTCATTCGAATAAAATTAACAAAACACACTGCTCAAATGAATAACACAATGTTAATTAATGTCAATTACAAATTTTCTATTACAACAGTTGAATTTTAGTTGCGAAATAAACATAGGTTCATTATGTATTTTTACATAAAACATTAAAAAAAGAAATAATAAAAATAATTCAGTACTTAATTGTAAATTGATGTTTGTAATGTTTCTAATTTCATTTCAGACCTCTCGCCTCTCTAATCCCATTTTTCAATTCTGAAACAGTGCTATACTGTTTTCCATTGTCGTATACCTTTCGTGCTAATATTCCCCAAAGAATTCAATCGGATTTAAAATCGGAGTAAAACTTGAACTTTTACCCTCTCAAAGTAGTTTTTAATTGTTTTTGCACGATGTATTGCTGCATTATCGTGTTGGAATATTAAATTATGTCCACCAATCTTGTCGCCATATATATTCATCCAGTACGAATTCCAATAGTTCTTGATATTTGTCAGCATTGATTTTTCGAGGGAACTATCAGAGCTGGGGAAAATAGTATTTGAAATAGTAAGTAGTAAATAATCCCATTTATTTTACATTGTCTGTACAACTTTGAAAATAAAATATTTTATTAATTTGATGCAGTAATTTTTGAAAATATAGTATTTGAAAGTATTAGCACAGACGAGATATAGGAATAGACCGGACACCCAATCAGGGTTGCCATATTTTATAACCTCCGGCCCCTTACCCTTCCGCCTTCTCGCCCAGTTTCGCAGCGTACCTCTTCCCACTAACGCAGGCGACAGTGGCGACACGCGACGAGTGGGAAGAGTGGGAGCAGGTAAGGAAAATAACGGGTGTACTTTTGTTCCACGCGACGCTACGGACGGCTTGGCTTGAGTGAAGTGGTTTTCGAATTCAGTTTACAGCAGTTTACAGACTTTGGTATGCAATCTAGCAAGAATCAAAGTTTTAGAGTGCCGTTTGCAGTATTTTATACTACGCATTATTTAAAATTATTGAGAAAGCAGATTACATAACTTAAAATTCAATGTATACATTACCTGCTTTCTCAATAATTTTAAATAATGCGTAGTATAAAATACTGCAAACGGCACTCTAAAACTTTGATTCTTGCTAGATTGCACACCAAAGTCTGTAAACTGCTGTAAACTGAATTCGAAAACCACTTCACTCAAGCCAAGCCGTCCGTAGCGTCGCGTGGAACAAAAGTACACCCGTTATTTTCCTTACCTGCTCCCACTCTTCCCACTCGTCGCGTGTCGCCACTGTCGCCTGCGTTAGTGGGAAGAGGTACGCTGCGAAACTGGGCGAGAAGGCGGAAGGGTAAGGGGCCGGAGGGGATAAAATATGGCAACCCTGCACCCAATGCATTTTGGTGTCCGTCGGTATCGGTGCGCTAACGCCCCGGTACCGTTGGTATCGGTGCGCAAACGCCCCGTTACCATTCAGTGTAAACACACCCAACGTTACCGATAAATCACATGTTTTGAGCATTTATTAGCAAGAAGAAAAAATTGTATACTCCATTCGCATTACGTGTATTTAAACGACACTGCTTTCAATGCCTGTCGTTTTTTCCCGCATCTACCGATTTCGATGAAACTTTCGCAGTGCATGTAATTGACACAGATCTACAAAATTTGTTTTTTAAATTTTCGATATAGGCCCACATAAAAAAGTTGAAAATGCGACTTTTAGTATTTTTTCAACAATTCCGATCAACTGCAATTTTTGAAAAAATTTCTTTTCGCATCCTGTAATAAACTAATTGCTCTAGCTTCCCAAAAAAGTTCAAATCGTATAGTACAATATTAAAATAGTTATCGTCTTCTTTAGAGTGCCTTTAAATTTTTGTCCACTATTGGAATGTGCATATTGCATCAGGACGTACACCGTACGCCCTTCGGGTCGGAAGGGTTAATTTGTTGCGTATGCAAAATTCTCTCGTGTATCTTACAATTAGTACATACACTTGCGTACGGTGTACGTCCTGATGCAATATGCACATTCCAATAGTGGACAAAAATTTAAAGGCACTCTAAAGAAGACGATAACTATTTTAATATTGTACTATACGATTTGAACTTTTTTGGGAAGCTAGAGCAATTAGTTTATTACAGGATGCGAAAAGAAATTTTTTCAAAAATTGCAGTTGATCGGAATTGTTGAAAAAATACTAAAAGTCGCATTTTCAACTTTTTTATGTGGGCCTATATCGAAAATTTAAAAAACAAATTTTGTAGATCTGTGTCAATTACATGCACTGTGAAAGTTTCATCGAAATCGGTAGATGCGGGAAAAAACGACAGGCATTGAAAGCAGTGTCGTTTAAATACACGTAATGCGAATGGTGTATACAATTTTTTCTTCTTGCTAATAAATGCTCAAAACATGTGATTTATCGGTAACGTTGGGTGTTTACACTGAATGGTAACGGGGCGTTAGCGCACCGATACCGACGGACACCAAAATGCATTGGGTGTCCGGTCTATTCCTATATCTCGTGTGTGATAATACTATATATAATTCTCTTATTGCATTCTTATTTTTCTTAGTATCACCATTGTAATAATTGTTTTACAATATAATCGATAGTTTATAGATGTAGGAAAAAAGAAAGTAATTACTATGCGTAATATTCTACAAATGTATCAGAATTTAAAAGTAATTTGAACATTATTGCATTATATATAAAATAGTGATTCTTAAAAACTATTCGGTAATTATTGCAAAAGGTCTGCGTCCTCCGATTTTGATGAAATTTTAATATGTTATAGATTTCGATATTTTGAACAACTTTTTCATTTTCCAATATAGGGGGGTCGCTTTTAGTTTTCGAGATATTTGCAAAAAACTATCGCTAATACTGTATTGAATTTTTCGTATTGCTCCGTGGCAACGTAACCCTGTCCCGGTGCAGCGTTTGTTTACATATTGACGGTTTGGAGATGAGAGAGTAAACAGGGTCTCAATCTAGTCATACATATGTATATAGGGTGAGCTTCCAATTTAAAAAGACTGCTTCTGAATTTTCTCGTTATATAATAATATATTATGAGAGTGAGACCCTATTTTCTCTGCATCTCCACAGCGTGTTTAGAAGCAAAATGTAAACAAACGCCGCGCCGGGACAGCCTTACGTTGCCGCAGAGCGTGCAGAAATACGAAAAATTCAATACAGTATTAGCGATAGTTTTTTGCAAATATCTCGAAAACTAAAAGCGACCCCCCCTATATTGGTAAAGGAAAAAGTTGTTCAAAATGTGTTGCTACATAACATAATAAAATTTCATAAAAATCAGAGGACGCAGACCTTTTATCAACAATTACCAATATTCTGTTATGTTACGCAATGACGAAATTCAATCGTTCTTATTGAAATCCTTAGTAGGAAACAGAAAATTAATTTTTTTACTTATTTATCCGATACTTATTGCAATGCTCGACAGCATTGACTGAAATTATTATAAAGTAGAGGTAGTAACAAGATAAAACTATTAACTAATTAAACTAATTTTCGACGGCTCCTATCCATACAATGTTATTTAGAGGCAGTATTTCGTACAAAGATATTCTCAAAAAATAATTCTATTTGACTCTATATGAAAATTTCTTGCAACATGACGCTGTTTAAAAAGTGCGTGTAACATGATTTTATTTAATTCTGAACTGAACCACTTCCTGAAACATGATTCACTTATCAGCACATTGTGCGACGAGGCGAAGAGCTAGCAGTCGAAGTCGAAGTCGAAATCTTTAAAGAATAAGGACTCTCCGCGTCTCCTTTTTTCCCGACGCTGTCCTGCTTTGTGTCCGAAACTTACGTAGTTCATTGCACAAGCAAATATCATCGGAATTATATCATATTTGGTATCATTTTCATAAAAAAAACAATATTCACCAAATATGTTCAGAAGAATCCTATAAAAAATAATTATAAATAATTAAGTTTTGTTGTTTTTGATTAGTAGTCTCACACCGATATACCCGACCCGACCCGTATCATGTTACAATGTTTCACTCCACAGTCCACGGCGACTGAATCACTGAAGCCCTCGAACTCCTTTCCCTTTTCTCCGTTTTTTTTCTCTGTTTTCTCCGACAGGACATCACAGAATAGTGTCTCCTGAAAATTGAATGTCTCTGGCCAGACTCGAGTTTTCGACATTTATAGCAAGCTTGCTATAATCTTATTTTATTTGTCAAAATTTAGTTTTCTATTTAAAATATTTTGTTGTTGAAACTCATTAATAGTTTTAAATAGTACTTGAAATATTTAAAATGATAGTGAAATATTGGAATATTACAATTTGGAATAATTGCATTTAATTGAAATTGATACTTGAGATTTTTTCCCGATCTTTTGGTTAAAATGTTATTTACACAAAGTGAAAAACAGGCAAAAATTCGACAAATGCAGGTTTTTTTAGAGAAATTGAAAAATAGCATTGATCATATTTTTAGAGCAGCAACATATCAGAACTTTTGTTACGACAGCGCGTAAACGACAAAGAGGGACTGAGGTACGAGGCAGCCGACACAGTTCAAAAGGCCGATTACGTCAATGTACATAGGACAATTTTTTATTTTTCATTCTTTTTTACGGAACTACCAACGTATTTGTGAAATTCTTCTAATTAAAATGAGTCTAAATACGTTATAATTTGAGCCATATTTACTTATTTAAAGTGTGATCATAACTCGCTATGATACAAGTTATTATAATAGGTTATTTAATATACCATAAAATATTTAATATAAAATATTAGGGATGTGCGGACCACCCGATGTTCGGGTTCGGGCCGGGTCGGGTCGCAGAAAGTCAGGCGGCCCGTCGATTCGACTCCGAATTCGTCGAGCGGGTTCGAAAAGAATCGATCAAGTTCGATATCCGAGATTCAAATATGTACTCTGCGTTCTTGTGAAATAGATAATGGTAATAATGGTTTTCTTTCTTAACTTATAACGTGATTTTTAATATTCTTGGTTTTTTATAACTACATTAGGTATATTCGGCAATCGTGTGCCTGCTCTTTATTTGTATTAAAAATTGAAATAATGCACGTTTCACGTGAAAAACTTAAAAGACTATATTTCTGGCTTTTTAACGAATTTGCTCCGAATGAACATAAATATGTATCGATATATACACCTAGAAGGTATAACAATATGGTAAATTATGGCAATAATTAAAAACGAAATATAAAAATAAACATTATACATATTATATTTCGTATTTATATTTTATTCTGTATTATCTATAGGCTCTACATAATTTTTTATTTTATATGATTTTATTTTAAGTGAATTTTGATTTTATTTTATATTGTATATTATATATTACCTTTTAAGAATTTGTGTAAGGTTAATGATAGTTACGTAGGTTACATAACAGTTAATAAAAACATAGCCCACTAAAAAGTTCTTATAACTTATTATCACATTGTAAATATTGTCATCTAATTTTTTCGCGTGAAACGTGCATTATTTTAAAATTTTACTATAAATAATGACCATGCACATGTGCGCCGAATATACCTAATGTAGTTATAAAAAAAATCCCAGTACATGTATTAAAAATCACATTATAAGTTATGTAACAAATATATACCATTATTATAATTATCTATTTCATAAGAACGGAGAGGTGATTCTCGAGTATCGTGATAGCTCGCTCGCGCGATCTTGTACGAGTCATCCGCCCGATGTGTCTGATGTATCGCGCACCCGATTCTTCTCTCGCCAGGCCCCTTACCCTTCCGCCTCTCGCAATCTTCGCAGCGTAGCCCACCTGTGCTTCGTACACCAGCGTTAGTAGGAAGAGTGCAAAGGCAAGCTACGGTGCGATACTCGGCGAGAGGCGGAAGGGTAAGGGGCCTGGCGTATAGTAGAATATGGCAACTTGGCAACGCTGCACCCGACTCGAGCCTCGAGTCCGTCAGTGCCCCGACTTGACGATTCGTACTTTCGTACGCCCGAAGCATGACTGCTTCGCCTGATATTTTTTAGTGCAACCTGGCTGTATTATTAAGGTCGCTGCCCACTAGACCGTAACCTCGGCGCGGCGCGGTGGAGCGGCACGCTGTTTGGCATTGCCTCCTATGGAGTACAATGGTGGTGCGTCCAGTATACCTGAGCGGCACAGCGTCGCAGCGCCCGGTAGCGCCCCGGAAAATTTGCGCCCACTAGACTGTACCGTCGGCAGGCGGAGCGCAGCGACGCGCCGTGTTGCATTGCCTCCTATGGAGTACAATGGGGGTGCGGCCACTGTATTGTTGAGCGCTGACAAGAAGATCCCTGGCAGGAATGCGGTGACGTAGACAAGAATGCGCGCCCGATTGGTTGGCTTGGAGGGGGCGGGCCAAGGCTCGCACCCCATTTCGACTAGAGCGTTCTATTGGCCGCAGCAGTCACAAGTTCCTAGAATCGAGCGAATCTGGGAACTTCAACGGGGCGGGGCGGCGCGACGCGGCGGAGGCACAAAATTCAGAACACTGCTGATATTGTCACGATGTAAAAGAGAGAGAGCGGGAGAGAGAGAGAGCGGGAGAGAGAGAGAGCGGGAGAGAGAGAGAGAGAGCGGGAGAGAGAGAGAGCGGGAGAGAGAGCGGGAGAGAGAGAGAGCGGGAGAGAGAGAGAGCGGGAGAGAGAGAGAGAGCGGGAGAGAGAGAGAGCGGGAGAGAGAGAGAGCGGGAGAGAGAGAGAGCGGGAGAGAGAGAGAGAGCGGGAGAGAGAGAGAGCGGGAGAGAGAGAGCGGGAGAGAGAGAGACCACTCTCTCTCTCCCTCGTATTCACGGCATTGAATATTGGCTCTAATTCGTGAAACGCCGTAGCCCCCCGTAAATACGGGAATCCTACTACTACGCGTCGTGTGACGTAGCAGCCGAAAAGGCGTGGTCACGCGGCGACGACGGGAGCGTCAGAGGTGGGGATGGGCGGAGCTAGCTGGGGACCCTTCTTGCCTCTGTGCCCCCCCGGGGATCTTCTTGTCAGCGCTCAACAATACCTGCAACGGCGCGCGCCTGCACTCGGCGACAAATGGGAATGCCTCGGCGAGGATATACACGCAGCAGCACTCAGCAGCACTTTCTATTGCACCGTTATTTCAACGTTTAATGTTATATTGTTATAGATCGTTGAATTCGTCTCGATACCAGTGAGAATATTATGCAATAAAAAATATATGTTAATATTTAAAAAATTGAGGTGACCCCTTCAGTTTTTTATAAAAAATAATTTACTTTCAATTTTTTATATGGTGATTTGTAGAAAAGTGAATACTGAGCAACTTTTGTTGGAAACATTTTTTTGTTGGATCATCGGATGTAGAATATTTGGAAAATCGCGTTAGCAATGCTCATTTGTGGTGAAAATTCAGTGTCAAAGCGGCAAAGGAAAATTTAAAGTAGTTAAAAATTGTTTTTTAATATTTTGTCATTTGTTTATCGTTGGGCGAAGCGGAGCTTTTCGCCCCGTTGTGGGGCAAGTTGTTCCTAAAAACTAAAATTTGCCTAAAATTAAATGGACAAACATTTCAAAGCTGCTTTGCCATAATCCTTTCTTGATGCTCATTAAAGACGGTTCTCTTTTTTTGTATCCTATTGTAGTCTCTTGTCCATCTTTTCGTTTTTTAAGAAATCGGAACAAAGTCAGGTGGCAGATGTTGAAGTTTCTCGCGATTGTTGTTAATGAAAAGAAAAGATGCATACGCATACATTTGCTGTGGGGCAAGTTGTCACGGAACAGTGTCTTATGAATAATTTATGTAAATACGAATTTTGGTAAATTTTACAAATGACAATAAAATATATTTATCGAACATAATTATTATGCGTTTTTTCACGAATTTTATAATATGAACTTGTTAAAATTTTAGTGAATATCAACAAGATGTCTCGCTTACTGTCGCGAAGCAATCGTGAAAAACTATACTGAAACCAACAAACTAGTGACACATTAATTTTCCACTGATGACGTATGAGGAGGGAGATAAATGGAGATGGAGAGAGAGGGGGAGAAAGTGTGTGTGTGTGGGAGAGAGAGAGAGACTTTAAACCAGTAGACACAGTCCGAATTCTATCGGGTTTAGACTTTTCTTCATGGGAAGAAAGCCACGAACTGGCTCGTGTCACTTTCTTGAGGAAATTATAAGAAATAACAAGTTTAGCATTCACTTGTTAGCGGTTTCATGCCGAGATACCTGGATGGCCGAGGGTTTGCCCGGTGGTGTTTATTGCACCACTTGGACAAGGCTCCCGAGGCCCTCGTCACTTCGTCGCTCTAACACAGAGTAGGGGCGAAAATGTATTTAAATATATTTTCCGAAGAAATTCTCACGAATAAATCCACTACAAACAGTCCGATTTCTATCGGGTTTAGACTTTTCTTAATCGGAAGAATGCCACGAACTGGCTCGTGTCACTTCCTTGAGGAAATTATAAGAAATAACAAGTTTAGCATTCACTTGTTAGCGGTTTCATGCCGAGATACCTGGAGATAGCTGGCCGAGGGATTGCCCGGTCGTGTTTATTGCACTACTATTGTGTTCTGGGCTCAGGCCTCGGGGCTCGACCCTCGGGTCTCGGTACGTGTTCATTGGAGTCTCGAGCTGGCCGAAAGCATTCGTGGATGTATTCGGTCTTCGAAAATTAAATATTAAATACAAATTGTATTCGAAGCTTCGAATACATTCTCGGCGAATACAAAAGTAGTTAAATATTTTTCGAATATAAGATACTTTTGTATTCGAACCTTCGAATAACGAATTCAAATATTGTATCTTATATTCGAATCGGTATTTAAATAGTTTTGTATTTAAATTGCCCAACTCTGAGAGAGACTATATATACTTTATCTCTATCTCTTCTCTATACAGGGTGCCCAAAATTCCTGCACATCCCGGAAATCCTGCTTGTAAAAAATCAAAAGCCTATAAAAAAAATTAAAAGAATGCAGATGTCGCATGAAGGTTCTAAAGAGGCATCAGTTATATTTTTACAGTGCTGATATATTGTTATAATTATTGTCCATCAATTATTTTAGATTTTATGGTTTGGTGAGCCGTAGCTAAAAAAAATGGAAACCGATTTTTTCGACGTTTTTTCCGCGAAGAACTGAGCTAACCTTAAAATTGTTGCGTTTCACTTATTCTGTTAGTCTATTTGAAACTAATAAACCTTGAACACATTATCAGTTTGATTAGTATTTCTACAGCACTAACATTACATCTGAAAATATTAATCAAGTACTCGAAAGCTAGCTTGGCTGAATCCGTTTGGCGTTTGACTGTGGACCTGCGTAATACTAAGTTCGAGCCCGGTCGTAGATTATATTTTTTAAAAATTTGATTAATTCTCTTTCTTATTAGCAACTATACAATAGTAAATGGTATTTTTTTAGAAATTCTTTTAAAAGCAATATTTGGATACTTAAAAAATAGTTTAAGGTAAAATACGCAATAAAAATAGTAGTCATGTCGATTTTTTTGAGGTATTTGATTTTTTACAAGCTGGCTTTTCAATTTAAAAATCTGAAACCAATTGCAAAGTATCTATTTAGGTTCTTGACATATGGCAGATTTTTTAAAATATGCTAAATGCTGATTTTTCCTAGCCTGGCCACGTCGCACTGTGGAGAAAAGTGACTTGCCCCGCTTCAAAAAGAAATAACTTTCGATAGAAATGAGGTAGAGCGATGAATTTTTTTTAAAATTAAAGCTGAAACTTTGCAGACTGTGGGAAAAATAGGGAGATTACGGTACGAACATATACTACATATCTAATTCATATTATTGTACATTACAGCTACACAGAGCCTGCAGAAAGTGCCATTAATAATGTCAGCGATACGTCAAGTGATGACGGGATGTGAGGTGCTTCATGTGTTTCGTAACTTAAAACATTCAAATACTTTATTATTATTATTTATATTGTGTTGTATATATGAGAATACGATGTACATATGTTCAAATTAGTGCGTCATGAAATCATTTCAACGAAAACATGATTTCATTAATTTCTTGTCACAAAAATCGATTTCTTGAAAAAACCAGAGGTCGTAGAAAAATTTTGAGACCAGATTTGAAATCAGCGTGAAAAAATCTACGGGAAATGGTATATAGCATAAATTAACCAAATTTTTTCTGCCCGTGCTAACGCAGAAACCACATTTTCTGGAAATTGTGAAAGTTTTAAAGAATTTTCTCAAGGTTAAAAACCGTTCGTACCGTAATCTCCCTATTTTTCCCACAGTCTGCAAAGTTTCAGCTTTAATTTAAAAAAAAATTCATCGCTCTATCTCATTTCTATCGAAAGTTATTTCTTTTTGAAGCGAGGCAAGTCACTTTGCCCCACAATGCGTCGCTCCGCCGCGCCGCGCCGCGCAGTGTCGTCTAGTGGGCGACAAAACCACCGGCGCGCTGAGTACCTGGCCACGCCGCGCCGCTCCGCCGCGCCGCACAGTGGGGTATTTGGCCTGAAAAAGTGGAAAAAACTATTGTAGCGTTATTTATAGTCTCAAGGTTATAATATTATATATCGTTGGATTCGTCTTTAGATCAGCTACAACATTATGAAATCCAAAATACATATCAGCTTTTAAAAAATCAAATTTACCTCAATTTTTTGAAAAAAAAAATTTTTTTTAAACTTTTATATATTGAAATTTGTAGACGTCTGTATACTGTTCCTCTTTTGTTCGAAACATTTTTTCCTCAGATTATCGAGAACCCATGAAAAACCGTGGCGATAGTAGAATATTTGCACCGAAAGGCTGAAAAGAATTATTTTTCACATAAATTATATTGAAATGAAGTAAATTATTACTTTATGCAAAATATGTGAATCTCGAATCTTTTTAGTAAATAAATATACATATTATAAGAAAATTTTAAATTATTACCATTAACTTTTATCAGAAAATACATCAGAAATTTCTTTATCAGACATTTTTTAAATATCTATATATAATATATGTATTCTCATTAAATAGTTCAGATCAAAATAGTACAAGTAGACAATATTTGAGTGATGCAACAAATATTTTAAATGATACTTACCAAGAATCATGTAAACTTGACCAATAAAACGCACATAAAACAGTATTTAAATATACGTTAAACTAATAATACGATAGAAAATGTAAAAGAACACATAAAATGAATAAGAACTAAAATGTAACACTTAAGAAACTAAAAAACGCACTTAATAAATCGCTCTGATCTCCCTGCTGGCAGTTCTTCAACTGAATGCAGAAGGAAAACTGAATGCAGAAGAAAGAAAAACCTTAGTTGAATGCTTATCTGGAACCTCTTATATACAACCAAGTGCCAGTAATATAAACAGTTCCGCAGAAGAAGCTGTAGAGCCTCACGCAGCCGTAGCTAGCGTAGCCGAACATGCAGGCGTATGCGAAACGGTGTTAAACGCTTCATACTAAATAGGCTATAAAATTTGAAGGCGGACATATGCGGAATCAAACTTTGTGGGCTTTTAATCACGAATCTTTACCGAATGTAATGACACCAAAAAGAGCACTTAATAACGCTTTATACTATAACAAAATTGTCAATGAAGTTTTGTAATTTTTACGAAGCTTACAGAATGATTGGTAATATTCAAATATTAATAACTATACTAATTTAGATGATAACAAAATCAAATCTATGCGAAAGTGCTCTGTATACCTACCTGAACAACTTTTGTAATACAAGAATTTACAGAATTTTCCTTCAAACACTTCAAAATCGCCAATGAACAGACGCTGTCTTAGAGACTGTTTAAGAACGCCAAGCGCGCCTTAAAATCTCTCGACTTTCGATGAAGTTTACTACTTCACGGGTGTACAAATAGAAAAAATAATATTGCAGCCTTATTCTTCAGACCTTTAACTACAACGAACAACAAAAATTTTATGCCATACGCAAAAATTTAGAAACCGAATTTTTTCCACTTTTTCGGGCCAAATACCCCACTGTGCGCCGCGCCGAGGTTACGGTTGGTTACGGTCTAGTGGGCAGCGACCTTTATTGTCCATACCGCAGGTCTCGGCAAAATACCAGCAGACTGTATACGACTACATGACCCTCTTTATGTCTTGAGAACAATATTAGAAACCACTCTTGGCCTACGACACTTTTTTAATGAAAAGTTAAGAAAACACTGAAACCCTCATCGGTTTCATTGTCAGTGGAATAAAATCTTAAATCTTGTTTGGATCTAGAAAATATACCACAAGTGTGGACATTACTAAAAACAGATTATAAGATGTAAAAGAAACCTTCCTATAAGCAAACCAGCTGACACTATATTATAGGCGTTCATTTTCGTTGCCTTTCAAGTTTTTAAGTTTATTTTATTGCCATATTCCTTTTTCTGCCGACTCTGACAGAATCTGAATATATAGTAAATATATATAGAAGGTATGGAGGGGTTTCCTATACATATATATTCCTATAGATTTTCGTATCGTACACTTCCAATTATCTAATAATAAGAGTCAGTGAATTATCGGTAATGGTGCGTCGAAAGTGTTGTAAGAAAGGATTATGGCAAAACACCATTTGCAATGTTTGCCTATTTATTTTTGTCTTCTTCCAGAAGAAGCCAGAAAATTGGCGTTCGAATGAGTAAGAAAATTTTACTTCCACAACATTCTACCTTCCTTGTCACCTTCTTTGTACCAGTATTTATTAGGGCGACGACGAGGCAAGGAGGGCCTCGGTCCCCGTGGCCAAGTGGTGCAATAAACACGGCCGGGCAACCCCACGGCCCAGAGATGGGCAAATTTTGTATTTAAATACAAATGAATAAAAGATACAAAATTTGTATTCTTTATTCGAAGGTTCGAATACGAAAGTATCTTATATTCGAAAAATATTTAAATACTTTTGTATTCGCCGAGAATGTATTCGAAGCTTCGAATAGAAATTGTATTTAATTTTTGTATTTAATTTTCGAATATTAAATACATCCACGAATACTTACGGCCGGCTCGAGGCTCCAATGAACACGTACCGAGGCACGAGGGTCGAGCACAAAGGCCTGAGCCCAGAACACAATAGTAGTGCAATAAACACGACCGGGGAAACCCCGGCCACCCGCAGGTATCTCGGCATGAAACCGCTAACAAGTGAATGCTAAACTTGTTTATTTCTTACAATTTCCTCACGGAAATGACACTAGCCAGTTCGTGGCATTCTTCCGATTAAGAAAAGTCTAAACCCGATAGAAATCGGATTGTATGTAGTGGATTTATTCGTGAGAATTTCTTCGGAAAATATATTTAAATACATTTTCGTCCTTACTCTGTGCTAGAGCGACGAACCGACGAGGGCCTCGGGAGCCTTGTCCAAGTGGTGCAATAAACACCACCGGGCAAACCCTCGGCCATCCAGGTATCTTGGCATGAAACCGCTAACAAGTGAATGCTAAACTTGTTTATTTCTTACAATTTCCCCACGGAAATGACACGAGCCAGTTCGTGGCATTCTTCCGATTAAGAAAAGTCTAAACCCGATAGAAATCGGACTGTATGTAGTGGATTTATTCGTGAGAATTTCTTCGAAAAATATATTTATACATATATATCAGTGCCCGGGCGTGAGCACTCTGATATACTCTCTGGCTGTATATATATCTGTACTTTCCTATTTGTGTCATAAAAATGGTTGTATGGGTTGCTCTTTTCAGAGATTGTATTCCATGGGTTGGATTTTATATGCAGTCCTTCCCGATGTTATTGAGGTCTGTCCCGCCAACAGGTGTGACTAATAATATTTATTGAATTGTTAGGTATTTCATGAGTATATAGGAGTAGGAGGAGGGTTCTATTAGAAACTTATGGTTTGCCCTTCGGTTGAGTGAGATCAAGTGTAACAAGGAAACGAATACCAATAACATGGTGCGGTATCGTACTCTTGCGTTTAGATTTTATTATATAATATTATGCCATATTTTCAGTTACATTATTTTTAAGTGTTTAATTACCTAAACGAATTCGTACAAGCGTACACATGCCTAAGAACTTGCTCGGTCTCGGTCCTCGGTCCACATGTGCACTTATACTGGTATGTATGCGGTCACAACCGCAGAACCGCATGCGTATACGCAATTACGCATACGCGCATTCGCATCCGCGTCTACGCATACTGGTGCGCATTTTACCATTACAATAGACTTTATTATCAATATACAAATATTGGAAGACATGGCAGCACCTAGAGGTGCTCTTCTTCAAAGACATTCTCTTACCTAAAACATTCGTAAATCTTATTTTTCGTCGAGTTGATATTTTGCTTCGATAACTTCGACGCGTAATTTGCACCGATATCCTCGGCGAACGAAGCGTTTGATCTCTCATCGTAAATTGATAAACGATATGCTAATTATTGTATTAGGTAAACAAACGACGAGACGCATAGTGATAGAATATTATAGCCTCCGCTCCGATTCGATTTGATTCGATCTGAATGTTTCTCGTTAGCATCTGTGCTTAGGCTACACGGCGTGGCGTTTGAAATTGTCGCAATGTTTTGCGTTTCATGCGCATACGATAAAGATAACGCGCAAACTGTAACCACGAACTTTAAACTTCAAATCTTAAACTCGAAATTCCAAAAACTCCAATTGTGCTCGCTACGTTCTCCTCTTTCGTACAATTCTACCGTCCATTGCCGTCTATTGTTGGCGTTGAACACGCGCGCAGTGTCCACCGCATAATCTCTTTGTCAACAATAAATTCATATTTCGCTACATTTCGCTTCATTTCATTCGATTTCATTTGATTAGTGATGGGTGGTATTAAGCTAGAAGTACTCGTCTTTCTTTAAACGTCGTTGTTACATTTGCGTTTCATCTGTCATACATTTTCTCCTGTATTTATGCAACGTTGTCGGCAATCAATTCGAATTGTACTCGAATCATAGAACACGATAACCGATAACAATGACCAATCTGTGAATTGTGCGTAAGATGAAGATAAGATCTACGTTTGTCGCGTAGATGAATCTGAAGCGAAATTAAGCTGAAACTTAGAAAAGTTGTAATCGACTCGAAATATTCGAGAAATATTGCCAGAACAAAGGATCTTGGTTCTCCACGAACCCAATTCAAGAAGCGAATTCGACGGTCCTCTATTTTCTGGAAACGAAACCTAGGCCATAGGCTACGGCTACGCGATGGACGAGTAGAAGTTTCGAATAACGAAGGCGAAAAATATTCATTTTATCCTTTCCACGAGTTGAAAAAAGTGAAATTGTCGTGAACTTGTTACGCTGCTTTGCAAGCTTTATCGTGATCCGTGAAATCGGAACATCCGAATGTCGCATTTATTTTATAACGGGAAACGTTGTTGTGCACCTTCAATGGTCGTCTTTGACGAACAGTGTGCGCATTCATCAAGATAAATTGTTTCGGACGTGGACGATCAAGTTTCGCGTAACAAACCACGTTTTCACCTTCCAAAGTATTGCAATCTCATCGGTTGATGCATCTTTACTATATGTTAATAATTAGGAATCGGATTCGACTCTGTGTGTGTGCGTGTGTGTTTGTGTTTAATGAATGTTTGTCCACGTGTACGTATTGTATACATGGGAGCGTATGCGTGTTCATGTACGTGTGTATAGTTGTGTAATACGATTAAGAAATATTCACAACTTTCTCGCAACAAAATGTATCAATACGTAACTATAGATCAACATTAATATTATGTATTTTTATATGTACACGCCTGTGTACAACCGGTCGCGTGCTCGACGTTTCAATGACTGTATGGTTCAATCGAAATCTGCGTGTTATCTTGTACACGAATGATTGCACACGCGCGCGCGCATATATGTTGTACATATATATTATGCCGCAAAAATTTCTCTCTCTCTCTCTCTCTCTCATATACAAGCACGCACGCACGCTCACGTCCATTCGTACTCGCGTACCCGCTCAAACACTCGCTCACTCACTCGTTCGCTTACCCTCGCGCTATCACCCTTTCTCTTTCGTCGTCGTCGTCGTTCTCTCTCTCTCTCTCTCTCTCTCTCTCTCTCTGCGTGTTTCACGCGGTGACACAATCAGAAATCACACAGTCATGCATGCAGTTTCAGCTACGCGAGAGCGAGAGCGAGCTTTTCTCGTGCGTACATCAACGAGATAGAGATAAATATTGTTTCTAGACCGCGTTAGTCGAGACATCTGTATTCGGTAGGTAGCTAGCAGTTAGCTCTCTCTCTCTCGTAATCTCGTACAAGTTCGCACGCGAATGCACGCACTCGTCGAATCACATGCGATCAATCGTAGGCTCGTATTTGTCAATTACAGGTATTAAACGAATCAACTAGTATACCAATTTTATAACTGTTTCATAGAAACGACAACGCTAAATTCATTTCAAAAAGATAATTTGCGAATGTGTGTACAATTTGAATCCGAATAAAGTCACGCCAACCTGGACGCGAAAACGACAGACGCGATCGCGAGAAATATCACGAAGGGGGAATTCCAAAGACGACCCGCGCCACCGCAAACTTTGATCTCCATTTCTTCCGGATGATAATTTATGCACTTTGGTGGCCTTCGGCGGTACAAGCGTTCCCTTCTCGCGCTACAAGCTCCGGACTCTGTGATCGCCTCTATAGGTTCGATGCTGAGTTGTTTGCTGCCGCATGGGCACAAAGTGTCCACTACCAGTAAGATCAGATTGGTATGTCGAATTTTTTGCACGCTGAATGGCCTGAAATCACGCGCGGACGTTTATTAATATTAATGATACATACCATTTCGACTCGGACGGTTGAATTTTCTTCATTTTCCCCGTCTCCCTCTCCCTCTCCCTCTCCCCCACGGTTCGTACCGACCCGAGTCGAGTCGCGTATGTACATAACGTAGATACCTTTCGCAGCCGGACTCGTGACAGTTTGTCAATTTTCCTTTCAAAGGATCGCTCTGTCCGCTGGTGTTGAGTCTTTCCGGCTGTAAAATGTAGAGATCGGTCTTTTTCTCACAAGTTCTCAACTTCCTTTGCGGATAGTAAGCAGACGTGGCTCTCGTCGTGCTCGGGGAGGCAGGAGAGGCGGCAGCGACGGAAGGAAACCTGGGAAACGGTTGGTTCTCGTCGCCGAACGGTTCGCCAGTCGAATCCGCATCCTGGTCGGTGTCGGCATCGCCGTCGCCGTCGCCGTCTCCATCGGCGTCCACCAGCGAAGCGAGTTCTTGCGCTTTCTCGGCCGTGTCCGTGAAAATCACGTCATCTAGGGAAAACGAGCAACGGTTCGTCGAACCATGGTTAGGTCTGCGTTAGCGAACGACGATACTTTACGCGAGTGGATATTGTGGTAGAGTAGAGTAGAGTAGAGTAGAGTAAAAGCTCACCGTCAAAGTGTCGCACCGATTCACCGGCAAGCGCGAAAGCGATCTGCCACAAGTTTTGTGCGTTAAAACCGAATGCCAAATTCCAGAGCAAGTGACCGAATATAGCGACCGTTGTTGCGACGGATTCGGGAAAAGTTTTTGCTGCTGCTGATTGGTGTGACTCTTGCGGACTGCATTTTCCCTGATAGTCGGTCACAGTTACTTTCCTGAAATACGAACGCACCGTTACCGTTACCGTTACCATCTCTACTATGCAAAATATTTCTATGCTGCTGTCCTAATTTACCTGTAAATTCTGTCTTGAACCAAAGAATCCATTATAGTGCCATCGATTTCACCAAAAAATTTCCCGGTGTGTTCGTGTCGTTCGCTGATGATGATGAATCCATTATTGTCTAAGATGTAACAGTCTAGTTTTTCAGAAGCGCAAGTTTTTTTACAATTCGGACCGCTACACTGAAAAACAAAAGAAACCCAACAAGGTAATTCTAATTGCACACCTTTCTCTCTCCCTCTACCCGCTCCCCCTCCCTCTCTGGGATGTCTGTCTGTCTCTAAATCTGTATATGTATACTATTTTCCGAAGAGAACTCATTGTCAGCTATTGTATAAAAATTTATACGATACCGAAGAGGTGATGTTGACGAAATGAGATGCCAACGAGGAATGCTGAAATTGGAGACCAACGACGGCGGCAGGTGCTTTGTGTCCTTTTCCCATAAATATCGCGTGCGTAGCAGTAACCAAAGGATTGGGGCTGTCAGCTGAGAACAGTGCAAAGATCGTTGCGTCAATTGTTGACAGCTCGGTCTCTGTACTTTGTCCTCGATATGAAATCGGAATCGGAATCGGAATCGCAATCGAAATCGAAATCGATCGGCGTACTTACCGGCATCAAACGGCACGCTGAAGACAAAACTTTCCGGTTCTATCGAATGCTGATCGACGGCGCGTTTGTACCAAGAGGAATCCATAGCTCTCGCATATTTCTCGGCGAACGGTCTAAACAAATGAAACGATCGAACGTGAAAATGAACGTGTCCCGTGTCCCGTGTGCTTCTATTGAATAGAATCTATTCTATCGAACCGAAATTCTTTCCGAACAAAAGTGAGAAGATGAGGAAAACAAGGATGAACAGAGTGTATCGATTGTGCTCGAGAAAAATTTGATAATTACGGTTCTTCGGTAGATTGCTTGCTTTGTTGATGCTCGTGCCAACGAAATAGGCCGCTTCTGGTTGCAATGAAACTCCGCGTCACACCGAATCTGCCTTTTCCTTGACTGTAAATTATCGAATCGATTAGAAATCACCATGTGACACACCTTTTAAACGTTAACCGAACAAAAATCGTCAAGGATGAAAGGACGCGAAATTTGTCCGGTTGATTCACGATTAATTAGTACATATACATATATTGGAACATTCTTACATATCGTATAGAGAGGGTAATCTATAGAGTATAGAGTATAGAGAACACAGAGAACATCGATCTCGCATCGTTATCAAAAAATATGTACATATTTACGTCGATGCTGCCGTCGCTGCCACGAATACATACATGTGTATAGCTATGGAAATACTAGTAAATACACGCGCTTGGATTGCGTGTAAAATCGAATAAGTCTGATGCATGGTTCGGAGAAACTATGCGCTATGCGGAGTTATTGCGTCTTGCTTTTTTCTTGTTGACACGCGACCATCCTGTATAAAATATATAGTTCACGAAATTCTACAATTTCGCGAGTCTGTTTTAGTTTCAATACTTTTCGTTGGTCTATTTAACGACGTTGAATACGTATCGTGCGTACTTGTGCTATAGATCGTGAAACGTCGTTCGACATGTTATGTAGTTCGGGTAAACGTAAAGGTACAGGTGCAGGTACAGGCAATGATAAGGATAAAGGTAAGGATACAGAGACAATAGAGTTGTCAAAAGGGTTGGGAATGGGAAAACTTAAATTTCGTCAAGGAATATCTGGTGATAGGGATAGTTTTGTGATACAAAATATGTATGCATACTATGTATACATATAGTATGTACATATATAGTATATACTGCATGTGAAAATAATCACCGTGCAAAATATCGACGAGTGCGCTTATACGAATAATTGTGCATAATGGATTACCTGTGCAGTAGAGCCATCAGTATGGCAATAGGGCTAGCGATGGAGACACACAATATAAAATGTAATAAAAATATGCAATAAAAGATAACATTGTAAATGAAAAAGATTAGCCGTTGCGCATAGTACGTGTCGCGGTTACCCAAAATATCCATACATGTATCTCAACATTGTTAGTCTTTTTTATACCTGTTTTATTTATGCGACACCAATTCGTTTAGTTTAAGTTTGGTTTAGTTTAGATTAGTTTAGTTTAGTTTAGTATAGTTTAGTTTAGTTTAGTTTAGTTTAGTTTAGTTTAGTTTAGTTTAGTTTAGTATAGTTTAGTTTAGTTTAGTTTAGTTTAGTTTAGTTTAGTTTAGTTTAGTTTAGCTTTTAACTTACAATTAGTAGAAAAGAAAAGGACTCTCTGCAATGAAATATCGTACAGAATCCGAGACAGACATTCTGTTTTCTGTAGTCTGTATTTTGCATTTTATATGTTGTACTTTGTATTTTGTATTGTTAGAGGTTCATCGGTTACAAACTCCTTGGTGTTTCATTTTGTAATGGAAACTGGTATATGAACGATTCTGGACCCTAAAAGAGATATGTATGTCGATATTCGATCCATTCGAATTGGTTATCCCGAGATTTTCTGGCTGCTTGTATTCCTTTTGCTTGAGGGTTTTCGTTGGATGCTGTCTTGTTTGGACCGTAACCCGTAACCCGTAACCCGTAACCCGTAACCCGTAACCCGTGAATCGTAATGCAATACGGATATCCTGATTCCCTTGTTCTGTGGAAAAATCCTCGAGATGATTTTCGACGATCGACTGCGTGTTCGCGACACGTATATGCGAGACAACGGCGAGGGAAAAGTAGAGGCAACAACGGTTTTACGATATCCAATAGAATACGTTATTCGATAATCGGTGCGTGAGAGAACCGCGTGCTTGTGCATTGCAGTGCATTGTCCATATTTCCACTATCGGTGTCGACGGGTGACGGACATGCATCCGCGTTTCACACGCTTCGACCGACTTACCTCTGATTTTCCTCTTTATGCATCGGACCTCTTTTATCGAAGCCATCGGTAACCAACGCATCCAAAACCAGAGACTGCACTAATGTCTTATCGCCTGAACAAATAAACGCGGGATCAGCGATCGAGTTGTCTCATTGTTATATTGTTACATTGTCTTACTGTCGCTAACGACAAAAATTGGCGTTGATAAAAAGAAAAGCCAATTCTCTTTGTGATACTTACAGTAATAGGAATCTTTGTCGGGCTTGCTCGCTTGCTTATGGTGCGAGCTTGGACTCCTTGGTCTCAAGGACATCCATTTCCACCCCGGATTTTGCGCTCGCGACAGAAAATACACAACGCGTTCTTCCGAGGTGGAGAACCATTTCTCAGAGGCCGAATTATATTCGCAATAGACCCAATCGGGATGAACTTTCCAGTTGGTTCCCTTAAAGTAATCAGTCACTGAAACGGGGAAAGTAATATCAGATCTTTGTTCCTCTGTAGGGATAAGGGGGACCTTGTCGCTCGTAGCATCGCACGAGCGCGTGGGCATGGACATGGGTCCATGGGTGTGGGCCGTGGGCATGGATACGGCCGTGCGATACGGCGCCGATTCGATTCGACTCGGTTCGATTAGGCCTAAAACGGCTATTAGATATCCCACACACCGATCCCACACCGATCCCACACCGATCCGCGCGTACATCCGAGAAACTCACCGTTTATTATGGCATGCTTGATTTCCTGTTCGGCCAATAGTTCAAACATGCCGTAACCGTCGGGCAATGCTAGTCCCAACGAAAACGGCGTACCTTCGATCGACTTGTAAAAGTAATTGTGACGTCTAATGGTAACCCTTCTCTGTGCGCGTGCATAGACAACAGAAAACAGAAAACCGAAAACAGAAAACAGAAAAACGGAAACGTGTTTGCGTTAAATAATCAGTGTCTACTCGAATGACCAATGTGCGATTACACAAGAAGAAAGTTTCCTCACCATATCGTCGTAATGAATTTTGATCGCGAAATCGGTCTCCCCTTCCTTTTGGTCGATCATGTCGTGCCGCAACTGAAACACGGGACGAGCGTATTGGATACATCGTCAAAGTATTTTGTGCATGGACTATCATGCACTACCGCGTAAATACGATCAAAATATCTAAAGGATAGAAATTTACGTCGAGAAGAAGAGAATTATTCAACGGGTGAGATGGACCGTCGTACTCGGCAAGTTCGACTTCCGACAAATCTACGCTGACGTATGTGGGTTTCAACGTATCCTCATACTGCGAACAAACAAGAAAAGATCAACAACCATATTAGTTGTCCCAATATATTCGATTTTTTTCTCTCTTACGATAACGTTACAATTCAATATTCCGTTATTCTACTTACGTCTATATTGGTGGGCTGCGTCAATCGGAAAACAATTGAAAGCATACATAGAAAAAACCACACGTGAATGAACGTGGAAACAGCGAACTAACAGCGATCGCTTCGAAAGAGATTCTATCTTGGAAATACTCGTGTTCTCGCAACTTACTCACCAAAGGCCGCAAGTCCGGATGATATAAAACCCTACCATTATTGTCGACTATGAAAGAATATCCGTTCACGCCCAACTGTAAATCATGACAAAAATCAAATATTTTCGTTTCGATGGTAACTATACTAATCATAACATCCTGCCATCGTAATATCTTCGCATGATTCCGAATACCTTATAAGGAGGAACAAGCTTTTGAATCTCTTCCACGGGTACATCGGTTCCGACGATACCCAACAGATTGGCCGTCTTCACCTGCGAGAGAGATAGACAGAGCGAGAGAGAGAGAGAGAGAGAGAGAGAGAGAGAGAGAGAGAGAGAGAGAGAGAGAAGGAAAAAAGAAGAAATTTTAGATGCGTGTGTTCCTACAAAAAATACATTTAATCGTATCGTCTCGATATTGAAAACGAAATGCGCGAAGACGTTGCCTTTCCTTCGATTTGCTTCTAATACACGAGATTACGTTTCAACGCATTTGTATTCCGATAAACGAGACGAGACGAGACGAGACTAGACGAAATGAACCGGAAAAGTAAACAGAGCAAGGTATTACCGTGTAATTTCGACGATCTAAAATCGGTGCAGTGACCGAGGTCATCAGCTGTCCGTTATCTTCTTTGCCGTACCTACCACTCTGTTAAAAAAGGGACAAAACAGATATGAGACACTAATAGAAAAATATCATGCATGCGTATTCGCTATACATATACCTTTCCACCGACGTAAACCGGACTCCAATGAATAGGATGATCATGTTGGTAGAGCACCATAGGACGAGCAAGAACTTTTACGTACTCGAAAACTTTACTCTTAATTTCCTCCATTTCGGTGATTCTCGCGTAAAATCCTGTAAAACGAAATTACGATTGCGATCGTTTGCGAGAAAAACATCAGGAAATTCCAGTGAAATGAATATGGTAATAATAGTAGTAGTAGTAGTAGTAGTAGTAGTACATAGTAGAGAGTTACAGATGCGTCATAGTTATAGAGTATAGAGCATAGAACGATGTACCTTTGTTCGCGCAAGCGGTATCGTGCAGTTCCGGACTCTTGTCACCCCCTATGAGATACGTAAAGATACGAACAGGCATGTGAGGCCAATTGTATCGTTTGATCACGTCCGTAGGTAATCCAGAGTTGTCCGCGGTAATCAACATAATGGCCTGGTTACATTGACTTCCTTGTCCCGTTCTATTGTATCTGTGAAGAATCTCGAAGACGGTTCCGAGCGCAGCTGATATGTTTGTCGGCATTTCCTCGTGTTTCAGCGTGCTCGCCGCTACTTTCAGTTCTTGCACGTTCTCCGGAGATGCTTGAACCAAACTGTCCTTGAAACACTGAACGATTTCTTCGGCGGAATCACCGTAACGATAAACATTAGCGTAATCGTTGGGGCCCAGCGTGTCGAGGATAGTTTTCACGGTGTTTATCGTCAACCGTTTAATCCTTTCGGACGCGTAACATTCGATGTCGACTAAAATCGCCAAATCTTTCGGACTGTTTGCAGCTCCGACGAACCAATTCGATATTCGAAAGTCGTAGACATTTCGAACGGGCCGATTCCCGTTTCTTCTCGAACCGGATGCTCGATCCACCGTCGGGGGCCAAGAAATTGCTGTGCAAACGAATGATATTTTCGGAATCGATCGTCAACAGTCAACGGGGAAAAGAATAAGAAGAGAACATAAGAGCAGAAAGAAACGGAGAACGTACCTGGGAAACGTCGTAGGAATCCTGAAGTCGCGCCGTAGTATTGCCAGGAAAGCGATGGATCGCTCTCATAATTGTTGACAAACAACAAATCCAAGTATTCGCTCCATTGGATCCCAGCGGTTACATCGCGATCTAGATGGAAAATTGGAAATATGGAGATAGAGTTGGAAATTTGAAAGGCGTGCGCGCTCGCTTGCTGCGAATATGCTACCGGCTACCACCGGTATTGAATTACCGTCTTGAATTCCGGCAGGCAACAAGACCGTCGAGAGCGTAACATTGACAGGCAAATGATCAAAGTGCCGACTGGAGAGAAGAAAACCGTCCTGACCGGTCGTCGATGGTTTTCCATCCGCCGAATACGTATCGATGCGCTGCGAAGAATAATATTTTGGCGATCCGTTTCCATCCCTGGGAGCAGATACGGCAGCCTGTTCGGCGCTCTCCACCAATCTCTGTAATCGGACATGGATTCTCGTGTACCTACCGCGGATTCGAAGGAAATCGAAATATCGAAAACGACCTGGTCGGATTCCTGCGTTTTCTTACCATCACAGCGTTCATCTTAAAGTCCAACATATTCTTCACTTCGGCTGCCATTTCTCGCACCAGAACCACGCCATCCTTCTTCACAACCTCTGCTTCCATGTCGTGGTATTTCTAATCGAAAATGCGAAACGAACGAATAAAGAAAAGAAAAGAAACGAAACGAAACGAAACGAAACGAAACGAAACGAAACGATTCGAATATTGAATCGAGTTAGCCATCGGCGAACCGATTATCTTCTTCTTACCCTCTGTATCTCGCTCATTTTCGTCACCTGTTTGCCAAATTCCCATAAATCTACGCCAAACTTCAATGCCCAGTTTTTCACTCTGAAAATGAAAACAAACCATTTCTTGAACATTGTCGAAGATACTTAGTATGTACATATCTTTCTTTCCACGATCAAGCTGCTCTCCCTTCTCCCAGCGTGGCTGATGGTACGAATATGAAGGAGAGCCAACTCTTACAAAAGTGTGTAAACGTAAACGTATAATTTTCAACGACGCGTGTGTAAACGATACGCAACTAATATGCTACCTGTACGGTAGCATAGGACATTGGTCCGGTAAAGGGTCGAATCGACGTCGATGATTGCGACAAAGTCAACTGTACCGCTGCTTCTTTCTTTATCTGTACAAATCGTGTCGCGTCGCGTCGCGTCGTGTCGTGTCGTGTTATGTCGCATTCGCGTGGCTGTGTAGTTCGAGCTATAGCTGTAGCTGCAATTGTAGGTGTAAAAGAGCATCATTGATGCTTTCGCATGTACGCCGATAACTCTGATCCTTGTTAATCGACTGTATACGCGTACGCGTAACTCGAGCACGCGCCTGCGTTCTTTCCATTCTTGCGAACGTTCTTCGAATGACCCAAGTCGAAACCGTATTTCATGGCAGGTTTCATTTCATTTTATTTCTTTCGAATGTGGTAACGATAACACACAGAGACGCGAAAAATCGCAAAGACACGCGCGACGATCACACTTTCGGATCTTTGGTGCCCCTCCCACCCGTCCACCTCTACGTATGGCGTATGGCTATAAACGAAGAAAAGAACAAGATGTATTGTACGCGTATGGCGTTTGCGACTGCGATCGGTTGGCCTTTCGGAAGGTGATCGTTTGTACCCACGGCGCGGCGCGGCGCGGCGCGGAGCGGCAGCTGCAATACCGCCGCTGTTTCTTTCGATTTTCGAAATTTCAATATCCTCGCAAGCGTTCACGGATCGTTCTCAATCGTTCATTTTCTATTTGATCGTTCGACTCGATTCGATCGCATGCTAAGTTGATGTCGAATTTATCGTACGATCCAGTCCATCCACGCCCTTTCTACGAAAAGATCGAAACCTCCTTGCATCTCTTTAGTGACACGATTCTTGCGATGAACGTATACATATACCATTATATGTATTATATATGTACACAGGTATTTGCATGTATATCGCGTCGCATAGCACATCGTATAAGTATAACATAACGTTCATCGTACAGCGTACAGCGTACAGCGTACAACGTACTGAACGTACAGCGTACACCGTACACCGTACTTATACACCTTATATGCGTGTATACATGTGCCGTATACACATGACGTATAGCGTATAGCATGCAGAGTGTAGAGTAAAGCGTATAGCGGTTAATTAACCGTGATCGAATGTAAAATAGCAATTTGTTTGTACTCACTCGATGTGGGGTATGTCTTCATCTTGTTGGTAGCTTGATCTGATCCATAACAGTAATAGCACACCGCAGCGAAAGAATTTGTCGGTGGGTAAAAACATTGTTTCGACTGTATCGATCGGCAGCCAAACACGAACCAAAGACGAGGAGGAGAAAATGACGGGAGGCAATCTCTTATGAAGAAACAACGCGTTCGTTGATACGAAGCGATTTCTCGGGAAAAGAATCAGTCTTAGCGCTCCCTCGTAGTACCGATCGATCGGCCGGAATACGGGAATCAACGTTACGTGCGTGAATTCGCTGTTTCGGGGTAACTTTGTTTATCCGTTAATACACGTTGGTATAGGTTAATACACGCCGATACACGTATTTACGTATTATACGTACGCGTAGAAAACACAGCTACCGTTCGTTCTACACTTTTACGCGTTTTCGAGTACAAAGTTTTCACGCATCGTTTCTATCGTTGTTCGTCTTTCCACTATTTCGTCTCGTTTCGACGAGGACGTCGTTATCAGCGGGACAAGTACCGTGGTAAAATAGCTTTGCTTTGCTTCGAACGTTTCCAAAGGCGTATCAAGATTTTTAGAGACACCGTGTTCTGGAATTTGCGGAAACGTTGCTGAATTTCGGATATGTATGCTTACGAGAAGATTGTCACTGAACGACGACCAGATAACGACGGCAACGGCAACGGCAACGACGAACCCCCCGTTGTCGTACAACGAAACTCGATGAAAGGGATACGAAGCGTAGTAGGTAGGGGAGTCAACTCGGCGACACGTAATAATTCACCTCCAACGCGCGGTCTTCCTCCGTGGACGTTTCTCGGGATAAGACGGAAGCTCTTTCAACGATTCGATCATCTCAAATGCGATATTGCATGGCTGATTTGCACGCGTCTACGCGATCTGCTCGAAACGATCGTATATCGAGACGAATCCCCGAAAAGACGATGCGCTGAACCGTCCACCGATGATCAAGGGGCAAATAAAAAGATTGACCTTACGTTACACCACAACCACCACCACCATCACCCCATCGGATAAAATGGCCCTTTACAGTTACGATTATTATTACAATTAGAATTAGAATTAGAGTTAGAGTTAGAGTTTCGGATACAGTTAGAGTTCTGATCGGAGTCACACGCCTTCTATCCGTATTATCGTATCATTTTATATTTCAAGTGTATTCTGTCCAGTCTGTCGAAGGAATCGAGCATGGTACATGGTTGGATTTCGCGATACGATTTTGCCTCTACGATTCACGATTACACCAGCGTTTACCACCTTGTCGCGCGATTTCTCAAGTATGTTCACACCGTAACGCGCAGAGAACCCGAAAGAATGAAGAACGACGAGGGTGGGATAGGAGAGAAACCGAAGAGGAAAGGAGAAAGAGCAAAGGGGGTAGTGGGAGCGAACCAAAAGAGGGGAACACGTACGGCGGTAGAAGGGAAAAAAGAATAAAACCGATAGAAAATTTAAATACTTCCACGTGAAACACGCGTGTCACCGCGAATGCGATATCGATTGTAATTGCGATTCAAATTTTCCCACTGTCCGCGTAGAATAATAATTCAAGTCTCGGATCCGTTTTGCTTGTACTTTCTCGTGAAAATTGTTCAAAGATGGTGTACCAGTCGCTTTACGTTCGAGCCAAGTGTGGCTCGGCTTGGCTCGGCTCGGTGGCTGGCTGGCTGGCTGGCTGGCTGGTTGGTCGGTCGGTCGGTTGGTTGGTTGGTCGGTCGGTGCACGAGCGAGCGCGCGCGCAACTTTTACTCTTACTACGTCTACGTCGGTGGATTCGGCCGTTTTAGGAGTAGCGCTATTCTACGGGGGTGAGTGTGAGTGCGTACTCGCGACCACCCCTCAAAAGGACGACCGGATGGGAACGCGGCGCGGCGCGGCGAGTTGACGAATACCTGCTAGTGTTGGTAGTGTTGGTAGGTCTGTGACTGCGAGACGGAGGTGGCAGTGGCAGTGGCTGTCGATGGTGGTGGTAATAGTGGTGGTAGTGGCGCCGGCGCCGGCGTCGCCGTCGACGATGACGATGACGATGGAAAGGGTAGAGGGTAGCATAGAGGCAACGGTTATGCGATGGTAGGAGTTGCTGCAACGACGGGAGCAGCGGGAACGCGCACCACAAACGACTCAACGGAAAAGTAGAAGGAGGGTGGCTTAGATCGACGACGTAAACACCAGAACCAGAGGGTAACGGATCAACGTTTCGAGATGCGAACAACGAAAGGAAACGATAGACAAAGACAAAGAAGAACAGTAGCATCGAGATAAACCCTTTTTCCTACGACAGAGCAACGAACAAAACAGGCGGAGGGAAATGTTTCGACTAGCGGGAACAAGATCCTCTCGACCTCGCGACATAATAGGGGTAACTGTAACGGGGCGCAAGTCCGACATCATTGATTTAACATGCATCTATAGCTTGGTGTGCATAAACTTGAATTTTCCTAGATTCCATAGACATAAGGAACTTGTCGGATTCTTGACATTTTTCACCAACTTCCACTTTTGATCGAAAATTTCTACCGATTCCTATTTCTTGTTACCCGTTACCACTTCCTTATTCACCGTACAATCTCTACGACTGCATACGAGTTTACAATTCTATCGCAGCTATAATTTTTTCCAAATCTCATTTATTTATTCATTTAAAAAATTCATATAGAATATTTAAAGTAACAATTTAACGCAAACGTCCTTACTTACAGAACTTACCAACTTTCGATATTTTACGTTTAATCTTGATTAATGTGTTTAATGTTACTGTCACGGCTTACTATCCTCGATCGTATCATATGTTATTCATTCCTAATGTCGTGAATTCCACTACTAATATGCTGGTTGCAGTTGTTAACGTCACTGTCGTCATCGTCACATTGTCCTTGCATGTATAAAAAGTAAACATTCACAAAGATTTTCTTCAACGGAAAAAATGACAAAGAGAGGAGAGGAAGAAAGAAAGAAAGAGAGAGAAAGAGAGAGAGAGAGAGAGAGAGAGAGAAACAGAAAAAGAGAAAAAGAAAGAAAGAGGAAAAGAACCCTACGTCGCGCTCCAGAATGACTATACTGCTTGCGATATAATCTCGTTCACCCGCATATTCACGATAGGACGAAGTTCCTGTTGAGCATAGTCTTCGGGCAACGGCAACTGCGAGACCAATTGAAGTATTACGGTTGATTTGTTTTCATCTGCTTGCAACAAACCTCTAGATAGATGCAACGCTCTTTTAGCAATTTCCGCTTGACAAAGCCTAGAAGATAGAAAAATTGATGATATGTCTTCGAAATGAAAATGTCAAGGAGAGGAGAGGAGAGGAGAGGAGAGGAGAAGAAACGAAAAAACGGCGAAAGAGAATGAAAAGTCTACCTGTGTTTTGCGGTCGGACACGGAAACCGATGAATATTCAAATAAAGACATGTCAATCGTGGTCTGAACAGTTCTAGTTTGTAACTGATTTCACGGGGATCGGCGCCGCACAACAACGATTCGATATCCATAGTTATCTCCATGTATTCCCAAAGTAAATCTCCTTGATAAGACCAACCGCTTATGGCACTGCTGCATTCCGGAGGAATCAACGGACTTAGCAAATCGCGTAGATACTCGTAATTTTCTGAAAATTCAAATGTCGTTGCGTACGACAGTGTGAAAGCGGAGAGGTTATAGAAACACGGTTATAGTCTCCGAAGGGTACGTACCATTTATTATAGCATCCGCGGCGAGATGTTCGATAATAATTTCGTGCGCGGTATTCCACTGTTCCGCTTCGATGAAATAAGATGCAGCTTCTCCGTATCTGAAATGAGAATATATGTACATACGTTTCGAATCGTACGCTGCGGGGTAATTTAGTTCGCGAGACGATACACAACACTAACCTTTTGGCCACGTAACTTTTCACAGCTTTCGCTTCGTGAATCCAACCCGACGGTATACCGAGTTCTTCGCGTAAAAATTTTTCTCGTTCGATATAATCGGGGATATTGTCTATTTCGATGTGTCGTTGTAACAAATTTTTTACCGCGGCTTTCCTTTTTCCCGCATCCTTTAAATGTAACATCACGAATATGGCCCAATGCCATAGACCGTACGCTTCCAATTGGGTGGCGAAGTTGATGTGCGTTAACGCAGCGACGTGTTCCGACAGATGCGAGTAACCCAACGCTAACAGTACTTGCTGCATCAACCAACTGCAATCGAGAGCATACTCGTCGACAAACGAACATTTCACGAAATCGAACCGGTGAGAAGGAAAATACTGTGCGAGTTGGTGAGTTACCTGAGCCTGTAATCAAGCGGATCGGCGGTATGCGTGGCGGGATTTAAAAGTTCTCCCAGCGTGTGATTGCCGATACAGAATAATTTGAGTAGGTGATAGCACAGATCGTATATAGGCTGTCCGTTGTTCACCTCGAACTCGTAATCGTCGATTCCTCTGTATTCGGGTATAGGTGCCGCGGCATATGCATACGTTGCTTTGCTCGCATCGAACGAGGATTCGTAAAGTTCTAACGTATCTCTGATGGAGGCTACCGGAGACGAGAAATACCTGTAACGAATCACGAATAACGAATAACGAATAACGAAAAGAGCTATGTCGAGAACAGCGGGACGGACGGTGTTATCTTAAGCACGCGCTTACCATACGTGAACGGCTAACGCTCTTTTCCAATCGAGATTCTCGCAAACGTTGATCAGACCGTGTTTACTGGATACCAGCGGTTCGCCCGCCACCAACGCGAACAGTTTCAACCGGTCCGTCGATATGTTCTCGTCCACGCCAGAGTCTTGCCATAACGCTATTTGCTGCTTTATCAAGGCTTTCGTGGGCATACCGCTGCGTAATTGCGCCATAAGCAGTGCCAGACAATGGTCGCCCGCCTCTCGCGCGACTTCGCAAGCCCCTTGTAATTCGGAAGCTTCGAGAAGCAGATCATCGTGTCACAAGCTACATAGTACATATGTACAGAGCCATGCTTAACCCTATACGTATAACAAATGTTTACATACCGGATAGCAAGTCCAGTATTTTCTTCTCGTTGCTGGTCCTTGTTGAATCCCCTTCGAGCGTCTTTTGCACAACGCTCTTGAACCACTCGCCTATGGCCTCCCGCCGAGCCACCACGATATTATGATCGGTTGGATTTGCTGAAACGGCAAAATAGAAGAAAACATGTAAACGCGAGATGTCTATGCGAGATAACGTCGCATCGTAACGATATTGCGTCGTACCGGTAAGAACGTTTACGTCGGGCAGAGTTCCCCATAGAGCCACGCAGAGTTGCCAAACGTTAGCGACGTAAGCGGCAGAACTGACGGCGGAAAATTCTTCGGCAAATTCTTCGGCTAAACTACAGTGTGCGTGTAAAGCCATGCTCGCCTTGTTCATGTTGGTATCCACGTCAAAGATGGGACAATCTCCCTCCTGATCCATTATACGGTGCGACAACTGAATCTTCAGATGACCCTCTATGCTTCTCTTAAATATCAAACGGCGGAAGGAATCGTCGTTCAGTCTCGGCCCTCGGAGTCGATATGTATATCGTATGTTTTCTTCTCCTTACCTCGAACGCTTCGACGCGATCTTCGTCGGTCGCCTTACCGCCCCTACCGCCGCTACCACCGCCGCTGTCACCACCCAAAATTTGTATCCGTTGAACGATCGTGACGGATGTCGTATCTTCTGGAAGGCGACCGTTCACGTACGAGCCAATCTGTTCGAACGAACTGTGAAGCGGTACGTCGTCGGCATGGCCTCGCGTGCTCAATGTAAGCAGCGTTAAACCACGTCCCCAACTCGGTCTAAACATTCTTCCCATTTGTATGCCTAATGACCCCGTATAGATGTAGAACAACATATTATGGAATGGAACCCAGAAAATCCAGAAAATCGATGCGTTTACGTACCAGCGTCGGCAACAGAACGAGCCTGTAACTTGTTTATAATGGATTTCGACAGCGGTATCACTTCCGAATGCCATTTTAGAATCGCAGTTACCGGAGTCACGATAGGATCCGGGAAATTTCTTCCATAGATCAACGACTTTGTGGCAATTACATCAATCGACGGTTTCGATTTAGTATCTAACGCAGCAGACAGATAGATTCGTTCAGAAGATAATAGTTGATAGTTGACAGTGTGGTTGCAACGTGAACGATATGAAACGAACACGTGTACCCAGAAATCCATCGAAATGCATGATACAATTGTTCTCACACGATTTACACAATTTCCAAACATAAAACAGTCACCTGCTTTCGAAAGTATCGGTTCGTCGTGGACGATAGGCGGCGTACGATGAATCATCATGTTTGATCGCAGTATCGGGCTGTAAGTCATCTTTCTCCTCTGTTCCTCGTCCGCGAATTCAACAGTATCGAAATAACATCGTACGACAGAACTTTTCTGACCAGGAAGAAGCAAGGCACGATTCGAATCTACGATATATAGTATCTCGATAGAATAAGATACAATAGGACTAGACTAAATTAAAATAGAATAGAATAGAACAGAACAGAACAGAACAGAACAGAACAAAACAAAACAAAACAAAACAAAACAAAACAAAACAAAACAGAAACCTTGCTCGTAGGTCTCGTTCATTTCTTCGTCGCTACCATCGAAGAAACTGGCTTTCATCAGTTGCAATTTATGACTGTCCGTACCCAAAATACGAGCATTGTCACCTGTTGGACTAACCGGTGATTGCTTCTTGCGATCGTGATCGTCTACAAAAGAAGATACCTAAATTACCATCGAATCCCAATCTACCGTGATTATAGAAATGAAACGATCGATTCTTTGATATACCGTTGCTCGAAATTCTTCCGAGAGCCCTTGAGCGCGCGAAAAACTTTCGCTCGTACATATTTTTCGAATCGATGGTCACGTCATTAACACCGTTGCCGACTACTCTGTTCTCCTTTGAAATAGAAAGAAAAAATGTGTAAACACGGACAACATATACCATGATACCAGCGATCGATCGATAATTGGAGCGTCTCGGCTTGGATGTATGAATATCGAGAGCAATTCTTACCGGACGACGGTTGTTCGACTGTTCCAAATTGGTTGAAGCTTTCTGCTGAGACGTAGCGGACAATTTCAATCTCTTCGGATCGTTCACCGAAGGTACATTGTTACTGTCGTCTTCGTCCGAATCGCTCAAACCGTATTTCGAAAAATGGTCGACCTACAAGGAAAGTACGCGTTAGAACAATGGTCGGCAACGGCAGTGTCTTTTCAGCCCGATCTCGGCTCGCTACGCTGAGCTGCCTCGACGACTATGGCCGCGTCACGGGAAGCGAGACGAAAGGAAGCGTAGCGAGCCGAAATCGAGCTGAATAAAAGACACTGCCGTTGCCGACCACTGCGTTAGAAGAACGAAAGTGCACAGTGAACGATTCTTCTTTTCTATTTGATCGATTACCTTGAAAACCCATGAGCCAGTTTCAGGACGATATTCGAGAAATCTGGTGTCGTGCTTTGCAGATACTCTCCGTAATTTTTCTTCGTAATCCATTGCGGCCAGTCGATGGGGATCGGTTATGGGTTTGTGCAGTGACTTATCGTGCGGCCATACCCTGTCTAAGGTCACTTGCGCTTTACGATTTAATCCTTGACCGACCGGCGGTTTCTTCTCGTCGTCCGGATAAATGATAACCTCCTTGTGTCGAAAATGTACTAAAAACGCAATTCAATTATCGGTTTTCATCATTCAACGAATATCTTCCCGAGCAACAACGAATAGACAAGCAGGTAAATACACGATCAAGTTTCATTAACGAACCGATTTCATCCAAATTCAGACCATAGATGTCGAACGAGTCAGGAAAGTATACGTTTCCGTATCCATTACGACCAACCATAAAGTCTGGAACGATGCAAGTTTCTCCGCGAACATAATCCTCCAATTTATCCAATGGCGGAATAGTGTAATAGCCGGCACGTTTCAATATAACTTTTGCTGCATTCATTTTCCAGTTCGGCGCTTGTAACGTCCAGAAGGAACTATCGTCCAATTCCTGACTCGAATCTAGAACAAAGAAAAACCACGTGAAAGTACAGTAAACCAAGGAAAGCGCGCGCGAGAGAGAGAGAGAGAGAAAGAGAGAGATCTTGCGTTGAAATTGTTTCACGCTCGTACCAGTATTGTGAGCTATGCTGTCTGTACACGTTTGATCGGCCACCGAGGAATTCTTTGCCGACGTGTCCACCGCATTGCTAACCTCTGCGTGTGTTTGCTTCGGTGAATTGACACCGGTATATGGCCGTAATTCGGACACGGTATTATTTATTGTTTCCTCCGGAGACGCGTTTAACATCGAGTATGGCGAACGCTGTCCTTCGAACGATTCTTCTTCGGAATGTTTTGTTGTCGAGTTCCGCGGAAGGCTCGTCTTCAACCTATGGCACGAAAGAACATTGAATACGCGCGCACCACGATACCTAGAGGATAATGACGGTGCGCTCTGCTCGACATACGATAACATACGAGACAGCGAATAGCGAATTTACCAAGATATAGACGATCTTCGGTCGATCGCAATTTGCCGATTATTCTCTTGACTATGGTTTTCTTTGTCTGTGGCTTCGATAGTTCGATTGTCGGCGGAAGTGTCCGTCCCATTAATTTTACCCTCTCCTTTTTCCGCGGACTGCGAATTCTTTCCTACGGCTTGCAAATGTTCAACCGGTGAAGTCACGATCGAGTTGCTCATAGATTTCGGGCGTAATACTAAACGCTTTGCGTTCGGACGGGGCTGAAATGCTTCCGAGAGCGGATCCTCCTCCTCGAGGCCCTCGAACATCGATTTCTAGGAAAAGAATTCTCCATTCAATTCTCGTCCCGTACACTTGGAAATATTTCTATCGATCCGATACTCGTTACATTTCGATAAGAAGAATCACCTTTGACAATTGTGCAGGGGTAACCACTTTAGCTTTGATTTTCGGAGATTTGTTGTCCGCCGTAATCTTGTACTGTATGCCATTTGTTATTTTCGAAGGCGTATTAGCAGGCTTCAACAACTCCTCAGTTTTTCCAGAAGCCTAGAATATGTACATGGCGGCGTATCGTTGGGTAACTTGGTTCATCGATCAAAACAACTCAAACAAATACCTTGTACATATGTACTTCTATGCAAGTGCATAGAAAGGTTCGAGCATGCTTACCGGCAAAAGGTTCTTTAACAACGGTGAATCCCCAAACGGTGCGGACACCAGTGCCAAAATCTGCTGATGCACTGGCACGGTCCCAGAGCTCTTCGTCTGGTTGTTCGACGTGCTACAATTCGAAAAACACCTCGGTGAGTGAGTGACTGAGTGAGTGAGCGAGTGAGCGAGCGAGGCGAATAAGAACATGAACTAAAGAATTCGATCGTACCCAGCCCCGAGTAAACCCATTCCCATGCCTGTTCCCACGTTTGAATTGGTTCCAAAAGTTGACGATCCAAACGACGAGGAGGGATTAAATGTTGCATTGTTTCCAGTATTACCGAATAGACCGCCTGGTTTTTGCTGTCCAAATAAGGTAGAACCGCTACCCAGAGTTAAACCCGTATTCGTACCTGTCGAGTAAACACTCGTTGAGAAATGGTCAGAGTTGTTTCGACGGCGCGGCGTTCGAATCAAAATCCATAATATTTTTTTGTAGCGTATCGTAGACCTCTGATCGACAAACTCTCGACGAACACGCACGCTTACCCAGTCCGGTCGAAGGTGTGGAAGTTGAACCAAAAGAGAATCCAGACGTCTGTCCTGCAGGTTTAAAACATGTATTAAACAATGAAGTACCAGAGTTTTGACCAGCAGTGAAACCTGTTGTAGTTCCAAAAGTCGATGCTGCAGTCGCACCGAAAGTGGGTGCTGTTCCGAAACCTGTTGTTCCAGTCGATTTAGTGCCGAATAAAGTCGAGCCTGTATTGCCAGAAGGTGTTTGACCAAAGCTGGTGAACGCGGTACTGGAAGATGTGGACGGCACATTGAAAGCCGATTTGTTTTGGTTAAATAAACCGATACTCTATAGACAAAATCAAAAACAGAATTTCTATGAAATCGTTGGTGTCTACTATTCTACAGGGTGTACCAACATACATTTGCGAATGAATCGAATCACACTTATGTATGTATTTCTTACTATTCCATGCTACGTACCTGATTTGGTTGTGTCGATCCAAACGTAGATCCGAAGCCAGTGTTCTGGGCCGTATTGATACCACCGAAAGCCGTACCAGCAGTTTGGTTAGTGTTGCTGGTTGCAAAGAGTGGCGTTGGCGCAGCTGCTGTAGATATCAAATCAGTGCTATCTATTTAAATAGTTTCAAATAGTTTTTATTCGCGATCGCGATACGATCTATCATCGTATTCGACGTTGCAGCGTATTCGAGGAGAACCAAATTAATACTCACTACCGAAAGGTTTAGCCTGATTATTACTACCGAACAAATTTGTGCTCGGAGTAGAACTGAATGCGAAGCTGTTGGTAGTTGTGGTCGACGGTGTTCCAAAGCTTGTCATTGGTTTTCCGAAAGGACCGCTCGATCCAGATTGAGTGGTGGTTCCGAAGCCGCCGCTCATTCCACCAAAACCTTGTAATACAATCGAAGATATCGCTGCTAGTAGCATTCGAATCAAATCTCAGAGTAGTCGAAAAAACGCACAATTATCAAATTATACTAAAATATTATTTACCCGTCGTTGCGGTACTAGTACCTGTCCCCGCATTTACAAAAGGTGAAGATTGCACAGGTGTACCAAATATTCCTGTACTGGGTCCTGACCGTTCAAATATAACAAAAACAAACGTATAAATAACGGATATGCGATGCGATGAAGCGTAATGCGATTCGTTCGCTTGTTTGATAGATCGCGTATCTCAGTTACCTTTCCGTCCAACAGAATAGTCCTCGAAACGTAATTCCTCGTACGATTTTAATTCGTATTCCTTCATTGCCGCGATGCAACAGTGCCTGGCCGATATACTTTGAGATATTCCATTTTTTGACATAGAATCGGTTGTAATGACAGGAGTAAATTTTACAACGGTGCCGATAACACCGGTATTGGTGGCGTTTGTACTGCCGAAACCTTGTTGGTAAAGACAAATCAAAAAACTAGTTCATTTTTCTGTTACATTATTCATTAGAATGCACATTCCCATGGTACGCGTGGATATGCGAAATATATTCCATATTTACCAGGCGTTGCTCCAAACAAATTGGTATTTCCAGCATTATTAGTTTGTCCGAAAGGAGTGGTCTGTTGAGCGGTCTGTTGAGGTTGTCCAAACAAATTTGTTCCCGATGACGCGCCGAAGCTAAATCCACCTGGTTTATTGGATTGTCCGAATGCCGAAGTTGCAGTGTTTGCTCCGAATAAACTTGTACTAGCATTTTGCTGATTCCCAAATAGATTAGTGTTTGTGTTGGTTGTCCCAAAACCTGTAGAATGCGCAAATTGTACAAAAAAAGTGTGTCGGCGGTCTATGTTACAAACGATAGAAGCATCGATAACAAAATGGTGATTTCCAATGTGATAAACAAACGTGGTTAAGCTAATATCCGTATGTACGACCGCGTTGAACGTTATTCGAGGAGAAACTCCATCGATTGCTACCTCCGAAAGATGGCTGAGTAAACGCAGGTGGCGTTGTAGTATTGCCAAACAGGCCACCCGTCGTAGAACCTGCAGGCTTCGAACTAAAGAGAGAAGTATTGCTACTACCAAAGACTGGTGTAGCCCCGCTACCAAAACTCGTTGTAGCGATCGGTTTACCAAACGCAGACTGGCCGAACGGACTCGTCTGCTGCGCCGCATTGAAACCACCTACGACAGAAAATTTTTTTCATGCAGAACTGATATACAACAAGAACAATGAAACAATTAATGGTTTCTTTTGTTTTGCTTACTGAAGGACGTATTTCCAGATTGGCCAAACATGCTTAGCCTTCAAATTGTAATTCGTTTATATTCAAATTCAACACCCTCTGAAACATAATGTTGAATGTATTGTATTATGTTTCTAGAAATTGATTGTTGGTCAACCTAGTTCGAAATTAGAAAATATAATATTCGTTATGCGTCGAATAATACACAAGCATACGTTGCAATTCGCAATGTCACAATGTCGCAATGTCGGAAAACAGGCACGGTACTCGTGCTCGTCAGTGCTTGTGGACGATATTTAAATCAGCTCGTGCTCGTCCTTGTCCTTGTTCTCGTCCTCGTGCCATTACAAAAATTACGGTTAAGGCAACAGAAATGTGTGCGCGGTGACATTCACTGTAACTATAGATGACATTGTTGTCAGTATTTTTATAAACATACCTTTGATCGTTCATTGCATCTCTGTGAAAGTAGCTTCTAACGAACTTTGCGGCTTGGAAAAATCACTTATCGTAGTTGCAATAAACACTTCCCAGTATGCACACCTAACAATTTCAATTACACAACAATACGAATCACGTCAGCTTGTTAGTCAAATAATGCAATAACTGGCAAGCGCGTAGTGTGTACCTACATGCTACACAAGACAGGACATAATACGCAATAAACGATAAACGTCGTTGTCGTTAGTCGTTAGATCGTAATATCGTCGTAACTCTCGAGAATCGATCGACAGCTTTGGCAGCACAGTCACCTTAGACCACGGTGTATTATAGAGGTGTTACGACTAAGCACCTCTGTAAGGTTGACGTTTTGTGATCATTTGTGATAGATAGAGCTTAGTTCTCTGGTCGCCGCCAGATGGCATATTGGACAGGATCTCAGTTTTCGTGTACGACAGAAGAAGGCACTTTTCGATGCCAGCGCCACGAAATGTCCATGCCGGAACACTGATATTATTTTAGTGTGCGTCTCACTGATGTATATATATATCAGTGCTCACGCTGCTACTGCTACACGCAATCTCATTTACACGTACACGAAAACTGGGACGGGCCATCGGCCATCCCCCTAATCCCCCACAGTATGTACTACTGTGACAGTAGCGCCTGGTCTGTGGCCTGTGGTCTGGCGACGCATTTCCAGTGTTCCGATTGAAGCACTGATAGCATCTCTGATAGTATATATATCAGTTGATATCAGTGGATTGAAGCCACAATTTTTCGCGAATGCGCGGCAATTTCAGCCTCAATAACGTAACCTTTTCGATGAAATCGGGTAGCTTGAGCACCCCGTAGACTTTTAAAATTGATGACTTTGAAAATGAAATTTTTCATACGATGGATGGCCGCTAGAGGCGTTGCGCGGAAAAACAGTAACGTATCTACTATTGGGTAGATGAAATGGGGTTCCTTGAGCACCCCGCAGAATTTTAAAAAATTTTTATGATTTGATTCTGAAAAATGAATGTATGACAAGTGTATTTGTGTATATTTTGTAACTCGTAGGACACGTCCTGGAGTCTTTTTGTCCGGTAAGATTATTTCGGTACACTCCCGCCAATATAACTGCCTCAGGGCTCTGGTCGCTCTGCTACCTAATAGTAGATACGTTACTGTTTTTCCGCGCAGCGCATCTAGCGGCCATCCATCGTATGAAAAATTTCGGCTTCAATCGGAACACTGATTGTCACTGATGCCGTGGCGCCCGTGGCGCGTTAAAGAACCATGTATATACATACTGATACATACCAAACCTGACCAAAACCAAACCTTTAGCTTGTAATTTTCGTTATACATATTTAGATGTAAAAGTTGCCGGAGAGTTAGTAACTTTGATACTTTTGAAAGAAAAAGTAAACAAAGATGTTGGTGTTATTTGAAACTCCAGCTGGATATGCTATTTTTAAGGTATGTATTGTTTTAATGTATCGCGAGTGAGATAATATATATAACCTTTATGCGGCAACACGTGTTCAGATTTCAAACAATTTTGAATTTTCTTTGATAACCGTGTGTGTGATGAAAAAAACGAAAGATGTAAACATATAAAAATTAAATTACACTGTTTAACGTTACGTATAAATGTTTGTTATAGTTGCTAGATGAGAAGAAGTTAGCGGAAGTAGATAACCTATTTCAAGACTTTGAAACGCCTGAAGCAGCTAGTAAGATGTAAGTATATATGTACACAAATAGTGTTTTGCTGGATACATACTATGATACTAGGGATAGATGAAAATTTGAAGAAGTAAAGCTGTTGTACAAAATTACATTATATTTCCATAGTAATGAATTTTTGTGTGCGCGCATAGACAATGATTAATGATTTGCTATTATTATTTCAGAGTAAAATTGAAACATTTTGAAAAATTTGCCGACACTACAGAAGCTTTAGCAGCTACTACAGCTGCGGTAGAAGGCAAACTTTGCAAATCATTGAAAAAGATCCTAAAGAAACATTGTTCCGAGCTTCAAGAACAATTAGCCGTCGCCGATGCTAAACTAGGAAGCGCTATAAAAGATAAATTGAGCTTATCGTGCGTTAGCAATACAGCTATACAAGAATTAATGAGATGCATTCGCAGTCAGGTAGATGGTTTATTTGCAGGTCTTCCGAAAAAAGAAATGACAGCTATGGCGTTAGGTTTGGCACATAGCTTATCCAGATATAAGCTTAAATTTTCACCCGATAAAATTGATACTATGATAATTCAAGCTGTTTGTCTATTAGATGACTTAGACAAAGAATTAAACAATTATGTTATGCGTTGCCGTGAATGGTATGGCTGGCATTTCCCAGAACTTGGAAAAATAGTTACAGACAATATAGCGTTTGTGAAAACGGTAAAAGTTATTGGAACCAGAGAAAATACTAATAATTCTGATTTATCCGATGTATTACCAGAAGATGTAGAGGAAAAAGTAAAAGAAGCTGCTGAAATATCTATGGGAACTGAAATCTCCGAAGATGATATTTTGAATATTCAACATTTATGCGATCAAGTTATCGAAATTTCTCAATATAGAACACAGTTATACGATTACCTTAAAGCAAGAATGATGGCGATGGCACCAAATTTAACTGTACTCGTTGGCGAATTGGTTGGGGCTCGGTTAATTTCGCATGCCGGATCGTTGATCAACCTTGCCAAGCATCCAGCTTCTACGGTGCAAATACTTGGTGCAGAAAAAGCTCTGTTTCGTGCATTGAAAACTAAAAAAGATACACCAAAATATGGTTTAATTTATCATGCACAATTGGTTGGACAAACTTCAACCAAAAATAAAGGAAAAATGTCAAGAATGTTGGCAGCTAAAGCTTCGTTAGCAACCAGAGTAGACGCGTTAGGAGAAGACAGTAATTTTGATCTTGGAGCTGAACATAAAACTAAATTGGAAGCACGTATGAGAATATTAGAGGAAGGTAATCTTCGTAGAATCAGTGGAACGGGTAAAGCAAAAGCAAAATTCGAAAAATACCAGACTAAGAGCGAATATCTTCAATATCCTGCATCTGCTGACACAACTCTGCCAAGTCATAAAAGACGACATTCAGAAATTGAAGATAAAAAACCATTAATTGTTGAAGCAATCGTCGCAAAACAGGAGGACGACATTCCTAAAAAGAAAAAGAAAAAGCAGAATTCCGAAAGCGCAGAGGAATCGATAGTTAAAGACGAGTTAACCGAAGTGCAAGCGCATTCAGAAATTCAAGCTAAGAAGCCGTTAATCGAAGAAATCGTAAAACAGGAGGAAGACATTCCTAAAAAGAAAAAGAAAAAACAGAATACCGAAAGCGCAGAGGAATCGATAGTTAAAGGCGAATTAGCCGAAGTGCAAACAGAAGATGAAACTACTCCCGTAACTAAGAAGAAAAAGAAGAAAAAAATTAAAGCAGAAGTAACCGAAGAAGGTGATTTGACATCTGTTGTAGAAAGTCAACAGTTAGCAGCATCTTCTCATACACTCGACGAAGCATCCGAAATAACAAAGGGTTCGTTCGTTTCATCGCTTTTACTTCCATCTTGCTATCTCTTGAAATTTTTTAAAATAAAATTTATGTTAAAGTATGTGATCTATGCATTTTCTGTTACAGAACACACGAAGAAAAAGAAAAAGAAAATTAAACCGGAAATCGAAGATACAAGCGAAGTTCAAGAAAGTCAAGACGTTACGCTTCCAAGTAGCGACAAGGTTTCAAGCGAAAAGAAAAAGAAAAAAAAGAAAAAATCTCAAGATGAGTAAATAACATACATACTCGTAAGAAATAACATGTTATAATATAAATTGTTCATTAATTACAATTGCTACACATACTTTATTAAAATCTAAAATTGTGAATGTCGATGTATTTATATATGTAGTACATGCAATCTATTATCATTTTTTTACATAAGTGATAAAATACATTATGCAATTCTATCTTCACCGTCGAATGATTTGTTGCCAAGAAATTTCGAAATATTTTCATACAAAGTCCTGTATCAATCTATGCACACTGTAAAATGCATTATTCAAATACAAATTTTGTAAAAATCAAGGGATGGTAAGAAATAATAGATTGGAACAAATATATACGCTTTTATAGTTTGTGGATATACAATACAAAAAAGACAGTTACGTATATATGTTCGTGCAAACCTTTCTAGATATACCATACATACGCAGTTATGTTATGTACAGAATAAATAAGTAACCAATTCAGTTAGATATAATACGTAACAACAAGTTATATCAAAATTAAATCCCCACAGAAAATAGTTGGATGTTCGACAATATTCTATCGTAGAAACGTAAGATTTCAAACTAATATTATGCAATTTTACAACTTGCATATGTATGTTGACAGCTACAGTTTACAGCAGGACTCAGAATTATTAACTCGCGACGGCCAATTTTCGAAGGCTACGCCCCCTCGACCTCGACCGGCTGCGCGTCTAGCTCTCGCTTGTGGCGGTCCTAGATTCTCCTAGGCGCCACGAATAAGTATGTAGCGCCTATGGTAAATACGCCGCGCGGCCGGGTCGAGGGGACGTGGCCTTCGAAAATTGGCCGTCGCGAGTCGCGAGTCAATAATTCCGAGCCCTGGACTTTACAGCATGAACAGATTTATGAATAGTTGTGGCCTGGTTTTATCAACGTAACAACTCTCAATTTTATTAACATCATGTATTTCAAATACTTAATATAAAGATTGTCTTATATATGATTTATATTATTATTATTAGAAACTAATATAATATTATAATTTGCAATGCCTACTGTATATTGTACTTTATGAAAATTGTCAACATACATTTCGATAAGTTGAGAGAATTCTATATGTAAATAAAATACTATAAATGTTATTGTTAGGACACACTTAAATGTATTAAAAATACAGTACAGAAAGAAATATAATATTATACATTCTATTAAAATGTTTTATTATTCCTTTACGGTTTAGAACTATATCGTAGCAATATTTCAAAGAAAGTATATTAATATTGAAGAATGTAGAATGGCTGATACTGTATGTATTAATGAATATTTAAAGTATTATTCTGTAAAACAAAATATACGATTACTAATTTGTTCATAAAAAAAATCACGTTACCTAATTTCAGAATATATTTATTTTCTATTACATATATAATTTGGGCTACTTTTAAGGATATTGAAAATAGATTGTACATATAATTTCGAGAACTATACAATATAAATTTTAGACTTTAGTTTTCTAGAACTTTCACAGTGTATTTTAACTAATTATGGCTTGAATTTCATTTTAAATGTATAAGTAAATACATCAATATATTATTATTTTTGTTTCTACATAAATAAAGGAATTTATTTTATAAGTGATACTTCAAATGATTTGTACACTTTGCTTATTGTAAAATATAGAATAATACAGATTGCTTAAGAGAGATAGGAGTATTTGAACTCTTCGGAAGCAAACTTTTTCTCATGTACAATGTACATGTATATTTCAGCAAGTAATCAAATCCAATCTAATCCGATATGTTGAAAAGAGTTAAAGAAATTTAAGTCTTAGAGGATTCGTGTAACCATTTTTAAATCGAATCAGCCTGTAATAAACGATGACTAAATGTTTGAAAATCTTACAGAAATAGTATAATACGCCCTTGAAAGGAATTTTGTTAGTGCTCTTCGTGAATATGACTCTTTAGAGATATTGCTTCTTTTCTCATCTCTGCCGCGTACGATATTGCATTTAAGTCTGACTTACGCTTGTAGAGTAAATGGAAACAGAAGAGAGAGAAAGTACAATACACGAATAGCACTATATCAGTTATACGCGTTCCATTCAATTTACCGATAGATGCTACATGATAAATTCACAATGGTAAAGAAAATAATCTAATTGTACGAGCTGTTGGTTTTACGTAATCGATATAGGTACGATAAAAATAAAACATAAAAGAAAATATACGATTCGCAAAAGATGCGCATACTGTGTTCGCAAGACTTTCTATAAACCTTTGATAAAGTTCTTCAAGAGATTTCAATGAGTTGTGTATAAAAATATCTGTATAAAAAATATATAAAAATAATATTGTTTCGAGACTTCCTCATAAGGGCATATTTAATTTCTACAAATAATAACTTATTGCACGTAAGGTTCTATAAATGTAAGTTGTGCATATATAAACTTAATCTACAAGTTTCATCGATTTGTTCTTATTTGTAAGTTATTATAGCTATATGTGTTGCATACTTGAGATAATTTTTTAAAATACTATATTCGTGCATTTGTAATATGTATACATATATATATATACGTATGCATTTGTTGGTACATAGTACATAGTACATACGTAGGTACTCGGGTACATACGTACTCGCGCACATATGCACTCGTATAGGTATTATACATAAAACAAAACATATGTATATTATACATTATACATGAAACCACCGTCCTTTTATAGAAATTTGTGAGATTTATCGAATGCTAGTAAAGAGATTCAATACAGATTTATTTTCTTTTTGACTACGTGCTTTGCTAAACACATTCCAAAAACGCAAGGTTTCGTCGCCAGCACCGGTTACGATAGCTTCGCCGTCCGGCGACATTGCTAGATATAAAACCCTGTACGAATGTCCGGTTAATTTTGCAACTTGTGTTAAACTCGGATACTTCCAAACCAAAATTTGATTTTGAGAGTAGCCATGCGTACTGACTAGTTCTGAACTATGCTTACTCCATGCTAAATTACAGACTTGAGATCCAGTGTCGACGCATTGCATCGGCTGACCAGTTAACGTGTTCCAAAATCTGATGCATCTATCGGCTGTTCCTCCTCCGGAAGCTAGTAGGCCGTGATGATGCGGAGACCACGCGATAGCTTTGACGGCTGCTACGTGTTCGGTGTAAGTTTGTATCGGCGAAAGGGAATGTAAGTTCCACACGTAAAGTCGATTGTCGTTACCACCGGAAGCCAAATATTGATTATCCGGAGACCATTTAAGTCCGCAGACTTCTTGTCTGTGAGCTCCTAAACGTCTTTCGTTGACGACACAAGGAGTTCTAACATCTCTTTGTAATATTAACCTGTCTCTACTACCGGACGATAAAACTTCGCCATTCCAAGCTAGCGCTCCGACTCTTGCGCTATGTCCTTGCAACTTGCTTACTTGTTTGCTTACAGCTACGTCCCATACTTGGATATAGCCCAAATGAGTGCCGACCGCTACCAAGTTTCCTCTTTCGTTCCAAGCAACCGACGTTACGCTATTCCCGTCGCTGGATAGATCGCACAATCTAGTCACCTGACTTGTACACGCGGACCATAAGTAGACGCAGCTACCCAAACCGACGCTGAGAACATTTTGCGACGACCAGTCCACAAGATTTAGATAAAAATCATCTTGCAATTCTGGAGCATCAAGTACTTTGAAAGGTATTCTTGATATCTTTCTGGTCGCTTTCCTGGGTGATCTTAACAGTTTTTGACTTTTAGCGCTCAGCGGTGATAGAGAATATGGTAAACTCTGATCTAATAGCGTATGGTCTTTCGTTGGTGTTGTATATTTGAATAGGTTTTTGGTAACTAGCGGTGAAAGTACTCTTCGCTCTTCGCACTGTCCTTTTACGTCTTCTATGCTGGCTCCGAGTAATTCGTTCTTCAAAAGACAGGAATAAGCAATACCATCGCGGCTACCCTCTCCATTTTCACGAGCTTTTTTCGTAACTATGCCGTTTCGATTGTTTTCCGATATCATTGAAAAAGTTGTCTGCCAATTATTGCCAGATCTTGTTGGTATAAATCGATCGAAACTATTATTCACCATTTTAGTCGGTGAAAAATATACCGATGAATATAGTCCGGAACCTGCCAGATTATCTATATGGCTCTCGCTGTTCGACTTCAACAGCCGTTTCTCATATTCGTGATGAAACATTTTTTTTTATATTACGATCTCTTACATTTAAGTCACATAATTATACACCTCGTAAGTATATTTTTTTGATAAATCACTCAAATAGCTCGTCTATTGTCATATTTATAGTGGAACATTGTATACAAGGAAAATCAACCAAATTAGGCTATATAAATAGTCGCTATTCAACGTCAACTTGGAAAATTTTCAATACGGAAATAGTAAGAAAGGACGAATGTGATTCTCCAATCGAAACGCTCAGTTCGAGGCTAGTGCAAAGGGTTGGCATTGAAAAACAGATGGTGAAACGTGAAACATCTACGTAAAATAGTATACTTGAAGCAGTAACACCCACCTAGCGACGCAATTAGAAACTTGAACAAACAAAATATGTATATTTTTCACCATTTTTATATGAATGCACTCTTGCTCTATACTCTATTTATATATATCACTGATATATATACTATGGATTGGAGAAGCCTGAAGCTCATTAGAAGGAGATTTTGCCAGTTTGCAAGAGGCGCCATCAAATGGCAGGCTATGAACTATACTTCCCTTCGCACTGCGCCCGGTTACGCGTCTCGCTGAATAGCACAGGGTGGTATTATGTACCTCTCTACTACTCTCTACTCTCTGCTATTATATTCACTATACTGTCACTATACTGCACTCACACTGACTCACACTGCACTATACTGCACTATACCCACTACCCACAGGGTACAGGGCACAGGGCACAGGGCAGCACAGGGTCAGCAGAGTTCATTGGAATTTGGAATTGGAACTTGGAACTTGGATTGACTTGGATTCCAAGTCTTGGAACTGTTGGAACTAGGACCAGGAAGGTTCTGGGTGTTATCAAAGTAAAGAAACCTATTAGTGATTTTGTTTATATAATTAGTCAATTCCTACCGCCACACAGTAAGTAAGATATTCATTATTGTAGTATTTTTTATTTAACTTTCGATAGATAGTTCGATGTCATAAACTAACCTCGATTGTTGGAACTTACAACTACATATATGTATATAAATATACATTCCCTTCAAACCTTTGACAACTATAAAAAGATTTTTATTCTTATTTAAATGAATTGCAGAAAATGGGTCACGGTCATGAAATACCAAAAGTACCAAGTCCTGACATATTTAAAGTCGAAGAAATACCAAGACTTATGGAAGTTCGAAGATTACTGGCAGAAAGAGGATTGACAAATCCTTGGCTGAGAAACGAAGTTTGGCGTTACCGTGGTGTGCCCTTTACTCGTAAACAAGAAATAATCATGAACTGCAAAAGAGGTCTAGGAATAGCAATCCCATTAATCGTACTAACATTAGCCATAGAAAAATACTATGGAATCGACTATGGACATCACCCGAATGTACATGCACGTGATTATTATTAATGTCCTTTGAACGAAAGAATTATATAAGTAGTAAAATCAAAATAGCACTACTACTGTTACTGTAAAAATGATATCTTACAAAATAAATTATAACTTAAAATATAATTAGTTTTCAAATTTGATCTTTTAATACTTACTAAACTATAGAAATGGAGAGAAATATTAAGTTTCGGTATTATAGTAAAAATGTTTTATCCGGTAATACATTATTATATAAATTCTTTTTCCCATTATATTTTGTAATTAGAAGTAACAACGTCGATACCGCTATAGTAACGGTAATGGCCAATACGCAATCTTTGAATACAGCTATTATAAAAGCAAATATTGATAGTTCAAAAGTAGCTATTAACCATTCATTCCCGTAAAGTAATACTTGATCAAACGAATGATTATTATCTGTAAAATAGATTAAAATTCAATTATTTTAAAATATTTTTATACCGATCTATAAATTAAAAATTTTACCAATATAAAAAACCGATTTTTCTTCATTTTCAGAAAACATAATATTACATAGTTTTTCAAGGAATCGTTGCTCTTTAATAATGTAATCTGTATCTTTAAAACAATGATCCACAAATTTACACAGAAACTGCTTCAATTTGATTTGTGCATTAAAAATCAATTCCCATTTTTTAGTAGACATATCATTTGTTCCTAAGAAACTATTTAAGCTCTGAAAAAAAGATAATATATAGTATGTAGTATGTAGTATGTATACAAGTTGATACAAGTATACATATACTTCCAAGTATGTGTTCAAATATAATGTGCATAAAAATGATACATACACGATTTGTTTGTTTTGAAAATTCGATTAAAACAATTCTGAGTGTCTTTGTTAAAGATAGTATGAATGTTTGTTGATCCGTTCCAGGTAAAAGACCTTTGCATGCGCATAAGTTATTTTTTTCTTTCTCCAAGTTGTTTGTTAAAGTAGTCAAATCTGTATCTGCGATTCCATGTACCGACCTATTTATAAAATAGCAATATATAGTTACTTACAGTTGCTACATTCTTATACTATATGTACCATATATGTATTATACATAACTGGCATATATCATTACCTTCCATGAATATAAAAACCATAATAATTATATGGTAAAATAAGAAAGCTGATATTTACGGTAGAACATAGATTTATGAATTCTTGTATTTTATTTCTAATGCACCGTTCATAGAATCCAATATATAACAACCATTGAATGCAATATATGAAAATATACATTAAAACACATTCTGTGTAATATAAAATAAAATTGTTATCATCTTCAGAAAAGTTTGACGGTATTTCAGGTATTGCAAAGATCCATGGATATAGTTGTACTATCTGAACAGAATATTGAAATCAAACTAGTTAAATTATAAATTATTATTTAGTTTAATTTTATGTAGTTTTTATTCACCTGGAAGATACTTAATACAGCAAGTAATTGCACTGTTACATTTATTTTTCTCATTGTTTGTAGATTTAGCCAATGATTGATAATATAATATGTTCTCCAAATACTAACAGATGAATTATGAAAATGATTTTGTTCGTTTGCTCCATGCATGGAACCTTCCGATACCGAATATACAGCTGAAAAATTAATTTCGTCTTGGTTATAGCTATCGCCACTAGCGCCACTATGTTCACCCGGTTCGTTTATTATTCCTTTTTGTTTAGTTGTTTTGATTTCTGATTGCATGGATAAAAATTTGTTCTTATGCAAGTCATATTCGAATTGGTTGGATACTGCTACTGCTTTCGGTTGTTCCCAGTCGATACAAAATATGTTTAGATTCCAGTACCGACAAATGAAACCAAGCATCTCTACAAACTAAATAAAAAATTACAAATGATTAGGATTAGATTATGATTATGGGAATTCTAGTGCTATTTTATCGAAAAATAAACTATGTAGACATACTCACTGATACTCACTTTAAAAAGAACTGTTATCGTGGTAAATATTATAATGGTCTTTTCATTAATATCATTAGATAATAATAAATATGGTGTTGTTTGTCCTTTGTAGAATATAAATAAATACATACATAAACTAATTAGACTTATAATAATGATGGTACCTATACTGCCCATAGTATAAAAAAAAAAAAAAAAAAATGTTCTTATGTATGAAAAATAAGTATAGTGTTGTTTATTGTAATTCCACGTTTTTATAGCAGAATAGCAAATGGCTAACACTAAAAAAGCTGCTACGATTATCTACAAAGATATATATTTTATATATTAGCTATTTACGTATTCATAATCGCATACATATATACATATACAGGGTGTTCGAAAACTCCTTCGGTTCCTGAGGTTATTTGAAGCAAAATTTTCCTTTGCAAAAATGTCCACCGCGGCTTTGTTTTCGAAACGAAAAACACGGAGCAATCAGAGCAATCAGGCCTAGTTGGGCCCAGGTTTCGGTAGCTTTCTGACGACACTGCGCCGGGCCGACCTTGCTAACACACGTCTAGGCGTCTAGGTCACGCCCTGATTACGTGATTACTCCGTGTTTTTCGTTTCGTTAATAACTCGAAAACAAAGCCGCGGCGGCCATTTTTGCAAAGGTAAATTGTAAGAGTTTGCCCCTGACGACGCGCGATGTGTCGGTGCTTTTGCCGATCAAAGCGCGTTGCCGCGGTGACTACCTCGAGCCGCTGCGCTCTTTTCGGCGTGGTGCCGATGCCGCTGCGTTCCTTGCGGCATGGTACCTCAAAGCAGCATCGTGGCGATGAGCGGCATCTTTTCAGATTTGTCCCTATAAAAGCGGGTCTCGATGACCACAGAGTCAGTTGTCGTACGTCGTACGACTGCGAACGAGTCGACATCCTTGACGCCTTCCGTGTAACTTAGCTTACAAAATGTTACTTCAAATCACCTCAGCAACCTCCCATTTCCGGACACCCTCTACACCAGGGATGAGCAACCTTTTTTTACAACGGGCCAGCTACAAATTTAAAAATGTTGTGCGCACCGCATGTAAGAAAATTATGATAATACAAACACTGAATGATGAAATCAAATTATCTCTTTATTAACACAATAAACCTAGTATAAAAAATTACAGAAATAAAACACTCATTAATAGAAATAGAAATACTATTTAAAAAACGGGGAAAGATATATGTGTCTTTTGTAGAACAGCGTGACACTGTAGGAATTTTTAAAAGTCAAAATGTAAAATCTTTGAAGGGCCGCACGAGAAAGTGTGGCGGGCCGCGGGTTGCTCATCCCTGCTCTACACCTATGATACTATTATTGCAATTTTTACCTTGAAAACAATGTCAATATGACTGTGTTCTAGAATAAATTTAATTTTATAATCTAATACAACATGTGTAATTTTACTCATTTGTTCATGTGTTAATTTAGTATATTTCACAATCAGTAATGGTGGAAGTATTTTATCCCTAGTTTCTACGTTTTGAACATTAACACTGTAAAAGTAATAAATTGTATTTTTTTTTAGTATATTATACATATACAGTAAATATTCGATGGACGCAAGGGCCTCGGGGAGGTTCGTTGGCATAGTTCACAGAGACACAATTTTTTTGTGCTTCAAAGACCGAGCCGAACGTATGTACATATCTTATTGTTAGAAAAGTACACCGCGTGTAGACGTAAACTGACGTAAACAGAGACCGCGCGCGGCCGAAGCGCAGTAAAAAATAGCGTATCGGTAACCGATGAGACCGCTTCGTACAATAAATGAAACTTGTTTGTTTTTACGATTGAACTAGTATTAGCGGTTCACACTTCACACCGATATACATATATCCGACCCGGGATGATCCGGGATCCGAAATCAGTAGAGACTGTAGAGAGCAGTGGAGGAGATATTTTTTTGCATCCAATGTGTAACACCTTCTTGCGTCCATAAGTAGAATATTTACTCTATCGTACGTATGTATAAGTTAGAACAACTTGAACAACTTACATAACGGTTAGAGATTTCATATAAATTAATGAAGATAATTTATTGGATTTTCTAGTTTCTTTATCTGTAATATTTTCTGTCTTATAACCGCTAATATTATCAACAAGAAAAAATTTGCGTAAGAATTGCCATTGCGATATATCGGTAGTATCCTAAAAATTTTAAAATAATATATTATCATTGTTTTATTACATCTTTCAGCTTATATTTATGGTACTTACTTGGTTCATATTTTCAACGAGTACGGGTAATGCGTGCATTAAAACTTTTTTCTTATCTACAAAAGTCAAATAAGGGGACATAAACTCTATTTCTGCAGATAGTAAATCTTTAATTTTCAGTGTACATTTCTTCTTATAGTTCACCCCAAATTGCACGTTTTCCAATAAATTACACGGCATGTTAGGTGTATCGAGCGATTTAAAATTACCATGCAAAGAAAATGTTGCCATTTTAAAATTCAATGTACTATCCTAAAAGAAATATAATTGGGAATTATAGCGAATGCAATTATAATGCGTTTCGACTGAGATATTCCTTAAAAAATGTATACAATACCATACATTATTATATCTCGATAGACTGTATCTCTGTGTGATTTTTGTACTGTTCAATGTTGCCACAGTTTCATTTTTGTTATAAAATAACCATACAGGTATCGATTGTATTTGCATAAATAATACACAAGCAATTTGATCGCTGTATAAGCTTAAGACGCATAAATTTGATAAATACTCGCAAGCTAGTTTATTTTCCTTCTGAGAAAAATATATACCATTTTATAAAAAGTTTTTGTTATCTTATTGCTTGATTATTCTACATACCTTACATAAATATAATGCAACTTCTAGATCTTCTCTAAGGTAGTAACTAATATCTGTGTTATGATTTTTAAATTTAATCAAATTTGTAATATTTGCGTATAGATCATTTGTAAAAACACTTTTATTGAAACAATGATCTCGTATCCATGTATAATATTGTGTCGAATATATTGGATTTAAGTAATAATTGTTTTCAAAGTCATCGCAAGATAAGCATTTAGATCTATCCAAAGATGGGTAAGTATCGTTGGGGCAAGAAAAGCAGTACGTAGTATTTAATAATGTACCGTTAATGCTTCTATCCACTGTAAAATTAGAGTATTTAGTGTTAAATAAATAATAGTGATTTGTTATATCGGGAATAAAATGTTTCACTTATATTACATTGTATTTGATTAATGGTACATTCGCACATTGTACTGTTACACGAAACACAATCTTTTCTGTCTGTTGTCACCGTTCTATTGTACCCGCAAAAGATACATTCAGGATAACCATCTTTTAACGCTACCTGTTTGCTAAATTCATTACATGCGCATCGCAATCCTATAAAAGAAATTATAAAAAGTAATGGAAGCATAAAATTACACCAGAACTTACTTGAAACAATACTTTAAAGTTTAAACTCACGATCGGTAGATGGTTTTAAATTTTTGTTTGTATCGCAACGAACACAAGATAACGATGCACTATCGAAATATTCATCACTCTTACAATTCCATAATTGAGACAGTTCAACAACTTCCTTATTTGCAGCAAGTAATTGAAAAAAGGCAAAGTGAAAAATTAGGAATAGACTTTTGCTTAGAAAAAGATACATCTTTGCTGTGTATATAAGTAAGTACATACTTTATGTATACATTTTATTGTCATAGCAACCGATAGCGTTTACACTTATTATACACACTATCAGCTATCATAAGTTGTAACAGGATACCATGTAAATACAAATGTAAGGTTATGTTACCGCGTCAGCAAGTTGAAAACATTGTCAGAAATATCTGTGTAACAGTTTAGTGTAATGCAATTGAATGCAATCTGGTACCAGATTCTGGTGTAAGGCAGTAAAGGCGTAAGACCCAGACCTAGGCGACGATGGGCCGAAAAACACATGGTGCTGCTTTTCTCCTTCGCCGGCTCGGCAATAGTCGGCAAGGCAGTCCCCAGCAGTGATGCCAGAACCGTGGTACCGTGGTACTAAACCTTACCACAGCATACCCCCACCATAGCCTACTATTGCCCCTACGTTCCTTTCCAACGCGCCCGCGCGCTACACTACCAGCGTACCTCTACTATGTGACATGGTGCGCTGGTGCGTGTAACGCGCGAGCGCGTTGGAAAAGGAACGTAGGGGCAATAGTAGGCTATGGTGGGGGTATGCTGTGGTACGGTTTAGTACCACGGTACCACGGTTCTGGCATCACTGGTCCCCAGTCCCCACCAGTGATGCCACTGATACTGATATATATCAGTGCGTGGGGCCGTGCTGAAGGGAGAGTCGGAAGACATGGTGGGGAGTGGGGACTGTCTTGCCGAGCCGGCGAAGGGGAAAAGCAGCACCATGTGTTTTTCGGCCCATCGCAATTAGATCAAATTAGATCCTCTTTGCTACAGATGCTACACTAGTATTTAAAGTCGCCTATAGAGCGCACCACATATTTATCGGACCAAGATGGCCGGCAAGTTGATACCCCTTCCGTCTTTTCTTACGCCCCCGCAGGCTTTTGCTCACAATCAGTCCTTTAGGTCCATGGGATATTGGGATGGGATGGAATATTGGAATATAGTATAACTTCATGCATAAGCCGTAAGCCATAAGACAGCATAAGACAGTGAATGCGATGTGACCAATGTTTGTGGTGTTGGTGTGGCAGCAAATGCAATTGTCGCAATATCGCCTTGTGTAAATCGAATAAAGAAAAAACAATGAACAGGGCGAACGCGTGTAAATGGATCGCGGGTATATGATTCCAGTAATCGTCTATGAGGTATGATCTCATTTCCTGGCAAAATCATGCGTTCGGTTTCGGTAGTCGAATATTGTTTCGATCGTTCACGTGCCGTTGCTATCGTCATCGATATACCTCCGATAAAATGCAAAATTAAATAGAATCGTAAACATTATATAATAAATGACATCCATTAAAATTTGTTAAACACATCTGTTAAATGTAATAGAAAATACACAATCGATACAATCAGTCATTTGTACAATCTGACAGAAAGAAAATATTGAACCACGTCATCCAAGTATGTTTACCATATACATACCATAGTTTGTATTAGAAAGACAGTATGCGTGTAATAGAATGTAATCTAATCAGCCCAGGTTTTTATGTAAAAGAGCATCGCATAATGGATTAATCGGTTGATCACGTAGCTGCGCAATGTTTTGTTGCAGTTATACTTATGCGGATAGAATTCAGAGATGGCAACAGGAGGTAGCAGTTTTATAAGTAAACCAGCCAGGGGTTGGTTACACCCTGACCATTTAGTCAGTAAAGAAGGGATTACGTACACGGTGAAGGTAAGTTTCTCGGTTCTCTCGATAAAATTGAATTTTTGAAAAAACTTGGATAAATATCGAATTATAATTTATCGCATCTTTCTAATCAATTCCAGTATATAGGATGTCTGGAAGTATACACTTCCATGAAAAGTTTAGACTTTGAAACAAGATCATGCGTTGCCAAGTAAGCTTCCTTTTTTATCTTTACTTTGCTATATTTAGAAATTCATATAGAAACATAGAAACCAATTCTTTTTATAATTTCAGAGAATGTATAAATAGAGTATGCGAAGCTGCAGGATTAAAGTCAGCGGATAAGAAAAGAAGGGTATTTATTAATAACAATGTTAATGTTTTTTTCTTTTAACCCTCCGATGGCAGAGTCTGTGGGTCTATTAGCCCACTACGAGACAGAGAATCAAAATTGTCGTTCGGTTACCGAATTTTTATACTTTATGTTTATACTTGATGTTTTCAACGATTAAACGTTAATATTTAAATTACTTAGGTCGACAAGAAAGTGCTTAAGGCAATCGCAGACAAGCCCCGCATGGAGCATACAGGTGCCACTATAAACTTGACTATTAGTAGTTGCAGTTTAGCCTTGACTAATCTAGAAACTGGACATATAATTGCCAAACATGAAATGCCACGGATATCTTTTGCTTCTGGCGGAGATACGGTAAATTCTATTCTATATTGTATTGTTTAGTTTTTCTTCCTGTCTTTCATGAATGTTTTATAAAAAACTCAAAATATATACTACTTGTGATATTTCGATAGGAAATATTGGACTTTGTCGCGTACGTTGCAAAGAACATGCAAGAATGGCGTGCTTGTTACGTATTAGAATGCGGAGGTGGATTAGCGCAAGATGTTATATCTACTATTGGCCAAGCTTTCGAATTGCGATTTAAAGAATTCCTTACAAAACCAGCTTCGTTGCAGTAACTATAATTCATATTGAACCCTTAGCACTTGGCAAAATAAAATTTCGAATAAATAAGCGCAAAGGGTTAATTAAGGGTTCAACAGCTGAACTTTATCAACGTTTTGTCCAATATTTACTCTTCTTATTTTTTTCAGTCCCATGTTAAACGGCATGAGAGAAGCGGACAGAGATTATTACAATGATCTGCCAGGCAAAGTGCCACCAGATATCGGACCTCCACCTGTGCCACCTTTGCCGACCGCAGCATCGACATTACCCAATTTAAAACATCATCATTCTGGACAGAATCATGTAACAACACGAAGCAGTGCACCAAATTCTGCTTTACACGATTCGTTTCCCTCGAATTCCGATAGACACCAACAATGGGCAGGTAGGATTTATATTCATAGGTTATATCAATTATATGTACCGCTAAAGAATGCTGCGACTTGTCTCGAATCATGTTGAAAATAATTTCTATTGGCTTTGCAGAGACTGGTAATTTAATTGACTTAAATTCTGATGGAACCATTGCAAATTTCAGTATGCCCCCTGAACATAATTATGTCAATGATAGCGTAATAGCAGCGACCAGGGAAAGTCATCGCGATCAAACATCACTTTTCGACGTGTTCGACATGCGTAAGCAGTATTTGTGATACTCTCTTCTTTATCGCGTAAACAGAACAAATCAATATACATATTTCTATGTATCGTTATTACGTACAACTTTCAGAGCCATTTAGTTCTGCAATCTCGGATATGAATAGATTAAGTCCACATTCTCAGAAGCAACAACTAAAGCAAGAAATATGGTTCCATGGCAGTGTTAGTCGTGCCGAAGCAGAATCGATGCTTACTAGAGTAAGAACGATAGTGTAATAATATCTATATCGCAGTATGTATAAACAGACATTTACATATTTGCATTTTAATAAATGCCTAATTATTATTTTAATAGGATGGCGATTTTCTGGTTCGAGAATCTCAAGGTTCACCGGGTCAATATGTTCTTACCGGAATGAACAACGGTACACCAAAACATTTATTGTTAATTGATCCCGAAGGGGTGGTAAGTACTCGACAAAAATTCATGTAGCGTTACTAGAAAATATTTATTTTTCATCTTATTATTAAATATAAAACTACAATGTTTTTCATTCGTTGAAATTTCAATTTCTTAGGTTCGCACAAAAGATCGTGTCTTCGATAGTGTAAGTCATTTAGTTAATCATCATTGCGACAATTTATTACCGATTATATCAGCGGACAGTGTTTTAGTACTTCGACATCCAATTCCTAGACGTACAAATAATTGATTTTTACAGAATTACATTTTAGTGCCTGAACGAATAGGTACTGTTCACATTTGATATCTCATGATTGCATTAACACTTAAAATATAAAAGAAATGTCGTTGCCTCGTATGATGCTTTCAATGATATAATTAATCCTCCCTCGTACAGCCGACCTAAAAGTGCAACGCGGTAGGCGTAGGCCAATACCGGATCATTTTTTATCTTATCTTATCTTTTTAAATAAGATATCTTTTTAAACCTATCTTTTCGATACAAATAAAATCTAATGACTAGACAGAGGATCTTTATGCAAAATAAAGATCCGCTGTCTACTAATAACGCTAATTATATATTAGGGATGAGCAACCATTTTTTACAACGGGCCAGCTACAAATTTAAAAATGTTGTGCGGGCCGCATGTAAGAAACTTATGATAATATGTACAAAGTACAAACACTGAATGATGAAATCAAATTATCTCTTTATTAACACAATAAACCTAGTATAAAAAATTACAGAAATACTATTTAAAAAACTGCGAAAGATATATGTGTCTTTCGTAGAACAGCGGGACACTGTAGGAATTTTTAAAAGTAAAAATGTAAAATCTTTGAAGGGCCGCGGTCGCCGCCGCCGCGGGTTGCTCATGCCTGCACTATACACTATCACTATACACTATATTTGACTATATGTACACATATTGTCACATATAATGGAGAGGGAAAGATTTTTTTGAAAAAATCTAGAATGGACTACAAGTGACCCGGAGCCGACTGAACGAGGATTAAATAAGATTCGTCATTCGATAGAAATAACAATTCTAATGAAAATTCTATGCTATCGATATTTTTACTTTCGAGATATATAATTATGCTAATAAAGTATAAGTTATCAAGTTTTTTCTCTATATTCTTACTACAACAAAAAGATGTTATATCTTACAAATAAAAAAAGTTAATAAATGTCACCTTAACATTAATTATAACGTTGTCAAAATGCACAAAAAGAAACTAAATATATTCGTAATTTTTTAAATTATTATCACTTGTATACAAATTGACTGACATACATATATATATGTATGTAACGTCTGGATGTACCATATACGTATATTATACATATGTATTATGTATAAGTGACAGAATTTTCATATTTAATTTATTCATTCTGATTTCTTGTATAAATTCAACTGAATTTTCTAAAAAAATATCGTATAACAATTTCGCATCATCTCCGTAATGTGTTGAATAAATTCTTGAAGTTTGGCAAAATAAATTATTCAATATAATTGAACACACCTATGCAAAATATTGTCTTGTTAATTAATTCTACGTAATATTCGCGTTTGTATCATTGAATTTTATCTATATGTGTATACTGAATACTGTATATATATATATATATATATATATATATATATATATATTATATATATTAGTCGTAAGCGGCTTGCCATATGCGCGCCCAGGGATGCCAGATGCGAGTCTCGCCAGGCCCCTTACGTCTCCGTCCCTCGCCAGCTCCCACAGGCGGAAGAGTGGGGGGGATAGCGGAGGCACCATCTAGGCGAGGGACGGAGACGTAAGGGGCCACTTGAGCCGTTGAGCCGCACCGTCTGGCTACACTGTGCGCGCCCCGAGAAGCCCCTTACGTACGTTTCCGCCTCTCGCCGCGCCGCGCACCGTACCCCGTACCATACCTCGTCTTTGCACTCTTTCCACTAACGCTGGCGACAGTGGCGACACGCTGGCGTTTGGTCGCGTCAGCGACTAGTGGGAAGAGTGCAAAGACGAGGTACGGTGCGTGGCTTGGCGAGAGCCGGAAACGTAAGGGGCCTGGCGGGGCGCGCATATGGCAAGCCTGACTCGTAAGTCGTAATTAGTATCTCGTCGGTGACTACATAGAGTACTATATAGAGTAGGCTGTGGTAATAACCGCACGTAATAATTGTACATAAATGAATTGTAATAACCACCGTGCGACGACTGTGCTATTCAGCTGTATTCAACTATTCAACAGTATTCAGTGGTGTTCAGCGACATATGCAGGCTGTGGCCTGTGGCCGGACGGGTGGTACATACATGATACATGGTGGCATGGTGGTACTGTGGTACAACGGTACAACTGAGCAGTGGGCAGCAGTGGCAGCAGGGGGTGATACTGTGATACTAAATACTACATGTAAAAATAAGTCGAAAAGAAAGGAATAACATTTTTTCGTTTGACCGTGCCGGGGTTTGGCCGTGCCACTTTTGTCTCCGCATCATGTTTAGCCTGGAACAGCTCCTATATCATCTTTAAATAGCATGGAACAGAACCTATTACACCATCTTTAGCAGGAAAGAGAACCCACTTTACTGTTATTAAATCTGTGGCATGGATCAGAACTAAATACATACATAGCTTCAACCACCGATCAGATACTATTATTTAATAATTAATATCATTTAATAGTGTTTAATAGTATCTCGTCGGTGTAATAACAGTTAGTGAGTCAGTGTCAGGTGGTGTCAGGTTGTCAGGTCAGTAACAGTATTTATAACAGTGCTGTCGCTGTGTTCAGCGTTATGCTAAATAAGCTAAATATACAAGTACCTATTGTACGTTTGTCATTGTTTTTGAGATAGTTGATATTTTCAAGAAATAATCAATTATAATTCATTTGTTCTGGAAAGTGGAAAGTATAATCAGAGAGGAAATTTCCTTTCTATGTAAATAGTATCTGGTATATGATTTATTTATATTGTAGAATAATTTTAGGCACAGCAGAACTGCAGAAGCCATAATACTTTTGGTGATAATAAAAAATTTTACGTCAATACGAAAACGGTACGTGACAATGTCCGAATACGAGAAAGTCAGGACAGGAAAATTGGTGTTGAAAGGGGAAAAGATCAGGTATCGATTAACCTCTGAAAACTAACCCCGATTTCTTATTATGTAAATATATTTAAATGTATTTAGTACTTTTACATGGTATGTAATCTTTCTTTCGGATTTTACAGGTCAAAAAAACGTAAATCAAAAAAGCAAGAGAGAGAACACGTTACTGTTACCGATGATAATGACACTGTAAATCATGGTATTCTGGTTTCATATTATTCACAATGGAATGAAGTTTGTTATAAAGTACTAGTAAATACTTGATCGTAGATTACTTTTAGGTGGTTGGTGGAAAGCCGCACAAGTATCGGAAGTGACAGGGACGGTGGCAATCGAGTTTGGAAGTAATACTTATATGAAAGCTTTGGATAATGGATTATTTACTTTAGGTGCTCCTCATAACGAGGGCGAGGGACCTTCTCCGGAAGAAATTTTGACAGCGTTTCCGATAGGCGAAACAAAAGTTGCGTTAAAGTCCGGCTATGGAAAATACTTGGGTGTTGATAAGAACGGTATTGTTGTTGGAAGAAGCGACGCGGTGGGCATGATCGAACAATGGGAACCAATCTTTCATGTACTTTAACAAATACCTAAAAGCAAAGGATACAAGACGATACAACGTTAAATCTTATCTATTTTGCTTCCAGGATGGAAAACTTGCTATCTTAAATAGCAATAATTGCTTCGTATCGCTAACGGAAGAAGATGACATTGTTTGCCAAAACAAGACTGCTGGACTCTCAGAATTTTGTACGATAAGGAGTATAATTCAGAAGACTCAAGACCCAAGCAAAGACATTCCAAAGGAAGAGCAAGGTTCCTTGTTAGATGTTGAAGTGAACTACGTGTAAGTAGAGCAATATTAAATGTAAACTTTTTTGTAACAACTTGGAATACGATGATTTCTTTCAGGAGAAAATTCCAGAAATTTCAGGATAAAAAGTTGAAGATAAGTAAAGCGAATCATACGGAATTAGAAGAAGCAAAGCGCGAAGGAAATTTGCACGAAACTCTCCTGGATAGAAGAAGTAAAATGAAAGCGGACCGATATTGTAAATAATTTTGTAACATAAATATTGTATGTATTGTGTACGACCCACCAAGTCCGAATTTTAGTTAATGTAACCGTAAAGGCTATGGATAATAAATGGCTAATTTTTTAAATGCGACTGTGAGCCCCGTTTTTCTCATCTGTCTTCATCTGCCTCCTCGATGCAGATTTGTACGTGCATACGGATACCTAAATATGTACATATTTACTTACTACAGTACTACAGTCTTTACTATAGACCATAGACTCATATATAGACTATAAAGTATAGTCACAGATCACAGTGATGCCAGAGGGTGCAACTTTTCTCGCGCATGCGCGGCGATTTTGGCCTCAGTAAAAAAGTACGATTCTCGAGAAAATGTGGCACCTTCAGCGCCCCGCATTATGAAAAACGAATGTATGACAAGTGTACTTCTGTATATTTTGCAATATTTTGTAACTCGTAGAACACGTCCTGGAGTCTTTCTGTCCGGAACATATTGTTTTGGTACATTACTGCCAATATAACTGCCACAGAGCTGCACAGAGCTCTGCTGCTCTGCTACCTGTCTGCTACCTCATCATCCTAATATAGATACGTTACTGTTTTGACCGCACATGCGCGAAAAAAGTTGCACCCGCTGCTCGCTGGCAATATCACTGAGTATTTAGTGAGTAGCACTGAGTAAGTAAAGTAGTCAACCAATGAACCAATCAGGGTAAAGATGAACTTTCTGTTGACTTCTAGCTTCCCGCTGTCTCTTGAGTAGCGCGACGTATATAGAATTTATACTATACAAATAAGTTTGAACAAATGGCAGAACAAATAATTAACAAATTAGAAAAAGCTGCACAAGTCATTTTAGTAAGTTTATATTCTTCTCGGAGTAACATTCTTTCTCTTTATAGGTTATAATAAATTTGTTTTGTAAATACTAAGAACTACATATCAAATAATATATGTTTATGTATATCATTTTATACGATAGATTGTAGTCCATTCAGTTGTTACAGTTTACTTGTTTAGCATTATGAAAACAAATTTCTAGATACGTATATTTGAAATTATAAGACTGAATATGTTGGCTGAGCAAGTAGATATGTATATAAATAGCATTTTAAGCGTAACTATAACTCGAATAACTCAAGTATAGCTGTACTGTGTAATTGGTTGTTATCGTTTGTAAACTTCTCAATAATTCAGTTTCTTTGTAACACTACTAAATAAATTGTAGGTAGTTTGGAAGAAAATATATTTCCTCGTGGCATTATTATTATTATTAATAGCTCTGTTATTTTTTTCAGGCACCACCGAATTTATCTACGATAGAACAACGACAATCCGCGGACGAAGTTTTCTTAAATTTTCGAAAAACTAAATCTCCTTATCAGCTCTGTCGCCAAATTTTAGAAACAAATACAAACGATTATATTCTTTTCGAGGCAGCAGGTCTTTTAAAAATAGCACTGGTAGAAGAATGGTCGAATTTACCCAAGGAAGACATTTCCGCTTTAAGGCAATACCTTTTGCACTATACAATTAACAAACCACATTTGGCCCCATATATCAAAGGGAAAATATTGCAAGTTATCGCAATTATAATCAAAAGAAACAGATCGAATGATTCCGGACAAGAACAGCAACAGTTTTTGGACCAAGTTGAAAACCTAATAATGACTGGTGACTTAGCAAGAGTAAATAGATATAGATTTTTGCATACGTTTATGCTTATGTTGTTTGAATTGATTATGTACCTCTTATCGTGTGTTTTCTAATGTTTATAGAAAGTTTTAGGCTGTAATCTTATATCGGCTGTATTGCAAGAATACAAGTTCGATGCTAAAACTTCGAATATTGGTTATTCGATGGAGATTCATTATGCCGAAAAGGTAGCGTTCGAAAGAGAAAATGTAAAAAGAATTTTCAAGTTCTGCCTTGGAATACTCAACGAGTTGATTAAGAAGGATGCACAAGACGATACGCTGGCACTTCTCAAACATTTACTTCCAATTTTAGAAACCATATTTACTTGGCCGATAATATGTAGAATGTTACGACACAATATGTACGACCTTTGTCCTTTTCATAATTAAGTATTTCCAGCAGTATTTAATATTTCAATATTTTCCGATTGCATTCGATTCTTCGATTCTCTAACACTGTTGTACAATCTATCGTTAGATTCAACAATATGCTTGACGACGAGCACGTGGACTTACGGCTGGACGAAAGCTGGCAGGACGTAATATTGCCTCCGCGTGTGCAGGATTTATTTTTTACATTGTACTGGAAAATCCGAGGTAATCCACAATTAGCTCATTTAGCGAGGATCTGTCTAGTACAGTTAGGGACTCTGGATGGTCCAATATTTTCATCTAAAGAAATGAAAATACAATACTTTTCTAATTACACTCGGAGATTTTTGGAGTTTATAACAAATATTGAAATCATCGACCAAGAAGCGCCTGGAATTGCTCGGATTGTCGAAAATTTGACTAAATTTGTTAGTAAAAATTTTACAACTTTACCCGAAGACATGGTAAAAGCGTTTATGGAACAGTTGTGTAGATTAACGTGTCTATATGTGGAAAATTCGGCGCAAGAAGAATTTGTAAGTTGCATATAATAATAATAATAATAATAATAATAATAATAGTAGTAGTAGTAGTAGTAGTAGTAGTAGTAGTAAAATGTTTGTAATAAGACTGTTTGTTTTATCGATTACAGTTGTATGCAAGCGAGTGTTTATACTCTGAGGGTTTAGACATTTTATTTGGAGTATGGATAGGTATTTCGTCGAAAGATGTGAATTTTTTACCAAACGAAAAAGGGATTTTTGACGAATTTTGCAAACAAAGTTTTACGCGAATATTTACCACGTATGTTCAATGTCATTTGTGTCCACCGGAAGGTGTGAGAAATCTAGACGAGAAAGACCTTAACAAGAAAGAAGATGAAAACGAGGAAGACGATAAAGATAGATTTAAGGAAAAATTGCAAGCGATCGGTAGGTTTTCTATTGAATCTTGTTGCAAAGCTATGATTGCGCTTATAAATATAATCGCATGATAGGATATTTCTTTCCTTGTTACAGGTTGTTTCGGAAGAGAGATATTAAATCATTCTCTTTCGCTGTTGTCGCATTTAATAAAAGACCGCACCTCGAAACTACGTGAAATTCTGAACAAATTAGTGGGACAAGTTGACTCGTTAAGTACATTAAACGATACTTATGCATGTAAATTGTACGAAGATATACACTGGTTATTGCTTATATCGGGTCACGTACTTTGCATGGAATCTATCGGCGAGATTGCTTTAATACCTTCGGAAATAAACGATTACAGTAAGGAACAGGTTCGTACGAACGAAAACTATGGCTATTGGAAGTTAACTAGACTTTGACAAAGATATCGTTAAATGACTACATAGTGTGTGGCGTGTCGATAGAAAAGGATCGATTCGTCGTCATCACACTTTATGTATTTTCTCATAGAAATAAATCAATTTGAAATTTTCCATTATACGTACAAAGATGTCTTCTGTTCATTTCGTTCGGTAGACATTAAGAGAGCAAAGGATAACAATGCAAAATTATTACCGATAATGTAGCTTTCTAAGGCAAAAGGTTCAACCGAAATATGTACAGCATGCTATAAATTCGTATATGTTTTAGGCAAACCAAGGAAAAGTCGATATAAATCTCACGTCGCAACTGTTAGTAGCTTCGGAGAATGTTTCTTCAGATCTGAACGTTGCCATGGAATCGGTGGACCATGTTATTCATTTTGTCACAGATATTTTCCGACTATGTGCTATAGAAAAAACTGCAATATCTGTTCGTCTAGACAGCATTTTAAGTCCTGTATTAAGCTGTACTATAATATGGTTTTTGAACAGATGGGCAAACAGTTATCTTTTACCTAGAGAAAGTTACGAAGTACCGAGCACCACATTCTTAGAAGTATTCGGAGAAGGTAGTTCTGGCGCAACATGGGCTATAAACTTTCTTTTAGACAAAATCGAATATAGTATCAATGCTTTCAGAAGTGAGCCTACGATAATGCACGAAACTATTAAATTATTAAAGAGTCTTGTTGTCTCGCAGAAGAAGTAAGTATGAAACAATGATACGAAAGAACAGTTGGTAGAATACATATGTTACATCATATTGGGTGTACAAATCGAACATTGCTACTTTTTAGAGCACCAGAAATACTGAAATCCGAACGGTTTAGGCCTATTTGGAATATGGCAGTGAGAGGTCAATACGATTTTCCATCGGAGGTGAAAAGAGGTTTAATACAAGTCGTGATCGTGTGTATATTCGCGGATCCAGATTCAAAGAACGAAGGGGGTTACTGGCCGCAGGCCTTGTTACAACCACTCCGCGATAGGTGTATACAAATTACCTCGGACGAAAAGTTCTTAAAGTCCTATCAGCAAGAAGAAATTAAATTTCAAATTATAGATATTTTGGAACGTTTTATCGGTACGTTTTATACTCTTGTATTCGAAAAGATTCAGTGTGTACTCTCTCTAATGCTAATATCATCGTCGGTGCGTACAAATCTATCCTATTAAAAATCTTTCCATATGTTGTATGTATAATAGGAGTTGCGCAGGGCTGTCAACACGTACTCTCATCGTCCAAAATATTAATTCAATATATGTTTCCGGTATTAGAGAAACTTCCCAACCTACTCTCTTTGTATCATAATTACCAGCAAATAGTACAGTTAATCTTGGAACTGTTATCCGAATGCTCGAGAGTAATGATTCCTCTTCACCTGTCCGTGGTAAAACTATTTTTCATCGTTGCATCTTGTTATAAATAGCGTTACAAACAAAGGATAATACTGATATTTATATAATTTTAGCCACGTTTTATACTTTCAGACCGAAGAGTCGCAGATACACCAAGTATTTTTGAATACGATGAAAAGTTATATACGATACAATAATAACCGATTCGCAATCAACTTAGACGAGGAAGACAATTACCAAGATATACAATTCATCATGGAAATGCTGTACGATCTGTCGCTCAGTGCAACAATGCTCGTAGATGTTTTTTTATGTGGCCTCAACATAATTACACCTATAGTCACTATAAACCTGTTACAATTTCCAATACTATGTTCACTGTAAGTCAAATTACGTGTTACTAATTTTCATGCCTTGCGATTAAATAAATACATGATGATTTTTGTTATAGCTACTATAAAATGATAACATCTTTTTGTGCAAATTTCTCTGACAAAGCATGCAATTTACCCCCCGAATTGATGCGACCAATGTTGGAATCTTTAGAATGGGGTTTGTTCTCGACTATCAACGGAATACCTTGGTTGTGTTGCAATATAATTTCCTATTTAGCGGAACACATATATTCGCACACTCCGAACGACCATCCACGAAACCAAATGCTCGCGCCATTTTTAAAGGTAAACGATTATGTACGTTTGTTTCGTCTTGATACATCTTGATACGAATCGAAAACAACCATCGAAATATTCATGAAATCTTTTCGTTTTCAAGTTGCTGATGACTGCACTTTTCACGCAAGAAATCGATGAAGATTTCATATCGGCAGCACGCCACCCCCTTTATAAGTTGATAAACTGTTATCAAGAGGAATACAAGCAGCTTGTGCAAAACATTTTGGGCGCTCAGTCGGATCAGCAAATTCTACATAGATTGGCAGATGCCTTTACAAAACTTACCGCAAACCCATACTCGACAAGCGTTAACTACGAAGATACTATCGTCAGTGTGAGATTAATTTTAATGGTGAAATAAAGTGATTTGAAACATAATTTAAATAAAAATAAATTTTTAAAAACCGACTAAAAAGTATAAAATAATTTTTCCTAGCGCCCCATACAGGTTCCTAACCCCATACAGATTGTGAATTTTGAATAGCTATGAAAATACTTGTAAGATTTAAAACGAAAAAGGTGGGGTGGTGGGGCGCAAGATAATAGTAAGGAGTATAGAGAGTAGATAGCTGCCGTTGAGAAAACTCACAACAGTTCATATCATCTGCAGTGCAATCAAATTGTTAGCGACTTAGATAAACTATTCATGCATCAATTATCAATTAAGGCAAGCGCCTCACGTTTTTCGTTTTAAATCTTACAAGTATTTTCATAGCTATTCAAAATTCACAATCTGTATGGGGTTAGGAATCTGTACGGGGCGCTAGGAAACATTATCTTATACTTTTTAGTCGGTTTTTAAAAATTTATTATTTAAATTATTTTATACTTTTTAGTCCGTTTTAAAAACATGGTATTTTTAAAAAATTTGTTTTTATTTAAATAAGTATTTTTTGCTTTTTAGTCTTGTGCGTGTGAAATTTTTCTATCGATTTTAAACATTTTGATGAGATTATAACAGAAACATGTAGTAAATTTCAGACGGTATTGCGACCGTATCATATCGAAACGCCGCGCCGCGGTAAAATGTCAAAGATAAAGGTTCGTCGGAGAATCTCGGTGTAACTGTAATTTCGCTTGGTAAACAAACATTATTATAGTATAATAATACGTAGTAACTATGGCTTGAACGCACAACTGAGCTCCTTCGGTGCGAAGCGGGTCAGTGGAGTGGGGATGAGTCAGAGTGGGAACACGTAGCAGAGCGGGGACGCTCAACGCGGTTACGTACTACATCACACGGGGGGGGGGGGGGGGGGGGCGCAACGGTAAAATTTATTAATAATTTATATCTCTTAAACGCGTAGGCTTTTAAAAAAAATTTTTTTAAATATTGCATGTCATCCAGTTCTGAGCTATGTTTAAAATTTCAAGTCCCTAGCTCATCGGGGAGTTAGTTTAAAATCAATTGCAAAATTTGTACCGAACAAACAAACAGACAGACAAGAAAGCAAGCTAATAAAAACGTGGTAAAATAGTTCGCGTGTGTGTGTGTGTGCGCGCACATGTGTTCTATCGTAGTTCCGAGTTTAAACAGCGCGCGTGTAAAAACGCGCCAAGTTAATTTTTTGCGGGTAACGCAAGAATTCAAGAAGGCGGGTTCGCCGTGAAAAAAATTCGTTAAGCATACGCAAGCTTTTTATTGACCGATTTTATTACACGTTACCACTTACAGTGAGCCTAGCGAAAATTCAATAATAATATAAATACAAGTTACAGCATCGATGCATGTTTCTCGTAGCAAACAATCGGAAATGAAAACGTTTTTTGCAATAGGTTCATTTTAGTTACCTTATAAACGCAAGTATACGAACTTACTTACATGCATACTTGGTACAGGTTAAATCATCATTAATTTCTCGCCTCCATATGATGTTCTATTATTTGACAAAATGCTTACGTTGATATTAAATTTATTTATATATTTATATAATATACTTTATCTGTATAAGGTATTATATATATATATATATATATATATAATCAATAATACATATATAAATATATATATGTATAAGCAAACATATTTTCTTTCGCATTCTCTCTCTCTCTCTCTCTCTCTCTCTCTCTCGCTCTCGCTCTTACGCGCGCGCGCGCTTCTTCATTCCCTCTATTTTTACGATTCCCTCTTTTCTCTCGATCTTTCTTGTTTTTCATTCTCCGTAACTCCGCATTTTCACTCCTAATAACAACAATGATTATTAATCTTACCAACGGCGTATTGCATTTCAATTTGCAATGCTCGTTTCAATTTGTTTTTTGTGTTTACCCACCTGATATATTATCTTTCTCTCTTCAGTTTCACATATGCACTTTCGAATTTCTTCATTGTTTACGGCGTTATAAACGAAGACTTTAACCCCCTGAAGCAATATAGTAGTAATTACTGTGCACTGTGCACAGCATTCCTTTAATTACACGCGTCATTTTTTACATAGATTGTAATAAATTATTTGTAAATAATGAGATTAAGATTTAATTACTATACATCATAATCAAGTAATATCTATAAATATCGTATGTGCCCGTAAATATTACAGCCTTGTAGAATTTATCAAGTTCTCGTCTAGATTAAAAGAGAAAATTAAATATATAATTTCGTAATGCACTCGTTACGCTCGACTTATATCATGTAAAAATTCATTTTACAATTCTTCGTTTTTTAATCTTACGTCCATTGCATTTATTCTGTAAATATATATAATAAACTCTTTTTGAAAATAGGAATAAATACAGTCCTCAGTTTACATTCATCAGTTCAGATTTGAATGTGTTTTATTCGGAGATGCCATGATAATAATAATATGTGATATATGCGTTATGCTCCTTATATGCATGCTATTGCTAGTCTCTTAAACTATTCATTTATGTTACACGGTTTTCCCATTCTTATTTTGCATAAATTATGGAATTTCTACACAATACAATAATATATATTGTAATCATTTTTAATAAAAGCAACGTAAACAGAATTTAATATTATATATATATATATTATATATATATATATATATTGGTTTTCTTTTTTTGAGGATGAAAGTAATGTATTTTGTAGATATTTTCTTGTTGTGGTATAAGTAAAGCCACTGCCCAATTTTCAGAGTAAATTTTATTTTGTCTCTAAAGCAAATGAAGTTGGTACGTTGTTTATAATTATATTTTCCAAGTTGCTTTGTAACAAACTTTGATAAATCGATAGTTAATTTCTTCGCAGTAATATATATGATCCATCGCTTATTCGTATAATGAAAAATTGTCTCTTCTATCCAAAGAGCTACTGTCAACGAATAATTATAATTATATGTGAATAAAAACAGAGATCAAATAAATTAAACCGAAAGTTATTTAAATAAATTAAAGTCAACTAAACGTTACTCTATCGAACGCATTGTTGACCGACAGCATTGTCGACTATTTTATATTATAACCGAACGAAACGATTGAACGTTATCCAATAAAATTTGGCTATAACGACGATCTATACGACTTATTCTTTGACACGATGCGTTAGCCAATATAATCAAATGCATATATATATACATTCGCTTAACAATCGCTCAAGCTCCCAGTCAGCCAGGCCTGCCCGAGTCCGAGCAGCTTCTGCCGGGGCCGGGCAGATTCTCGTCTCTCTGCCGGCATATGCGCGCGTAGATATACATACTTATTAGATACCCGTGCATACACGAGCATACTCGCAGCAAATCAACAACGTTTGTGCAGGAGAACCCGCGAGTACTACATATGCTCGCAACCCGTCAACAATGTGTTAATAGAGCAACGCGAAACAATATATAAATATCACATGCGCAATAATTTATGACCATAGCTAATCTTGTAATTTATAAATTAGTTGCATGACGTAGTTATATATTCAATTTACAAATATAAATAATTAACTATATGTATACTGTAATTATAGTGTCCTCAATAATGAACACCACAATTTACGTGTGGAAATGTGACTATATACTTTTACAGGAAATGTAACGTAAACGCAAACATATGTATACATATATATCTATATAATACTTTCTAACTCGATCAATGATATACATACATATTAAAAATGAAAAATTTACACGTTGAAAGGCAACAGAAATGATCGATGATCCTATATATCAATTTACCTCGCCTAGATTCTTGCTTCAAAGGGTTAAGCGTCGAGTGCGTATAACTTATTCGATTATGGTCTCTCGTTCTTCGTCCCGTCGATAGGTATGCCATATAGTTAACAAAATAAAACTATCAGATTTTACAACAGTTAGCAAGCAAAAACGGCAACAGGAGCGCGGTGTACTTTAGCGTACTCCATCGCTTATAAACGACCGAGAAATTAATTTGCCTCGGGATTTTCATGATTAAAACTCTGCGATCTTCGAGAGTAAGACAGGTATTCTATTCGTTTTTCAAATAATTATATAGTTTACAGTTTACACAGATCTTGGCGTAATTAAGTACGTATATCAATAAACAGAAAAAAGAAAACGCGGAAGGTTTCCTATACATTATACATACATATATGTATACATACTAAATACTATGTATACGCATATACATATGTATATTGGTATATATTGGTATATTGAAATAATACTGGGAATTGATACTGGCAAACGAATTGGAAATATCGTTTAACTGATAGAATTGATATCTACAGTAAAGCGAAGTGAAACAAGTAAATCTCCCCTTGGTTGTTCGATATCCGAGGCTTCAGTCAGGCGTTACTACAATAAGATGCGAAACAATGCGTAAACAAAGTAGAGCAGAAACGATCATTTCGATGACGATCACGATCGTGAACTGAACTCGTAAATGAAATATACTATGAATTGTTCAACGCTCACCGATTCAATCCGTACGAAATAATCCGCACCGTTTTTTTCTCTCGGTGTATAATCTCCAGACATGAACACGCAAAAATTCGTAATCTCACTACTTCGTCCCATCGTCTATCATCCTTTCTCTCCCACTCTTTCTTGCTATCTCTCGCAGCATACACGTATGTACGTCTCTTACGAGTATACCTACAAGTGTGTCCTACAAGATCATCTTAGGAATGTTTTATTTAGGCATAAATACGTTCCTCTTCGTCACTATGCGGTTCCGCGCTTAAACAGAATGGCTTCGTACGACCGCCTAATATCGAGAAATTCAAATACGACGTAAGAAGGTATCGCGCGGTACTCTCGCTCGGTACGCAGTGCCTCTTCAACGTTTAGCGACGTTTCGATCAATGATCCACGAAACGAACGGAGAGGCCAGCGTGGCCGCATCGCAACACCGAAACATAATAAATCTGTTGTCTTTAAATACAATCCGATCGCGTGTAACATTTGTTTCGAAAGACGAATTACGTTTCGTTTATAGTTAGTGATTTTACTTATTTCTCTCTCTCTCTCTCTCTCTCTCTCTTTTTTCTTTCCCCCATCTTCTCTAGACGATCGTCAGCAGCCGGGGTCGGGCCGATGATCGTTAAATCAGACGTTGAGAGACAGATACATATATATATATATTCGGCGGCTGACGAAGTTGGTAGCCGATCGATATGCTTTTCCGAGCCGTTTAATAATCGAAGACTACCGAAAATCGAAAGCTACAGAGATCGTGGGACTCGAAGGCCGAGTGCGACCAGTACAGCACCTTCTCGGAGGCTTTCGCGATGACGCTTGTTACCTCGGCCAACGTTTCGACCACTCACTTGTTTTGGTTCGATTGTTGATCTATCGGTGGAGCTAAACCGACAGGCGAAGCGTTACTTAGATTTGCCGCTGTTGGACCTTTACGCGCTAGCTTTGACCTGCAAAAATAACACAAACGATTGTGTCAAACATCTCGTTCTGCTTGCGTATATTCGCCGCGTCGCGCCGCGCCGCGCCGTTTAACGTATAATGTACGCGTACCTGATTTGACCAGCGAGAAGGGGATTGATAGCATACAGCCAGTCGTAGACTTCTTTGTCCCCTAAAGTTTGTAGCAAATATCCTCGATGTTTTGTAACGACGCTGAAACAAGAGATAAAGAACGTTGAACGTTAAACATTCGTTCGCAAGAGTTCGCCGAGTTCGATTCACCTGAATGTATTCGGCACTTTGACCATAGCTAATTGATCTTCGGAATATTCGACTTGAGCGGTAGCTAGATTGATGAGAGCCCTTTCTACAGGATCCTTTTCTTCTCGGAAGATTAGAACGTATGGTCGACGTACAGCCTGACAAAACGATATCGTTTAATATAATTTGCAACACGGCAACGCGCAAAGAGTCGACAGCCTTCCGGTAAATAATTGAAACGGATAGCGGATAGAGATAGATAGCGAGTGGATACTTGTCCATCCGATATACGTACCACCCAACGTTTCTTCCAACCGTTGGTCTTGTGCTCGAGAACGTTCAGGTATCCCTTTCTGGCGATAACCGGGCTAATGCGTATTTCTTCGACTTCCGGCACGTAGAGCACCAAATTCTCTTTCAAGGGGGAGGAGGTAACTAACGGCGTCGGCGCGACGGTGCATGTCTGATTGTTGGATTCGCTCGCCAATATACTCTCCTGTAGTTCTTGCAGTCTAGCCCTCTCCGGCGAACTCAACCTAAGGATGCACGACTTAGTCCTGCTCCATACTATTATACCAGCAGCCTGCAAGTAACACTCCAGCATCACCCTGACCATGTGTCCAATCGTGCTGGGCGGTTGTCTTTGACTCGAACACCTCGAGTCATCGTCGATAGTAGACGGGTAAGCTGTTTAATAGAAGCCGACTGCGCTAAAAAAGCGCGACTTTGACTCGCAGCGAAGCTATCCGGTAATATACATATATTGCACGATCATATTTGTTCGAATCGAATCGAATCGAATCGAAAAGCGAAACTGAGTTGCCAATTAGTATCTTTTTCATTTCAATTGTACAGAGAAGATCAAAGTCGTTGCAAGCTACATGAAAAAGATGAGCCCGATTCCGATTCGTTTGAAAGGTTGATAAAATTTCGATGTTCAAATTGAATCGAACGAACCCTCGTTGTCTTCACTCTTTCGGATAAGTTGAATACCGATGGAACCGAAAATATGTATACGTATGTACTTTGAATGCAACTGTGTTTTTCGATCGTTCATTCGATCGTTCATTCGATCTCCTCTCGTACGGTACGTTCCTAAACGGATTTTCGCAAAATACGAATGAACAAAGAGAGTATCGCTTTCTTTGAATCTCGAAAGCAATATCTATTTTTGCTATTGTCAAGGTAATACGATGATGCGACGAAGCGTGGACAACCGCTACTAGCAGGAGCACTCAGGCATGCGGGGAGGGTTACCTGCTCTAAGTAATCGCTAGTTCTCGCGTATACTGACTCTTGGGACGAGGACGATATCACGGAAGACATCATGGATGCCGACATATCAGCCATAGTGTCTTCGCCAGGTGAAACGTCAGAGAGTAGAATCGGTTCTTTGCTCGGGATTCGACCCTGAATCAGCTTTATATATTTCATCGCCAATTCTTTCTCTTTTTCGGTTAATTCGGCGTGCTCGTTAACGTCTTTACTCGTTGAACGTTTCAGCTTGACTGGGCTGGCATGTGGTTCGTTCGTTGCCTTTGCCATCATGTTGCAAACCTCCTGTACGAACAAGTAAATCCGCAAAATATAGAAGATCGAAGGAAGCGAAGGAGCATCCTTCCCCTCTACATTGTCGCTTGCTCGTATAAACGTATGCACGTTACCTTTTCACCTTTTGTGAAATCGTGCGGTGTTTTGTTGCAATACGGGGCTATGTCGATGCAAAGCTTGTCCCATAACAGTAACATGTATCTGACCCTCTCTACTTCCTCTAACCTGGTCAATTTCTCGAGTTCCCATTGATGATCGAATATCAGACTATCTCCTCGTGGTCTCCATCCATGGAGATTCTCTTCTCCTCTGACGTAGGTGGAGCTCGTGTCCAGCACTCGTCGTTGTCGCCTTTGTACGCCTGACAAATAATTATGAAACAGGAGTAGGTACCGAATGAAAGAAATATATCAAATATTACTCGGTATATATGTTGTCGTTGTTGTTTTCGAAACATATTTATCGCAATATGAAGAAAAAAACAACAACGAACAACAAATAACAAACAAACAGAAACAGAACAGAAACAGAACATAATCGAGAAAATGGCCAATTCAAAAGTATCATGATATAATAATCATCGTTGTATTGCGAGTAGGGAATTCTAGCGGTCGAAATTGAAAAGATCGATTTCTTTTCTTGTTTCGGACCGGAACACCGACTCGGGCGATTCGAAAGATTTCGAAAATGTACGCGATTATTATATCGATGAGCAAGGGTAGGATCAAGGTGTTGGGGGACTACGCTAAGGGTAGACAAGACAAACCTGGGCTACCTGCTTCCGAAGAACGACGCAGGACTAACTCGTAGACACCGCTGAGCCTGTTAGCCTCCTGATTACGGTAGCTTCCGCTAAACAAGTGCTTCAACGACCGTGGTCCTACTCTGGCATCTCTGCCGTAGATGATCATGCTCAGATCTTTGGTAATAATAGCCGGTCTTCCACAGTTCTCTAACTAAAAATAGGCGAAAATTAAAAAATAAAAATAATCGCGGCACACACGTTTTTATCGAAAGATGCGACACAACAACAACAAAAACAACAATATAAACATAAACATAACGAGCGGACATACTTCAAGGTACGCGGAGATGGTCATGAAGATTTGTTCCCCGTAAGCTGTGACTCGGTTGAGCAAAGCCGAATTGTGCAGCGAGCTGTCCCAAGCTGCCTCGAATCTAAACATGCATCTGTCGTCTCCAGGTACTTCGAGATATTCGCCGGGGAACAAACCCAACGAGAGCACGGAGGAATCGTTGTCCTCTTCCTCGGGCTCCGGTGTGTTTCTGATACGTCCGACCACCAATTCCCTGACGTCTTTCCAACGTAATTCAGACGCCGGCTCGTGAACGATAGTGATTCGTATGCGGCGCTGAATGCCTTGGTGAAGAAGGAAAAGCCCGCGACAAGGTAGATCGTCGCTGTGGTCAACCACCGATGGCACGTATTCGCCGTTCGGCGCCAACTCGCAGATCTCGAACCAAACCAACACGTCGTATTTCGCGTGTACGTGCGACGTGCTAGGCGACGGCAACACGCTTCCGAACTTGGGCGAGCGAACCGGCTGACTGATCGGTATAGACGGCGGTAACATCCTCTTCGGTGGCTGTCTGACGCTGTTGGGATGAATGCTAAAGTAAAGGTATGCGCCAGGCATGCAGGCGATAAAATCAGAAAAGAAAGAAACGGAACAGGGTATCGTTTTTTAATGTCTGTTCGCTTCATTCAGTATGAGGAAAAAAAAGAATAAAAAAAAATTCGTCACTCGAATCGAATGCTCACTATTCCAATTTGGCATCTTTGTGCAGGGGATGCTGCTGATAGTGTCCGAACACCTCGAACACGATTGGCTGGGTCTTCAGGTATTCCAAGAACGATTTTGTCACCGTCACGGTAATCTAATTAAGCGAAACAACAGCTATAATTAGAAAATACCCAACTGTTCCAACTGTTTCTCCTAGGTATTCTCGTTTATAGTTTATATGTACCGTATACTCGGCAAAGTCTGTCAAAGTCTAAATCTAAATCTGAAGTTTAGACGAGATTACCTTACTCCTTACGCCTTAAGTTTTACCTTTTTACGAGATCGTTCGTTGTAAACCAATAGCTATAGCAATCTCGTGTAATCGACATTCTGGTAAGCTTGTTTGTGTTTCTCTCGTGGAATAATAGTGTTCAACAACTATGACAAGTATACGCGTATTCTAAAATAACTTGTTCTCGCAGAATACACCACGGAATGCTCTTTTCGAAGAAGTTTAGCAAGGGCAATAATTATTTCTTTCCATGAACAAAAATTTCACAGGAACAGGATTTGTTGTCGATGTTCAAAACGCTTGGTTAACTTACATTTTGTACGTGATAAAAGCCAGGTGGATTCCCTTTTCCAGTATTCTTGACCGGTTCTGTCGAGAACGCTTCATGGTGGCGGTGCAAGAAACTGTGAAACAATTTTACACGTATTACCTCGGTGTTGTACGTATTTAAACGTTTCAAGTGTTTCTAATCAGGTTGCGTTTAATAAGAACACGTACTTGAATTGGCAGAAAATATCAGCGTATTCCGTAGAAATGCCTATCGCCTGTAACACGGTTACCCTGAACGTGAACTCGGATCCCGTTTGCAAATGATCCGGCAAATCTTCCTCCTTCATGTCGCTGGAAACAGAACTGTCTCCTCTGCCGCTATCGGCATCCCCGATGTCGTCCTCGTCTTTCGCGTCCTTTTGCTCGTTGTGACCCTCGACGACGCGTTCGTCGTGCAACAGAATCTGTCGGCTCTTCTCCAGAGTTTGAGTTAGCAGGGTGTTGCGCTTGTTTTGCTTCTGGTTGCCGAACAGATCGTCCTCAAAAGAGATTCTAGCGGACTGTCTGACACCACTCGCGTACTCGCTGTTTTCCTCTTCTGGAAGAAGGGTTCGTTAAGAAAATCCTACGCCGGAATATTTTCCGTAATTTGTGCCGAAAGTTGTGCACCGAGATTCACAGAGTGGAAGGGGAAAGCCACCCAGGAAAAATAATAATACAATATAATAATAAAGTAATATGTGGTAGATACCGATTACGTACCAACCACGGCTTGCACGGCCACGCGCAGGTAGCCTTTCACGTCTCCCTTTTCGTTGACTATCGCTACTTTGTGGATCAGGGGCACAGGATACATCAGATTGCTCAGATATACAAACGACCTGTAACGAACGATAGCGACTCGGTAATGGACAACGATTACATTTCGAATCGATTGCGAACGGTGCGGGGATCGGATATCTTTAGATTTTCGAAACGAAAGGTGGTTTTGTTTTACCTTCCAACCATCCGGAACCACGGGAAACGATCGTAAAACGGATCGCCTCCGGTGATGGACTCGATATTGAAGTCTGGAGAGGTGGGCGACAATTCTGCTTCGTTGTGATACATTTCCCGCATCAGTTCGAGCCTTTGTCTACGCAAATATGAAAACACGACCGTTTCGTATTTTAAATCGTACAACTAGACAGTGTTCGATCAAGACATTATATGTAGTTGGACGTTGTCAAAAAGCACAGTAAAGGAGACACCTCTGTATGTACACAACATTAGCTTCTCGAAGATATATTGTGTGCGTGATATACAATATATACATATATGTATGTATTCAAAGATACTCGGAGATTCGATAGAAACATTCGTTAAATGTGTACATATACATATACTATGTATAGTTAAATAAAGGGACATGTTCAGGTTTCTCCAAAACCGCGGTATTACAACCGAACATATTTTTCATTATAATACATATGGTAGGTATTATAAGCGAACATATTGTATGTACAATAGTTAAGTACATATATGTACTACATACATACTTCTTCCTCTGTCCCTGTATTTTTAACAAAGGAAGGCATAGAATATTGTTCAAGAGAATATGGTATAGTTGCGTATATTGTTTAAGCTGTTGAGGAAGATACCATATATTCTACGTGATCGATCTTTTTGGCAGTGTATCGTGGATCGTGGCATGTGCACAACAAAGTCACAAAGCAAAAATGTGACGAAACTTCAGCCACTAGGAGCGCGCGTGTTCAGCGAGCCACAGTAGAAACATGTACCATATACTATACAGAATACACGAGTTCAACCCTTGACCAGCGAGACAATTGAAACGTGTACAGGAGTTAAACCAGGTATGGCTAAAAGTTGCTCGATCGGAGGCATTTTCTCAAGGAATACTCCCGCTTCTCCCGTCCACGCACGCGTCTTGGTCTGGCACGCGGCGGCGCGGCGCGGCGCGGCGTGTAGAGTATTCCACGGCACGGGCACGGGCCACGGGCACGAGTATTCCTTGAGAATGCCTCCGATCGAGCAACTTCTGGCCATGCCCGAGTTAAACCCTTCAAGTACATCCTTACTTTTTTCCTGTTCTAGTTTCAACATTTTTTGTCGCTTTTATTAGAATATGATCGAATGGTTCAAAACAGAAATGCTTTTCTAGAATTTGGAATTTTCAGAATTCAGAAGGGTTAATTCCGTTCGGACTGTCAAACGCCAAACGCTGGCAACATTGGCTTGGCCATGCAACAAGTCCTTGTAAATATCTCATCGAGATCGAGAGACCAGCGTAGTTGCAAAGCAATGTATTTTTCTGAAAAACGAACTTGTATCGAATCGAGTTTACGTGCATACATATACGCGTAAGTATGTATAATGTATACAGGGTGGGACACCTAACTTGTACGTTACGCGTCGTATCATACAAAAAATCATGTCTACGGATAACGCATAATTTCAAAGTTATTCGAGGCGATCGAGTTAGGTGTGTCATCCTTTAAATTGTCGGTATACTCGATTTTCTATGTACACAATGAAAAATGGTAAAAGAGAGAGAGAGAGAGAGAGAGAGAGAGAGAGAGAGAGAGAGAGAGAGAGAGAGAGAGAGAGAGAGAGAGAGCGAGCGAGAGAGAGAGATGACATAGATTCGAGATCTGCGTCGGTTAAAGTTTAAAGATGAATACATGAAGCGTATGTGGCGAGATAAAAAAGGATAAGAGCCTCGCGCGTTCGAGCACCAACCTCGAAGGCAAAAGATTTGCGAGCGAGAACTTCGGATTAGAGTAGACCGTAAGGCATTGGAAAATATCCTCTTTGGCCTCCGGGGTGCTGGGGCTCGAGTCCTCGTTGTATACGTGTCGCATCAACTCCAAGCGCTGTCTATAAGTCAACACGTATTACTTGCGTGAGCGTCCCTGTGCATTTTCGTCTAAGCACGGTCTGATTAAAGCGACGCGCGACGATAGTACATACTACATATGTATTGTCGCGGTCATCGAATTAGAAGAATTTCACCGAGACCGAGTTTAGCGTGAGAAATTGGAACGTAGGGCCGAGCCGAGCACGCGATTCGAACAAGATTTTTATACTAGTCGTACACATATGTATATGTACATATGTATATGTATGTGTGTAATTATTACAAGGTGTGTCCCTTGACCCCCGGAAAAGTCGTGCATAGATTATTGTCGAGAACATCTTACGCTTTTACGGTTCATTTTTATATCATATTTGCAATGGAATATCTGCGGCTACGTGTCCTGCGCAAGTACATGAAGATGAGAATATATACTTTTCGATCGAAAGGAAAGAAGAAGATGAACGCCTGAAAGAGTAGCTAATCGTCGCAGAATGTGCTCCTGAAAAAAATCATGAGACATACCGAGAAATACCAAGAAATATTTAGTCTACGTTTCGTGGCGGTTAACAGATGGAAGATTTGCAGTGGGGCTCGAACAACTCACCCCTTGTTTATGGATGCATTCAATGGAAATGTTAAGCGTTATTAAAGCGCGAAGCACGGTTACCGACAACGAACCTGAGTTTATCTAGCGTCCAATAATGAGTTGCTCCGTTCTTCGTGTCTTGGACTTCTACGGCGACTATCGTGCGGGGGAACGGTCTTTCTTCCTCTTCCTCTTCGTCCATGGCTGGCAACAGATCCGGCGGAAGCGGCGAGTAAAGCGTATCCGTGAGCAAAATAAATTGGAATTGCACCTACAAAAAACATGTCGTAAGTAGACAAAAGGTATGAGAAACAGGTCGCATTCGTATTCGCATTCGTTCGCATTTCGCATTCGCAGTTACTGAAATAGATGCGAAATTAATGATGCAAATATAGGACGCAAGACCAAATCAAATGGAATTATCTGATATGGAATATGGAATGGTAAACAATTCTGGAAGCTTTGTAGGTGATGAAACTGGAGTGATTTGATAAAAAAGAAAAAAATATTATATTAACGATAGTAAACATAAGTATACGTCATACGTCATACGTCATACGTCATACGTCATACGTCATACGTCATACGTATTAGTATATGTACATGTAGTAAACATGGAGACATGGAAGGACGAATATCTGGCTGCGGTAATACATGATAATTTACAGAACATCAAAAAGGGGGTACCAATCGAGTTGCCTCGCAACATCAATTTTATGCAAAGTTCAAAAATAATTTACTGAAAAACCGACTTTGCGCGAGTCGTGTGAAAACTGCAATAAAAAAGACAACCGTCTCGTAGCAACGAATTTGATAATGATTTCGTGATCGTTTGCGACGACAATCGAATAAATATGTCTTGACGAATCGTCGAGTGCTCGTAAAGAAAGAAAAATTGAAACATGTGGTGGGCGATGGCATTCTATATGTACATGTATATGTATGTGTATATGCGTTAACGACTCGAGACAAGGGAGAGCCACACGCGTCGGGACTTTTAATCCCAAAAAAATAAACCACGGATGTACCTTCTTTTTGAGTTCGACAGATATTGCGTTAGCCTCTTTGAGGAATATCGCGTTGCCCCAGAGATCATCTCGAAGACTTGTGAATTGATGGTACTTCCACTTGCGGAAAGCCCAAGCGGCCAGTTGGAACTCTCTCTCGGTCCAGTTGCTCTCTGCGTCAAACAAGGGGTTGACTGAAATGCAAGCCATTACCAGGCAAAACAGTCAGAAAAGCCAAGCATTCGGTGGATATATTCGTTCCTTCGTTAAAAGGAGCCACAGCGTTCGGTTCACAATCAGATGATGCACTGTTTCAGGTCGAAAGTTCGGGGTCTTGAAATTATGTATTAGGCTGTTTCATACATGTTGACTTTTGGCCATACATCGCGCGTACCACTCGTACTGAGCGCGAGCGGTCCGGTCGCCGCGTTGTTTTTTCACTCGTATAAAACGAATACTGTACAATCCGTTTAGTTGGACGTTGAAATACTACATATGTATAATGACTATAATATTTTTCGATGAAAAAGCTTTGTAGCGTCGACATTTTAAAATCGGATATACATATATGTATTCCGGTTATAATATTGCGACAACCTGATATAACGTGTGATCCACGGTTTGCGTGGAACAACCCTTATAGAAAAGAACGGTGGGAAACAATACCGAATATCGTATCACATAATCGCATGCGTGCACATCGCAGAAAGAGAAAAATCTACGTACCACCATCTGATCGTGCCTCACACGGATCCATACAGCTCTAGAATTTGTATTGGTGAATCATTACTTACTCTTATCTTCGGCTACTCTAAAGGATCTCATTTTAAAATCCCATTCAAATATGTTTGATTAAGACGACTCAACGAGTATCCATTACAAATTCTGACACTTTTAACGAAGAGGTAGTATACAATCTAGACAAGATCGTAGCTTATTCGTACATGCAGAGAGAGAGAGAGAGAGAGAGAGAGAGAGAGAGAGAGAGAGAGAGAGAGAGCTGTATACATAATAGGATTATTATCGAATCAACAGCAGCAGCTCTGCTCTCTCGTGTGTGTTTCGCTGAGATTAGAAAAATAGCTAAATTGAATGTAAACGTCATGTTCAGGGATCGTTCGTAATGTTTACTCACCGAAGATATCCTCTTCGATGTTGTTGAAGTCCTCGGGTGTGTAGCTGCTGTACATCGACATCGTCATGCTCTGTTCCTCCACTTGTCTTTGTAGCGCGTCTATCCGGGCTTCGTAACTCTGTAATATTATATAATAACAGTATGGTTCGTTTCGGTTCCGCGAAGCGTTCGCTCAAAGTCTCCAACGATTTTATTCTACCATATTTGAACGTACCTTTCTTTGTTTTTCGAACAGCTGATCCGCTACTTCCTTGTCTTTGCGGTATTGCTCTTCGAGTAGCAGCACTCTCTTGTCCATCTCAGCCTTGAGGTCGATTCCTTCGTTCTCCAACAGCTCGACCTGCGCGAAGTTCCAATCGGCGGTTTCTCCGTTACCAGGTGTTTCCGCGGGTGAACTTTTCTCCCGTCGTTCGCGGACTGCCCGTCAACCGAGAAATATAAAATTCTGTAACGTTGTTCTACTCGAGTTCTATGGTTCACTTATTATGACTCGTGATAACGCGATGCCGCTGGGGCAGTCACAGGGAATCCAGGAAACCAACCTTGATCAGGGTGATTGAATCTGAACACGTGATTCTTTCCTAGGATAACCCGAGAGCCGGTCTTCAAAATGACTGGTTCGGTGATCTCGCGGCCGTTCACGTATATCAATGCTCCTTTCGTCGGCATCAGAGTGATGATGCCGTCGTGATTCTCGAATACACAGTGTTCGCTCAGTATATGCGGCCCGCACAGCTGAATGTCCTGCGGTATGTTCGCTTCGGCGCTACCGATGCGCGTGAATCCATCCTTGATGTAATAAATCAGGCACTCGGACATTAGAGGATCCTCGTTCAGATTCACCAAATGGGGAGTTTTCTTCGGGGAGAACACACCGACGGTAACGCCGTCTTCTTTCACAGCTACCCCCATCTCGGCGAACACCGCCTCTCGCTGAAGTCGAATCAACTCTGTTCGTTTCAACTTCTCTTCCCACGTTTCGTTCAATTCTGAAAAGTCGCCAAACCCATCAACTTTCGAGGACTCCGATCGATTTACCTACCGATTGCTTTTCAACGCATTTAACAAGTTCAACGTGTCTATCTTATTGTTAGAACGCGATAGATTCTACTAGTTTCTTTTCTTTTTTTCTTCTTGCTAGAAAGCTACGTAATCTGTTATACCGGCAATTAATTTCTCCGAAGCCTGCAATTGATCAACCGCTTCCTCGGCAATCGTCGACGTGGCGTGCGGCGTGATTCTTGAACAGGTCTCCTTGACATCGTCCTCGCGTTTGTTCGCTCTGACGATTTCGTCTCCTGCGGGACAAACGGTGCAAAATAAGTGGAAATCAACCAGGAGATTCGTACAAGTTGAGATCGACGAATCAGCCAGGGATGTATGTAACACGCGTTTCGTAAACATCAAAAGCCATAACTAAAGCAGTGGCGTAAGTGAAAGAGAATATTTGCCAAGGATTCCATCTTGTGATGTGTGTTTAAACGGGAACTCGAAATTCATTATCATCTCTTTCGTTAGTCTCTGTCTCTCTCTCTCTCTCTCTCTCGCCAAGAGAAATAAAAACAAAGCTACTTTTACAAATAGTTGAACGAATGGCTCGTTAACGAAAAACTTGACTCTAGAAGTACCAGATAACCAGATAAACTAGTGAAGAGTCCCATTTAGTGTTCGGACGTTTTAGCGTTGTCTAAACACTTTACGTCGCGCGTCGGTACGATTTGTCTGTAAGCGGCAAGCGTGGAACGTCCGCCGAAAGTCTCGCGTTTTTCGTTTGTAAAAAAGGGATCACGAAACGAGACGTCTATGGTTGTTAGAACGGAAGCGTAGCGGCTCTTAGCGGTTAAATATAGTTGCTCGAATCGAATCTGAAATCATTGCTGGACTAGATCGTCGATCGAGATCGTTCGGTTCAGTCTCTAATGAACGGTGCTCGTGTGTCATAGCGTTCGAGATGCGTTCGGATTGTCCGCTGTCGAGTGCCATGCAATACCTTCAGCCCGGTTTCGGGAACAATGTGATGGGTCTAAGTGGACAACAAGCGAGGCAAACAACACGTGTTCATTGGGAGGAGGCGCTTCGACACAACAGAAACTAGGAGAAGCCTAAGTTTACACCAGGGCTGGGTTCCCGTTTAAGCGATTCGTCGCTTAATCTGTTTATCGGATCATTAAACATTTTCAATAAATAGTGCCCAATCCTGGTACGCACGCGATCGCACGTTGCAAAATGAATTACGTGTCTGGGTTGAGTCAACTCGACGCTCTCTCGAGCTGACAAATATGTATGTATGTATGTATGTATGTATGTATGTATGTATGTATTGTATAGGATTTTACATGGATATGGCGAGAGATCGATCTCGATCCTTGATTAGGCTGTCGGGTTAGCGTTCGGCTGACGACCGCGTGGGTCGTTCTCGCTGAAATCGATCGGCCCCGGTTGCATTGTAAATTCGAAATTTGAAAGATCACAGACCGTAATTTGATTCTCTTTGATGCTAATGGAACGACGATGATAGTTTCGTTACGAATTAAGATGATTGCACGAGGAATCTATAAGTACGTAATTGTTGCTGCACGATGATAGTTTCTATTGCTAGTTTCTTTCTCGTGAAATACAGTTGAATGTCAAAAGCTGCCAATTATGCCACCTACGATAGGAAGGAGGACTAATGATTACACTCTTCCCCGATACATAATATTTTGATGAAACCTTAAACCGCTAAGAATGTTAACGTAGCCAATTTGTCCGACCGATAAGCAAATCGTAGATACTTTTGTGAAAATGTCTATTTTGATAAACTTCGAAACACTCGAGCAGAATGATGTATTTGATTTGCCGCGTTAACGGTCTCTAGGTAGATGAAATAAAATTGCGTTAGACAAAGTACAATGTATACCATAACACTCTCGCGACAAGGAAAGAGTGTAGCCATCCAAGTGGAGCGTGTACAGGTTAGAACAGAATGCGATACGCGCGGCGAAGCAGAATGTACAAAGAATCGTCGGAAACGGACAAAAAATACAGATTATGCGCTTGGCATTGTGTGAGATAGAAGCGGACGTTTAATGGAACAGGCGCAAAAAAGAGTGATCGAATGTCTGGCACTCGGAGACGTTTTGTTTTTGCCGCTCTTATGGATTGTCGTGATTTTACTTACTAGATTCTTTCTTTTCATATGTGACTTTACCATCTGGCCCTACGTCAAGCACAAGGGAAACAAAGAAAAAAATACACTATGTAAATGGTGGCTTGCCTACAGCGCTCTCTATTTTCATTTATATATTTTGCTCTTTCTCATATCTCATATCTTCTTCTCTCCTGTTTTTTTTTTATATTCTACTTTGCATACTGTACATACACTGTTGTATCTGTATTTATCCTTTCTTTCGCGCGCACGTATACGCGACCGCTCCGGTAACTGTTCTCATCTTTTCTTCGCATTACTGATCAACGATTCATCGATTCACGAATTTGAATCCTTCTTTAAACAGGAAGGATCGCTCTACGTTTCACCATCTTACAGTAGTGGAATACCAACAATAAATGGCACGTATGGCATATGCATAGAACAATGAAAATGCAATCAGAATTTCTGAAATCGGAATATTTTACTGCTACGTATGTACATACGGTATATTCTAACAATAAATATTCTTATTCGTAAAGTCGATTATAATATCGTTATGTGCAAACGACTTAACCGGAAGGTAATATGTATCTTGAAATTTTTCATTACTCGATACTCTCCAATTGTTTTTCCGAATGCGTGAAATATTGGTCGTCTCGGGACTCGGGACTCGGGACTCGGAAGTTCTCGGCCGGGAGAACGAGAACAGTAGAACAGTCTTTTAATCGCCACGCGGCGCGGTATTTCGAGTTGACTATTGCGCTAGCTTCGGTTCGCTATGTTACTCGCGCACATGCCCGCTGTTATCGAACCAGGCGTACCCGCACGCGCACAGAAAGGGAGTTTCTCTTTGAACTTTCTCCAACCCCTTGTACAAGAACAAGAACAGCTCACCTTCTTGCACGTCAATACCCTCTTGCTTGAGGAGTTCTCGTAATTTCTGGATCTCTTCCTTGAGCTCCCGAATAAGCTTCGCGTTCGCGTCCTCGTTAACCACTGCTTTGCAAACTATCTGTTTCGCTCTGTCCGCGTATCTGTAGTGAAAATCAAAGAGGAAATCTGTAGTAACAATCGCGATCGCTTACGTAAGTTAGTTTGTGAATTTCAACTTGTGATTGTTAGACACGTATCGAACGAGATCCGCCGCGCCGGTTCACAGTGAAACGAGTCAGCCATTGATCGAACTATGTATGTAAAAAATAATCATTCGATTTTCTACCAAGATCCGGTACCTCTCGGAAATGTGTCCAACAACAAATATCATGCCAAGGGTATTCTATTACACGGGAGATGCTCGGAGAAGATTCATTTATAATTCATGAAAGCTTTGACGCCGCAGGTTCCTGGTACTTTGAATTATAAACTGCAATTTCCCCCCGTCTGACTTATTCAGGTTACTGCATAACTTTCCGAGAAATACGAACCCCTCGGCGAAACCGACCCATACACATAGGAATAAAAAGGTGAACCACTCGCCGCGATATTTCTTAACAACCGTATATATTTGATAAATGTACCTTAAAGTGGAGAGTGTTTCGTCGTAATTGATATACGCGGGGCTCACCGCCGCGATATTTCTTAACAACCGTATATATTTGATAAATGTACCTTAAAGTGGAGAGTGTTTCGTCGTAATTGATATCCGCGGGGCTCACCGCCGCGATCATTGCTGTTTTCGAGTTGCCGCCCAGGTTTTCTCGCAGCAGCCACGTTAGGACCGAGTCTCTGTACGGAATGAAGTCGGACTTCTTCTTTTTCTTGGTCGCCTAAAAAGATAATACGTACACGCGTTTCAATCGCCTGCGCTATTTTCCTCGAATAAAATACACGATTCAAATACTAGTGGGAAAATATGTATAAGTACAAAACACATCTCGCTACTCTCTTGCTCGAATCTTTTAACATTTTTACTTTTCTTAAGGGATCATATTAACTTTTTCTTTCTTTTTTTACCATTGTAAATTGTAACAATGTAACAATGTAACAATGTAACAATGTAACAATGTAACGATGTAACACCAAGGAACAAATGATTATTTCTAAAAATGTGAGATGGGTTGCTAACATAGTTAAACATAAACGGACGGCTGTAGAGCTATGAACTTACCGCCTGATGTTCCGTAGTAAAACAGCAGCGAAATGGGCAAAAGACACGAATTACGTTAATGCTTAGTCAAGGCAAAGTCAAAAGGTTAACGTTGTGCGATTTCGTGCCAGGTAATCGACTAGTATCCGACGTGAACGTCCACAAAACGGTGCAATGGTTTTACAAAGTGTATCTATCATTAACTTTCACGAGTTGTATTCTTACGGAATTATTCTATACTTTCTCATGTCAGAGTAGACCGCGGCGCGGCGACGTTTCAAAGAACAACTCACTATTTCAGCCAGGGCACTGATCACCTTCCCGAGGGTGGTCAAACTTTTGTTGATGTTAGCACCTTCTTTGAGTCGGGTACCCTTTGCGCCGGTGGAGTCCGCCCTTTCGGAACCTGCCAAATCTACCAGGGAGATTTTGCTGACTTTCTCCGTGACCAATCCCGTTGCGGAGTCCTGTTTCTGTTGCGTGAAGAAAATAGTGAATACGGCGTGGGATCTGCTCGACGTCTCGTTCATGTTGGTAGCTGCTACGGTTCTGAAATCGATAGAAGAAACGATAATGCGCTTAGCTTATTCTCAAAATTCATTTTTATGCATTTTCTTTCGTTCGAAACAATTGGAGTGTTCGCAGCGATATATATATATATATAATATATATTGTTACGACCCGCGGCCGGAAATTCTGGTGGAGAGGGAATTATGGTAACAGAGATTTTAATGGACGATCTTCGATCCACGTGGTCCGTACGCCCACGTCTGATCAGGACCGATACCGGTGCCTGCCGAGAGTGCCGCGAATAGTTTGGCGAGAAACGAACGAATGTTCAGGTCGCCATGAATGGGGACGCGGCGTGAAAATAAATAATTTGTACGACGCGACTGCAACGCGTGTAAGACGCGTTCGGAACGTCGCGGTGTGTGATACGGTGATTGTCACGAATTTCACCTGTCGCGCGGAGAGAATTTGGAATTACCGAGTCTGTGTTCCCCGTACCGAGCGACCTGGTGGGCTCAGACGTACGCGGAGGAACACAGAAGTCGCTGGGGACACGATTGTTATTTGGAGCTACCGAGCCTGTGTTCCCCGTACCGAGCAACCTGGTGGGCTCAGACGTACGCGGAGGAACACAGAAGTCGCTGAGAACGCGATTACGTGCACTGCCGAGATATCACACACTCGCGAACGTACCGCCACTGACACTACTGTCATTCAGGGTGATATGTACGATGAGAATTAGCACGAATGATCAATTAGATCGATTTCCGAATAGATAAGGCCTGTCTTCCCTCGTACCGAGCGACCTGGTGGGCTCAGTCATACGACGGAATACAGACTCTTGTGAGAAACACGGTGACGCTGATGGGTCTCACACACTGGCGAGCACGATGGCACTGGCGCGAAATAGCACTGGATGATGCAGGATGATGAATAAAGAGGACGATGATGTAGTCCAAAGAAAAGAAATATAATATCCGAAAATGTACAAACGATATAGTAGAAAATGAAACAAAACGTTGTGCAGCACGAGGCGCGAAGGAACGAAATAAAATAAAACAAGATAATAGAAAATGAAACAATACGTGATGCAGCACGAGGCGCGAAAGAACGAAGTAAAATGAAGTGGCAAGGATAAGCGCGAAGTAGAATTAGAGATCTAGAAAGTGATAAGGAGGTATACGACCTGATCAGAATGAGTACTGAACTGGAACTGAGAGGACGAGGCCCTGATCCTTGCCTTATTTATAGGTCGAGCGCGGACCATACGAATTTGGGTAACACGTGCAATTAGTCACGTACGCCACGACTGGTTTGCGCGTTTTCAGAAAGAGTCAATTTGGAATCTACTTCTTTGTTATCGTCAATAAGGACGAGTAAGGTTGCGGCGCTCGCCCCTGCCTGTTGCTAGGCCGGCGTACGCTCGCACCAGCTACCGTGTTACCGTTCGTATGGTCGCGCTCGTAGGAGATGTGTGTATGGGTGTATGTACATGCGCTGCGTGTTTACGCGTGTCGCTCGCTCGCTTGTTCGGCGCGGTTATGGTCGAATATACATGTATATACGCGCGCGGGCTTGTACGCGCTTATTTGAAATTTTGAACCTAGTTCAAGACGTCGGTACGACGTCACAATATTATACAATATATGTATGTCGTAGCGCGATCCTTTGGACGCGACCCGTGCGCTTCGGCGTTTCCTCGTTTCATCGTCGCATGTCGGGCTGCTGAGCGATCCGACCGATTCACTCTGCGGAGACGCTGATCTCGATCGTTCGAGTGCTAAACCAAATCTGCCGCCCGGTCGCCCGGTCTCGGGCGGCCCTAGACGGGTCATCGTCATCGAGGACCTTGCCTCGCATTTTCCCCACTCCGCAGAGTCACTCCGTCCACGTGCACGCATTGCAAAGGAGCTGACACGCGCGAGCACTCGGCAGCCGACTTCGGCAACTCCCAATTAACGGAAAATGCTTAACCTATGCTTATCCTAATACGCGCTTAAATCTACGACATATTAAAAAGCGGAGATCTTTCTACTTCTAGAAATAGAACATTTACAAAGTTGCATGTACCTTGCTTTATTACCCTCGTCTATGAGGTCGTGGATGTCTTCGTACGACATCACGGCCAATTTGGACAGATCCTCGACATACGGACCAAGAAGAGGATGCTCTCGTACACGAAGATTCCCTTTGTTCTTGGGATTCAACAGATCCCGCACCCTCTCGCAATAGATCTCCATGTAACTCACTTCCACCGAGTACTTCAAGCATTCGTTCGAGTTACGACTGATTTTTTTAAAGAGGTCCTTGCAAATCTGTGGGATAATGCCTTCCTGGCCTTCCTCTTGCTTGCCCATCATGGTGTACGATTTGCCGGCACCGGTCTGCCCGTACGCGAATATGCAAACATTGTAGCCTGCGGTAAACAATTAAAAAGATCGTCAAACGCGAAAAAGGACAGCGCGTGGTGTGAACTGTAAACACGGACCGCACGGCGCGCGGCCAAGAACTTGTCGCATCGCGTCGCGTCGCGTCGCGTCGATCAAACCACCCGGTATGCCCCCCGTTGGAAGGGGTAGGCGAGAACCGACTTGGAACGACGGCCACCTCTGTCGCGCTTAGATCGAGACTTTACTGTACTAGATTTGAAATTTTTCATATTTCAAATTTCAGACAAATATCGATCGCGAGTGGAGAGGTGACGCAAACACAAATATTTGTTGACGTGAACGAGGCCCGCCCGGGTGCAATAGCGTGACAAGAATATCACATAGTTTCAACCCCCATTCCTGTTTTAGAGGTATGCGAACAGTGTGTCGATTCCTGGACACTGGGCGTAAATTCCGTGTGATGCTTGGGTCTGAATTATGTTGTATTTGGGTGACGCGTAGCTCTCGTCTCCGCCCTCCGGTTCCGGTTCCGGTTCCGGTTCCGGTTCCGGTTCAATCCCGAGATTTAAAACAACCAGACTGTGTCTAAATCCACTGTCTATCGACAACGGACACCTACCTTCGAAAGCGTGCTCGAGCATCTCCTCGCCAATGTCTTTGTAGACCATGATCTGAGAGGAGTAGTTGACATCGTTCGGCTACAACAGAAACGATACAAATTGAAAGAACTGGAAAATTTCATTTTCCGAAGTAATTCAAGATGAAAATTTCTGATACCGCTACAGTTTTATCAAGAATCAGATATGTACTATATTGCAGCGCAGCGTTAACGATCTGTTTGTTCGCTTAATTTTAGTAGCTTAAACACGGTCACCGTTGTTACATGTAGAAAAGAATAGAATAAATAATGGAGCGTGAAGTTGATAACTACCGACGATAAACATATAAGCTACTCTCGCTTTAACGGCAACTGCCATTGAACCTTGACCTTAACCAAGCTGGTTAGTTTATACATAATTGCTTATACAATGCTGTTAGTATATACATAATTGTATGTACGAGCTTATCCATAAGTTTCATCCTTAACATGATTTTCACTTGTAGCACTAATGCGCGATGTACGCTACTTTTGAAAACGAATGGGGTCGATCAACACCGAGTACTTACGTCCATGGAAAAGTAAGAATAGTCGTAATTGAAGCTTTTCACTGCATCTTTGCTGCCCGATGGTGCCTTGGGGTTCAATATCGCTGGAACACGCAAAGGAAAGAATTGGATTAATTACATACATATACATAATCGGTGTGCTCGCACTCATTCTGGTTATTCCTTTATTCGGAAACGAGCTTGACGAACTTCTATCCTCGATAATTACTTTGACGAACGAACATTGCCGATACCCTTGTAGTAAATACTTTTGTATGTTTTCTCCTTATCCGATTCAGCGTTTACTCCTAGGATGTAAAAAAAAAAGTCTGTGCTACCGCGGCAACATTCGCAATTGTTCTGTAACGTGTTCTACGTTCTTTTTATTAGACAAACGGAGGCAAGAAAAATATTTTTAATTAACGCGATATTGTTGCTGCATGAAAGAACGGTGACTCGCTGGCCGGCGCGGCGCGGCGCGGCGCGGCGCGTCTAACATTTTTAATTACACGCAGACAAAAGAGCAGCGAAAGGAGACAGTGAATACGAGAGATAGAAGATAGAACACCCTACGCGGCGCGGCGCGGCGCGGCGCGGCGCGGCGCGGCGTATTCCGGTGAACTGGTGAACTGAATCTCTGTGAAGAGCGACAGAGAAAAGGTAGTAGGATTCATTATACTTACAAGTAGTGTTGCCGGACATGTCGATGATGCATTGTGCCTCGCGGTAGATCTCCCGATTGTTGAAGGGTCGTACCCTCACCGCCACCTTTACCGACGACATTTTCCTACTGTTTTTAATTCAACGTCGGGTCACGACGGCGGCGGTGCTGGCGATAAACTTTTTCCTCGTTTGTCTGCAAGAATAAAGAGCGGTGTCGTTAGCGGTGTCGGCAACGCGGAAGCGAACCACGCGATAGGAACGCAACGTTCTCCCATTCAATGTGACCCGCATTCGCGGATTAATTAAAAGAATGCCTCCCGCCCGCGAATATTTCGTTCCGTCACCGACACAGGACACAGGACACAGGACACACGGAGCAACAACTAAACACTGCGTAACAGTTTCAACGGAATATCTTGCGTTGCGCGCGTTCCCAGTCGATGTTTATTAATTGTAATTCGATTTTCATTGCACTTTCCCCGAGCCTCGGCCGAATGAAAGGCCGAGTATGTATTTCCGATAAGGTCGCCCACGCAGCAGACTAATAAAAACGCCATCTCGTGATCTTCGATAGAACATTTTCCAGCATACCTCAACCACCGACGAGAATACGAGAATAGTATCTCGTCGGTGCCTCAACCCTCTGGACACTCTGGACTTTGATCGGATGGATCATCAGATTTTTATCCGCGATAAATCGCTCCGGGCGGAATTCTTATCGAATAGCGGACATTTTTAAACTCGATTTAGTCGAAAACGAAGCGTTTATGGAAGTTTAATATTTAATATAGGAGAGTTCCTTACGCTGGAGTTCGTTTGACAGTTCTGCAGTACATATATGTATAGTGTATGTATTGAGATATGTGTATTTCATTTGATCCTAATCGAGTCACAGCAAGTTTCGCGGCGCGGCGTCGCGTCGCGTCGCTGATTACCCAGGCAATGAGAATAACTGGTGCATGAAGGGCGTCAAGGATCAATATCCCCGACAAAAGGTTCGCAGATTGGGGGATGATTACCCGTCTATGCACAGTCCCGGTCCCGGGACAGTCGTTAAACGAGCCAATAAACACCAAACGAATTGACGCGCGATCAAAGGGAGTCGACGATTAATGTTTTGCGCTCACCTGAACAGAACGCATCAACAATGATCTTGATTCATGGTGGTCGCGCGCGGTTGCCTCCCTCGTACATATTTCCATTCACCAATTTGATCCTCTATCGTCGATTAAACTAAACGAGAGAAAACACCTAATACAAGTACTTGGAAACGTTCCGGTGAACGTCATTCGAGAAGACAATGCGTATTTATAATTTTATTTACAGTCTCGAAGCAAAAACGAAAACCGTATCCCGATTCCATTCATTCTGAACTTGCACAGCACGCTATAAATAACGCGAGAAAAATCAATTTCTATATTTGATCTCGCGATTAATCCAAGTACTCGATGAAGCGTGCGAACGTTCTGAGAACGTCAAGGAAATATATTTATATTGTACAGTGTAAAGTGAAAAGTGTAAAGTGTAAAGTGTAAAGAAACAGGTAAGCCGTATTACCTACTGGCTTCCATTTGTCTGAAAGTATTTTTAGATATGTACTCTCGATACCTGTGGTGGATCTTTAAAATATCGTAATTAGATATGTTACGTTTCCTACGGATGCAGAATTGCATTGTAAAGTTGCTTTGATTAGGCTGCCGATTACAGACTAATCCAGACCAGTGGATTAATTAGTAACGAGAGTCATTATCCCCTAGATAATCGCGTTCTTATTAGTTTGCGTAATGAGAATCGGATGAATGCGTTTATGGTATATAATACTGGTTTCAAGAAACTTTAAATTGAATTCTTGATCCATACATATAAGTATGTTCGAAGAATGATCAACAACAGTGTTATGCTCATCCGAGAAACTGAAATGCACGCATGGAAAAATATGTAGTACTTTAAATATTCGAAAAAATAATCAACTATTTATAATCTATCCCAATGACTACGCCAGGTTAAGTAACAAAAAACACGACACAGTTCGCGTCGTACTTGTTGCCTGACCAATGGCTGATTTATACTACTGAAACGAGGTCTGTGGAAGTATACATATACTACATATGTACTTGTACTCGTTTCCTTCTTTCTGATATACTGAATTTCCAATAAAAGATGTTTCCGTTCTGCATCCGAAGGTCTAGAAGTAATGTTTAATTGTACCGTAACGAGCATCGCGTAGTTTGTCGTGTTTCTTCTTGGCCTATTACATATTCCGCAGTATTTAGTTACGTTTCCATGAATTGAATAGGAATTCTTCACCGTGTGAAATAATATAACTACATAGAACTAGACTGTTTACTCTTTCGCGTTTCACTAACGAGTTAGAGAAGCTAACGAATCAAAAGTTATTCCGTTTATAAATGAAAATTCGAGCTACCTATAAATTTGTACATATACTGGCAACGAACCGAAGACTGCCTTTGGACGCTACAGAGCCAAGAAACACGGGCCCGTTTAGGAACTGCGCGAAAAAGAAATAATAAAGCCGATAAAAGAGGACAAGAGGAAGCCATGTTAATACGGAACATCTTGATCCATTTCTAAAAAGTTTCCCCTTTGTAATTGGCTCGATTTAACGGAGGAGTTAGCCCTTTGAAATGCGCATAATGCAGGAACTCTTTTTTGCAACGCCGCGCCGCGCGCCGGCTCTCTAACCTCTTGATCTAGTATGCACAGTAATCGCTCGTTCGTTGTCCTGAATCGTGGGCACGATCGTTGTCCAGTGCCTACCCACTCTACTGCCTGTCAACGAGAGGATTAGACCTGCGTGGATCTGGTCACCAGATGTGTCCCAGGACTGTCTACAGTCTACACCCGCGCAGAACGGAGAACAATAGGAAAGGAATATGGCAAGGAAATAAGGAGGTTTTTAAAGCCAGACAGTTGACTGCTTTTGACTGCGAATGCTTTTTTTTCTCATTTAACTAGCCGTTTCACTAAAGACGCAGTCATAAATCAAAAATAGTAGGTACTTCTATTTATTATTTATGTATTCGACATTGTACACGTTACTACAACACTCTATATGTGTAGCGTCGATCGAAACGTTTAAATGGTTTCTTTTTCGTTTTTTATTTCGATTGCCGTTTCGTTTATGCTACCAGCACAAATGATTGTGGAGGATTGGCAATTAATAAGAGATTCGTATGCCTGCACAGAGTCTTACACGAAAAATAAAACGATACTCCTTTCAAATAGACAATACCTTCTTAAACCTGTCTCTCCGATAAAAATCCTTCTGCCGAGTTCCATCTCATGCGAAAAGTAAATGGAAGTGACATTTAAGTCGAAGAAATAACCCGAGACCAGCTGTGACGCAACGCTGTTCAAGGCATGTATGTATGTACATATTATAACCTACGTCAACGGAGACTTGCGAGAAAGAATTATTCACCCCCGACTATGGAAAATCCGCGCGACAATGTAACGTATAATTCTCGGTAGAATAGTCGTTGGACATAATGCCGTAATTTAATGAAAAAGACGATACCCGATAGTCGACACACTTCCTTGCTACGAGAATAAAGATATGTACCATTGCTATCGCGCAATCGATAATCTCGACTCAAAGTTGCAAAAACTGCAATGCAAACGGTGCGGTGTCCGGTCGACGCGCGACGCGACGTCGACGTCTGACCACGCGCTGACACAAATCATTTCAAGAGTCTGACCGAGCGCTGAGCAAATTCTACTTCGCGATACGAATAGCGATTCGAATCGTTCTAATGGCGCGGCGCCCAGAGACGTATCGACTTTGCTTACGCCTCACCGAGATCGTTTTTAATCGGGTCCAAACGCGAACGAAGCTTTCACAAAATAACGAAAACTGAACTTCAGCATATTGCAAAATAAGATTTACATATACAATGTATCCAAAGTGATTGAATAGAATTCGGTAAATTATTTCGAGTACGCTTTGCTACATTATCACGTTAATGTAGGAATTCTGCCAGCTATAATTTTAAAATGAACTGCTCGAAACAAATCCGTTACTCTCCAACGAGCGAGCATTTTATAAAGTCAATTTCCGTTCAAGGAGTAATTATTTCGTGATAGGAAACGGTTTTATTACCGAATACACATACTTACAGATCGTTCTTTATGGGCATTCTTAAGCTCTCGAAGCATCGGATATGTATCGCGTTACGGTCGATAAAGTCCTCCCGATGGACGGTTCATCAAATATTTGATGAATTGCTTTTCAAAAAGAAATTATTATCTGTTGCATATCTCTTGTACATATTACGATCCGTGCTCGAACAGACGGATATCGAATCGCGTTATAGAAGTTTCTCGCTGAAATATCGACAATGTCTAGCGAATATGGACGATTGTCCGCAAACTATGCAGGACCGTATAACTCTTCAAATACATAATTCCTGCAGAGCGACATTGCAGCGCTCTATGTACTATAAATAATACTAGGAAGTAGTCATCGGTGGAAAATCTTCTCGCAAAGATCGACGTTGCGTTACAATCGTACAGTTTGTAATAACATGAAAATATAATAGAATAGAGCTAGATCAGACCTAGACTAACACGCTTCACGAATTTGCAAAGTTTTAGAAGATTTGAGATTTTTCTGTTGGGAGAGATTATCGCGAGGTCAATTGTCCAGACTGTGAAGAAGCTCACCTTCGGACACCTAGTTCTTGACATGTACGACACTTCATTTTTCTTTTCCTTGGACGAATAAAGAAATTACAACCTGAGAAAGCGTTTCTGCATGTTCGTGGGGAGCGAATATCGCAATTTCACGAAAACATTCAACCACTGCGCGTGTTACGTTCCCGAAATGGACATAAAAACATCAGCAGCCTGCAATCGATAACGACGCGGTAAGAGGAGCAGGAGGAGGAGGAGGAGGGAGTAGAGGGAGAGGAGTAGAGAGGAGAGGAGAGGCGCGAGAGAGAGAGAGAGAGAGAGAGAGAGAGAGAGAGAGAGAGAGAGAGAGAGAGAGAGAGAGAGAGAGAGAGAGAGAGAGAGAGAGAGAGAGAGGGACTTCGACTTTCGCGGTAACCTCGGTCAACGAAATTCCAATTTCCGCGATTAGTCGTCACTCAAACCATCTATACATAATTCGGTCATCCGCAATCGATTGGAATACGATTGACGTGGCAACGTGTTCTCAAATCCAATCTGATTAGCGTGTGCTTCGATTTTCCTCGCGCGGTACAGAACTCTTCAGGATCGATGTCCCGGCGAGATCGACACGCTCGACGAGCGAACGGGTCGTATCGTCCAATCAAAACGATACGGCGAGTCGTCGGTCTCCTTTTATCAAAATAAACAACGACCGTAGAAATGTGTGTTGATTTTCCGACGACCGTTTCTCGAATACACGGACAGTAGTAAGGAAGCGCGGGTACCCGAATCCCGAAGTTTTGGGCTCTGACGAGCTCCCGCAGCCTGTTTCTTTCGGATAAGGGTGGAACGATTCCGAGGTCCGCTCAACTTGTTTCGACCTGGCCCGAAACACAAGGGCTATTCGAAATACAAGTCGGGTTGTCTGTCCGACACATTGTACGACCCGCAGATCCGTATGCCCAGCGATGCGCGGACAAAATGTCGTCGACTGGCTCGATGCTAAACCATCGTACATCCTGATAGATACAAGCTCGAGGAACGGTGTACGCGGGGAGGTCTTGACGTAACGTTGTTCGATGCAAAAGCGAAAACACCACTGTGTGATCGATACGAACGTTGAGTTCGAGAGCACCGCGCGCGCGGGCGAGCGCGCGATAGAGAGAGAGAGAGAGAGAGAGAGAGAGAGAGAGAGAAAGAGAAAGAGACGGGCGTAGGTAACGATTGTACGTGGGTTTTCGACGATCGATCCGCGCGCACCGCCGCGTCGTCGTCGTCATCGTCGTCGAGAACATTTCGACGATTTAGTTTTACCTGAGGGCTGATTCGATCTCGGCGGGTCTCTGGCGAATTTGTTGCTGGTTCGCTGTCGGCACGGGAGATGGGAAGAACGGTGACAGTTGTAAATGGCGGACGCGACACTCGGTGGTGCGAGTCGTCGGGAAAAAAGCACAGGCGACTGTCACTATGTCGGCGCACTGGCAATTCTTTGACGGTCCTCGAAAATCTTATGGGACACGTACGCGAACATTATAACGCATTTGTATCGGCACACGTATCGCTCACGATCGAGCGTGTACGCCCGCGCACTTTCATACAGACACGCATACGCACCGCACGCACTCGTGCTACTAAGCCACCCTGTCCCGATCCCGATGAACGAGTCACTGCGACACCTCCGTTCGTCGGTCGGCGGTCGGCGGTCGGCGGTCGGCGGTCGGCGATCGGCGGTCGGCGGTCGGCCGTCGAATAACGAATAACGAATAACGGACAGAAGAGAACAGAGGCGCTGCGTGCGCTTACCCACTCACCCCTCCGTGGCGTCAACCATTAGCCGATAGCTGTGCCAACGCGCGTGCGCTATCTGCCGGTCACCTGGTAATTAGGGGAGGGTTGCCTACATCGTACTGATCTCCTAAATCGAACCTTATCAATTCATTTATAATTCATTAATATTTATTCATCTACCGACAAAAATACACCGAGGGAACGAACGATGGAAAGTATTAAATAACAGCTTCCCGAGGTACGTCGCGGTCAAAAAACTCTATATGAACAGTTTCGTGCAAAAATGGTGCAAGTCGATGTCTACATACATATGTACATACATATTTCTCTGTTTGATTCGACACCGCATCTCAAGGGTTTCAGTCGTTCGATACAATTTTGTCCGATTGCGAGAAGTGGAAATTATTTATTTGTTTGAATAGTTGAATGCGACCTGCGAATTCGAGTAACGATTCGACAAGTCGTGAACATCCGCAACTAGCGAAGACAGACGTGCCCGGTTAGAGGACGGTTGGTTGCCCTGCCTAAATCATCGAAACTGCCCGAGAACCTCGATTTATTCAGCGAATTTGCCCGACGCGACGCGACGCGACGCGACGTTTACAACGCAGAACGTGTAACCCGGTTTCTCCGTTGCAACGATACTGTTTCACGCAGCTGGTTGTCGCGAATGGTTTCAGGGTTCGGGTTTCTGTTGGCTGGGCAAATGGGAGGACACGGGGTGACGTAAAATCGCAGTGACGCTCTCGCCACCACGATTTGTAAACTGAAAATAACCCTTTGCCCACGGAACCGTGAGTTGAGGATTAATGAATTCGTCTCCTCGATCGTGCCCCCTGGTAAAATAACTCGTGATCGCGCGGAGAGAAAGCAGAAAGCCCGTGTTAAATAGATTTCACGTGCCGATCGATCGAACACCCGTAATCGTTTTATCGTTAAACCCGACTCCTCCGACTTGCTTTAGCCATTAAACGGTCGTCGATTGCGAAACCAGTGTGGCCGGTTGATCAAATAAACCCGGCGGAGGACTTGATCGTTGATCAACGCTACTGCCCTTCCGGCGGACACCGCGCACCGCTGCGCGGCTATTCTCGTACCAGAATTTCATTCCTACTTTTTGTAAACCGATGTGGAACCAGGGGCCTCTGGCACGACCAGGTACAAACTCACGACGCGACGTTAGCGAACCATGGCGTAAATTTTTCAAAATCCAGGTCTCTCTAGTTGGAAATCAATTAACGAGTCAACTGATTTATCGTTCAGCAATCACATTTCTATATATTCGAAAATATATTACTCGGAGTTCGCAACTCGTGGGGTCGTGGGTGGGCGTCTCTTTCACCTGGCGCGTCAGTGACCGCTCTCCTAATGCATACATAGCGTGACTCGTGCGCGCTGCTGTCGACCAATTTAATTGTTGGCCATTTAAGAACGATCCTTTGCGATTTGCAATTTCGAAAAATCGAAAACTCCGAGTAACAAGACTGTTGCGAGAAACTTATTCTTCTTATCGAATGGTCCAATCGTTGATCTGTGCTACTGGGTTTACAGCGATACAGTCGTATGTACATACATAGCATCTATGTCATATGTATGTATGTATGTATAAACAGGAAAGTTAATTTTCTATTCTTTGAAAGTTGTGTTGCCGATGTGAAACGATAAAATGTGGATCGTACCGATATCGAGGAACGTCGAATAAACAATATTGGCCATTTTCTCGGGGACATCCTCGCTGTCTTCGCGGGGATGTATTATTCGTTCGGTTCATCGAGTGGCCGTAAAATGTATCCGAGTAGTCCCGGTCGTAAGCGTAAAACGTTGCAGGACGTGTGAACAAAATTTTCTTTCTTTTCTCTTCCGTTGCGAATGCATATTTTTTCGATACATGTTGCGTGTCATTTATATTCTTACGCGTCGCGTCGCGTCGCGTCGCGGCGCGGCGCGGCGGACCGATTCGATCGATTATCAGGGGGAAGACGACCGCGACCCTCCGTAAATCTAACCAGTGGAGCAAATCAAACTTCGAAATTACTCCGACAGCTATAAAATGTTCAATCCCCATCGTGTTGTTCGCTACTTAAATCGCGAGGGATGGGCCAATATACCATATTGTATTTCGTGCAGCTACATAATCTCTTCGTTCGAATAATAGCGAAGCAATGACCAAGATACATATAATCAAATTCTTTAAGACTGTAAGCCCGATAAGTATGATAGGGGATGCAATGACAAAAAAAGTTACATTCGGTTCGTCGTTTCACTCTCCGTATATGCAATAATGAATTTTCTTCTACATATATGTATAAATTAAAAAATAAAAATGTTGTACATATTTCTGAGAATTCCAGTAAATTAGTATTTGAAGGCCGAGTATTTATACGGTAGTTTGTATGCTCGACGAAATGGACCGTTGCGATTGACCGAACAAACAACGAAACAACACACCCGCCACGTGGTAAAACATATTTACACTGCACCTGTTCGATACGCTCAAATATGGTCACTTTGTCCGAGTAAGTGGAAGGTTTCTGTCCGAGGATTTACTATATGTACATACAACGTTTCGCCCCTAAAGATGATGTTGAAAGATAGAGAAGAGATTGTTGAAACATCATCACCGATACCGATACCACCCGTAAACATCGTTAAACCTATCGCACATATTCCAAGTATTATTTCCATATTAGCCTAGACCTTTCTATTAACGACTGTACTCAAAATGTCGTGTTCTAATGCCGTGAAAATTTCAACTGAAAGTGGCGAACGGTGAATGAGTGGAAACTTTCTCGGAGAGTGAGAAACTTGACGAAACAAGTCACGCAAATCGATGACGTCAGACCATCGCATCGGTATAGCGACAGCCGAATCCCACGCATCCGTGCCCCGGACATTAAATTCCTGCGGCGAACGATGCAGAAGTTATCCTTGGTAGCCGTTATCATTCGGATCGTCCGCCTGAGCGACGAACGCGATTTTAGGGTGACGCGTGTCTGCCATTCATGCGCTCTAACCTTGGGAAAAATTGCTCTTGAGAAACTGGCATCGAGGCTGGTGGGTTGAAACGCAAAGCAGTTTTATTTTGGAACGAGATAAACGACGCTACACCGGGAAATTCTTCGAATAATAAAAACTACTTGATATTCGTCAAAGATAAAAGTCAATTCTGTTACGCTTCTTTTTCGAAAGGAACCTTTCGAACTCGTTTCTCGTCTGTTCTTGTAATCTAAAGTGCATCTCAAAAGAGACCATCTACTAAAATCATTTCAGTACTCGATGAAATATCTTTGCCGATATCTTTGCACAATATATGTATGGAACTTTATGGATCACTTAAACACGAGTCACAAAAATAAACTGTAATGCCGAGAATGTAGAAACAGGTCAAACAAGACCAGAAGAAACCGTCCGCGTAATCTCCCGTTTTATTTTTACTATTTCGGATTTCTGCCGTTAACCGTTAACGAATGCCCTGAAAATTAGATTCATTTCCCGAATAGTAATAGTACTGTGCCACTGATCTTATTGATACTTGAAAAAAGGAAACGTTCGAAACAACAAAGAGGATACGATTGGGGATACCGTCTTTCGTGGATACGGGATATTTAATCGTTCGATTTACAGGTTTACACAGGAGCCACCAACGTTGTATCATCTTCCCGCGACTACAAATTGCACTGTCGCGCTGCAATTTGTTCAACGTAACTGTAGGTTCGCCGGATAATTTTCTGTAATTTGTTTTCAAGAGGAAACCTTGGGTTCGTTCGAATTAATTACTTTCCCAACGCCACCTTGCCCTGGATTATACACGATAAACGCCGAAAACAAACTAAGTCTTCGGTGGCGCAATTTTTTTTCTCCCCCAGCGCCCCGGTTGCAATCGCCCTAATTTCCTGCCTTGTAATTCGAGCGGCTCTTAGAGGAGACAGCTCGAGTGTAATTATGACAAATTGATCGTAAACGCATCAGTTCTGATTATCGCGGCGCGGCGCGGCGGCCCCGTAGGCCCTGTAGGACTCTGTTTCGAGGAATGTTCAACACGGCGCGGCGCGGCGCGGCGTTCCTACTACTGGATCACTTTCCAGTGATTAGGGTGGAGTATGCATGCTCCGTTTCGGGATCAGATTGCATTAATTGATTCACCACTGCATTGCGAAAAAAACACATAACGATATTTCTATTAGGTTGAGTAATAAGTCCGTACGCGGCGTTTCTTTACAACAATGTTGTTATAATGTAATACGTTGCTCCTGCATAAAGCGTATCTAATCAATGTCGCTTGTGCCATTCTGTTCTATCGTCGTCTCCCATATCTGTCTGGTAACTAATAAGATATAGTTTGTTCATGAAATTGTTGTGCTTGTATTAAAAATTTCCTATGTGTGATCCCACGTTCCAGAGAACGTAAACTCTGTTGGAGGAATATGGCTCGCGGCTGAAGGGAAACGGTATCGGGTGAATTATCCAGAACACGAGGGTGAAAATATCTCCGCAGATAAAAAAAATCAGCAGAAGAGAATATCGAGAATTCCGAAGATCGATCTAAAAAGCCGGCGGAGATACGCGGATACGCGCATACGAAATTTGCCCTCGAAAAGTGAAGTAGAATCGAAACCGGTAGTGCACGATGGTGGCGACCGAGAGCAATATGGCGGGCCAGTGGTTGGCGGCTTGGCGGTGTCGGGCGTCGGGCGTCGGGCGTCGGGGGTGCGCGCGCTCGCACCCCATCGTGGTCCAGGGTCGTGCGCGCCCGCTTTCTCCGTTTTATGGACCAATCGCATCGCGTCTAGAGTCTAGAGGAGAAAATCAATAGGCGTAAAGGCATGGATGACGTCAGTCTGCAACCCGACGATCGACCGATGCGACGCGGGCGCGGGCGCGGGCGCGGGCGGCGCCGGCCAATTTCTACGGAGCAATCAATAAGTAAAGATATCCACGATGTCGGCAAATAGGGCCTATGGAGCCTTCGTTCCTTCGCGCATTATTCGATCACGACCGAAAATCGTTTCTCGCCCCGGAACCAAGCGGTCCAATCTTTGGATCGAAAACTAAAACAATCTTCGGAATGATCATCCAAGCCTCATCCGATCTTGGTGCTTGGTGCCCCCGAATCGAGGGACCTTGGGCCAGAGTTGACTCACGGTATTCACGGTTCTTTGCAGACCTATGCGTCAATCGGTCACTAGATAATACAGAAACTACTAAATAATATTTCAATCGAAGAGTCTAATATTTAAAAGATTATTCTGCGTCATATTGCTGTGACATGAACGTATGTATAGTATATTCGTTTCTTTCGGCATTGTTATTTAGAAGGACGGAAACCCCTGTTATTATACATATAAAGGCTTTCGATACCACACCAAATACTACCGGTAGAAACTCCCAGGAGCAAACGCGTATAAATCTATTAAAAACGTGATAAAATAAGAAGCGTACTTGTATCGCGTTTGCTTCGACTGTACCATGATTTGATGTTACCGAGATCCGTGATGCGAACTAACAGAACTGCAAAGCTCAACGGCTATTGATCTTTGCGCGACAGTTTGTCTTTCAATTTCGTTCCTAATTTAACTATCGATAACACGATTTTCTACAGTCTACAATCTACCGTCTACAGTCTACGCAGTCTACAGTGCTACGTTCATGGCGATGTTACCTAGAGACGGCATGCGCGCACAAAATTTTTTTTGGGAAAATGTCCTCTATGGTAGCGTAGATGTATTGTCGATGACGCTGTACTACGCTTCGAAGTAGATATAGGAAATAGCAAAGAATAAATTAGATGTACTATTGCAAGGATGTCTTGTATAACTCAACAGTCCCAACATTGATAAATATTTCTTATAAATCTTTGTTTACCATATATGTATGAATTAGCTTGCAAAAAATGTTTAATATTGCCTTTACCACCGAGGTAGAAAATTGTTTCCTCGCATTTCTGTACCGTACCTTAGCAATATCTTATGTACATATACAGAATACCATTGACGTACGTTGACATTTTATGGACGTCATTCTGGAAACGTGACATCGTACGCCCCCTACTCCCTACCATAAAAGAATAGTCAATTTTACTATACAACGGTTTATGATTTTCTAATAAATAAAATACTAAGTTGCAATCCATTCCAAAAGCGTGCGTTATCGAAGATGGCGAGTACAATTTGAAAGTTCTAAATACATAGTTCCAATGGTAAAGCTTCGTCGGCATACGCATTAACGTTAACACACGTTAATTATGTATCGCATGTCGAAATAAATTTACTGAATATTAGTGCGCGTTAATTAGAGATCTCTTGAGGCAGATATACCTTCTAGCATATATATACACGTATACGCGTTTCGCTACAGAATTCAGAGAAGTGCACTATTAATTAGCCAAAAAAAGGAAAGGAAAAAGACATGGAAAAACGGTTTACATTCGGGTGAAAGTGGTAAAACGACAGTGGGCCACGTCGGTGGATACTCCGAGTATGTACATACATTTCATATAATCCGTGCGTCGCGTCGCGTCGATGGCTCGTATCGTCCTTGTTTAACCCATTTCCCGAATACTCGTTTGCATAAACGAAGCGATAGAATGTTTCCAGAATATTTCTACGCAGTCTCGTTATTTCAAGTAAATTATTTTTCATTCGGAATAACCGAGGGAAACATTTTTCATTTCTCCTTCGCTTTACCTTTCCGCCTTACAAAAAAAAAATTCGAAATTTTTTACCGGTACAGTTTCAAGCTGTGCGCGTATGTATGTATTTAGATACTCGACGTTCGATCCCACAATACGTGTCCCTAACGAACTTAGGTCGGCGAGCTAGTTTAATTTACGAACCGCGCGATCTTTTCATCGCCAGCCTTCCGCGAGGTTGCACTTGTATACTCTAATTTTCGAAACTCTTCGTGGAAGTGTGTTACAGTTACCCTGTAATGATCCACGGCTCGGGCATGTTCGTGTGAAAGTATACTAAGAGAGCAGCTTCGTGCTTTGCTGGGAGGAAAAAAAATAACGGAAGAATCCTGTCGCAGGAACGAGACGATTCGACTAGAGTCGACTGGGGCGAAAGCGCTTGCCTCGATCGTAATTAACACTTCTGCGGATTGCGGATACACCACTAACGTTGCGAATCATTCAAATCGTTCTGCGGGCATGACACGCGTGTCTCCCTTATTAACTGCTTCCAGATTCGTTGCGCGCGTTGACAGTCATCGACTGACTGTGTTTCGTCGATACTGGCATCACTATATATGTATGTATAGCGTCAAAAAGAAAGATATTTTGTTTCGACAGGGAACGCAAGCAAATGTGCGTTACTTTACGCTTTAAACATTTAAACCTACGTCAAGTATCGTGTTTAACAATTATTACACAAGAATTAAACGTTTCCCTTCATAGAGTGCCCTCGAACTGTCGGATGAGGTGCAACGGAGTGCAACAACAACGAGACAACCCGGAATAGCGGAACGCGATGTTAACGAGGTTTAAAACGTGTCCGAGTCTATACGCATAATTATGCGTTTAAGATAATGAAACAAAGAGGGAACACACAAATAATTCGTAACACAGACTTAACGTTTGGTGGCTCGCGATACGCGAGGCGAGGCGAGGCGAGGTGAAAATCACAACCTGCAATGGCTACGAAGATATACCGACTGGTTTTTGCGATAATAACGAACGTACTCGTATTTTATTAAGTAACAGAAATATCTGACTCACCAGATACGTAGGTAGTGACGTGAAAACAGCTGAGGTACTCCGGCCATACTGGTTCTGGTTCAGGTTCCGCGACGTTCCTACAGATACGGCGTGTAGGTAGTGTAGGTACGCGTCGCGACTCGAATCTAACCGAAACCGATCGATTATATCAAAGCCGCGCGCCAGGCGTCTTTTTCCTCTTTCTCGGCACTCGCTTGTACAGCTTACTAAGCGTGCGGCGCTGATATCTCTTCCCTTCATGCTGATCTTCCGAATACATACTTCGCGTCGCACGCAAATACGCAAACCTGATTACAACACGTTGAGCAATGGTTATCGATGCATGATAATTCGAACTGCGCGCTCGAACCCCGCCGCCGCTCGCGTACGAAAACCATTCAAATTCTACTTCAACTTCGCCAAGTCACTTTGACAGCTTTCTCTTTGACAGTACATTTAACTTCAACTACGCGAAGTCAGTTTGACAGTTCTTCGATATTGCGGCAGGGTAGAATTAATAGACTGCGGATCTATAGGCAAAATAAAAAGTTTCAATTGTAAGGAACAGAAGGTATTTCTTCTTTTGATCATTCTAATATAAGACAAAAATATAACGTAATAACACACACACACTTAAATTCGTTTGATGTATTCGCAGTTTTGTATCTAATCTATTCATTTTTGTCATAAATGCATGAAATCTGCAATCTAATCTATAGCGAACATTTTCTATAAAACACTATGCACTGCAAAAAATGTATATAATAACAATACGATACACTAACTTATACACAGGTTCTACTGTAGATTTCTTTCTTATTACACGATAGATGTATGTATATTTAATTAGAAACAGCGTGTATACAAAAACACAAACATCTTTATAAGATGAGAGGAAAGAAAGTACAAAGTTGTCTTTTAGAAAAAACTTGGTACTACATAACAAATGTTCTCGATACTATCGTACTTTGAAACTCGCTTGCTAGAAGTGACCATGCTGCTCTCTAACATCCCACAGCACTCTTGAATCGGCCATTCACGTCGTTCCAGTTGACAATATCGAAAATCGCCTTTACATAACTAGGACGAACATTTTTGTATTGTAAGTAGTAGGCGTGTTCCCAAACGTCGATACCGAGAAGCGGTATCAAACCGGTTGTAGCTTGCAAGGGATCCTGGTTTGCGCACGTGGCTATCCTTAATGATTTTGATTGTTTGTCGTATCCGAGCCAACCCCAGCCAGAACCTTGAACAGCAACGGTACTTTCGGATAAACGTTTTTTCATCTCTTCCATGCTGCAGAAATCCTTTTCGATTTGTTTAACGAGGGCAGCTGTAAAGTAAAGTTGATCGTTATCTTTACCGGTTACAGAAAATAACATTATTGTATAGAGAAAAATTTATATATTTTTACCATCCGGTTTACCACCGTTGGGCGACAGATTGCACCAGAAGATCGAGTGGTTTAAATGACCACCGCCGTTGAACTTCAATGCAGGTCCTAATGCAATTTGAGCGTTAACGTTGCCTTTGGCCACTGCTTCCTTCATTTTCTCCTCGGCAACGTTTAAATTAGTCACATAAGTTGCATGATGTTTCGAATGATGAAGTTCCATAATTTCAGCACATATGATTGGCTCTAGCGCCTTATAATCGTATGGCAATTCAGGAAGCGTGTGCTTGGCCCTAAATGCTTCTTTACTATAAAATAATGAATAATATTCATGCTTCTTATTTTGTATATAACATTTACTTTAGAATACATTACGTGTTCAATATTTAAAAAATGTTCAAAAGTATTAACTTCTTGTGTAAGTATACTTACGCACCTATAGGTACATACTATCTTATTTATAATATGGAAAAAATTTAAAACCAGCTGAGTTTCGATTAAAAATTTAACTCATTTCAAATTTTTTTCATTAAAAGCATTGATAGTTTAAAATGCAAACATTCGTGATTACAAGGTGCTTATCTAACACATATATCTGTATACCAGAGGTCGAACTAACTTTGAACGGTTCCCTTTTTAGTATAGGAACTATGTCGTAAAATAAATAAGACGTAGTACAAAACGAGATTTCTTTTAGAAATAACATTTTGTTAAGACTTGACAAAGTATATATGTAAAGTATATGTCATATGTATATGGCACGAAAAAATCATTAATTTACATACGATAAAATTTGATTTGACAAATTATATATACTAAATTTTACACAGAAATTTCAATCGAATTGTATGAACGATTGTAAAAACTATTTACATATATAAATGATATATTTAATTAGCGGTAGGAATTAGCCGATTCCATTGCGAATACCATATTCTTTTTCGGTGTATTTTGAAATATATATATTTAAATAGCTATCAGTTTTTTTTATTTAATCGAACGAACATAATGAATGCGAATGAAATATCATCGTAAGTGAAAAATGTACTCGTATCTCATATGTAGTGTCAAGGGACGAACCTATGACCCATAGACATAAATATGCATACATACATAAATACATAAAAGACATACAGACTGTAGGTTAGAAATTATATAATATCAACTGTACAGTGTTTAAATAAAAAACAGTATAAACTTACACAGTACTGGATATTAAAGCACGTCTCGCAGCAAACATGGTTGTAGCTTTCGTGGATAAAACTGTCTTTCAGAAAATATAATGACGACGAGATGTGAGCGAAGTACGAAGTGGTACGAAGACTTGGAACGTTGGAACTGTTGGAAGTTGGGGAACCGTCGGGATCGTCCACTCGTCCACCTATACGACCTATACTATCCACCTACCTATCGCGAACCACGGCTGCTCAATGACGGATGCCGGACGCCGGATTGGAATACCTTACCGGAGTACCGGAGTGCCGGAAAATGGCTCGACTATACCAAATACGCCAATCTTACTTATGTATTTATACCTTATATACACTATACATATATACGCGTACGTTGCAATTGCACTGTTGACGGCAACTGCGCTCGAAATACATTCTTTTTATTTCAACAATACTTTAATCTTAATCTTCTTTCATTCGATATACGATAATGCTTGATCAATGTATACAATGACAATGAATGTCACAACTCGTAAACAGTTTAAAAACTGACCTTCATAATTAATACTTATATTTTGAATAGTCTTTCTTTAACTAATCTGGATTGTACAGAGTACAAGGAGATACTTTAAATAAGTCAGTCTTTAGCACATTTAGCGATCGATTTGTACGAAATTTATATTTGAATTGAATGATCTATTAATCATATGTTTGAGTGAATTATATTTAAAAAAAATTTATATTCTCAATACGAGATATGCATATCAAAAATTGTATATCAAAATAATAATAGTTGGAAAAAAAAGACTTTTTTACAAGAAACGTGAAAGCGACGCATTATTTATCTATAGGAATAATACAAAATAGTAGCTATGTATATAGTATGTGGATATTTTGTACATTTGTTCATGAAAAAAGAAGATACAACGATACAAGTGTGATGTTTTATCACGCACGAGCACGAGGTCAATCCGCATGGTTTACTGAAATTAATAAATTTCTTGTATTTCGTATAATTTACAGTTATTTAATAAATCTAACAAATAGTCCTCAATTTTCATTATACACAATTCAAAGCACATTTTATGCACGAACAACGCATACCTAGACGCGTATCTCACAATGGAAAAAACATTACATACATACAAATTATTGCGCACATTATCGTGTATAAATCTAATACGTATGTGCGTCGTCGTGTATTGGATATTATTAACATGTGTGTATTTACATAATGAAAAACGCATAGCCTTAATTATTGTTTGTTATAGTTATCTATATATACTCTGTGATTCTTTCAAAAAATCTAACAAGGGTTATTATCAGTGTTTCAACGAATTTACAATACGTTTTTTGAGAAACATCGATGCATTTGTTTACATAATAATGAATGCATATTAGAAATTTCAATGTGATTCAATTGCAAAAAAATAGTTTCAACTATCTACCCCTTTATTCCAACGCCGTGTTATGTTATGTTATGTTATGTTATGTTATGTTGTATACATACAATTATATGTAATTGCGTATAGCTCTCTCGATATTAACGTGACTTATAAATATTCAAATAAGAAACATATTTACAGATATATCGTGTGAAATAATAGAAAAATTGTTGTTGTCAATAGGATTTACGTATTCGCGGTCCCGCATAATATTTTCCACAAGTAACCAAAGAAATATAGAACATTAGATTTAACTTGTACTGTATACCAAGTCACGCCAAGCCTGATTCGTATGTAACAAATTGTTGTTATGCGTATAAAATCATCCTAGAAAATTTAGTTCATTCCGGATCGCTTTGGAGCGTCTCGCCATTAGTTAGGACTAATGCATCGTCATCGGCTTCGTTATAATCGAGAGAAAGGATACTCTCCCTCCTTTTTTTCTTGTGTGTCCTTTCGTCGTCACTACCGGGAGCACTTTTATCCCTTTTGGTCCTATCCCTACCCCTTGTTGTTCTAGTTAGCACCTCTTCCCCATTAGTTTTACTGTTATTTCTATTATGACTTTTGCTCCTTAATATCCTTTTGTTATTACGATTTTCTTCTTGTTCTTCCTCCCTATCACTTAACTCCTCGTTCTCAACTTTAATTATTAAAGCGGCTGAATCACTTGAGCTTTCGTCGTTATGATCAGCCTGATTAGGCTTACGTTCTACTCGCTCTGTTCTTTCGGTACTAGAAAATTCACACTGAGGCGAACGTCCTGACGATAACGGTGGAGTCCTAGCACCTTTGCACACATCACTATCCTCTATCGACTTGGATGTTTTCGTTTCTGAAACGGAGTTCTCCTCCGATTCCTCTTTCTTGATCGGCGGAGTATGCGGAGACAAACCGTTTGTCAAGTTATTTTCACTGGAACTCGCCTTCAACGCTACGTTCTCTTGTTGCAACAATGTTACCGATTCACGAGCTTTGCGTAATTCCTGTTGCAAGAAATAAATTGTGCTCTGCATTCCTTCTACGTCTTCGTCCAAATCTTGCAAGAATTCGTCCAACTCTGTGGAAATAGATACAAACGAGACAATAGTCATTCACATATATCTCTATATATTTATTTATTGTATATTTTAGAAATTAATCTGCCGATAATAGAAACCAAGAAAAATATTACCCGACTGTGATTTTTTCATTTCTTCGCTGAAACTTCTCTGAAGAGCGAGGTCTCCTTCTAGCTTGGCAATTCGACCGCTAGCGATCATACGACCTAATTCTTCGTTTTCTTGATATAATAGTCTGCATTTTGCCATTAATCGTTTCCCCGTGTTGCTAGAAATGTGTGTGGTACATACAATGATTTATAAGTCAAAACTTTCTTCATTTAATTCATGTATAATCGCATACGATCAATTTTATCTACCTATCCGGTGTAAATTTCCATGCGCTAAGTTCGTTTTGAGTATCTTCTAGTTTAGCTTTGGTTGTAACAAGTTCTTGCCTTAATTTCTGAATTAAAATGTTAACAGCTGGATCTAGTAAAGCAGATCTTAATGCAGCAGCGGACGGAGCATGAGCGGCTTTCATTTCGGCGATTTGATTCTAAACATAAATTAAACATTCGTGTGAAATTTTTGGAAAACCTGTATGCTTTGTTTATCGCAGAAAGTAGTATGTTTACGTACAATGTATTCTTGTAATTCCTGTTCTTTAGAAGCAAGTCTCCTGACTAAGATTTTCTCTCTATGAGATGCTTCCGCGTGTTGCTGCCTGTATTTGTTTTCAGACTCTCTCAACGAAGTTAGATCACCTATAAACCAGTATTATATTATTTTTTTCTTTTAATTGAAATCAATACTTTTTAAAGCTGTCTATGTGCTACACCGACTTGTTACATACGTATTTCATTTAATCAGCATTATCGTATAACGAAACTGTATTTGAATGTATGTATACGAACAACATAAATACAACAAATACAAAGTTATCCTTACAAAACCTATCAAAGAATACTTTCTATCGAATAACGTATTTCACAATTAGAATATATTTAGTATCTCGTAATACCAAACTTTTACACGAACGTTTGTCAACTTGCTACTTATCGTATAAAAAAACGACCACCAGATATTTTTATTAATATTATTAATTCGTATTCGTTTCAAGAAAATTTGTTACGTATGTATTAAGAAAAATACTTTTTTCTCTAATTTCCCTCGATTTTTTTTCTCTTGAACAACCGGGTGGCTTTCTTCTATGTTTGTAAAAGTGCTTAACTTTCAAAGACTAAAGAAATTATGTGGTTAAAAAGAGTATTCGTTCGGATGGTGAATTTTAAAAAATTGTTTACAAGCCACCGTACATATTTACGAGACACATAGAAAGCTTGAAACCTTAAAATATAAATATGTACATACATAATATAATGGTACAGAATACTCTGTACGATTCTTTTATATTTCATAATTGTATGTTTTGGTGAAATAAAGCATAGTGGTGAAAATCTACTACATACTATACTGTTTTGCCCTAAGTGCGCATAAACAAAATATCTTTTCATATGTAGGTATGTGACATTGACTGCCCGACAACTGACATTTTTAATTAGCGCATACTTTGAGTTTGGAGTCGTTGCATCGTGCCATTTGTGAGATTCTCTGTGCTTCCACCGAGACCAAGAGTGGTTGTTACTTTTCTTCCACGAGAATTGACAGACTACTTGTTGCAGACACAGATGTTGTCACAAGATGACCTCCCAGCCTTATTCGATTGGGTTGGTATTCGAGATTGGTACTTGGACGTCAGGGAGTTATGGTGCAGGTACAAATGCATGCATGAATTGCGTTCTTAAGGGAAATAGATAATGGATGGACGGTCTATAGGAACATAATTAAAGTTTTTCAGTTTGATCAGACATATTTAAGTATAAGGTAATAATTAAAGATATATAGATATCGGGATAAGAATTGTTAGGATCGGAGAAAGCAGCTGGAATTTCAGATGATAACTGCATCAATTAAAGGTTTTCGTACTTCACCGAGACTTAGGTTCACGCACCCCTGGCACAGTGTTTTGTAGGCCAAGGCCTAGGATGATCTAGAGAGCCTCTGTTTTTACTCTCCTGAGCTGTATATTCAGAGCCAGCGAGGATGTTGTATTTCATTTCATAATCCTCGCAAAGCAGAAACTCGATATCCAATGTACACACATACACGCACGCACTGTTCTGCTTCTGGCAGTGTGGTTTACTACACTGTAGAAAGATACGCGCACACTGCACAGTCACTTACAAGATCATGTTAAAAGTAAGCTGTGTGTGTTTATTGCAGCGAAAGAAATGATTCATTGCGAACACGTTTTCAAAGAAACCCGTCGTCTCTTCTTGTCACACAATATCACTGTTTTCTTTCGATATACACTTTTTGCTTGTACTATTCGAATCATTTTTAATATAAATGCTAGCGCAATTTAACACCGGACGACAAGATCGTGGGTTGTTTGCGTAATATTGCATTAGACTCTCTGGTATATGCGGTATACATGACCGTCGCACCACTTCTGCTCACCGATCAAATTTTCAGACACTGTACGTACCGGAGTTAATTTAATTACCCGCACTACACATCACAAATGTAGTTTTCAAAATGAATACAATGTTATTATTATATATCACTATCCTGCGTGTACGAAATATATTACCAAATTCAGACCTATCCAAAATACTTAGACGGATACATAAAATATTTCTACAATTGAAGTTCGCTTATCAATGTCATGGAGAATGTTCTTAAAGATTTCACCTATATTCTTACGCTATTTGCTTACTCAAGATTGTTTCAATCTTGAGACTTATAGAGAACTTAGTGTCATTATTATCCTAAACACTTTGCGATCAAAAACGCTTGTTTCCCTAATCTTAGCGTCCCTATAAGAGTCTTGTCTCGTACAAGAGACCGTTGTGTTCTGGCATTCGTAAATTCGCTTAAGAAATGTGGTGAGTGAGATGGTCTCACTCGTGTGATCTCAGTACCTTCCTGGGCTGCGGCCTGGGCCTCTAGACACTCCACATACAAGTCCTGTTCATGCCACTTGGCTGCTAGCTCGTCCTTTGTCATGGCATCCAATTGTTGCTGTGTTAGCTTCGTGCGTCTCGGTTGCCTGGGAGACTGGGGACTGCTAGGTTTTCCACCTATAACGCCGTTTTGGGGACTTCGCGGCGAAGACGGCCCTGCTGACTTAACGTCGTTGCATTCCTCTGCCATTTTATCGGATGATACTACTACCGCAGCTAGGGCCTTAAGAAAATTCTAACAGCTGCTTCGTCCTCTTTAGTAGTTTAGCTGCAATGAGCGCATTGGCGATACGGCGTAGGTGCTAGCGCACATTTGTCTGAAAAGGTAATATACCATACATGTAGATAATATACTTTTAAAGATACCTTCGTCGCAACAATGTAATATAATACATAATACAAAAACTATATTTTACATTAGAAATTCACTCAAAGTTGACATGTTAAATAATGAAAATAGTTGCAAAATGTAGGAAACTATTGCTAATCGAAGTATTACGACAAGCATCGTAGAAAAATATAACATATGTATGTAAAGTAGGCATACATATTTTCTGAGAATCGATTTAATTGTTGCAACGACGGTAACATTTGTCATAAAGTATTTATTTAGTATAAAAGTTTTTCAGGGCGCAGGTTCGGACCCGGCTTTTAGAACGTACCACGTGATTCAAGTTGGTCACGTGGTTCGTTTAATGTTTTATTGCGACATGCGGGGAATGGGAATGGGTAGGGAATGTAGGATCCAGTTATCTATAGTCGAAAGGAACATTGACGCCATTATGTCGACATGTCTGCCATGAAAGAAAATTTCGCGGTATAACACTGAAATCAATGTTCGTTCCATTTAAAACACCGTTAAAACCACTCGAGTGTAGGAATTACTTATGAAACTTGAAAATCTATTCGGAAAATACATCTATGTTTGTAGAAATATCCAGATGTTCGATCTTCTAATATACATAGATCATACATACATTAGTTGCACACTGTCAATGTACTATTATGTTTATTCCACGTACCTGATCAAGTGACACGCCTATCATTCCACTGAAAAATGTTTGTATCCAATGTTCGTTATACCGTGAACCGATGAAACGCGACACCATATATGCGTATGCATACATAAATAGGAGTACACACATATGTACATAAACGTAATTTTGTAGTGTCTTGCGAGCAAGTAAAAACCTCAGTTAGCAAGTGTGTTACGATCGATCAATCGGTGAAGCGTACAAACATGTAGAATCCGTCCCGATATCCCGCGCATTCCAACTGCAATATTAATACGCGCACATCAAACACATATCGCACAGTTCCCAAAACGTATACCACTATAACCAAACACAGTAATGTAACTAATCACGAACAATGATTACCACCGACCTGAAGAACCAGAGTGGTTACAGAAACGAATATCAGCGCATGCTCCAATCACGATTCTCCTACTATACACGCTACACGCTACACAGTGCTGCTCAGCTGCTGACATAGAAATCTACCGGATAAATCTTCTGAATAAACCAGAATAAAAAGAGAGTACCGACTATGCAACACAGTACAGTCAAAACCAACGCTGCAACAAATAAATTCACGATATTAAATAGACCAACATTTTTCGCCCATTTTTCCTACTAAATATAATTTATTAAACGATAGCTATCCGAAGCACTATTATGTACATACCGCGCGATGTATACCTCTACGTATTTCAAATACCAAATCACGGAACTTTTATTTTACACCGAATAGATCGATCGTTGCGAACTGTTGCGAACTTCTAATACTAATAACTGCTAATAACTGGTCTATATAGAACCACCAACGAGATATAAGAATAGACCTATCATTCAATGTATTTCGGCGGCCATCTTCCTCAGGGCCACTTAGCCCTCTTTTCTTGTCACTTCCTGTATTACCAACTCGGTTTTTGGAACTATAGACAGGGCACCGACGCACGATCAAGTTGCGAACGATTAGAAATCCGACATTTTATGTTACACGATCTATTTATAATGATATTTGTATATATTTTTCCCGTAGAAGCAGAAGATGAAAAGTTGCTTTACGATAAGGTGCGGAGGAGGTGCATGAGAAATTGAGAATTATTTATATATATATATATATATATGTAAATAGCTGCTATGTAAATAAATAGATTTGCTACTCGGCCTATTAGCCTTGTACAGTAAGTGCTTTTAACGTTCTGTGATTTTCTCACACTTTCCCGAATCGAAGTTTTCGAACATATTATTGTATCGGTAACTAATATAAATATATAATATGTATATATGCTATCAGTATTTCAAGTATTACACAATTACAAATTCTATAGTCTATTAGAAACGCTTTACAGTTTTCTTCTTTTAGGTTACATTTATTTTAGTGTTTTTCTTATTTCTACTTTTTACTTTTATTTCTTAATATAATTCAGTGTACTTTCTTCATTTTAGGATTGGCATAATCGAGGAACAATCTGTTCCACGATGAATGTACGACACTTTGTGGCGATAGGTGCAGTGGGTACCTCTATTGCTTTAACAGCGTTACCTCATACTGTCTATTTAGACACATTTAGGCAATTGAGAGCTAAATATCGGTAAGCGTTTGTTTGAAAATATTCAAAGTTCCCTAATTGTTATGTAATACATATTTATTTCAATGTATTTTGAAACTAGCATGAATCAAACGGAAGAACCGGTTAAAGAAAAGTATCGAAAAAGATTTGTACAAGTCATGGATGATCTAAAGTTATCGGATGAGGATAGGGAGCGTCTAAAGTTATTTTATGTTTACGGTTATGATATATTTTCTGCCGGAGAGCTGAGTAGAGGAAAGAGTAACGGTCTAATTGGGATTCCGATGAACTATGAATATGAAAATGCAGAAAAAGTAGACAAATGTCAGATACTTGTACAAAATCAACCCCTCGATTATACCAAGCAAGAGGCGAACGACTTCTTAGAATCGATAGTACTTTCAGAAAATGCTCAAAAGTATGCAATCGCTCGAGAAATTTTAAAAGTAAAATACAGAAATATACAACACGAAGTAATACTGCTTGCGATACATAGTTTTTTGACAGTTGTGATATACGATGCGTTTAACGCGTATATCAAACTATTTAAAGAGAAAAAGCTGTACCGCTTTTTATTAGGTGCTTTTATCTACGGCGGAGGAATTTTTCTTTGGATTGCAATAAAGATTGTAAACAATTGCGAGAGAGATATTAGAATTGATAATCAGTTGCTTTTACTCGATTCCAACTATATCGAGGGTGCTAATGAATTTTATAATAAATTATTTCATAGAAATATGGCTTTGAAATTTATTTTGGGAGATAAAAGCAAACTGTCCAAATCGTTTATGTATGAAAACTTTTTTGCATGGCACAGGGGCCTGTCGATTCCTGAAAAAAAAAGTTATTTCAGTGCGAGATTACAAGAAACTGAACAAGTGTTATAAAAAAAATGATCTTTGTTACTTTAACAATTATTATTCTATATAGTAAAACAAGCATTTCACATAAATATATGTATAATAGAAAATAGAAATTGTATGTAGGAAAAATCATTCGAGCAATATACATAATATTATTATTAAATTGACTTTATTCGTTAACATGTAGTAATTACATAATTTATGTACATATTACGAGTACATCATCGATAATGGTTATTATCTTTATGAAATAAAATCTTTATTAAAATGAAATTATATTACAAAATATTACCTAGTTTTGATGTCCTTTACGCTTTATAAACACAACGAATCTCAAGAAAGAGCACATGCACAAATCGCAGCCAATTCTTGTTAACGATAAATGTTTATTCTATCGGTGGATTTATAAATAGTTTATAAAAGTTATTAAGAACGTACCATGATTATGGATGAATAGTTCATATTTGTCATGTACGGTAGAAGATATACATACTAGAAAGCAAAATCATTATACCTTATCGCGTACCTAATCGGTAAATTATGAGAAACTTTCTATCGTATATTACGTATTCTCTATATTTTCTTGTATAATCTATATCTATATCTATATCTATTGTTCTTTATTTATAATGCTGGCGACACGGTAATTGCATTTCCCATCTAAATATTTTAGAAATAAATATGTTACTTACAAACTAATATACAAAAATACTTACACAGTGTTAAATTATATATACATTATTTTGCACTATGTAAGACCCAAAGAACCGAGCTGAAACGACAAGTAATTTAGAGTTAGAATACTTTGATTTCGTTGATGTTAATGTGTTTGTTGAATACACAGTTTTACCAGTGTCATCTTATCCTCTTCTTTTTTAAGTATTTTTGTTGTTTGTTCTTGGTCAAATTTAACGACTGCGGCGATCACTCTGGCTAGCACCATTGTTTCTCTTCCCATCATGTACTCGAATAAAATATTTCTAAGATACTCTATCTCTGTTGAATCTTCTAATGTGTCATGCCTTAACTTGACTATTTTCCTAAGTTCAACTAGCTCTCGCCTTTGAGCTGTTAGCGTTTGTTGGAGAGTATGGAAGGAACCGGTATTCGATTGTACCGCTGCCATTGCAACTCTTGAAGTGCTCTCTAATTCCTAAGTAAAATGATATTTCTGAATTTATTGTGTTGTGATGAAAGAGATAACGTGAGCAAGAAATATAGCAAAATTAAATTTAATAATATATACTATACGAAAGAGCAACATAGAAAAACAGTAAAATAAGGTGAAAAGTTTACCTTGGAAGCTAAATCAGTTTCTACATCAGGCTGAAAAAATATAAATGAAAATAAAATTGGAAACTTAAAAAAATAGATAGCAACAAAAAATGAAAAATGATTTTCGATAAAAATATGTATGCATCGTATATAAGTACATATTTAGCATGATGATTTTAATTTTTAAACAACCTTTCTTTCGTTTCGCCATTCTTTTGTTAATTCATTGATTTCTTCTTCGTGCTTCGCTTCCAATTTGTCAGTCTTTTGTTGCACAATTGCCTTCCATTTCTTTTCAATTTCTTTCATTTCATCATTGTGTTCTTTCTTCATTAAAGAAATTTTCTCCATTACTTGATTTATATCCTTCGACTTTTGGGACATAAGGTTTTTATTTTCTAAAATTAAGTTCTCGATCTGTTCAGATTTTGCAGTCAATTCTACTTGAAAATCTTTTAATTGTTCTTTATATTGTTGAATTAAATTTGATTCGTAATTTTGTTGGTGATCTAAGAAAAAAAAATTATGTACATAAGAAGATAAATCATATATATGTATATATGTATATAAAAAGAAGGAAATTTTAATATACCAAATCGTTTTTGCAGTGCAGCGTGCAATTCTTCATCCTTGTCTTGCAATTGAGCTTGAAATTCTTTAACTAATTGCTTTATCCTCATGCTTTGTTCTTCTTCGTGTGTTTTCAATTCTTCCCGTAATTTGTCTGTTTCATTTTTTAAGTCGTTATTCCCGATTTGCATTTGCGATTCTTTAGCTTGGAATGTTATTAACACTTCATCTAATTGTGCTTCCAACTTTTTGTTTTCTTCTTCTAGCTTCTTATATTTTGCAACGAGGGATTCATCTGTAACTTGAACGCTACGAGCACCTTCTATCTCTTTTTGTAGCGCAATGTTCGATTCTTTAAGAGTTTCTGTTTCCGACTGTTTCTTAGCAATTTCTTCTTTTAACTGCTCGATAACACGTTTCGAAATCTCCAACTCTGCCGTTTCCTCTTCCATCATCGGAGATTTTAATCTTTCGATTTCTCTTAACAATTCTGTATTTTTTGTATCTAACAATTTCAATTCTGCTACTTTTTCCTCAACTACAAATTTTAATTCATCTAATTTTGTTACCAATCTATCTTTATCTACATTCATACTTTCTATGTCGGATAGTAATTTTATGTTTGTAGCATTTAGCGTGTCAAGTTCGTGTTGTAATTCGACGTTCCTGGTATGCGCTTGCCTCAAATCAGAAATCTCGGATTCTAAATCGTTTAGATCGGATCGAAGTTTCGTGTTTGTACAATTCACATTTTCCAATTCCGTTAGTTTCTCCTTTAAAGATAATTGTATTTGAATTAATTCGTTATTTCGTGATTGAACTTCTTCTAAACTACTCTTTTCTTCGATTAAGGATTTTAGATTTAACTTCAGTTCATTATTTTCTTCTTCGACCAATGTCAGTACAGCAAGTTTTTCTTTCAACGCCACTACGCTTGTTAGAAGTTCTTTATTTTTTTCTTCTATTTCATTGCTACTCTCTAACGTTAACTTTAGTTCAGACATTTCGTTTTCTAGTTCCTTATTTTCCTTATGGAAACGTTCCTTAGCTTCTTCGGTTTCCTTTTTATGCTTAGTTAACTCTTTAATGTGCGAATGTAATTCTTCAGTTTTAGACTGCAACTTTGTATTTAATGCTGTTATTTGCGATTTTAAGTTTTCTATATCTTTAGTTTGTTCATTTAAATTATTTCGATATAGTTCAATTTCTTTTTGTAATTGCTTACCGTCATTCAGTAACTGTTGATTTTCTTTCTCATAATCAGAAATTGTTTCTTTCATCTTTTCATTAGATTCATTTAACTCTTGATTCAGTTTTAGAAACTCATTTTGTTTATCTTTTAGATTTTTATTTTCTAAAGTGACTTCGTTTTGGATCAATTTCAACTGTTCTAATTCCGCAATAATCGTCAAGTTATTACTTTTTAGTTCTAAAATTTGGCTGTTTTCAGATTTCAGCGTATCCGTTACTTTCTCCAATGTGTTTAACCGATCAATTAATTTAGTATTTTCAGTTTCCATTTCATGAATTTGATCGTTTAATTGTTGTATCGTGGCATCTTGTCCTTCCTTAATAGGAAGAACTAGTTCTTTTAACTTCTTTAATTGGTCTGTTTTCGTTGCCACCGTCTTTTCTAATGTTTTATGGGTATTTCTAAGTTCGGCGATTTGTTTCTCTTGTTCTTCAATTAATTTTACAGTACTCGCTTTTTCGGTATTCAAGTTTTCTATAAAATCTTCTTTGCTTCTTAACGCTTCGTTAAAAGTACTTATTTCTTTATCCTTTTCGGTTAAATTATTTTTCAAGCGTTGTATTTCTGCTTGTAAAGATTTTGCTTCGTCTTCTAATTTATGACAATTTAAACTTTCAGATTTCAACGACGCAATAGTTTCAGTCGCTCGATTATAATTCTGCTTCAAGTCTTCCAATTCTTTCGTGTGGTTAGCTACTCGTCGAAGGTGTTCTGTTAGATGAACGACTTCGTTAGACAGCGATTGATTTGCACAGTTGACCCGATTGAATTCTTCGTATAAAGACTCATACTTTATTTTCAATGACTGTAGTTCTTCGGATAAGTCTTTAAAATGTTCTAATTGAGAACGAAGTTGATCGATTTCAGTAGTAAGTTCCGAATTCTTCAATTCGAGTTGATTACGCTGCTCGAGAACTAACGACATTTCATTAAGCTGTTCTTTACATGTTCCCAAATCTACTTCCAAACTACATTTAAGAGATAAAGTGTCTTTTAGTTCTGTCTGTAATTTGCCATTTTTTTCTTTGAGATCTTCTAGCTCTTGAATTTTAGTTTGTACAATTTCTATTTCATCATTTCGAATAGCACCAAGTACATTTTTCAGATCGGAAAGTTCATCGTTAACCTGTGCAAAATGCTCCGTTACATTATTTTTAATATACATTCTATCTTCTTGTAATTTGTCCACAAAATTCTTATAACTTACAATATTTTTAATTAGAACAGATTTTTCTTGGCGCAATAACTCGGCATTGGAACCGTCAACTTGAAGTTTATTTCTGAGATCGGAGATAGTCGATTTACAGGATTTAAGCTCGCTGTATACTCCAAGTAATTCAGTATTTTTATTTTCCAATTCCTCGTTTAATCTATTTAGTTCTGAAATGTTCTGTACTTTCTCTTTCAGAGCTTTTATTTCTTGGTCCTGGACATGTGCAGTTTCTTTCGCTTTATCCATCCATGTCGAGTATTCCTGAATTTTAATGCTATAATTTTCGCATACTCTATCCCTGTCCGTCAAAGCAGCTCTCATGTTGTTCAATTCTTCGTCGAGGGTCTGAATTATTCCTTGTTGCTTTTCAATTCTCATTTGCGCCTCCTTCTTTTTGTCTTCGAAAATAATTTTCTGAGCGTCCTGTTCGCTTTTCAACTCTTTACAGTAAACTTTACAACTCGATAGTTCCGTGACCAGCTTCTCTTTCTCATCTCGATATTCTCCGGTAAGTTTTTGTAATTTACCTAATCTTTGTTTCGCTTCGTGTAATTCATTTTCCTTTTCCTCTAATTTAGACCTCAATTCTTCTAGTATGTCGCTGCCATCTGTCTCTGATGTTTTTTTCTCTGGTATATTTTCATTTTCAGATTTTTCGAACAATTTCGAAGATTCCTTGTTACCGTCGATGCCATCATCCGATCCCATTTTTCCTTCCAAATTCATTAATTTTTGCTGCATTTCTTGCTGCATAAGTTTTAGTGCCTCTGTTTTTCCCCTGGAGATATCTTGTAGGATTTCCTTCTTCTCTGGATCCAAATTTTCAGAAGAATGGAGCAATTTCACTTTCTCCACTTCAGTTTTATATTTATTCATAGTTTCGCTTAAACTGTCTTTCGACTCTGTCATGTGTTTCAAATCCGATCTGAGTTGTTTGATCTGTTCTTCTTTATCTTCCAGTTCTCTATGTATAGAAAGTTTATTTTCAGCTAACGATATTGCGGATTCTTCTTCTCGCTTTTTCAAGATATTCATTTCTTCCGTTAGATTCCTAATCTCTGTGCACGAGTTGCTTAATTCCTTCTCCTTTTCTGCGTAAGAATGTTTTAATGATTCATGATCGGTTTCTAATGTACTTTTCTCTGTTACTACTTCGATATACTTCTCTTTATTCCGTTTCAATGAATCTTTCCATTTTAAAACAACGTTTTCCAATTTTTTCAGTTTATCTTTTAGTTGCGCATTTTCTATCGACAACGCGTTCTCGTCCAAATTATTTGGCGATTCGGTGCTCAAATCAATGAGATTATCCTTTTTCTTAAGATCTTCTATTTGCAGAAGTTTCACCTGGCATAGAAATAACGTTAGAATTTAAAAAGAGTGTCCCATTCTCCTCAACTAACTTGAGCATTTCAAATATACAATCTCGATTATTGATAATAGAAAAATATCTCGACAAAAAAACAACTTTTCTTCCATTACCATGAATAATAATAAACATTGGTAATAAATTTGTTGTTACCTTTGTGTTTAACGTATTTATTATATGATCTTTCTCTTCGATATCGTTTCTCAACGCTTCTTCCAAATGAGCTTTCGCTTGTTGTTCCAACTGACATTGTTCCTTTAAATCAGCTATGCGTCTTAACGCCTTATCCTGGGACTCCACTAAAACTGACTCTAACTTGCCTTTCACTCTCTCCAATTCTCGATAGTGCGTTGCTAGATCGGTGTACCTCCCACGATACTTATGATATTTTGTTTGTACTTTTCGGTAAGCCGAATATATTTGATCTTTCGTAATTTTATCCAATTGTGGACTTATATTTTCGTCTATTTCACTGGCGGATTGATCCATATCGGACTACGAGGATAACAAAAATAAATATGAATAGCGTTCAAACTCGATCTCAATGGTTGGTACATGTTAGAGGAGTGCAAGAATTTTCAGGTTCTTGCACATCTCTGGTTAATATTACTGAAATATTTCACCTGTAAGTGATACACATTAGCAGGGCTTTCGTAAATTGGAAAAAGAGCCGAAGTGTCACTGGTAACGCTGCTAATCGATGATCTTCTAGATATACCAATAGAATTTGACATGGGTGATATCAAATCTACATTTTGGAAACCATGTTTAGCAGGACTATTTTTTGGAGTTTCTGTAAATTGATATTTATAATAGTTCTCTGTGGGTTATAACATAACAATTTAATGTTCACAGTTTTATAAACTATCTATGCTAATGTATTTCGCTTCCGCTACGACGGAACTTTAATTATATACACGCGCTATCGAGATCGGTATAGTCATCTTTATCTGCGTACACCTTTATCACCAGGAAACTGTTGCATAAGTAGGAACTCACCGTCTCCCTCTTCGGTTAAACTAAAATTGTCATTAGACGTGGACAATTCTTGAATGGAACTGTTCGACATAGAAGGAGATACAACAGCCTAAACATGGAAAAGATTTTGTTAGTGAAAATTTACGTCGAACAGCACGAAGATTAAAATAACTCGTCGAATTAGATTTTATAATGTCTACTATCGCTTCGTTCGGATGTTTCAATGTTGAGTGCAATGTCAAACCTGGGCTAATTGCTGCATGCTTGCCTGCAGCCTGGCGGGTGATTGTTTCATTTCCTCTGCGAGCTTGTCCTTGAATTTTTTAAACATTTTCCCAGAATATTGCAATCTCGTGTGCCTTCAATTAAATTATATCACTTTTCATGTACGTGTTTACGTGGAATTAGGTTGGGATCTAATCGGAGGCAATAAATGTCCCACGTCGAAGGTGGACGGAGGCATTATTCCACATTATTTTATGATATTCGGAAAGGCATTGTGAGAGATTACGTGGATCATCGATAATTATACGTGATACTTTAATTTCTCCGGGAAAAATACGTTTCTAATGTGATATTTAAAATTTCTTGTGGAACCATGTATACGTATGTAGGCACAGTCAGGCACAGTGCACAGTGGTGCACAGTTATTGCCTTACTTAGCTTAGACCACGGTGTATTATAGAGGTGTTCGGACTTCTTTCGGAAAGGTGTGATAGATAGAGCTTAGTTCTCTGGTTGCCGCCAGATGGAACGCTAGGCACCTTCACGCTTTTCATGTACGTGTGAGAATGAGATGGCGTGTAGCAGCGTGTCCATGTAGCCCATACTAAAATATGTACGCCGCGTACATAGCTTATTGTTAGTATGGGCTACATGGACACGCTGCTACACACAATCTCATTCTCAGCGTACGTCGTCCATCTTTTGCTGAGGCCACTTGGCCTCTTTTTCTTGTCATTTCCTGTATTACCAACACGGTTTTGGAGCCCCAGGCAGGATCTCGTCGGAGCCAGTCGTAGCTACTGACCACAGTGACCATTACTGACAGCAAAAATAGGCTGACATAGGAATAGGATTCCTATATCTCGTTTGTGTTGACAGCTTTCTTAGTGGTAGCACAGACGAGTTTATATCTCGTGGGTGGTGGTAGGAATTAAAAAATAGCTGTAGTCACTGCAGTCGAACTAATTCCTAAACTTACCACTCTAAATCGTAGAGGGCATACCAAAACCTCTGGTGTTTTTGCACAGTCGGTAATTCATAGCATGGACACGAAGTCCCATAAGATGATAGGTCTATTCTTATATCTCGTCGGTGATTTTACATATATTTTATTCGGGCACGATAGTTTAGGCTTAGAATAAATAGGGAAACAACAGGAGGTTTCCACAGAGATCCCGAGGGGCGAGACTAATCGAGGAATTTGGGTAAAGTCGCGTAATCTCTTGGAGGAGCTTCTCCAATTTCACATAAACAGACAGTCGAAGTCTGGAATCGGTCAAGGACGGGAAGTCGTAAATTCTCTGTCAAGGACCTCTTGGAACTCCCTCGGACGTCTCTCTCGCTCGGTCCCACGACCCTTGTTTTGGCGGGCCTTCACCCTCGCGTGTACCCCACTCTCGTGCGCGCGCTATTGAGGCACCTCCACCACCAATCGCCATCGAGCTGCAACCGAAGACGAATCAACGTCCAGCTGGAAGATTCGAATTTTCCTATTGGCTAAGGAAAAGGAACCTGGAAGAAGATAAAACCTCAGGACGAGGCAAATACGAAGCAGATACATTTCTTAGATCTTAGAGTCAACATCGGGTACACTATTAAATAAAGTCTATTTATCGTTACATCTTCTTGTTAAGAGTTTATTCAGAAACCTTCCACGAGCAGAGTGCTTCAGCGCTCCACGGGCACCCGAACCCAGCAAATTCCCAAATTCCACCACACTGCGACGTAACAGTGGCACGTGGTCTGTACAGGGTGTATAAAAAGTAATGGTCATCCGTCCTAGGGGTGAATCTACACCTCTGGATCGGTGGACATTTGTAGGAGAAACTTGCCGAAAAATTGTTTATAACAAAGAAAATTGTTGTTAAAGTTTTTTTTTACATCAACGCCTTCTGCTCATCGAGAAGAGAAAAAGTTTGAAAGGAGCCGTATGTCGCAAACAAATAGTTATTGAGATATAAGCTGTTAAAGTTTTTCAAAATTTGATTGTGTGGAATTATACGTATAGACAAAAGCCTACTACACAGTCCACACGTCCGTGTCGATGAGACAGAACATGATCGTGTGCGTGCCTCGTATATGCAGATTTATCAATGTATGTGTGTGCCACAAACACTCTTGCACGGCTGCGCCGGCACCCTTAATTTGTAAAAATGCCAGTGTGTATTGTGAAAGGTTCTGTTCCATGCTAAAAATGTAGTACAGAGACCAGTACTGACCAGTACAGACGCTACACTAGTATTTAAAGTCGCCTATAGAGCGCACCACATTGTGCGCACAACGAAATGGCCGCAGTCAACCATCCCTCCCCGCTAACTCGACGCCCCCTCTCACGCAGAAGTCTACTTTACGCTCAGTGGCTCAGTCCAGTGATGCCAGAATCGTGGACGCGAGGACGCTACCCCTCCATCGGCTCGGCCGGCGGGACCCCCCACTCTGACGCACCGTCCTCGCTCCACGTTGCTTCTGCTGCGCACGCGCTACACACGAACGTATCTCTACTCTGCCCGTGTGAGTGCCTGTTCGATTGCACGCGCGCTACACAAACCAGCGTACCTCTACTCTGTCCGTGTGAACTACCTGCTCCACTGATCAACCCCGACGCTTTCCTTCGATTTTCACGTTGCCGAAGTTTTGGAAGAATGAGTCGGAAAGTCGGAATCTGGAGACAGCGCGCATTTGAATCCCGGCACGGCGCGGCGCGGCGCGGCGCGATGCACATTTTGCTATAACTTTTGATCTAAAAAAGATATCGAAGCGAATTTTTTTTTAAAAAACCGGGTTTAATGGTCCATGCTAAAATATGTTTTGTATTTTTTAAATAATATTTTTCGTTGATTTTTAAGGTTAAGATAGTCTAGAGGACCCCCAACACAAATTGATTTTTAGTCAAACCATGCTGAATAAACAATTATGAAAAAATTCATGAATATTCTACCTAATAGCACACATTACTGAGATTTTTCTCAGATTTTTCGGATTATGCGAACATGTTTAAAAAAATTGAAAATATCCAAACATTCTAAGAAAATGCATATTTCGTATTGAAGTTTACGAGATACCAGTTTTATAAAAATTCAGTAGTCAGATATTATTGAAACAATTGTCCTTAATTTTTTTCTGAATTTTTTATAAATTGTATCGGCGTTAAAAAAATCAAAATCAATTTTTTCGATACTTCTTTACTTTTTTGTATATGTATTATATAATATTGAATACTTTTATAATCAGAAAGATAATGTACAGACTTGATAATGCAATATAAAATATTTTATTTACGTTATATATTTCAATATACATATGTGCATCACTCCTAACTTGGTAATCATATAATTATTGTAACGACATTTTACATATATCAGGTCGTTAAGTATGAAACTTGGCAAATATAACACAAATTTAAAATTCAAACACATTTGTCAAATTTCATACCTAACGAACCGATAATATAATTTGAAGTATTTATAAAAGGTGTTTGCAATAGCATTTCCGGTTACGAAAATCGATTTTAAAGGGTTCCTGCCTTTCTGTAACATAAAAAAAAACAAAAAATTGTTAGCCATGATTGCAAAGGATAGAATAAAACATTAATGTAACTATAAACTTATCTTTTCTTTGAAGTCATTCTTGAATCTGCTAATATGATTTTACGTTGTCCTATTTCATTACCGCTGACACCCACGCGGTTTTATATGGTCCTCTACATTGCTATATTCAAAGAAAAAGTAGACATAATTAAAATCGTAATTCTAATTGCAATTTTGTAGGACTCAATATAAATAGTAACGTATACTTATCTCTTTTTATCGATGAATATGGTCACTAACTAAAATAAATTCCTAATAATATAAAAAAATGTTGACAACCCATTAAAAAGTATTAAAAACGCGACAAAGAAACTGGAGATAGCATTTTGGCTGTTTGTTATGAACTAAGCTAACCAACGATGAACGAAGAAAATACGACCTCACTAATTCGTAAACGCGTGCAATGTTAATTGTTTATAAATTTGCTAGCGCGATGAACTTGCATATAAATGCTTTCCCGACATAAGGGATAAATGTCTGTCATCGACACACATGGTGCGACTAGACTCCTGTCTAGCTTTCACACAAATGTGTTTGAAATTTGTGTTTTATTTGTCAAGTTTCATACTTAACGACCTGATAATTTAAAGTATTTATAAAAGGTGTTTGCAATAGCATCTCCTAAACGGGCTGCCATTTTTCGCCAATTTCAGGAGAGTTATGAGAACCCTCCTTTGAAAATTGTAAAATTATCGGATACACGCTGGCTTGCTAGGCATCAGTGTGTTAAACGATTTTTACATCTTTGGGACGATTTAGTCCGATTTTTCAACGAGCAGACCTTTTCGGAAATCTCGGCTGCTGCTAGGAAATTCTCTTCCTTTCTGAGCAGACATGATATCAAAGGATATTTCCTCTTTTTGGAATATGTCCTTGATACTCTAAACAGATTTAACGCCTTCTACCCAAAGTAGGAAAACGTTGTTGCAGGAGTTGCATCCCTCTTCAGCAGGGTTGCTTCGATTTTTTTTGCGGAAGTTTTTAAAACCATCCCTTTTAGATTGGTTTAGCTTATTGTTAGTATGAGGAAGGTGGATTTCTCGTCGAAATCAAATCAAGTTCCACTAGATCAAGTGGAGCTTGGTTCCGGATGCCACGATTTTTTGGAAGAGGCAGTTAATGATGGAATGTCGGAAGTTGAGGGGTCCTCCTTCCGGGAAAATTGCTTGAGGTTTTATGTGACCTTAAGCAATGACCTGAGAAATCGTCTTCCTCATGACGATGTTTTCCTAAGGCAATTGACGGTTTTCAAACCGCCCGATTCCCTATTCAACAGCGACAGAGATTTAACTCTTCAAAATCTCGTAGCTGTCGCTAGTAAATTAGGGAATTGGAGTGCCGTAGATCTACAAAAAGAGTGGGACTTTTTGTACTACGGCACTTCCCGGTCGCAGAGAGACCAATGGTCGAATCTGTCTTTTGACGATATGTGGACAGTCATCTGTACCCAAAGATACCCGAATCAAGTTCTTCCTTTCCCCTTGGTGCCCACATCCTTGAAAGCTAGACAGGAGTCTAGTCGCACCATGTGTGTCGATGACAGACATTTATCCCTTATGTCGGGAAAGCATTTATATGCAAGTTCATCGCGCTAGCAAATTTATAAACAATTAACATTGCACGCGTTTACGAATTAGTGAGGTCGTATTTTCTTCGTTCATCGTTGGTTAGCTTAGTTCATAACAAACAGCCAAAATGCTATCTCCAGTTTCTTTGTCGCGTTTTTAATACTTTTTAATGGGTTGTCAACATTTTTTTATATTATTAGGAATTTATTTTAGTTAGTGACCATATTCATCGATAAAAAGAGATAAGTATACGTTACTATTTATATTGAGTCCTACAAAATTGCAATTAGAATTACGATTTTAATTATGTCTACTTTTTCTTTGAATATAGCAATGTAGAGGACCATATAAAACCGCGTGGGTGTCAGCGGTAATGAAATAGGACAACGTAAAATCATATTAGCAGATTCAAGAATGACTTCAAAGAAAAGATAAGTTTATAGTTACATTAATGTTTTATTCTATCCTTTGCAATCATGGCTAACAATTTTTTGTTTTTTTTTATGTTACAGAAAGGCAGGAACCCTTTAAAATCGATTTTCGTAACCGGAAATGCTATTGCAAACACCTTTTATAAATACTTCAAATTATATTATCGGTTCGTTAGGTATGAAATTTGACAAATGTGTTTGAATTTTAAATTTGTGTTATATTTGCCAAGTTTCATACTTAACGACCTGATATATGTAAAATGTCGTTACAATAATTATATGATTACCAAGTTAGGAGTGATGCACATATGTATATTGAAATATATAACGTAAATAAAATATTTTATATTGCATTATCAAGTCTGTACATTATCTTTCTGATTATAAAAGTATTCAATATTATATAATACATATACAAAAAAGTAAAGAAGTATCGAAAAAATTGATTTTGATTTTTTTAACGCCGATACAATTTATAAAAAATTCAGAAAAAAATTAAGGACAATTGTTTCAATAATATCTGACTACTGAATTTTTATAAAACTGGTATCTCGTAAACTTCAATACGAAATATGCATTTTCTTAGAATGTTTGGAGATTTTCAATTTTTTTAAACATGTTCGCATAATCCGAAAAATCTGAGAAAAATCTCAGTAATGTGTGCTATTAGGTAGAATATTCATGAATTTTTTCATAATTGTTTATTCAGCATGGTTTGACTAAAAATCAATTTGTGTTGGGGGTCCTCTAGACTATCTTAACCTTAAAAATCAACGAAAAATATTATTTAAAAAATACAAAACATATTTTAGCATGGACCATTAACCCCGGTTTTTTAAAAAAAAATTCGCTTCGATATCTTTTTTAGATCAAAAGTTATAGCAAAATGTGCATTGCGCCGCGCCGCGCCGTGCCGGGATTCAAATGCGCGCTGTCTCCAGATTCCGACTTTCCGACTCATTCTTCCAAAACTTCGGCAACGTGAAAATCGAAGGAAAGCGTCGGGGTTGATCAGTGGAGCAGGTAGTTCACACGGACAGAGTAGAGGTACGCTGGTTTGTGTAGCGCGCGTGCAATCGAACAGGCACTCACACGGGCAGAGTAGAGATACGTCCGTGTGTAGCGCGTGCGCAGCAGAAGCAACGTGGAGCGAGGACGGTGCGTCAGAGTGGGGGGTCCCGCCGGCCGAGCCGATGGAGGGGTAGCGTCCTCGCGTCCACGATTCTGGCATCACTGGCTCAGTCAGTGACTGACTGTCAGTCCTTAGGTCCGCGTGGGTCCGCTCGGGTACCGCGACGTCCGCGACCGCGGTGTACGGTTTTAGTGGGGGACGTTGGAGTGTGCGCATGGTGCTGGAATGGGATAGTGGAAGGGGAAAAAGAGGGGAATGTGTGAGCTCCGTTTGGAGCAGTTTGGAGCTCATCTGGCGACACTGGTCGCGACTAATATTATGCATTTATACTCAAGTTCGATTTGTATTCTTGGAGAATACAGGCTAACTGATTTTTCCGAACTACTTGAAATCGTCGAACTGTTCGAAAAAATGCGAGCTACTTGAAAAAATCAAACGGCTAGAATAACGAAACTGAATTTTCAGCTCGAACAGATCTTTAGCTTTCGAGTTACAGTGCGTAATACACGTAGTTGACCGTGCAGAACACTGGTTGTTTGACAAGAATCGCGACTTTCCTGTATTCGAGTAATTGGAAAAATTTCGAGCTAAAAATTCATTTTCAAGTAGATCGAAGTTTTACGAGGATTATTATTGTTTTATAATTATTATCTTTTGTGTATGTAGTAATAGTTTCTTCTATTATATTATTTATTGTTTGTTATGAATTATTTTAATATTATTATTGTCTTATAATCATTATCTTTTGCGTATGTAATAATAGTTTCTTCTATTACATTATTTATTGTTATTGTAAATATTAAAAAAAGTATTAAAAAAATTTACTACGACGGGACTCGAACCCGGGCCCACGGCGGCGCGGCGTAGCAGTTCATCTCGCTGCCGCGTACCGCGAGTCGGTAGCATGCTCCACGCGGTATGCGGCAGCGGGTAGTGGTAAGAGTGGGAGAAGCGAAGATAGGCTTTACGGAGCATCTCGGCGAGGGACGGAAACGTAAGGGGCCTGGCGGGGCGCGCGTATGGCAACCCTGCCCAAGAAGCTCGCGCTGCCGCGCGGTCCGTGTTTACATGTTGTCCTTTTCTACGTTCGGCATCCTTTGTACATAACAAATAGTTCATACAGGTGATACCACTGACAAAAAAAAACGCATTGACAATAGTACCTCGACGGTAATGTGGAAGCCTATAGGGACTAAAAAAAGGGGCGGAGCCTTCGAATACCGGCCGAGAAGAGCACTTCTTGCCGCTCTCTGTTATACCATTTCTATTTTTTAAATTAGTCTACGGATATTTCAAGCGTTAGAGTCGCCATTTTTTACCATTTTATCTTTTTCTGCCAGTTCGGTACTTCCGCCTAACTCTTCGCCCTTTTTAACAGCTGTTTCTGTTAATTTCTGCATTTCTTGACCTCTTTCAATGCTTGGCTTCCCATATCTGTTCCATGGTTCTTCCTTCGCAGTTCCAAATAGTACATATATAATGCCCCCTACAATTGAATTGGCAGCGGCTATGAGAAAAACTATGCGCCACTGTGATACATTTTGCTGCAAAAGAAACATTACAATTTAACAGTGTATAAGTCTCACTTATTGTTTTTGAATTGAAAAAAAAAGTTACAATCGATTAACTGTAAGGGCTACGAAATAATTTGTATTCCTAATAAATACAACAATTACCAAAACAATCTTACTTACATTTCCGACTGTTAAGTACCCAACCACTGCTGGCGAAACAAAGCCGCACCATATTACTATCATTCCACAAAACCCAAGGAGTACGCTAGCGTAATTTGGACTCAGATCAACCAAAGCTGCCAAAGTAGATGCTGAAACTGCGCCGTTCACAGTAGTTCCTGCTATCATGAAGATTACTGCAAGAGTAGGATGACATCCGCTATATCCCAAAAACAGGATAAAAATGCCTTGCAGGCCAGTACATACAAACGTGGCCAGCTTTCGAACGTTCGTTATAGTCATCTTCTTAGTACGTATTAACCAGTCACACATGATAGCGAAATAATACGAGAAAATCATTCTAGACACGTGCGGAGCTCCAGAAAGAATACCGGTCTGCAACCAAAACAACAAGAAAATTAAAAGTTTAGCTCAGACCCGGGCGTGAGCACTCTCATATCCTCTCTGATAGGAGCCATGAAATTGTAACTAGAAAGGAACTAGAATATTACTAGACTTTGGGTCGAAACAAGGGTTTGCGGACAGACGTTTGTTGTCCTTATTTGAGCGTATTTTGTGCTGGGTGAGGGCTCAATCTAAAGAGGAAGGTCCATCACAGCCTGCTCGGGTCATCACAGCAGTCAAAAAAGTCTTTAGTGGCAGAAAAATACAATGGAATCTGCGGGTATTTTTTCTCGACTTTTCCTCTACTTTGGACACTGATATTATTAGATATAAACATGATCTCGTTATTGTCATGACCAGAGCGGGCTGTGGTGGACATTTCTCTTTAGATTGAGCCCTCACCCAGCCCAAAATATGCTCAAATAAGGACAACAAACGTCTGTCCGCAAACTCTTGTTTCGACCCAAAGTCTAGTAATAGTCTAGTTCCTTCCTAGTTACAATTTCATGGGTCCTACCCCCCTAAGGGCTGTGCATAATCCAGGGGGTGGGGGGGGGGAAGGGTGTAGCGAAAGAAGGAAGGGGTATTAACTTGTCGGCCATGTTAAGTGGAGCAGGTTGTCGTGCGCTCTATAGGCGACTTTAAATACTAATGTAGCGTCTGTCTCCCATACTCGTAGGCCAGGCATGATCAATTCGTAGCTCGATCGGAGGCATTCTCAAGGAATACCATTATTTAATAGTTAATATCTCGTCGGTGTTGTTATCATAACGCTCACTACATAACAACATGGCGACGACCTTATCTGTCAACGATGCTTGAAATCGAATTGAAACAGAGCGTCGCGGGAAGGAAGACGACGGCTTTGGGAAGCAGTGCGGCAATAAGTCTCGAGCTGGTCGACGGCTCCAGGCTCCACAGCAGGGAACAGGGCTCTGTCTTTACCTAGCCCTGCTCCCTGCTGCATGTGGAGCCGTCGACCCGCTCGAGATTTATTGCCGCACTGCTTCCCAAAGCCGCCGTTTTCCTTCCCGCGACGATCCGCGGCCTTCCCGCGACGCTATGTTAGGGTCTGCGCGTAACAGACGGGCGAGCCACGGGAAAGTTGCCACAAATCTCGAGCTCCTACCAAATATCTGCTGTGGCACATAGCAGGAGCTCGAGATTTGTGGCAACTTTCCCGTGGCTCGCCCGTCTGTTATGCGCAAACCCTTACTTGTGCACAACTTTTGAACCAGTGAACTCCTAAGATTAAAACTTGGATTTTCGGCATTTTCTCGTCAAAATCTATGGGTTTGTATAAAAAAAAGTTAAAAATTACTGGTTTCCTGAGGTGAAATTCAGCCAAACGTTTCATTACTTCTTCTATGATAATTGTTTTCGCTGTGGCGTCGCCGTATGTCACCATAACGAAAAGAATTGAAAGAAGTAATATTGGTGTAATAATATTGTTGTGTTGATGCAAATTAATGCATGAACTCCTCCTGATACCTTTACACTTCATTACTTTTGTATCGAGATTTTACAATGTTTCATATAACCCACATTTGCCGAATAAATCTCACCTGCTCAAATCGATGGTTTGACTCACCGCGTTAATATTCCATCCATGAATAAAGTTGAAGTAACTTGGAGCTTGAGTCATCAATGTAAGGAAACCCCATCCAATACTCCAGTGTGCAGCAGTGGTAATCCAAACAGGACGCGATGTCAAGATGGATTTCCATGGTATCGCAGCTACCCCTTCCTCAACAGATGTACCAAGATTATCCAAAATATATTTCTTCTCTTCTTCTGTAATTCGAGGATGTTGTTGGGGAGAGTCGTGTACAAGGAATAACCACAAACCATACCTTTGGAAGAAGTGTCACAGAATTTAATTTCTAAATTCAATGTTCGTGACAACGCTTGAAACGTTAACATAGTAATGTCTCGTTATATGTGAAATAGAAGTACACTAAAACTTTTACCTGTATCTTTGTGATATGTTTATAAATAAAACGACAACAAACATGACACAATTCAAAACATATTTGTCTGTTCAATTTATGATCCGGTAGAATCACGATTATCCAAACCGTTTTAAACCTAAGCCTTTCTAAAATTCTTGTGCCCCCTACGTAACATGTTCTTAATTTTTAATATTCAAAAATTGAATTGTTCACTGAAGAAACTTAACCCAATGCACTCGGAGCTATTTTAACTCGAAAATTAAACATTTCTTCTGCTCTAGAACATTTCCATTCCTTATTATTTTTGAAATTTTATGGATATGGAATTGGTATAACCAATTACCTAGTACAATACCTAAATGTTTAGTAATTGATTAGATACCGGTATATTTAATAATGTAAACAATATTTTGAGTAATGTATGTACAGCAATTTTTAGTGGCCCCTCAGAGTCACCATTCGAGTGCCAAGGGATCAAACTGCGTCCTTGTGAGGCATAGGCTCCACGTTGAGAAAAACACTGGTTTACCCGCTATCATTTTCTACATTTTACGCTGTTAGTAAAATGATCAAAGGACAGCGGTCCTGAAGTTTTCACATATATCAAGGCATTATTATAATTGAGGGCAGATTATTACCAAACTACACCAAGTAAAGATGTTACATAAAAGGCTCCACCCCAACCGAAACTGCTACTGACGGCTGCACACAATGGATAAGTTATGGCAGCGCCTACGGAACTACCTAGAAAGTTAGAAAGCCACGTACTTATGAAGATGTTAATGAAGGCTTACGTTTTTATTGATTACCTTTCTCTAGTATACGTTTGTTCAAAGACTACAATATGTTAAGTACAATTTTTGATTTTGTTGTGCAAATTAACTTGGCATTCTTTTATCTGCAACGTTTAAGAGCGCCACCGTTTAAGAGCAATACCGTATGTACCAGGGATGGACACGGGTGGGGCCCCTCAAACGCCTGCTTCCCCCACCAAGCTTCCTTTCCGTGGCGCTCCTCGCGGCTCCGATGCACGAGGCCTGCGCACTGCTTGCGACGTACGAAGCGCGTCTTTCTGTCATAGTAACGACGGAAGCTGGTGGGGGACAGTAGGCGCTACGGTGGGGACGGCTTTGCCACAATCGAGGCAAAAATGCCCAACCCTGGACTATGGGAAGAGGTTTAAAATTCGATTACAAGATTTTACGTATACAACAACACGGCAAGTTAATATAAGCGTGGTAAAAAGATCAATCGAAAATTCATCAGAGGGTATGTTTTTGTTAAAATAATAGAGCGTGTCTAAACTTCTGATACGCACTATATTAAAAATTGTCAAAGTGTTTACGCGACTTACCCAAATAAGAGCTGACGAATCTGCTTCTTTCGTTCGGAGGGATCCATTTAGCCGTCATATCGTGCATCGAAGGCCATACGACACCCTAAATAAACAAATCTTCTGTAAACATTGTCCGAAGTGTTTCTCCCTTTCATATATAGTCTGTGTTTGATAAATTCGGTCTTTTTATGTATACAGGGTGCAGGGTGTCCCGGATTACCCTAGGTTCGTCGACAACCCATTTCACCGACACTGTTTTCATCGACACGATTTTTCGGGTGTCCCGTGTTTTAATGGACAAACTTGGGGAGCATCTCCTACAAGTGGACATACTGGACATAAGAAAAAAATGTTATTTGAAGTTTGCTTAGAAACGCTTTATTACAAAGTTGTAAGCAAATAAAGTTAGAATTGATAACGGCGGGGGGATGATTTTACTTTACTAAACATAGAAAGGTCGAACGTGTTTATTTCATTTGTCTACCATATTCATATCATGTTTACTATTTTGATATGATTTGCTGTTAGTGTTAACGACCAGTTAGATCAAGAATACGCTGATAATCATTTCATCTACGGATTTTGTGACGGGAAAAAAAGCTTCTTAAAAAATCAATGTCAAGCTTGTATTTGCGCCCAAGAACGACATTTTGAAATAATCCGATAAACACGTTAGACCTTTCAATGTTCAGTAACGTGAAATCCACCGTCATCAATTCTATCTTTATTTGTTTATAACTTTCAAATAATCTGAGCAAACTTCAAATAACATTTTTTTCTTATTTCCACTTGTAGGATATAGTATGCTCCCCAAGTTTGTCCATTAAAACCCGGGACACCCTGTATATAAGATAAAGCTGGTTCTGTTGTAAGCAACATTTACGAATGAATGTTAATTGTCGTTGACATGTTTGCCCGCGTTATCTTTATCGAGTCGGTAGCGAGAAACAGACGACAGGTGATTCTGATTACATTAGTGTTTGATTTGTTCTTAACTGTGTTCACTCACTGCAGCTAGACCCTGAAGAACCCGTAGAAAAATGAGCGCGTACAAGTGATAGCGTGTCATAAACGGAATTAGAAAACCAATAACCGCCGTTAGGAAATTTCCTAGGCCGAAAACAAGTTTGGTTCCGTAACGTCTTGCTAGAAGCCCGCCAGGAAGTTGCGTTAACCAGTGCAACCAATAATAAGCTCCAAGCACCAGACCTTGCTCGTACTCGTTCCAATTGAAGCGATCATCGTACTGGAAACAATAACATGGATAATCTTTACAGACACCGAAATTATAATTTGTTGTTTGGAAAATCACGAGAACGGAGAACCGATGGTCTAAAATATATGTATATCCTATTTCATTTCGCTTACACTTTACGACAATACTACAAGATACTATGTATACAGGGTGTACCAGATAAAGTGTAACAATCTGTTTTCTCGAAATCTAACGAAGATAATTTAATTTTTTTTAATTGAATGGTTAGGGAGGGCTAATATTTTAGTATGTATTAAATCTTTTTGAGAAAATTGGAAAAAATAAAGTTGACCTTGGAATAACCTCGAAAACATGATGAAAATTTAAAATGGATATGACTGCTGGCTGCATCAGTCCCTCCTCTTGAGTTAAACTTTTTATTTGAAATATCTTTTTCTCTGGAATTTAGTTTTCGAGACATTCCAGGTCGCCAGGATAAATGACCCACCCTGTATTAGTATGTTAGTTGTGTCTCATCGTGATTATCAACGTGCATTTTTTTCAGATTTTTCAGATTTTTCAGATTTTCCAGATTTTTCGGATTATGGAATCATGTTTAAAATAATGGAACTATTATACATTACAGAAGCTTATTATTCCAACTAAGAGACAAGAATTTTCATTTCGTTAAATTTTGTTCAATACTATGTATTTACTATAAATTCACGAAATATGTATATAGTTCATAGAATTATATTGTTTGTAAGTTATGAATCACATCCTTCAACTATCCAATTTCTGTCAATGATTAAGCAAATAAATAAATTACTAGGATTTTTGAAAATTTATGGTCGCCGAGTCGAGAGTAAATAAATTCGATTACGGTAAAGTTATTATTTATTATTACATACCGTGACGTTTTCCGGTGCTGATGTGGGGTGAAAAACATCAGCAATGGTTTTATTGCCCGTCAGTTCTGCAGCTTCTAGCTTGCACTGGGATGATGCAGTATTCTTCGAATGAGGAAACACCATCGCCACTATCGTTAGGTTCATGTTGATTCTCAGCATATAATTGATGGCAAAGCCGCAGAAAACGAGATACCATAACACGTCCCGACATGACAGCATTTCTTTCCCTTTCAGAATTCCTGTCGAGTTCGGTTCAAAATAAAATGTTAAATGCGTTCCAGACGTGAATCGTTCATTGATTCGTTTTGACACATGCGTTTATAATTATACACAGCCGTTTGCACATCTGATGGCAATGTAAAGTGTGGACACACAGAGCGAATACAATTACGTACCCGGATACGTCAGTTATCTTAATAAAGTATGGCAAAAGCATTTATCGCAATTGGGTTTCGGTTGTGACGATTCAAACACGATGTTTTGTTAGAATAATTTTTACGATCGAAATATGATGTTTTATTATAATAACTTGAACACTCTCATGATCGTATTTACAGATTTTAAAATGTAACAATTTTTGTAACTTCTTTTTTAATTGAGATTTTTTATGTCTTAAATTACTAATACCAACGTTCATTAAATCAAATAAGCACCCTTAACACTCGGTATAAATAATAAATATACAATAACAAAGTAATTTTTTACTTTTACAATTCACATAAAACAAAATCCGCATTGCAACTTTTCCCGATTACGGTGTCTCGTTGAAATTTTTCAAAACAGATCAGAAAGAAATAATCATTTAACAATCCTTGAACAATATTCTAATAAAGTGGCCTGAATGATCAATGTGTAAACAATTCGAAAATGTTATCGATTCTGATCGGTCGAGCTTATTGACAACAGCTTTTACGTCAAACGAACTTCAATAAAGCAAATGAAGATTGCATTAAAAATATGTATTTACACTGACGAGCATAACTGATTCAACACACTTTAAATCAGAATATAACTTTTTTATGAATGGACCAAACGACTTGAATTTCTCTGTAAGGCTAGAAGAATTAGTTTAGTAAACGACGTCTAAAAAATATTTTGAAAAAATGCATTTGGTCGGAATTGCGAAAAAAAATAGTAAAAATTGATTCTTACTAAATAACTAATTCTTCTAGCCTTACAGAGAAATTCAAGTCGTTTGGTCCATTCATAAAAAAGTTATATTCTGATTGAAAGTGTGTTGAATCAGTTATGCTCGTTAGTGTATATAATATATGTACAGTATGTATGTTTTAGAGTGTACAGTGTACAGGCAACGTAAACTTTTCCATGACATCTATAAAAGAAATCTTATGAATTCTCAAAAATTATCGTTCGTGGTTTGTTTTTAAATTATAAGCTACTAACTAAGTTACCACGCTAAACATCTACTCTTTTTTTGACTTGTCTTACACAAAACACTATTAACTCGTGTCACATTGTTACTTCCACTTTTTATAGCAAAATTTCTCCTACTTGAACACCCTATACAAAGAAATATTAAAATTAATGTGTTAATTAATATGATTCATAAATCATATTATTCATAAATTGCATCCACGAAATTTTAATTTTTGTTTAGACGATGATAACAATATAAAAGCTATCGAAAACGAGCCAAATAAATAAACTGATCGCAGATTTTAGCACCGAGATTTAAAAATCCAATCGTTGAAATGTAACATTAAATTTTAACGAGACCGTTGCACTTCAACATTTATAATTATTTCATAACCAATCAGCAGAATAATAAACTGGCAAATTTCCTTAAACATAACATAACTAACTTCTGCACAAATGTGAAAGGAAAGCTTGCATCACTCGATTCAGAATGCTAGTAATTATTTGGTAGTCAAAGACTTTTGCGTAAAAGTATAAATGTTTAACATGGGAAATTTAAACTTTTGTACGAGATCAAAATAGATCTTCAAATTGAAGTGTTCGCCGTTTAGCATTCGATATATGTACAAAGTGTTTCAAGGCGAGCTCTTTGAAAGATCAAGGAACCTTTAAATTATCGAAGATTTATCATAACATTGTTTACTTGTATTTTTATGAAACACCCTGTATACATTTTTACGTAATAAATATAAATATACATCATACAATAACATCTAGATTTTGTATGCACGATAACGTTGATCAGAGTTTTCAAATCCTTTCTGATATGGTATCTATAATATTGTTAGGCATAATATCTAGATCACCGTGTTTATATTGTATATACAGTGACCCGAATTAATATTCGGACGCTCTGAAAAAGACGATAACTTTTTAAATATTGTACTACACAATTTGAACTCTTTTGGAAAGCTAGAGCAATTAGTTTACTACAGGATGTGAAAAGATAACTATTCTATAAATTATTATATAAGTATTATATGAATTATTATATAAATATTATATAAATAATATTATTATTATATTATATGAATAATATTTATATATATATATATTATCAATATATAGTATTTTCATATTATATTTAATGTTAACATATATAATATTATATTCACATTTTTTTCAGACGCAAAATTTACTCTTCAGAATGATCCACATCAGGATCGAAACGTTGAGTTTTTGAATTAATTTGCAAAATTGCTTGTGTTTATAGTTTATATCACTGATCGAACCTGTGCATCGATGCCGATATCATCACACATTAATTACCAAAATTACGATCGAAAAACATATTGAACTAGAAACGTTATCGTCTTTTTTAGAGCGTCCGAATATTAATTCGGGTCACTGTACACTGTACATGCATTTACACGCGTGTTCTAATTCAAAATGATTTTCCATTTGAAATTTTCCGCTGGTCATGAGAATGTGTTTTTACTTACTATTGCTCATTTTTCTTGTGCTATCACTTGTTCCAGCTAGAGAGTCCACGAATGTCGGCTAGGTATGAAAATTATGTATTAGCGACGAGAACACAAGGAATTTCAAAGTGTTTATATTGAGATCTATCGACGATGCACCATGTCTAACTAAGAAAAATGTTGATGCTCTCTCTGATGTCGGTCGATATCAACATGCTTTCACGGCAACATTTTTCAATGAAAGATTTCGTTCGTATAAGGTAATCAGTTAATGTCGCGGAGAACACTGCATGCCAGTTCTTGTAACCGTGTAAACCCTGAGGAGACTTTCCACGAGTCTCCATCCAAACAGCAATAGTCCTGATAACAATGATTACGCGGTTACTACCGTTCCCTTGGAAATTTCATTCTTTCTCCGATACCCCACCGACTCATGTCCAGTGATCTATCACCCGGCATGATAATCTCTCGCAAAGTAATATAATAAATTAATCAATCGATACATTTATTTCGGTCTACAGATTGGAATATTCTATGAACTGGCGGATATATTTGGAGTGTGACTATCCAGCAGAGTTGTGTACAGAGTTGTTCTAATTCTATTACATTCTAATTCAATTGCGTAATTGAATTTTTTTTTCTTTGTATTTCAATTATATAGTAATTCAACTACGTCGTAACTGAATTACATCATTCAAACATTTCAATTGTTTCAATTACTAAGTATTTTAATCAGATGTGTAATTGAAATACAAAATGATTGGAATACACTACCTATAATTGAAATACAATATAATTAAAATACAGCTCTCCAAATTATAGCCCAGAACTTTTTTTTACATGCTTGTTTGCTGTCTGTGCGGTGTAGTTTCTATTCCTCGTCCTCGTTCATAATACGTAACGCTATTTCATGTTTACGTTTGAAATTTAAAAAATGTGTAAGGCAGAAGTCATTTCTGTTTAGATATTATAAATTTATAAATAATAAATTCGGCGAGGTTTCCGTTTACGTCCAACCTCAGAATTGGATGAAATTTTTGGAATAGGTTCTTTTTTGACTAAAATGATGATTGTCAGAAGGATTTTTGGCGACCCGAAAAAAATTTTTTACCATTTCGATGTCACTCCCTACCTTACCGACTTACCGACTCTCTCTTTTGGAGGTAAAAGATATAAGTATATAATTAAAATAAAATAATAAATAATAAAATTATAAATAAAATAATAGTTGGGCTGTTTTTGTAGAAACAGTTGACGAGCTGTCGCATCATGCTGACGCATACGGACAGCACGGACACCGGACACAAGATAAGAGAGTCGGTAAGTCGGTAAGGTAAGAAAGTGACATTGCAATGGTAAAAAATTTTTCTTCGAGTCGCCAAAAATCCTTCTGACAATCATCATTCTAGTCAGAAAAGAACCTATTCCCAATATTTCATCCAATTCTGAGGTTGGAGGTAAACGGACACACAGCCCAGATCTGCATTCAATTAAATTACACTGTAATTAGTAATTGCAATTGGAGTACAATTATAAAATAGCGTTACGTATTATGAACGAGGACGTGGAATAGAAACTACGCCGCATCTACAGCAAACAAGTATATGAAAGAAAAACATAAAAATTTATCGCACTTCTTCAAAGGTCTGGGCACTTGGCACCGACGAGATACTAAGCCCCTGTGCATTGACGAGATAATAGTATCTCGTCGGTGCCCTGTGCCACAGACTTAAGATAGGTACAGACTGTGCATGCAATACATTTTTCACGCCGTGGTTCTGAATTACCGACCCTGTAGAAAATGCCCTAGTACGACAGCGGACTCTATCGAAATAGAACGGTCAGCTAGTGAACTACATGACGCTACAACTGGTTACAACACGTCAGATTTTACAGCGTTGTCAGCTTTAAAAGTGCAATGTTGCCGCATTATATTCATACAGTAATCGTCGATGCCCGCATCGAAAGCGTTCGAGCGGTTTCTTTTCTGCTTTGCGGAGCTGTCGAAATTCAGAGTCATATTGCTTCTTAATTTAAAGTATAGACTTTTCATTCGTAAATAATTTTATTAAACGATTATCTGAATATTCATTGACTTGTTAAAGAATCTTTTTAATGTTTTTAATTGTTTATGTAAATATAAAATTTTTAAATGCTTTGACATTTTTAATTCGTAGATTGTTTAACGCATTCACGTAACCTGATTACATATATATATATATATGTACGACGTTCACTTAAGTAATCTACAGAACACAAAAGTACAGTTTTCAAAATTATGTTTTGTACATATATTGGTAACAAATGTTAACATATCAACATAATTAATTTAAATTTGAATACGAAAGATATTCTTTTCCGATACGAAAGTATTAAGAAAGATGTAAACAATCATGCACTGCATGTGAACGCTATGGTATTTGTATATTAAAAATGACGAGCAGATTAGAATACGCGTCGTCGATAGTGACGAATAAAATTTGTTCATGAACAATTAGTTTACTACATGATGTGAAGGGATATTTTTTCAGAAATTGCAGTTGGTCGGAATTGTAGAGAAAATACTAAAAGTTGCATTTTACAACTTTTTTATGTTAGCCTAGTATTGAAAATTTAAAAAATACGTTACGTAGATGGAATGGAGATAAAATAAACTGAAGAACTTGAGAGCGAGAGCGAGAGAGAGAGAGAGAGAGAGAGAGAGAAAGAGAGAGAGAGAGAGCGTCAGCTACTTTGCTTAGGCGGGGTTCTTTTACTAATGATATTTTGTCGCTATGTAATAAATAGATATTCCGTTTTTAGAAGCAACCCAACAAGATTTATGATTTTATTCCATTCAAACCGATGAGGGTTTCGGGATAATAGCGGTGCGCTTGACTCGCCTCTATAGAGGTGACATTCAGGTATACCTGAAACGGGGGTATACCGCGTACTTTCCCAGCTCATTGTGACGCCAATTTTCAAATCGTCACCGTTTCCAAAGGCTTATTTTGAAGGGGAAACTTCAAGGAATATAACCATATTTTTTCAAAATTTAAATCATTCTGGTCCCTCATCGAAAAAAAATGTAAAAAAAGAGTTTGTTTAAATTTTTCGACATTGTAAAGTTGATTATCGAGATTGCAAAATTTATTTTATAATAGTCCAATCCTTTCTAAAGAAAACAAAAAAAATGTAGCTCAATCGGACAAACAGTTCCTGAGATAAAAATTTGTAAGCGGGGCCTGTCCTCGCCAAAGCGGGCAAAAATTGCAAATTTCGAAGGGCTGTTATTTCTAAAAAAATCGGAACCGGCGAAATGATGACTTAAACCCCCTGTAATTTCACATGGACTACAACATATTTCATTCAGAACAAAATCGACGATGGCGCCTGCAAAAAGTGGTCGACTTTATTGTGTTTAATATATGAGATTACAATATGCCTTCAAACTAGTGGGTTATCAATTCATTTCAACAAAAAAATGATTTTATATAGTTTTGTTCATGTCATTAAATATCGTTCCAGTAGCTCTATAACTTTGGATTACATAGCAAGTATTATTAGTAACTCGAATTTTAAGTTACAATTGAAAAAAATGTGTAACAAATATAAAAACTAAATAGTATGCCGTAATTCTACGTAATTACGTAATGTTCAAAAATGTTATAATTTAAATAAAATTTATACATATGAACGTATGCAGAAATAATCAAAGAAACACCATAAACTTGTGGAAGTTTGTTAATAAAATTAACAATGCAAGAAACATACTTGCATAACTATTGAATAACTGCGTAGAAATATCAGACATTATTACATTAAGATTATAAGGCTGATTTGATGCGTAAGATAAATGCAAAATGAAAAACTATTGATATAAAATTATCCTAAATAATTTTATTGTAATTTTGTAGTTCACAGAACCGAGATCACACTCTAAACAATAATATAAATGTACGTAAAGATATTAATGCTCATGAATCTATTACTTTACATTATGTAGTACTTCATAATTACTATAATTATCCTACTACATAATGTTTACCATTCAAATACACGCGCCATATACATTTGTAATCTTCAAATAATATTAAGTACCCGTAGTAGAAATTGGGTATACAGAATATTCGGTACTTGCTAATACGTTACTATCGGTAACATTGGGCGCGACACCGAAGTGGTATTGGGGCCACTTTGGCCCCAGCAAGTACGGCGTGACGGCCCCGTAAGATGAGACGTCTGTACCTATCCTAAGTCTGTGCCTGTGCCCTGTGCTATTCAGCGAGACGCGTAACCGGACGCGACTGGGCGCGGGGATAACGTGGAGCTTACAGTGATCTGAAATACCACATCGCTAAAAGTTCGAAATAGTGCCAAAATCATGCCAAAACATCGTCTGAAATATGGCGGAGAATGTAATATTTAATAATAATCGATATGGTTTCGTGATAATTCGCCTTCTCACCGATCCGACGCGACTAGAATCTTCTCAGTGGTCTTCTTCACCGACGAAATGCCGTCGGTGGCCTTCTGTTTCTCTGGCTGGAGCCAGAATATGTCCTAGAGGGCGTAAGAAAACACCGAAAATTCGCGTCTCACCAACTCCCGTAAGGCTGGCAGTCTCTCGTCGCGTCGCGTCGCGTCGCGTCGGTACCCTGGTTACGAGGCCCATTAAAAATCCTAGCGACTCCCTCATCATGCATCAAGTTCGTCTAGGTCCAGGGATGGGCACGGGTGGGGGCCCCTCAAACGCCTGCTTCCCCCACCAAGCTTCCTTTCCGTGGCGCTCCTCGCGGCTCCGATGCACGAGGCCTGCGCATCAGTGATGCCAGAATCGTGGACGCGAGGACGCTACCCCTCCATCGGCTCGGCCGGCGGGACCCCCCACTCTGACGCACCGTCCTCGCTCCACGTTGCTTCTGCTGCGCACGCGCTACACACGGACGTATCTCTACTCTGCCCGTGTGAGTGCCTGTTCGATTGCACGCGCGCTACACAAACCAGCGTACCTCTACTCTGTCCGTGTGAACTACCTGCTCCACTGATCAACCCCGACGCTTTCCTTCGATTTTCACGTTGCCGAAGTTTTGGAAGAATGAGTCGGAAAGTCGGAATCTGGAGACAGCGCGCATTTGAATCCCGGCACGGCGCGGCGCGGCGCAATGCACATTTTGCTATAACTTTTGATCTAAAAAAGATATCGAAGCGAATTTTTTTTTAAAAAACCGGGGTTAATGGTCCATGCTAAAATATGTTTTGTATTTTTTAAATAATATTTTTCGTTGATTTTTAAGGTTAAGATAGTCTAGAGGACCCCCAACACAAATTGATTTTTAGTCAAACCATGCTGAATAAACAATTATGAAAAAATTCATGAATATTCTACCTAATAGCACACATTACTGAGATTTTTCTCAGATTTTTCGGATTATGCGAACATGTTTAAAAAAATTGAAAATCTCCAAACATTCTAAGAAAATGCATATTTCGTATTGAAGTTTACGAGATACCAGTTTTATAAAAATTCAGTAGTCAGATATTATTGAAACAATTGTCCTTAATTTTTTTCTGAATTTTTTATAAATTGTATCGGCGTTAAAAAAATCAAAATCAATTTTTTCGATACTTCTTTACTTTTTTGTATATGTATTATATAATATTGAATACTTTTATAATCAGAAAGATAATGTACAGACTTGATAATGCAATATAAAATATTTTATTTACGTTATATATTTCAATATACATATGTGCATCACTCCTAACTTGGTAATCATATAATTATTGTAACGACATTTTACATATATCAGGTCGTTAAGTATGAAACTTGGCAAATATAACACAAATTTAAAATTCAAACACATTTGTCAAATTTCATACCTAACGAACCGATAATATAATTTGAAGTATTTATAAAAGGTGTTTGCAATAGCATTTCCGGTTACGAAAATCGATTTTAAAGGGTTCCTGCCTTTCTGTAACATAAAAAAAAACAAAAAATTGTTAGCCATGATTGCAAAGGATAGAATAAAACATTAATGTAACTATAAACTTATCTTTTCTTTGAAGTCATTCTTGAATCTGCTAATATGATTTTACGTTGTCCTATTTCATTACCGCTGACACCCACGCGGTTTTATATGGTCCTCTACATTGCTATATTCAAAGAAAAAGTAGACATAATTAAAATCGTAATTCTAATTGCAATTTTGTAGGACTCAATATAAATAGTAACGTATACTTATCTCTTTTTATCGATGAATATGGTCACTAACTAAAATAAATTCCTAATAATATAAAAAAATGTTGACAACCCATTAAAAAGTATTAAAAACGCGACAAAGAAACTGGAGATAGCATTTTGGCTGTTTGTTATGAACTAAGCTAACCAACGATGAACGAAGAAAATACGACCTCACTAATTCGTAAACGCGTGCAATGTTAATTGTTTATAAATTTGCTAGCGCGATGAACTTGCATATAAATGCTTTCCCGACATAAGGGATAAATGTCTGTCATCGACACACATGGTGCGACTAGACTCCTGTCTAGCTTTCAAGGATGTGGGCACCAAGGGGAAAGGAAGAACTTGATTCGGGTATCTTTGGGTACAGATGACTGTCCACATATCGTCAAAAGACAGATTCGACCATTGGTCTCTCTGCGACCGGGAAGTGCCGTAGTACAAAAAGTCCCACTCTTTTTGTAGATCTACGGCACTCCAATTCCCTAATTTACTAGCGACAGCTACGAGATTTTGAAGAGTTAAATCTCTGTCGCTGTTGAATAGGGAATCGGGCGGTTTGAAAACCGTCAATTGCCTTAGGAAAACATCGTCATGAGGAAGACGATTTCTCAGGTCATTGCTTAAGGTCACATAAAACCTCAAGCAATTTTCCCGGAAGGAGGACCCCTCAACTTCCGACATTCCATCATTAACTGCCTCTTCCAAAAAATCGTGGCATCCGGAACCAAGCTCCACTTGATCTAGTGGAACTTGATTTGATTTCGACGAGAAATCCACCTTCCTCATACTAACAATAAGCTAAACCAATCTAAAAGGGATGGTTTTAAAAACTTCCGCAAAAAAAATCGAAGCAACCCTGCTGAAGAGGGATGCAACTCCTGCAACAACGTTTTCCTACTTTGGGTAGAAGGCGTTAAATCTGTTTAGAGTATCAAGGACATATTCCAAAAAGAGGAAATATCCTTTGATATCATGTCTGCTCAGAAAGGAAGAGAATTTCCTAGCAGCAGCCGAGATTTCCGAAAAGGTCTGCTCGTTGAAAAATCGGACTAAATCGTCCCAAAGATGTAAAAATCGTTTAACACACTGATGCCTAGCAAGCCAGCGTGTATCCGATAATTTTACAATTTTCAAAGGAGGGTTCTCATAACTCTCCTGAAATTGGCGAAAAATGGCAGCCCGTTTAGGAGATGCTATTGCAAACACCTTTTATAAATACTTTAAATTATCAGGTCGTTAAGTATGAAACTTGACAAATAAAACACAAATTTCAAACACATTTGTGTGAAAGCTAGACAGGAGTCTAGTCGCACCATGTGTGTCGATGACAGACATTTATCCCTTATGTCGGGAAAGCATTTATATGCAAGTTCATCGCGCTAGCAAATTTATAAACAATTAACATTGCACGCGTTTACGAATTAGTGAGGTCGTATTTTCTTCGTTCATCGTTGGTTAGCTTAGTTCATAACAAACAGCCAAAATGCTATCTCCAGTTTCTTTGTCGCGTTTTTAATACTTTTTAATGGGTTGTCAACATTTTTTTATATTATTAGGAATTTATTTTAGTTAGTGACCATATTCATCGATAAAAAGAGATAAGTATACGTTACTATTTATATTGAGTCCTACAAAATTGCAATTAGAATTACGATTTTAATTATGTCTACTTTTTCTTTGAATATAGCAATGTAGAGGACCATATAAAACCGCGTGGGTGTCAGCGGTAATGAAATAGGACAACGTAAAATCATATTAGCAGATTCAAGAATGACTTCAAAGAAAAGATAAGTTTATAGTTACATTAATGTTTTATTCTATCCTTTGCAATCATGGCTAACAATTTTTTGTTTTTTTTTATGTTACAGAAAGGCAGGAACCCTTTAAAATCGATTTTCGTAACCGGAAATGCTATTGCAAACACCTTTTATAAATACTTCAAATTATATTATCGGTTCGTTAGGTATGAAATTTGACAAATGTGTTTGAATTTTAAATTTGTGTTATATTTGCCAAGTTTCATACTTAACGACCTGATATATGTAAAATGTCGTTACAATAATTATATGATTACCAAGTTAGGAGTGATGCACATATGTATATTGAAATATATAACGTAAATAAAATATTTTATATTGCATTATCAAGTCTGTACATTATCTTTCTGATTATAAAAGTATTCAATATTATATAATACATATACAAAAAAGTAAAGAAGTATCGAAAAAATTGATTTTGATTTTTTTAACGCCGATACAATTTATAAAAAATTCAGAAAAAAATTAAGGACAATTGTTTCAATAATATCTGACTACTGAATTTTTATAAAACTGGTATCTCGTAAACTTCAATACGAAATATGCATTTTCTTAGAATGTTTGGATATTTTCAATTTTTTTAAACATGTTCGCATAATCCGAAAAATCTGAGAAAAATCTCAGTAATGTGTGCTATTAGGTAGAATATTCATGAATTTTTTCATAATTGTTTATTCAGCATGGTTTGACTAAAAATCAATTTGTGTTGGGGGTCCTCTAGACTATCTTAACCTTAAAAATCAACGAAAAATATTATTTAAAAAATACAAAACATATTTTAGCATGGACCATTAAACCCGGTTTTTTAAAAAAAAATTCGCTTCGATATCTTTTTTAGATCAAAAGTTATAGCAAAATGTGCATCGCGCCGCGCCGCGCCGCGCCGTGCCGGGATTCAAATGCGCGCTGTCTCCAGATTCCGACTTTCCGACTCATTCTTCCAAAACTTCGGCAACGTGAAAATCGAAGGAAAGCGTCGGGGTTGATCAGTGGAGCAGGTAGTTCACACGGACAGAGTAGAGGTACGCTGGTTTGTGTAGCGCGCGTGCAATCGAACAGGCACTCACACGGGCAGAGTAGAGATACGTTCGTGTGTAGCGCGTGCGCAGCAGAAGCAACGTGGAGCGAGGACGGTGCGTCAGAGTGGGGGGTCCCGCCGGCCGAGCCGATGGAGGGGTAGCGTCCTCGCGTCCACGATTCTGGCATCACTGGCTCTAGGTCATTCCTAGAGGCTCCCTGACTTCGCGTCAGGTTCGTCCTCGCTGTCTATAATCCTAGCGGCTCTCCAATTTCGCATTGGGTTCGTCCGCGTAGCGGTAGCGTAACTAACAAATTGAGACCATATTCCTAGGGTAACAACCCTTCGCCGGCCACTCGTGCTGCTCGCGGCCCTGGCGCGTAACAACTGTATCAAATTAATATTACGATTCACAAAAATATGGATGATATTTTTCGTTACAAGCGTTTTTACTTTGTATAATAGAGTTTTGTTATTTCTTCTGGTAGAACATGTTATAAATATTGAATCGATTAAGTATGAAACACCTTGTAAATGTACGTGAAATATCAAGAACGTGCGACCATAAGAATTATGTTACAACATATGTATATATATATATATATATATATATATATATATTTTATGCTACATTACTGTAATTTACATTGTTACATTTATTGTTTAGATGGTGCGCTTATATCGGTTCGGTTTTCGCATTGTTCACGCGGGTCAAAAAGGATCTTCTCCTCCTACACGCGTCATAAATGTATTCCACACTCCACATAACAAATGTAATGCTTATCATCAGCGTCATAACATGTATACAGATTGTATAACTTTCGCTGACATCTCTGATGTATCCTGAGGAGAGATAATACTTGTTAAAATAAATTGCATGATGTTTGTTATCGTGATGCTAGATTAAATATATTGTAGTATTTAACCCTTGGTACTCGAATGATGACGATGACTCTGAGGCGTCACCAGAAATTGCTGTACCATTACTCAATATATTGTCTACATTCTACATTATTAAATATATCGGTGTCTAATCAATTACTAAACATTTAGGTATTGTACGAGGTATTATGCCAATTTCGTATCCATCTCCAAAAGTCGTAGGGAATGGAAATATTTTAGGTTGGAAGAAATGTTTAATTTTCGAGTTAAAATTTCCAAGAGCTTCGAGTGCAAAGGGTTAACAGGCAAAACGTTTTGCTCATTTGTCATATACTTCTTTACAATACAATAAGATTATTAGTAAACAATTTGAATTTATATCTAGTTCCCGCATCTTGAAATTGATGCACGAACTTTTCATTTTGCATGAACACTGAATGAAAGGTTTTGCATATTAGACTTTATATCGAAGTGATGGAAATACGAAGCAATATTGTTGATATGTTACGCGTACCAATTAGGGGACTCATCATTATAACAAATATGCCTTTGGCCACCATAAACATTCCAAACGCACTTGGCAGCTTCTGCAACGAACAGCATTCGGATACGCTTAGATTTAAATTGACCAATGTGGCACCACGTAGGAATCCAATTATTACGAAGGTTACTATCAACCATATTCCTTTGGATTGAACTGCCATAACTAAACGAACAGCAGAAATGAATTTGAATTAATACTCGCTACTTAACATTAGGGATTGAGGGAATTAAACAGTTTAATAGATATCCCTTATTGTTAGCACTAGAATGTTGACTCATTGTCAGAGTCACTTAACAGTATATTTAAGTATATTTAATCAATTACTAAACATTCGCATACATAAGTATTGTATGCGGTCAATTCATATCAATTTCATATTCATATGAAGAAAAAAATCAATATACATATGTATAGTAGAATGAAATTATTCGAGGTCGAAAGGAATGTTTAATTTTCGAGTTAAAATGGTTTCGAGCGCAAAAGGATATTTTAGGATACTTATAACATGGAAACTTTTTCAAAAAAACGTTCTCATATTATATCGGTTATCAGTATAATGAACAGTATTACTAGACAGCGATATTACTTATTGAGTTTTATGAATCCGGAATACTCCGAATCGTTGTTTTGTGTACTGGACTACTGGATCGTATGTCAAATTATCTGCATATAAAATAGAAAATTCACCTCGAAACTACGAAACGCTACACGAAAACGCCAGTTAAAAGAGTTTATCGGGCAATGCGCATTGTGCATGCCAGAATTCTATTTCCTATTCGAATGGTTGTTTCGCGTGTTGGATCCTTTCACTCGCATGCGAACAAACGAAATACGCTACAAAACGCAGAATAGAAAAAACAAATAAATTCGTGTTATCACTTACCGGACCGTCCAATTCCGACAAGAAGACAGAACACCCAGAACACAGATCTCTTCTTGAATCCTAATTTGTCGAAGATGGTTGGCAGGAGGATTCGGGCGATAATGTCGGTGAATGCAGTTATTGACAAGCAAGTGGCGACTTCCACGTTTGACATTCCTATTGACCGTTAAGTTCCTTCGAGGTGTCTACCGAAGTCCTAAACAATGACTCACGGTGGAACGAAACCCGAAAAAACGCAATAAACCGAAAAAAATCGAAAGTAACAAGAACGTATCTTTACTCTCGTTCACCTTTCCACATTTGCAAGCAATCTGTGATTATTGATTAGCGAAAACTTCGAATGCACATTGTGCAAACAGTCCTAAAAGTTTCGTCTCCGATTGTCAACGATTTTCTTAAATAGTGTGATATAAGACGGACTTCTTATATAACATTTGTAATTACTGTAGATACTTAAACTTCCTCAAATTGAGAAATAATGTTAATAAGAAAGCAGGTTAAACTTCACCTGAGAAAACCAGAAATTTTTTTACTGTTTTTATATGATCCCGTAGATTTTGACGAGAAAACACCAAAAATCCAAATTATAATCTTAGGAATCCACTGGTTCAAAAGTTATGCGAGTTTGAAATTCAGCGATTTTCACCGTTTCTGAGCGGTAACGGAAAATTGTATCATATTTTGTGTTCCGCATTGAAGTTTTAAGAATAGATTTATACATAAATACATCTTGAGGAAGTCTAAACTATGAAATGAATACATGAGAAAATTTTACGATCGATTTTTGACTATTTATCGCGTTTTTTCAGGTTTCGTTCCACTATATGCCGTAGCGAGGAAATTAGTTGAACATGACGAGGTTCTGGATTGTGGTATACAAAATGTTTCAATTTTTTTAGTATTTCAAAAATGTGAAAAATGTGTCTATTGCGTTGTCTATAGAATTTGAGTCTATTAACTACATATATGATATTGAATACAAGACACAAGTTCCGTGTATTGTTCGCTTACAAAGTATCCCAGGATATTAATATGAATTACTAGAATAACTTTATTTTTTCGTTCTTAATACTTCCTTCCAAAAACAAAGATTCTCAGAAGGTATTCATCAGAATCTCACGATGTTTTACTAAAATCCGTCGTTACGGTGCTAACGCGTTAATCAAGAAGCGTTACATACCTATACTAGTTAGAAAGAATGGAGTCATCAGTTTGAAGTTCGATTCGGCAACATAATACAAACTCAAACCAACAATGACATTCAAGTAGATGCGATCTTTAAGAAGATCCAAATCCAACGTCTCCTTTATTTTGCTAAAATATGCCTCGCCCTGTTTCTTGTCTTTTTTTTCGTACTTTGTCAAACTGTCATCTCTTGGAAAATCGTTGTCATTGTCTATTTCTTTGACCACTCCGTTGCCATTTTTATTGAGTAACGTATCGCTTTCGGTGGGTTGCTTAGGACCCTGTCAAGGGTGAAGCTGTGATAACTAATATTTTCATTTAAATTGCTTTCCTTAATAAATCAACAAAAGAGATCGTTATGGGATTCCTGATTTCAATTATTTATATTATTTTGTTTTCAAACTGCAATCATTATTTCAACTGTAAATTATTTCAGGCAAGTATATGCTCGTATAAGTTTTATTTATTATGTCCCAGAATAGTTAATGCACTAATGTCTCTAATGTCTTCACTAATGTTTCGACATATCTGAAACAGATTGAATTTCGATTGTCGAAATGACAAAACTGCTTTGTTCTTAGTTATTTTTTTTTATTAAACTTTTACGAACTTTGTAAGATTTTTCTGATTAAAATGAGATGAAACACAACTTAAGTGGGAATACATTTACATGTAAAATCCATTATTCGAATACCTGTTACACATTTATATGTAAAGTTCAATGTACAGCTGTTCATATAAGCATGATTGTATTCTACAAATCAATAAAGATTACAAATCAATAGAATAAACTGAACAAGTATGCTCGACTGGTTAATTCGGATAATCGAGACTCTACTAGGGTAAACTATTCCTTGCGTAACCAGAAATTTTTGCCTTTCTCCTATAAATTATTGCCTTTTTCCTACGAGCGATTTCCAGTGTTTTTGACAGGTTAGCCATGTTGTAACTACTTAATTATCGGCATTATCGCGTGCTCGCGCTGTCATCCAGCGGTTCGACCCGGTAAGCGGTACGCGACACACAACATGGCGGCGCGAACCTGTCAAAAACACTGGAAAAAGCTCAACTTTAATGACTTATAACTTTTGAATCGTTGATCCTCCACGATCGAAACTTGGATTACTAGCATCTTCTCGACCAAATCTACTGGATAACATAGTAAAAAGGAAAACATTTATAGGAGAAAGGCAAACATTTCTGGTTACTATATTGTAAATAGAACAAATAAATATTATTCGAATGGCGTCGTGTTTGGTGTTATTTCAATCAGAAAAGAGTAATACAAATGTTGTTTGCACACGATGTAAGTGACCTTTTGGTTAAGAAATTTTGAGACATGTATATCGAGACATTACCGTATTAGTAACAATTACCCGATTAATAACTGCTCTGTTTCCGCTTTCGATTGGTCGTAGTAGACACGAGCCAACTGCAGAATGCAGCGCACATGCCCCGATAATCAATATGGCTCCTTGGAATCCATAAGCATCCAGAAGAACATGTATTAGCTATCAATAGACATAAATTGTTGTAGGGTGCGTGTGTATATGATACTATAATTATGTTAATAATTTAATTTTAATTAGGGTTTAGGCCCTAAAAATGTTCAAACGATTGAAAACTTCTGAATTGTTGCAAGAAGTGGACAACATACCAATGAAATGCTTTGATATCGAAGATGGCGAATTGTATGAGCATGAAGAAATTGAATAAGAAGAAAATGGAATTGAATTTTATAGTGATAATGAGATTATAGACAAAGAAAATGTTCTGGAGTCCTCGGAAAATGAACTGGAAAATATTTTGAATTTAGGTAAAGGACGTGCTTGTGTGCTTTCGAGTTCTGAAGATGAAAATGGAAGTATTCTCGCGCGATGGCGGCTATTTCGGCCTCAGTAACGTAAGCTTCTCGATAAAATGGCGCACCTGGAGCACCCCGCAGAATTTTAGAAAATTTCGACCAGTTTTCAAAATTGCGGCCAGTGGTGCTCGGAACGGTATACGGCGCGGCGCGGCGCAGCGGCGGAATACTGAGCGGCGAACGACCGTTCTAGTGGTGAGAGCCACTGGCCGCAACTCATGTCGGGCGAAGATATTTTTCTTTCTGATTCGACAAAAAACGTCGACGTTCCAAACATATTATGACACAGCTTCATACGTACAGCTATATCCTCTCTGAAGTATGCAACGTACACAACGTAAAAGCGGCAAAGTATTCAAGATAATCAGTATCAATCAAAGACCTGGAAAATATCTTGGAACTTGTGTACTTCATACCTGTGGCACCAGCATCATAGCTAATGTTGTTCCAGCCATAGAAAACCCGACGGCTTGTCCCCGTTTTTTATCGAAAAACGTGTTTAATGCGACGAAAGATGAAGCTAGCGCGAGACCGGTTCCTAAACCTGTAGGAAGTAGAAAAATTAACGAAATCCATTAGTTTCATTGAAAGATAAGAGTTTCATACGCATATGTAAACAACAAATCGCAGTCACACTTATTAACAGTGAGTAAATTTGTTGTCAATAAATATTAGGGTGGACCTAATAAGCTACACTTGGAGAAAAATTTTTACCGAGATACAATACACCGCTCCCTCGAGAATTATTTCTTTACGCGAGGAAAAAATGTGTGCAAAGTTTCAGATCGATCGGGTAAAAGGATCTCAAACATATCCGAAAAACACGGACCAATGAGAGCGCGACTTACAATTAGACGCGAGTTGGCATAGTCGGCCCGGCCCGGCGCGGGGCGGCGCGGCGCGGCGCGCCAACTGTCTATTGGCCGACTGTGCTAACTCGCGTCTAATTGTCAGTCGCGCTCTCATTGGTCCGTGTTTTTCGTTAATAACTCCTAAACAAAGCCGCGGATAATATTTTTGCAAACGAAAATGTTGCTTCAAATGATCTCAGGAACCTCACATTTCCGGCTGTTGAAGGAATTTTGGGACACCCTGTCATATTTCAGCAATTCGCATGAATTGTATATCATTGTTGAATTTCAGATGTTTAAAATTAAAATACACAGATGGGAACACAGACTGGCTTAACGTTCAAAAACTTTTACAGGTGACCAACAAATTATTGCAATAGTTATACAGGGTATATACACAGATAGATAGTGTTACAAGCTGATTTCTCAGAAACTAATGAAGATAATACCGCCTTAATTTCCATTTTACTTAAATGGTTAATGAGGGCTAATATTTTAGTACGTATTAAATTTTGTTGGAGTAATTTTTTGGAGGAGAAAGGGGGGCCCCCAACATTTTTTGAAATGAAAACTATTATTGATTTGTTGTTACTACTATAATGATACCTCTCATTAAACTCAATAGCACATTTACTTGAACGTTTCCTTTTATTGCGCACAGTTACAGAGTAATGTTAGCCCATTAGCTAAAATATTAGCCCTCCTTAACCACTTAATTTTTAAAAACATTAATTTGATATCTTCATTACTTTTCGAGAAAACAGCTTTTAACACTTTATTTGCTACACCCGGTATAGTGAGATATACTCTCTCGTTTCATACCTCCTAAAATACTGTATGTACAAATAATGTGGATCATGCTGTCAGCGCATGATGTAAGCATCAGTCCGACACAGCTTAGGACGGATCCAAAAAAGGCAACTTTTCTGTAAGAAAAATTTTTCAGCAAAGGCCCCACGAAAAGACCTGTAACAAAAATCAAACATTATAAGTTTAAACGCATAACTTTCGCAAATGGAGTTTATACGATTTATTTCAACGCATTTTATATGTAACGTTGCATATTAATAGTATACAATTTGATCTACCACAACATTTTTTAAAAAGAGGTATCTGACATGATGCGGACATAGTCGCATATTCATTCATATACATATTGCAAGTCTGAAGTAATAGAAGTGAGGTGTACAGAGAGTGACATTAAAATGGTGAACAATTTTTTTTCGAGTCGCCAAAAATCCTTCTGACAATAATTATTTCAGTCAACAAAGAGGAATCTATTCTAAAAATTTTTCTTCAATTCTGAGCAAGGACGTCTTCGGAAGTTTAGCCTCTCTATCTTGCAAACAGCTATTTATCTTGTGAAAAGAAATGGCTCCTTACCTGAAAAGTTGACAATGGCGTCCAAGATGCTCATTATTAACGATGCACCGGTGGAGTCAATATTCAATTTCTTCAAAGGCTCATGAAAAAGGAGACCAAACGAAGGATCCAACGATCTCAAAGAGAGCTTAAAATACAAATACAGAATTATTACAATTTAGTTTATAGATTATTGTAAAATGAATGAAATTCTTGATTAAATGGAAATGGAACTTTTATATTCTTCTTCAAAATCGAACAGGTTGAACAGTTTACATTGTGGAAATATGTCGATATTGAATCAACTGGTTCAGATAATAAGTGTTGAATTAATTAAGTTATTTGAATCAGTCAACACGTACAGATCCCTTGTAATAAATTTGCGGTTCACTTAAAGAATCGTGTTTCTCATAAAGAATAATTAGACTGCAGATTTTTATGCATTTTGAAAGTTGACAAAATTTTCAAAATTGAGGATGTCAATGTATGATTTCTCCTCTGTTAAAATCATTAAGGGAAGAAATAACAATCAATGTAGTTTCTATTTCTTGCAATCGATACAGACAATTTTTATTTTGCATTAATCAAAGTTATTCCAATATATGAAAAACGTCAAGGAAAATAAGAAATTTAAGAAAAGATACACAGTGACGTAAGAGTCAATGGATAATTACATCAAAGAATGCTATGAAAAAGAAGTATTTCGATCGAGATTGACGCAGATGATAAATAGAAGCGGAAAGAATAATAACACAGACATTCTCAATATGCTGGAATTATATAATATATAAGACTACGTTTTTTTTCCGGTCTGGTGAATCGTATTCCTGAAAAGTATGTGCAAATAAATGCACGAATCGTGAACTGCCGTGACTTTGAAGAATCTATTTCTACATTCGAATTTATTATCGACATGCTAGCTGCTATACGCGCGGGCGCGGTTAGATCATTTGTTTAAGAACGTTACGATTCATATTCAGCAGAGACACAGGAGTCTAACTTGTTGATATTTCGAATAAAAAAAGAGACGTTATACATATATCTCAAACAAACTTTTCAATTGTACTGAATCATCTTGAGTAAAAGTAAACATTGATTGGTTTCAATATATTTTCAAGAAAATATTAAACATGTAGGTATTATTTACATGTATTTTAATATGCACGATTAAAAAACAGTTAATTAGTACGTTAAATACACATTGAATACATTCTGATTTCTTGCCAGGGTTAGTCATGAAAACACAGCTCTCATCTTGAATGTTTAAAATAGAAATATAATAAATTTTTTATATGTATAATAAATTTACTATTTTTCTAGAATAAGGGAAGAAACGCGCGTAAATTTTTGAACACGTTACCATTAAAATTTGATAATTGTTTCGAATGATCTTTCATGTTTGTTAGAAAAGAATAATTACCGTGATTAAGCTGGTTCCAAGGCACACGAACCATCCCCAGCCACCGTCCGGTGATTTTTTATTAATATCTTTAACGTTCGTCATGTTTCTTGACACTATTGTCCCCACATAAGATCAACGAAATTGATCAACGATTTAGCGAGACTTCAGGACGGAAGTCGGTCTCTGTTCGTGAACGTATTTCTCTATCGCTATCATATATCGCGATGTATAGTTTAATTACTGGCGTTCACTGCTTATCGAACCGATACATAATTCCGGTAGACAGGTGTTCGGTTTTCCTTGCCTCTTGCCTCGGTTATGGCCGACGAAACACTGTCACTTGACGGCAAACCGATTCGTTCTATGCTGCCCCTCTTTGTTCTTCCAGTCCATGGAAACCTACGCTACTGTGACAACATTGGTTTTATCACCCATAAATCCATAAGATGCCCAAAATCTTCGTCGTTTTCCGATTAACAAACCAGTTGGACAAAGTCGAGTCCGCTTTGGCCTAGACAGAAAAATTGTACACTCTTATCAGACAGAATAAATTTACTAGGTTTCAATCCTGTAATAAAACAGATACAGTAACATGGAGAATAGAATAATATTAAAATATCGAAATACTCCTTTCTTTTACTCGCCGAGATATAGCGAGTTAAAGGAAAAATGGAAATCGTGCATATCTTAAGCATATATTCAGAAACACCTGGTATATCGAAATGTTAATGAAATTGAAAAAACAAAATAGCATTTTCTATTGCTTTTTTGCACAAGATCCTACGATAATTTTTTCGCTATCTCGATCCAGTTAAAGTTAAAAAGCCAACATTTACTTCAAAGTTGAATAACTCGAATCAAACAAATCGCAAAATAATCAACAAATGATATATTTACGCGTTTTATGTTACCCGTGTGATGTTCCAAAGTTGCACAAAATTTTTGTTAACCGTCAATGTTGTCTTTATCTCGCTACATATAACTTTGTAAAAAACCAACATAGCAAAAATTTGAAAGAGAGCATCTGAAACTAGAGGTTTCACACTTCCAAACCATTGTTCAAGGATATCGATACAACAATTTTCGCCGAAGTTATGATCATGTAAACTGGTAGCAATTTTTCGGGTTCGCAGAGGTGATCCCTTAATTCTTTTGAGTGCATCTAGACTAGACAGCGCAGCGTGTTGTCTTTATGCAAAATAAAATTTTCCCACATGAATTGCAACAAACTGAAGTGAAATAAAAATGTATTCTCTGTGTTAATATGTTTAATAGGCTGAAAATAATATGAGAGTGTTTTCTCTCAAATTCTTCTAACGTACTTACTGTTTCACACTGAACACTGAACCTACCATCACCGGTCAAATTGACCGGTTCCAGATTTTTTACTTGACGATTATTGATATAATAAAAATAATTTCATAAGGAATGATTATATGTATAGATATCTTTAGTGGAGCACATATTACAACAGGATCTGCACGAAGTCTACATAAAATCAATCTTCATTTCTATAAGGGAACATATATGTACCTAGTTACTTTTAAGGTTCTGTGAGTTTAGCGTTAAATTACACCAACTTATTTTTGTCATAATGTAAATAAAACCCGCTGTCTAATTGATCAGCGACGGTTTCTTCTCTTGGGTTTATCGTGAATTTCTCAACACCGTGACATCATTTGAATGCTAAGAGATGCTGACATTCCGCTGTATCAGTACTTAGGAATCATTACTTATTGTTAGTAGAAATTCCACCGATGGAATTTTCTTCGGAAATCCACTTGCAGTATTTAATAGACCATGTGCATCGGAAAACAGGGATTGTTGTGATTATAGAATGCACTCGCAACCTTTGAGTCACTAATCTTCTAGGATGGAAACTTGGATTTTTAGAATTTTCTCGCCCAAATCTACTGGATTACATAGGAGAAAGAAAAAAATTTCTGGTTACCCAAGTTACAGTTTAACCTTTTTTTTTTATTTGTCGAAATTAGAGTTGTCACTCTTCGACATGTGGTAAGTAAAATTGTAAAAGAATTGGAAATTGTAAGAAATTGTTAATTTAATTAAAAACACGGTTCATTTGTAATTGGAAGACCCTGTATATGTATAGGTGACACAAGTGTGGGATCTGCTATAGACATTCGTTATTATCGAAAGTGTTTTTATCAGGTATAGCATGGTTTCAAGATAGCTTTCACGTGATTATAGCAAATTTTTCGTAAACTCTTTTTTCACGACTTTTCAAGGTCACCGTCAATGTTCTGCAAATACACCTGTAGTTTTTTTGCGTCTATTTGCTAGAGAATTTCAAGGCGAATATAACATAATATACCTATAAAAATTGCTTTTTAAACATTTCTTTTTTACAAAAAATTTGCTACAATCGAAGCAATGGAATAAAAATGTTTTACACGAAATATTATTATTTTTCGATGTAGAATGAGAATATGAAATAAAAAATATGGGTTTCCATTTGAAAAAGCGAAGTTGCCCTTCATCTGACCCTTAAAGGGCCATTATGGAAAAATGTGCATGGCGCCATTAAATGTGCCCCTTCATATGAAGAATATTTTAATTGAAACATTTTTAGATATTCCTGCTGGTTTCCGCAATAATTGACTGTCTCAAGATAAATAGACCACCCTGTATTTTATAGAAACACACACATATATATATGTATATATTTTAAAATATATTAACATTTAAAAATATGTAAGCATTTACAGCACTCAAAATGTACAGGAGAAAAGATCAGTTTAATTTTAATTAAATATTTATACTTATACATATATGTATAGATCACATCATTGGGAAAGTATTTATTACGTAATTATAAAGAATGTAAGTCAAATAAAGTTCGATATTTTCAAGAATTTCTTTATCTTGGTCAATTTTTTTTAACGCGCGAGTAAACTTTACAAACTTTATGAAATGTATATTATTATTAAATAATTATTATCGGTTCTGAATAGTAGATATTGTAAACAGAAATGATTACGATGACTTAAGCTTTAATTCACGTATCTAGAGTTATGTAAAGTTGTAGAAAATATTAATATCACGAAGGGTGAAATGGTCCATTTTAGATTTTTCATTTGACAATTATTGAAATTGTAAGGGGGTTTACATGGGAATTTATTGAATATATTTATTGACTCCGACTGTAAATACGAAAGATATTTAGGTGTTCCCGTTTATGTGGTACACCCTGTATATTGTAGTAAAAATCGCACAAAATATAAATAAATTTAATCTTGTTATTTTTATAATACTATACACATCAGTCACTTCTGATAGTCTGTAGGTTAAGTGTTAATTCAATTTCAATCGTAACAACGTACTTGTGGAATTTAAAATTAGAGAAAATACATATGTATGGTCTTGGTTTTTATAGAATTGTGCCTACAATTCAGTTTACACACGTGCACCTACGCGTATTGGCTTATCTGACGATAACACTTTTTCTAGTATATTTGTTTTACATTTTTTAAAAGATAATCATGTTATAGAAAAATGTGTGTCCACATGATACATTTAAGATACAGCAAAAACCATTTTGTATGAGATGTATAATTGAAGATCTATAGATTATGTAAAATAACGGTATTGTTTTATGTATTATTAGTAACAGAGTTTTCAAATAAACCAGTAAAATTGTACATTTGTACCAACATGCACAGTACAGCAATAAAAATTCAAGAATGGAATGAACGTCTGGTAAATACTTGTATTCTCTCTCTCTTCAAATGTAATAATTTATTAAACAGCAACTCTTATAAAAACTGTATGGTCACGCTTTTCAAATTTCCTGTGTGTTCAAGGTTCGAAATAATTGAAAAGCTTTTATAAATTTCATTTTAAGTTTAAAGTATCGGTCAAGTTCGTAGATGTTTACTCACCGTGAGTGGCGATGACAACGAGCACGACAGGCCAGTTCCAGGTTGAAAACTACACGCTCGACTTCGAAAATGCTTGCGCTCCACGACAGCCGGTTGATGTTCCATTATCAGCGCCGCGGTTATCAGTCTCCACTGTGATTCCATTAAAAATATGAACGTAATTCGAAAGAATTGTAATGAATCACAGGTCGACGTCCTCTTGAAAATCTGTATCCTTCACATTTTTCGTAACCCGGCAAAATAAACAACGGAGATTCGTTCTGAATCGCCAAACGACGCACAAACTCGGAACAGCTTACTCTGAAAGACATGCACTCCCGCTCTTGGGACTAACAATAAGACTTACATACAGTGAGTGTACAAAGTACTCGTACACCTTTCAAAAACTAATAATTTTTTTATAATTCTACCAAACGACGTGATCTTCTATAATCAATCATAAGCATTGATTTACGAAATGACATGAGCCTCCCACTCTCCCCACTAGTCGCTGACGCGACCGTACGCCAGCGTGTCGCCACTGTCGCCAGCGATAGTGGGTAGTGGGATTAGTGGGAAGAGTGCAAAGACGAGCTACGGTGCGTGGCGTGGCGAGAGGCGGAAGGGTAAGGGGCCTGGAGAGAGAAAAATATGGCAATCCTGCTCCTTACTACATATGTACATATTATCTTGCGCTCCACGTTTTTCGTTTTAAATCTTACAAGTATTTTCATAGCTATTCAAAGTTCACAATCACAAATTTTCAGGACTATCTGTACGGGGCTAGGAAAAATTAATTTATAGTTTTTAGTCCGTTTTAAAAACGTGGTATTTTTAAAAAATTTATTTTTATTTAAATTTCAGAATCTCTTCTGTATAGTTTGAACTTAACGAACAAAAGATGACTAAAGGACTTTAGTAACGAACTTTCTGAAAATATTAATGTAAACATTTTCGTATTTTAATATAGAAAATCGTACATAGAAACTTAAAGATTCTTGTTTATTGCTCTGACACAATATTCTTTGTAACAAATATAAACGTACGATTTCGCCCCCCGTATTATGGTTCGAAGTATTCACGTATTGATTTCTATGCTTATATCGTTGTTCAATGAATTATTATGGGTATGATTAGGTTCAGTAAACATTCCCAAAGAAGACGGATATACGAATGTTGTATCTCTTTTCTCACATGACTTTTTTCTAGAATGGCCATTCGGTGGTACACTGTGACGCGGTAGTGCATCCACAAGTTTATCATATTATATCAGTTACAACTGTTTTATTGACAAATAGTGACTTACACCACTTTTTGATTAAACGGCTCACTTATCGCCGCGCCGCGCGCCGCGCCGTATGCCTGCAAATCCAGACTCTGACACATCGCACAATCGGCCGTCACTTCGTTATTTTTGCGAGTTTGCCTGGAAGAGTGGTGAAATGTTACACTTATGGTCGATGCAGAAATATTGATATCACACGCAACAGTCTTCCCATAAGAGCGAAAGGGACAAGGCTTCGGAACGCAATGGGCAAATGTCACTCATGGAAATGAGGACTGAACTGTTTGTTGTCGTTCCGGGGTAAATCTTGAGAACGAGAGACAACAGATTACTGATATATCTCTGGTCACTGGTTCGACCGCGATCGCCACTGCCGCGCCGCGCCGCGCCGCGCATTTCACAGAGAGAGAGTGAACGCGGCCGAATTAAGCCGAGTTTTCTACGCCGATTATTTTCTCTTGCGAAATGTGACTGACTCGAATTAACAGAGTATGTATAATGTAACATGATACATCGAATTTGAATATACACTCGCCGCTGGTCAAGTTCTGCCGCGCGCGTCCGTGTCACAGTGAACGCGATTTTTTTCCCGGAAGTGTCGCACACATACTTGCCAGGATAATAATATGTTCATGCCAATGACAAAGGCTGATCGTAATACTGGTGTCAACGTTGACAATGTGCGTTTCCGCGGATCTCGTTTAATGGAAGGACGATCCGCGACGGTCGCGATCGACAGCTGGATTGATTAACGGATGCAATAGGGAGATGCTTGCACCACTTCCATCGAGATAACGATGCCGAAATTTGTGTTAGTAACCTTTCAAGAATTCTTTGAACTTATTATTTTAATGCACTGTGCGAAAGTCTTGTACCGCCTACCTTATACAGTAAAAACTTGATCTAAGAAAAACCATCGGATCTGTGCTGTTTCTTAGATCCTGTGAAATATCCTAGGTCGGAAGAAATGTTTAATTTTCGAGTCAAAATAGCTCAGAGTGCAAAAGGTTAATACTTACGCACGTTACTTAACGACGTGTGTGTGTGATTATTTCACAATATTTAAAAAATCTTCGATTTATAGGTAAGGATTTCATAACGAATTAATGTCACTAATGTCATGATTTTATTTAAATTCCGACACTAATTTTATAACAGAAGTAATTCTGAACTAATTGCTTGAAATTTTTGGGAAAAATATGATTAATCATGTAATGTAAAGAAATTTTACATGAAACACACAGTTATATCATAAAAATATTAAAAATGATATGAACCTGTCATTATTTCGGCCACTGTATTTAAAAACACTGAAGGTGACCTTCATATCTTGATAAAAAAGTGAAGTAACAAAACTCAGATTGCAGCACTGTATGTCCCCCTAGGAACCATGCAACATTTTTGTTTGAACATGTTTTTCGGACAACAAATAACTTAAAAGTTATTTGAGATCGTCGTGTTATTAGACTCACCCTGTAGATTGGTGCCCCAGAGTCGAGGCTCGAGTGCTAAGGGTTAATTTTATATAATCATTTTTCTGTGAACTGTTCAATTTATATGCAACTCTTCCAATTTGGGGTGATGTGAAGCAGCCAAGAAGTATTTTTTACGTTAAATACTCACAATCAGTACACAATACTACAAAAATAATGATTCTATAATTAGCCAGACTTTTGAACAATCGAATTAATTTGTTAATTAGCCTGAGAGTTTTGAATTAAGTAATCATGAAAGAGATTCGTTATCATCGTCGTCGTTGACATTATTACCATTATCAGAGTCACTCCAATTTCTCTTCTTTAGTAGAACTACTTCAATTAGAGACTGCAACTGGAAGTCTTCGGGCATTCTGTGAAGTAAGTTTGAATATAATGCCTTTAATTAGATAAGATAATTGCCATTATGTTTTAAGGTGGTAACATGACAAAAATTTTATTGTGATATTTGTGGCAATTGCAATGTACATCGAATGATTGGTGATATTCTGAAAACGTATATTTCTTGATTCGTTAAAATAATTTGATAATATTTTATAGTGTAATTGTTAACATACCATTATTAAATCATTCTGGACATTAAATGACTTTATTGCAATAATAAAAAAGCATGTGGAAATGTATAATGACCATTAATGCATTAACTGGCAAATAACGAAATAACTACTGACATTACATTGTTTCAATTCAAATACTAGGTACTATAAAACTTATTTCTTGGTTTGTTGAAATATAATTTTATAACATTTTTTTATTTATTTTTTATATGTACATTCATTTATAAAATATTAATATTAAAATTCTGAAACTATATTGGAATAAAAACTTTCATTCTGAATATGAAATAACTATGTATATGCATTAATAAAACAGTATATGGATAGAGGATATATACCCGGATAGAGCAAAACTACCCAGGTATCTCATAAGTAACAGCTCTACTTTTCAGCCAGTTTTCGACTCGCTACGCCTCCTTTCCTGGCCGCGCGTCTCGCTTCCCGTGACGCGGACGCGGCCCTAGTCCTCGAGGCAGCTCAGGCGCGTACCTAACCCTGGGAACAACCTGGGTACGCGCCTGAGGTGGCTCGAGCACTAGGACCAACTAGGACTAGGGCCGCGTCACGGGTCACGGGGAGCGAGCTGTGCCGCCGCGCCGCCGCGCCGCGCCGCGCCGCGCCCGGAAAGGAGGCGTTAGCGAGCCGAAAACTGGCTGAAAAGCGACTGTCGTAGTTGGGCCGACCACTGGGCCCTATGTCATTGATTCCAATTAGTGTTCGGATAAATGGAGTTCTACTGTACTCTCGAATATATTATTCATATCGATGTGAGTAAAATGTACAAGTCCAACGTCAGCACATGATCATATAACAATTGTTACATCTGTGTGAACGATATTACTAGTAAAGTGAAAGTATCTTAAGATAGGTATTTCCATAATGAATCGAATGATAGTAAAAGCTATATAGAAATAGAATACATACAATAGTTCTATATACGGAGTAACTAATTATACAATTGTCCATATTATCTTTTCATTTCAGTATTGTGAGCAACGAATTGGAGCATGTATTAAAATTCTGTACACACAATAACTAATTAGAACATGCACTCAAATATTCCCATAGAACCAAACGAAACTTGTTCTTATTAATTTAATAAATTTAATGAAACTTGAAAATAATTAGAACGAACTAATGCCACATTTGGATACAAACTGCTGCATCTATCATTTACAAATACAAATAGTTGTTATTCAATCATATTTCGCATTACTAAATAATATCTTTGTAAGAAAGAAAACTTCTATATGAATAACTTCATTATACAATAAAGTAATTATTAGATTGTTTGTTCTGCCTATGAATTTTAATCGACCTAATTTCATTTTGTAGTTAAAAACAGATTCTTATGCAAATAATATGCAGTTTGAAAAATTGATCTGCTCGTCATTTTGAAGAGCACCGATCCAAGATAATTACGTTTCAAGTGTTACACGAAAATTGACACAAGAGCATCAGGAATACGTGTTACTAATGGGTTAAATTACCTGTGGTGTACAGTAGCTGCGGTTTGGATATTTATTTTGAATCTCCTCTGGTGACAATCAGTAATTTGAAACTCGTTTCTACACATCTTTTAATGAGCTAGACTTATTGCCCGGTCTAACAATAAGACAGTGTAACAGAAAAACAGAGTACATAATTACACTGTTTACTATTTTAATAGTAAAAATTACTGTTTATCATTTTAATAGTAAAAATTAATATTTATTATTTTAATAGTAAATTTAATGTTGATAGTACAAATTAATGTTAACCAAGTTATTATTTTATTAGATAAAATTCACGTCTATTAATTTAATAGTGGAAATTAATGATGTTTATTATCATAATAATAAAAATTGATGCCGATGAAACCCGACGTCTACCCTTGGAAAGATGGAAATGGATACACATTGACAATTCCGCGCTGTCTATTGTAACGAAATTGTTAATTCCAGTTAATTTAAACATTTTCAAAGAGTCGAATGTTTATAAACGCACAAGTTGTTTAATAATTTCAGTAATCAGTTTATACGAGAACGTAAATGAGATTTATCACACATTTGAGTCATATGTGTTGCCGTTGCCTTTTATCACATCGAAACGTGATAAACGAATTCGGAACGCGTAAACGGTACTGCTGAATGCATCGCGAAATGCAGTTTTATTGCTGCCGTAACAGAGCAGATTATTGTCGAGTTGAAATTTATATGCGCACCCAGTGCCGAATTAAGACATTTAGAGGCCCTGAGCACTTCAGAGATTTTGAGGCCCCCTTATACAGTAAAACCTCGATTATCCGAACTAATTGGGACCGAGGTGATTCGGATAATAGAATAGCTTGAAAATTACTTGTTAAATAAAGTGCTACTGTTGTAATTAGAAATGATAAAGTGTTACAAGCTGTTTTCTCGGAATCTAATGGAAATATCGACATAATTTTTTTTTTTTAATTAAATGGTTAAGGAGGATTACTATTTTAGTATACATATATGTACATACATTTTTTCAGAGTAATTTTTTGGGGGAGAAAAGGGGGCCCCAAGATTTTTTAAAATGGAAAGAGAGAATTATTGATTTTTTGTTATTGGGATACCTCTGGAAAAAGTGTTTTGTACCAGAGAAGTTCGAATTTTGCTCGTTCGCTACTGATTTTCATATTTCCACTACTCTTTCGTTCTTTTCACTCGCACACACGTGCGTGATAAACACTTATTGTTAGAAATATTATTACTAGACTGCGGACCTTTATATGCAAAATAAATATTGTCTTCATCAATTGTAAGGAACGAACGGTAGCCACATACAGAAGACTCTTTATTTGATAATCTTAATACGTTGAAGATAATAGATCGGCATTTTTAAATTAGTTTAATCTTCTCACCGTTTTACACTGCACTAATTCTCGTATTTGTCATAAATTCATACAATTCGTAGTTTAATTATTATAGGTACTACATATGTAAAAGATGTAAAATTCAGAAGGTTTCTATGATGTCCTCTGGTGCACACTGCAAAATATCGACGCATAATTTTTAAACATAAAACATGAACAATGAAGACATATGAAACGACAGAACTTCGTACAACTAATTATGTGAATTGTCTAATGCAAGTGTTTCCTTCAGGAAATAATAATTCCTATACATGTGGTTCACAAATCAAGTATCAATTTATATACAATAATTAGTAGGTTGCAAAACATAGACTTAAATTAGTTGCACTTTACAATTAAAATCATGTGGAAGGAGTAGCTAATAAATTTTGAAGAATAACATCATTTGTCACCTTTTAACACATTGCCGACCGGTGATTATTCATAATTTTGAAAAATCTATGGTACATGGCTAAACACTTTTTAATGGAACCTTCAATAGCAACAGCAATTTTCATTGTGAACTAACAAGTCACCATCAATAATAACGTCATCTGATAGTTTCATTTAAGATTGCAACGTAAAAGAAAATTTCTATGCTCTCTTTTGGTACAGCACAATTATTGAAAATCCTATTATTATAGGCTTCCGGTAGGTAAAGTGTTAAAATCAAACAACTTCCAAAGCTGTATCTATGTTTATGATTCATTGGATACAAACTAAATATGTGCAATAAACTGGAAAATATACGTAATTGATTTTAATTTAATTTGTGAGGAGAGATTATAATATCTCACAGATAAGAGGAATCTAAACAGAGGACAAAAAGAAAAGAATAAAACTCCTAATTTCAATAACCGATAATATAGAATACTATTTGATCAGTTGCAAGAAACAATGATTTCTACAGAGGTAGGTATCTACACTTTCACAACTCACAATCAGATTTCAATGTGAGTACGCCTTAAGGGTGCCGATCCAACTCGAGCGAGAGTGTGGTGGCACACTCACACACCGCTAGATAGTGTATACGTATACGTGACCTCAAAATTAGTTTGAGCTCCGTCCAGTAGGGGAGCTGGATACAATTTCTACAGTTGAATGTCGAGAAGTACAGCAGCGCCAACGGGACACTGCATCAGAAATGTTGCCGGTAAGTCAGGTTTCATCACGCCTGCTTACAGAGCCTCCCGGGCAGATATCAAGCTGCCGAATAATGTAAATTACGCCTCGGAAACGCAAAAGTAGACCACTTTCGCAAGCTCCAGCGCTAGATTGATCTTTTATCTATCGATTCTGACTACGTAGGGCCCCTAAATGTGCATTAGCGAGACGTGATTAGTCACGGGCTGGACCATCGCGCAACGCGCCTAGGCACACGTACGCGCTGCCCGAGCCGTGAGTGTGTGAGTGCCTCGCGCGGTACGGTGTCGTGCCTGCAGAGCCTCCCGGGCGGATATCAAGCTGCCGAATAATGTAAATTACGCCTCGGAAACGCAAAAGTAGATCATTTTCGCAAGCTCCAGCGCTAGATTGATCTTTTATCTATCGATTCTGACTACGTAGGGCCCCCAAATGTGCATTAGCGAGACGTGATTAGTCACGGGCTGGACCATTGCACAACGCGCCTAGGCACACGTACGCGCTGCCCGAGCGGTGAGTGTGTGAGTGCCTCGCGCGGCACGGAGTCGTGCCTGCAGAGCCTCCCGGGCGGATATCAAGCTGCCGAATAATGTAAATTACGCCTCGGAAACGCAAAAGTAGATCATTTTCGCAAGCTCCAGCGCTAGATTGACCTTTTATCTATCGATTCTGACTACGTAGGGCCCCCAAATGTGCATTAGCGAGACGTGATTAGTCACGGGCTGGACCATTGCACAACGCGCCTAGGCACACGTACGCGCTGCCCGAGCGGTGAGTGTGCGCCACACACTCTCACTCGAGATCACCAACGTAGCATCATCGTCAGCCGTATAACCATATAAGTTACCGGCAACACTTCTCATTCTCTGTTTTACCGATACAGTGACTGAATCCGGGTGACTGTCGTGACTGAATGATGTGAAACAGACGTAAGCGCTCGTAGCGGAAAAAATGCCGAAGCTGTACTTTCACAGAACGAATCCTTTTGAGGTGTATTTCTGCGGCGTGACGAACTGCTGTTTTAAATAGGTATGGTTTAACATAATAATCGTTGCATTGACATTGTATGTGTCCCCGCTAGCGCTGGAGCTTCCAACCTTTTCTATAAAGATCCTACTTCTCTCGATATTTAAGAAAATGTATGTCTCTTGACAGTGGCAGCACTGTCGCGCCGCCAGTGCTTCTCGCCGCTGCGCTACAAGCTGCCGAATAATGCAAATTACGCCTCGGAAACGCAAAAGTAGACCACTTTCACAAGCTCCAGCGCTAGATTGATCTTTTATCTATCGATTCTGACTACGTAGGGCCCCCAAATGTGCATTAGCGAGACGTGATTAGTCACGCGGGCTGGACCCTTGCAACCTTGTATACGTATACAGTATCTAGCGGTGTGTGAGTGTGCCACCACACTCTCGCTCGAGTTGGATCGGCACCCTTAAAGACTGCAACCACATACTTTGGAAGAATACTACGCAAGATACTTCAGGGGTTAAATGTATGTAGAGTGTACAGTGTACAGTGTACAGTGTACAGTGTACAGGGTGTATAAAACGTAATGGTCATCCGTCCTAGGGGGGGTGAATCTACACCTCTGGATCGGTAGAGATTTGTAAGAGAAACTTGCCGCAAAATTGTTTACAACAAAGAAAATTGTTGTTCAAGTTTGTTTTAACATTAATACATTAATACATTAATACATTAATACATTAATAATATAAAAGGAGCCACATGTCGCAAACAAATAGTTATTGAGATATAAGCTGTTAGAGTTCTTGCAAAATTTGATTGTGTGGAATTATACGTATAGACCAAAGCCTACTATGTACTACAGCACACACCACCGTGTCGATGAGCCAGAAGCCAGAACATGATCGTGCGCGTGCCCTAAGCCAAACGAAGTTCAAAGAGACATTCGTCGCTAGGCTCGTTTCCCTGCCCATTCGGATCATAAATTATTGAAAGTGGAATAAGTCCATTTCGAGCTAAAAAATCGTTTATTTTTTTTAACAATTTTAATAATCATTATTACATTTTAAACTTTAACAGAATTATAGTATTAAAAACAAAAACATCACCCGAATTGATTAACCTTCGCCAATATTTTTAAATTCATTCAAACGCTAACCCTTAAATATCACGATATATGAAAAAATGGACTTGGTCCGCTTTCAAAAATAAAACGCGGCTCGTATGTATAAAGTATAAAAAGTATAAAGTATAAAGCCTTATTCTTTAGACTAGTTTAGACCTTTAACTACGACGGACAACAAAAAATTTATGAGATTCGCAAAAATTTAGAAATCGACTTTTCCACTTTTTCAGGTCAAAGAGACCACTGTGCGCCGGATAAAAAGCTCGTCGGCCCTGTAGTAAGTTACTACTTTTGTTAGTAAGTAAGGCGTAAGGCGAGCCTGTATTCTCCTCTTGCACTCACGCGAGTCGCAGCAGAGTAGCGGAGGTGGAGGTATAGTGCCTCGCGCCTCAACGAAACGGTCCGTAAGCAATCAGTTGCCCGCACTTGAAGTATATTAAATATACATATATTAAATCTCTTGTATCTGTCGAGTTTTACAAAAAGATTTTAAAAAGCACAAGAAAAATTCCACATTTGAACCAACCTTCTTCACCGTTTATTTTCTAATTGCAGATGCTACGGTAGCCATATTTCATTCCTCTTAAGGACCAGTACTTAGTGCGATGGCATTGTGTACATAGATAAGAGAGTCTTCGAATTCGTTTGTGTCTTATTTCGTTCAGTCAAAAACCACCCAGGTGTCTGTCGTACAGAGTACAGAATTAGATAATTAAAGGTGCTATTTTCCTGTTCTGTGTGTCGAACACGAGAAAAACTCGATTTTTCCCGGTAAGCTACTTAACAACAATTTTTGGAAATCAAGACTTTTTACAGTGATTTACATGCTCCAATGTGAAATTTGCAAATCGAACCGCTAAAACGTGTATAAATATACTTGTACTCGCGTATAGTGATCGTTTGGACATCAACTACACCCGTCCCTCAATTTACGCGAATATCCGTTCCATGTGGATTTGATTTACGCGAATAAAGATCGTGTAAATTGAATCTGTAAACTTGATAAGGTTCCAGTGACCACACTACTACCGTACTACTCCCCTAATGTTTTCCTTCCTTTCCGCATAAATTTAGGCGAATTTAGGTAAAAGTCCGGCGTAAATTGAGGTAAATTGAGGTAAATTGAGGTAAATTGAGGTAAATCTGCCGCGTTAAAACAAATACATACTCGCGTGAAAAAGTGCCGTGTAAATTGAGGGACGAGTGTATATTCTTCGCGTAATTACAACCATTTAACTCGTTGCAAAAGCGTCTACGTTGTGCTGCTTGTTTTCTGTTGACATTGTCTATCTCCGGTTCGTATGAAAAGTGACATTGAGATTTGTAACTCGAACAGCGTCTTAATGACCTTGTAACTTGAAAAAGATATTTTAAAGTTTAAAGTTTTGTACGCTCGATACGAACGCGTAGATCTCGTTTGTTTCCCACACGAACAATTGAAAAAGTGAATTTCAAAAACACTGTTCAATCTCGAAGATGTCTTGTGCTTTAGCAGTGATGTGCACTCGAGTCATGTGTCGTGTAATACTATACTCTCTAATGTAAAATGACAAAAACAGTTCACTTTTTTTGGATACTTCCCCTTTTATTTGAACAACTCTGACCTGTTGAAAAGTAAGTAATCAAGTTTTTATTTTCGGTGCAGTTGCAAAATATTCCATCAAAATATTATATATTATACATACATTACGTAGTGTTGCTATTCAAACGCAAGACATCTAGAAAGTTGAAAATTTGCATTTTTTGCAACAAGTAATTTTAGTGGAAACTGGACGAGAAATTAGAAAATTTATTGGCTATTGCATAAAGCTAAGATGCGCATTTATAGTAGTAGACATTTGTTTAAACAATTACATTTAACCCTTGGCACTCGACTCTGAGTCACTACTACAAATTGCTATACCATTATTCAAAATATTGTTTAGTTTAGATTATATTCAGAGTGTTCATGTCTAATTAATTACTAACCATTTAAGTATTGCATGAGATGTTATATCAATTTCGTGTCCATAAAATGAAAAAAAAATGATATACATAGAAATTATTCTAGGTCGAAAGAAATATTTAATTTTTGAGTTAAAATACAATAGCTCCGAGCGAAAAGGGTTAAAGTATAATTCATGACTTGACTACAGATCTTTATGCAAAATAAAAATTTTCTCGGCACGAGTACGTATACATTTTTTTCTTAAAATAACCCCGAGAACACAAATATATACATATAACGTCAAAACGAGGGGCCGCGGAAATCGTACTCTCCCCATTTTCTTTTGTGACATGTTCAATAGATTGAGAATAATATATGTATAGCAGTATTTTAAAATTCTTCGAATGTTTTCGCTGTTTTAAATTACACCTATTCATTTTTGTTGCGAATGCATAAAAATATAAACGCTCCGATTGTGCAACTTGAAATTAGAGTTTTTATTGTTTTGGCGCGTAAAATCGCGAGAAATATGACGTTTAGTGACGCTGTGCTTACAGAGTGAAGAATGTATGCCTTTACATGGGGAAAAGAATAAAGCAAAAGAGAATTGAATATAATAATCATAAAGAAACGAAGAAAGAATGAGAGGAGACTTAGTATTTCTGTATCAAATAGCTCCCGTGCAATGTGCGTAGACTCTACAAAGCTAATATGGTAACTAAGACTAACGGAACAACTACGATGACAACAACGAAGGACGTAAAGAAATATGGAAATAGTAGATTGCTCTATGAAGATCAAGAAAAAGAGGAGGAACTCACGCTGGAGGACTTGGCTCCTGATGGTGGTTGGGGCTGGATGGTGATGTTCGCCATGATATTAATATTCGTGAGTACCGAACAAGAATCAATTAAATCAATAACCACCATACAGGGTGTCCCGAATTTTAATCGCAAAACTTCAGGAGCCTGTAGGGGACCGAAAAACAAAGACAAAAAAAGTCTTTTAGAGATTTGCTCGTTTTTGCCTCGTTTTGGAGAAAATCGTAGAAAAAGAAACATAACAAGTTTGCATTATTGTACTTACTTTTGGTTTATTTTTTTTTTATTTACACGAATTGTTGCGATTTTCTCCAAAACGAAGCAAAAACGAGCAAATCTCTATAAGACTTTTTGTCTTAGATTTTCGGTCCCCAACACGCTCCTGAACTTTTGTCATTTAAATTCGGGACACCCTGTATAACCATAAATGATAAGTAGACAGCGGATCTCTTTATGCAATTATGGCTTTTTGAAATGTTCAAAAAATGCTACGATATATGGTAAAATACGACAGAATTTAGTACGATTTTAATTTATTACAGATCTAACAATAAGTAAGAAGTCTACTCACTCTACCACGGAAAATAAGATTTTATACGAAATTTATAAGGAAATTATTTTGTATAGGGAAAGTTAGATTTAATAAGATTTTATTCGAGCCAACAAAAATTGCAAATTGCATAAACATCCGCGGTCTAACGATAAAAAAAAATCACGACCAAGTACACCTATGAGGCTGTCCTTTAAAAGCAAGTAGAAGAAGAAAAAGTGAATTTAAACATTCATTTTTCACATAAATGTTTAAAAATGAATAACTAATCAAGTTCCAGACATAGTGTTTAGCTATTTGGTTTTTGTTGTGTCATAGGTTACGATATTTGGACCGTCTTCATCGTTTGCAATTGTATATGCTGACCTCCTTGACGCGACAGGTCAACCTGGAACTGCCTTGACTGTATTTAATTCAGTTTTCATGATTACGTTCTCCATTGCTGGTACATTTTCCTTATTTTCTTTCTTAAAAACAATTAGCGAATCCGCGATTTTCTACGTTCCAAATTTTAATATCTAAGATGAGATGCGATGATTAGTCGACTAATAAGTTTTTTAAATAAGTTTATAAGTTATTTATTAGTCTATTTTACTACTAATTTGATTAGCCTACTAATATGTTTATAAGTTATTAGTATTCTAATTAGTTTTATTTATTATTATGATACATTCGGTTACAAGAATTGTTAAAATTTCTCTGTTCATTTATAGATCAATCATATTTCTAGTGTGCAACAATTTCACTTCGAAAATTGATTGAACAGAATTAAAGAATTAGTCTAATTGTAAAACAGTGAATTCAAATGTGAATCAAGTCAGTCATATAATGAGAAGTAGCGTAAACAAAATTCATCTAAATTAGTGAATTTAAATGAGAATTAGTATATAAATAATGATTTAACCATGTGAGATACAATATCATAATCTATAGTCCGTGATCTTGCTATACGTAGTCTTACGAATGATTAACATTCTCCTTCTCGAAAATCTAAAATCGTTCAAATAACTGTGACTTGTGGTGTATGCATGAAAAAGTACATATGTAGTTCTACTTTAGACAACAACCATAAACGTATACAAATGCCTTTGTGCTTGTCCTAGGGGACAACTATGATAACGATAACGCGTCATTGAGTAATTTCGTTTCACGAAAAGTTTCTGAGTAGGCAAACTTACGCGCGTCGCATTTAAGAGCTGATATCACGCGTCTAATGATAATAATCGTGACGTAAACACTTTGCACTTATTTCATTTAAGGATAGTCGTGACGATATTCGCTTCAAGAAGAAACTATTTTCTCAGTAATTAACCTCTATTGTTAGTACTCGAATGGTGGCTCCGAGGCGCCACTGAAAATTGAGTATTTATTCAAAATATTGTTTACATTATTAATAGACTGCTGGATGGATGTTTATGCATTTTCCAATTTTCCTGGACAAATTTTAAGAAAATGGAATGCAATGAAATCTTACTTTTACTGGGAAGAGCCGAGAATTTGTAGATCCGGCACAAATAAAAATTGTACAAAATGGATATAGATCCGCAGTCTAATTATTAAATATGTTAGTTTCTAATCAATGATCCAAATCTGCAATAAAAAATGGGGGTTCCCATTTAAGTTTTTGTATCTTGCTCCACCCCGACCCCCACCCCACCACCAGGGTGGGGGTGGCGGTGGCGGTGGCGGTGGGGGGTCGAGTTTGGTATAATTTTTTGATCCCGATGCATAGTTCTCGAGATATTAAAATGTCTTCGGATAAATCGTCCACCCTGTATAGTCCAGTAGCGTGAATTGTCATTTTTGGTTTATCACCGGATCGTAGACATAGACGAAATTTACAAGTGAACATACACTAACTAGGTAAGTTATCAAGTTGTTTTGTCGTTACCGAACATTCCAAGAAATTTGATGTCTTCTGACGCGATCAGGACGCATTCAAATATGACACATAGTCGGACGCATATATTTTCAGCTGTCAGAGGCTGGGAAGATCGACACGATAAGAGACGACACTAATTCCGAAATAGTTATTAATGTAAATGTCTGACAGCTCTGTGGGCGCCAGATAAGAGTGGCGCGAGATTTTTGTCTTGGTACGAGTATTACATTTATACAAAATTTGATTTGGCGATCACACTGTGACATAGCAAAAAATTATCTGGCGTAATTGCTTACCGCACATGACGTTTTCATAATGTTTACACTAGATACCACAAAGTGGGAAGACATTCACTTCGAATACGTGCACACGTGAATACCGATTCATTCAGTGAACGAGAATACATACCTACATATTAGGAATTTTGTTATAACGTCGGGGAAGAGTATATGTATATGACTGACAATGAGAAAGAATTCTATGTTACATGTTTACAAGAATAGAGACTTCTCTTAATCCGTGTAATTCGCTACATACTATGTATGTATCTCGCTTCCACGATGTCGAATAAACGATGCTACGGACGACATACACTATACACTACTGTACAAAAGATAAAAGCACCCTTATTAGCCGCCATATTGATTAGAAAAGAGTAAAAAATCAAATAAGAACACAGTATGTTTTGAAAAAGCATTCCGCTGTTAAATTGAATAGTTCTGAGAATATAAATGCAATAAATTAATCATTGTACGATATAATTTCTACATAAAAATACTGTTTGTCGTTATATCTTGTAGGTAATTATACTGGGTGCTCCTTTCTTTTTCACAGTAGTGTATCAGGGCCGGCGAGACCTTTTTCGGGTTTGCCCGGTTCAAAAATTTGGCGGGGCCAGAATACACATTAAAATCCTTTACTTGTTTGTTTGTCACACTTTCAAGTTGAATCATCGCTACTAAAAAAATATCTTGCATCTGTTTATGGTGTCATCGTTCTGTAAAAAGTTAAAGAAAATCGGTGTTTTCTAATCGGGTAATTTCCTTAACACATGATCCGATGTTCTCCGCAGCCGTGTTGCAGACGTGCCAACGTTTGATGTCAACATTTAATGTCAACGTCTGCAACACGCTGCAAAGAAATATTTCAATGCAAAGAGGGGAGAGAAAATCTTGCACCCATCTCAGAAATTGTTTTTACGAAGTTACAATACCGCTGTACCATCTTAAATAGCACATGGAGTAACATAAAATAGTGAAACGAGTAATTGGATATGCTTTTACAACAGGTTTAGTGACGAACACGTTGCTGAAAAAGTACGCGATGAGGCCGGTAGGTATTTTCGGCGCTGTGATTTTCTCAGTATCGAACATCGCTATGGCTTTCGTCACCAACTTCTACGAAATGGCTTTTTTGAATTTATCTCAAGGGCTTGGCCTCGGTTTGATCGTGACGATCTGTAACACGAATTTCAACGCTTACTTCGTGAAGAAACGAGCACCAGTACGTAAATGCGAGGCTGTGATGGCCGGCGCGGCGCGGCGCGGCGTTTTCTCCGACATACTTGTATTCATAATTTTTCAGGAAAACTCTTGTGTTCTAGGTAATGAGCGCAGCCCAAGTCATCATTGGCTTAGGTGGGATTGTGTATCCCATAGTGATCGAGAAATTAATGACTGTTTACGGATTTCGTGGTGAGTTTGATAAAGAAACTTCGAAATAAAAGCATAACACTGAATTGGAAGATACATTTGTTTCAAACGTTTATAATGAGAACATTCGGTAATGTCTTGATCTAACAATAAGAAAAACCCTCGGGTCCGTGCTGTTTCTTAGATCCAGTTGGTCCAGTATTATTGCGTGTCCTTATTATTAACACATTAGCTATCGGTTATTATTCCATAATTGCTGAAAGTCGATGGTTCATGGTTCATGGAAGGATTTTTTAAAGAATCCTCCAATGGCAACAGCAATTTTAATCATAAACCAACAGCTCACCCTCAATAACAAAATCCAATAATTTCCGTCGGGATCATTGTGTAAAAGAAGATTTTTAAGCTTCCATTTGGTGCAGCACAATTATTGAAAATCCTAGATCAAGGCTTGACTGTATTTGTTAAAACTATAATCATTTCATGTTCACAAAAATAGTAATACACTAATATGCGTTCATTTTAGCCGCATGGCTGTGTTCATATGAACATAATTTAGTTATTTATTTAGTTTTCAATGAAGAGATTCGATTGGAATATCAAAATAAAAGTTGCATTTTAATTGAACGTTACAAAAACTGTTACAAACAGAATTTTGTTACTGTTAGCTGATTTCTTGAGGAAATGTTCCTTGTATAGTCTTATTTTAATGTATGTACTTTTATAGTCTTATTTTTTGGGAGTCTGAAACAAATCAAACCATATAATCGAAATAACAGATCTACAGTACGAGAAACGAATTTACCATCCACATGATCAATGTATAGGTACATATTAAAATTTGCAAACATTAATAATCCATAATCCATATAAAATACGATAGAATCTAGTACGATTTTTATTTACTTCAGACCTAAAAAGTCCACTATCACGGAAAATAAAATTTTATTTTATTCGAGTTTCTTAAAATTCGTTTACAAAAATTTCATAAACATCCGCAGTCTAATCATAAGATTTCGATGCAGCTAGATCTTCATTTAATTTATAATTTCAATGTAATCTTCACAATTTTTGCGGGTGTCTCTAATAATGTACAATATTAATTTAATTAATTCATTGCACCCTGTTTGCTCATTCACGTCGTTCAAATTGCATAGAAAATATTTTTTATATTCTCACAACCGAAGGTGATATTTAGATAGCTAGTTTTAAGTGGACCACCCAATATATGTACTGAAATATTTCTGTTACTATCGCGTGTTAACAGGCACTGCATTAATAACGGGTGCCATGAGTTCAAATTGCATCGTTGGAATGACTATGATGCATCCAATTGAATGGCACACAAGGAAACCGGAAGAGGTTCGAGCGGAGAGAGCGCGCGAGAGAGAAGAACGAAAATTATGTGGTGTAACATCGGTGAATCGTCGTTCCATAGACATAGGTCACCTCTCCGCTCCTGCGAAAACAAGATGGAGTAGCTTGACAAGCCTGAAAGGCGATGGCGGAAAACAAATTCCTCTTTTAATTGAAACATTGAAGGTCAGTTCTGAAATCTACAATATGCTCTCCTAAGACATACTTTCGATCGGTTGAAGAATAAATGAAATCCAATAATCGTTCTTATACAGTGAGCCAAAAGAATATTCGGACACTTTTAATCCCAGCTAGCCAGATAGCACAAAGACGTCTGCAGTTGGACATTCAGACCTCGTAAAGATGTTCCTGAACGTCTTGTGTTAGAAAACGGTACGTCTTGTAGACGTCTCCAAGACATTCGGGAGGTCTTTAAGAGTCCCTAAAAACTCTTAAAGGTCCATAATTGTTAATCAAATTAAAAGAAGGGGAGAGTAAAAATAGATTTCGACAAAAACGAGTTCACAGTTAAACCAATTCATAGAAAAACGCATGTGGAATTGCCATAAAAGTGTAATAAAAGTAACAATTGCAATTAAAATCGCAATAAAAAATAATAAAAATTAAGATTACAATAAAAAATGGAATTGAAATTGAAGTTGAAATTGATGAGCTGAATTTAAGAGTTAAATTCGAAGTTGAAGTTGAAGTTGAAATTGAAGAATTGGAATTGAAGTTGAGGTTGAAATTGTAGTTCAAATTGAAAAGTTGAAATTGAATATAATATATATATATATATATATATATATATATAATATATAATATAATATAATATAATATAAGAACCACGCTGTTTAGGTCTTAAAGACGTCTATTCAGGACGTAAGACTTTCAGACCTAAAATAGACGTAAAATGGACGTCGTGTGCTATCTGGGAAAGGACGATAACTTTTTTAACATCGAATCATACGACATGGTGTTGTTTAAGAAGTTAGAACAATTCATTTACTACATGACGCGTGAAAATGAAATTTTGAAAAAATTGCAATCGGTCGGAATTACAAAGAAAATAATAAAAGTTGTTGCTCACAACATTTTAATGTGAGTCAATATTGAAAATTTAAAAAATACGTTTTGCAAATCTTTGTGAATTATATAATACATATTCTGAAAATTTCATAAAAATCGGCGTATGAGAGAAAGAAGAACTACATGCAGGCATTGAAAGATGCAAAAATTTATCCGAATTTGAGAAAAAACATTAGATAGGTAGATATTACTCGATAAAAAAGCAAAGTAATAAAAAACACAGATTAGAGCACTGTAGATATGTCCTCCAGGAACAACAAATAACTTACGAGTTATTTCGTTATTTGAGATCGTTACGTTACGAGACTCACCCTGTACATAGTGATAGGTACTTACCCATAATTGTCTGATTAAAATTATGTAGTTACATACAAAATACTCGAGAGTCTCTGTAAGATGTTTCACGATCGTTTAAATACGTTTACCCTCTCTCGTTGTTAACACAGGAGCCTGCAAAAAGGGTAGCCTCAATTTCAGAGCTCGAGGACGAGAGCAAGATTCACAATCGAATGAAGTCGGGCTCGATGCGAGAGCTGTTGACGAGACGCATGTCGGCGCTCTCGTCCACCAGCGTGACAAATTTGGTGACGAGTATTGGCGCTTTTGGTGACAGGAATCATTTTGAGAAAAATAAGGAGAAAAGAAACGAGAAAGGCGTCCAAGTATCCATGAATGACGAGAATAACGAGAAAGGTCCTTTAAAGTACGTTGCGTGTACATATGTCGTTCGAAAGTTTCGGGAGCAGTCTTCCTTTCATTAAAAAGCATCTCTTTCAGAAGAACATTTACAACCATTCTGCAAATTATAATTCAATACATTTTTTTAGAAATTTCTATTGTATGAAAGAACGAGGTATCGATCCTCTCAAACTTAATTGTTCCTTATTAAATAACGAAGCTGAAATCGCAATTTTGTTATTCTTCATTTTCGACTTATATCGTCATGGAGAACCACCCATAAATTTTCTCCCACCTGTAGTCGAACATTATAGTAGTAGTATGTAGTCGTACACTGCCGCTCAAAAGTATGTGGACACTTGCCGTGTTCATGAAATTTCTGATATATGTATGTACCGGGTATTTTACCTAACTTCTTATAATGGTATAATGTATATTTTTATTATCAAACAATATTCGTTGCTTAAGTCTATTATGAATACCTATGTAATGTATTCTAGTAGCACCAAAATAAACAATTTGGTTATTCAATTTTGTTAAATAAATAAAAGAAAAACTATGGGATCACATAGATTGACAAGTTCGAAAACGATGTCCCAAATCTGAAAAATATTTGTGGGACATCTTAGAATCTGAGTGGAACCTTTATTGATACTGAAATAATGAAAAAGTTAATAGCCAATATATAGATGAAAAGAAGATATAATAATTTCTTATCATTATCGGTGAGATATTTAATAAATTATTATTAAAATACATGTTCTCTAACACTGTACGAACTGGAGTACATACAAGGTAATCAAATTTACAAAAGATATTATAATTTTTTTCAGGTAGTTATAAGAATTAAGGAAGTGTCCACATATTTTTGAGCGGCAGTGTATGTGCATGCGACGTTCTATTGAAATAATTATTTTAATCAACTTCTACTTCTACAGAGAAATTCTGGGCGACCTTCTGGAAATGTCACTGTTGAAAAACTGTCGTTTTTTAAACATGTGTTTTGGTATTAGTTTTGTGCTCTCGAGCGATTTCACGTTCTCTAGCCTGGTGCCGCTGATGATGGCGAACTCCGGTTACAACAAGGCTCAGGCAGCCCTCGCAATTACTATTAGCGCGTCTGCGGAATTAGCGTCGAAAATTCTGCTCGCAATTTTCACTTTGGTGGTCAATGTGAAGTCGAAATATATATTTTTTATTGCTATGATTGCCATGGCGTTCGCAAAGATTGGTTAGTAAAAAACAACACATTTTACAAACAAACAAACAAAAAAACACGATAACATCAAATTCTGAATACAAATGTATTTTTCTTTTAATGGTAAATCCATAAAATAATTTTAGAATCAACATTTTCTGTGTACAGAGTGTTATACATATTACATTTTCTATTTTTTGCACTTTATGATATATATATGATGTGGGACACCCTGTATATAGATATGTAAATTCTGAATGTCCAAACATTTTTACCGAATATGCTTATCTGAGAAAGTTAACCACCCCTGGACGGGTGGTTTTGGACACCCTGTATATTTACATATATGTATAAGATTGATTCCTCTTTTCAGGTTACTTGTTTTACAGCGACACATTGACCGGCACATATGCGATGATTGTAGTGATAGGAGTAATTAGATCGTGGATGTTAGTTCCGCAGACATTGGTGGTCATAGAAGACATCAGTATTGAAAAATTCGCGTCTGCATATGGAATTTGCGGTGCCATTAGTGGCATCATTTCTATTCTGTTTGGTCCAATTGTTGGTGAGTCCATTGAGAAATTTCAATATTATAAATATTCCCAGTCAGCCAATCCTGCATGTAATAACATAAACCGAGACGCCCTAATTATGCTAACAACGAAAAGTCTAATACAAAGAGCGGAGTTCTGTATCATAGAAGATGGATCGCAGTTCGAACATATGTTGTAACTTGATTTATATTGTAAGAAATAATTTTTTTCATTAAAATTACGTTTGCACAAAATTTCCAAGTTTGAGGTCATTTGAAGGTCGTAGTATAATACATACACTGTTAAATTCCTCTCGACGCGCGACGTCAGAAACAATCCCATGATGTCCAAAGCATGTGATGCCGTTTTAAAAAGTCAAGGTGACCTTTAGTTTTTTTACGTAAAAAGCATTTTTTCAGATTTAAGAATATGCGAACATGTGGCTCACCTACCAAGTACTGAGAAACTTTTGTCTAAAACATTTTTAATTACACTACCGGAAATGCCTAAAAAATGCCTAAAAAAAATAACTTAACGGACACACCCTGTACATATAATACAAACTCTGTTTACGTGCGTTTATGTTTTTTTACGATTACGATTTTTACGTTTTGACCATTAACTTCATCAATCGATTGATCCAATCGTCGATTTTCCGATGATTTCTTCTTTTAATCAACGATTGACGATTGACGATTGACGATTGACTTCATCAATCGATTGAATCAATCGATTGAATCAATCGTCGATTTTTCGATGATTTCTTTTTTTAATCGCACACATTAATCAAGCAATCATCAACTCTGTCTGTAGGTTTATTATATTATAATACTTTGAGGTACAAAGCTAATCCGTAACACTAATAAAAGTACCCTGACCGGCCAAATGAACGGTTCTAAATTTTTCATAAATATATATAGATAATAAAAATTAAGAGAATATAGGAGAAAAATTAAGGACAGATTCGGAATCAGCGCAAAAAATTCAATAAGAAAGACCCCCCCACAGTATATTGGGAACAAATTTGGTGTTGGACAGTGTAATCTGTAATCTGGTAGACAGCGGATCTTTATGCAAAAATAAATTTTCCACCTGAATTCCAGTAAGCCGCAGTTATATACTTAGAAATTTATTTTCTCTCTTAACCAATTCTCCTACAATTTACTTTACGGTTTCAGTGATTAGAATTTTCTTTGTAGTTCGTAATTTCCTAAAAAAGGAGAAAATTGATATCTATTGTATGCCTACACGTTCTCCAATAACTATAGATTAACGAAACCAAAATAGAATTTGATCCCGGTTTAAAGGAAATTAATTACTTATTAGACTCTGTTCAGAGTTTTCATCACGAGTCACGAGTCACGAGTCTGACACGATATAGGTTTTGCACTCCAAATTCACCCCTTTTTGAAAGGGTGAAATTGATTTATAAAAAGGTGAAATTGGTTTGCAAAACCTACGTACATATATTGTAAGGCAAGGGGTTAATTTGTTCAACAGGTTGAAAATAATGTAAAGGTATTTTTAAATTTGTCTAATGTTTTTAATGTTTAAAATTATACCTACCCATTTTTGTCATAAATCCGGTTATTTGGCATAAAATCCGCTGTCTATAATCTGGTATAATAATAATACTAATATAATAATAATAATAATAATAATTGTGGAAATATCATCATTGACAATTGACTTTGTGTCCGAAAAGGCTGCCCGGATTTTTCGACATTAATGAATGGTTTCAGGGTTGATGAAGGATTGGACCAACAGTTTCGTGGTCTGTCAGCTTGCACTTATAGCAATGAACGTCCTGTTCGTTATTCCATGGGCAATACAGTTCCTTTCAGTAGACTTACCAAAAGGGAGGAAGGAGCGGGCGGAAAAAATGGCTGCCCAATCTTCCGGTTACTCCCCGAATTGATGCGAACCAAATGAAATAGCGAAGGATAAAGCAATTTGTAAAAAAAAGACGGAGAATATCTTCTACTTGGGAAGCAGACTTTTGTACAAACGAAAACATTCCTTTAAAGTTTAATAAAATATAGCTATTACAAATGTGTGATCGAGTACTTCATTAGTAATTTTGCGAATTAATTTAATAACATCCTCGGCGTAAATAATGTTCTAAGACAGTTCTGCTGGGATTAGATATCTGAAAGTTGACGCTTTGTTAATTTATACGAATACAATGTCAGCAAAATATTGTAATCAATTCTAGATATAAGAGAATGGTCCAAGATTTTATATACATATATTGACGGTGTTATTATCAATGGTAGAAATAAAAGAAATTGTAAATGGATATTTAATTTGAATTGTTCTATTTTTTTGCGTCACATTAAGCTTATAATAGTACTTCATATAACATAATAATTTATTTGCCATTAGTTGTAAGTTACTCCTATTTATATTCTGTTGTAGTATAGTGTGTTAATTATTGCAAATGTTTCTGCAAGTTTATCTTTCTGTACCTCTTTACAAGAATTGAATAAAAGTTTATGTTTTTTTGAAAGAGTATATTAATTGAACGTTAACTTTTTCTAGCTGTTATTATATGTATATAATAAAATATTATCCGAAGTTGATTCAATGTCACGAAGTTGTGACATTCAGGATTTAACAATGAAATTAAATAAAATATTATGAAATGTTTAATAAATAATTCTTGAAGAAATATTTTTCGAGTACAATTGTATTCTTTTTATTTCTGAAAACATTACAATATCAATTGATGGGATAATATAATAATATCGCACACTAATGCATATTAATAATTATAAAGCAATCAAATATATCTCTCGTGCCTTAGATTACATAATCTAGCAATTGATCTGTTATTATAAGGATATCACACACTAAATATGTCTAGAACTTGAAAACGCAATATAAGATATTTCAACGCCTTTGCCGATATAATTTTCAAATATTAATTCGAAGAACACGACGTCTACGTAAAGCTTGCAAGATTCGATAGAGCTAAGAAAAAACTAAAAAACCATGACAAGTCTTGCTTCGCACGGTACATACTCGCATCACCAAACAGTACGTTTTTAACGTTTCTAACGACTATATATATCATTCGAAATTTTAAAGAGCTCCATCTCAAATAAGAACCTCTGAATTGCCTTTGTTTCGCGGCTCAATTTTTATTCGGTAGCCGTCCACCCTCTTGAGAATAATATCAACCTTCAGCCGGAAGTCTTTTTCTGTGAGATCCGACAGGATCCTGTAGTTCCGCAGGATTGTCGACAATAAAACCTTCAACTTTAACATCGCATATTTCCTTCCCACGCACGACCTATAAAAAACACACGCAATTTAATCGCCTCGTGCCTTCGTCAGGCCCCACCACCACCACCACCACCCTTCCAAAGAAGAAGACATTTCGGAACGAGTATCAGTTTACGCAAGTATCTGAGAAAATATTCAAACGATTTGAACCCCTTGCCGTACTTTCACGAGTCACACTCGTCATGTACGATTTCGCGCAACGTTAATTTTAACTGAAATATTTGATTCGTTTCTAATCAATATTTAAACACTCAATTAAATCTAGCTGTGCAGAAAATATCAATTGTCTTTTCGCTTCTACGACATTTTTCGGGATAAAGACAGAGGTTAAACAAATATGTACAGTAGTGTATATAATGTACATATACAAAAAAGAACTGTATACATATGTATACATTTACATTGTGTAAGTACGTGTACGGTCTTTTTAAACAGATTTTTGATCGCGTTATACGGGAGTTTACTGTACATATGTCGTTTGCATATTCAGCAATTCACAAATGAATAATGAAATTTTAATCATGAATATACTTCCATACACAAATAAATAGTAGATTATAAAATATTCAAATGATTTTAATCAAATATGTCCAGCAGACTCCTGTACAACGCGATCACAAAATTGTTTAAATGTACTGTGCATACACATACATATGCATTTGTATGCCTTGTGTCAGTCTGTGTACCGTATTTTTAAACAGTTTTTGTATATGAAAACTTGCTGTTACATAGAAAATATGTATGTCGTTAAGATATTCAACAATTCATAAATGCATGATAATGATAATATTTTCAAGAATAGGGTATACATTTCAAATATAACATTTACGTAAAACTTGGAACTTTTTATAAAAGTAAAATGTAATTCGAGTTTTAATAATAAAGCTTCCATTGAGTAAATAAATAAGTGGATTTGCCTTGTATACAGGATGTTCGTGTCATAGTAATGAATTTTTTTTTTTAATGAAAGGTTGCAGAATGGTTGCAGTACCACAGGTGCCATTATTGGAACCGCAGTGACTATTGAATGTTTGCAGAGTTTTCATAATAATTAGACAGCGGATCTTTATGCATTTATGAAAAAATTAACTGGGTGAAATATGAAACGATGGCAGATATAAAAAATCTAAGAATATTGTTGTTGTTTTCAACGTGAAAAGACTGTTAAGGGATAAAATTAATTTTTATTTAACTACTGCTTCCCACAATCGACGCAGAATATTTTTGTTTTCCATAAATATCCGCAATCTAATGACTCTATGACTAATATAAGCTCTACTATATATTTTATTGATATACAATAAATAATAATATATTTCCATCATAATGTCACTAAATAAAACAATGGCATTTTGTTCTATAGTTACCATTTACACATGCAAGATTTTATATTTTAATATAGTCGTTTATGATCTGAATGATGTACTTTCTACCAAAATTTTTAAATATTTTTTTACTATCTGCTTCCTTTGGACACTATTGCCAAGTTATTATTTAAAATTGATTTTTTTCTTTTTGTGCTCATTAGACAAAATAACGCAATAAGAATTATCAATCACTTACCTCGGCCCAGCACTGAACGGGATGTAGGAATAATAGTGCCTACTTTGCATTCGTTCCGGCAAAAAGTTGTCAGGATTAAATTCATCCGGATTTGGATAGAATTCTTCTAGCCGATGTATCATGAACTGTGGGATTAATACTGTACAACCTTTTGGTAACACGTAGTCTTTGGTAACTAAAAAAAAAAGAAAAGGCACAGCGACATAAGCAGTTCGATACGTTCCAAATTTACTGATACATGATACATATATTCAATTTTCTTACGTAACACTGGGTCACTACCCCAGTGCGAAGGGTTAAACGTGTTTTAGTAAATATATGGAAAGTTTACCAATTTTAACGTCCTCTTTTAGTAGCCTAGCGATTGCAGGCACTGGGGGGAAAAGTCGTAGAGTTTCCAGAATCACTCTCTCCAGATATTTCATTTCCAAAGTGTCTTGGAAAGTGCAAGGCCGATTGGATCCTTGGAAAATTTGTTGTAGTTCCTCGTATACTCGTTGCTAGGGTGTAAGTATTATAAGATGAGTTTGTCTTCTGACGTCACACACGTCACTGTGACTCTCACACACCGCTAGACCACGTATACGCACGCGAGGATGCAAGGGTCCGGGATTCCACTTCTTATTTCCCGATAATGCAAAGACGGGGGTTTTCAGTAGTTAAAACCGCTAGATGAAAGATCAATCTATCACGCTGTTTGCCTCAAAAGTCGTTCTTTTACGTTTCCGAGCAATGGCTTTGCAATATTCAGCTGCATGATGCTCGTCGGCGAGGCTGGCGAGGCTGGCGAGGCTGGCGCCGCGCCGCGCCGCGCCGCCGGCGCGACTGCAGCGTCCTCTGACGGACAACATGTTAGCTGAATATTGCAAAACCATTGCTCGGAATCGTAAAAGAACGACTTTTGAGGCAAACAGCGTGGTAGATTGGTGTTTCATCTAGCGGTTATAACTACTAAAAACCCACGTCTTTGCATTATCGAGAAATAAGAAGTGGAATCCCGGACCCTTGCATTCTCGCGTACGTGTACGTGGTCTAGCGGTGTGTGAGTGTGGAACTGTCGAGCGGCGTCTGCTGGAAAAGATTATTAACAAAACAACGCGAACCAGTCAGAGCAGACCAATGCCAACGCCACGCTCAGATGTAGTCGCGCTTTGATTGGTCCATGTGTTAATAACTTTTTAACAAAATCGCGCAGAATGTTTTTAGAAAGGAAAAAGTTACATCAAATGTCCTCGGGGACAACATTTATAGGACATCCTGTATGTTATAGAGGACATATTAAATATTAGCATGGTTAGCTCTAACCATGCTGAAGTTAGGAATTTATGAAACTCTACGAATAAAGCAATATGATAAAGTAAATCGCCATTTATCTCCATAAACGCCACGAAGAATTATGGCGTCCCCTACGCCCTACACGGTCAATCGGAATGTCAATCATCGGCGTGACTGTCATTCTGATTGAATACTGACGGACTGATGAAGTGGACTGACGGATTTCCAGATAATTTTCATTGGCTGTGAAAATTACATTTAATTTTTTAATTTAATTTTCATTGGTTCTTTCGTGATTGGAGCGGATTGAAGTTAGGAATGACAGTCTGACTGTTCAATCTGACTGTCATTCCTGATTGACCGTGTAGGGGCCGCTTATGGGACGCCTATAGGTGTCGCGTGATAGAAATGTTATTAAAAATATGCAGTTAACATAACCTCCGATATTAGAGATAATCAATAATTTTTTGAAAATGGGAGACGCTGTGAACGGGAAGAAATTATTTGTTAGAATGTGCGCAATGTGTCACACGGTTAATCCAGGTGGTGGTAACAAAATGGGTCCGAATTTATTTGGTGTCATTGGCAGAACTAGTGGTTGTACGTACATATATCTATCTTAATTTTTAAAAAATTCCGATTTTTCTGGGGCAAATATAAACATTCAAACATTTTTGGGACACCTTGGTGAGGACATTGCTTGGTGCGATTTATTACTTGACGAGTGAAATTGCTACTGTTATTGTAAAATTCATTATGAAATCCTTACCTAGAAATCGGAGATGGTTTTAAATTATATAAAATAATCGTTTGTAAGTATAATAATGTGTTAATAATAAATTTAGCCGCTCCCGGTTTCAACTTTACGGACGCTATGAAGAGTAAAGGCATCTCGTGGAACGAGGCAACATTAAACGAGTATTTGGAGTTTCCCAGGCAATTTATTCCTGGCACAAGAATGATTTTCAATGGTATTAAAAAGGCAGAAGATCGGAGAGATATAATCGCTTATTTATACACATTGAAATAAATTCGTTCTTACCGTGAAACATGTTGCACAATGTCGGACATATACGCGCCATGTAATATGTAGTATCATAGCATTAGGATGATAAAAGTTAGATATTAATTTTCTGTCATAAGTTTGTATCTCGCTTTAAGTGTTTCATTTCAATGCGAAAATTCTGTGTTCTTTTTTTTCCAATGAATTTCGGTCGACACGTTTGTTCGTAATAAGTTCTGTCAATGTATCTCGGAAACGATGTTCAGAGTTTTGTAAATAAACGTAAATATGTTTAAGTCATCCGTCGCGCGCGCGCGACTGCGGATTTTATGCATTTGTCACATAAGTGGATAGGTACAGTTTCAGATAGAGTACAAAATTGTAAATAGTTTAAATTTTAAATTGTGCATTAATCGGCATAAATTATATTAAAAATTATCATGAAAAATAGATTGGTATACTCACTTGGGCATCTTGATGAATACCAAGAACACAAAGAACAAAACTGGAACCAGATGCAGTGGTATCGTGCCCCTGAAAATTATTAAATTCGCTCTGAACACAAAAGTTGTTTGCTTACATATGCTAATTGCGAGGAACTTTTTTCTATAATTCTTTTTAACAATGACTTTCCAATTTGAGTTTTCAAATATCAATAAGATTAATATTTTAATCATTGACATAATTATATCGTTAATACAGGGTGTCCCAAAACTCTTTCGCTTTCCGGAAATGAGAGGTTCCTGAGATCATTTGAAGCAACATTTTCCTTTGCAAAAATGTTATCCGCGGCTTTGTTTAGGAGTCATTAACGAAAAACACGGACCAATCGGAGCGCGACCTAGATGCGAGTTGACACAGTCGGCCCGGCCCGGCCCGGCGCACAGTGGGGTATTTGGCCAGTTTAGCGCGCCAAAAGTCAATAGTTTTAGTTTGTTCAAAATGACTAAAACTCTTTTCTCATGAACTTGAATATACATATATGCGAGTAATCTACAATAATATTTTTCCATAGAGAGTACTATTTAGTAACATACAGATACTTGAAAGTAACATTTTTCGTGAGCAAGAGAAGTGTCGAAAAACTTGTGTTAAAGAAATGATTTATTTCACAAGTTTAGTGTATAAATTGGAGGTAGGACCAAATCTAGGATGTAAAGGAAGATGTATAGATTAATTTCATGGCTTTTTTTTTGTTCTTTTCGGTGGTTTTCATAGAATAAACAATCGAAAGTGATATATTTTTTCCAGAAAATTAATATATATCGCGTGACAACTAGTTTTCTCCGAATAACTCTTCTTTAATTTTTTGCAAGGTTAATCAGTACACATTGCTTTGTATAATCCATAAAAGTTTAGGTGCGAACAATTACGAACACAAAAGATATTTATCTTTTTGTGGGGTACATATCGGTATGGCATGAATCGACCATATATCATATATTATTTTTCAAATGAAATATTATTTAAAAAAAAAATTACTGTCTTAAATAAATTATCTTATTTTCAAAAATGACTGCCTCAAAAATAAACTATTTTATTTTTAAAGTTGTACAAATACTTAAAAATAAATAGAGTTATTTATTATTTACTATTTAAAATACTATTTTCCCCAGCTCCGCTTTCAAGTTAAAATCTGTAAATGTTGTTTATGTGTTCCCCAGTCTATTTAATCAGTATCAACTTTTCAATCAAGTTACCTTACCTCAAACATTATAGTGTCGACTTCCTCCTTGATTTCTTCATCAGTTAATTGTGCGCCAGATTTCGCCATCTCCACGAGAAGATCCAAGAAAGCGAGTCTCTTCTTCTCGCCAACGTCATTGTCATCCATTTCGTCGAGATCGTCCCTCACGTAGTGTAGTTTCGTTGTTTCATTCTTTTTGTTGATATTGGGTTTATCTTTCTTGCTGGTTTCATCTGAAGCTGTATCTTGGATTGGCTTTAAGACATCTTCAACTTGTTTCTTGCTAATTTCTTCCTTTTTCTTCCGAATAACGTTCCGCGTTAAGCTATGAATAGTATTCAGCAGACCCTCTTGCCTCTTTGAAAACTTTGTCATGTTGAAGAGAAAATCGAATCGCAGCAGTGCGTGGTACTGTCGTCGGTGAATTATGTCGCACATTCTATTTCAATGAAAAATATATAGAAAACTATTAATAAAAAATAATAAAAATTAAAATAACAATTATAATTCAAATCACAATAAGAATTGAAAATGAAATTGAAATTGAAATTGAAATTGGCAGGTTTTCATGATTTTCGGCCTTTTTGCCACTTTTGATCGTTTATAACTCGTAAACCAATCGAGCAATTTCAATGAAATTTTCAGAACCTATCTAATGTATAGAAGCTGACCGAACAACGCTACATTCATTACTTCATTACAGCGATGCCGTAGTCATAACTGGGTTTGTGGTTCTTGGCAGACCTTACACCCATCGCTGTCTCAATTAGAATATCAACAGTCACTGCTACCAAGTAATCGTGGCAATCGAATTCTTTTCCCACTACCTCGCGTAACCGTATCACTAAATCTCTACTGTTTTCGTAGAACAGTGGAACAAATGATTTTAACACGTTCAGATGGAAGGCTGGTGCTATCATTTTCCTGTGCGATTTCCATTTGTCACCTGTGCTGATCAGCAAACCGTCTCCCAGCCATGGTTTGAAGAACCTGTAATGTGATCATTATAATTCCTGCAGGGAACTATCAACGAACTAGAAGAATCTAACTGGATTTTGGGTCGAAACATGGGTTTGCGGCCCGCGGATTTTTGTCCTTATTTGAGGAGATTTTCGGCTGGGCGAGGGCTCGGCTCGTTCTAAAGAGGAAGGTTCAGCGCAGCCCGCTCGACAAATTATTTAACGAGATTATGTTTATATCTAATAATATGAGTGTAGAAAATAGAGAAATAATCGAGAAAAATACCCGCAGAATCCAATGTATTTTTCTGTCACGAATAAGACTAATTTTTTGACTCGTATGATGGGGCATTTTTGATTTTGGCGATCCTCCTCGGGGGATGAATACTGCACCTCGGAGTTCCCTCCGTATCAGCAACGCCGACCTTGTTGTTAGGGCCTATTCCCAGCTTTTTTCTTTTTTTTCTTTTTTTTCTTTTTCCGATGGACCTACTATTTATCGAGGTGGGTTCCGAACCACCTATTGTGTCAACAACACGCGAAAAAGCACCCTGGGCCACCCCCGACTTTTCACCGAGCGGTCACCCATATCCATATGATGGGGCTCAGCGGGCTGCGCTGAACCTTACACTATCAAATGAACCTTTGTGCAGCTCAAAATATGCTCGTATAACGATAAAAAGCCTATCCTCGCAAACCCATGTTTCGATCCAAAATCTAGTTGGATTCTAGTTCTTTGCTAGTTTTGTCACGTGACTGCCCTTCCCCCTTATCACTAGAACTGCCACACCGGTAAAAATGACTGGTTGTACAGTTTCGGTTTAAAATTCTTACTGCATGTTACATTTTTTTCCCGCAATGATGTGATGAATTTTGCAGCGGTGACTAATGGTGTGACATAATGAATTTTATTTTTCTTTAATTTATTATCAATTTTTAATCTTATTTTTTATATTATAGCTGTAATATCCGAGCACGATATATGTAGCACAAACTCGGCACAACTCAGCACAACTGTTGAAATTATTTAATTTAACAAGTGGGGGCCTAACTTCTAGGAGGCGTCCTATTCTGGCGCCACAACATAAACATAAACATATCTGCGATGTTGCGTAACATAGTCATCGATGTTGTTTCAAGCAGTCAGTTTGTATAATACATATACCATAGTCATTGGAATAGGAATAGGAATAGAAGAAAATAGAAGGGCAAGTGCCTTTTTATAATTTTTATAATTTTTCAAAAAGTGTTCCAAACATGCGATAAAAAAATCAATTGAAGATTCATCAAAGGGTACGTTTTTGTTAACACATTACCGACCGGTGATTATTGCATAATTTTGAAATATCTATGGTACAAATATCTAAACACTTTTAAACAATTATCATTGTGAACTAACAAGTCACCGTCAATAACGTCATCTAATTGTTTCATTTAAGATTGCAATGTAAAAGAAAATTTCGATGATTTCTTTTGGTACTGCACAATTATTATTGAAAATCCTCTTAATAGGCTTCCGGTAGCTAAAGTGTTAAAATAATAGGGCGCGTCTATGTATACTTTCCCATACGCACTGTATTGCAGACTACACAACAGTTACCTGTATTCTGTAGACTTGTCAATATGAACCGAGCTGCTAAGAATGACCTCAACATCTCGAGGATCGTATATGGCGACCACTACTGTTCGACCTAGAAAACCGCGAATGACAGGTCCGTACACTTCATATGTTAACAGCTTTGCCATCATGTCATTCGGATGCACGCCAAATGTTGCCAATGCATTTCCTATTATTGGAATTGGTTTCGGACCTGGAAAAATACAACGTTTCGAAATAATCCACGTCTCACTCATTCATTAAACGAGTCGACTCGTTTTTTCCAGGATTGCAAGGCTGAGAGATGCGCGTTCTCATTTCTCGATGATACAAAAGTGAGATTTTTCAGTAGTCAAAAGTGCTAGATAAAAGATCAATCTAGGCCGCGATCGCTCTCAAAAGTCTTATGTTTCATTTGCGAGACGTAATTCGCATTATTCGGAAGCATATAACTGCGCATGTAGCTACAGTAAATCCTCTATACTAGTCTATACAGTAAAAGCGCGTTTACTGTCAAACAGCCGTGTTCTGCACTGACAGTGATCGTTAGGGACACTATTTTTTTATCACGATTATATGACCTCGCCGAGTTGTCGTTGTTGTTGTTGTTGTTGTTGTTGTTGTTGTTGCTGTATGCGTCAAATGTTGTAATCGAATTTTAAACCACATCCCGAGGAGTTAAATTGAAGCAAATACACGTACCTGGTAATTTATGCGATAATCGAACTGTTCGTAAACTTTCGATGTAGAAGTAAACGGAGAGTAAGACTGTAGTGATGGCAACGAGCGAATAGAAAACTGCAGATTGCACGTAGGACGTTGCTATTATTGCGGTATCCATTTTGAATTGTGTCCTGGCAAAAATGAAATTAATAAAAATGTCTTGAAAAGTTTTTGTTCGAAAATAAGTTTAAAAATTTCCAGATTCATTATTGTTATTAATAGACTGCGAATTTTACGCGTTTAAAAAATGGCTAGATCAAATACAAGAGAGTAAAAACATCGAAAGAATTTAGAAGTATGCACTGTTGTTGTATTATTTTCGACCTGATAACTTTATCAAGAAAAGAAAGAAATTTCCATGTAGCTGCTATGCCTGATATAATTAATTCACACAATTTTTATGTTGCACAGGAATCCGTAGTCTAGTTATTAAACGCGGAAGTGGAGAATGAATGGACAACAATTGCTGGAAATAAATTATTAACCCTTAATATGTATTAATGTACAGGGTGTCTCATTGTCAGCTGAAGGAGGCCAACTAAATATCTCCTTTATATTTAATATCACAACAAAATATCGATGGCACAATTTAAATGGTATCAAAGGAGGAATATCATAGAAGAACCATTTTTTTGTCTGGTTCAAATCTAATCCTAATATTATCCTACAATTTTATCACATTTTTTGGTACTCAAGGTCATCCGAAGGTAATGACGTACGCATATTCAAATGTATCTTATCAGCCGCTACGCGACGGGTCCCGTAAACCTAATGTTAATAATTGCATTAAAGTATAACTGCTTATAAATAGGTTGCGGGTCCTTTATGCAAAATAAAAATATTGCGCATCGATTGTGCGGGACCAATAGCTAAATAAAAATTCATTTCACCCCTTAATAGTATTTTTACGTAACAATATTCTTTTATCCAGTTAATTTCTCCTTATAAACTTTATTTATGCACGATATTCCCAAATATAGAAAACCATTGAAAAAGAATGAAGAAGATTTTTTGATAACGTGAAGTTGTGGAATATGTCACAATTTGTTGATAACGAAGATGGGAGCAAGTAATTAGATAAGTACCTGTGCGTGGACGGGCCGTCGCGTCGCGTGCTCACAAAACGAGGATTGGTAGGACGACGGTTCTTTTATATACTCGATTGATCATAAGCATTACGCGTCATCTGGACATGATATGCGTGAAAAATAAGAATTTCCATTCTTTGAAATTGATTATGCGATGACCATGCGGTTTCTCTTTAAAATTTGCTTTACAAATTTTCACTGTCGCACACGGTGCTTCGATTTGGGGCACTATTTTTCGCGCATGCGCGGCGATTTTAGCCTCGGACAGCCTCGGTAGCGTACAAAATCGGGTACCTTGAGCACCACGCAGAATTTTAAAAACTTATTAGTAATATACATAGAAATATTGAAATTTAATACAATTCAAAGTTATTCTTTATTCTGCGGATGGGAAAGGGAAGGAGTGCTAAAATAACTAAGCGAAATACATAATAAAACAACAAAAACAATTAGTCCAGTCGGCGCAGGTCGAAAAGAGGCGTCTACCTGGAAAGTATTCCGAACTCCGAACTCAATGAAATTTTGACACGTCATTTAGGGGTACTCCGGGGTGTCGAATCTGACTTTTCGACCTCGAGGACCCTGTGCTAACTTGGGGAGGGGGTAAAAGCCACGATTTTTGTTACCTTTTTTTGGTTTTTCGCCTATTACTCAAAAACGATGGGTCCCCTAAGAACTTCCTTCCTTCATTTTTGGAAAGAGCATTAAATTTCCTTCAAATTTCACTAGTCAAACGTATTTTTCTCACAATCAGAATAAAGTCCGTTGAGCCGCAAGTAAGCCAAGTGCACGCGCACTAGATAAATTCTCAAACTCATTTTTCTCGAAAACAAAGCGTTGTATCAAAAAATTTTATTCGATATTTTCGACTCAGTTTTTCATGTAGAATCACCCCCTGCTCGGTTGTACCACCAGTTACGGGACACCGTGTATATTTTTCAACAAACTACATATAATCTATGTATATAAATTTCATTATAATCGACGTGTTACACTCGGATAATGTCCCTTGCGAGTTGTATTTGAGCTACTCAATTTGTCATAAATGCATCAAATCCGTAGTCCATGTATATCAGCTTGAATTAATGAAAATGTGTTTGAACGAATTACAATTTTGTGTATCGTGAAGGATGAATAGGCAAGAGACGGTTATATTAACGATCCCTTATGTTGATCGCTGAGGTGGAAACGAGTACTTCCGGAAATGACGTAGCAACCTGCTTCACCCCCTGCATTGAACGCATCCGGAAATCGGCCCTCGAGGATATTATAAAAGTAACGGGGAGGGACAGGGTGAGCGAGAAAGAGAGAGAGAGAGAGAGAGAGAGAGAGAGAGAGAAAAAAAAAGAGAGACGGAGAGAGCATACTTCCCTATTCCAGTGAGACTAATTTCATGAAATTACGAAATTATCGATGCTAAATCGACCACCCTTTGTTCTTTATATACGTGTACTGTGTACTTCCTGGCACACTCGATTATTCATGGAATACGAACACGCAACAATAAGAATGATCTCGTAGCTATTTCGAAACTTATTTTCAATTTACTGTCGCAGACCGTTTAAATGTTCATGACTGGATTGCGGATCTTTATGCGATTTATGCATTTGAAAATTTTCAAAAAATGCTAGGACATAAAACATGACATAATTTAGTCTAATTTTAATTTATTTCAGATCTAGAAACGCTACTACCACGGAAAATAAGATTCTATTTGATTCCACTTTCTTACAATTCGTAATCCGCCCCCTCCGCCACCGAATACAAATTAATTCTGATCGCATAATCTTTGTAATGGAGTAATGGAATTCTAGTAATGGAAAAATCATACGGTCAGAATGATGAGTTTGGTTTAGGTGGCGGAGAGGGGCGGAGAGGGGCGGGGAGGGCCAGCCTGACGGCCGAGGCCGGCCCGAACACCCATACGAAGATCTGCGAATACTGCCGAATACATATCTCAAAAACTAAAAAGGAAAAACAAACAAAATTTAAAGGGAATGTCGCTTTAAATGTCGTTTGCCTTGAGGCACGCACACGATCATGTTCTGTCTCATCGACACGGACGTGTGGACTGCAGTAGTAGGCTTTTGTCTATACGTATCACTCCACACAATCAAATTTTGAAAATCCTTAACAACTTATATCTCAATAACTATTTGTTTGCGACATATGGCTCCTTTTAAACAAAAAGTAGAAGGTGTTGATGTAAAAAAAAACTTTAACAACAATTTTCTTTGTTGTAAACAATTTTGCGGCAAGTTTCTCCTACAAATGTCCACCGATCCAGAAGTATAGATTCACCCCTAGGACGGATGACCATTACTTTTTATACACCCTGTACGTATGTAGTAAGCATTTTGTGCTCATTATCACGTAAGTATTGTGTATCAATCTTTATTACTTTTCTCTTTCTAGGCCAGCGCTCGGATTTGTTTTATCGCGGCGCGGCTGCCAAGAATCGATGGCTACGCCTCCTGAACCCGACCGCGCGTCTCGCTCCCCGTGGCGGTCTTATTGTTAGTTCGGAGCTCCTCAGGCGCGGGCGCGTTCATACTGCCAACTCTGACACAAATGTTTAGTAATTTATTTCATTTAAAATAATTTAATAGCGTAACAATTATTTTACATTACCGATATATAGCAATATTTAATTCTTTTGTTATCTTGTTATCTTTCTTGCCCTTTAATTATCTGATCCAATAAATAAATATTTGCGACAAATCTATTCCCGTTACTATAAATAATGCAAAACCAATGAAAAACAACGGGAGCAACAACATAACTATGTTCCTTCTTTTTCTAATACATATATTATGCGTATAGGTAGTATGTTTTTCGGATTTCGGTATACAATTTTATGCAGTTTGTGCGATGTTCCTGTGGTTGAGACAGTGAGTCATATTTATTAAGAATCGTTTACGACTGCAGTCTGACAATGGCCACTTTCAATGGTCACGATTTGTAAGTAAAATGGCAAGCCCAAGTATCTTATTTTGACGGAAACCGAGAGAATTGATGTGTTGTGACGCATAAGCGATTTGTTCGTCGTGTTTTAATGAACTGTAAATACAACAGTACTATTTCCTTTACAATTATTATAACGTCATCATATCACTCTGATTGCGAGTAGCAAATAATATTTGCCATAAGATAACATGTACATAGATGTTACAATTAACGTATTTATTAGGTTTAGTTGCACTACAGTTAAAGTATTATAAATACCTACAAGTTAATAATAATACAATGGTATTTTAGAGTTATTTAAATTTAAATATCTCCTGAACTACTAACTTTTCGACATATACATAGGTTAGTACTTTTTTATAACGAATGTCCAGCAGCATCGATCGATGTATTAAAAAATACCTCATTCCATAGAAAAAAATGAAGGTGACCTTCATATCCCTGGAAAAAATTACATAAAAACAAAAATTTTTTGGTATCGCAAGAGCCCCATTTTACCATTCAACTTTATCCTTCAGACATTTGACGTATCTTTAAAAACAATAAAGATATTATTCAAGGTGGTCAAGTTAGATGAAATACCCGGTATAGTATGTATGTATATGTAGGATCATGCAGGATGCAATAATTTTAGATGAATTTTTATAAATGTAGGTCGACTTGATATACTTACATTGACTGTGTAGATGAGAAAATTTGATAATTGTAGGAGAAGAAACCTCGCGAAGCGGATATGGTATTCAAATTGTTTATTCAAAGTAACAGCGCGTGAGAAAAATGGAGTGTACGGAGGAAAATGGTGGTGGTGGTGAGAAATCGGAGAGAAAAAAAATGATGTCGCGAGACGCAATATGTATTAGAATAAACGCGTGGATCACTTACAAAGCCTTCGTGGGTCAGTATCTGACCCGCGTGTCATAGGTTCACCAGTTCACCACCACTGCACTGGTCTATGGTAGATATTTACAATTAGTAGAATCTCGTAAATCGCAGTCGTTAAAAAGGGGCTTATGTTTTTCATTTATCATATTCTCCATCATATTGTTGTGACAATTTTTCGTTTTATGTAGAAGGCTGACTAATTTCTTATGTAAAGGACTGCTTCAATGGTTTTATTACTTTGCATAAATTCTATTACGTAATTGAATTACAATGTAATTGAATTAGCACAACTCTGTTCGGAATATTACAAATTTCCAGGATGTTATAAATTAATAACAACGGGGTGGTATAAATAATAAAATGTATTTTAAATATTTCATAAAAAGTATTACAGATGTTTATAAGTAAAAAATGTTGATCGTAGTCTTAATCAAGGCACTTGTATTTACAGAGTTTTACTCGTTGTACTGTTTTGCATGTCGAATAATTTACGACGTACTTATACGCGACCGTGTCGTTTCCGTTATCGCGTCAACTTACAATTAAGTTGGAGGAACGTCATTACGACGTTGTTAACATTATTTCCCGTTTAATTAAATTACATTGTTCAAGTACTTTATGCTAACGCAAAATCTAATTGACTTCGTCGCAATTAAATGGCAATAAAAAAAATGGTACGATATCCACATAATCTGTACCACAATGAGTGTAATAATCGACAAATTTACGTAGAATTTATAACAATATTATACAAAGTAAGTAAGTAGTTCATTTTTTTTCATGTATGTATTTTGTTAATACTGAACGAACCAGAAGTAAACATTTGTACAGTAGTTCGTTTCCATGTTACCCATAACATTGTAAATAACCCATTGATCGCCATTTGTCGAATTCCAGAGTAACAATTAAAAACGCAAGTTATTTATAACCCTCAATATTCGCTGTGATTTCCGAAGAGCAATTGTAAAAATATACACACGTTTCGACGCAGTATTGATTTCATTAAAAACCAATTGATTATCAATACCGACAGTCGCGGTGTTGATTAAGTAATCGGAAGTATAAACATTTTTTCCTTGGCACGCAAATCTAAGTTTTTAAACGTGTCGCTTTCATACGCATGGATCAAATTTGCAGGATTTCACATATGTATATGGAAAAAATTCGAAAAAATTCGAAACTTTCTATCTACGTTTATACATACGTTATTAAGCTAAATAAATTATTTTCATGAAGAAGTTTACTCTTGTTTGAAATATATAAGCTGCGCCATACACGTATATTTTATTTAAAAAATACATTATTTAGATTGTCATACTATAATTTATTGTATATGAAATGTATATTATAAATGAAACAATAATTTATTGTTGGCTGTGCAACAAGTGTAGTTGTTCACTGTGCAATTCCATCAATAGCTATTGTTTGCATTAGGAAAATATTGAAAACTATCAAATTTTTGAATGTTCTGTATGTTTAAGAGAAACGGTTAAAAGTATAATATTGTTTGTCGTTTACATCCAAACAAGACGATTAAAGAAATTTGCAAACCAAGTTGTTTAACCTTCTCTCTGTGTATGTAAAAAGTTGACGATTGGAAGATTACCAAACATTGTCTAGGAATGCTATCTGTGATATGTTTCAAATTTTTTTAAGCATTGTATACTTATCTTTTCAAAAGCAATGAAATTTCACAAATGCTTATGCAGACAAATTTCTCGAGGGGCAAATGTATGGGGTCCAATTACCCTCTTATATGTATACGTATAGTTAACCCAGTGTCGCCAGATCGAGAAAATCGAGGGGAATACAGGTACCCCCTCTCTGATGACCAGACCAGTCTACGGCACGGGCACCGCGGTCTACGGCCTTAGTGGGGGACGTTAGAGTGTGCGCATGGTGATGGAATGGGATAGTGGAAGGGGGAAAGGCGGAGAGGAAAGAGATGTCCATTTGGGCATCTTCTGGCGACACTGCACTGGGTTAACCTTAGAATAGCAGTACATCGAGAGAAGGGTTAATAAACTCTGTACAATCTTACCACTCGACTAGCATCTAAATTTTTTTGCGGCAGCTTATATCTTTTAACGTGTCATGCATTTTTCATGAAAAAAATTGTATAACTTGGATGGCTGTGTATACAGGGTGTCCCAAAAATGTTACACTTCCTTGAAGGGGGAGATTCCTACGATAATTTGAAGATACTTTTTCCTCTGGGAAAATGTTCCCCGATTCGCGGTTTCGTTACGGAGTTATTAACGAAAAAACACGGATCAATGAGAACACCGATCCCAATAAGCGTGGAGTTGGAATTGGCCGAGCCGGAATCCGTCCGCAGTAGTCGCGCTCTGATTGGTCCACATTTTTCGTTAATAACTCTTCAAAGAAGTCACGGAGAACATTTTCGTAACGGAAGAAGTTATTTCAAATGACCTGAGGAACCTTTTCGAGGTAATACAATCTTTTTGGGACATCCTGTATATGCAGGTACAAAATGCTGCGTACGCATATGTACAAATACAAAATTGGAAATTGATGTCCGAAGTTGTTTCATTCTTTATTAATGGACGACATCAGATAGGATTAGTAGCTCACTACTAATTTACAAATTAGAAAACGTCACTTAAATACTTTGTTCAAAAACCACTTCGAGTAGAAAAAATAGTTTCGCCGCTTTATACAAATCGAGATAAATTCGGTTAAGGCACATGTATACGTTAATATCCTTCGATCTCATAGCGCAACGACATTGTCCCGTTGTCCGATGAGAAGTTTTTAAATTATTTATTAATTGTACTCTTAAATAACGTAGTACTCTCTCTCTCTCTCTCTCTCTCTCTCTCTCTCTCCCCTCTCTCTCTCTCTCTCTCTCACACATTTCGGGAAAATATCTATGCAGCTCGAGTACCCTCGAGAACGATCAAACATTATTCTATGAATCCGAGTTCTGTTTATTGCTTGCTTCGTTGACATTATATCATTATTATTGTTATTATTATTATTATTATTATTATAAAAGGCACCTATCAACGATAAATATGACACTAAATACTCCCGTCTTGCGTTCCTATTATTTACATACGTCTTGAAATTCATAAAATATCATTATCGAATTTGGATATTTCCATAAAACAACTGTCCCCTTGGAATAAGGACACGTGACTTCAACGTAGACATAGTTACATTGAAAATATTTCCATTAATTTTTTACTTCGAGCAATTTTATATATTTTATTCGAACGTTGAGCAATTTATTAAAGGAAGGAGAATTTTACGGATTAATCGAAATAAATTGCTGTTAATGGTCACGTGTCAGGTCCAACCTCATTCACAACGAACAGTATAGTCAACAAGATTTTACATGAAGAGTACAGTGTCCATGAAAACCATCGGTCATAAAAATTTTAAGACGTCTACAACAATTTTCGTAGATGTCTTAAAATTGGATTGAAAACTTCATTGTCAGATAGAGCTTACACCTATTCACATATGATTCCTGGTGGGCCGAGGTGAGCAAATATACTATGTGAATAAAGTTTGCTGTAGATTACTACCCCTGGCACAAAAACATATTCATACAAAATCGCTGAATGGATTATTTGAGCGTGTGCAGCAAAGCCGTGATCTAAGAAAAACCCTCGGGTTCGTGCTATTTCTTAGATCCTGTGGTTCTATTCTATGTATATTCAACTATATGTAGGACCGTACCGTTGCGAACAGCTTGGAAGATGGTGGGGGCGCAGTCCCCACTTTCTTGAACCAATTAGGGCGAAGATGCGCAGCGACGGACGAAAACTGGTCTTCACGCGGTACTGTTCTATCGTTGGATAGAGTATACCGAGTATACTATTCCTTCATGACCTTGGCGACCGCGCCGAACGTAGAAAGAACCACTTCACCCGCAGTGGAGGGGATATTGGTTTTTCGCAGACCCTACGGTTCTCTTCAATCAAGGCTTTACTGTACTAATTGTAAGTGTAAAACATCATACTGTTTGTACGTACATGTATTAGACAAATATGATATAAGAGCTAATGAGAAAATATTACTAAAATCATGGAAGATACTTGAAAAAAATATTAATAAAATCACGGAAGAAATTTCAACGGCATGACGAAGCATTAAAACGCGTCTTTACATTTTTAACGGTAAAAAATATAATTGGCATTGCCGTAAAAATGTTCTGAATGTTTGGGGGTGATGAAACCCTTTCTTGAATCCATGATTAATTTGCACTTTCTACAAATTATGAAAGAAAAAACAAATATACCCATTTTCATATTAATATTTTCTTTATAAGTTTTTGCATTCGCCTTTGTCGTCGATGGAAATATTTTCCACATTGGGAATATGAATACATAGTTATAGTGATGATTTGTTTGATAAAATAATTTTTCGCCAGGGATAGTATCTCGAATCGTCACGAGTCTCTACTTCAGTAAAAATTTGAATGAGAAAATAGAATGTTTAGATGAGTAAATATGCATAAAAATTACTGTGGATCCGATTGAACGTCACTATCACATGTTCTGTTACCATTTTCTCTCGAACGAGTTCCGCCTATCTCCGCTACCAGATTTTGCGAAGCGTAGCTTGTTTACTCGAACGGATCACGACAGGAAGAGATACGCGAAGTGATTTACCTCGTGAATTTGTTAATCGTATCGATACATTTGATGCGAGAAACGGTTCGGTACGGAGTGATGTTAAGGATTTCCTGGATGCGTGATCGAGAAGAAGAAACGGAAAGACGTCGTCGTAGGCAGTGCTGTCTACCCTGAGGAAGTACTCTGTGCGGTAAGTACAGTTTCTTGTCTGTTTTTGTCGTTTGTCTTTGCAAACATCCGATCCCGAATGAAATCGCAATTCAATCCTTCCTCTGTGCTTCGTGAGATCGATCCGGCGAGACTCCAGCTTCTGAACGAACCTGTAACAGAGAAGAAACCGCAAATGAACCTCGATTCGATACAGCGATTTTTATTATTATTATTATTGTTATTATTATTATATACGGACCGAGGTCCTTTTATACAAAAGTTTACAGACGTTTAGTAGAACTGATAAAAACAAATAGAAAATATTTAATATAAATATATTAATATTACTAGAATAATTTACACTACAACTTAACCCTTGGACATTATTTATATTATTTTATATTAATAATATTACAATTATGATACAATATTATATTAATTTTATTATTATGATACAATATTATTTAATATTTGCGAGAGGTTTGAAGTAGTATCTCGGTAGAAGATCTTAAATCAAGCAACCCAAAGATCATTGAACAAAAGTAATTTATTGAGAACACACAATTATGTATAAGGAAAACATAACAAAAAATGTACGTCCGAACAGAACGATGTTTTTCGGCAGAGTGAGAGAATACGCTGGCCCAATAAATTAATATTCATGTCGGGGTAAAGGACGAATTCGCTGTTATTTTTAAACAACTTGAATGTTGTTAAATCTCATGTTGTCAAATTATACTATAAAATATTAATTAATATTATTCTATACCGTAAAATATTAAGAATTTAATGTAAAATGTTCTTTACAATTAATAAACAAGTTTATAGAGGTTCATTCAGGAGTTGATTAATTAAGTACCATCGCACAAATAAACATCAACCATTTATCGATATTTAATTTCTTTACTGTATTTGGAAAATGTAGTGGATTAACTATTGAAAGATATGTGTATCTATTTAAATATAAAATTCTACAGAAGAATAATGAGGGACAGAAATAGTCGGTAAGAATTTTCCCCAGTACCTAACGATTTTGCAAGAAGAAAACGGCACTTCAGCCCCCAGAAACCGTCCCTTCGAAATTTATTTCGGAAATCAGCTTCCGTGTCGTCGTGATTTTAGGATGTCCTGAGGAAAATAATAGGGACAAGGGATCCCATGGCATTATACCGGGGACATCGACCCATCTGACTATTGTATTTCTTCCGAACGTGAAGGTCTTTATTTACCTGGATCCGCAAGAATTACATACGGAAACGCACAAATCTCTTAGGCATGACCTTACATGATCGTGGGAAAATCCACTATGTCCCGAAAAAGATCAGAAAAATTCCCGCCAGTCAGCGACAGACCGTTAAGTTTCGGGCCCCCCGGGGCTAACTGGACCCCACTGTTTGGGGGCCTACCCAATTAACTCAAGTACCAAACATTTTTGTATCATCTTTTTTCTTAAATTTTTAGATGAAGTTCTTTCATATAACATTAATATAACATATTAGTATTACATTGGAACGATAGTTCGTGGCGTTTTTAAATTAAAACTCAAAGATAAAATTAGGATATACATCAGGATAAAATTAGGATGTACATATATAGATTTCTTCGATAACATATTTTCCATTCTTTTCCATTACTTTTGACCATTTTTTAGGTGCCCTATCGTATTATTCAATAAACCTATGAATAAATATCTTAATTGTATCTTTGAATTTTGATTTAAAAACGCGACGAACTTTAGTCCCAACCTAATATTATACATGTGTATGTACATACAAACATAAAATATTCCCAATTTTAAGATAAGATCGATAACGAAATGTCTCAAGTAAATCTAACTGTAGGATGTCGTCATCTGCATTTCTATTTTATATTTTATGTCTACAAGTTATTACAATAAACAATGAACCTGTTATTATTATCCAGACTAATTACGTTTCATTTATTCAATATTTACTTCAGTGAAAATATACGCTTTTCATATTTAGGCTTACACGCTGTCCATTCCATTATTGTCTCGGCCAAAGACAGCTATAACTCACTCTACATTTTTCGAATAGTCTTGTATCCACGACAAAAAAAGATCCGCGGCATGTTTCTTCGTCTGAAGGAATAACACCGCGTAAAAACAAGTGGTTAGAACGCTCGCCTGTTGTTCTTCTTCTTCGACTAGCATCGTAACGAACAGAAAAATTTAAAGGACTGTCATGCTGGTAACCCGCATGCGTGCTATCTTATCAATAAACATTACCAGCATGGAAATGTGACTGTGTCGCATCAGCAGTGACGCGACGCGACGCGACGCGACGCGACGGTTCAGGATGATTATACATGTCTGTAGATTACATTTCCAGCGAAAAACAAAAGAACCAAGTCTGAAATTCGTTAGAAGACTACATAGTAACATTATTGCCACATTAATTTATGGTCTCTAATAATACTACAGCATCACTGTAAATCAATTTTGAACTTTCTTTTATGTCACCGATAATATTGACAGTTCCAGCATCTGTACAGATATAATAAATAGACAGCGGATTTTAATGCATTTATGGAAAAAATGAATAGATGTAATTTAAGACAGTACACATTTTCACATATTAGAAGAATTTAAATACACTGTTATATCATTTCTAACTTATCAAAAAGAATTAAAGGAGAAAAATAAATTTCTACTTCGCTCCAGTTCGTTGTAATTCGGCAACAAAAAATTTTTATCTTGCATAAAGATCCGCTGTCTAATAGTAAACTATAAATAATGTCTTCTAGTGACGGAAATGTTTATAATAACAATGTATATGTTAGAATTGTCAATTTCGAAATATTAAATACCTTGTAAAACTAACATTTTGTTGTTCTAGTGAAAAATATGCAGTTGCATGTAATAATAATAGGATCTTTTAAAATTTTAATTCTCTCAATTTTAGAATCTTTTAAAATTTTTATTCACTTTTAGTATCTTTCAAATTGTACAATACAAAAAGAAATAAAGAGGATATAAAGATTTGTTTTTTATTAAAAATTGCTCAGCTTAAAGGCCGACTAGAATGATGTAACTTTTGAATTGAAATGATTTAAATTGTTGCATTTATGTTCGTTGACAGCTGTTGTAGTATAAATTAAATTGAGTCGTGAAATCGACAATATCGAAGAATTATCCCCTGTAGTCTCGTTAAAGGTTAGTTGTCTTGGCAAATTTTCGAAAGTTTTACCCGCGTCTACATAAGCCTCGGCGTATTAAATAAATTAACGCGGTGATCGATCAATGGTGAAACTTGATCGAGCACATTTTTGCATGGTCAAGATAAACACACTGACACGATTTCGTTAGACTTTCTTGCAATAACATCCATTACGCCCGTCCGTGTAACATTTGTAACTATCATTTACAAGTAAACGTAATCGCGTGCTGTATGTCACGTGTCCCGAAGAAAAATATAACCGATTAACGGCGGGGTTAAAGCGCCGCTGCACTTTTACCAACCACGAGAAATTTTAACGGACCCACCAAGCGACACGAGATCATTCGTCGGCAAGAAGAAATTTTGTCGACCCACTTCCTGCTTCTGCATGACCAATATTAAAACATACATATTTCATTAATAATGTAATTACTAAACTGCTGACTTTATGCATTCATGAGAAAAATGGTGGCTGTAATTTCAGACAGTGGAAAGATTAAAAGAATTCATTAGAACGATCAAGCAAAGAAATTCCTATATGGTTCCTGCGTATTGCAATCGATGCAAATTATTTTTATTTTGCATAAAAGTCTGCAGTCTAGTTAGTGGAATCTCGTAAATCATAGTCATCATAGGGGCTTATGTTTTTCATTTATCATATTCTCCATCATATTGTTCAGACAATTTTTGCTTTTATTTAGAAGGCTGGCTAATTTCTTATGTAAAAAAGTCTGCTTCAATGATTGTTTAATAAAGTTTACTTAACAATCTTTTGAATGCTGCACATTTTTTACGTAATTGTTCATATTCATTTACAAAATTCACCTTTATAATAGTTTGTACAATTTGTTCTTCTTAGAATTTCCATTTCAAATGCAAAATGCATTATATAATTTTGTTTATCAATCATTATTTTATGATAAAAATTGCATTAACAATTTGAGGATGTGGGATCAGATTTAACGTTCACGTGGTGAAATGGCGATTTGCGAAATAGAGATTATGGCGTTCCCATGCAGAAATCGAAAAAAGTGGAGCAGTCGGGGAGCCACAAATAGAAATAATGCTTTCGTTAGAATCGTGCGCTGCACACGTGCCGTGCAGCCATTCAGATAATAATATTTGATGCATGTGCACGTATCGACTTGCAACTCGGCTGAAGTTGTTCGAAGCCTGCCATAAGGCGCCTGGCGTTTTCTTAACATATGGGTGGCGGCGAGCGAGTGTTCGTCGAAAAAAAAAGTTCCAGACAATCATTTCAATACTGAAAACAGTGAAAACTTCAAGCTTCATGCTCAAAATTGTATTCACACATCACTTATTGTTAATGCGAAACAGGGCATTAATTAATTGTTTTCGAACATTTCCGTTTAACTTTGTCACTAGACTGCGGATCTTTATGCACTTCTAACAAAAATGGGTACGTACGATATAAAGCAGTGCTCGTATTGAAAAGATTTAGGGACATCAGTGTATTAGTTTCGGCTTAATAAGTTAATTAAAAAAAGTAACAAGTTTCTATTTGGCTCCTGTGTTTTCGAATATATGCAAACAATTTTTATTTTGCATAAAGATCCGCACTCTATGTGTATTTATCACAATGTAATTATATCAACTACGACAGAAAACATACAATCAAATTTCTCGAACACATATTAAATATGTAAAGTAGTAACGGAAAAATAGTCATTTTATCACTAATTAAGTGCAAACAATTATGAGTCTTAATTTATGTGATATTGAGTAATTATAGTCACTGAATTCGTAATGAAAGGGACCATATATGTAACATAAGTCTCCCGTTGATCTCTTTTTCCGTTTACCCCGTTCAACTGCCTCGACTTCAAGAGGAATTCTCTCTCCGTCAATCATACAAATTAAAATAATGTTCCGCTTCTGGCAACAACCAGGCCACCTTTCTTTACGTCCCGGTCCGACCCGGCGCGCGGCGCGGCGCGGCGCGGCGCGGCGCGGCGCGGACGTAACGGCGAACCGGGCATCGTTTCACGAGAAATTTCGGAATATGTACCAGAGACCGGCGTAGTTCCCGAAGAAAGTACCAATAAAAATGAACATCCTAGGGAGCAGTGAGTCTCGCGCGAGACCGAACGAGCGACCGAGCAATTCCCGACAATTATAAAGTGAGGTCATCTACGAAATTTACGAGATGCGTCGCCGCGGCAAATTAATTTAATAAATTCGTTCCTTGGCTCCCGGTCACGTTGATATCGTCCTGTTAGCCGCGCGACCATCATCATCGTGCTTCTTTCAATACTTCACTAGTTTCCCTCGGCTTTAACCCTTCTGTAGTCAACCAGAATGTTCACTGTTGTTGGACAACCGGGGTAACCGGGTACCCCGGGCGTTCTAATGACCCCTTCCCATAATACATATATATATATATATAGAAACAAAATCTGGCGTCGACACATCAAATGCTGAGAAGATATACAACAAAATGACGAACTATTATATGGCCACTATCATTTTTTTATAACCTAATTGATATTGCCGCTCTTGCCTCCTATCTTATACAGGTGTTTATTTTATCTTGAACACCTAAATTATTTACTACTATTTTTGCTACTATTAAAAGTAAGAGAAGATAACTAAATAGAATGTACATACATACATGGTTTTAAGACGCGTATCAGATGGTAATAAAAAAATCCTTTGAAGGTCATTTTAACAGTTTTTTCAAGGTCACTGTATTTTTTTGCATATTAACATGTATTTTTCATAATGCAATGTTGTAGTCGGCGTCAAGATGAGTTCAACGACCTACACACCATGACCTTGAAGCGACCTTGACGGCGAAAAAATCAGTTTCAGTTTGAAGAATACAAAAGTAATAAAACGAAAAGGGTAATATCATAATAATATCAACTTATTTTTTGGTTACTCAAAATGCTGGCCGTCTGCAGCGAGACACGTCTGTACACGAGAAGTCTAAGAAAAAGTTAAAAATCTACTGTTTATAACGAAAGTCCCACGACTTGGAACGATTAAGAACATTGTAGACTTCGCTCTGATGCAGGCCACATTTTTATGGAGAAGTCTAACAGTCTAGGTAGAATAAAATTTGTTGAACGTATAGGCGACATATGCGTGATCTATGGGGAGGAAACGGATCAATGGCGGGCAATTGGAAACCCAGAAGATTAAGAAAGGTCTAGAACCGAGATATTTTAGGGATACCTAGCATATGGCAAAACGGTGAACCACTTCCGTTTATGGGCGCCCACTTGCCCTTGATGTAGCATTATGTCGGAACGGATCGAGCTAGCGTGAAGTTGAAAATTCTCTGTCGTGTGTTCTCTGGAACAACTTACTTCTTGAGCGGCAGTACAAGTACGCACTTACGTGTAATCTTATCGCGAGATAAAAGCAACTCCGCTGCTACGTACTTGAAGGAGCCATTCTACCTTGACGGCTTCAGAAAAGTGGTTTTTTTTTTTAAATACACTTCTGGAGATTTGTATACATAGACAAACTTGAAGAAACGTCGCAGCTTGTGGTCTTAAAATGGAACGCTTCTCGTTTTCCTTGAAACGAGATTTTCCGAGTTGGTGGACACAGTATCCCATAAATGCATAATCCAATTACTATTACTCATCAATCTTGCCAAACTTGAACCAATATTATATTCTTGTATATATTCTTGTATATTCCTGTATATTCTTGTACATTCTTGTATATTTTTGTATATTCTAGTATATCCTTGTATATTCTAGTATATTCTTGTATATTCAAGTATATTCAAGTACATTCAACTATATTCAAGTATACGTATTACTTTGTACTAACGATAAGACTGCACCTACTCAAACTTGATCCAATTTTTATTATACCACGTGCCGCAATAGAGAAGTTTAGTCAATGAAAAGTTGCTTTAATTTGAGTAATTGTGAAAGAAAAAATGTGTAGTTCCTCGTATTAGTATTTCTAATCGGTAGTTGTAACCGTTTAAACGAAGTTATAAAAGATCAGGCGGTAAGAGGTTAACACTCTTTTGTCTGGCCTACGGAATAATAACACGCGGCCAAGTGTCACGTCAGCACACACTTTGCAAAGTGGTTACAACGCGTAAAGTTTATTTTCGGGAGCGTCTCCGCGCCGCGCCGCGCCGCGCCGCGCCGGTCGAGCACGTGTTCGAGAGGAAGCGCCGCCGCGACGAACACGAGTTTCCACTTGGCGTCGCTTCCTCCGGAGTATGTACATACAATACACAGTTGTCACGTGCGCCACGACACGACATGGCGTTTCGATCAGCATCCCTGCCGCCTGCCGCCTGCCGCCTGCCGCCCGTTTCAGTCCACTTAAATTACTATGGGGCTCGTCTATTAAGAGCACGCGAGAACGACGAACAATTACACGCGCCTCTTTCCTGTTATCGGTCACCCGGTACGCCGATCGATTTTCCGACAAAACGCGAGATATCAGAGCGAAGCTCCGCGTACTGTTTACTTGAACACTAGGTTGACGGAGCACTAAAAAATATTTTACACTACTACGAATTCGGTAAGTCGCACCAATAAAAGAAGACGAATCTTACCTTTTGATTAGACGTGCGTGAGGCGTTGCGTGTGTTGCTGGTGAACCATCTTGGTCTGCTCCTGCTCCCACCAGCTGACCACGTCCATGAATTCACCAGACTCTGTGATCTCCTGTTTATAATAGAGGGCACCGGAAAAGGTTTCCGGACTGGCGGCGAAAACGGTGGCTGCACCCTCTTCACTGTCTCCGCCACTGTACGGCGACAGGATTTGCGGCTCCAGATTCTCCTCGTTCTGGCCGTAATACTCCGAGGGCGGCGATGCTACCGAGTTAGGCGAGAGCCGAGAAAAATTATGCGTGCTCGACCGGGTCCTCGGTTCTAGATTCTCTTCGTCTCCCACCGAGGATGCATAATAATCGTGCGGCGAAGGAACTGCTCTTCTATTTGGCGACAACCTGCAAATTCGAACAAAAATTCGTAGCCTTGGCCACCAAAAATCTGCAGACATTCTGGACACTCTAGTCTAAAATCTCTACTCTAGATACGCTACTCTAGACGCTCTACCAATAGACAGTCTACACTGGATACTTTACGCTAGGTACTCTACTCTAGATACTGACCTGCAGTTACTCTACTCTAGAGTATCTAGATACTCTATTCTGAACGCTCTACTCTCGATACTTCACTCTAGACACTCTACTCTAGATAGTTTACTGTAGATACTCTGCTGTGTATACTCTATACAAGATAATACTACTGTAGATATTATTCTACTGTAGATACATACATACTCTACTTTAAAGACTCCACAGCCCTCTACGAAATAATAATACCCGTTGAAGCGAATATACCTGGACTGTTTCTGTTTCCTGTTGTCCTCGTCTTCGTCCAGCTGTTCCCCGTTATCCTCTTCGCCGGCGAGGACATCGTCCTCGAGGATCAGTCGCTCCCCGGACCCGTTGTGACTCGAGGAAATAACGCTACTCGTTGGCGAAGGTACGCACTGGCCTACGCCGACAGTGCTATCGTATTCAACGCCATCGGCTTCCGCTAGTAGCCTCTGCAGGCCCCTGATATACTCGACGGCCATTCTCAAGGTCTCCACCTTCGACAGCTTCTTCCCCCTATCGCCGTAACCTGCAGCGATGTGGCTGGGTATATGTTGCCTCAACGTCGCGAATCCGTTGTTCACTTGTTTCACGCGGTTTCTCTCGCGAGCGTTCCTCCGCGCGACTGCAACCGGTGGCGGTTGGCCATTCTTGCCGTGTTTCTTCAGCCTGGAGGGGTCGTACGGTGGCAAGACCGAGTTCGAATTCATGTTGCTGTTGTTATTATTATTATTATTATTATTATTATTATTCTTGGGGACTATTAGGTGTGGTTGGTTGCCGATGATGTTGCTCTCGTTGTCCTGGAGCGTTCTGAGAAGCATCACTTGTTCCTGATCGTTGCCGTTCAGTTGCACTCGGTTGCAAAACACCGTGACACCCATAGTCGTCATCATGGCTGTTTATCGTGGCGACCGGAAGCCAGGAAGTCATCCAAAAGTTCGTTCTTCCGTCGGACAATGTTCCACATTAAACGATTCGATTTAAAAGTTCGTGCTCTTCGCCGCGAAAGTTATGGAAGTAGCTCGTAACAGCTCGTGAGAACAGCCGAGTCGATGGGCAGCTTATCGACTCTAATGCTCTTCGAGGACGAGTTTAATTGACGGAATTATAAATAAAGCGCTCTTCCCTTCATCATCTCGGCTATCGTCGACGCAGACGGTTGGACGACTGACTGTTCGATTTGACGCTTAGATCTGGGTCAGAGGATCTATCGATCTCGCGCGGGACTTATTACTCTATAACAATGACGCCGATCAGAAAATATGTATATCCAGCGAAGGCTGTTTCTTTGTAGGAATATAGAACACGATCGAGTTCGTTTAAAAACCTCTTAAAAATCGGAAACAACGCGAAGAATCTGTTCGACGAATCGCCGCTGTTCGCTCGAATCGTGATAACGCGAGACGTTTAAGCGTTAGCTGGCCAGGCGTTGGAACGCATCATGGATTTTAACGTTCAATGGACCACGGCTTCTGTACCAAACGACCAAGCTGAGATGACCCGAACCAAGATCCAATTGTCTCGTTGCCGGTTAAGACTTAAGTAAAGCATGAGGTCACCGTCTATTCTCCTCCACTCGGTCGTCGACTTCGTTGGAAATTATTCTTCAGAATTTCTTCGAATTGCCGTCGGCGTTCACGATCGCGATCCCGATCGCGATCGTCGACGCTGGAACCGACGCTGGAACCGACGCTGGAACCGACGCGGCGGCGCGGCGGTGCGGTGGTTCAAACTTTAACAAATACCCGCCGCACAACGACGTCGCGCGTCGGCTCGGATCGAATCGAATCGATATCTCACAACGTTCTCGAAGGATACGCGGTATACACGTATAGCACCAGAGAAAACCACTTGAACAATTCTACATAGAAGATTCAAACGACCTTAATGATCCGTAACGACACAAACAAACATCGTCCACGTCTTAGCACTATTATTAAGGCACTTGCAACCAATTTTCTTCGTACGTCTAAGGTCACTCGCTGGTCGAGTATAAAAGGCACAAATCTATTACAGCTCTCCGCCGAGTGATCGAGCTGACCGAGATCGTTGCGTGGAAGTCGCACGAAAGTTTTCGCAGCGGCGAACGTCACACTGTCACAGTACGTCCGTTCGCATACATACGAGATACCGATATCTGCTATCGATCGGAGGAGAAGCGTCCCTCGAACAGGAGCATGGTGTCGGTCCTCAAAGGAAAAGCTGATTCGGACGTTCGCGCGGCGACATGTTCTCGAAGGGAAACGGACGAAAGGTGAGACGACGACCGCGACGATGGTGGTGGGGGTGAGCACGCGCCTCGGCCAGCGGGGCAAACATAGAGGATCGAGCAACGTCGCGGGTAAGATCGCGCGGGATTTCCCAAGGTTTCATTCACTTTTGCTAGTCCAGCAATCGGATATCGATCGGTCCATTTGTCCGATCGCGCGGCGACGGTGGCGGCGGCGGCGGCGGCATCCGATTCCCTTTGAAAACCGCGTGTCACCGTTCGATTTCGAATTCCTTCGCGCTATCCTTCGCCTCCTTGTTAGAGACAGCTGAACGACGAACCGATCGACGCCTCGGTGTGTACCCGGTATCACTTTTTCACAAAACTGTTCGCGAGGAATGCCTGCAGCTCGTGATCAGACCTCCGTGCTACGCACCGCATGGCGTCCGCGTTCAGAATGAGCGCGGACATCCGATAGATGGGTTACGTTTCAGCATTTTGCCGCAGTATAGAGCGACGAGGGGCTGGTTCACGGGGGCTGGGCTGGCGGGGGACACGGGGGGAATTAGGACCTACGAGGGACAGAACCAGCGAGACAGAGAAAGAAAGGGAGAGAGAATAAAGGGGCGAGAGGGAGAGAGAAACGGAAAGGGAGACGCGTGTTGTGCGAAGAGGAAAAGGTGGTGGGGATTTTGAGCACGCGCCGCAGCCCCTCGTTTCTTCTCCCACGGAACTGAAAAGGGGGACCCTATAACCATGCGCCATATGCTGAGGGGAGCGTGTGCCAGTTGCGTATATGCGACAGCGCACGCGCGCACGCGCGCACGCTTACTTTACGCACGGAATCCATCGGCGGGCAATGTTTCACGAGCAATTATTCTTGAGATTCCTTTATTGTGCTCGCTGCCGCGTTTATGCGAAATTTATTAAGTACGCTCTAACCCTCTCCGACGCACCGATCACCGGCGCGGCGACGCGGCGCGCGGCGGCACGACGTCTCGATTATCCTCTGCCTCGTCTTCGGGTCTATGCCTTTTCTTTGACCATTTCTACTGTATAATGCAATGGAAAAACCGTTCAAAAAGATACAATATGTATGTACATTCTGTGGTTATAACTATACAGTCTTCTTAAACAGTTTCTTCGCACATTTACTGTACATTAAACACAGTATGCAATTTTTTTAAACAGTTTGTTCGATCAGATTGTTTATAATTTCGTAGTTTATTCGGAGATAGATAAATTAACCCTTTGCACTCCAGCCTGGTGACTCATATAGTACACCAACAACTCCAGCACTATATTAGTTACAAGTGTATATACAATATAATAAAAAATACGGTTGCTGCAATATAAAACAAAATATTTATTCCTTAGCTACAGTCCGCGACTTCATCGTCTTTCATACAGAGTGTTATTAGTTACATCTGGAGACGTCGTTTTGAATATTTTACTTTCTGCATTGTTATAATAGGTACTCTGAGAAACCGCATAAACATACAGTCCATCTTATCGTTAAGAAACGATTTACACCCATAAGTGTATTGAATTCGAACCATTATTTTCAGCAATAATATTTAAAATTGAAATTGGAAATAAAGACAAAATACAAATATTTTCAATATTCTTCAAATAAAATACCTACCATTTAAAAAAAAATTATTGCCTCATAAATAAATTATTTTATTTTCAAAAATTACTGCATCAAATAAAATATTTAATTTTCAAAGTTGTACACATACTTTCAAATCAATAGGATTACTTGCTATTTACTATTTAAAATACTATTTTCTCCAGCTCTGCGGTCAACGTGTCAAACATTTTGACACATTAATAATATTTTAAAAAGTAGGTAAATAGCTGATCTAGCGACTCCCTATATATATACAGATTATAGATAATTTTTACTTGATATTATACTCTCTCCATGGATGTGGTATCTTTTCAAGCACACCTTACGAGTGGTTCAGCTAGTTTTAAATAGCTCTTTACACAGCTGATGAGCACAATAGGAGAATAGGAGCAGGAGAAGAGCTACTTTTCATGCGTTGCGTGTATAATGCACAAAGGGTTGTACCCGTAGGATCCAGCAGTTTTCCTTTTCTGAAAATTAGTAAAAATCAACGACCATAAATCGGATCGATCGTATTCAAGAATATATATCTGGTTACGGTTTCAATCTGGTGGTTGGGTCAATCGCAGATTATGCAGATCATCCTTAAAGCACTTAAGCCTGAGAAACGCACTTTGTCATCTGCATTTTTCAATGCACCTACTCTTGAGTTTGCGTTTCACGTTTCCCTCTCTAAAAAAGATTTTCAGCCAGTAAAAGGATTATTTCGTTGATCCGATTCTTTCTATCCCTTTGTACACACACCACCAACAGTTGCGTTTGCTGATCTACAGGAGAGCAATTTTTCAACGCAACTGCCATTTGCAACGATCTCACAGTGTTCGAGATTCGAGATTCGGATCGGATTAAAAGATACCTTTACTTGCGTTTACAGATCAGCAAACAAAATAGCGTAGCTATTCAAATCGAAATTCATTAGATAGCAGTGAAGCGTGATTATAAGAATATTTTACACAGTTGTTACAACGTTAGTTTAAACTTAAAGACATTACATTTGAAACTTGAATAATATTATTTTCAATTTATTAGAATTACTAAGAACAAAATTTCTTTCAGCTCCTCCTGTTTCTTCTAATTGATGATGAAAATTATTTTATAAAAAGATTCGCAGTCTTTTTTTTTTTTTTTTTTTTTTTTAATTATAAATGCGATGGTTTGTCGAACTGTGCCATGGTCCACTTTGACATTCTAATGAAAATTCGTTTCTATAAAATCTCATCACTGTATAACAAATCCTATAACTTTTTGTGCTATTTATAAAAAAAAATCAATTATTTTGTGAAACCTATTTTTATCTATTTACATTACCCCCATTTACATATGTCTATTTCTACCAATTTATACCTATAGCTAGAGGTATAGCCTTTGTATCTATATACATATACAATATTTTATTGTACCAATGCTTATACAAATACGTGCCTAACTAGTCTTTGGATTTTTTTATATTAATACTATTTCAGAAATATTGTACAGCAATAATCGAGTAAAAATTTATTAAACAGCTACACAATATACAAAAGAAAATTTAGTCAAAACAGCGTTATTAGACATTTCTAAGTTACATTCCTTTACAACTCTTGTGAAAACTTCTTCCCTTGGTTCCACAGCACGTGACAAACAGGACAGGAAAGACGACATTCGGTTCAACGCGGAAGTTTCGAGTTTCGGGGCGGTGCAGTTGCGAGGATCGATAATGTTCTAGGCTCGAATTAAAATTTCTGCCATGGATCAATAAAATTTGAATCATACTGGGAATTGTAGAAAAACTACTAAAAGTAGCATTTTGCAAGTTTTTTCATGTGGGCCCATATTGAGAACATTTAAAAAATACGTTTTGTAGATCTGGGAGAATTATATGCACTGTGAAAGTTTCATCGAAATCGGTTGGTGCGGGGAAAAAACGACAGGCATTGAAAGATGTAAGAATCCTTGGATTTATTGCAGTTAGAAGCCGGAAATCGTGAAAATCTGCAATTTTGACCATCTTTAAACGTTTGTAGCTCACAGATTGCAACGTCGACCGATGTTGACGAAATTTTCCGAAAAAATATCGCCAAACAAGCATTCTGGTAAATTGTTTAAGTACGTACCTACGTTACCATCGCGATTGTGCTGCTGGAGCAGCGCAGGGTTCGAAAGGATTTGGCCTAGATCTAGTTTATATTCTGTATACCTAAGCCCGAGAGCTACCCAACCCTATACTATAATATAATAGGAGGGGCACGATTCAATTTATAGCGTGAAATATACGGACAACGCGCAATCCCTTACCGGGTCTCATTATAATAATAATAATTTGCGACCGGATTTTACCATTAGAATTCAGACTGGTACCGTTTGTGCGTTTTAAAATCGATCCTCCCAACCAAACAATGTATCAATTTGAAATACGCGCATTCAGTGAACTGAATACTTAAAAATTAAAGAGGTGTCCTCTTGGATGGGTACTACGTTTAAAATTGCATATAATTCTCCCAGATCTATAAAACGTATTTTTTAAATGTTCTCAATACGGGCCCACATAAAAAACTTGTAAAATGCCACTTTTAGTATTTTTTCTACAATTCCGATCAATTGCAATTATCAAAAAAATTTCCTTTCACATCCTGTGTAGTCAACTAATAATTGCTCTAGCTTCCCAAAAAAGTTCAAATCGTATGGTACAATATTAAAAATGTTATCGTCTTTTTAAGAGTGCTCGAATACATATATGTATTAGTGGGAGTCACTTGTATAAAGCTGCTTGGTGATTTTCATCATTACATAAATTGATTGTACGCGCGATACAATAAAAGTTGTGTAAAATCTGAACGGATGCATCGTTACCGTTTCTACATTAAGCTAAAATCGAGTGATTTCGATTGCTCGGTATACGTTTATCGCGATCAGTTATTAATGTTTATTCAGGTTTAATTGTTTATCTGACGGTGTCCCGTGCACCAACAACTGATCCTTCGCCGATAAAAACATTGATTTTACCGATCGGAGTCGTAAGTTTATGAGATGACTTAATACTACAGTTTATTTATATTGTTCTATGTCCGAATCGTACGATCAGATTCCAGCCGCGCAATCACATCGATAAACTTCGATAAAATCGTGGACCCACAATGGCGTCGATAAAGCCACGTAACATGTTGGTCCAGCAACGACAAACAAAATGAAACATTTCTAAAGGCTCGACTAATTCTTGCCCACCGTGGACGTTGAACGCCGCTCGTTCTGCACCGCACCGCACCGCACCGCTCCGCACCGCACCGCACCGCTGCGAGAAAAAGATATTCCCAGTAAGCGCAACAGTCGAGTAAAAAAGGGTCTTTCGATAAATTATTATCATCCGGATTTACGTATCCAGACAAACGAACTCGAGAATCCGATCGGAGTTACGAAGCTAAGGCCTCGTTCACACCACGTTATATATTATGGAATTTCGGTATTATACGCGGAGTATCGATACGATTATTTGGCCGTTCCGAGTTTGAGAACTTTATATGTTTGCGCGGTCGGGTTTTATTCAGCTCCCACGAAAACATACCCGAGCGCGCTCGAGCGGCCGGAACATCTCGTGGCGTCCTGCGACAATGCCACCGCAGGATTTTAAAATTCGTCCGCGTGCATAATCCTCAGAAAGTGCGGCGCGGCGACGTTCCTCGTTTTTCCCTCCTGCGCTGCGTCCCGATCCGACTCGAGATTAAACATTCTCTATCGGGCTCCGTCACTATACAGGGTGATTTGAAAAACTCTGCACCAATTTATCAGGATATTTTTTAATTTATCTGAAAAAATAAGGGTCCAGCGGAAAATCAAACTGTATCACCCGATCGAGCAGACTTTTATCTTGAGAAACCACCCTGTTAACTTTGGAACGTCGACGTTTTTTTCGACGAACCAGAAAGCAAAATATCTTCGCCCGACATGAGTTGCCTCCAGTGGCGTGATTGGCGCAGATTCGGAATCAGCGCAAAAAACTCTATAAGAAGGACACCACAGTACATATATTGAAATCGAATTTGGTGTTGGACAGTGTAATGGACAGTTATCGAGTTATAATAATCGGTGAAACATGACGAATTCGAGCTGCCGCGAATACTCGAATCTCGGCAAGTATTTATTTTTTGGAAAAATGTTTGAAACGAACATAGTAGGGTTTCACAAATACTGTTAGGTGGTGTTGTCATTATTTTTGAATTTTTGATGACCTTGAGAAGGTCTGTGAACAGAAATCGAAATCTTTGCGTGTCACAGCAGAGATTTTTGTGAAAGATTTCTGTTCACAGACCTTTCGTCAAGGTTATCGAAAATTCAAAAATAATGACAACACCACCTAACAGATTTTGTGAAACCCTACTATTTTTGTTTCTAACATTTTTCCAAAAAATAAATACTTGCCGAGATTCGAGTATTCGCGGCAGCTCGAATTCGTCATGTTTCACCGATTATTATAACTCGATAACTGTCCATTATTGAACTTTGTGGCCATTACATCTTCAGTTCAGTAGATCATAAGCTACAACATATATAAAAAAAATCCACCTGATTTAACCATAATCGATTTTCCATATGATTTGTGCGGGGTCCTTTAGGTAAAATTACTTTAGGTATTAGACAAATACTCGCGTAAATTGAGGGACGGGTGTAGTTACGTTTATTGCTCGGTAGCGGTAACGTTGGACACGGACTATGATTAGACGTAACAAAATGTAAACGCTGCAGGACGTGAGAGAATTCTAGTGATTTGAACTAGCGAGTAATTGTGAAAGGTTAGTCGGCGCGAGTAACCCCCAATAGCATACATAATCTGTTGCTTCTTCGCGATATTGGTCACACGTCACGACGTCACGACGCGACGCTGGAAAGCACCGCGGGAGCCGGAACAGTGAAAAAGCGATAATATAACGAGTGGTTCGGACTATACATATAGGCTGTGTCAAGCGACGGACGGATGCGAATAGTCAACAGGGTCCTAGGCACGTTAGAGGGAGAAAGGGATGGATGGATGGATGTGGATAAAGCTGGGCAGAAAGGGGGTGGACCGGTGCGGGCCCTTTGTTAGGGCGCGTGCCCTTGCACGTGTGCACGACTAATGCACACGCACTTCTGTTATACACCATGCCATGGGGCAGGGGCGGATTTCAAAGCCATCAATTCTTTTTTCAAATCGTTGTCGCTGCCGATACTTCGTTACCATGACCCGTGAAAGCAACAAGTTTGCCCGCGCGGTCCGATTTCAACGGAAATCTAATCTAATCGTATTCTTTCGAAATACGAATAACAATTAACACTTCCCAAACGGATGTTTATTAATTTTCCAACTTCTCGAAGTTGCAAGTTCGGATGAAAATAATATGTATCTACAGTGGAGGCTGTTCAAGTGATCGGCATCCGGCTAGAGTCTGGCTCGCTTGATTATTATCATTAGTCACGTACCCTCGCACAGAATTTTGTCGCATATGCGTCATATTTCTTCGCCGAAGTCTGGCTTCTGCTTCGCGGTGGTATTTTAACCGTAACCGCAAAAAACTCGCGTTAGATCCGTTCGCGTGAATTAAACCGTATAGCTTGGGCTACGCGTCGCGCAAAAAAGGACGCGCTTCTTCTGCTCGTTTTGCGGTCGGACAAAACCTGGGAGAGGAAACGCCTCAGATTTTTAGCTTCTGCCGATTCGTGACTATGCCGACCGATTACTTCGCCGAAATCAAATGGTTTTAGGAATGTTTACTGTCTTTGAAGTTACGCGAGGATCGGGTAGGTAAAGCTTGAGTATACTCCATGTTGAACTTCGTTAATTGTGTTAATTGAAATCGTTTTTGTTCTTCCCTTTGAAGATTTTTTGTATTGCTTTTGAGCAGGGACCAAGAATAACAGTTGTTTTAAAATTTTCTCCGATAAAAATCATTGATAAAATGTTGATTATTGTTGAAACTTATGGCTAGATTGCGGATTATATATGCATCTATGATACAAAGGGGCACGTACAATTTAAAACAGTGGACATATATTAAAAAGATTTAAGGCCACCAGTGTATTAGTTTCAGCTTAATAGGAAAATTAACTGCAAACATTTTTTATGTTGCATAAAGATCCGCAGTCTATTTATGACAATCGACGCAACGTGCATAAAGAAAAAATGGAAGAACAAAATGATTGAAGCTATGCACTCCGAATTATTTTGCAATTTTTCCATTTATAATTGATTTGAAATATTCTTGATGGGGCGTGGAGTAGAAATGAAATGGTGATAGGGTGAAATTGATTTGCGAGAGGTTGAATTGGGACTGGAAAACCTAACCTATATTGGCATAAATTTCGCTGATTTTTGGGAAAGTTGAAAAAATTGAGTTTCGGCCAGGATTTGGCGATGCGAAACCACCGCGAGCTGGTGTCTGGTGACAATGCGCGCCAGCAAGTGTGAAACACGTGCGTCCATACTTAAGCGTATATTAAATGAACGGTATTTCATACGGTTTACCATCGAGAATGCTCGAGTCAACTGTTATCGAGAATCACCTAGTGCCGCAGGGTCCACTTACGACTTACAACCGCACGGTACAAGAAAGAGAGACTTCCATATCGATTGGAGTCGCGTGGCCGAAGCGTGGCTGCTGCACCGCCTCTCTTTCTTCAACGTTCCACGCGTACCACTGGTTCGAACGAGATGGTGAAATAAGGAACGGACGACAAAGATGCTCGAGCAGACGGCTTGTGGGAATCGGCGCGGCGCAGCGCGGCGCGGAGCGGAGCGGCGCGGCGAGGGAAGAAGAAAGAGAGAGAGGGACAAACGTTTCAGACACGCTTCGTTCGTGTGCCTGAAACGTCTGACGCGAGAGACCAGCTGCCCTTTGGCGTGCTGTTTCCTCCAAACGGAATCTCGTTTGGTTCACGACAATGCGACGATCATCGTCCTTCCCTTCTGACAACAGAAAGTTTAAAGGGAACGGGACAGGGTGCTCTCGTCTTGGTCATTCAACGAACGGTCATCTGATCGACAATGCACTCACTCAGATTTTCCAACGAAAATAGCCTCCTCGGACCATTACCAATTACCTTCCCTTCGATTAAAGCTTGCGGTCAGATATCGCCGAAGAAATAATCAGATACCATCGCTTCGACCGCCGCAACACGCTTAACAAACCCAATCTTACCTGGAGACATCCAACGGTCCAGAGTGCTGGGGGAAAAAAAATAGTAGTTAGAAGTGAAAATTATTGGACCAGGTTTTAAATAATTTCTACCAGATAAACAATGTGTTTCAGACTTGCTTGTACACCTAATCGTATTATGTACCTCGTTGCCTCGTCGTGGCGTCGTCGCCGTCGCCGTCGCCGTCGCCGTCGCCGTCGTGTTGCGTTCCGTTGATTTATCGTTCCACATTTGGTCGCTTCGACAGTTTAGAAAGCGAGGAATTATTATATCGAGCGTACGAGGAGAGTGAAAAGAAGAAATGCTCGGATCGTAACAGTTAATAAATTGCATAAACGTGTCACGCGGGAGAAGAATAAAAGGACGAGCTAAAAATATAGCTCGCATTTTACGCAATACCCTTTAACGAGCCCGAGTCATTTGCACTGATTTGAAGCCAGTTTATTCGTGAACGACGTCGATAGTGAAATGTAATTTCGTGCATGGTGACTTGCAGGTACCTCGTTGCAATGCAGGTGAGAGTGGCTTGCACCTGGGTTCGCCGAAATTAACCGGCATGCAAACGACGCGCGACGCGCGACGCGACGGTCGCGCGGACGTTTCATTCAAAATACAATCGACTCGAATAATTAACTAATTAAATAATCGCGGTTCTTGTTGTTATATATTTAAATTTCGCCGCTGCTGCTTTGCGGTTACGCAATGTCGCCGAGCAGGGACACGGTTTCTTATCGCAGTTGCAGTGAGGTGCGATTACGGATTTCAATTAAAGAACAATTAGTTAGATAGGGATTCTATATTTCCAACCCGAATGCGTGCTGAATCATTTCACAAGAACTGTAATTTCAGCTCTGCTCCTTTGTTAACAATAATGCAGTGGTCCTGTGTTTCTCAAACAAATAATTAGCGGAATTTACGTATTTATGGCAAAAATGGTTAGGTACAATGTAAAAGAGAATTGTTACTTGGAGAATTATGTTCAACTTGCTAAAATTATTAAAGAAAGAAGGAACTTTTTGTTTGGCACCTGCTTTTTAGTCTATTGGTTATATAAAAAATATTCTAGTCTAAAAATTCTAGTCTATCGGTTATACATATAAAATAGTTAGACAAATAATTCTACCGCCCACGGTGTAAAATCTTACTATAATAGTAATCCTATTAATAAAAATAGAACTTGAAATCCTGGAGTAGTATAAATTCGTTGAATATTCACTATTCGATAAATTTCTGTTACATAATGGCTGTATCAATTCGCATGAACATTTGGAGAACCCAGACACCGACGATCAAAATTGTGAAAATTCAAGGAAGAGACGCTTCCCTTTGAGAAGCGTCGCGTAATTGCGAGGAAAATCTTCATTAAAACTACAGCAACATGTTATCGGTTTCCTTTACGGCTGGAAAATTTGGAACAGAAGTTCCGCCATCGGTTTGAGAGGAGAGAGGACCCACTCTTGGCGTATTTCTCTTGGCGTAGTTCTCTTGGCGTCCAGCAAGAGGGACGGCCTACGTCGGGTGTTAAGTTCACCAATTTTTCTTCGGGGCTTATTTCCTAATTACGAAAACACTCGTTTCCTCGTTTGGTAGTGTGACGGCGGTGGAGGGCGGGGGACTCGTGGCTTCCGACTTCCTCCGTTGGGCCGGACAGATAGCCGATTCCAGGTTTCCACCGAGCGGTTGGTTCTCTCTCTCTCTCTCTCTCTCTCTGTCTTATTGCTCGCCGCGTCCAATATCCATGGAGCATAACATATGCGGGCAGATGGTTTCTGCCCCCTTCCAGCTCCCCTTCTTTCCACCAGACCTGGCCTCATACGATTTTGGTCTTCGTCTTTCTCTTCCTCCCCTCGGTCGGTCGGTGTCTCTCTGTCTCCCTCTTTCCCCCTCGCCCTGTTTCCCTTCGTTCAATCGTACCCGATCCAAAAAAGCCGGAGGCACCCTCTACGCAGAGTGCTCTCTCGCCTGTTGCCCACCCCAAAAATATCCCGGGACTCATCCAACCACCCTGTGCACCCATCAGCCACGTGCACAGTGGTTCTCTCCTTCGCTGACAACCACTTGTGGAGTCTCGCTTTTTATAGATTCCGCTACGTTCCCTGATGCTCCTCCGATCAGCGCTGCAGCGCAGCGTAACGTTCGTTGCCAGCGTAGGGGAGACCGGGGCTGGTTGACTAACTTTTAACATATTTCATTTTTACCCATGGACTGTTAGTATTTTTCTGGCTTGTTGTACACCAAAAGTTTGCACGATGACTTCGGTATACAGATTTAATTTTGATAATCGCTTTGATTGAACCTAGTTGTAGTTTTAATCAGATTAGTCAGAGCAATAAGTCAACAAACCTCGATTCTGATGGGCTTGGTTGACTTAACAGTTACTTTTAAGCGTTCAAGAAAAAATAATAGTGTTAACGGTACTTCAATTTTTATTTATTCGTACATATATCTACTGTAGTGAATCAGACGACGATTTGTAGGCAAAATTAAGCCAAATTAGGCTTTTAGGATTAATACACACGTCTGATGCATTTTTCGTGAGCCCATTGGGTGCAACGCGTGCACTACATTCAGTTTACACTGCGTGACGTGGTCAAAAAAAAAAAAAATAATGTTCAAATTGCAGTTGGTCAGTATAGCGGAGAAAATACTAAAAGTTGTATGCCAACGTTTCTACACGTGGGCCATTTTATGTTACAACTAAAAGCCGGACATTTTACATTACAATTAAATATTAAAATTAAAGGCCGAAAATCACGAACAATTGCAATTTTAGCGATTGTTAAACTTTCTAACTAGTTGCAACGTCCGTCAATTTTTATGCAATTTTCAGAACGTATATAATTGACACAGAGATCTCCAAAATGCATTTTTCTTATATGTATATTGCTTTATCTGTAATTTTAAAAAATTGGTTTCGCATCATGTAAGTAACTAATTGTTCTACCTTTTTAAAGAAAGTCGTATAAGTCATTAGACCATTATTATTAATCTCAACATGATTATTAATATTAATAAAAAAAGTTACCGTCTTTTCAATGGTATCCGATTATTAATTGGAACCACTGTTTGTAAGTTGCACCTGAATGAAGAATATTCATATTCGGGTATTTCTATACAGTGTGATACCCAAGCGATAAATAATTGTTGCTGTAAGAATTTGGATCGATCGAACTTGTGTAAAAAAACTGAAATTTTCCTTTCAATTCGTTGAAAAAGAATTTGTCTAAAACCAGAATTAAGTGTACAAAACTACAAACATGCAAAGTTTAAAGAAGATCGATGTGTTGTAGAAGGGGTTGGTCTAATAGGGGAGTTGAATAGTGTCCATTTAAAATCTGCGCTTTAATCCTCCGTATGCTATGCTATGCTATGCTATGCTATGGTGGGGTCATTCGTGTTCGTGATCGTTCGCGGTAGCGGTGGGGGTAAGCTCGAGCGACCGTCAATATTTTCATTCCGATAAAAGACGACGTTTTTTATCTCGACATAAGAAAATCGCTATACCCACTCCTTCTTTTGAAGTTATTCGCTCTTAACGCCAGAACGGGAAGGTGTGTAATATTCTATCCTTTTCCGATGAAAGTTATAGTTTGCCGAATATGTTTAATCGATACGGGTCTATGAAACGTGTTTTCTAAATTTTCCATATAAGCCCACATAGAAAAGTTGAAAAATACAACTTTTAGCATTTTCTCTGCAATTCCGACAACTTGCAGTTTCTTTAAAAAATTTTTGTCAAATTTTTGTCCTGAAGTGTACGGGATTAGGCCAAGATGTACAGGAACTTTTTACCATCATTTTCTATTAGCATGTCACTGTGACAAAAAGAAATTTCTATATCTACCTTTTCACGGTAAAATTTCCAGCTCACTTTGTGTTTTTTTTTTAATGGAATGCCATATTTTGCTTTTGATATTACGATAGTATAGAAAGAAACAAGTTCAACATACGTCTTTGAAATGACCTTCAGGCAATCCATGGATGCAAATACGAACAGCTTTCAAAACAGACAAGAATCGATATCCTACCAGTGTATATGTAGGTCGTATGGAATCTTTTTAATTAACCCTTAGCACACGAGTGGTGACTCAGAGTCACCACTAATAATTGCTGTACCATTCTTCAAAACATTGTTTACTCTATTAAATATATTGATATCTAATCAATTACTGAACATTTAAGTATTGTATGGGGTTATTATATCAATTATATATTGATACAAAGAAAAAAATTACTATAGAATGGAATCATTCCAGGTCGGAAGAAATATTTAATTTTCGAGTTGAAATAGCTCCGACTGCAAAGGGTTAAAAAATAAACATTTCAAATAGATACTTTAAAGTTTAAAGCCGAGAGAAGCGAGTGAAGTATTGTAAAGAAACACGGTCGCTGACGCGTCAAATGAAATCGTGAATATCGGAACCGTTGCACATTACAGCAGAAAGAATAACAATTTGAAAAGTCGTAATTTAACGTTCGAAAAATGGAGAAACGAGTTAGACAGGGTTTCGGCGCGCGTCTACTCGCAATTTCTTCTCATAGCCGTGCAGTCGTGCAGTACGGGGCGGCGCGACGCGGCGCGGCGCGGCGTTAAGACAACCTTGCACGCGCGCGAGAGCCGCAAGAGAGTGAATTTAGGGGTGGATTCAGCCCCGTGGCATGCGACGTTATTCTTTTGTGTTCTCGGCCCCGTGCGTTCGCACCAGCACACTCTTTTTCTCGTTCTCTCTGTCTCCCCCTCACCGTTACACTCGATATTTCTTTCTTTCCCCGTGCCTGTCCTCTTCTGTTCAGCACGCTCGTGCGCGAGGGGTGCCAAGCAACCCTCCATTTATCTGGCCGACTGCCTGCACATGCGTGTTCGTGCGAGCCCAGTGGTTTTCAAGCAATTAACCACCGCAGAAATGTCCGCGATTTTTTTCGGATCCGCCCATTACTCGATCGCTTCCAATCACACTCGATTCGAAAATTGTAAACCTTCTTCAACGACACCCGATCGTTAGCGATCGACCGGTTGCTCGTTTTCTCGTTCTTGTGGTTCTACGTTTCCTGTTTGCCACTTGTGGTTTCCGATCGTGGAAATACGACTGACTGAGAACCATCGCTTTATGGAAATGAATAAAACAGTTTCTTTATTACGCGATGGACCTTTGTTCTTCCTTCGATAATGCACGAAACAGGATCGTGTCTACCGGTGATAGGTTGCTTTCGCTTTGTTACGTGATTTCTGAAACGACTGGGGAAAAGGAACCTGATTGGAGGAAAGTGCACTGTCTTGGAAAATATTAATTTTGTTTATAAATCTTCTGTACGGGCAATGTATTTCATTTTATTGTTCGCAGTCATATTTTATAATTCAATTTGATAATTCAAGTCATAGAAAAAGGTAGAAAAATCTTGCACCATATTGTTCATGGAACGTTTCAATAAAAAACAAAATCGGAATTGCTCGACTATAAAGATTACAAACTTGTTCATTTGTATTTATGTAGATTAATTTTGATTGCAGAAAGTATCAAAGATGACTTTCTGAAGTTCACACACACGCATTTTAAATTTCAACATCTCCAAAGATCTGTTCAAATATATAAATATAAATATAATAAATAATAAATAAATAAAAATATATATTATATATATTTTATAATCCAGCAGTCCTAGTTTTTACAGGACTTAAACTGTGACGTCCTCTTGTCGAGGGACATCCTGTATGGACTTGGCGCATACCGACACGCCCGACACATTTTTCACAGTACGTGTACCTACATACACACGATTATTCTATTGAAATGGCCATTGAGCCTGGAAGGAGATAAAAAAAAAAAAGAAAGGAGAAACCCTTTGAACCGTATCAGGCATAAAATGATAAATTAGGTATGCATACGCGACGCGACTAATGCACACGCACGTATGCAGGCATATCAGGGCAAACCGGCGCGGCGCGGCGTCGAGGGCTAATCCCAATTTGCATCCCCGAACTTCGACTTGATCCAGAAACCTGACTGCTCCCCTGATTTTCGGCATTCAGGTGGCATATGTCGCCCCTTCCAGAACTTACGGCCGAAATATACCATACGGGGACCATGATCCGACATAACTGCACTGATCTCGTGCGCTGACACACAGTGATCCTCAACCAGACACGACCGTCACCGTGGCCCAGTCGATTGTTATTGTCTTTTGACTTTAGATTATAATAAGAACGGTATGCTTTGCACTCCTTTTAAAACACCATTTAATTTAGTAAGAACGGTATTAATTAACCCTTTGCACTCCTTTTAAAAAGACCATTTAATTTAGTAAGAACGGTATTAACCCTTTGCACTCCTTTTAAAAAGACCATTTAATTTAATTATGAAACTAAATTGAAGTCAATTCAGCGTTTTGACATTCTGAAAAATAAAATATAATTTAATAAAAATTTGAATAAAATTAAATATCAAAAGCATAATTAAATAGAGCGTAAAACAAGCCTTAAAATTACATATAACTCACAGTAAATTAAGGTAAATATTTATTGGTATAGAATTGCAATTAAAACAAAGGAACAAAAATTCTGCATTTCTTTCTTTACAACCTAATACTATTTTCTTCAAGCAAAATAAAATCGATAATATTAAATAGTATTTGAAATGTGTGTTTCGCCCAATAATGCCCACCTCTGCTTACAACGGTGTCCGCTCTTCTGAACCAGATTTACTTGCACGAAAATGATGTTCGTTTCACGCGACTGTTAAAAATCGGACAATCGAATCGGTCACATGCAACAACCTAATATGTACATAGAAAGTTGGATTCGTCTGTTGAAGATTCGACGAAAGGTGGGAAAAGCGCGGCAAGAAATGAATATCGCTAATCGCAGTGACACGATCGAATCCGGACAACAAAACGTCCCTTCGCAGGGCTCAGGAGGGGTTTTCTGGGGGGAGGGGGATGAGAAGGACGACCGAATCGTGGAAATAAATCTCCATATCTGACACTCGTCGGAATAGATCGACGCTTTTCTATGAAAAGAGCTGTAGAAGAATACTCTTTCAAGACCCCGAGGACCGAAGTAGAGGGGAGGATGATGGTACAACGAACGAGAAAAAAGAAAGGGGAGGGGTAAATCTGGATTGGAGGAAGAAAGAACCCGATGATTTCTGCTCCGCCGTGAAAGAAATCTTGCTACGACGCGACGTAGAACGGTAGAGAGAAGAAACGACTGGATAGACGGAGAAGAGACTACTGGAAGAAGAAGCAGTCGATCCGCTGTAGTAGGACCGTTTCGAATTCGTCTGTTCAAAGAGATTCGAAGGAAAAGAACCCTCCTCGAGGCGTTTCGAAATTCCCTTCGCCGCTGTTTTGTTGGTAAAAAAGAATGACGAAAGTATCTCTTGATCGAACTTCCATTCAATCGATACCGCCGGAAAATTCGGAGATTTTCTTTTCCAAAAGAAAATATAGTTTTGCGTTCAATTATTTACGTTTAGATCAACCTGTACGATCTGGAGTTAGACCCGAGAAATGTAGATTATAATTTTTTGGAAAATCTTTTTCGCATACCATTTCGTAAATCAATGCTTCTAATTGATTATAAAAAATCAGGTCGTTTGGTACAATTATAAAAAAATTATTCTGTTTCAAAGGGCGTTCGAATACTTTCGTGAGCCACTGTGTACATATATCGATTTGAATTTTCAAGTTCTTGCGTGTATGGTCAGACGGGGGAGGAGGATAGACAAACACAAAATATGCAAATGAAAATTCAGTCTGCCAGATTGATGGTAGCGTAATTTCGGCGAAACTTTCCATTAGATGGTAGCAAATTGAAAATTTAAGCAAAAAAGTATTACGAGTGATCCAGGGCGAAGGCTGGGAAGAGCGAGGAAGAAAGTGTAATATTTCAAAGTAGGGAGTGGAGCAGGGAGGGGAGAGAAAGAGGAGCAAGGCGCGTGCCATGCTTATTAACTTTTTTCTTTCTGACGTATATATTGATTCTTCTTACTTGTTTGTCTTGTTTTATCAGCTTTCGCAACGCTCCTTTTTGTAGAAGTCGGCCGCAACTATACAGGTGGAGAAAATAATAAGACATTGCGAAAATTATTAACCATTAAAATTAAATAAGCATCGCGAGAACCATATTATATAATGCAATAAACATAACGAATTTCGAATTTTCGGCAAAATAATTAAACCTTCGGTGTCAGATTCCCTCTGATTCAATAAATCTAAAAATAAATTTTAATCAAGTGGTATCAACTTTTACTTTTGCTATAAATCATTGGCAAATTTTTTCATTTATTTTTGACTTTTTGAGTGGCTTTACTTCTACTTTCTATTGCCATAAATGCTTCCTTCATATGTTCTTTCAATGTTTGTTTCACTTATTCTGTGAAGGCTATTAAAAACAAACATTGTTAGATAGCTTTGGAACAGTGCGTATTATTAATTAGCAAAAATCTACACAAAATATCACTATGTTCATCATAATGTAAGATAATATAATTTATAATATAAAATTTGTTAATTTTTTCTCTTTCATCACGATACTGCGGATTTTATTTGCGACAGAAAAGAATAGCTGTAATTTGAAATAGTAGAAAGTGAGTACTGAAATGATTGAAAAACGACTAAAACGAAAGTAATTCTATGAAGTTATTGTTTTCAGCAACAGATGCAAACAATTTTTATGTTGTATAGAGTTCAGAGTTACAACTCATAGATTAATATTCACTGTTCTAATATTTCTAGTTCTAATATCTTTCTATTACATAAAATAGTTTTGTGGTTGTTGAAGACCAAAAACGGCGAGCGGGTTGCCTTCTGAAGGGGAACCGAAAATTGAGCACGCCGAGCGGGTTGCCTTCTGAAGGGGAACTGAAAATTGAGCGCCGTGACAGTGTGTATTTTTCAGAGAGAGAGAGAGAGAGAGAGAGAGAGAGAGAGCGCTGGCGAGAAAGAGAGAGCGGGGGTAGGCGAGCGGAGCCCCCTAGTTGGGATATAAAAATTGTCTTCTACGTTACCAGTGAATTTTAATCAAATATAGTAGTTAATCTGTATAATATAATAATTAAATCCAGTCAGAAATATTTTAATGAAATTAAATTTTAAGTGAACTAGTAATGTAGATTCCTATTGATTGATATTAAAGAAATATGGTCGGTATATTTGTTGACAACACACACACACACACACTGCAAGTGGTTTCTTTTCGATAACAATTTTATAAAACAAAGAATCATCAACTGAATCTTTTATGCTTTCAACTTTTTACAACCTAATATTTCAAGTTTCAGGATAAATGTAAATGCTATATAAAATCTGTATTTGCAGCTACTAAAAGTACAGTTACATAATTTTAACACTAACCGTATCGAGTACAAAATTCTAAGACTGAACTTCTCCGTGTCGCAGTCTTTTAAAAATATGTGCATGAATGAAAAATGTATTAAACAACTTCCAAATTACAAGATGAAAACTGTGAAATCAGTCATGTTATAATATTTATGAATTAGTGTCGATTTCTATTGGCATTTCGAAGAAAATGTATAACGCTTCTACCAGCCAACGATTTTGCCGAAATTTTATTCCATTATTATACGAAGCTGAAGTTAATTCTTATTTCCTTTCGCTGAACATATACTTAGTTTTCTTCATTTGGTCGATTTCTTTCAGCGACTACTCTCACTCTCTCTCTCTCTCTCTCTCTCCCTCCTTCTTTCCCTCATTTTCCCACTCAGACGCGCGCGAACGCTTGCGGACTTTTTTCATGTTTTTATGCGTTGCTCGTTTTTCCCTTCCGAAATATAATTGGCGGTGCGATGCACCTGTCTTCCCCTCTCTCTCTGAACCCCTTCGCCCCCTACCTGCCGGCCACTTCTTGTACTGCAACTTCTCCCAGACTTATCCCACGATATCGACTTCCACGTATTCCGGCGCGTGCCACGCTTACTTGAAATACGTTTCACAAGGTTACACGATGCGAGGACACACACACACACATACACACACATATACACATATAAATTAACGCACGCACGCGCATATAACCGCCACAAACAGAAAATTAACACGATATAGAGGAATATCGAAACAGCCGTCGTCGTGTCCAACGGAAGCTTGTGCTCCCCGATCAATTTACGAGACGACACTGGACATATACTATCGGCTGTACTATTATATTTTCATAAGGTACGTTTGCTCGCGAAAATATTCCAGCGTTTACACGTGCCATACATAGAAAGTGAAATATCCGTATTAAACCGAAGTGCCTCGAACCGCATTCCCAGCCGAAAATATGGCACGCGTGTGCTGTCTTTAATTTCTCAGTGGCACAACTACAATTTTCGGTTGAGACGGCGAAGATTGCGATCTCGATATAGGGATCACTCGAAAAAGCAGTTATCTTTCGCGTTTGACAAAATTCTCGTCGAACTTGTACGCTTCTTTCGAGAAAATATCTTGCCCGTGGAATTTTTATGGAGAGAAATGGCGCCTTTGGAAACTTTTAATATAGTAATATTCGCGGACACTTTTAAAAGAACGATAAGTTTTCTCGCTTCGACCTTTTTTAGAAGTTAGAGCAATTTACTACGAGACGTGAAAACAATTTTTTGAACAAATTGCAACTTTCTATGCGGGACAATGTTGAAAATTTTTAAAATACAATCTGCAAACCGAGTGGTTTATTTAGCAAGTACAATGATGTTATTATGTAGCTTATACAGGGTGTTTCGTTCATCTGATAACGTAACTGAAGTTACGGAGAAAATTTGTTTACAAATATTATTATATAAATTATATATAAACTCTTTGGATAATATCTCGTTAACTGTTAGGTTTAGGACATATGAAGATCAACACTATTATACTCAGAATTTGATACTCAATCGATATATGGTATAAAAAATAGGACATTCCATTTAAAAAACTTCGTTAATTTGACTTTGGAATCCCCCCCTCCCCACCATTGTAGTCCGAAAAAAAATTAGACTATACGACTGTGTACCCTTCATACCGAACAATTTTTGTAAACAAATTTTTTTCGTAACTTGAGTGCGTCACAAGATATTTCCGTTATCAGGTGAACGAAACAATTTGTATATTACGTAGGTGTTACACTGTTTATAAATTTTTACGGAACATTGTTTGGGAATAAATGTTGTTTACATCAGAAGGAGCCGATACAGAGAGGAAAAGTCTGGACAAATAATTAAATAAATAAATACATTTAGACGCGGTCCGTGTCAATTATACATATTCTGAAAATTTCATCAAAATTCGCGCAAAACTGCAATTTTCACCATGTTTAAATGTTCCTAGCGTATTTCAACGTTGTAGCAACGATTTTAGAAAAAAGGGAGAGTCGGAATTGCAACGAAAAATATAGGATTTTATTTAAAAAGGTCTAGTTTGACCTTTACGGGGCTTCTCGAGGTCGCGACAATATCAAATAAATGCGAGTGTTGTCGATTCCCTTGTCCCTTATCTTCCATACTTGCAGAGATATTTGCGTGGGGAGATTAAATGGGACACATTGTACCTGTTGCTTGCACACATTATAAAAATAGAGGGAATATCCGTTGGGTTGTCCAGACAACATCGCTTTTCATGTGAGAGACCACTTTATTCTACTCTGCTGTAGTCCCATATCTATTTTCAGAAATTCCAGACATTTAATTTCATGGCAATCCTTTAAGGCCTGGGTAAGGTGAAAAGGGATACCTACGTCATCGGCTCAAGATTATCAAAAAGAACTTTTGGAACACATGTTTAAACAATCAGGATGTATTAATATTCGATATATCACTGTATTCGGGAAAGTCTACAGAATATTTTGCTGTAAAGAACAATTCAATACCTTTTATAATATAATATCATCACACAATATTTGTTTAAAGTTGAAAAATATGTTTTTTTTTCAAAGCCATGTTTTTCAAAAACTGTGCGTACAGGAGAAAAATTAAGGACAGATTCGGAATCAGCGGAAAAAACTCTGTGTAAGAAGGACCCAACAGTATATTGAAATGAAATTTGGTGTTGGACAGTGTTAGTTCAGCCGTTACGGAGATGACCGATTACAAACAAACGGACATTTACATTTTTATTTATATAGATAAAGATCCGCAGTCTAGCTATAACAGTTATGGTCGCTGACGGAAATTGGAAATGAATCGTGGCAAGGGGGCATGTCACGAATTCCATTATTTGTCGAGCAAACGTTCGAGACGCGTGTTTGAGCTGGAGATTTAGCTGGACCGAGCGAAGGGATCGGAGATGTTCGATTCCGCCCTTTTATTCGATCTGTAATACGAAAGAACGATGCTTACGTAGCTGAATCAACTTCCGTTGCCGCTGCGATATTCTTTGATTGTGAGATGTCAACTCGGCTACGGGCTTACTCGTTGAACGCAATCGTTGGAACACGGAGATTACAGGTATCAATTTTACTTTCCTTATTTGAGCTGTCCACATTTTGAACGGCCAGCTGCCCGCTACCGTAAAAATTAAATCGTCCCTGTCCGTGAACGTAAAAGCGTCGGCTTAAAGATCGCGCCGCGCCGCGCCGCGCCGCACCGCACCGGTAACATAGAATAATTTACACTCTCGTGCTCCTCGCATTTTCTTCGGTCGCTCCGTTTCCTTTTTTAGGGACACGCGGTGCGCGTCGTCGTTTATTAAACGCGAAGCGCGATTCAATCATTTCGCCGGTTAAATTATGGACTTTCCAATCACGCGTGCATAAACGAGAAAAATTACCGTTCGATCGAAGAGAGAGAGAGAGAGAGAGAGAGAGAGAGAGAGAGACGGCCATTCGATTTAATCGCGTAAGATTTGGATTTCTCCGGGTAGTTCGTCCTGCTCCTGCTACAGCATTCGAATGCTAGCTTTAAGAGTGTTGCTTGGGTTGCAACATTTATATCGATCTTTGCGCGATTCGAGCGAGAAAGTTTGTATAGAAGAAATCATTTTAATCTTACGGAATTTATATGTATAACTGTATCTTACGCGTAAGAGTGATCTCGCTTGATTGAATATTGTTAAAAATAATACCTACTATTTGAATATGAAGGGGCACATTCAATGGCGCTATGCACATTTTTCCATAATGGCCCTTTAAGGGTCAGATGAAGGGCAACTTCATTTTTTCACACGGATGGAAACCCATATTTTTTATTTCATATTCTTATTCTACATCGAAAAATAATAATATTTCGTATACTGGTGTACGATATGAGGATTCATCAGAAGGTGGTACTTTTGGGCGCGTCTAAACTTCTGATACGCACTGTAGTTCGGATTTAGGAGGCTCTACCGAATCGAAGAATATCAATTTCACCGATTCTCACGACCACCATCGCTCGTTGATTTACTTCCCACATCGGCGAAGGTCCTTGTAAATACATACTCGGTTTTTGTCTATAAGCGGATCCGGGACCGCGTCTCGCCGCATTAACGGGGGAAGAAAGAAGGAAAGAGACAGGACCGGGCAAAACGCCGACGAACCATCTTCCAGGAGTTAATTAAGGTCCATTAAGCATCCCTCGAAGGTTCCCGGACGCTGCCATCGAACGAGTTCCACTCGTTTGTTGTGTCCGAAAGGACGCGACATCGTAGATTAATCCGGATATCTCCTACCCTAGTTTTTCTGTTCTGATCGGAAGAAAAGGAAAGGAAGAAAGTGGCCGTCGCGCGCCGCGCGCCGCGCGCCGCGGTAGCACGCGCGCGTGGCCGTGCCATCCTCGTTCGACGATGACGGAGAACGCTAGGTCGAAGGGAGACAGAGAGAAAGGAAGAACGACTCGGTGGCGTGCGAACAGCAGGTGCACGACCTCTTCATGAAAACCACCGCTCCTCCTCCAGAGCTCGTCCTCCTCGTCTGGCCCTCTCGTTCCATCTCTCGACGGTGTGCAACGTCCTCGTCGGTCCACCGTCGCGTCGTCCTCGCGCCAACTATACACTTCCGATCCTCTTCGTAATTAGCGACCGTTCGGAGAAGGGCTTAATGGGTACCGATTATTGCCGTTCGATGTCGCCCTTGCTATTCTGACCGATGTCGACTCGACTAAATGCAATAACCGGCGTACGACGTCGCGTCGCGTCGCGTCGCGTTCGGTACGTGCCAGTGTCACCAGATTCAGCTCGAAACGAAGCTCCCGTACTCCCCTACTTTCCCCTTCCACTACCCTATTCCAGCAATGCGCACACTCCAACGTCCCCCACTAAGCAAGACCGTAGACTGGTCGCGCAGTCGCGCAACTGCTCTGGTCATCAGAGAGGGGGTACACATTTTTGCGTGACTCCCCTAGTCTGGCTTCACTGGTACGGGCCACGGGCCCCCGGACAGAGCACTCCGCCTGTCAATTACAGGAATATTATACTCCGTTGCCGTACCACGCGCTTCCCGAGGTCGATGATTGTTATTACCACACTGGTAAATTCGTACTTTCGTGGCGTGCACGGCCATCTGGGATTTCAACAAAATCTCTTAATACCGATCACTTAATTCTGTCACCACCGAGGGCTGTAATATCGTAATGCGAAGCCTCTTTTCTTGTTCAGTTCGCATGGTACAGTGATATCACCGATAAACCGTGTCATCAACATTTCTTTGTCTAGGCTGAGCACGCAGTCACGATTGTATGTACTGGGTGGCCCATTTAGAAGATGAATCACTTTTTCTTAACCCTCAACACTAAACCTGCCATCACCGGCCAAAATGAACTGTTCCAGATTTTTTATTTTACGATTATTGCTTCCTCTGCGATATTTTAAGAAAAAAAAATATTTCTTACCTAATGTGTATAGAATACATGTAACACAGAATTATCGATTATTAGAAGCGTTTAGACTTTTGCCCTCCTAAATCGGCCGTTTGACGACTACTGTGGCGTCTCGTCTCGTCTCGTCTCGTCTCGTCGCGTCGCGTCGCGCGTCGGGCGAGGAGGGTGTGACGGTTTTATTGGATCGTTAATGAACCTGGAAATTTCATTAGCCTTATTAAAATTCGTTTTCTGCAAAGCATATTCCACGGTGACGGGAATACATAATATGGGTATAAAGAGCGGCGCGGCGCGGTGCGGCGGCGGCGGCGGCGGCGACGGTACCGATAATAGCTTTTAGAGGTAGAATAGGTGTTCGGCGATAGGGAAACCGAGTAAGTGAAGTAATTTCAATGATTCCTCGAGGGAACGCCGGCATTCCCCCGGGCATCTGCATATCGTACAAGTCGTAAGAGTAATTCGAACGATTATTTCTGTGCCACGTGCCTCGGTCCTCTCTTTTCTTTCCGATCGTTCCTCCTCTTCGTACCCCGGGTTCTCGTTATCGTGCCCGGTCGACAAGGATGGCTGGAGCGGTTCTGTGACAAGCGGAACAAGGAGAAAAATATGAGATGCACCTGTCTGTCGCGAAGGCAAGGTGCCAGGCTGAAGGCAACACTCGCTCGCGCCAACCGCGATACCGAGCTAATGAGCCACGGAGAAACCGCTATACGTTTTCTGGGCAGCGCAGCGCGCCGTCTTAAGCCGGCTCCTTAATGCCCGTTAGCGCACTTTGTTGCTAACCACCGTCGCACCGCTATCCAGAAATTCCACCCGATCGAATACCCGCCCGGTATGTGTCATTCGCTTTGCTCCTGCTGCAACCCGCGCGCCCCCTCGGTCAAACTTTTTCGATACTCTGTAGCAACCAGTTTCGTTAATGACTAGTGAAGACCCGGCTTTACTTGCGCGGCGCACTTCACTCACCGCGATTGATTGGCGCGCCATCGAGATAAAGACGGAAACCGCGAAAGTAATCCCCCGGTTTTTATCTTTTTCGCCTTATTACCGAGAGAAGAGTAAGAGTGAAGGGGCGGCTCTCTCTCTCTCTCTCTCTCTCTCTCTCTCTCTCTCTCTCTCGTGCTCCTCTTTCTCTCAGCTCAACAACGACACACGAAATTAACAGTGTCAAGTATGTATTCTGTATTATTGAACCGCTTTTTTCGTCGCTGTAATATGTTTTCCTCTCCGCTTATATCTACTCCAAACGGTTGATCTGTGGTGTTTCTTTTCGAGTCACCGGGTGGTCGGTATATCCTGGATGCAGTTTCGAAATAAAGGCGTGAAGGAGGAACGTTTTGCTGAAAGAAGTTTCACACTGAACCTACCATCACCGGTCAAGATGACCGTTTCCACATTTTTTATTTCACAAAATTATTGAAATAATAATTGAATGATTATTGCTATAAATGCATGAACATCCGCAGTCTACAGATTACATTTCAAGTGTCCGTCACGAGTCTGACTCATTGTTATACGGGTTAATTGAGAGCAATTTTGTAATGTTTGAAAATTTATTTGTAAGGAACTAATGGTTCAACGTGCGCGCTCCTAATCGTAATCAGCTTTGCCAAGCGAGAAGTTGAGTGACCTGGAACGCGAAGACGAATTCGTTGTCAAATTGTCTAACAGCGGGATATTATTATCAAGATGGTGTTGTTGGAAGCCTATTGGCCAAGTCTACGACGCTCATCTTTCCTCGTACACAGTGAAAGTGTGTTTCGATTTATCGCTGGCAGGAATCTTCTCTGCGCTTCCTTCCCGAGGATAACACCATTCGAGGGTTGCTAGCGAATGAAAAGGAAAATTTGTCTTCCACGTTGTCCCTCCATTGTTTCCGAAGATTAATTTTAACACATAGCTTGGACGAGCCACTCATGCGAACGCTCCGTACTTGTTTTTCTTTATGTATCAATTAATTAACGGGGAATCATCTTTTCTAGTGTGATCAATCAAGAACGAAGGTTACAGTACAATCGATGGAGCAACAAGCGAAACAACATAAGGTAATCATAAAAGTTCGTCAGTCTACCATTTCGTTTTTTTTAAAATGTTAATAATACCGAGCAATTAGAGGAAAATCCTTTTTAATTTGTTATGAGAATTACTACAAATATATTACTTTGTTTAATCATTTCCTACAGACACTATTTTATGGGTAATTATTCAACATCGGACCTTTATGCAAAATAGAGATTTCTCACCTGAATTCCAACAAACCGGAGTGAGACATAGAAATTTATCTTCTCTCTTAAATTCTCTTCAAATTCGTCTAATGTTTTTAATGTTTTAAATCACACCACTCACACATTTTTGTCATAAATGCAGAAAATCCGCTGTCTAGTAATTATACAATTATTGAGATGTAGTAATTTTAATCTATAAGGTAGTTCAAGAGTTATAATTCACCCGCAAATTTTATACATTTGCAGAAGCATTGGTTTAAAGAGACTGTTGTATTGTTCCATAATTGTTAAAATTGTTTAAGAAAGAAATATATATATATATATATCTACGAAACTGCTGTATCTTCGAATTAATGCAGTCAATTTTAATTTTGATTAAAACTCCGCAGTCCAGTTATAATAATTAGAAGATGCACAAATCTTTTTTATGCATTGCTGATTTTATGCATTTATGACAAAAACGATTAGATGTAATTTAAAACAGTGTAGACGTTAGAAGAATGTAAAAATACTGTTGTGTTAGTTTCAATCTGTTAAACACACGAAACAAAAAATAAATATCTATTTCGCTCCAGTTTGCAGTTCAGGTGAAAAATGTTTATTTTGCAAAATAATTAGACTTCGGATGTTTATGCAATTTACAGTTTTTGCAGACAAATTTTAAGACAGTGGTATCAAATAAAATTCTATTTTCGTTGGCAATAACATTTGTACATCCATGATAAATAAAAATAGAATTAAATTCTGTTGAATTTAATACTCCAGCAATTTTTCAACATTTTTATAAGCCATAAATGCATAAAGATCCGCAGTCTAGTAATAATGAAGAAAGGGAACGAGTAAATAGAACTGCGTACACAGGTGTCACGCACAATTTACAATTGAAACGCAGCGAACTGTGTAAATCCACTAATGACACCGCGTCGATAAATCAATATGTCGGTATTAGCATAAATGAAAAGCAGAACGCTTCAACGCGTACAATTAACTTGTCGATTATAAAATCAGCAAAACGATTGAGTGCCGGATCAACGACAGAAGCAGAAATCTGTAAGGAAGATCGACGATGTTCGTCGGAGATTTATCGAGCCCGAGGATCTCTGATTGTGAGTAGAAAAAGATCAAGCTATCGTCATCGTGGTCCTCGACTAACCGGAGAAGAATGGAACGGTGAATTTAACAAATAATGTGCACAAAAGAATGGAACAGGCCCCATTATTTTCTATTCAACCGGCCCTTTTGAATCGGCTATCCCGTGTCCGCCGCGTCGCGCCGCGCCGTCTCTCCGTTCCGATATACTCCTGTCGGAAGGAACCTATTATTCGCGAATTCAGATAGAATCTTCTCGTTCGTGATAAATCAGATTTCACATTCCGTCTCTTCTAGTTGCAATTCTTTTGGCGAAGATCAACTTTCCACATTGGTTACTGCGGATTCTACTTAAAGGCAGAACCAAATACATATAAAAATGCGAGTTACAGTGTTCTATAGTATAAATACAGCCGAAAAAACTCGTTGGAGTAAAAAAATTGGTGGAGAAACGACCGCTTTTGAATTTTTAATTGGTGTGTTTTTAAGTGGTTGCACAGTCGACGAGCGCAAGTGCATCGCGTTAAATTCAACAGAGATGCAACGTAACGCAAGTCCTTCCACTACGAGACCCATTCAGTAACACAGACCCGGCCATGCAACCGGTGAGCATTTGTCGCTTTTACGCGAGTTCCGACCCACTCTGCGATTCTTTGATACTTGACTGGATTCTCTCGGTCGACGTCGCGTCGCGTCGCGTCGCGTCGCGCGTCGGGTCAATTCTCCGCGAGTGCCTAAAAAGACGAGATTCGCTTGAGCATGTACGCGTGCTCGCACGCACACTCCTGCGTAGAAAGAGGACCGCGGCGCGGCGCGGCGCGGCGGTGTGTAGAAGAAGAGGGGAAGACCTGCTCGAGATGAGACGAGAATGACCGGGGGCAGCGCACGCGAATCCGTAATGATACACCAAGCGAACAGGGGGCCAGATATCGAGGACCTGGTCCCTGGTCCCTGGTCTCTGGTCCTTGGTCCCTGCTCCCCGGTATCCTGGTCCCGCTGGTAAAAGCGAGTGGTCACTCTCGCACGAAGTTACACCGACACGCTGACTTATGCTACCTGTCGACTTGGGACTGTGCTCCTCTTGCTAACCGCTTGACCATTAGAAGTCAGAGCTGGATCAAATAGGGGAGACCGGGGCTAGTTGTGACTAGCTTTTAACATATTTAATTTTTATCCATGAACCATTAGTATTTTGCTGACTTGTTGTACACCAAAAGTTTGCACATTGACTTGGGTATTCTGTTATTATGCTGTCATACTTATATATATATATATGGTACACATAGTGAGGATAGAAGAAAATAAAAAAAGGAATGACAAAAGAACACGCGGTGTTCCCAAGCGGTCACCCAACCAAGTACTAACCACGCTCAGCACTGTTTAACTTCGATGATCGGACGAAAATCGATTTTTTGCTATTCCAGCAATAAATGATGTAGAACTTACCTTCTTTACCTAGTTACCTTCATTTTTTTAACTGGAATGAGGTATTTTTTAATACATCAATCGATGCAGCTGGACATTCTTTATAAATAAGTAACTAACCTATGTATGTATGTGGAAAAGTTAGTAGTTCAGGAGATGTTTCAATTTAAATAACTCTAAAACAGCATTACTGTCGTACTAAAACGTTACACCAGTAACTAAACGCTAACGTCTTACAAGTTAGTACGACAGTAATGGTGTTTTAGAGTTGTTATTTAAATTGAAATATCTCCTGAACTATGTACTAACTTTTCGACATACATGGGTTAGTACTTTTTTACAACGAATGACCAGCTGCGTCGATTGATGTATTAAACAATACCTTATTCCGTTTAAAATTTACGTTCTATCCAGAGCAAATTTACGAAAACTTCAGTCGTTGGGGTTTAGTTGAACAGAAACATGAAAGAAGTTTCTCCTCCCCGAGTATCGAGATCTCTGAATGATACGCGCGCTATGGCAGTAATACATATACCATTATTAGGTTTCGAATACGTTTGTGCGGTTTGCAGACCGTAATCAATTTTCTCTCGGCAAAAATTGCCAGATTTTATATTTATTTTAAGTTGGTCAACTGTTTAATAAATGAAATTTCACAAAATTTAACGTGAATAAATAAATAATTCTTATAGATATTTCTAGTGTATATGAAATGCAGTTTTTTACATAAGCGTGCATTTCGATTATCATGGAAATTGTCTTATTAAGTATATTTATTGGAGGTATAAATTTTGGTAAGGTTATATTTGGTTCGGACAAAATTATATTTCATTTGCATAATATTATTTACATAATTAGTCGTTCAGACAAATTTATGTAGGTTACGGGAAAAATGATATCGTGACGACGCAAAATGTTTCAAATAAAGAACCGAAAAAATTCTCGGTAAATCATCGCGAACAATTTGGAAAGTGACTTTTGATATACGATGGGAGTTCGCTCGCATATTGCACTCGTGGTGAACACGTGGTTCCGTGATCATCGATCGAAATTGCCGATCGATTGATAAATATCGATTCGCTGTTCGCGAAAGCTCCTTTAAAAAGTACCGGCGAAATCGCCCGCTGGCAGGACCCGTTCTTTTTTATCTTTTCGCCTCTCGTTTCTGGACCAATAAGAGGACTGTATTTAAAGAAAGTCCTGTGGGTGTTTCGTAATTCGTAATATTCAATACTGTAATAACAACGGATTTCCCTGCTTGCCATTAATTTCGTACTATATAATAACAAAATATCCCCTCAATTAATGCGGAGGACGTATTTAAGCAAACAAATCAATATAGATTCGAATCAACTTTACTCCTCATCTTTATTACATAAATTCCTCAAATAAAATTAACTGCTGGAGGGATATCCTTTTTTTTTATCTTCAAAAATCGGATTTTGACTGGCATGCAAACGACAAATATCAACATTTTTTAACTTCTTTATAACATTTGGATTATTCGGTCTTAAATAATATACTTAAAAATGACACGGTAACAGGTGGCGAAAATATAAGATTTTTAAACAACAGTGCAGAAAAAAGTGAATGATCGATTAATATAAGATTTTGTATTTCAGTTTACTATGTTATGAACTATAATAAAGTGCTTGTAATATTTAAAAACTAATTTGTTCCAGATGGCCAACTGGTGTACATATGGGGTACAGGGTTCCTACTAATCGAATTAACTGTATCAGAAATCCCAAAAATGTCATATAAACTGTGATATATTCTCTAGGCATTGACGATCCCACATTTCAATTTTTCTGAGAATTAACAAAATGCCAGTAAGTAATTTAAATTTAATGACTGAATTTCGGTAGAAAATTTATTAATTTTTTATACATTTAACAAAATAATGGGAATATGAAAATAAATCGATCGTCGATGCCTAATAAATATTATAATCAGGGTAATGGTTAAATTTTAATGTAATTGCTAACGTAGAACTCGAGGTATCTTGTACACCGTTTCGAAAGACGCAACTCTGAAAAAAACGCTGTTAATGTTTAAGAATGTAATTTTTCTATAAAAAATATTTTTTTTACTGTGTCCTAACCCCTTAAATGGTGGGATGAAACAGTGACAGAGATCAGGAAATAGAAAGCAGCAGGCAAACGCACAATTAACCAAAATTTCTTGTAATTTAATGAAAAGCGACAGGGATCTCGTCGAAATGACTTCGAGAGAGCAGGTAGGCGAGCGAAAGTGATCGATCGTCGCGGTACCGATTAAATTGTCGCTAAATCATTTCTGTTTGCGGTGCAGTGGGTTTATGGAAAGAAGGAGAGGAGGGTGGGGGGTTTGTCGCGGGGCGGGTAGAGAAGCGCGGAATGAGTTACGCGGCTGTCTTCGTCTATTTTCTTTCAGTGTAGGAGCTATACACCGTGGCTTCTCTTCCTGGCGATTCCACCTTTAGCTCGTTTATTTTCACGAGGCAACAGTGTTTCAGTCGCTGAACGGAGGGTGCACGCACGCCGAAGAAATAAAAGGCAGCCGCCTCGGGAGCGTGTTTCACGATACACCGGCTCATCGCCGAAGAAAAGGATCCGCCACGCGGCGGCGGGTCAGACAAAGACGAAGAACCAGGGTTCGGTGGGAACCCGAGAAGTTGCTCCCGCTCCCGCTCCCGCTCCCGCTCCCGCTCCCGCTCCCGCTCCCGTTCTCGTCCTGCCATGCCGGTGCCCACTGATCGCCCTCGAAATTTTTCAAATCCGCCGCACCGGATCTCGATATAACTCTTCCTTTTTTTAACACTACGAATGCCGAACTATCAAACAGATTCTTTTTCAATTCTTTAGAATAACCACGAGACGATACTTGTTGAGATTTGATGATTATTAGATTAGCCACAATATATCTAGTCATTTTTCTTTCTAGATGGTATCTATTGTTTGCAAGAATAAATATTAATAATATCTGCGTATAGAATTTATTAGGTTGACCGCAATATTTACACACTTTCCTGTATAAACTAACAAATTGAAAAGATATCTATAACAACCATTCCTTTGAAATTATTTTTATTATTTCAATAATTGTGAAATAAAAAATCTGGAACCGGTCACTTTACCCGGTGGTGTTAGGTTTCGTGTTAAAAGAAACGGAGTTCCGAAGTTTTGAACCTCGCAATTTCGCTGTTACGTGATATTTGATACAATTACAGTGATTTTAAAAAGTGATTGGACACGCCTACATTTCGAGAAAAATACGCCACCACAGTTAAAAGATTGAAGTCGGACATTTTAAACAAATACCCCAATATTTTATGATACATAATTTTTATATCGGTACAACTTCATACGATTCGGAGGCTTCGTAACTTCGGACACTTCGAAGTTCCCTTCGTTCCTTCGAATCCTTCGAATCTTCGAAGAGTCGAAGCTTCGAAAAAGTAACAGCCCTAGTTCCTAATCGTAAACAAGTAATATTTTACAAACTTGGAACGTGTACGAAGCGATTGTAAACACACTCTGTTTGTACTTCGTACATTTTCTCGAGACAAACGAGCAAAGGAAATTTCCAGTGGGAGTCTCGATACATGTTTGGAGAACAGTTTGAAGCTGTACGAAGCCTTCTAGTGAAGACGCAGATATCTCATCGTGGATGGGGAACAACGGAAAGGGACGCATGTAGAATGCAGTCGTGAATACGTTGCCTCGAGTGAGTACTACACTGACCCGGAGAATGAAAGAAGCAAGTTGCGAAGGCGAGTAAATCTGACGGCGCCCGAGAGAACAGAAGAAGAGGAAGAGGAAGAAAAGGATAATCTATAGGAAGAGAAGCGAGAAGAGGCCAAGTCCGGGCGATCTAAAAGGAAGGAAGGAAGGAAGGAAGGAAGAAAAAGAAGTTCTTCAGGAAAGGGTGGAGAAGAACCAGAGATACCAATCTGCATTTTTTTCTTCTTACGAAGAGGAAGACGAAGAAAATTTGCAGCATCAGATTTTCAAGAAACTTCATAGCATTAGACTTCGATGCAATTCTCATCGTAATAGAGAACCTTCCTTCAACTTGGGGAATGAAATTTTATGAGAATACATGTGACGCAGCAGACAGATTAAAAGAACTTCAGAGCATCAGCATATTCACCCTCTCCGGATTACACTAGAACTACCAACAATTAGCACAACACAAATAACAATTAACACTAGAAGTACCAACAGTTAAGAAGAAGCCATTCTGGTGGAGGCTAAGAAAATAGTGGTTCCATCGATAGCATCTTCAACCTTGTGTAGAGGGGAACGTCCCCGAGTATTATTATAATTTCTATCGGAGAAACGTCGTGTCGTCGCGTCGTCGCGTTTCTCCAGAAAGTGGAGTGAAATGAAAGAAGCCGGTCGACCCAAAACCGTAGAATACGCCGAAAAGAGGGACGGACGCGGCGCGAGGGCACGCGCGTTACAGCATTCTCTGTCGGGATCGCAAAAAAGTATCAAGGAAAGGGGCTACCGTACTTGGCGGCGGACTCGAAACGAGTCGCTTACTCGTACTTACAACGATTACAACGGTACCAAGAGTACTACGACTCCTGTACATCGGGCTCGTGGCTACTTCGAAACCATTGGAACGTGGTGAAAACGAAGAAGAACCGGTGTATACCGTGTTCGGTAACTGTTACCTTCGCGTGGCACGATTTATCGGCTAATCGTCACCTACATCACACAGTGCGACGAATCAACTTGACGGCGATCAAAAATCGATTTTCGTATATATTGGAAAATGGAAAATAAATTCATGTTAGGGGAGACCGGGGCTAGTTGACTAGCGCCCGAGTGTGTGTGTGTGTGTGTGTGTGTGTGTGTGACTCAGTACCATTATTTAAAATATTATTTACATTATTAAAGATGTTGGTATCTAATCAATTACTCAACATTTAAGTATTGTTTTTATAAGAATAATGAATAAACATGAAAAATAAATCCAAAGAATCTGGCCGTCAATGATTCTGATTATTGGCCAGGATTCGGCGTTTTGGAGTACAGTGTGACGACGCGTTCTGTGGTTAGGGTCCTCGTTACAGGATCACCGAGAAGGTATTGTTTATTATCACACGTGCTCGGAGCTCGGCCGCACGATGGCAATCACGAGGTAAAAAGAGAACAGGGTACGGGTACGGGTACGGGTACGGGTATATTCGAGTTGATCACGGTTCGGTTTGATCTCTCTCTGGTCAGGCCCAAAAGGACCGAGAACGCTGGAATCGGTTTGTAGGTTCGTATGCCACGGGGCCAGTGGGCCCGCTCGCTGGAAAGTGTATCTACCATGTGCGCGCACGCGCATATACCCGCATATACGCGCGCCGCACCGTGCCGCACCGTGCCGCACCGTGCCGGTCCACGCGTAAATTCACACGCGCGAATCGCGTGCGCCGAACCTGTAGTTTCGTTTGTAATTTCGTCCGGTTTCGTGAACGCGGTCGAAAAAGATTATGCAATCTTTTTTGTCGGCCTCTACGAGTACTTTGAGCTACGATCATCCGTGCGCACGGTTGTCCATGTATTTTCGGACTTATTCCCTCTCCCGAAAAAATTACCCGCTCTCTGCCAGTACCGGACGCATGCACGACCTTAGACCAGTGTTTCCCAAAGTTTCGTCATCTGTGTACCCCTTCGAATGGACAAAAATTGATAAATAGTCGAAACAAAAATACATATTTACTTACCGGCGATGTTTTTATAGATTTTTTATTCTTACAATTAGTGGTACAACACGCATGTTTCGGTCACGGCAACGCATTACATGGTGAGCTAGTCATTCTTATGTTTCAATATCGCGGAAAGTAGCATCATCTACTTTATAGTATTACAATTCGAATGTATTAGTCGACTAGCCCCGGTCTCCCCTACCATAGATACAAATTTTCTCCTTTTTTTAGGAAATTACGATCTACAAAAAAGTTCTAGTTCGTTGATGGTAATCGCTAAATATTTGTAACTGTAACTAACTGCATATATGTACATAAGCGCAAATTCTACTCGCGATGAAGAGGATTAAGAAAAAGTGCCTGTGCCCTTCCAGCAGCGGGGACCACCTCCAGCTTCTTCTCTCTCTTTCTTATATTAATAATTGCGCCGCCGAAACCTGTCCGGATTATACACTCGAGCAGAGGAGCAACTGGCTGCTCGTTGCTGCTCGTTGCTGCTCGTTGCTGCTCGTTGCTGCTCGTTGCTGCTCGTTCAGGTACTCGTAATTGTCGGAGCCTCTCTTTCGATCCACTCGCTGAATACCACGCAAATATATTACAACTTTATCAGTAGAATTTGCTTTTTATCGCGAAAGGTAAATTAGTTCAATCAATTGGAAACATTAATTATAAGCATCGACCTTGAACAATTGAAAAATACGGGAAATTCAATCATTTTTTGCGTTTAAAATTATGTATGTTTCTTTATGGGTGTTCTCGTCATTACGAGTCAGCGTTTTTTTTTTCGTAAACCAGTATGATTCGAAAAAAATCAAAGAGGGAAAGTTAGAATATTTTTTCCATGCAGTGTAACGGTGTCTGTAATTTCTTTTATCTGTATTCCTTTTTTAGAAATGAAGCTGACCTTCAATTTTGTAAATGGAATGCCATGTAGTTTTTTTATATCATGTGATAACGTGTGCCAAAACGAATTCATTCGTATACAGTATACAGTATACGACACACTGATCTTCAAGGTTACATAAGGTCAGAAACAAACTATTTATACAAAAATACGTAGCATCCATTTAAAAAATTGGAGGTCACCTTCGTTTCACTGCACAATGTGACACCGTTACATTGCATGCAAAAAACAGTCTAACTTTACCTTGTATGGGCACATCTTATTACATATATGATATTTAAATAGTGTTTGCTTACAAATTGAACTAAATATCTTATTGTTAAACTAGGACGACGGGTCAGCCATTTCTGATAAAACACCGTTTGCAGACACCCGATATATATCTTCGTGGGATTTTATTTAAACTAACTAATAGACTGCGGATGTTTATGAAATTTTCAATTCTTAATGGGTGAAAGTGATTTGCAAAAGGGTGAAATTGATTTGCAGAAGAGTAAAATCGATTTAGAAAAAGGTGAAACTGATTTACAAATGGGTGAAATTGATTTGCAAAAGGGTGAGTATGTAGTGCAAAACCTGTATCAAATTGATCGAAATGCGCAATCGCATTGTGTGACGGAACACCTCTTCACCCCGGGTACAGGCAAGACCAAAACAAGATTCTGCTAAAGGAGAATTTAACGAGACCGGGTAATCCGGCGCGTAATATGGTTTTCCCGCAACAAAAAAAGGTCTAAGCTGTGCACAGAGAGAAGCGAACGAAAAAACGAGGGAAAAAAGAAGAAAGAAGACAGACAGAACATTCATACCGTGTCCCCACTACCCAGACCTTACTAGCAACGAAATGAAAGGGAAACCATAGTAATTGAAGTTAAACGAGATAGCCAACCATTCATGGTTACGGGGATCGTGACAATGAAACTTGCTCTTCGTTGAACGGTCGCCTCGGGCGACAGACAATGGCTCTGCTGGAGTTTATACCGTGTCGAGGAGTTATGCCGTAACATGCTGGTCATCCTGCTAGTTTTCTACGAGTAGCATGCAGAGAGTCTGCGCGAACTACGCTTCCGTTCCGTTCCGTTCCGTTCGTTCAAGAAATCCGTCGCCTTTCTCCGATTCATCCCCTTGTTCCACAAAGGTCAATTGTTCCGACTTCCTTGCCCCTCTGCCTCCCCCTCAACCCTCTCACCGAGAACGAACTTGATGTACCGCACACCGCACTCCTTGTCAACTATTTAACAATGACAATCGGACTCCTGCGATTTTCAGGCCTGTGCCGGAGTTATTTCTGACCCAAACTGATATCTCGCTAATACAGTTCTATTCGGATATACCTGTGATTGTAAGGAAGAACGCCGCGCCGCGCCGCGCCGCGCCGCATTTCACATATTTTCACTTCCGAGATATTGCCGCTCAAGGATGTTCTGGAGGTATATAAAAACGCAACAAAATTTTTGAAAATTTCACAAGGTATATAATTCTTACTAAATTAATGCAATTACCAAAGTTTGGGTTCGATTCACTGCACCGTTTAAGAACGCGTCTTCTTATGGAGAATTCATAAAATTCCACTTCAAACCCTATTTAAACCTTGAAAAAATGCAACTAGAAACTCCAGTTGTTTCTATATATATAGTAAAAATTATGTAATTAATTATGTTCAAAATTTATTAGGATTCGCTAGACAGTTACAGAGCAAAAAATTTTTTTATAAAAGGCTGCATTAACACACACATTCAAGACAAAGAAGTCCCTAATTACCAACTTTCAAAAAGTCGAGATAAAATTTTGAATTTTGGTCACAAAACGCAGATTCCCAGACCACTGCAACTAGTAAACTAAATGTAACAGAGTAAGAATATTAATCGCGTTTCTCAAGCTAAACTGATTATGAGTGGAAAATGAGTGCTCCATGTCCTGGTAAATTTTGGAAAAACAGTTTCATCGGTTCAATTTCGCAGCTCACTGTTTTCGGTGGATCAGCGACGGACACCCGATGCGTTGCATACCGTCATCCGAGTTGATAAAATCGTCGACTGGACGGCCGGAAGTGGTCGTGTAAAGCATCCCTCGGAGAAAGAAGGAGAAGAAGGATCGTGACAGAGGACGTTTTATAAGCGATCATCGCGGGCGGGCGGGCGGGCGGTCGTCGTTCCTTTGCAGTTCGATGCTATTTACCGGAGTTTTCCAGCGAGACGATGAAAGGGGGCGCGAAGCGACGGGGGTGGGCGGGGGTCAGAGGGGAGGACAGATAGAAGGCGAGGAAGGAGGGGATTCAGCTCGTGCTCGTACGTTTTACAAATTCGCCACGAGTATCGTGGGTGGTCGCAGCTTCCTCGCTTCTGGGGAACCCGCCGAGATACTTCTTCTTTCGGGAGGAATCGGACGCGCGACCAACAACCATGCAGGTACCAGATACGATCGCGACGCTGACGATCACCGGGTCCGCCGCGCCGCGCCGTCGGCGAACTTGACCGGTCGTTTCACTGCCACGCCACGAAGACGTTTGCGGTCTTATAGTTGGACGCTGTTGCGTAGACCTACGGATTAACCCCTCAGCGACGGGCTTGCTGTATGTATACGTCGTCGTACGGACCACTGCGCCGTTTCATCGCTTGTCGGCCTTGCCGCCGATCTCCATGCGTGCCACGGACAATCGTTCTCTCACATATGCCACACGGCACGGCCTACACGCGTTTGCAAAAAAATATGTGGATATGCCACTAGTATTCTGGAAAAACATTATTTGGAGCGACGAAAGTAAATTTGAGTTGCGGCTATGTTTCACGTATATTTCAGTCACAACTAACAATTTCCACTTATTTTTGTCCTCGACTGTATCTCTCCAATAGAAAACAGTATCTAGCAGTGATCATCGTATCTACGAAAATGGGTTATAATTACATTTAATCATTATTTAATCATTAATAATTATAACCTGAATACCAGTTACATTTAACCCACACCTATTTATGTTTCCAATAGAAAACAGTATCTGGCAGTGATCATTCTATCTGTGACAATAAAGTTAGTAAAAAGTGTAAATAAATAAATAAATAAATAAATAAATAAAATAAATATAATAAATAAATAAATATATGTATGGTGGAAGAGAGCAGTAGAAGTTACGAAGCGGAACATATGTTTCCACGTGTTTCGTGGCGCAGTACATTATCGAAAAGGTTTTTCTAATCATAGACTCGTATCTCCTTTTGTGTAAAGATAGGATCCGTTTACCGCCACGGTCATGCGAGAAAGCTGAGAGAAAACAATAGAGTATCCGGTGGAAGATGAGTAGCCTCCATAGGGGGTCCAATTTGAGGATCAACGAGGTATCGAGCGAGGCGTTAAATACTTTCTAATCGTTTGTCGACGTCTGCACGAGAAAAAAAGGAGAAGGAACAAAGGGGGAAGCAGCCTAACTCCGCCGAAACTGCTCTTTTTATCATCATGCCTTTTATCGGACGTTCGATCTCGATTATCATTTTTGCCGATGTAAAACCGGCATATCACTGTACGGGATTGAAGAAAGTCAGCCTCGACACTCGGACCACCTGGTTCCCTCCTGGGAGGTCGCAAAAACTGAATATATGAACCATTCAAAAGAGAAGACTCCTCTCGAACTGAAAAGTTTCATAGTCCTCCGAGTCATTAAACTGAAAATTAAACAAAATTTCCGGACTAAATGGTAGAACGTTTAGTGTGCCTCTTGGCTATGCAAAATTGGTTGAAAGCACAGATCGAAAGAGTTATGGATCTATGTTAATGGATTCTACTTGAGACGTGGACCATAGAACTTTTTTAACAAAACGTTTTTATGGTAGAACTTCCAATGAAAACAGCTAAAGAAAAGTACTTGGAAGCAGATGCTTTAAATACAAAGTGTAGAGTGTAGACTATAAAAATAAAAATTTTATTGTAAAGCGACCGACATTTTACTTGTCAACATGAACAAAGTTCTGAATTATTTACAGCATGATTACTGTTACTTATTTAGAATATTTATGTAGATAATTCGTAATTAAAACATTCTTCGAGCTACTCTTACGAATCCATTTTTGATAAACGCACTAGAATAACTGGTTCACAGCTATGTATACTTGCATTCCAAGTACGAGAAGTTAGAAACTGGCCCGAGTGAGACGCTACACCGTGATCTTCCCGTAGAAGTTGTCGTAAAGCGAGATTACGATGCAGAGTGGAAGATAACAAGATCGATATACTCTAGTTTCGACCGCATGGACAAGAGAGAATCTCCCGCGGTGACCTGGCTACGAGGGTAAACTCCTTTCGAAGATGAGATCGAGGCAGGCAACTGGCCTCTCTCTCGACCATTTTCTCTCGAAACGGAAGACAAAGCTGGAACTTTGTAAACAACGTCCCACTGCGGCCGATCGAATTTCAGAAGATGACCGATCACCCACCCGGTTCGCCATCAGCTATGCCCCGCGCCGCGCCGCGCCGCGCCACGCCGAGAGGATTCTCAGGAATCATGACAGAACTCGGATAACATCTCTGGAATAATGTCCTCAACCACCCTATGAGCCTATGAGCGAAGCGGCCGGCTGATGTTTAGATCAGGATGTTGGTGATTTAGGTAACCAAGATGATGATTATCGTGAATACATATGTCCCGAGTGACGATAAACGTCGTGTTCGCAACGTTATAGTCCTCTGTCGCTACCTAGATGCATGTCTGACAAATGTGTCCACATGAACAGCTTCATCTCCGACTTGTCTCTCATTATCAGTATGTACTTCCTATCGATCATGATCTTCGCGTTCTTTCACATTGTTGCATTTCATAAGTGGTGTTTTTTTTCGGTCGTTTTCGTCGGTAGACGGTGCGGCGCGGCGCGGCGCGGCGCATCCTTATGCAAAATAGTAATTTTTTCCACCTGAATTGCAACAAACTGGAGTGAAATAGAAATTGATTTTCTTTCTTAACCTTCGGACAACGGACGATTTTTATAGCTATGTAATTATTGGCAATGCTTAGGACCGTTCACAGTTCTAATTAATCATTTTTAAAAATTTACTTTTGATGATATCTCGCGTAGGCACATTAGTATTTCCGATATCTTCGATGAAACAGCTATTCAGTTAGTTTAATTGCCACAGATTGAGTACATAAATAACAATTTGGATGTTCCCGGTCAAAAATAGACTCCGGCACAGTATACGGAGGGTTAATATATGTTTAGTTGGTTCAAGAGAATATAATAGTAGTCTCAAACTCTTCGAATGTGTGTACCATTTTAAATTAGACCTACTCATTTTTAAAATAATCCCGATTATCGATCGTAAATGTTGAACATTCAATTTAATGATGTTTTCGGCGCAACTGTTTCGATCACTTATTACATCTAGCAATTTTGCAATAAACTTTTTTACCCGTATGTTAATACATACTTGCTATAATAACTTTAGCTGTGTAAAATGAACATTGAGAAATTGATTTGTGCACGTTGATGGTTTAGAATGTACTGCGGTCAAAGTAACCGTTAAGAAATCATCATTTTGTCACACCATATTTCCTTAAAAATTTTTTTTTTTTTAAATAAAATTGTATAGACTGGCGAAATTCAATTCAATTTCATTTGTATCTGTTTATAGAGATATTTTGCAAGAATGTGTAAAAATAAAACCTTGGTTGTAATGTTAAATAAATAAATATTACGTTAATTTTAAAGTGTGCTATCTTTTTGTTCCGGAGTGTAGTAGGTAGATCGCGACACATCTTAAAAGAAAGTCGATATCGTACAGAAGTTGGCCATCCCTGTTCTAGACAGTGCGGAAACGTAATTGATTTGATGTGAATCCTATGTTCGATAAAGCCGTGCACTGTTTTTCTTGAAATTAGCAACGACGGCTTCTTCAAATATTGATTTTTTCCGAATTAGCACGGTACTGCGAACAGCCAGAGCGACGAGTGGGGTTTAATCCGGCTGGGGAAGAATCGAGAGATCCCGGGGATACGTGAAAAACGAGATCGCAAAGCGAATCGGGCGGCTCGAGGCGGGCATATCGAGTTTTCGTAGGCTCCTAGGAAAATATTATCGCAGCTCGAGGAACGAAGGGGAGCGCGACTTCCCTGGGGCAGGAACGTTTTTACGAGGTCCCGGAGTCGGGACTCGGGACTCCCGACTTCATCCCCGGCCCCAGCCCCGGCGAATATGTCCCCGTTCCCTCCTACAGGTATTCCTAAGGTCGCGACTAACTTTGCCTCGTTTGGTGCCCATTCTTCTTCCCCCGTTCAGTTCTCCGTCGTTTTCTCCCGAGGACAATATCCTCGATGTCCTGGGGTCTCACGCCTCGGCATTCACCGCGCTACCATTCACTGCTTCATTCTCTTCCTTCGACAGCGACGCTTCGTCACCCCCCAGTCAGAGATATAGAGGGAGGGTGTGGAGGGGGGAGGAGGTGGAGGCACGAGAAAACCGTGAAAAATAATGGTGAGGCGAGTTTTGCGGTGGAAAAATCAGGAGAAAGATGGCTCGAGCCGCGGAATTATGGACCAAGTCTGCCATTGTGTCCGCGCAGAATACGATTCCGGCCGTTCTACCATCATTTTGCTCGGATCACGCCCTCCCGTTGACCTAGACACCGAGGATCATTCAGAAACGGACCGTTCCAACTATGTATGTACAGGCGAATTCTTTCGAATTTGATGCATCGAGTTCGTTGGTAGGAGTTCGTGCCATCGGGCCACCCCTAACATGCTCCGCGCGGAGTCATTATCGCCCGACTTCTGATTCGGGCTATTTGACCTTCAGTTACTCGCACCCCCCGCCCCGCCGCCCCTTTCTTATTAAAATTGTTATTTTACCGCAAAATTCATATTTGTTAGTATCAACTACAAGGTCATGGACATATGGTCCTCCATTAATCCCTGCAACTTTTATTCCAAACATTTTTACCGAATATGCTCATCTGAGAAGTTAAAAACACCCGTGGACGGTTGGTTTTGGACACCCTGTATATATTAAGCGTTCAATTGCCAACTTATTTCATGTCAAAGAATTGACATTTTTTTGAATCGTATTTTAATTGTACATTGCGGTGGAACCTCCTTAATGTATGTCGAACTCACACGGCACAAAGTATGTACCGGCGACTAAAATTTATGCTCGTTTTCGCGCGTATGTTGTCAATAAAACATCACTGTCCTTCGACGGGAGACGTCCAACGACTCTGTGAAACGTCCAAAAGTATTCATAACTGAAATACTGTAACTATGTACAATGCTATTATCGAGCAGATGTAAACGAGTTTAACGATGAATATGCGAACATAAAAGTTCGGGGACAGTATCAGATTTTAAGGATTTTATGCAACGACAGGCTCAAAACGTCATACGACGGAAATACAACAGGAAGCTTATTCACTTTTGTATACTGTGCAATTGAAAATTTATAATGCTAATGTACCTTCTAATATTGGTTAGATGATCTAACTTCGATTAATGATCAGTTACTTGAATTAATGATTAAGAGCTTTAAAAATCTACACGAGAATGATAAGGATGACGTCAGGAACATTTTCATGGGCAACAAAGATTTTTATTTTGTCAACTTCTTCGTTGTAATCTAGGTCAGAAGAAATGTTGAACCCTTGGTGCACATTAACGTTGTAGCATCATTCAAAATATTGAGAGGTTCGTATCCCGCCGCGCCGTGCCGCGCCGGCATCACAGTGGGAACATTGGACCAAACTCGTTTCAAAATCAAAGAACTTTCGATAGAAATGAGGTAGAGCGATGAAATTTTTTTTAAATTGAAGCTAAAACTTTGCAGAATATGGGAAGTATAGGGAGATTATGGTACGAACGTTTAGTGACCTTGAAAACATTCGGTAAACTTGTAGAATTTCAAGAAAATGTGGTTTCTCCGTTGCTACGCGCGGAAAAAATGTTTCTTTAACATGCTATATATCATTTCCCGTAGATTTTTTCACGCTGATTTCAAACCGCTGGTCTAAACATTTGTCTACGACCTTTGGTTTTCTCAAATTTTGAATTTTCGAATTAAAATATCTCCGAGTGCAAAAGTTTGAACAAATGTTTTCCACGATATTTTTCATTATTCACGACGAAATTTCTCCGTCGGGTATAACGAAAACCTGCTGCTACTAAAAGTTTAATGAAACTTGATTATGCAAAGATCCCCTCTGATGATTTTGCGCGTGTCTGGCGTTTAGCAGAAAACGAATAATAAGAGGGAAAAACGATAAAGGCTAGCTTTTGTTACGATACGGGGATATCTTCTTGATTCTCGTAGGCAGATTGGTGGGCTTTCGTGTTTTTTTAATCCACGTTGCCTTTTTAAGGCCTCTCTCGATCCTCCATGCCCGTCGACGTGTATATTTAGGCTGGTATTAGGCTCTGGCTACTTCTATGCGGCTGCTTATTAACTCTGTTCGGGCATAAATTGCCCTTCGTAATGCAACCGATTGGATTCCCAAAGTTCTACCTCACTTTTCGTCCTCCTTTTCTTTTTCTCGTCGCCTTTAATGGTTTAAGAAGCATGACTAATTCCTGTATATCGGTTGCCCGATTGATAGAGTAATTACAGCTCGGGATATTAATATTGAATTCGTACCGCGTGTGCCACGTATGTTAATTTCGTAAAGTAATTCGTCAAAATGCAGAAGACATTTAATTACATGTGTAGGGCTTTTATAGGAGCAGTATAACATTAACCCTTTGAAAGAGAAACGTAAATCACGAAACTGTCCTTTCAAGTAAATTTCTCAAATAAAACACTTGAAATAGCAGGGAGTTCTTGGCAATAAAATTGAAAAATATAATAATTCGGAGTGCAAAGGGTTAATAAATATTGCAATTACAAAGTTACTTGGATGACCGAAAAATCCATTTTGTGTGTTGATTACAAGGTATTTCAAGTAATTCATTTTTTTTTTTTTGGAAAAAGTCATGTTTGGTTAAAGACACTACAATCGGAAATTGCATACACATATAACAGCCCATGATATTTTTAATTGAAGATTTGAATCATCTACGTTGGTAAATATATTATTTTACTTAAAATTGCAGCACTCCCAAGACGCGAATACAACAGTCTGTATGTAATTTTAGCATACGACTCTTTTGAAAAGAAAGCTAAATATTACTTTTGTTAGTTTTTTTTCATTTCGAGCCACATCCATTACAGAGGCCTTAGCAAGCACTTTTATGCAAGCGCGTATATATCATTTATCATTGAAGAGAGTAAGCGTTCTACATTCATATTAAGTTACGCAAGTGTATTCACGTAATTGAACGCTGTTTATAAGTATCCTTCTGCAGGCAAAAGTTATCGTACCGATTATAGTGAGAAAGAGAAAAGAATATGATTGATACTTATTCTTCCATTACGGCGGATACACCGTTGACGATCTTCTCTTCAGATATGTACATACGCGTATTTATATTCTACAGTATCTCTAAGTGGGTCAAGTAACCAAACATTTCCTGTGGACATACCAACAGCCTGTAATAAATGACAGCAACCGAAAAAAGTCTTCTGATTTAATCAAGAAAAAGAACATTTGCTATAACCTTGATTTCATTTATTTCTTCAACTCGAGAATTCCCAGTTTTTCCAGTCTGATTTTATAAAATTGATCAAAAAGGGCCAGTTAATTTTATATTATTCTACATGGTATCATTTTTGTTTTGCATACGCAGAGTTCCAGAAATGTTCTACCTCCTTGAAGGGGGTGATTCCGGAGATTATTTGAAGTAACTTTTTCCTTTGCAAAAATGTTCTCCGCAGTTATCAACGGAAAACACGGACCAATCACAGGGCGGCTACGGAGGACTGATTCCGGCTCGGCCAATGTCCAACGCCAGGCACAGCGCGAGCCGTTGATGGTCGGTAGGTTTAGTGCAGAGGTGGGCATTATTTGGCGAACAAAAATATTTCAAATACCTACTACATATTTAATATTTTAGATTTTATTTTGCACAAAGAAAATAGTATTTTAACACATTACCGACCGGTGATTATAGAATAATTTTGAAAAATCTATGGTACATGGCTAAACCCTTTTTAATGGGGCCTTCGATATTAACAGGAAATTTTATTGTGAACCAACAGGTCACCTTCGATAATGTCATCCAATAGTTTCATTTACAATCGCAATGTAAAAGAAAATTTCTATGCTTTCTTATTTTGGTACAGAATATCGAAAATAAAATATTTCGATTTTAACAATCTGAACCTTAAAATAAAATATTTCTATTTCAACAATTTGATCCACGAAATAAAATATTTCTGTTTTAACAATCTGAAACACGAAATAAAGTATTTTACTTTCTGCATTGTTATAATACTCTGAGAAACCGGATAAACATACAGTCTATCTTATATCATTAAGAAACGATCTACACTCACAAATGTATTGAATTCGATCCATTATTTCCAGCAATAATATTTAACATTGAAATTGAAAATAAAGACAAAAGACAAAAGACAAAAGACAAAAGACAAAAGACAAAAGACAAATATTTTCAATATTCTTCAGATAAACTACTGTTTTCAAAAAAATTACTAGCTCAAATAAATTATTTTATTTTCAAAGTTGTACACATGCTTTAACATAAATAGGACTGTATTGACTATTTACTATTTTCCCAGCTCTGGTTTAGTGTTTACGGGAGTGACTGTATATCATAGCGCGAAAATTCATTGAGCTGGAGATAATCGTGCGGACGCATTAGTTGTCGGCGTAACGCGGGCACGCGTTACTCGGAATCCAAGGGGTGGATTGTTTTTCAGGTAGTGAAGTAAATCCTGTTATCCCCATCGATGGAGCCGAACTTGTACAAGGAACAAGAAGAGGAACACGAGTCCGAGCATACGAAGACGTACGCGCGGTGCGCGCGGACCGATCGAATCGCGCTCGAACCAACAACGAGTTAAAAGGACGAGGGTACATTAACCATAGAAACGCAGAACGCAGAACGCAGGGCTCTGTCATGCCGGTAAGGATCCTCGGAAGGAACAGGCCAGCGACACTCGTTCTTGCATCTTGTTACAAACCATCTCGTCCTCTTAAATTGGATTTAAATTTCAAGATTTATAACACGAGCGCGCGCCCACTTCGGAGAAGTCCGCCAAGCGACGCTTTTAATCTCTTCATCTGCCACGCTTGAAGGACCTGCTACGCTTAACCTCTTTAAATTACAAGCAATCATATAGGTGCGCGACAAAGTGATAGAACATATTTTATGCAAACTGCCTCGTTCCTCGTGTAAACCTCAACACGTTGCCACGTATTTATAAGTTATAAGACTGTACCGACGCTTATGCAAATTCATTTTTATTTGTGTCTTCTTTTGACACATATCAGGCCGCCATTTCTACTCTGTTCGTCTTTTCTATATTTGTTAATATATATTGTGATTTTCTACTTTGCGAAAGTCCGTCGATTATTTCGATCAGTTTATAGCTACATAGACGGCGGATCTTTATGCATTGGTGAAAATATCAATATAATATAATAAAATATTAAGAAGAAAATATAATATTATATATTATTATAAAAAGTTTGCATGGCTTGTGAAAATTTTCAGGAAATGTTGCTAGAATATCAAATTCGACAGAATTTTGGAAGAGTTTTATTCGTTTTGGATCTACACAGGCACTTTCTTAAAATTTGTCAATGATGACAAATATTCTTCCCAGCAATGCCATACATACACATGAATAGTTATACATAAATGCAAAATAAAAATTGCCTGCATCGATTGCAAGAAATAGAAACCAAATTGGATGTTATTTCTTCGCTTAATGATTTTAATAGAGGAGAAATGATAAATTGACATCTCTAATTTGAAAAATTACCCAACAATTTGAATTTCATTTACCCAATTTTGCTATGAATGCATAAAGATCCGCAGTCTAGTTCGAAACGTACGATAGAATACATGAATCAGAAGATTCATCTGACGGTACGATTTTGTTAAAATAATACGATACGTCTAAACTTCTGATATGCACTGTACATTCCGAAAATTTCATCACAACCATTTTAAATTGATAATATGATATGCCTTGAGGCAGACATTCCCTAATAAAAACGGTCCCCTGTGTGTGAACCGATCTTCCTGAGATCATTTTCCTGCATGTGTACACTAGAATCTCAGACCTATGAGAAAGTTTCAAGGCAGGAAGTGACTACAAATATTTGCCTAGCTAGCCGTCTTTCACGATTACACCGCGATCCGACTGGACTGAAGCTCGATTGTATTCATGCGCCGCGATACATATTCAGATATGCTGCCTGCTCGAGGTTAATTCAAGTCGCACCAGAACGATTTGAAATATGGAATGATCAATTCCAGTTTACAAAAAAATTCGTGACAAATGCTGTCAGCCTTAATAGCGCATGACCACGTGGGAAACACGATAATGGATTGTACGCATTTTTCACAAAAATAATGAGCAGGTGCAACTTAAAACAGTGAAAATATTAAAAGACTTTACGAGTATTGGTATAGTATTTTCACTACATTTCAATTACTTGGGGCAACATGTAAATTTGTATTTATAGCTCCTTGCAATTAGTACACAAAGTACGAAAGCTGCCGTAAGATTAACTTCGACCATGAATTATTTCAAGGCCAACAATTGATTACTGCATCGTATTCTATTTGCCACGAGGATAAAATGTGGTAGTAAGTTACCGTTAGTCAATGATAGAAAAGGCTTCAAAAAAAAAGGAATAAAAATCTAACAGATAAGGAAGGTGAACACGACCAAAAAATTCAATTTGTATCGTAGCATTGTATTAGATGATTGCATGATTTCGCAAACTGTACTGTAGGGCTCGGCGCGGCGTAAAAAAAAATGATGTAGTCACCCCATTCTTTTCTAATTGTATAAAAAGAATGGTGACTATACGATTGATAAATAAAGCTGTGTTCTTTAAAATTTAACCATTGGTTTTTATTTTCGAACCGGCCACGAACCTGTGCAATCATCTGATATACATAATCGGAAAATTCATTTTCGAAAAGGGAAATAAATATTTTCGACTAACAAGCTCTTTTCCTTCGAACTGGTATTATCGTGATGACGTGATGATGGTCGCTGAGCGGAGACCTTTAAAAATTAGAACGATTTTCGTAAACCCGACCCGTGTTTTCCTCGGCGCGAGGGGATATCTGAAAAGCGTCCCGCGAAAGGGCGGAGTCATCCCTCCATTATCCTTGTCAATGTTCTTGTGGTTTCGAGTAAATCGCCGCGCCGCGCCGGGCCGCGCCGCACCGGCGGAATTACAGTAATTTTTCTGTCGAAAGTCTCGATTGCTAATTCTTCGATATTCGTAACCGCAATACACACATAAACCAGAAATTGGTCTACCGTAATCATAGGGTGGTGAACGCGTTTATCTGTACGATATGTCGTTAACGATACTCTGTCAGTTTGACGCTTCTACTCGTCTGTATCCAGTATAATTTTGACATACCATGGCTCGAATAAGTGATCGCACGCATGCAGCAATTTATGCTTCTTTATACCACGTAATCGGAAATAAACGATTTGTACGTTTGCCAAAAAAAAATAATACATTCGTTCGCTACCCTATCCCTTTAGCTGTTGACGCTAAAATTCTCTATTTTGTTGTAGTCGATATATTATGTATGTATAGGCTTTGAGAAGGAAACATAATAAATATAAACTCTCTTTTGTCTTCTCTGAAATTCTGAACGACGAAGAATTTCTGATCATTGTAACTTCAAAATAAATGTAACTAACTGTAACTGACTTTGCAATGTTCTTTTATTATATAGATATTATTATTTATTTGTTGATCGAGCTAGCTTGCAAGCAAAATATAATATTTTTCTTCAACTCGAAATTCTGGTCGCTTTCGTCGGTTTACGATTCGAACGACAGATCGATACGTACCTGGAAGCAGCGAGGTTAGACCTCTGCCTAAGCTAACCAAGACTATCAGGCCCGTTAGGGCAGGTTGGATATTTACCTGGAAATGAGATGACACTAGTTGAAGTTTCATTTATCAAGGGATCGATTCTACCATCGAGATGCGCTGCAAGTGTACCGTTATATACGACAATAACCATTCCCAGAGAACTCTGCCCGGAAAGTAATTATTGTACCTGGTTCTAACCGTGAAGTCAGGTGTCTCGAAAATATTTTCCTTTTAGCCCCGGTATTAGCCCTCGCGACGCTCTAGTACCAATATATCAATTCGTCCTCTCGTAAATTGAATTGCATGCAATTTGTTTCTGCACCGGCAGCGAAAATATTTTTTATAATTTTCAGGTAGCGAGGTAGAGGAGGGTAATAATAAGATCCTTCTATTGTTCATAACGTCGCCCAATATATTTAACGAATTACTTTTCAATATTTACAAAAAAGGCACCGTCTCGGTATAAATTTACATTGTTTCATAATTTAACCACTTCCGTTCAACATATATCATTTACAATATTATTACAAATTATATTACAATCAGACGTTTCTTAATTCGCGAGAACAGTATTCGAATACCTCTCCGAATTTACATAAATATTTTCGTGTATTGTTCGTAACATTCTTAAAATTTGTAACGTTCGATATTTAAACAAATATCCGTTAAAAAACTGACAATAGGTTAGACGTCGGGATAGTCTTTCGTTAACTTTTAAGAGAGAAAAAAACCTGCTGCTACTTATTGCGAAGGGTATGGAAGGTTGATAACTAGACTGCGGATCTTTATGCATTTATAACAAAATTGAGTAGACGCGAAATTAAAAATTGTTGTGAAATTTAAAGAAATTCAAGATGTCAATATATCATTTCTCCTTTGTTGAAACCATTAAGCGAAGAAACAACGCTCGATCTACTTTCTATTTCTTGGAATCTATACATCGATACATCCGCAGTCTATCGATAACTCTAAGGCACTCTGGAATGTTTCATCCTTCGAGGACGTCTCCTTACAAATTAATGTCGATACGACATCATCTTACTACCTCTAACGCGTCTTCGTATTTACAATTACAAACAAAAACTTGGTCGGAGATTGCATCGTTAACACGTTGACTGCCAAGGTTTACTGGAATAGAACATTATGGAAAACTGTTGTCAACATTCTCTACTGGCTATCGTGAGCACCGTGTAACAAATTTCTGTTCTGTCAATACAAACGGTTCGCTGCGGCCAACATGTTACTAGCAAATTACCATTAAGGTACTGGCAAAAACGACACGCTTTAAAACTATATATCTGTACAACAATTAATATGACTAGATCACAGTTAGCGGAACAGCCTGGTCGTCGCCCCTTTCACTCCTCTCTGTCACCCTCTGACTGACTTCTGTAACAAACAATAAAAACCGATTCGTTAGACGCAAATTTGTCATCAGTAGACTGCGCGGATGTTTTTTTATTCCATTTATTTCTCTCTTGAATCTCAAATAAGATTCATTTCAAGAAACTCGAATCTCAAATAAGATCTTATTTTCTGTGGTTGGTAGAATATAAAATTCGACAGAATTTGGTACAATTTTTATTTACTACTTTATCTATTTATTTATTTAGGAAATTTTTTTGTTTATTCATCCGATTATATCATTCTCTATGCAGCAAACTTTATTGGGAAGTTGTAGGCATTCGCGGCGATGCCAGTTTATAAATTTATTCCTGTCGAAAATGAAACCGTCCCGTCGAAAATGAAACCGTCCCGTCGAAGGTTGCCTCAGGTATAGAGGCGAAGCAGGGGATGATTTCAGGTAAGGGCGGTTTTACTGGAAGGGACTCGAACGAAAAAGAAGAATCGGTAGGGGGAGAGAGAGAGAGAGAGAGAGAGAGAGAGAGAGAGAGAGAGAGAGAGAGAGAGAGAGAGAGAGAGAGAGAGAGAGAGAGAGAGAGATGAAAGAATAGCGTACCGGTTGAAAAACCCACCAAAGGGAGACTGAAATATCCTGAAAGATGCATTCAGGTTAAACGCAGCGGGCGAAATCGTCTCTCGTCAGAATGAGACGGAAAAGTAAACGAAAAATGAAGTAAGCGAATAACGACGAGAAATTCGGCGGGGCCGTTGTTACCGTCCATCAATCTTCGAATGAAATCGAACCTGAATGGAAGTTCAATTTTTTATCCTGTAAAATCCACGAAAATCCGAGAACATTACGTAATCGATCGAAACTGGAAATCGTTTGCGAAGGAATTCTAAGACAATCGAAATATACCTACCGACCGTAAAATATTTGTTATTTATGAAATTTTTCTGGAAAATTATTAAAGACATTTTTAATCTGGTGAAATCTTCGAATGCCGATAGTCGAGAACTGGAGGGATGAAAAAACGGTAGGAGCGACACTGGCACAGAAACTGGTCCGTCTGTGTGCCGCGCGCGCGCGTGTGTGTACGTGTGTACGTGTGTACGTGAGCGAATGGTGAAAGAAATCGGGCACAAAAGCGTCGCTTCTCGAATGTATACCCTCTGAATGGAGTCTGCGATTTGAATGGCTCAAGTTTCAGCGAGGGGTCGCGCGTACCATTGTCACGGGGCAAGGTCACAAATCTGGTCGGAAACTCCTTTGAACTTCCTCGGTAACGCGGATGTTACCTCACGAATAAAATTTACGGTCGTTGAAAAGCGAGGGAGGAGGTGAGAGAAGCTTTCCGAAAATAGTAGTCTGAACTGAACGGTTCTCGAACGTTCAACAACTTTTTCATAACATTTAATAAAGCGATTCGATTGTTTTGATCGATACGAATTCGAGCGGTTGCGGCGACCTTCGACTATATATGATCCTCGCTACATTTCGAAAACCGATTAAACTGGTGCGAACAATTGGAGGAGATTGATCAATTACTCGAATATCATTCAGAAACAACAGGAATGAAATTTTAATGCGAGTCTGGAGTTTAAAACGGACAAAGACGAAAGCGAGCTAATAAAAACGTGGTAAAATGTGTCGATACTGCGAAGTTGAACATTTCTATCTGCAGTGGATTAGTTGATAAAAATACAAACAGGAGTGAAATTATAATGCAAGTCTGGAATTCGAAATGTTGAAGTTTGTAGCATCGACAGATTCTACTCTGCAGTGGATTGGTTCGTAAAAATAGAAAGTTGCATGAAACCGTGGTAAAACTGTAACTGAAGGAAATAATGTAGTGAAAAATAGTTGGAAATGTTCTTTAGGAAGCGAATCGAAAGAGAAGGTTGACGAATGAGAACAAGACAACACACGAACCTTGTAGAAAGAAGAAGATGCGACGAAGTTGGCAGAGCTCTCTCATTGACTTTGTTGCCACCAGGAGATAACGTCCAAGAGTTCTTCGTCCTCGGGACTCATGGGCTCGTAATTGTCGTAACCGTCGGAATGGGTGGCGTAGAGGTTGCCGGAAGTTCCGTATCCCTGGCTGCCAGCTGACGAGGTCTCGGAAACAAAACTGGGCGTCGGTGAACTGGAGGCTTCGGAGCATGGCGCTGGTACGAACGTGGGACTGGGATTTTGTCGGAGGTGTCGGTGCATGTCGGTACCGTGATGTCTGATTTCGTTAATGTTCCCGCGCAGTCTCAATTCGGACGAGTGGTGGTGACTGGACTCGACTCCGATCCCATTACCGGAGCCACACGTGGACGACGAGGTCGAGGAGGGTGGGGAGGAGGTCGGCGAAGAGACACTCGCGTCGGACCCGCTGTCATGCTCCTCGAGAAGACGCTGAAGACTCCTGATGTACTCGACAGCCATTCTGAGGGTCTCGACTTTCGACAACTTTTTGCTACCGGCCCTGGCACCGCCGTGCGTGCCGGCGGTGCTTCCTCCTAGAGCTTGTGCCACGCTTTGAGGAATATGCTGCCTCAAGGTGGCGAACCCGTTGTTCACCTGTTTCACACGATTTCTTTCTCTCGCGTTTCGTCTCGCCACCGAAGCCGGTTGATGAGGTACAGCACCGTAAGGTCCAGTCTGCCCGTAGATCTTCGACCGCTTGCAACCGTGTTGCTGCTGGATCTTCGTGTCGTTGGACGGCATGCTGCTCGTCGAGACGATCACATTGCCGCGGTGAGTTTGACCACTGGTTGTCGACGACCCATGGAGATTATGGTGATGATGATGATGATGCTGCTGCTGCTGCTGGACGCTCAACATGATGGGCAATACGTTCCCCTCCTTCGACGCCACTAAGGTCATATCACTGATCCCCCACTACAGGAGCGCGGCAGCGCGTGCCAGGTGACCTTGACGAATCCTCCGCTCGACGGTGGAACAGTTTTTTAACCCCTTTTCAACACCTCGGACGAGAGTACACGCAACACGAACCAATGGAGAAAAATCGTGGAGGAACGTCCGTCGGTCGATCTCGTTTACGAACGGAGAGAGTTTCACGAGCGAACAAGACGACGACCGCACCCTCAATGCTGATGGTACGGACCTGGCTCCCGAAATGCCTTGCCAAGAAGGGTTCGAGGCCTTATATAGCCAGGGCGGGCACGCGCCTATCCCCTCCACAGGCCCCATACTCGATACCGGGCCCTAAACCCCTGGAAATCCCCCTTCCTCCTTCCCTCCGGCCCCGGCCCCGGCCCCGGCCCCGACCCCGGCCACGGCGCGGCGCGGCGGCCTGCAGTGCCTCATACCCCTGGACTGGAATCCCCGCCACCGGCCCTACGACCGAGATTCTCATCTTGAATTGCCCTCGTGCTCTGCCGTTCGAATCTGTTTGCTGATTTCGATATTTGAAGATGATACCCCGGAGGCATTATCGAGAGCCAGCCGATAATTCGTGCCTCGAGTTTCTTGGAAGTTAGAAAAGCTAACATTCAAAATCAGCTGCTGCTCGAACTCGGTTCGGTGTATGCCCGGCCTCGGGAGCAAACAATTTTCGCGTTATTGCCAACATCATTTGTGTTAGAGCAGAGAGCGTAGACAATTGTACAAAATTGTTCACCTTTATACGCTTTAGATATCTATCGCTCGTTCTATCTCATGAGACGTTCAATTTGCTAAATTTTGCTTGGCTTCCGATGCTTTTACTGCAGCACCTACCGTGCTAGCTATAATTTTGCCAAGTGCTTTTTCATTTCACAAACGCATTCGATAAACTGCTTTTCAACATGGATCACTAGGATAATTTGGAAACGGTCGAACTTATGTAAAAGTCGTGCAATTAACAGATTTTTGATACCTTCTTCTATCCTCCACATTTCAAACGAAAATGATGAGGTAAGAAAAACTAGACCCGCGTTATATTTGTCGATCTCAATCATAAATCCGACAACCGAACTGTGTAAACTGTGCGTAGCGGATGTAGCTGTACAATGCACACGACCAAAATTTCAGCGTAAACCGTAACACTAGTTGTAAGCGCAAAAGGATAATTTTTTCAAAACGATCGTTTTCATAACTCGGTACAATATAAAAATGCAATCGGCTCGTTTTCAATACGCAAATCAAATTGCTGTAGGCGCGTTGAGTGTTTGAAATGTGAATGATTTGTTGGAATAATGAGTTGGCTGAAATGCGATTTTTCGTGTAAAATTGAAAACGAGATGCATGCCGCGTGAGAGACACTGGCGCGCGCGTAAGGGTCCAATCCCCACCGAGGGGCCAGGGATCGAAATTTGAACAGTTACCGGGAGAAAGAAAAGCTGGTCCAGAGATCTGGCCGAGAGAGAGAGAGAGAGAGAGAGAGAGAGAGAGAGAGAGAGAGACATGTGCATGCGCGAGGAACGAGACGAAGCGAGAGGAGGCGGACGAAACAGACGGAGAAGAAGAAGAGAACCAGAAGAAGAAGAAGAGAAACGGGAGGAGGGGGTGTAGAGAAGCAAAAGTAGAGACTCGACTGGTGGTGGAGTAAAGGGGGTTTCGGAGGATATGTGGGCCCGGCGCAGAGGGAAGTTGGCTGCGGCGATGGGCACATGGGCAGAAAGGCCGCCGAGAGGGGCTGGGAGGGGGCAGGGGGTGTAAGACGTGAGCCGTTCTTCCCACCATTGGGCCATGGCGCGCGCCGATCCCCATCCATCGACCCTCTCCCCTCCAGCTGGATTCGCGTGCGTGCTTGGTTGCGTACGTGCGCGTACTAGGGCGCACGCGTGCTCGCCAAGCCGCGTGCTCAAGCGAGCGCGCGAGTGCGAGTGCGCGAGTGCGCGAGTGCGAGCGCACAGAGGCGCGTGGACCCACGGTTGCACGCTTCTGCGTTCTCCTCCTCGCGTACGTGTGACGTGTGTGTGCGCGCGCGCGCGCGAGCGCCCGGAACAGGTATATGCCGAGTGCCGAGTGCCGAGGCTCCCTTTTTTCTTCTTTCACAGCCGCGCTCTCCCTCTTTTTTTTATCTCTCTCTCTCTCTCTCTCTACTTATCTTTCTCTTTCCCCGACTATCTTCTTCTGTGAAAAAGCGCCGCGCTCGAGGGCCACTAGACGCTCCCTGATCAATATACGACGGCTGACGGTGGATTTCGAACGATACAGGACGCTCCCTGGATTTTGATTAATTTCGCGGGCAGCAACAAATGCACACCGACTCGCTCGAACCCCACTGTTCCTTCTTTGCAAGTGGATTTTTGGTTTTAGAAAGTTCGAACAATTAGGGTAACTGTTCGAGTAGGTAGACATCTTAACGTATTGTGTTAATCCACACGGCATTTCACGTTTTCTGTTTTCTGAACGTTGCATTTTCATTGTTAATATATTTTCGTGAAGGTAAATGTTTTAAAATTGTAATCGTACAAAGATACGTTACAAGCATTATTTCTAAATGTATTTGTACATTTCGAAATGGTATAATTGACAAGTTTTTGACACTTTAAAATATATTTGTGAATTTATTTCTTAATTTGCGGTGATCTTATAATATGGGGACACGAGGCTACGCATTGGAAATGAGGAATAGCCTGATCATTGTGACCATTCATGTGTATAATAATTTGTTAGTAAACACTTATTTTTTTATGTAGTTAATAGCAAATATTAACCATTGCACACACAAATATTAATTAATAATTAACACAGCTTATTTCTAATCATTTCCTAATTATCTATCATAACTAATAATTAATAATAATTATATATATATATACTGTAATATTGTAACATGTGTAAAAACTCATTTAAACTTAACTTAACTTACGTAGTTAACTTAAACTAGAATTGTAGAAATAGTTTTATACAAAATATTTATTGCTTTAAAAATATATAAATGATCACAAATGAACTATGTTCATAATAGATGGAAGATGTAATAAATAAATTACCGTAAAATGCTAAACATTCTGCATTTTTCAATCGTTTTGTTGTTCAATTGTTCATTGCTTACAATTATAGTCTCATCAGCAAGAAAAAATTCCATTGCTACGATACTCTATTATAACTAGCGTTTCTGACTACTGAAAACCCCGATTTCTGTATTATCGAGAAATGAGAACGCGAATCCCGCACCCTTGCAATCCTGGCAAAAAGAGTCTACTTCCTTATTGACATATTCAAAGTTATTGCGTTCAAGTCACAGCAGACCGCGGTCCGAGTCCATTTTCGATTTAGCAATAAACATGAAAGTGTTTCAGAAAAATGTGAAGAGTAGAATGTTGTTTCGAGTTGTTTTCTAGGGTCAATTACCCTAGGGGTCAGGTAGTTTGCCCTGTCTGCTACTTTCCTCGGATGGGTGTTCCTCTAAGGATCTTAGCTGGACGCGGCGTAGGTAGGATACCCTCGAAGATTTACAAGTCTGCTGCTGACCATTCTTCGTCTTCACGAATTCTCGCTGCGCGACAAATTCTTGACCGCAAAGTTGCAGGTAGAGGCGGCGCAGTGTTATTATCGTTCGTAGAGCTTCTTTCGGTGCGACAACCTGTTCGAAAGGACATATATAACGCCCCTGAACCACTCGCAATCCCGTTACACCTACTAATTTCTTTTGGCGCAGCTACCGCTTCCAGGCATTACCATACGCATCCCTCTCTAGTTCCGTCAATTGAATTTTAAACAGTAGCGCTGTAACCGCATTTTATTCCTGGCAACCAAATCGCATGTCATCTAATATACAGTGAAGCACGAAAGTATTTGAACGCATTTTAAAACGGTATAACTTTTTACGATCGGACCAAACGATCTGACATTTTCTGAGCAATTGGAACAACTGATTTACCAAATGACATGCAACCAGGGCCGGTTGTGCCCCGCACATTATCGTCACGATAATTTCTATACTTTATACAGGGTGTTCCACGCAACTGGAACAGGCTGTATCTGCTAAACGGTTGGTAATAGAAGATGTTATAAGTAAAAGTTGAATGGTATCGGACAGTGCATAATATGCACCTAATTGTAAGCACTTTTGTGCACCGGTGCATCGGTGCATCAGAAAAATGCAACTGCACTTTTATTTTTTTTAATGGAAGCCTATGTTTTTGACTGCACCGATCGATGCAGTTTCTTGTGCTCTACATAAAAGTACTAACGCATACGTATGCCCTAAACTTATTCGTTAGGAAGTTATTGAAGCTATACCACGCGATAGAGCAGACATTTTTTATCTTGAGAAATCACCCTTTGAAGTTTGCAACATCGACGTTTCTTTTAGAACCAGAAAGCAAAATATCTTCGCTCGGCATAAGTCGCCGCCAGTGGCGCTCGCCACTATCGCGGACTCAACATAAATTGGGCAACTCATGCCGGGCGAAGATATTTTGCCTTCTGGTTCGAAAAAAATGTCGACGTCGCAAACTTCATTCAAATATTATATACTTGGATACACTTATACTTATACTTCAAATACAATTACTTTACCGTGATAAAATACAGTTACTCGAATTAATATTCGGACGCTCTAGAAAAGACGATAATGTTTTGATATTGTACTATACGATTTGAACTTTTTTGGGAAGATAGAGCAATTAGTTTACTACAGGATGTGAAAAATTTCTTTTTCAAAAATAGCAATTGATCGGAATTCTAGAAAAAAATACTAAAAGTTGCATTTTACAACTTCTTTGTGTGGGCCTATATTGAAAATTTAAAAAGTACGTTTTGTAGGTCTGTGTCAATTCTATGCACTGTGAAAGTTCCATCTAAATCGGTTGATGCGCGAAAAAACGACAGGCATTGAAAGATGTATATATGTATAAGAATTGTTAGATATAGGCCGAAAATCGTAAAAATCTGCAATTTTTACCATCTTTAAACGTTTGTAGCTCATTGTAACGTCGACCGATTTTGACGAAATTTTCCGTATATGTTTAACTGACACAGATCTACAAAACGTATTTTTGAAATTTGAATATAGGCCCACGCAAAAAAGTTGTAAAATGTAACATTTAGTATTTTTTTCTACAATCCCGATCAATTGCAATTTTCGAAAAAATTTCCTTTCATATCCTGTAGTAAACTAATTGCTCTGGCTTCCCAAATAAGTTCAAATCGCGCGTATAGTGGTACAATATTTAAAAAGTTATTGTCTTTTTTATAGCGTCCGAATATTAATTCAGGTTTTTGTACTTTATACTTCACTTTCACAAGCACCGGTACATTTATAGTTTGCACAGTTTCATAGAGCAGCTGGTTCCCCATAATAGAAAGTGCTAGGGGTAGAAAGGGTTAATTAAAATGGCGACACAGGGGACAAGAAAGTATCGGGCGTGCAGGTACGGTTTGGGAATATCGGTTTCCACGTGTTGGCATTCCACCACCGGCTGACATATGTTCTACAATAAAGCACAGGTAGCTGTCCCGCGGACCTAGGGGGTCGAGGGAGAAAATTTATACGTGTATCTACACTGTACACACGTAGCTTGCGCGCGTTTGCGAGCCATAGCCTAATCGACGACACATATGGCGCGCCCTGAGAACGTTAACAGGCACGGATATATGTATGTAGGTAACGCAGCAACGTACATCGCATATGCCGTTGCAGGTTCACTGAATTCCTTGCGACGCCAGTGAATTCCTGTTATATTCCCTCCCTTTCGTTAAACCACCAACAGTCGGCCAACTGATTTTTGTCTGCTGAAACTGTTCGAAGAATTCTGATCCGCCGATATGGATTTAATTAAGCAATGAGATACGACGCACGGTGCATCGGAAGGACCGTTTTCTTCGCAAAATTCCACTACTCGAAAATCATAGCTGATACGAAAAAATACTTCGGACCAGGGTTGGGCAAAAGTTTAATCAACGATCGACGAATCAATTTCTACTTCGTTGTGCAGAATTACAATTGAATTACTCTAGGAAATCAGTACGTAATAGTTCATATTTTTCGTCCAGGAAACCCCAACTCCTAACTGCTGCGATCAAAATTTCAAGATAGAGCCGTAAGCTAAAGTTCAAATTAGATATATATATATATATATATATATTTGACACGCAGAGACAGAGGAGGAGTACAATGTAAAAGAAGAAAATTCAAGTTTACCGCCTTTGGCACAGCCCTACCTTCCACCTGGAGTAGTAATTAATTCCACGGTAATTAGCAGCGGGAGGACCAGAGAGTCTGGACGTCGTGGTTCAAAAATATAATTATGGAATGAATTCTTCGGTCAAGGTTCAAGGTTGAAAGTTCAGTGTCAACATTCTGGCAAATGACTTGTTCCGTATCTCTTCTTCCTTTTCTCTTGCGTCACTGGCATATTCACACTTTCTCAGTGCAGAATATTTAAACCTACCAACACCGGTCAAAATGACCGGTTCCACAGGTTTTTTATTTTACAATTAGAAAAATAATAAAACTGATTTCGTAAGAAACGATTGTATATGTAGATATCTTTAGTAATGCACGCAGTACACGATAGGAGCCGCGCAAAGTCTAAATAAAATCAATCTTGTCATTTTTACAAGGGAATATGTACTACAATAGATCAGAAATAATATGGCAGTAGTATTTTCAAATCCTCCCATCTTTTATTCACACTTCCATGTTGATCTTAATTTTTTCCATGGAAACAAAGATTTTCACCTCTGAACTTCTCATTTATTCATTTCCATCGTAGCTTACAAGGTTTACAAATGTTCCTGTGAATACGATAGCTGAAGTGGCGAAGCCACATTGTCTCATTCCAACAGGTTCACCTTCGCAGCAAAACAAATCGCGAAGATAAATCCGCGATAACCACGTGCCTCCATCTGCGAGTTGTTCATCTGTTTTGAAAACACATCTCGCAGGTGTAATATACACGTATCGTACCATCGAGGAGACTTTAATTAGCTCGTAAAGTATATTCACGCCAGAATCTTTAATAGATTCCACAGATTTTTCCGCGATGAATAATGGACAAGGTGCGAATCTGACTTGCGTGCGTATTCGGCTCCGGTGTGCGTGTCTGTGTGTGTGTGTGATTTATTGACAAGCTATGTCGGCCATAGTTTGGTAATACAATATCGGCACGTCGGGAAGAATTCATTTAGAATCGGCAACTTGTTTCTGAAAGGAAGAGGGGCGCTGCAATTATTTCATTCGGATGTACATTCGGAGTCACCGCGCCTGTTCCGACACCACACCACCGCCCCGCACCGCACCGCACCGCGCGCGCGCGCACCGGTACAATCTTTCAGTGTAAAAGGACGACAATTTTATGGCTCCATCGCTTCGTTACGCTGATTAATGATCCTGGGCACGTCGTCGTTGCGGTCTGTGCGTGGTGCTCTGTCGTTTTCTATGGTACAAACGCGACCTCGTCCGGCTTATCACTGGGGACCGTCTTTTCCAGGAACCAGAAACGCGTGGACATTCCTTCACGCGTCTCCCGAATTGTCTGGTACACGTATCACCGCTGTACTAACAAGTAATCTACCACTATCGTCGCGTGTCCGCGTCTCACGGGCTGCCCATACATAGTGTCAAATAAGCCTTTGTACATTGTACATCCTCTAAAATGGAATGACACTTTTTTTTAACCCTTTGCACCCGGAGCTATTTTAACTCGAAAATGAAATATGTACTTCTTCCGACCTAGAATGATACCATTCTATATGGTTCTTCTCTTTATAAAAATATCTCTATAAAAATAGATATGGAATTGATACTCTGTCCCATAATGATAGTAGCAAGTGAATATTTAAACGGGAATTATTGGCGAATGCAGCTGTACGCTCCGGGACAAAAAGATAGCACATCATCTATTTTTCCTCATTTGGTACGTTAAACTGACGAAAATGAATATTTTAATATGTCAACATATTCTGACATGGCTGTACGTACAATGTACTAAATATCATCGACCATATTTACTTCAATAGAATTTTCGAAATGGAAACGTAAATATTGGGGCCCACAAGCGGGACAAAATGATAACACAAATAGCAGTTTTACATTTGTCAGTATTTACATGTCTCGACGTTAGCAACAAACAGAAGCATGTTTGAAGAATTCTTAATTTATTTTCTATTCTTTTTAAATTCGTTTAGCTAGTCGTAATACGTAGGCGCACTGATATCCCTTAAGATGGCTTTATTATCATTATCATGTATTCGACATCTGAACGATGCTGAAGCATTGCCATGATTTATCTTCTATCTCCGATCGACTTCGCAAAGACGCGCGTGAAGAAGACTCGCAATGGCTTGTCGTCGGGAATTGATCAACAGGAGATGTTCCGTTGAAAGATTTACCGAATGATTAATTCGACTGAATTTCGAAGACGAAGGTATATGTAGTATGTATACAGCGAGATTGAAAGGTTATAGGCCGAAAATCACAATTTTCACCACTTTTGAACTTTATATGTAATTCGTAAACCAATTAACTAATTGACATGAAATTTTCAGAATGAATATAATTTATAAGAGTTTACAAAACACATGTTTCAAATTTTTGTTATTGACCCAGATGAAAAAGTTGTAAAAATCAATGATTGTTTTTCACAATTTCGACCAAATGCATTTTATCAACATATTTATTACATAAACAACGTTATTTATTAAACTAATTCTTCTAGCCGTACAAAGAAAGTCGTTTGGTCCATTCATAAAAAAGTTATTCTGATTTAAAGTGTGTGTGTGTGTGTGTGTGATCAATTATGTAAAAAACTTTCCCATAATTGTTTAAGATAACAATTAAGTTTCCTTGATGGTATCTTTTGCACTTTTTATCCTTATGATGAGTAGAATACGATGCAATGAAAAAGAAATTGTTTGACCTAGTAACCTTGATGTTCAAGGTCAAAGTTAATTTTGCGACACCTTTCTTACATGAATTTCCACCAAACGCTCTGATAATCGCAACATATGATTTCTTTAAACCCTGTACATTTAAGAAGCTGCTGGCATTTTTCGTTGGTTTTTGACGAGGTTGAAAATTCGACATTTCCCCATGTTTTTACGAATTCGGACAGTCTCGAGACAGTCCAGATCGTTTCGTTGGGAGGACCGGAATTGATCCACGATATCTACAATTTCACGCGGTTGTAAATCAGGAAAGATAACTGATTATTGCGTCGACTAGATAATAGCGCATCACGGTGAATTCTTGTCACGAGGGTTGGGACTTGGGACCGATCGACGGCGCGGCGCACGCACACTTACCAGAGTCAAAGATTTATCGTACGACCGGCGCGGCGTGGCGCGGCGGTATCCTCCTGTCCTTCACGTAATTCCGAGGCTCCTTTTCCTGTGGCGGATCATTCGCCGAGTCATTTTTCACGTGAACGAACGAAGCCAATGCCACGAAGGACGTCGAATGCTTCCAGGACTATCTGCCATGATCTATCCAACGCCCGGTATTCGTTAGGAATGTCGGACGAAACTTCAATCTTTGGATTTCTTTACGAATCATTTTTGTTCGATACCATCGATCCCCTCGGTGGCATTGTGAAGGTTGCATTGACCAATACTTCGAAATCGATACGGCGCGGCGCGGCGTTTTTCGCTAAAGAAACGGTTGCATGTTGCATTGAATGGTCGTACTGACTGCGGTCGTTTATAGAATTTCAAACTGCTGGAAACTTTCTCAGATGAATGTATATGTATGTATACAGTGACTCTCATTAATATTCGGACGATCTAAAAAAAAACGATAACTCTTTAATATAATATCATATTGTTATATTATTAACACTTTTTTACCTGCCGGGAGCCTATTACATAATAGGATTTCCAATACTTGTGCTGTATCAAAAGAAAGCATAGAAATTTTCTTTTACATTGCAGTCTTAAATGAAACTATTAGATGACGTTATTCAGGGTGACTTGTTAGTTCACAATGAAAATTCCTGTTGCTATCGAAGGTTCGATTAAAAAAGTTTTTAGCCATGTACCATAGATTTTTCAAAATTATGCAATAATTACCGGTCGGTAATGTGTTAATTTATTTTGTGGGTACCATTTAATCAACGTTCAAAGAAAGCTTGGTTGCGCGAAGCTTTTATTGCACAGATTCTAAAATAATTTAATTATACAATTTTACGAGAACATTTTTGAAAGAATTTTGTATGGATGATAATTCCTTCCACAATATTTCTTTATTATAAAAACTCCCTTGAATGTAGGGTAAACTGTAGAATGATTGGCTCCCCAAGCCAAAATCGTAGTAAAAATCTTTTTATCATTTTTTGAAATGTTTAAACGAGCTTAACTTGCTATTTTCATAAGCTAATAGAGATTTCCCAGCAAAATCAAAGAAAGTCCTTAGAAAAGTACCGTTGCATGATTTCCAGCTGAATAGAATGATTAAAAAACGAAATAAATGCCTATACGTGGTTCCTGTATCTTGCAGTGAATTGAAATAATTTTTATTTTGCACAAAGATCCGCAGTCTGGGTGTCGGAAAGTCGATAGAAAGATTTGACATTTTTCACCGCGGCAGGCAAGGACAATATTAGATAAGGCTGTCGTCGATAGAACTGTACAGATTCTCCCGGTTGTTGAGCAGAGCCGAGATTTTTCTGAAAGGATCCGCTCCGAACACTCGGAATCCGGGAAGTCGTAAAGCAATCCAAACAGCCTTCGTCTTCGAGCTCGGCAAATCTGGCCGCGGTAAAAATCTGCGAGATCGATTACAGGGAAAAAGGAAAAGAAAAAAGTGACGGGCTTATCTGATTTCTGATACGAAGTTTCTGCCACAGCCCATTCGTTCCCTTACAAAATCGGCCGGCAGATTAAATATTTATCATCGACAGTTATTGCATTACGACCAGTGTTTAAATTGCGGAAGAATTATGGGGAGGGATTGTGTGTCGATGATTAAGAGAGAGAAAACGAGAAAGTATAATTTCGCGCGATACAACATTTTCACTACCGACAATCAATTTTTTTGAACAAATATGAATACGTTAAAATGTAATTTAATTTAACATGATTGTGCAAAGAAATTACATGGCGCGACTATCATCGCCTGATTCTACACTTGATTAATTTCAAGGTCAAAAGGTCAACAATTTCTTTTCCCTGCATCGTATTTTATCTCATGTTTCGGATTGTTCGAATAGAAATATTTAATTTTGTGGATCACACAACAAAATATTGTATAGTATTTAAAATATTTGTTTCGCTAAATAATGCCCGCCGTTGCAATGAACGTACGAAGGTAGAAAAAATTGCTCGAATTGTATGTAAAATGTTGACGACGTGTGATGTGTGTTGTGTGATTAGTCCAAGGGCCCCCATCACGATCAAAAAGATGAGAAAAAAATTTATATTAAAAACTTGAGAAAAAATAAATTGTACAAAACTATTTGGTACTTGTGGTGAGTTAATTTGGGTGAATTAGGTAGGTACCCGAACAATGTTATCCTGGGGCCCCAAACTGAACGGTCCGCCGCTGTCTACGGTGAAACCATCGCGTATAATCGCTGGACCCTGTGCCGATATCGTTCTCTAACTATAACTATAAGCTCGGAAACCTTTTCCGTGCGGTTTTACGAGTTAATGCGGTTAATGAAACCGAAGGAAATGATTCGGCCTCATCAGCGCTCGTAACTAATCCAAGAGGTTCGAGAAAAGATCTGCCTTTCTTGAATGACGTTTGAACTTTGAGGTTAAGTGGTCACGGATATCAAGATCTCCCGGACAAGGACGCTCGGTACTCGGTACAAGCGCAACACTTCGATGACCTACGACCTCTGCAGTCCTTCGTGGCGACCCATGGCATGGCATCTACCTATCGCGAGAAACAAAATTCTTAAATAACTCTGAACTTGACCAACATGCATGGTTGGAGATAATAAAATATACACGTGGAGATGGTGCAGCAACAGCTGGTTGCGATTCCCGAAAGAAATCGACAAGAATTTAAGGTAGAATTAAATCTCTTCGGTTGTGCTACACCATATCTTCGGTCAGCTGATTTTTAAGCGAATCGTACGACTCATTCCTTGATTGTATTGTCTTATTTCAACAAGGATATATTATGCTATAAACTCGGACGGTCGGAACCATGAGAACAGCGAGTACAAGTGTTCGTCTGCTCTCGGCCATTGTAATATTAACGTGTCTCATTGTCAGAAAATAATACACATGTATCTACTTGTTGCGTTGTTTCCTGCTGTTTTATTTCGACCCACCGCAACAATCATACAACGCTGGGTTTGCGTATCTTGATTTATTGGTATGCAACAATGGTCTTTGCGAGGCATCATCATCGCATTCAGAAAATCACAATCAATTCAGAAAAAAGCTGAAAATTCAAAATACATAGATCATTTAGAACAGTTTCTCTGATCTTGATGAGCGTCTTATCCGGTCTATCGTTACCTATTATGCAGTAATAATTACTAGACTGCGGATTTTTATGGAAATAAACAAAGGGCTACACCGACAATTATTTCTTTTACCAATCACTTTACTCACAATCAGTTGAAAATGTTCGTACCATTTGCAGTTGATCTATTCATCTTTGTTATAAATATTCTCTAAATGCAATATCCCAGTCTGATTATTATTACATGTACTTATTATGTAACAAAACTGTATTTATTAGCATACATATTTCGGGCCACTCAGTCAGATGTAAATAATAAAATTGGTACATTATAAACATGGTGCCGCAAAATTAATTTTCAAGGCAATTTTCAATGTCAAATTTTTATATTGGCTCAGTTAGTCGATTCTACTCGTCGAGCCGAACAAAAGTCTCGAAGGGACCATATTGCCGAAAATCAATATTTCATAGAGAAATCTTCGTTTGACGTACGAAATTTCGCAAACAACGGGGCGGGGGGCGAATTATGGCGGCGACGATTAAACTGAAAGACCTCAATGGGAGTTCGTGATCGCCGGTAAACGAACTTGCCTTATAAGTTTCGTATGCAAATAGATTGCTATTAAAAAGAACTTCTAAAACAAAAGCAGGCTGGCTCTCCTCTGGCCTGATCAACGATGACGAAGTAGCCGCGACGACGTAGAAGTTCTTGTGTATTCTTTTTTTCTCATCGGAGCCCATCTTTGGTAATCGACCCATTATCTGCCAAGGGATAATTACGATCGGTCGAGGTGTAATTAACAAGATACCGGCGCTAAGAACCTCAAGAGATGCACTATACCGGTGTTATCTTGAAAATCTTCGTGTCGACCCATCCCCCTTCGGCCCGTCTCTCCCTCCTCTCTTTTCCTACTTTCGTTGCTCCCTTTCCCACTTAACTTGATTCACACTTATTTCTCTCCCTCTCCTCTCGCTCTCCCACACAGTCTCTCCTTTTTGTTCCATTCCAACGGCCTCCCTTCGGGGTTTGTTCTTCCTTATTACTATACCGAGATTATCAACGTTTTTAGCACCTTCGAACCGCAATCGTTTTTTACCCCCACCCCGCCGCCCCTGTTCTCGCACCTAACGTAGCGGACCTCTTATCTCGCTTTATTAAAATGTGAAAGGGCCGTGATTGGAAGCTTCGGTTAATCACTCGTGGCGAGCGAGCCCGTCCACGATATTGAAAATTAGTCTGAAATTGTTCTGTTGCGTTCTTTTTAGATTTTCATGTACAATACTCGTCCGCTCAGTGTTCCAAGGTATGTACATACCTAGGACAATGCGATGCTGCACGAAACGAGTTAAGGGGGTAGACTCGTTTCTAGGATCGCAACGGTGCGGGATGCGCCTTCTCATTTCTCGATAATGCAAAGATGGGGTTTTTCAGTAGTCGAAAGATCAATCTGTACCGAGTAACATTGCTTACTAAGTACATTAACGAGTGAATATTAATTGTACATTGAACAAATTTTTGAACACTATATGTACTGTACACTGTACAGTATAGCGACACTATGACACTATACGAGTCGGTGCGTCGCGTCGCGTCGCGTCGCGTCGCGTCGTGACCCAAGTGAAAAGAAGACGATGCAGTAAACAGAGAGAAGCAAGAAGCCCGGTTGGAAACAAAACGGCAGGTGGATCCGCTCGAAATTCATTCAGGAAGCAGAAAAAGGATTTTCAAGGTTGGGGGAAAGCAAGTAACATGAACAGTTCGCACACGGGAGATAAGTTTTACTTCATGTAAGAATATTCTTTGATAATTCGAGTAGCACAACTGTACAAAGTTGAGACCGTGTATTATAAAACAATTTGATGACGACTTCTTTCTTCTTAATAATTTTCTAGTACAAACGGAAAATATGATTTTGATTTAAACGAAAAATTTAGTAGATTCTGTTTGAGATTAAAATGTTCAGAACTAGACGGACTCGTTATTATAGGCAATAGGTTAGAGGAGAAATATAATTCGTTTTCTCAGATTAAATAGGATTACTTAATTCGGTGGAATTTGCAGGTCAGTACCTTTTGGAGGTTCGGTCTGGGTGTCTGCGTTTAGCTTAACCTTTTCGGTCATGCTTGGTGTATGTAAATTTGGTAAATTTTATTGTTCGCGTAAACGTTGTCCTCACATTGAAAAAGAAAGTAATTCGTAACCGAAAGGGTTAAATAAGGTCTGCAAAATAGCATGCGAACAAAGGTCAACAAATTTTGGGCAGATACTGTTGCGACAGGCCGACAGAAGGATTCTAAATTGAAATGTACCGTCTATATGCGAACCGCAAGCCAGTAATTTGATTTTCATGAAACCAACGTAACTCAAAGCAGCTGGTCCCTGTAATTGCGGGATTCGGAAAAATTTCGCGGGATCAAAAATGCAATGGTAAATGGCAATTTAATGCAATGCTTGCGGCGACGAGCAGCAAAACTCTATCGATCGTTCCAATTATTCCCTTAGCCGGATATATTTTTAGCCAATATCGGACGTCTCATTACTGACGGCATAGGCGGCATACTGCGATACGATTTTCAGATTCGCGGAGATCTCACGGGAAGAAAAGTGAACCATCTACGAATAGTTTCTCTGCCAGACGATTTTTCAGAAAGTTTAATTGGCTCGGATAAATGAGACGCATGTTTGTACTTGTTTCTTTTTCTGATTGGCTTCTTATTTTTGATGCAGAATACTTGTCGACACTTTGAAGATGCGGGCCTCCGAGGGTACCAATTACGATGGCCAGCTGCCGCACTGAAACCGTCCGTCTGCCAATGCATTTTGATTTCGATGGGCTGAAAAATACATACAAGCGTCAAGATATTTGACTATGATTTTTAGCGAATGTCGCTTCTTATGGTAATTAACATCAATATATCGTCATAACACCGTGTTATTATACCATAAACGGCATAAACGGCATAAACGGCATAAACGGCATAAACGACGATTAATGGCGAGTCATTAAAACGCAAGTTCTTCTGCTCTACAATCATTACACCATAATTATTCATATTAGCACTTTTTTTTGCTGTGTAATTTGTAGGCGCGCGAGATAAACATGTTGCACCTTTGCATGGAATGGTTGACATTATTTACACCATTATTTCGTTTTTCTTCCAGAGCTGGGGATAATAGTATTTTGAATAGTAACTATAATAAATAGACTGCGGATTTTATGCATTTATGATCAAAATCGTACTGAATTCCATCGAATTTTATATTCTGGGATTTTTTGAAAATTTCCATGAGCCATAAATGCAAAGAAGACCCGCAGTCTAGCGATCAATGTTCGGGTACCCAAAGTCGAGTGGAGTCAAGTTTAAGGGATCCCACAACTTCTTGGGATCCCCGACCTGATCACAATTTCGGGCAATGACCAATATCAATTTTCTCCTTTTTAAGGATATCACGAACTACGAAAAAGTTCTTGTCATTGAAACCGCGAAATAAATCGTAGTGCAATTAATGATAACAACAACGCTTTGAAACAATTACCCTAATGCAAATCAGGGTAATTAACCTATAGGTAAGTATCATCAGCATACATTTTCTAGGAGAATTGTTACAATTAACCAAATAAACAATTACCAATTGTTGTTAATTAAACAAGTTACCAAATAAAAAGTGTACATACAGTATTTTTAAACCATTTTTTGATCGCGTTATACGGGGGTCTACCGTGGTATTGTTGTGGAATGCGAATTCGCGCAGTACCGTGCGGTGGTGGGGGAACGTCCGCGGCATGTCACCACGAGACAATACCATACGATCCGATACGAGACGAGACGAGACGAGACGAGACGAGACGAGACGAGACGAGACGAGACGAGACGAGACGAGACGAGACGAGACGAGACGGGACGGGACGGGGCGAGACGGGAGGAGACGCGGGAAAGTACGATGACGGAATTTTGCATTAATGAGTGTTGGCGCGCGCCAGCCAGCGAGAGTATCAGTCGGTGGCGCACGCGCGTCAAAAGAGGCCAAGAGGGACGAAGAGGTGGCAAAGTAGGGAGCAAGAGGGGAAGAAAGAAACGGCAGCTGCAGCTGCGCTGCCACGCGCCCTCGGATACCATTTTACAGGTTCGCTCCGTGACGTTACTATTCTCCTCTCTCCTCCTCTCTCCTCACCTTTCTTCTTTTCTCCTGGCCAGTGCCTCTTTCTCCCCTACTTTATCCGCCACGGGCTCCATCCTTGTCACGGGAGAAGGTGCATGGATTTCGGTGTCCTTGTTCTTGGGGGAACGTGGTGACACGTACGCACGCATACGCTCTCGCAGGATCGTGCGTCCAACAGGACCACCGGACTCGTCACCTGCACCTCGGCAGTCTCCCAACGGTCCTACGGCCACCGTCGACACCTTGCCTAACTTCTTCGGCCAGCGGAATACGGAGATTGAAATCGAGTCGACGATAGCTTCTGATAGCCGATTGAGGGATGCGCTACGTCGACCCCGACATTCATCGACGCTCGTCCCTTCCCTTCCCTTCCCTTCCGACCAATACACTTTAGCTACCACCGACCTACCTGCCAAATAGCACAAAGACATCTCATGTGTACGTCCCATTGCTTATGTTCGCGATGGACGTTCTCTGTGTTCTCTGGGAACGTCCCGGTAACGTCCATATGTACCCCATACGTCCCCCTTACATTCTGTAAATGTCATCGGGAGGTTTCTCTTACAAAGCGGGAAATACTCGGGACGTTCTCTGTCGACATTCTCAGAACGTTGTCTGGACGTCTGAAAGAACAAACTTGACGCACCGCTACGTCAACTGCTCTCAGTTCTTGTTTTCCCAAAGACATACCACTACGTCAACGACCAGCAAAGTATCAAGGGAAACAAAATTACTGGCACAACTTATATAAAAATGACTGAAGTTGATACAACTTTAAGACCCTAAGCAAAAAAATGAAAAGGGAAACTGCTGCTAAGATGCCCGGGCGCCTATTCGCGTTGGTTCACAGGACCCCTAATGTGCACGTGGACCCAATCGCAAGGAAGCACACCGATCCCGTGCCATCGGATCATGTTCGCAACAAAAGGACGCTCTGCTAGTAGTTTCGTGTGACCATCACTTCTGATACAGCAGAGTTTTCCATACCCTATCTTCCATTATCCGACAGCCTTAACAGATACATGTTCAACTGCAATTCTTATAAAAGAATCATTCTACGCCTTCATCCTTAAGCACACACCAATTAGTCGTTTTTTAAGTTTTCGTGCTTTTTAGCGCAATTCGATTCCCAATGTGTAAGCTTTTTTGCTTTAGCACACTTCAATATGTAAGCTTTCATGCTTTGGCGCACTTCAATTTTTACATTATATAAACGTATAAAATACGCGGTCTAGTAATACGAATTTATTCTTTCTATTTCGGTGGTGCAAATGGCTTAACAATATTCTTGACTGTTGTAATAGCGAAGAGAAAAGATGCGGTTTCTGGTTTGAACATTAAGGTGATCTAAAACGTGCGAGCGGTTGCGATTTTTCTGCCGATTTGAATGCAACACGCAAACTTAAATGCCTCCGCGCGTAGACGCCCCGGCGCGGCAGTTATTTTGCCGTGCCGACGATATAAAAACAGCCGGTTCTATTTTTGTTGTGGTGTACCAGTTATGGCACCGAATGAAACAAACATTGTAAAATAAGTCAGTACACACACACACACACACACACACACACGCGCGCGCGCGCGCGCGAGCTATTTTTGCTCACTGAATTTGCATTACTCTGCACGATTATATATATTATTTAATCAATTATATTAATTATTATATGTGTGTATACATAATTATATACAGGGTGAGGCACCTAAGAATTGCACCGAAATATCTCCGTTTTTTTTAAGTAACGCAAGAACGTGTTTCAGGCAAAAAATGATTAGTTCAGCGAGACAATTATTTTTTTCTCTAGGTCATATTTTCCGATATTTCAAGGTCATCGTCGTATTTTCAATGGAACAACGTATTTTGATTAGCATAACAATATAGCTAATGAAAAGACAAAGTCGACCATGTATAATATGTTGACCTTCGAGGGAGTTCTTCTTCAAAAAGCATAACTTAACGTGCGAAGACCATGTTCATGCTTACCTGTACTCTAGAAATGTTTGTATTTCGTTATTTTTTTTTTTTTTTTAGAGATCTCAAGGTCACATTCAGTTTTCTTTCAACGAGAGCACCTCTTTCTAAACACCCACGTTGATAGTCCTTTTCATTCAGAATTGAGTGACTATAATTATTCAAGGTCATTCATGGTCACAGACAGAGGAAACGACATATATGTATATAAATTTTCGGTTACTTCACGCACTCGATATTGATTTTTTGTTATTAAAAACATGCTACCAATTGCAAGAAAAGCCAGATAATAAATCAGCACGATATCGTGATCAAAAACACTCTATCTTGTTTCAACAAACTTGCATCGGCACGCATATCAAATTCCAAGTGTTAATTGCACGCATATGTACCGAGTTGCATCCACATGCACTCACATATTTGTTATGGAATATTCTCGAATCACATGCACAAGCTTATATTATTCTATAAACAACTTCTTGTTACAAGTTCTTGATTCACTTGCACAGTTGCCTCTCATTTCTTCCCTTCGATACGATCAATCGATATGATCCTATATTCTTCCACCTGGGCATGGTATTTACACATCATAAAATCTGCCAATAAGGAACATGAATGCCTGTTTCACTGCTTGCTCGTGTACTTGAATGACATGCCTTGCGATCATTCACCCCCTTAATTAATTAGTAGACAGCGGATTTTATGCATTTATGACAAAAATAATGATAAACTATATTTGAATTATAAACACAACTGATTGTGAGCCTACGTATTTAGTTTAGCCCGTCCAATACCATAATTGAACACATATTTATTACAAGTTATCGGTACATATTTTCAGGCAGATGTAGTGGAAAATATGAAAGCTGAAATTTTTATTAGTGTATGACTCATACGGAGACCTTACATGGCTGCTCGACTTTTGATCGTGGCACCTGAAGTGTGAGGAAAGATTGCTTTGTCTTCCTTTCGTAGTGAATCATGCGTGAAAATGATCGATCAAACAACTATAGGCGGTCGCCACAGGTAAGGGGTTAATCGACACGAGGTCGAGAAACCTGCCGCGCTAAATACGTGAAAGAAAGGTGTAACAGTGTAACACTTGGTAGTAGTACGCCTGCCTCATTTTTTCCCCCAGAAAGTCGGTACAAGACTTACTTATATTTCTAGGCAGAAAATAAACATTTTCTACCTGAATTTCAACAAACTGCTGTGAAATAGAAACCTAAGAAATTTTTCACTGAATCATTTTAACGTAGTGAAAATAATATTTTAATGCTCTTAAAATCTGTTAATTTTTCATTGAAATTGCACCGATTAATTTTTCTTATAAATGCAGAAAATCCGGAGTCCACTAGTAACTCTCGAGGCTAATAGTGCGTATATGTATGATAAGAAGAATCGGTAAATTTGAAGAACGTTTACCAAAGCAACATGATGGCAGCGGTATCCCGAGCATGTTCGAAGGCACGCTCGCGTATTTTTGGGGTCTTAACACACAGGCTCTGATGTAACGACACTAAACGAGCTCCCAAGAAGCCAAAGACAGGTGCATGGGCAAAGATGAATTCTGATGCACGATATTTCTTTGCCGCGCGTGCATATGCGAACGCGATCGAGATCGAGCACGCGCCTGCGTTCTCTTCTCTCGGTGAAAATGCGCCCGGCTAATGTGTCTACCTTCCGGGAAATGTTTAAGCAGTTGTAAAGTACTCTCGGACACGCTATCGATCAAGTTATTTTCTTCTCAAGAATCGTCTTGCTAACTTTAGACGAAAGTAACTCGTTTCGTTAATTCTTCCGTTGCTGCTCGTTTCGACGAGCTATTATTCCATTATCGTTTCCTCTCGAAAATTATTCCTTGTATACTTCTCTTAAGCGCGCACTTTGTTTCTTGTAATTGGGTCTTACTTATTTCAATCTCTCCGGGAGAAATTTTCCCCCCAAACCCCTCCCTTTTTTTTAAGTCGTTCTTTCAAATTCACCATTGCACCGAAACATACGCGGTTATTGCGTTATTGGTACGATACACTTGCACGAACAGACATCGCTGGGGGCTCTTACCAACTTACCGACTTTTTTGAATCGTGATGCATACATATAATACCGATTAACATCTGCCTCCCTTTAATTTTCTCTTGAAATGATTCCTGTAAAAACGAACAGTGGTATTTTGAGAATACCAATCGTGCTTGATAGAATCTTAGAATAATTTACTAACGATACAATAACTAGTTATAACTAGACTGCGAATCTTTATGCAAAATAAAAATTGCCTGCATCGATTGCAAGAAATAGAAACTAAATTGAACGTTACTTCTTCCCTTAATGATTTTAATAGAGGAGAAATCAGATATTGACATGTTCAATTTAAAAAATTTTCCAACAATTTTTAATTTCATTTCCTCAATTTTCCTTATAAATACATAAAGATCCGTAGTCTAGTTATAACCAGAAAAAGAAAAGCAGTCGCGTCATGGGATAACAAGTATTCATCGACTAAAATCGTATTGGTTACAAATAGGGATAATAAATGAGTGGCCTAAAATTTTTTCACTCGTTGGAAAATGTTATCGTTGAGAGAAATTCGCATTCTGATTACTCTCAAGTTACACAATCTATCCGAGGAATCATTCTTTTCTTTCGTTTCCGAGACACCTTTCGCGTATGCTTAACACTTTTTCTTATAATAATATTAAAATCTTAATATGTTCTTTAATATATCTCGTAACAGTTTCAGATATGCCTGAACATTTATGGAAGCGATTAAATGAAACTTTATAATAGCGGGATTAACGTTCACAATTCTGCAGAATGTATTTTACAAAATCACTTAATTGTTACCTTTGATCTCACTTGGCTCGTGTAGACGTGCATTATTAACAGGGCAATGAATTAAATGTGAAAACAGTAAATCTTGCAAATCCTGGCATATTCTTTGTCCAGTTTCCAGTGTTGCAATTTGTTTCTTTGTTACCAGCCCGTCGCAACGAAGTGCTGAATTTATTACGGAGTGCAAAGGGTTAATCCTTGATTTATGAACACGGGAGCCTCATGTTCCGAGCGCAATATTACCGGTCGTTTGGAAAGCGGAATACGAAAAATAGTTGGAAAATACACGCGCGCATGGGAGAAATCACGTTACACATACATACGATTATAGCGTTTTCCATACTCTTCGGTGTCCAAATTTTTGTACCAAGTGTGTGTACCTTTTATGTTGCCTACGCGTACCGTGTTACAGTTTATTGTTTCTTTTGCGAAATGTAGAACACGTTATGGGACGTAAAAACAGCCGTGTATCCTTAAATCACTAACTGTTATAAATAACTTGCATACACACACTACACTAACTTGTATGTTTCTTTATTCCACCGGCGAAACCACGCGAGACCCATTTTACACCTGCCTTCGACCAGTGGTTCGACGGAACATTAAACGTACACCGACGAGTCGTATCCGATTCAATCTGCGCTACAGACAGCGACAAAAAATATGTATTTCAATTTCCAATCTGGGACAGATGTGTGTAATTGCTGTCCTCGACAGTTATACGACATTTACGCGACACCTTATAACGATCTATTCATAACTTTTCTGCTTGAAATGTGCCAGAAATGAGTTTCTTTCGAGACATATCGCTCTGGACTATACGGATTTTTATGGGAAATAAAAAATAAAAAATATATCTATTAGATGATTGCATAAGTTCGTGTCCGATTGTCGCAAACGGTATTGCACGGCGGACTGTAAAAATAAGAATTTATACTTGGAATATACTTTTGTTCATTTTTACTCGAATCAAAATTTCAAATCATTTTTAAAGTGTTTACCCAACTTTGGTTTCAACTATCCAAATCCTCAAACAAGGTCACTAAATATTAAGAAAATCCTCAATTTCCCGAACTGAAGCCGGTGAAAGCAGGTAGGTTCGAAAATGCGTTTTATTCTCTATCTAAATCTTGAAATTAACTTGTATGTGTACATCTTTCAAACGTCCACCTTAGGACGTAACAATATCTTGACGTATTAAGATATTCATATTTTCATCAGTTTAATGTACCAAATGAGGAAAAATAGATGATGTGCTATCTTTCTGTCCCGCAGTGTAGCGCATGTGCACGAGCGCGGGCGAGCGCGCGCACGTCTACGAGGATTTCAACGGGTGGATGTGGATAAGAAGTAGACGTTGGGAGACAAAGCGCCGTAGAGAGTAGAGACATCGCAAACGGCAGTGAAACCGTAGGAATTAAGTTAAATGGGGCTTCCCCAGAAGTGGACGGGCGTCGCTCATATCCGGCTGATTGTAACGTCGCCGTCCATTTTCTGTATTGTTCACCGTGACGCGCGTCGGCGATCATTTATCAATGCGAATAATAACGAATAATAAAGACTTTGTACGCATACATATCCTGCGTCTGCGAGCGTATGTTCCGCGTATACCGCGCTATACATATATGTACTTATAATAAAAGCCGATTCCGAGCGCGGCGCAGGAATAGCGATTCCGGAGGCGGTTCAATGCTTGAATGCATGGAATTGAAAATAATGGCCGAGTGGGCGTGCATTGTGCTCCTCGCCGAGCTTTTTGTTGATTTTCACGTGGCCGCTACACGCGTCCTTTTCGTCGCGAAATTTCGAGACGCTCAACTGAAACCAGATGAAAGAAGAGGAAGGACACGAGATACATACCTCGATGCGCAGCGCAGAGACACTTCCGCCCGAGAAAACGGAAACGAAGGGTAGTTCGTAGTACCTATGTGGTATGTAGCAAATAGTACACCCCCGGACAAAAAGATATAGTACATCGTCTATTTTCTCTCATTTGGCAGAATAAACTGAAGAAAATGAGAGTATTTTAATATGTCAACGTATTCTGACATGCCTCTATGTATAATGTGCCGAATATCATCGACAATATTTACTTGAACAGCATTCTAGTGGGACAAAATGATAGCACGTGAAGTAAATCTACGCTTTCCAGTTACACTGAAGCTCGTGAATTGCGAACATCAACCTCGGAACATAGTTGATAAAGTCCGTGATATTATCTCGTGTTGTATATTTGTTTAAAAAAAGGCAAAATATTATGAAAAATGGGTCGCGGAAAGAGATTGAACGCGTGTGAAATTAACACTATAATCAAATTGGAGGAAGAACGATGTTCAGTGAGAAAACGACAAAACGACAATACGACAGACACCATTGTATGTGTATGTTCACGCATAGAACCGAGTAAGTTGGTCGAAAGTGTAAGGGCGCGTGCGGGGGTGGCCAGGTGCGTACTCCCGCATCATAAGTGATTGCCAGGAAAGCGAGGGTGGTTCGAAAAAAAATATGTTCCGACACGCAGTTGGCATAACTGTGCTCAGTGATAAAAGCCGATCAAACAAGCCGAAATGATACTAGAACTTCCGATAATGGAGAATTTGCTCGGTTCGATCCATTTGTTTCCTTTGCCACGAAGAATTCTTCAAGCTAATACTGTCGATCATCATTCGTGTATTTATTGTTTATATATTATTAACATGTTCGTTTAATGCTTCTGTAAGCTCTACATGCTTTATCGTTTTCACAAATCTTTTCGATAGTGCTCGACACTGTCCGCATTTCCTGGAGAACGTAAAAAAACGTTGATTTCTCGTATGTTCGTATGCCGGTAAATCCAGTCGATTGCAACGATCGAACCAGAACGAACGAGAGAGATCAGTATTTCGCAGTTCCGCTCGTAGGGCATTTATCGTGGCCGATCAAAGGGTGTTAGGAACGATTACGGGGGTGTATCGACGTTATCTTTGATGGGGTTGTCGAGCGGCTGGTCGGTGCGGTGGTCAGCTATCGATCGTCCACGAGGATAAATACTTGCGTGTATCGTGGGATAGCCAACCACCTGCAGGGGGCAGGTGATGTCGGACATAATCAGAACGGGGCAACAATCCGCGTCACCCTCGCCTCGACAACATTTGTTTCTCTGGTGCGTCGCAATGTGGTGTTGTACGGTGACTCATGGAACGCGAAGCCAGAGATGAATTAACTGATAAGTGGAAACCGCGGTAGCAATGAAAAGCATGCCGTTGCTACTTGCTCGTGCTATCAAATCCCCCTAAAACTTCAGGGTGCCACTTATAATCCGAGGTCGCAATTTTTAGCAAGTGCGGGCTCGTATGATCATTCTTAACGTCGAAGGACGTCCGAGGGACGCTTGCTACATTCGGACCATTTCACCCGAGAAATATGTGACTAAATCTTTAAGCGGTGAACGCGCGTCACTTAAAATAATCATTTCTTGAATTTTTAATTCTAAATTATAAAATATTGTTATTCGCAGCCTCTCGCGCCATAGTGTCCAACAAAAAGTTATCCTTTTGACTAGTAACTACTCGAAAAACTGCGCCGTATTCTATTCTGACTCAATCAGTCCAGACATTTATCACCAGACTGCGGATGTTTATTCAGTTATAATATGTCGAAATATGCAAAATATATGCAAGATGTATGCAAGGTTATACCGATTTACTTGACCAATGGAGATATTAACTCTGCGGCGTGACTCCGCGTCTGTCTACACATCATCAGAATGTCAATACAGTACTCACCACCTCGAAATTAGAACACGTTGTGGATCGCAGCTGCTCAATCTTTTAGGCACATCTATTTTATTTATTCTGGCGTAGCATTAAATAGTCGAATATTTATGCAAAATTTATGCAAGAAATATGCACTTATGCAAAACATATGCAATATGCAAAAAAAAATAAAAATTAATGACAAAACAAATTTCTGTTTAGGTCCCGGTTTTTTATCTATTGTCGATAAAAATATGCATTTGCATAAACATCCGCAGTCTATTTATCACATTCGCCATCACGAGTTGAAAATTTTATACAATAAACTCGCCGGTTTTGATAAATATTCAACAATTTATCACATTTACCAAATTTAGTGGTGATCATATATAATAACCGGCAATTATACATAGTCACCGGATTAATTACATTTACTGTAACATATACAATAAATAAAAGACCCTCTAATAATTTGTTTCCAAATAATAGTGCCAAAAATTTGATAAACAACAAAGGATATTATATTGTCACGTTTAAACGAATTTATTGAGAAACTCTCAACTGTCGATCTTTAGTCCCAAACAGAGACTGTTAGAAAATTGCCGATAAGTGTAGTGTTAGAAACTCCATGGAATTAACGTAAACGCAACAAGCCGAGTTCCAGTTGATATAGTTACGCTTATTACAGTTACCCCAGAATCCTCGGCGTGCTGAATGAAAGTAGAAATCTCGCGTCCTTCGCAAGGACTATTTCTTGTCTGGTCCCCACTCTATGACGCGTTAACACCATAAGAAAGGGGAAATCCGCGTGCGGCTAGCAGACTAGCGCTAGACGCCGCTAGACCGGTCCTCGATAAAAAAGCTACCGGATACATGCACAGCACCGTGCAGGCTCCCTCCACCAGTTATTGGGTGTCGTCGCATTCACTAGGTTAGTACTGTCGATCAATGTAGGCGAATCTCTTTAGCGTTATCCCTCCCATCCTCCTCCTCCTCCTCCTCCTCGCCCCGACCCCCTCCCCTCCTCATTCCCCCTTCACGGCTCATACTATTTCTTCATTTTGATGATGCGGGTCCGCTGGGCGGCATGCCGTAGCTATGTATATGTATACAACTCGTGTGTACCCACTGGCCTACACCAGGGCTGGCCTGGCAACCTGCTTCGATTCTCTCTTCTCTTCTCTTCCTCCTCCTCTTCTTCTTCCTCTTTCGAGGCTATAAACGCAGCTTGTATCCTCCGACTTTTTCCATCTACCCCGGGATCGTTGTCCCTTGATCCACGTGATCCACGTGATCCACACGGTACCATTGCGATCGGCAAACGAGCTGATAGCAACCGGAGATAATGTATCCTTCTGCTAGCGTACGGCACACGTGCTCCACTGCGCGCTGATCAGCAACATTTGTCCTCGGGCACAAACTTGAATATTAGATATTAACTAGAATATTATAATTTTTGGAAAGAAAAAAAAAGCGACAACAAAAAGACACATACAGATCGAATCGAGTAATCTCCTCCTTTTTCGAAGTCGGTTAAAAAGAAAATATTTCCAGACGAAATCCAAATAATACTATGTTGGAATAGTAATTTAAAAACCTTGTAGCATCTCTCTCAGATAAAATATTTTATTTTCAAAGTTGTGCGGACACTGTAAAATAAATGGGATTATTTACTATTTACTATTTCAAATACTATTTTCCCCAGCTCTGGACTAGTGGAACAAAAATGACCCTGGCAGGATAATTTGGTTGTAGGTGCGTTGAAACGAGGAACGGCGCGGCGCGGCGCGGCGCGGCGCGGCGGCTGGTCGACGATGAAAATTTCTACAATGGTAATCCGAAGCGGATCCGTTCAGGGTCCGCGAATTCAGTTTCGCCCGTTACGAGCGCCGAAGGATCGGGGCGAACGTCTTCTGGAGAGGAGGTAGAGGGAAGGCTAGTTAATGACGCGACTACTTTATGCGACAGGCACGCGTGAGTTCTCTCTTTCTCTGTTCGATGATTTTTCGCGGTGGGTAGATGTGGGCATAGGGGTAGTCAGTCCAGTCCGGTCGAGGAGGCATCCAAGGAGGCAGGCGAGCAGTCAAGTTAGGTGCTATGAACGCTATATTCGTGTTCGAGGAGCCGAGTGACCCGACACCATGCGCCTACGGCAGGTGCTTGCTTGCCTCTTACAGCCTTCTCACCGGTCGCGGTGTCGGCTGAGTCGGCTCCTCTCGTGCCTCGGTAAGAGCCAGACCCGAAACAAGTAAGCATCTGCTTCTCTCTCTCTCTCTCTCTCTCTCTCTCTCTCTCTCTGGACGGTCGCGCCGCGACTCGCGCGAGTTTCAGATCGTCGAAGGCACAACCGAGTGGGGGAGAGGATTGAGCGCCACGCGCCAACCATCCCCTCCAATCTTCCTTCCTTCCTTCTTCACCTTTCACAGCAGCACTTCGTGTCCATTGTGTTACTACCTATATGTACCAGGCCTGTGCACTCTCGTATACAGGGTGTGCTTCAGAGGTGGGCATTATTCGGCGAAAAAAATATTTCATATAGTTTATATCTCCTAAAAGCATAGACTTTTACAAAAAATTTCTTTTTAAACATTGCATTGTCATCCAGTTCTGAGCTATGTATAGAATTTCAAGACAGACAGACAAGAAAGCAAGCTAATAAAAAACGTAGTAATAAAATGAAATGACTTCTTAGTAACTTGAAAGCCAGGGTACAAAATGAAAGAACGATCACAAGGACAAGAGAGACTTGTACATTTATTGTCACCGATTTGTAAGTAAAATCTGGCAGAAAAGAAAATAACACAGTATTTACATTAGTGGTGATTGGGAGAACAGACGCGCGCGCATGCGTATACAATAAAAATTCGCAACTGGTTTCGGGCCGTCAGCGATTCCCGTGGTTTTTGGCATCGTGTCCGCCGCGCCGCTCTGCCGCGCGCATATCGGCGTACAATACAGTATACTGTATACGTATTGCGCTGCGAACAATCGCGACTCGCAAAAAGAGAAGATCGAGCCGGGGAACGATCGACGCGACGGCATCTGCTCGGAGCTCGGAGACATAGGTGAATCTCGCTTCCACACCTACGAGAGTCTTTTCTCGAATACGAATCACGCATAATCTTCGATAATACTTCCATTGGGGCCTGCAACCCTTTTCGAGCCCATGGAAACACCACCTACGGGAAGTTTTCAGAGCGAGATTATTTGAATAAGACATCTAGACGACTGGACAGCTGCTGCGCCGCGCCGCGCCGCGAGGCTGGCTCAGCGTTTTTCGAGTTTTCCAGTGATTTTTGCATGGCGCAGATGATGCGGGCACGCGACCACCCTTCTCCTCTCGACCCTTTTCTACTTGTTCTCCCTCTTTTCCCGGATACCCGCAGAAACCCTTTCGGGAACTGTCCACCATGAGTTACGAGGATATCTCGATGCTCCGGGGCCTCCGGGGCCTCCGGGGCCTCCGGGGCCTCCGGGACGGAACGGAGCGACACCGAAAGAGGTAAGAGTGAAAGAGAACCAACTGGCAGATGCTCGGTTTTCCCGATTGAAAAACGCACCACCGCGCACCGCCAACTGTGTACATGTCAAAACAGGATAATCCTCTGGGCTCCTTCTTCCGCTGGAATGTTCCGCTGTATACTTCACTTCTGCGTTCAAACGTGACTTAAATACATTTAGGGGTATATTCGCACGGTCTCGCCACCGTGCGAATATTTTTCAATTTTTTAGTTTCCTGGTTCCTTTCGTAACACATATCTTCCATATATTATATAAATATATGTATACAGGGTGTGCCAGACAAAAGTGTTGTAAGCTGTTTTCTCAGAATCTCGCGAAGATATCGAATTAATGTTTTTTTAGATGAAATGGTTACAACAACTCCCTAGATTTTAAGCATAATTATTTATTTAATGCTTTAAACCAAGTATGGTTTATGTAGACAGGGTTTAAGGTACGTCGGATCATAAAAATGTCATGATTGGGGTAGTTGCACGGGGTTTGTCACGATATTGCATGTATGCTTAATGCTTACGCGATGATTCACTCGTTTTCGTTTTTAACGTACAAAGTATGTACTGGACGACGACATGATATATCGTAAAACATTTGATTCCCACGCATTTTGGGTTGCGTGGCACAGTCTGGTACCCACAACCCGTAACAGTCCACCCTAGCCTAAAGCTACCCCTTCAATGTGAAAAAAACTCCTTTAAATTGTGTTTGCAGGGGACCTCGTTGCGTAATTACGGAAAGAGAACCTGGCAATAACAACAACGACGACGTCCGCGACGCCATTATCTTCGCCATATGGTGTTTCCCCCAAAGTAACTCAACATTGCCACCAAAACTCTATAAAAAATGATCTATGAAGACATTAACGCATCGTGTTCTGGAAAATCTTTCATTATCCTTCTCGTTTGTGGATCTTTATGAATATGAATCATGGGGTTATACGTACACAGTGAACCACGAAAGTATTTGAACTTTAAAACAGTATGCATAACAGTTGCATAAACTTTCCGCAGTCTAATCGTTTCTACTGTAGTCGGGCCCACTCTGAGAAAAGTGACTCTGATTTAGAAGAGTGTTGAAACGTGTGAGTCATTGTATGTCCAATTTTGGATATTGTAAAGATAGGACTTTTGAGAAACTGGTTGGTCCAGAAGCTTGTATCAAAATAATGTTCGCAGCACGTACGTGCCAGTAAAAGATCCGTGTCGGGATCATAAACGATCGTCTGACCGCCAGCCACATGTCATCGACATGGTTACGATGAAATGCAAAACGTTCGGTTATCGTGAGATAGTAAGTGGTTACCGCAAACAATAATAAGTGGTCACCGCAAACGAACAGCGAGCACTGGTTTCAGCAGCTTCGCTGCTCGTGAAAGCTGCGTTCGGAGGAACACTACTACCAACAGAGAGGAAAAAGAAGGAGGTAAGTACCTATTGAGTAACATTTCTGCCGTTTACGATCTTTTTGAACGCGAGGAAGAAGTCGAAAGCAAAGAAAAAAGCCGCGAAGAAGAAGGCACGAGTGTAAAACCGTTGCGGTTTACGGGGGTTTTTATGGTGTAATCCACGGACACACCGCTGTTATTATCTACCCCGGCGATAGAAAGCGGTTGGGTTTTAATAGATCATTTTCATCACCCTTCGTTCCGGAGAGGTTTAACGATAGCCAAAATTAAATAACACCTTTATAGACATACTGCCAAGAAGAACGATACAATCATACGAATCCGCGACGTTTGTTTCTCGTCATGAAGATTTTATTAAAGAGGCCACACAAATTAAAAAGTTGTAAAAAATGCCTTTCTTATTTTTCCCAGAAGCGTTGTAAATTGTAATTTTTGGAAAATCTTTTTTCCACAACATTTGGTAAACCGATGCTTCTAATTGCTTACAAACAAACAGATCGTTTCGTACAATTATAAACAAGTTATTCTGTTTTAAACGGCGTACGAATACTCATGGGAGTCAGTGTAGGTTGCGTATAGTTCTAGATTCTAGGTTATGGCCACCTTGTATTTGTAACGAAAATTCCATAAAGATTGAATTAATGTTTAAATGGGTCAACACCCCGTGCACACTAACGTATGATTTTCAGAACTTGCAAGTATTAATTAAACAAGCTGAGATAATTGCTTACGTTTTCCTCGACGAAAAGGAAGTGAACAAGTGAGTATGTATGTATTACGCTTCCTTCCGTGGGATGCAATTGGATAGACAAAAGAAGAGACTCGTTTCGTGCACGCAGAATTGATTTCGTGAGCAATTCGGGCCCTGAAACAATGCGAAAGTTGGGCATCAGATGGTAAACCAGACGATCGTGGACCATCTGGTGGTCCACCCTGGCATACGGCGAGCATCCGACGTATAAGCACGCAAAAAAGGTCCAAAACCCGATACTCTGAAGGCAAGCCTGTAGGAACATTAAGATAGCTAAGCCGAGCAAGTCAGCTGTAAAGGATAATCCCGATTAAATCGAACGAAAACAATGCCGATACTTCAATAAACAATATCGAAGGATTTGTACGGAGAAAATCGAAGTCCCTTGATCCAAGAACTTCCTTCGTCTCGGTCGAGATTTCATTCTCTTCGTTAATAGGATTCAGTTCTCGTCTTTACAAATAGATCGCGAGTTGTAATGTGAAATTTACAGTTTTATTCACTAATTGAAAGTTAACAGAACTACCGAGCACCGAACCTGACTGATACATATGTATGTATTTAGAACCTGTAGTCTTTTTCATTCAAGCAAAATGATTTATCCGCGGTCTAATAATCAACTTGGTCATCGACTGGTATCATACAAAATTGTAATAATATCCTTCAAGATCAAAATGGTCTGCATCGATTGCAAGAAGTAGAAACTGCATTGAATGTTTAATGACATGTTTAATTTTTAAAATTGTCCTGTAATATTGAATTTCATTTACTCAATTTTCCTATAAATGCACAAATAATAAATAAAATTGAAAGACAAACTAAAACTTTTGCATGCACTTGCTACTCATACTATTTGTGTGTTGGGAAATTGTATAGACTCTTCCAATGTTGTTTACACGAATCTTCATTGAGAAACAATAAAGGAATACTTACGCTCAGGAATCGTCCTTGACGCTAACAAGTCAAATTATATTTTCGCAATGGTACGAGCCTCATTGCGCCTGCGCGCAGAACCGTGGTGTGTTGCACACCCGCAATTCTTTCGCCGCTCCGCGCCGCGCCGCGCCGCGCCGCGCCGGTGTACAAAGTCGAAGCACGCGTGCTGCACGTGCCCTCTCCCAAACGTGACTCGGTCACCATATCGCCTTATATTTAGTTAACCGTCTTATTTTACCCTTGACAAACAAAGCAGTCACTCTCCTGTCGCCGCGTCGCGCGTCGGCTCGAGCTTGCTCCAACTTCAAATTGCATTGAACATCGTAAAACTCTGACCTGAATATCTCGTTTCACACCGATTACCTTGCCTGCCGGCTGCATATGTGTACGTTACCTAACTTGTTAAACATTTACACCACAGATTCAGTTGATTATAGTGTACATTACGATTAGTACTTTGCAGAATTGTTCAAGATACACACAAATTCCTAGTCCCTAAGATTCACTAAAAATGTTAACGTTTCAGCATTTAAGGGTTTGGATACAGAAATAATTTGAGAATATCGAAAATTTTTTTATAGAAAAATTACATTCGTAAACTTTAAACGCGTTTCTCTCATTGTCAGAGTTGCGTTTTTCAATACGGTGTACAAGATATCTCGAGTCCTACCTTAGCAATTACATAAAAATTTTACAGTTATCTTCATTGTAATATCTATTAGGCATCGTTTAGAGATAGTTTTTTTCATTTTCCCATTATTTGGTTAAATATAAATAAAATTTAAAATATCTGCCATTTTGTTAATTTGACGAAAATTGAAATGTGGGATCGTCAATGGTTACACATAGAGGCATGTCAGAATATGTTGACTCGTGAAAATACTCATTTCCTTCAGTTTATTGTACCAAATGAGAAAAAATAGACGATGTTCTATCTTTTTGTCCGGGAGTGTATACATATAGTATACAGTATACATACATACATATATCGCATCGGTGCGGTGCGGTGCGGTGCGGTGCGGTGCGGTGTGACGTTTTCTTTTCCATTTTCTACCCCGGTTTTTTCCGAGACGTTTCTTTGTCTACCGTGGCGGCACGTACCCCAGTTTAGCCGGTACGATTTACAAGTTAGTCCAGCGTGAAGGCAGGTGACCGTGCCGGTCGAACGCTACTTAAACACTTGCACGAGCCACGAGCGTGGACACGGCTTCACCAGGAAACGCATGCCGCAGCCGCGATAATCATTATAATTCGGCATCCGTCCACCGCTTTTGATCAGAATACCTCAATGTATTATGGAAATCGGGAGAATGCCTCGAAATCTTAACAGTAAGTAATAATTTGACGATCAAGGTTACATGCGCATAAAAGTTCCCCGGCGAACATCGCCGAGTTAACGAGCTTGCGGATATTTCAGATTCTCTACCATGCGTTCTGGAATCTTAACCCTCGGCGAGCCGCGTCGCGTCGTTTCGCCGTTCCAGGAGCGATCGCCGATCGAGATAAAGATTCGCCTGCTCCCCGAGATGATCCATCCTCGAAATTGAGATCGCTCCGAATCCTTCGTAAACCGGGAAAACGAGAACGAGAACGAGAACGAGGACGGGAAGAGGGATCCTCCTCTCCGACGTTGAACGATCAATTTCCTGGACCAGGACTTTTTTCTTTTGATACCGGGTAAAGGTCGACAATGCATCGGAACGAGTATCGACCAGTCATTAGACCGTAAAATCATCGTCTGCGGGGGTCCCGGGCAACTCGGAATCCAAGATCACTGTTGAAATCACTCGATCGTAACACTTCGCGGCAAAAAAGAAAAACACCAGCGCAGCGTCGAGAGAAAACACGGAGATGAAAATCATTGGGCTGTAACTCGGTAGCCTTTGTTCAATGTTAAAGAACCGATTCCAGTTTATCAATAGAACTACCAACAGTTGAGACCAAGTTATTTCTACGAAAACCAGTCAAAAGGTCTTTAAAAAATCCGCAATAATAGAATATTTTTATATTTATAATTACAACTATCGTTATAACTATTGAAAAATGGCAACTCTATAATACTATAATAATAATAACTACTATAATAACTAATTCACTCTTTCCGAGGACTCCCGAACATTTTCTTCGTCTACATATAATCTATTACTAAAAATCGGACATGTCATGCGCAACAACCTAATAATTTCTATGTATATAGCTCGTACATACTCATATTCCTTTACGTGTATATTCCTTTACATACACTTCCTTTGCCTCGTGCCTCTTTCGACTGTATTCCACTTTTGCGTTACGAGCAGCGGTAAGAATCACTTATTTCGTGCGTATAAAAAGGTGAAATAGGTGGTAAAAGTAACGAGGAAAGACCGAAAGAAAGTAACGGAACGATTTTACAGCTCGCGGAATTGTTGCCGCGGCGCAGACGAGTTAATATTTTAATATGTCAAGGTCCTCCGAAAGAGCGCTTCAATTTCACGTTCCGCGAAGCTAGCACAACGTGGCTTTTAATATTTGCCCGGCGCGGCGCGGCGCGGCGCGGCGCGGCGAATCGTTAACACGGCTGACCCGTGCGCAACTCGCGAGTCGCGACACCCTTCAATTACTTCTCACGTACCAAACCGACTCGTTTTCGATAGATTATGGTTTTCGCTCACGCACAGCACGAGACGAGACCATGAGGGTACCATAAATATCAGTTTGTACAAGAAACCGAACGGTCGAGTATTGTTACGCGAACGGTTCCGCTCGGATCCACGGATTTTCTCGAATGAACGTATCGCGTGCTGTACAAATTCATTATAATTTCATATAATTATGTTGACGTGAAAGCTTCGCCCTTCATCGACATCGTTCGATCCTTCTGCTTGGTGAAAACGGATACCGTGTTCGATACGATCCTTTTTATAAAACGATCATTCGACGTCCACACGTTCGTCTGACCAGTTCGAATTCAGTTTTTATGATTACAATGTGGCTATAATATACACTTATGGTCACAATGGGATCTTCAATTTAAAAGTATACATACAGCGAGAGTCAAAAGTGAGTACGTATACACCTGAAGAACACGGCATTTATTTAACAATTATTAGATATATCTTACATTAATGGAAAATTTATTTGAAAAACATAAAGCGCAGATTGATGGTAATTAAATGTAGAAAACGTAATTCAATCTAATAAATAATTTTTCAGATACAACATATAATAGTTGAGGATCTGTGAAAATATGAATCAAAAGTGAGTATACACATACATATACGTACATTTAATACTTTGTTGGTCCACCTTTAGCTTTAATTACGGCAGCTAATCGTCTTGGCATGGAATCAACCAACTTACGTGTTAATGAAACAGAAATATCATTCCATACTTTTAGCAGTCCGATTTTAAGGTTTTCCTTGTTCCTAATTTTCATTTTACCTAAGTTCAAATCTAATATTTCCCACAAATTCTCTATTACATTAAGATCTGTGGATTGCGATGGAGAATTCAGTTGATTCGGAGCATTTTGTTGCAACCAATCCTTAACAATCTTTGCTGTATGTTTAGGATCTCGATCTTGCTGAAGGATCCGCGAATCTGGCAACTGATCTGTTCTCTTTTAAAGGGCAGACGAATACTTGTGTGACTGCTGTGTATGGAGTAAAAGTTTCACTGGATTTATCACTGTTTTCTTAGAACAGATAAGTTAACCCTCGCAAGCTAAGGTCTAATACCACATAAATAGTATGAAGTGGGGTTTCTTGGACCCCGACAAATGAATTTTATAAATAGCCTCGTTTTTAATCAATTTCGGATGAAGAATAACACAGGATAAAATGTAAAGAAACAGATTTAATTTGATTGGTATAAAAATTCTTTTGAAAAATCGGAAGCTGGGGTCTCCGAGACCCCACGGTACCTTGCGAAGGTTATAAGTCGAAAAATATCTGTTGTATCAGAACCAATTGAAAATTTTAACAGTTTCCTTCAAGCCCTCCCTCCGACTGTCCTATTCCAATAATCTGCATTCGCGGTTCCTCAGGTACCTGGAAGACCTGATGCGTATATCGGAGATCCCGAGAAGTGTCAGAGTGTAAGGCCAGTGTGCAAGGTAAGCGTAGAGGAGGCACGTGCTATCTTGTTCGTCTAGCGGCGGCGCGGCGCGGCGGCGCGGGAGTAGATACCGCTTGGCGCGCGATGTTTGTTCACGAGTGGAAGAAAAAAAGTGCGAGGTTGTGTGTAAAACGCAACGAAGGGACAGGGGAAGTAGGTGTAAGGAGCCGGGGCTACGTTTGAATCGGCTCGTTGTTAGCTTTCCCGTTTTCCTTCCTCCTTTTATCTCTACCTTTCCTCTTCTTTCCCCCTTTCCACCGTTTACCACCAGCCTCTCGTTCTCTTTCTCTTTCTCTTTCTCTTTCTCTTTCTCTTTCTCTTTCTCTTTCTCTTTCTCTTTCTCTTTCTCCCGGAATCTCTCTCCGCACCGCACCGTTCGATCGGCTCTTCGTCCAACCATAAGTCCGTCCCTCTTTCTCCGTGGCGCGGCGCAGGAAACTGCTATCTGTCGGAGCTATCTCATAAAATAGAGTACACACGTCGTTGTCGAATCCGGAGACTTTTCAGTAGAATTGTAGCTGGAAGCTGCTAAAAGATTTCATCACTTTTGCCTCTGGACTCCAAATTCAGACTATTACGGTTTCCTCTCTACCAACAGTCCTACGGTAAACCTATTTCAGATTTTCATTCTGATAATTAGATTGGGGGTTTTGTGCATTTTATTGCAATTACGTGGATCAAACGGGAAACAGTAAGAATGTATTATGTATTATAATTAATCATAATTATTAAACGATACATTTTATGAAAATGGTAAAACATGGATTCTAAATGGCTTCGATTCAAAATTACTGCTTCACAAATAAATTTTCATTTTCAAAAATTACTGCATCAAATAAAATCTTTTATTTTCAAAGTTGTACGCATACTTTAAAATAAATAGGATTATATTTATTATTCACTATTGAAAATACTATTTTTCCCAGCTTTGGCTGTAAGGCTGAAAAATGAAGCAATAATAATAATAAACAAAATACTATAAATCGGTCGTGTTTCACCGGTCAAATGTAATTTGAGAATAATAATTTGATGGCATCTGTACAGGCACAAATTCGGCAGTCTAAATGTTAATTTAGAGCAGATGAATATTTCCCCGCTAGATCATTCATCCGAAAGAGAGAGAGAGAGAGAGAGAGAGGAGTCAAAGGAAAATGCAAGAATGTCGAGGGTAGAGCACCGTTTGAGAAAATCTGCTTCGAATCCTAAACGCAGGGGTAGCGTTTGAACCAGGCAAAATTGAAATTTCAGTCGGGAGGCCTGTCGACGGGTTGCACCCATGGACAGAGGAGTATGCCGGTTCGCTTGTGCGCAAACAACAGCTACCGTGGTTGAGATGCCATCGGACATCCGTGACAAGATCCCCGATAGAGTTCTCGTGGCACTCGAGTCCTTCCAGAAATTAGTAAATCCCACACGAATTGCGCGCAGCCTGCGCAACTGGCGTGGCGCTTGGTCAGCTTGTCCTTTCTAGCGGATGCACCGGGAATAAGAAACACGTGCTTGTCAGTACGCCCACGCGCGCATTATCGCTATCTAAAAAAGAAAATATCGATTCTTCGCAAACATTATACTGTAAATACCAACGTGTTAACGTCCAACGGCGGAACGGTTCTAACCTATTTACCGTAGGACGGAATATCGGTGGATTATTCTTAAACACACCCCCCACACATATACAGAGGACCCAAAAAGTAATTGAACACCGTATTTCCAATTCTTGGAAAAATTGTCGTTATGGTATATGTAGGTTTTGCACTCCGAATTCATCCATTTACAAAAGATGAATTCAAGCTTATGCAAATCTCAATTTCACCTTTTTCCAAATCAATTTCACCCGCTTGCAAATCGATTTCACTCTTCTGCAAATCAAATACAACCTTTTGCAAATTAATTTCACCCATTAAGAATATTTAAAAATATTTATTTATTTAGATTGAATTATATATGTATGTATTTGTTTATAGAGACACACTTGAACGGTGTCATTACTGCGAGGGAAACGTAAAACTCGATCCGCTTCGATAATTACTTTGACTTTTAAAATTTATTAATCAGAAAATCGCTACAATGAATATACATATCTACGCACAGTTTTCATACATTACAAAGTTAATGAACTTGTAGTTACTTTTAAATAAGTATTTAATGTACACCTTTGCAATAAATAAAACTGAATTTCTTAGCTATTAATATACATATGATTTGATTTTTTTTCCAAGAACTTACTTTAAAATACTTTATTTGTGTAGAAGGTTGAAATTGATTTACAAAAAGGTGAAACTGATTTGCAAAAGGGTGAATTTGGTACAAAAATAAAGGGCTCATTTTAAAACTAGGTTTACGGGACCCGTCAAAATGGTAGGTTCTAATATTTTTACTTTTGTTAAGAAGTTACGAATTATGAAAATTAACAAATACTGGAATCTCATTTAGACTTGGGTAAAAATATTTGAAAAAGTATTGGAAATAGTCCATGAAATACTCTTGTTTGTACGAAATAATATAATATATGTATAATATACAATATATATTGTTTGTATAATAATAATAATAAGTACATATATTGAAAATAGTAATTTATGTTGTGGTAAAGGAAATTATTAATTGAAATAGTGTCTTGTTAAGATGTACCGGAAATAATTATTTGAAATAGTATTTCATATGTCTAAATTTCTCTTAATTACTTGGAATTTTATTTCTTACAATTAATATTTATTATTTTTATATTATTATAAAACTATCAAATTTTATAAGGCACTGCACACAAGTCGCTAGTCTTATTGTTGATATAAAAATATCATGAAAATAATATTCAAGTGTTTCACATTTCACGCTGAATAAAGAAAATATTTATTTCAATTATTTTTCTTTCATTATTCGTATGAACCAATCTCACATTTTGCTTATACAACGTAATCCCATTTTTAATTCGACGTAATTGATCATATAAATAAAGGAGTAATAATATTATATTATGCTATTCAGTTCGTAAAATGGAAGAATTATTTAGACTTTCCGTAAAATATTGGATCAGATCTATCGTTGTTCCCTTCTTCCGTTATCACTTCTCCCCCCATCTCGAGGCCAAGGTGGTGACACCTTGCCACGCGCCATCCAATAATAAATGTACGGCGGACTTTTTCCTCTTATCTTCCTCCGCAAACGTTCCTCTTTCACGCTTCTTACGTTGACTACACGCGTGTGCCCGTCCATAAGTTTTCTCGTCTCTATCTTGTTTCATCCTGGGGTAAGTGTATACAAGCTCTTTATTAAAATATTACGCTTACATTCCTGTCCGTAAGCCCATAAGTATCCACAAGTATAATATGAAAACAAGCCATGTGCAGTCTAAGTGAATCTGAGATATTTGTCGGATTCCAGTTTCTGAATATTTTTGGAAAATCTTCTTTGCATAACATTGCATAAACCGATGCTTCTAATTGATTATAAAAAATCAGGACGTTTGGCACAATTATATTATAAAAAAGTTATTCTGTTTTAAATGACGTTCAAATACTTTCGTAGCTTACTGTATATGAATTTACAATATGAATTTCAAAGAATAAAGTGAACTGCAAAAGTGTGAACACATTGTGATTCGTGTAGGATTATTAAAGACAAGTTTCCTTCCGTTGTTTCTTCATATGAGGTGTACAAATGAAGGCGTCCAAATAAAAATTCTCTACGGCTACGGGAAGTGTTTAATATTATTTCATTAACAGTATTTCTACATTCGTCTAATAAATTGTACTGTTTTAAATTACACCTAACTCATTTTTGCCAAAAAGTCCAAAAAATCCGCTGTCTAGTAATGAGTATCGACTTGATTATAACAAAACTCCTTCAAAAATGGCGCGCACACGGACATAACATACTAGTATATGTATCTGTACTACCGAATCAGTCAAAAATTTTATTTTCGAGAAATTGTATATCTTCTTTAAAATAGGTACTATTTTCTGTAAGCAAAATAAAATCTAAAATATGAAATAGTATTTGAAATATTTGTTTCGCCAAATAATGCCCACCTCTGCAAGCAAGCTTACAAGCGAATAAAATAGGAAATAGAAATAGAATGTTTCTCTATAAATAAAGAAATAAATAAGAGAAAATATCTATGTTGCGAGTACAGCTGCCTCTAACCACTCTAACGTATCAAATTTTCTTACGCCTTCCATTCTCCCTCCATTGCCCCTCTTCCCGAGCGCTTTTACCTCCCGCCCGCTTCGTTTCACCGGCAAATTGTTACGTCACAGTCCTGTCAAAACTCGATCTTCCTCTCCCGATCTCGAGAGATTTCGATCGCGGGGAATAAAAAATTGTGGAACGCCGTTAACGTGTTTTTTTTTTCTCGCGATTCATCCTATTTTTAGATCCTCCATTGTTATCCCGGCTTCCTTCTTTTCCCTTACAACGTTTCACCGCCTCGGAGGCCATTTCTTTTCCGAGCACATTTTGTCGCGAGATGATATCCGTCGACGTTTACATCACTGAACAATGGTTGCCGTGTGTACAACGTTTTAAGCGTGACGAGTAATATGATCCAGTGATTCTGTACTGCCAACGCGTTAAACATCAAAGAAAATCCTTTCTTGAACGAAATGATCATTCTGTGAGCATGCACTTTTCGATGAGCTAGAGACTTGAAATTTTAAACATGGCTCAGAAATGGATGACAATGCAATATTTAAAAAAAATTTTTTTGTGGTATTTTTTAAAAATTTATTTTTTTATTAACAACTTGAATCATCTGTACATATACTGACAAGGGAAGTTACCCAACCGTAACACGCCGATTTTAATGAAATTTTGGTATGATACAAAACTCAAACAAAATATTTGACACGTATTTTTTATAGCGGCCGACATTCATGTTAAGGGGGTGAAAATAGCATTGAAAGTTGGGGTGGAGAATCCTATTTCATTGAATATCTCCGAAAAGTCTCCGAGGTGAAAAGTTTTTTAGTTCCGCGGTCGTAATAGTGATACATATTATGTTCCAACGCTTATGCGAGGCATGGTGGCAATGGTGGTAATGGAAAATTTGTTCGAGTAAGGATAACCGTTTATTTAGAGTTGTTCCACGTTATAAGTGATGTGGTAGCCCTGAAAAGGCTAGAAGGCAAAAATTTGACAAAATTTTTAAATGGAGCAAATCTATCCACATTTACCTATAACACGGATAAAACGTAAAATAAAGATGAATGTCCGAAGGCCACGTACAGCTTTCAACGAAAGAAAGAAAGAAGTCGTAAAAGTGAATAGGTGGATCAAAGAGATCGTGTAGGGAGAGAAAAGCCTCCACGGGAGGTCGTCGGTCACCGAGTGAAAATAATTAATACAGCTCGTTGAGTAGCCGGCCGTAGCAGCGTGTGTGTGTGTGTGTGTGTGCGTGCGTGCGCAAACTGGACAGCATAAAACGGTTCCGACTTCTTTTGTCTCACCGGGGAACATCTCGTAATCCACTTTCCAGCGGGAAACAAGCGGCCAGTGAATAATTAGGTGTGCTCAGGGCAGGCGCCGGACTTTCGGTAAATGAATCTTTACAAGCGGGCAGGTGAACCCGCGTGTCGACCGACCAATTGATTTCTAACTTGAAAGGTTAGCCGTTCATCTTGCAGCGGCCTGCAACACTAGGCGAACACGAGATTATTTAGAACCCTAATAGGAATACATTTTTTCTAATGAAGATACATATACCTGATGGTTCGATATTAATCTACATTTTTCTGCATAGATATTATATATCTCTTGAATGACGTGGCCACAATATCTGTTTGTTTCACATATTCACTAGAGTGGCCCACGAAACTATTCGAACGCCCCCTAACTTTCTCAATATTGAACCAAACGACCTGACCGTTTCTGAGCAATTCGAAGCGTTCATTTACCAAGTGACGTGCAGAAAATATTTCAGAAATTGCAATTAGTAGGAATTATGAAATAATTGAGCCGTTTATTTTGAAAGAGATCTAACTCCATTTATATTTAAATTGAGATATTTAAGAGTTTGTGTTTTTCAATAAAATTAAAAATATATACATATAGGATACCAACGTGTCAAACTGTTTAAAGTTTAAGCGTATCTAACAATAAGAGAGTTAAATTTACAATTCCTATTAAAATAATAGTGATCATTAAGTGAATAGTATGCGTTTTCTTACCGCGATTGGAGTTAAGCTACTTTCAAAATTGACAACTAGATTGGTTATAAAATTTCAAAGAGCCCAAGTCCATTCGACATTATTTAAAATGCTTCAAATTGAAAAATCGATACGCAATTTATTTTATATTTCTTTGCAACACTTCAAAAATACAATTTATGCAATTCAGGAATTTTGTCATTATTAGAAGGCAAATTATGCCAATTGCGTTTAGTGCTCGGTAGTTATATGCTTAATAAAAGTTAATATGTGGATATATGATGAATTTGATAAATGTATTGGAAGTTTGATTAGTTTTTCCCAGCAGTGTGGAATATAAAGATGGAATATGGAATATAGGACGTTTCAACAAAAGCAATTTCCGCATATTCATCAGGCCGTGGTCCTCTCGAAAAAGGTCCGGATCATTTTCCTGCTAGATGGAGGCCGGAGAGGGTCGTTGAGAGCTCGCAAACGTCAATTCGTCGAACGAGTCCATTTGTGAGAGCGAGCGAGCGGCGCGGCGCGGCGTGGGTGTGCAGCTGGTCCAACCCTTTCTTCTCGGCGTCCTGTGAAGGAATTGTAAAGGTCTGAGATTCGGGGATGGATGAATGAATGGGTTAACCGCAAGAAATGATGCGTGCGTCGAGAGAGAGAACCGAAGGAAAACCGCGTGAAAGCCATCGAGAACTCTGGCAAATTTCGATTCCACGGTCCGTGAGACACTTTTTCAACGGTGACGAGGACCCCGATGGATACGTTTGCAAATCTGCCGATTGCTTTGTACGAAAAATGGTGGATCTCTCGAGAACGAAAGGGGTGAGCCGACTGTGAAACGTCTTTTCACATATGTAGGCACGAGAAAATGTATGCACTGATTTTTCTGGAATGACAAGAAAGATTGGCTCGATATACATCTGTCTCACTAACATTAATGTAACGTTTATAAGCACACACACACACACACACACACACACACACACACATGCTTCTTTTATTATGGTGTACAATTCGTCAATGTTTCTCGGATTTTTGTTTCTTACATGTTTGTCTACATCAATCCATAACGTTTCTACCGGATTTAAGTCCGGTGCTTCTGATCACTTAAAAACGTTTTAACGACACGTGCAGTGTGTTTCGGATCATTATCCGCTTGATAGATTCAATTTTCTGGCAAACGTTCTTCGGCAAATGGAACTAACACATTTTTAACAATATCCAAATATATAAATCTCTCCATGATACCCGTTATTCGATGAATCGGACCCGTACTGTTTATCGTCATGGAACCCCAAACCAGCACAGATCCTCCACCGCCTTTCACCGTCTCGGTTTTATGCAATTTTTCTTAAATTCTTCTCCTACTCGGCGTCTAACATATACTTTCCCGACAGATCAAAAGTGTGTGTGTGTGTGTGTGTGTGTGTGTGTGATTAAACTTAGATTTTTCGATAAAAATGACTGTTGACCATTCTTGTGGTATCCAGTTAATGTGTTCTTTCGCGAATGCAATCCGGGCTCTGTGATTCTTTTCGGATATGAAAGGTTTTTTCCTAGCAACGCGTCTACCTAAATTAGCGGGCACACGTACGTCTATTTAATGAAAGAAGCATAAAATACATGTAACCAAACTACGGAAATAAAATAGAGTACGTATTTATCTTATTACGTCAATGAAAATCAATATACGTCGCGGAGAAATAATATTTCTGGGTTCTGTGATCCACGCAATTGGCCGGTGCTGTAATTTTAACGTTAAACAAACACCGCAGCAACCCTATACCAGGAAATTTGTTGCGACATTCATCATACGTTTGAGAGTGTCAGTCTTTTTCAGGTGATTCGGTCGTTCCGGGAACCACCTTAATTACAATTAGCATGGTAATTGCGATAAACGCATACACGGCTACATACAATGAAGCTGTAGAGTGCAACATGCAATGGTCCTGAGGTCCTGGTAGGCTGTGGTCGTTCCGAAGGGAATACCGAGTGCCGAAAAGAAAAAGAAAAAAGATGAAAGAAAAACGGTCGACGGGGAGAAAAAGGGAAGGGGGAAGAAAACAAGAAAATGAAAGAAAAAGTCTGAGAAGCAAAGTGTCACCGGCGCTTGGCCATGATTCCGTGGCGAAAATAATGAAAGGTGGCCCGTATTCCGCCGATTGCTCTCTTTTCAGATCGGAGGGATCGGGTGCGGTGTGCAAGCGCGCATGCGTACGCGCGAGCCAGTCGTGGCAAGTCGCCCGGATAATTTGAAAGCGATCCGATCTTCCCGGGCAGCTGCCTGCCTTACGCGTAAAATATTCAGCAACTGGTCTCTCTTTCTCTCTTCTTGCAACCGCGGCACCGAACGATAGAGAACACTTTGTACGGTACGGTAAACTCTCTTATAACGCCGAACAAAAAGTGCGATTTCATTTCTACCACAAAGTCATAATATTTCGAAAATCCATCACAATATGTACCACACCTTGTAAACATTATATACGATAGCTGCTAATCGATCTTTCCACAATGCACTTATATCTAGCGCTAACAATAAGTATAAGGATATAAATTTGTAATTTACATGTTATAATTTTTGTGGTCGCTAATGAATGAATGAATGAAAAAAAAAATCTGACCCTTTGCACTCGGAGCTACTCTAACTCGAAAATTAACCCTTTGCACTCCTTTGTCGAGCGTGACTCGACATCAGAGGAGGAAAAATGTAAATGAAACGGGCTTTTGTATGTATTTTTGGTTCTTCCTTTATTTATTTAATTTCTTATTTCTTAGTTAAAAGCAAATGTGTAAGTTCCACAAATATAAATTAGAACAAAGTTTGAGAACTATCTTTAATATAATTAGTAGACAAGGTCATAGTAGAACCTAGCATGACAGACCATCGAAATAATGGAGCCTACAAATAAGGAAAGTTACTGTTTGAAAACCTCCCTCCCTTCGCGACTGTATCTTGCGTATAGGTTTCAAATAGGCTTCTAATTTTCAAAGGAAACCGACATAGCACCTTTCGAGGGTATCGATTTCCGAAAGTACAATAGATTCAAAATCTATCGACGCGTTGCATCGGCGCGCCGCGCGTTGTTTATCCTACTGGTTTACGCTCGTTTGTTTTATTCATTGTGTGGTTGTGGTTATGCGTGGTTGTGTTGTGCAAGTGACCGACCGCGACGCGGTCTTTTAAAGTCCGCAGCCTGGAAAAATCTTTCGCTTAGTCTCCCTAATTTTCTTAATCTTCGTTGTGGCACAGTTTCGGTTTCGGTAATACGATATTCCTATTGTACTTCGAGGGTCTTAAACTCTTAAGTCGTATCACGAATCGCACGCAGTGAACGGTAAGCGAATTTTCTAAGCAATTTTATTCTACCATGCTTGCTTAGTTATGTTAAACTTTTTAATGAAAATATTATCAAACATAGTGTTGACAGCAAGACTGCTGATCTTTATGCAAAATAAAAATGTTCTACACTTATTGTGGGAAGTAGGAATAAAATGAAAATTGATTTTACCCCTTAATGACTTCGTTACATTGAAAACAACGCAACGGTATTTTTAAATTCTTCTAATACTTTTACTGTTTTAAATTACACCCCTACTCGTTTTTGTCATAAACGCATAAAGATCCGCAGTCTAATTACAACATTCAACCAAGAATGAAAACGAGGACTTTCGAAAAAATGGTAAAAAAAGTTATAATCAGCTATAACCATATTCCCCTAATTTTTCACCAAGTGATTACTACTTATTTCGATCCACTTTTCTCAGAATGCATAAATTCATTAGCTTCTGTATTAACATACAAGATTGCTACATATACGAAAGATGACGAGGTACTCCGTAAAATATTTTATAAGCCGCTCGTTGCTATTATATGCGATGTACTTTGATATTAAATAATGAATTCTTCAGTGAGATACAATATAGATACGACGATATGGTAACTTTGACGAAAGTACATAATGATGACTCTGAAATTAAAATTTCTCCCAGAAAAAAATTGAAACGATGTTCTTCACTCGGTAGTCCGCCACTATACATTTCTCGGATGCTCTTCAGTCTTCAGGTATCTGCCAGCAGAAGTATTCCAAGCGGGCTTCGGCATCTGCAACTCGCAAGTAATACGATACCTTGCGAAACAAAAAAGCCAGGCGAATTTTTTAGCGCTACGTCGTCGACAAACCGTAGATTCGGTGAAAGCAGACCGTATAAAAGATACATAAAGACCTTTATTACTTCCCGCACGAAAAAAAGTAGCCGAAGAATATGGGGTAAAAACTGAAGAGTCCGGCCGAGAAAACTGTGGGAAGTAAATTCCAATTTCGAAAAAAGTACCGGGACGCTCTTATTCTCCGTGGATTGCTCGGTAATTCCGGTCGGCGAGAAACAAGGACATGCGGACGTATTTAAAAACCCTGGGTAAAAAGCTGTCTGATAGAAACTCTGGTAGAAAACACTCGATCAGAACCGTGAAAATTAACCCTTTGCACTCGGAGCTATTTTAACTCAAAAATGGAACATTTCTTCCGACCTAGAATAATTTCATGGTATATCGATTTTTTTTCAAGACTTTACGATATTTAAGAAAAAAAAATATTAATAAAGTGCTGAATACCTGGTCCACCATTATGTGAAAATTATAAAAGAATTAGAATAGCACGCAAAAGTATTAGAACACCCCTTTTAATCATATATTCATTCATATAAAATATTTTAAAAATTGATAACAATGACTTAATTGATGCACTAAAGAAAATGAGGAAGCTTTCTTAGAGAGTATTTTCGTAAAATTAAATTTTAGAGGGGTTTAATTAAAAATTGAAATAATTTCATAAAAAATTTTAATATTGGAAAAGGAATACTATTAAAATTTCATTCAGATTTTTATATTACTAGTGACTTACAATAAAATATAGGTAATTTGTATAATAATTACATATCAGTGAGGAATATTTTAGTGAAATTAAGATTTCGGAAAATTTTAACATTAGAGGAGGGATATTATTGAAATTTAAAAGAGATTATTATATACAATTACTAATGAATTTTAATAGAATGCAGTTAATTTACATGATAATTGAATTTAGCGCGAAGAATATTTTATTTTCTTAAATTTAAATCTCTTTAATGAGTATTTTGATAAAATTAATTTACAGAGATATATTAGCTTATATTTTCGAAATAAAACGATTACTTTTGGTACACCCTGTATTCGGTTACCAAATTCAAACAAAAATTTGGTTTGATTTGAAAATCAGCGCGACATTGACTTTGAAAACGATTTCTTAATCTTCGTAATTGTTAAGGCATGTAGAACACGATTTTTAAATTGGGTATTGCAATGAAAAGAGTGTTTAAATTTGGCACGGATTGATTGATGGATGATGAAGAGATAAAGCGGAGTGTACGAAGCAACAGGTGGGTGCGAAAGTTGCAATACTATATGTATAAATAGAGTTATGAATTAAACATGCAGTGAAAGATCGAATGGAATGCATACGTATATAAAATTCTCATCGAATTGTTACTGCTATGTAGATTTTCAGAGATAAATTCGAAACGTTAAATATGATTGAACTGTGAATCTATTAGCTTCGCAAATGTACGAAGTACAATAAGCTATATTTTCAATTTTACATTAAGTAGGTACAATAAACAATAATAATTTCAAGCATCTTACTGGAAGAAAACACTTTGTTTGAATAGTTTTAAAAATTATTATCGTAAATCATCGATGTGTTTCAACGGTGCGCCGCGCCGCGCCGCGCCGCGCCGCTGAGACGCACGATACAATACTTTCGAACGATACCGACTCGCATCATGAAAAAATAACGTTGTTTTGAGTATTTCCTCGAGCACGAACAAACGGTTCATTATCTCGGGGGATGCTTTGTTAACAGTCGTTTTGTTCCCTTTCTCACGAATAATGCAGAAAATCCTCGACGGATATGAATTATGATATCGCTGCATCATTTTCGTGATTCTCTGACTCGGCAGAAAATAAGCGGTTTACTTGAGGATGCTAGTTTCTAGAAAGGGTCATTTGAAAACGGATGGAAGGGGAATCGCCGGGCGAGGAATATAATGTTGGTTAATAATCGCGCTTACGCACGCGATACACTGGCCTTTTGTTGATCACCGTTGCCCGAATAATTTCAGAAAAAAGTCGGAATCATTTTCGCGGCACCTTACAAAGAACATTGTTGCGTGAAGAAATTCTTTCATCCTTTCTCCGGTTTACGTGTGTGACTTTCGACGGGCGTGCGCCTCGCCTCGCCTCGACTTGCCTCGCACCACGTCGTAATTATGTCAAAATTCTCGAGAATGACAGTAATCACAGAATGACCGAAGGTGTATGTTACATTTACATATATAAATATAATTTGCGTAAGTGTGTACACCTTCTGGGTACATTACACCAGCGAAATATCGTGACGAGAAGCATCACGAAAAAAACGAAACTCCCGTTCCTTGGCTCTGTTGAATAACAATGATGCGGAGGTCGCTTTGCCACCGACTCGACGCGACGTCTCTGCGAATTTATACCATTATGAATAATTTTAAATAAATTAAAATTAGCAAGGGGACTGTTATTCCATTTTACTGCGAAATCTAAGGTTATGTTATAATTTGAGAAATATAAGAATACTCTTGATTGTACCGTTGAAATATACAATTATTGCGTTAGAAATATGCGAAACATAATTATTGATGTATAGATGAAGTATATAATTTCTTACTTTGCATAAAGTAGTATAATGACAAATATATCCGAATAATAATATTATAATCTCCATGATCCCAATGAACGATGTGCACTGAAGTAAAAAATCATGTTAAAATTTTTCGACATTTTGCTATTTGTGCGTGGATAGCGGAGATATGCAGTTTTCCTGACGAGACAAGGGTGGGAGGAAGACAGGGGAACGACACCTTTTATTATCCCATGCGAGGCACGTGGCTGGGTGCACGACAACTTTCTCGGAGCTGCGTTTTTTATCTTGATAATTATCTCGGTCCATCTTCCCCATGTAGATTAACTTCTGCCAAACCCTTCGGGCAACGTGGACGGCGCAATATCATGCAAGAAATACAGCGATTACGTATCCAATACGTTTCATCGACAAGAACAAAAGGAACATGCTGAACTTGTTAATTAGCCCTGTTGGAGCGACTACATTGTTACATAAATAATACCTCTCGTATCTCCATACCATTGCTGTTAGAAAAAAATGACATCCAGAATTTACATGTGGATTATCGCTTCCGAAAAGCGGGCTTCAACTGCAGAAAATAAACGGGACTTAATTACAATGGTTTCTGGCGTATATAAATTGTTCTTTGAGAAGTTATATTATACCATCTCTTAATAGTATAGTAAACGAACTTCTAACAGTAATTTTTCGTTCTCGCGTATTGTTAAGCTGAGTACCTCAATTATCTTATCGAAACAACGATATCGAGAAATTAACAATAAGTGGACTTAATCAGTCTTGCTTCTGAGTGGCTCGTATAATACCGCTAATTATTCAAATAACGATATGCCCCATATTTGGTAGATAAGAGGAAGGGGAATAAACGGAGAAGATGGTCGACGTTGCATGGCCACGCGCCGCGAATACATAATCGCCAAAGATTAATCACCAAATTTCCCTTATCTTGGCTAATTATTAATTGACCGAGCCGTGTTGCCTTTCTTTTTCGATCTGCTCTGTCGTCCTTTTTTTGCACGCGATTCTGAAAGGCGTGTCCAGTGTCCAGTCCCCCTGGGGTCTCCAGTCTGTGGGTTTCTTCGTGATCGGTACGCCGCGCGCCGCGAGGATCTGGCAAGATCGAGGTCGACTTTCGTTCCTGAAATGTGATCCAGTGACGTCTTTAAAACGGTAGCAGCCTCGATCGCACGGAAAATACTCGGACCGGTTAATTTTATACCGGCCGGGCGTAATTAACATCCCGCAGGTTTAATTCCTTTTACGCTTCGGACCATATAATATCTCCTTTCAACGCGGAATCGATATGTTTTAGCGCAACAAGATATTATTTCAGCTTGTCGAAAACTAAATTGATTCGTTATACTTTCGACAAATGTCACGATTACAGTATTCGCTGTTCCTGGCAGAGATCCAAAGAGTTGTGGGACTCGTCGTTAGGTTTATTTAAACCTTAGCTCTCGCGTGGTGACTTTAAGTCACAAAAATTGCTGTACCATTATTCATATTTCTATAGATTATTAAATAGATTAGTATTAAACATTTAGGTATTGTTTGAGGTATTATACTGTTGCGGAGGCTTCGGCCCCGTCTTGCTGGTGATCACATTGCAGTTATCAACACGCAACAATAACACTTCTTTCATTTCTAATTTTCAAGTTAATATAGATTCGAGAGCAAAGGGATAAAACCTACTTAGCTTTTTTCATAGCTACATGCTGCCGAATAATGCAAATTACGTCTCGTAAAAGTAAAAATAGGACTTTTGATGGCGACTACAGCCATCAACAGTTAATTTTAAACTATAGATCTATTAAATGTAAATCTACTAAACCGTTAATAGATTAACAAGATAAATAAATCATTGACAAAAACTTAATCTCGATGCATAGACTCGATTTGTAAGTTCTTGAGAGAACTTTGTTAGGATATTTCGGGAGCAGAAATAGAAGGGAAGTGTGTTATTAAAATTCACAAATGATTATTAAGAAAGTGTGTAACAAAATTATGAAACATCAAGAGTTTCATTAAAATTCTGTTAACATGGAGGATAAAGAAAAATCTGTTTGTCCGATAGAATTTTATTAGAGATTTCTAACACAAATACATTACATGGTAAATTGTAATGAATTTATTGAATTGATATTGCAATGAAAAAGATTCAACTTCGTCACGTCATGCGTCAGTAGAATGACACTCGCACACAGACACACACACACATTTGTATTTCACGTGCGTACGTTCCATAAACAATAACGTGAAACTCCTTGTAAAAATATACTCTAAAATACACATTTTCGAAATTGAAAGTCGTTAAATACTACCTCATGTTCCAAGAAATCCCTCCAACAATCAAGTTTTCCAAAAGTGTCAGAAAAAAGTCGGCAGAGTTCCATTTTCTCGTCAACGACTGTCGGACGTAATTGCTGTCCACTTTGCCAGGACTTAGTTAGATAACTAGACTCGTCGCGAGAAATTCCGAAAAAAGGAAGCTCCAGGTTGTCGGCTTCCTTTGTAACATCCTAACACTCTGGAAGCTTCGTATCAGCCTACTTCCGGAACTTTCAGCTTGTTATTCAAGAGACAGGAAAATATAAAGTGGAAGTTATCCATGTCGGCACTTCTTTGTCCAACTGCTGCTACTTAAGGTGTCTTTCCGACTAGGGCAAACATATGATCAATATAAAATTTTCCCAGATATATCCACGTGTACAATGTTGTTATGGTACGCATATAGTACCACGTACATACAGTACAGGCCGCACAGTGTGTCGTAAAGATATTTTTTCTAGCATTTTTTTCGTTAGAGGAAGGATATCACCAGTTAGCAATAAATAAACTGTAGATCGATATACAAAATACAAATTGATAAGATAAATAAGAAGTTAAAAGTTATCGAATTCTTCTAAACTCTCTGCCGTTTCTAAACTAAACAGATGAAGTATATCCCTACATCTACAATACATATGAAGATCGATGTGTTGCTCCGACTGAAGTCGACCGAGAAATTTCAAAGTACAGCGGAGTGTTGGTCCGACGACTTTCGACGACATTGCTATTACACAGAATTATATTCATTTCTAGTTGATACACTTTTCGAGGCAACTGTGTATGCTGACAATTAAACCCAGTATAATTGCAATAAACCAAATAGAAATTTCTGTCTTGCTTTATTAATATTAGTAATAAATTGATTTTAATAAATTCATATCAATAAGTTGATTTTAATAAATTGATATCAATAAGTTGGTTCTAATAAATTGATATCAATATGTTGATCTTAATAAATTGATATTCTGAAATTCTTTTAACCCGTCCATTGGTTTAAATTGTCCTTATTCGTTATTATCATAAACGCATAAAATCTGCAGTCTACTTAGGATGGAAATGGGTCAACCTGTTGTCGCAATTGTCTCAAATTGAAATAACATACGAAAACAGATGTGAGTTGTTGTGCAATGCACCATGGGAAGAACGAACGCATGAGATGAGCACCCATGTTGAACCGAAATCTCCAGGACTGCATTATTCAGCGTATCGGCTAGGTCGGCACGCAGCTCCGAGATACTCGGTCAAATTAATGGCGAACAAATTACACGGCGAATTTCGAGGTACCGATGCTCTGCCCCAATAAAGAACCGACTTCGAGATGCCTTCCGAATATGCAAATGCCCGTAACGTTGTTCAGCCCGGCGCGGCGTTCGAAAAAATAAATGCCGAGTAAAAAATTGATTACCGAATAATTATGCGTCATACCGTTAGGAACATCCCTCCGATCCTTTTTTTTCGGCATCGCTTACGGCGGCGCGGCGCCTTAAACAGGGGCTTGCGAATGCGCGCATCATCGAAGGGGATGAAATTCGGAACAAATGGGGGACCGTTATGGACGATCGTAATTCGTTTCAATTAATGAAAATGTGTGGAAAGTTTCATGCGACTGCCATTTCAAAGTGAAAATAAAATGAACGTAAATTATTTACTGGACTGGATCCTGAATGGATCCGAAGGTGAAATACAAGGTCATGGACATATGACCTCCATTAATCCCTGCAACTTTTATTCCAACCATTTTTACCGAACATGCTCATCTGAGAAGTGAACACCCCTGGACGGGTGGTTTTTGACACCCTGTATATTGACATCTACAATTTTTAAAATTTTCCTACAACTTTGAATTTCATGTACTCAATTTTGCTATAAATGCATAAAGATCCGCAGTCTACACACGACACTATTGACACTACAATTACGTTACAGTGTATAATTACACCTCGGTCCTAACTGGTTCGGATAATTGCCGCTTTATTGTCTGTAGTTCACAAAACGTTTATGACGTTATGCCACATGTATTTATTGTACTGATGACTATATCACCGAATACGTCCGAATACTTTTAAGTGCGTGTAACGAACGTTCCAAATTAATGCGTCAATAAAATGTCGGCCTGCGTCGTCCGTGACATACGCGGCTACACGGAAATTACTCGCACAGACACCTCAAGATATTTTAATGAGTACATTAATTACGTATTTCGCGAACAGAAGCACGCAAGCTTGTCGTCGCGACGTCAGTTCGTTTTCTTCCTCCCTTCCCGAGGGACAACAGAGTTTCTCGTTCGTTCGCAGGTACACGCCGCACCGCGCCGCGCCGCGCCGCACCGCGCCGGGTCACGTCAGGGGATGAAATTCAGGTCGTAAAGGGGATCATTGTGCTTCGCATTGTTCGCGTACGGCGTACGCGGTAGCTTCGGCATAGCATAAAACCTTGATTCTAACTCCGACGTGCACCAAGTTTCGAAGTCTTCGGATCGTATGATGTTATAACTTAATCAATCTTTTAGCTGTGGTGGCGTATTTTTTCCGGAATGTAGGAGTGCCTGTAATTGTATCAAATATAACTTAGCAGCGAAATTTCAAAGTTCAAAGCTTCGAAACTCCGTTTCTTTTAATCCTCTATTCCTCTATTCCTAATTTACTACGGAGCGGAGGTTCGAATTTCGAATCTCATCAGTAGACTGCGGATGTTTAGGTATGTACAATAATTTTCAATCTTTGTAAACGAATTTTCAGAAAATGAAACAAGATATTTAGAATGTTATTTCCAGTGCTTGAAAAACTTCGACCTTCCAAGGAAAGTAACAGCCCCAGTAAAACTAGTCGAATCTAGTTTGTCGATACCACCCGTTATATCTAGATCGAGTTTTCTCGTCCCCACCCGGAGAAGAGGAAGAAGAGTAGCAGGGACGCAGGTAGAAAAGTCGTTGAATGATATCGCATCGGGAAGAAGTCCTGCCCCAAATATCCGTGATCGACGAGCGGGCTAGGTCAGGCCCCTGGAAACTGGTGCGCAGGTAAAACCGTTAGCAGCGCGGCAACCAGCTCACCGTCGTCGCGTCGCGTCGCGCTGATTCGTTGATGGTTTATGTTTATGGGAGACTTCTTAGGGCGTAAGCTTCCAGTCCTATCGTCTATCATTCGGGCCTAAACGATTGAGCCCCAAAGGGACGCGCCAGTCCCTACGCTGCCCCGTCATTCTCAAGGGACAGTTTTTTACTACGGAAAACGTTGAAAAAGCCTCGGGCGCGCGGCGCGGCGCGGTGCGGCGGTCCTACATCTAACCATTCTTGTTTCGAAAACCGCTTACCCATCTTCGGTGCGAACAACTTGTGCTCATTGAAACCAGCATTTTATGGATAGGTTCCGGTTTAGGAGCATCACAACAATTATTTTAAACAATTATCTCAAGTCAGTAAGCAAAGATACACTGTGTGATAAAAGCGTAGCTGACATTTCTTGCTACACAACATTTTAGTTTAGCTTCATTCGACAAAAATAACATTTTTGTTAAACTCTAGCCGGGAAAAATATTAGGAAATATTTATTATTTATTTGTAGCTAATTATTTGATATGTTTTATTGTAATATGTTATTGTAATTATTGTCCACTTTTGCACATGTAATTGAAGATACAATTAAATACTGGTGTGATTAATTACTGGCCAACTCTGTTTTAGGCCACTGTGCGTCAGCTCCGATAGATTTTTGCATTTGCGGAGGGTAACGATCGCGTCGAAGTCGCTGGAAAGGATCGTGAGAACAGGCCGGTGAAGTCATTATGTGAGATTAGAGATTGCAATTACGATTGTCGCTCGCCGAAAGGAGGGCATCACGAGTATCTCGAGCGAGGAATCTCCGAAAATCTCCCCGTAGGAGCCGGCAGCGGGTGAATTTCGAAGATCTGCCCGGTAATAGCGGCTCTCTCCGGAGTATCGTGATCTCTAAATTCAACCCCGAGGCCGAGTAACGAGCAGGGTAGTAGTCTACGGAGCTGCCGCTGGATTTACGATCATTGCCACGAGAGAAAGAGGAGTCGCGTGGCCCGTTCGAATTCTTTCATCCCTGTTCGACCAAAGGGACAACCGATCCGGTCGTCTTTCTCGCCGCTTTTTATTCGTACAACCGGCTCGTGGGAGCCTTCGGGACAAGCGGAGAAAAAGAATGCGGTAATCTATGGACGGTTGCGGAGAGCGCCCTTCGGGGCCAGGCCGATTCGTTTTCAAATCCAAGCCGGTTGAATTGAAAATTTGTAAATGAGTCGGCCGATCTGTAAACGCCGCGCCGCACCGCACCGCGTCTCGATCTTTACGACCACGATTTCCACGAGTTTTAAGGCGCGCGAACGATATACTCTTTTGCGTTGAAAGATCCTTTACGGCCGCTCTAGCTCCGCCCTACACGACTTTTCCCTCCACCAAAGAAACCGTTCCCGACTGCATAATCTCAGAGAGTCTTCAGCGCCGACTTCACGCTGCAATCAGTTATGCATAGAGCTGGAAGCAATTACCCGGTTTCTGGTTTGGAGACTACGTAGGAACGTGTCTGTCAGGAGAGACGGGGGGCACCTCGGAACCATCAGATATGTGGATTACCGTCAATGTTTGTCACTGTTTAGGAAAGTTTCTAAAGTTCTTTTAACCCTTTGCACTCGGAGCTATCTTACCTCGGAAACGAAACACTTCTTCCACCTAGAATATTTCCATTCTCTATGATTTTTGAAATTTCCTGGGTATCAAATTGATATAATAACTCGTACAATAATTGAATGTTTAGCAATTGATTAGATACCAACATCGTTAATAGTGTAAACAATATTTTGAATAATGGTACAGCAATTTTTGTGGCGCCTCGGGCGCAACACGTAACTGTAGCCATTTATCGGACACTTCCAGTAGCCAGATGAAAAAATGTTTATTAAATATGGTGGTATCTAATCAATTACTAAACATTTCAGTATTGTATGAGGTATTCTATCAATTTCATATCACGTAAATGTTTAATTTTCAAGTTAAAATAGCTCCGAGTGAAAAGGGTTACTTAATTTTGGTAAATGTTTATTTTAGAGGAGGCATATGTTGTAACCCTCAACAACAAGTTTTAGCCGGTGCTCGTTGTTTATTAAAAAGTTATAAACAAAAGAAGTTTTCGTAATTATTTAGAAAGAGGCATTCCTGTCTTTTCCTTTTTGCAGTATAGGGTGGAGGGTCGCTTTTAGTTTTCGAGATATGTATTCGCATTTTCGTATGCGTCGTCGCCCCCCCCCCCTCCCTCACCTAATCCTAACTAATTCTGATCGCATGATTTTTTATTACTAGTTGAAATTCTGTATGACGGCTATATACATAGAATGCAAAAATCATGCGTGCACGAATACAATCACTGCTTTTTCGCGAATATCTCGGGAACTAAGGCCGAGCGCCGGATAATGTATCAAGCAAAGTTGTTCAGAATAGAGTCCTTGACAACATATGTCAATGTCAAGGTCATCGGGAATACCTCCCCTAAAGTAAATGTTTACATTTACATTTACTTACATTTCAATTCAAGAAAACAAGAAACAATTAGAGAAAGACATTTGTTCATGAAAATTGAAGATCACCTTCATCTTTTTAATGGCACTACATATTTTTTAGTTTATATTGCATTGTTATTTTAATATTATTTTATTTATTTATTACACAAATCTTAACTATATCCAGTTTTTAGTTTATAATATTAGGTGTACAAATAAGTTTCCGCGGTTTGTCAAAAGATGGCCCCACCAGAAGGTTATGGAGAAATTGTCAGATGTAAAACGTAATATCCCAAGTTTCGTCATCCGGCAACACCATAACCTTAAAGTACTAGTGATTCCGTATCAGCATCACGTAATTTTTTTCGTGCAAAAATGTCAAGTTTTGTGCCGAATAAGCATCATTTGCGGGAACTTTTGATTTACTTCTTTAATTTGAAAAAATCTGCAGCTGAGGCGCATCGATTGCTTCTAGAAGCATATGGTGAAGCTGCTTTAAGTGAGAGAAGTTGTCAGGAATGGTTTCAAAAGTTTAAGAACGGTGAGTTTGACGTGAAGGACAAAGAACGCAGTGGAAGGCCGAAAGTGTACGAAGACATGGAATTAGAAGTATTATTGGAGGAAGATTCGTCCCAAACGCAAAAAGAACTTGCACTTACATTACAAGTGACTCAACAAGCAATTTCACATCGTTTAAAATCGTTGGGAATGATTCAAAAACAAGGAAATTGGGTTCCATATGAACTAAAGCCGAGAGACGTTGAACGCCGATTATGCATGAGTGAAATGCTGCACCGGTAAAAACATACTTGGAAACACTCAACTGGGAAGTTTTACCCCACCCGCCGTATTCACCAGACTTAGCCCCTTCTGATTATCACCTGTTCCGGTCGATGGCACATGGTCTGTCTGAGCAGCGCTTCACATCATATGAAGACACCAAAAATTGGGTAGATTTGTGGATAGCGTCAAAAGATGAAGAGTTTTTTCGACGGGGTATCCGAATGTTGCCAGAAAGATGGGGAAAAGTAGTGGCAAATGATGGAAAATACTTTAAATAAAACTTAATGTACTGTTCCTTCACAATAAATTCCTAATTTTTTATAAAAAACCGCGGAAACTTATTTGTACACCTAATATTAAATAGATTCGTTTAATTTTTTACCCATTTCTTGTGATCACCGAGTGTGCGAACAACGTACGTGTCAACTAAATAATGCTGAGAACGAACGAAGAAGTTCGTGTTCGTTTCTGGTAGTTAAAGAGCCGAAGATTTATAGCAGTCCCGGTCCCGAGAGCATAATGTTTCAATCTGTGCTAGGTTAGAGTAAGAGATCGATAGAATTCCCCGCGGAAACGTAGCGTTCTGTTCCCGAAATCTGTTTCTCGTCTTGTGAGAGCCTCAAATTTCAATGTGGCCCTTGCCTTTCTCATCCTGTTCCACCGCGTATGTACACATCCACACACAGACCGTCAATTTTCCGGGACTTCCGACGGGAAGGACACTCCCGCTCTGCCTTAATGGACACTCCAGGCTGGTCGCGACAGTTTCAGTTGCTGTTTCTATCGTCCGTTTTTGTCTCCTTCGTGCTCTTTCTTTGACCACTTCACAGTCCTGCCAGGAAATGCTTTAAATGTACCCGTGAGAACGTAGTTTACTCGGGTTTATCACAAGAAAATACTCCCAAAGTGAATAGAACAGAACGCATCTTTTATTTAAACTGTACATAGAATATTTATTGGTCATCAATACACAGCGCAACAAATTTATTTCCATTCATAATGTAAGCTGTTTTATAGGTTGAAAATAATAACAGTATTGTTAAATTCTTCTAATGTTTTTTTTACTGTATCGTCTTGCATATTGAAAATCTTCTAAAATAATTTAGTGTTTTAGAACTAAAGAAATGTCGTGGGACAATTTGAGGGAGCGGAGTGCTCAAAATTTCATAGTTAAAAATAATGTCCATCCTAATGTACATGTATCATTCTCAAATTGCGGAAATTTATGCAAAATAAAAATTGTCTGAGGCCAATCACGAGACACCTCTGTCTGAATGAAAATATACGCCTCCTCCTAACAATTTTAATCAGACAAAAATAGCATAACAGTACAATAGTGATTTTAAATTACGTTGACCGGTATTGGTCAAATGTTGACGCTGCTGAATAGGCAGTCCCGTGAAATATTGTTGTGCAGTGTTCATTTCTTAAGTATCCAAAGACATTACGTAAATTGACAATTGTCAAATGTCAAATAAATGAGCACAAGGTGATATTATTTCAATGAGAAATTTTATTGTAAAAATATATTTACTAGTAAAATCTCTCCGTGAATTCAGGATAATAATCAGTAGAGCACATTCCACGGTACAAAAATTAAAAACGGAAAATATATGTATCGATCCCTGGTAAAAATTGAAGTTCAGGTCAGAGCTTCGGTTGCATCGTACTCCATAATGCAGAGCAGAACAGGCGGCGCGGTGAGGCGCGGTGCGGCGCGGCGTCCCCATCCGGCCGAGAGGAATAAATCAAGAGGTGGAAAACGGAAGGAGGAGCAGAGACACTTTTTCGGTGTCGTAAAAATCTATCAACGACACATCCACGACGGTCACGGATCACTCGAGACTCCGATCTTTCAGAAATCTTTAAAGGATACCGCTTTCGGTTCGATTTCACGTTTTAAGCGGTTCGTACAAGCTACGATTTATTGCGCATCGTGTCGCACGAAGAATGCCAACGGTTAAGGCATCCAGAAACGTCACAATTTATTATATAACTTTATTCAACCACACAATGTTCCATTATTCATGTGATAAAATCAGATTCTTGCTGCACAATACATAGAAAACGTTCGAAAATATGATACAAAATTCTTTTTTAAAATATTTAATGTATAGTCGCATGTGACAATTTTTTTCATGTATATTATTTTGTTAGAAATGAAGGTGGCCTTCAATTTTTTAAATGGAACGAAATCGATCAAGCACAAATATTTTTAAAATACCTATTATTATTAATTTTGTTGATTGTTATTGTGTATATATGTACATATTATATCGTATATATTATATATTATACCGGGTATTTCACCTAATTTTACCACCTTGGATATCTTTGTTGTTTTTAAAGACACGTCAAATATCTGAAGGACAAAGTTGAATGGTAATATCGGGCTCATACGATATCAAATGAAGGTCACCTTCATTTTTTTTAAATCGAATGTCCTATTTTTTATACCACAGATCGATAGAGTATTACATTCTCAGTATAAAAGTGTTCTTTCAAAGAAGAAAGAAAATTGTTTCGATAATACGGTCATTTCAAGGTCATGTATTTATAAATATCTGAATGTATTTTTCGATCAGTTACACGAAGCAATTAAAAAAATGCAGTTACGTACCATATAATATAATATAATATATACACGCAATAATAACAATAGTAATAGTAATGATAAAAGTTAGTTTAAAAATGTTTGTGCCTGTTAAATCTGTTCGAATCGTACATTGCTAGAGGATAAAATGTTTTCTATGTATAGATGTTCCTTTTGTCAATTGTGTGGACAAGGATCTAACATGGCGTACGGAAACTTGTCAGAGCCACTGTATACACGACTTAAGTTCACTTCCTTTCCGGAAAAGGTTAAATAACAAAGGGTCTGGCCAAAAAAAAAAAAAAGGAAGGAATTACCATTTAGAGGACATGGCGCCAGAGGTTCCCATGGCCGCAAACACGCCGAGAAGATAGCTCCAGGTCGACGGACGCTTTAATTGATGCGACAATATTTGGACCGCCTAAAAGTCGCCTGATTTATTTAGGACAAAATGGGTCGTCTATACATATATATACTTACTTTGTTCCTACACGCACGACGAGTAACCGTTTCCTAACCTCCTAAGCCACGAATAAATCTTTAAATATGGTTTTCCCATTGGGAATCCTGAGTTCCTCGTTCACGTGTAACTTGGTCGCCATTAGCGAGGATTTAAAGTTTAAACTTTCCCTTCGAGGATTACACGGAGGACTCGTAGCTATTTTGTTTGAGATAACAGTTTCCGTGAAGTAGACTCTGACTTTTGCCTATTTTTATCAAATTGATGTTGTAAAATTTTTTTTTTAATAAAAAATTGTGGTCACCTTGATTATCTATTTATAACTATATATTTTTTTATCAATGATGTTATAGTTCACGCCAAGACGAATCCAACGACTTATTTAATATGGTCTTTATGTGTTGAAATAATGGTGAAATAGGCGTGCAAAATTTTGATAATTTTTGTAGTGAATTTTCACAATTTCTATGCGTTGCTCGATCGTGTAATTCTCCATGACTAAACCTCAATACATCCTGATGCCAATTGTTAAAGATTAGTACTCAATGTTAGCCACAAAAAAATGGCGCGCAATTTAAAATGTCAGGTGATTTCGAAACACCCTTTATTTGTATGCCTCGGTTGAAATATTTCTACTCGCAATCGGTTCTGCTCACGGAGAACACAGAAAAGCGAGGTATGTAGTCGGTATTCGAATGGTGTCCACCCTCCTAATCGAACTATCCCACGAAAGTAGACACTCCACTTTGTGCCCAGTCTTTGTGGTAGCCGACTATCAGATGGTCCATTAATACAATTATCTCATAATTAGTCGAGCCACCGAGAAGAAAGGTCTCGCCGCTACCTGTTTTCGATTTTCGAGATCGTCGATAAAATGTTCTTCTCTGGTGGCATTTTTCCTTTTTACTTGAGTGCCTACAACGATACAATTGCGGCTGGAATGAATTGTAATTAACCTCAAAATAAGTCCTATCTATGCATAAATTGACCACCCACTGAAAAGACTGGTTTTTAAACTGTTTCACATACCGTTGCCTCCTTGTGAATCAAATGTAATTTACACAATTTTTTTCTCTTACTTGCACAGTTTTATCAATTGTTATAATTGTCTATGACGTTATATCAAATTTAAGCGGATTGCTGTTTGTAACACATTTCATTTTGATAATAGATAACAGACATTTTTATTGACTAGATAGTGGATTTTATGCATTTTTGACAAGAGTGAGTAGGTGCAACTTGAAACAGTATAATAGTATAATGAATTGAGTAGAGGGCCGACGACGCGACGTCACAAGCCCTTTGGAATTCCAGTTTTAAAATAACTCCGAATATGCAAAGGGTTAGTACATATTCGGTTGCCGGCCGGACCTTCCACAGGAAATAAAGACGTCGCGTCGCGGCGTCGCGCGTCGGCCTTGCGGTGGATTGAAAAGGTTAAGGAGGCGATGTCGGAAAAGACCGAAAGGAGGGTGATGTCCACTTGAGCACGTGCTCAGCTCCACGAACGAAGATGGATCTTGTTTTCTACGATGAAGGCGAGCACGCCTACGAGAACGGGTTGCGCAACACTTGACGAATATTTTCGTAGCTGTGCAGTTTTCGGAAAGGATCGGATTTCCGGTAGCTTGTGTCGAACAGACACTGAAACTCCAAAATCTTTCCAAACTTTTGCCGACTTTCGACGATCGATAGACACGATATAATATTCTGTAGTATCGGTACGCTTATTTAAACAAATGAATGGAGAAAAGGAAACCGTGAAAATCAATATTGGTTCAAATTTTCTGTATCGCCGACACTGGATTCGTTGTAACCTGAAAATTAAACATGGAAAAGGGATGTTATCCTCTCAAATTACTAGATTTTTTATCGAGTTATCCGGTCTGAATATAACATTTTCGATTGTTGTTAGGACACTTTAACTGATTCAATGTGTTTTAGAAAATTTTATTTTGTATAAAGATCTACAATCTACTTATTAAGCGACCTTTTCGTGCAAATAACGTGTCTACCTGTTAGTAAGAAGGAATTAAAACAGGGATTTTACCCCGACGCCTAAACCAAACCCAAACCCGGTCAACCAAGGAAGATTAGTGTAACAGTAACCCATACTAACCGCAAGAGAACGGTTCTTAGATCCTAAGAAGAGCGGGTTACCATTAAATACGGATAAATGAAACTGTAGGTAATATTCACATCAAATGAAAACAGTTAAGTTTTGACGATTGCTAAAAATATTATTTACTAACATAATTCCCGTTGAAAAATCATCAATATGCTACTAATTTATTTTTAGCACTTAATCCTGTAGGATTTCTGGGACAAAAACATATTCCTGCACCCCTCTTAACAGCTACCTGTGTACCAAAAATCTCAGCTTTCCATGTCTTCTGTGTTTCGAGATTCAATTACAGAGGACAGAGGAACTTGCAATTATGATGACCTTGACCACCTTGAATATCTTTGTTGTTTTTAAAGATACGTCAAATGTCTGAAGGACAAAGTTGAATGATAAAATGGGGCTCATACGATAAGATAGAAAATGTTTGTTTTTATGTAATTTTTTTCGAGATATGAAAGTCACCTTCATTTTTTTTTTAGTGGAATGAGGTATGTTTCTTAATACATCAATCGATGCAGCTGGACATTCGTTATAAAAAAGTACTAACCTATGTATGTAGAAAAGTTAGTAGAGAGTTCAGGAGATGTTACAATTTAAATAACAACACAACACTCTAAAACACCAATACTGTCGTACTAAAACGTTAGCGTTTACTTACTTGTGTAACGTCTAAAAAAACATACGACGCTGCGATACACAATCGCTAATATTTCGAGGTTTGTTGTTGACAGATGTGCAATCTTACTGGATATGACGTCTTACATCTGACACTAGCCGCCATAACTTACTGGTTGCGCTATTTGATTTCAAACGGCGCGGCGCGGCGCGGCGCGGCGGAGACTTATTTGTACTCCCTAATACATACCTAGGTCTTTTGAGGGCGATCGCGGCCTAAATGATGGATGTTTTATCTAGCGCTTTTGACTACTGAAAAACCCCATCTTTGCATTATCGAGAAATGAGAAGGCGCATCCCGCAGCCTTGCGATCCTGGAAACGAGATGACGCGGTCCTCTTAAAGAAATAGCACTCAGGAAATGGAGTGATGATTTGCGAATACTAACTTCGGCAGACACGCAACTGAAGCGTGTTCATTTACTGGACAGGTCACCGTATGCATCTCGGATGTTGCATAAGTAACGATTACGAAGCATTTAACGGAACTCTCGTTCTGAAACGGTTGAAAATAAAATGAATCTTTTTGTTAACGAGAGAGTATGCCGACTGACTACTTCCCCACGGTAGTATCCTATCGACCGGCCCGTAATAAATGTTTCGAATCAACTAATCAAAGGGTTGGCGCAGTGCTCGAGCAAAAGAACCTCTCTAATTGGCCTGTATCGGGGAGCATTACATCCGTTAAATGGATCACACTCGAAAACGTTTTATTCCCTGAGCGGCGGTGATTACTGCCGATAGCCAGGAGGGCCAGATGTTCGAGCGGCGCGGCGCGGCGCGGCGGCGATGACGGGCTAAGATTCTCAATCAATTTTTATTACGTTTCAACTGGTGATGCCGAAGGGTCGCGTGGCACCGTCCGCGGTGCGGTGCGGTGATTCGGTTCTTTCTTCGGCTGGAAGGTTCTTCTTCTCCCTTCCACCCCTTCACTCCTCCCACGTCACCCCTTTCCTTCATCTATCTTTATCTAGCCCCTCTTATCTTTATTTTTCCTTTTGTGCCCCCGGCTTCCTCCTTCTCTTTTTTCCTTCCACATTTCTTCCTCTCTCTCTCTCTCTCTCTCTCTCTCTCTCTCTCTCTCTCTCTCTCTCTCTCTCTCTCTCTCTCTCTCTCTCTCTCTCTCTCTCTCTCTCTCTCTCTCTTTTTTTTTCTCTCCCACTTTCGCGATCCTTATCCACGTATCTTTTTCGATGGGGTTTCCAAGGATGAAACACTGGACGTGGAAACGAGATGGACAATCGTACAGCTGTTCGCTCGCGGGGGTGCATCTGCCTCCCAACTCACGTGTAGTTTAAGCGAAAAAAAAAGAAGGCTAACGTTCGTAAATTTACGGGCCTCTTTAGGCCCCTCTTCGCCGTTACACACTCTACTGTATTAGCCTGCAGACTTTGAAACTGGTCGGATTTCGATAATAGCGGGGCCTAGCAGAGATCTAGTTTTTTCCGATCGATTACACTGTCCAACAAATTTCAACTTTTTTTATGTTCCCAATAGTATACTGTTGGGTTCTTCTTATAGAGTTTTTTGCGCTGATTCAGAATCTGTCCTTAATTTTTCTCCTATACGCACAGTTTTTGAGGAACATGGCTTTGAAAAAAAACATATTTTTCAACTTTAAACAAATATTGTGATGTTATTATAAAAGATATTGAATTGTTCTTTACAGCAAAAGATTCTGTAGACTTTCCCGAATCCAGTGATAGTTATAATTTTACATATGTGTGTGTGTGTGTGTGTGTGTGTGTGTGTGTTCCGTGTTTACATTCTATTCATCTCTCGTATAAAAATCCAATTATTATTAGCCATAACGGGTCAGCATTTACAAAGGAATTAAATCAAATTTTGGCATGCGCCGTTTCACAATCGCGACTCAAACATAAAATGGGGCAGCGACATTTCGCGAAAGAAAGAGAGAACACACGAAGAGAACCGTTAATGTACACCCTCGGCTTGCTCGTGCATCCTCGTGCATCCTCGTGCATCCTCGTGCATGAGTGGACACAATTTTATATCTAGCGCCGTTCAAATTTATGTTATTGTCACTGCGTACGTTACGAATGAAATAATATGGAGTATGTATGAAATACGGTTGCCAACAGCGCGATTGTACATATTTTAAGGTCAATGAAATGGACACCTGCGAATTTGCATGAAGCGGAGGGACACGGGGAGCTATAGCACCTCGATGAATGCCCGAAAATGGAGTGGCCAGTGACATGCAACTTTTTGAAACCTTTAACATTAAAGTTAATTGAAATTAAGATCGATAAATAATTTTGTATCCTCGATCGGCCATTTGTAACACTGTTTCGCGTACAAGTATTTTAGTAAATTCAACCGTTTTTACTTTTATAAATACATTCCTCAGGGTAGAAATTCGCTCGTTTTCTTCTTGTTAGCTAAATACGTTAGATAAAACGTACGATCCAGTTTGTGTGTGTAAAACGTTTGAACTTTTTCGGTTTCTGCAATACGTCTTCAAAATATAACATTACCGATGAAAATAAATTGGCGATTTAAAGCTTACAGCAAAAATGGGCGAACTTCATTTTTTTACTCGTATTACAAAGTTTCGTTACCTTTTTGGTTTCACCATATAGTTGCTTCCAAAGCAAAAATTAGTTAACCGGCTTAAACTATGTTAAGGCAGTATTTTATGTTGAGATGGAAACATTATTATTATTAATTACGCGGATCTTTATGCATTCATGGCAAAAAACGCTGGAACGTAAAAGTCAAGTACACGAAAAGATCTATTTATGGAACTGAAAACTTAAGAAACAAGGAAAGAATGGAAATTTTTTAAAATAAAAAAGCAGAAGAATTGAGGTAGACAAAGAAGTTTATATGTTATATTTATGCATTCTAAATGCAATTGCGAAATGTTGTAAACTTCACAATGCACTGAATGATTAGATCAAATTCAAAACAGAGAAAATATTCGGAGAATTTAAAAATACTGTTGTACTATTTGCGACTTATTGAGATTAAGAAAAGAAATAATGTACAGCTTCTGTATCTTGTAATTAATGCGGAAAATTTTTATTTTGCATGAAAATCCGCAGTCTAGTTATCATTTTATTTTCTGTCTAGCCAATCCAATACAACAAATGCAACTAATTTTTTGACCAAATGCAACTAATTCCGATTACAAAACATCTTTTTTTTCATTATTTTTGTATGGGTATTTCACCAACTTATTCGTGGCATTTTTCTGATTAAAATGACACTAAACGCGATGTAATTTGGACTGTATTTAGTGGCTTAATTGACTATCCTTGTCTAAGTTCGACGTTCACAAAGAAATAGTAGAACCACAGGATCTAAGAAACAGAACAGCACGGACCCGAGAGTTTTTCTTAGGTCAAGGCTTTACCGTATATCTCTTCTGAAAAATTTGTCAATTTACACATGCACACACACACACACACACACACACACACACACACACACGCGCGCACAATTGCAAGGAAATATACATACGAAAGCTAACTATACATAGAATTATATCGTTCAGAACACAATGAGAGGAGGGTTAAAGTAAATCAGAGACCAAGTTGTCGTGTCCGAAATTCGAAAGTAATAATTTAATTAAACGAGACGCACTAAAAAAGGAATGTACGTACATATATAGAGATGTCAGTAAAACGACATCTTAAATGACACTGATATGTTAATCGAATTACACGCGCTGTAATTAATTAATAACTGGAAACGGATTGAATCGCAACATTATTGCTCATGAATATTTACAAGCAATTAAGTGCATCCGGTTTTATATTCTTCGGATTTCCTATGCGTTTGTCGGGAATCAGATCTCGGAGGCATTTAATTCGCGCATAGAATTACAAGGTGGATTTAATGCACGTTAGTAAACCAGCAAGCAGTGGTAGCAATAAATCATAATCGACGAGCTGGCAGCAAATATATCGCACAGCGTCCGCCATGATGGCGAACATGACTTTTCGAGTAGCCGACTCTTCTTATTTAAGAACACGTTTTCGAGTGGGTTATGCAATCACGGTGAAATAAATGAAGCGACGCGTCTTTGATTAACGAAGAATAAGGCTGCCGCGCGCCATAAAATGAATTAATACCTTCCGAGTGTATTATCTTTATGGCAACGGTATTTCGAGAACACACCCTGCCACGAAATTCCAGATGCAAATATCGCTCCGCGTGCACCATAATGATGCATTATAAAATTTTATTTCGCTTTTCTGTTACACTGTCCGACAAATTGCAACTTATTTTTCACGTTTCGATTTTCACTACACGATCCTACGCAACAAGAATTAGATTCTAACGAGGGAAGGACCCCGACTTCGATTTTCATAATTTGTTGTTGTGAGACGTTGGTACATACAGTGGCTCACGAAAGTATTCGAACGCCCTTTAGAACAGAATAACTTCTTTATAATTGTACCGAACGACTTGATTTTTTATAATAAAAAATTGAATTGATTTTTCTGATAATGTTTATTTTGCATAAATATCTGCAGTCTAAATATAAATAATATGAAATTCGTTTCGGATCGTTTAAAGTGTATTTTAATGTTGATCCACTACATTGACGCGAAACGATACAGAAACCAGTTGCAATGGATAATAAATGGATGTCCATCAGATTTCAATTTAAAAATAAGAAATACAATTGTGGCGTGGCGGCACAAAAATAATTTTAAAAAATACTAAAAATTATAAACGTATTTCTTCAGACTTCGATGTTATTGCAATCGTTTGTTTTACAATGAACAATTATTTTTAGGAACTAGAATGGAAATGGAATCTTTTGAAAAATGTGTCATTAATCGGCCATAAAACTTTTTGTAGCTTCTATAATCACCTTCTAACGTGTACATCGTTTCCAGGCTTTAAGAATTTCTGTTCGATAATATCTGAAAGAAGGGAACACGCGGTATGGCCGCAGCAGGCAAGATCTAACGTTTCGATCACGGTGGCTCGTGGATCGGAGTACTAATTAAGACGTTGAATCCCCAATTGTCTCCGAAACCAAATATCTCTGTCGATCTTACTCTCCGGGAGACGATGATTAAATTCGTCTCCCGAAAAGACAATGGAACCTTTGTCTTCTATGGCGCCACTTCCTTTGGCCAAACGTATTTGATGAATTCCCGCTGTGGCATTTAAATATTCCTTTTTAATGATTTTTCTTCCCAAACCGAAGGAAACGCTTCAAATTGATTGAATTCAGATACGAGACATCACACATACAATTTAATTCAGAATTACTATTATTAAAAGTCAGAATGGAAAAGTAAATATTGACGTTAATTAAATTAGCGTCATTATTAATTAATGAATTAATTGATCAATTACATATTTTCTGTTATTGTGATTTATACTGTAATTTAAATATAGTATATAATGTAACTAATAATGTCTTAAATAAACGAAAAAATACTAGAATATAAAATTTCACAGAATTTAGTACGATTTCTATTTATTTCAAATCCATAAAGGCTGCTACCGCTGAGAAAAAGATTTTATTTATTTCCACTCTTTCAAAATATGCATAGAAAAATAAAAAATTGCATAAACACATACGCAGTCTAATTATTATAAATATACAATATGTATGCTTACATACATATATTATAATCTCTGAAAAATAAAGTTTCTATACGTGACTTACACTGGTTTTTGCCGACAGAAAAATAGTTAAAAAAATATTATCCTCTCTTTTGTGAGAGATGAGTCGAATAGGATGCAACAGAAAAAAAATGCTTGACCTTTTGACGTTGAAATTAATTTTGCGGCAGCTTTCTTACGTCAATTTTTACGAAACCGATAGTGCAGAAGCACATGTTAAAATATTTTCGTTATGATCTAATCATTTTTCAGGTATATTTGAAGAGAGAAAGATGGAAAACATGAGGTTCTCTCGACGTTGAAATGTAGGACGCCGAGATGGACGAAGAGGAAGGATTCTCGAGTTACTAATTAAGACACCGGCGGATCGGCCATTGTCCGGCCAACAAAAAGCGTGCACACACTTCTCTGCCGGTTCTATAGCGTCCGAGTGTTTGCGATTAAATCAGCACGTCCGATCGAACGAATTAAGTCTTCAGCGTGGGTGGACTGAACCGGAGAGGAATATAAAAGGGTCTGAAAGATCATCCGACTCTCTCTCTCTCTCTCTCTCTCTCTCTCTCTCTCTCTCTCTCTCTCTCACACACACACGAGCAAAACCGCTCGGCGTAAATAAACTCGAACGAGTCGGAAATTTGCATGTTTAATTCCTTCGTGGAACTAATCTAAACGCATCGGAGCGAGTTTACTCGTTACGTTTTAATTAGCGGCCGTTTTTGTCAGTGGACCACACAGTCTAGGGGAATTTCGTGTTACTCGATAAACCTTTGATCTCAGCTTTCTCAGCAACTTTTCCAATATGTATAGGTACATATTCCATGTGGCAAATGGTTAGCATAAAAATCCCTTATATACGTCAATTTTTGTTAATTACAGGTTTTGCACTCCAAATTCACCCTTTTGTAAATCAATTTCACCCTTTTGCAAATGAAATTCGACCTTTTACAAATCAATTTCACCCAATAGGAATATTTAAAATTAATTACTTACTTATTTCGAGTAAATTATACATATAGTATTGTTTTTTTTTTATAAAAATTACAAGACTGAATTTATTTAGATTTTCACAATTTTTATAATAACACGTGCTCGAATAAAGAAATTTATCGAATAATTTCTAATGGAAGCATCTTCATAATTTCGATAACTAAAAGATAAACAATGTGAAAATGGTCATTTAAAATAGAAAATAGAAAGAAAGTTTTATACAATATGATTTCTGTGTCTGGCGATTGATGAAGAAAATGTGTATTTTGCACAAAGTTCCGCTGTCTCCTGATCATAGAGTGATATCTTAGTTACCATGAATCGTAAATGACCAAAAGGGTGATCAAATCCGGAGTTTTGGAAAAGTGTGAGGAAAGTGTGTGTTGGGAAGACGAAAATCGACGCCTATGAGCAGTCTTCGTATGTCCGCCTATATGTATAGTCTACTCGAGTCTACTCCGTCTCCAGCGACCGCCTCGGCCGATCTTTGTCTTGTAAACGAAGCCAGAACTGATTCGTATCCGGACGTTGATAAATTCCCCCGCAGAGTTTAGCAGTTCTTCGCGGAGGCTCGGCCCGAGGCTCTCTGCTTATCCTTCCTTCCCATTCAGTACGGAAGGACGAATGGTCCTGACACCGAGAGCATCCTCCTCCAACGAGTCCAGTGGGAGAGGGAACGAGAGAAAGAAGACTTCGTGGGAAACCGCTCGGACAATCCCTCGAACAATCTTCATTCACAGACTCTTCTTCGTTCTTGTTAGGAATGTACATTTAAAAAAAGGACACGTTACCTAAAACATAAAACTACCAACGTGACCACCATATCTCAATCACCGCGACAAGCGATTTAAATTGGGGATCGAACGTCAGACTTGGCTAAAAAATAAATAGTTAACCCTTAACACTCGAGTGTGTGGTGTGTGATTCATATTATTCAAAATATTGTTTAGATTATTATTAGTACCTAATCAGTAGACTCCGGATTTTATGCATTTATGTGAAAATATCAAAAGACTTTAAGAGTATGAACATATTATTTTCACCACATTAAAAAATGATTAACGAAGAATATAAATTTATATTTAGCTCACACACGCATGCGTCAAACTTTCTATTTTGTATAAACATCCGGAGTCTACTGATCAATTACTAAACATTTAGGTATTTTGTAAAATGAACAAAATTATGTATATAGAATAGAATTATTCTAGCAGGAGGAAGAAATGTTTAATTTTCGAGTTAAAATAGCACCGAGTGCAAAGATGCAAAGATAAACCTTTGCTATATAAACCGAACATGGTTTACGGCATCAATAAGTAAACGAATAGAATGAAATTCGCAAATATAATTTATTATTTCTATATTATTATACAAGTAACAAACTTTAGAACACATTGCACATAAATTCACTAGTATTATTGTTCTTTGATCACTATATCCAATTCATTAACATTTATTATGGCGCTGTAATTTCATTTATAAATATTTTCTCTGTTTAGATTATAGGATAGTTTTTTATGTAATCTTGAATTATATTTAATATTGTGTACTATTTGTACAAAAATAGTTAATATCCTCTTAATTCATAGATATAATTAAACATTTCCTTCTTGAAATTAAGCTGAGTTTGATTATTAACATATTAATTTGTGTACTGAGGCTAAATATACTTTCGTTTGTTGTACGCACATTTTTGTAGGAATAACATGAAAAATATATTTGTTATTTACATGTCGAAAGGTCATTCTAAATAGTTGCAGTATTGTATTCAAGTGGATGCACCGTGCACTATACATGGCCGTTGCATCTATGCAACTGTGTTACGCGGGTCGTAATGGTTCAGGGGCAGAGAATTCGCTCTAGTAGATATTATAAAATATTTGTAAATAATGGACATATAATCATGACTCGACACCGGATTTTATGCATTTAAGACAAAACCATCCAGATGCAATTTAAAACAGGTAAAAGATTCAAAGATTTTAGGAGTATTAACATATTATTTTCACTACATTACAATTATTAATGTATAATTATTATAATAATGCATAATGATAGACATTTTTTTGCTTGTAAATTTCGTAATGTATAATGTTAGACATTTTGTTGCTGGTAAATTAAAATTTTTTTAAAATACTACTTTTATTAATCTCGTATATAGCACACTTTTGTTTTTAACACTAACCATTAATAAAGAGATAGTAATATTTGATAGTTTTATTATTATAAAATACCAGCAACAAAATGTCTAACACTATACATATAATATTACTCATATTCTTCATTTGTGTCCTGCAGTAAATAAATTAAAGCTTCTGTAAATCAAAATGAATGAAAATAATCGATGAACATTAACGAAAGACAAAAGCATAATTTCTAAAAAAATATACGAAAGCATAGAAAGATGAATACGGTCAGATACGTGTTAAAAAAATGTCAGTTCTAATCTCAAGGTAATTCTTAAAAATAGCTCGCGTGTTTCGTTAACAGTCTACATCCACGCACAGCCGACTAAGAACTTAATTTCCGGATAATACCAACATCCTCGGCATTGTTAGTGCACAAGAGGCAATCAACCCTTGCTTTCAGACTTTTCATCTTTTCTTATGAAAACTGTTCAACCGAGAAATCTCGCGAAATAAGGAAGAAGCTCTAATTTTTCGTGGGGGTGTGGAGATACGTCATCATGGCTGCTCACTAAAGCTCCCGACGAAGAATGAAGAAATAAAAAGAGGTTTCGAATATCTTCGAAAATCGTGAGCATCCGATAGATTGAGGTGCCGGAAGAAGGGTGTGGCAACTACGCTCCCTTTCGTGATAAATGGTCAGCGTGGAGCCGCTTTTTCCCTTTTTCATTCATTGCTTTTTTTCAAATCTCCTTCTTCCTCCATTCTAGCTAGGGGACTTAATGTGTGTGTGTGTGTGTCCGTAATCCTTTTTTTTATTTAGTTTATTCCCCTGCTTCCCCCTGAGTGTTGATGAACAGCCGAAAATTGAGAATCTCATCAATCGGAGATTACAAAAATTTAAGGCATCCTTCACTTCTGACACTGAATTAATCGATGAATTACTAATTTTCTGTTGTTGTATACAGGGTGTCCGCGTCGTTACCAAACAGCGGTTTCTTTTCGAAAATTATTGTCATTTATACTGTAATTTAATATAACTCTCATAATGTCTTAAATAAACTACACTTTGATTTGAATTATTATTATTAGACTGCGGATCTTCTTATGCATTTACGGCTTTTAAAAGTTTCCAAAAAATGCTAGAATATAAAATTTCACAGAATTTAGTACGATTTCTATTTACTTCAAATCTATAAAGGCTACCTACCACTGAAAATAAGATTTTATTTGTTTCCACTTTCTCAAAATATGCATAGAAAAATAAACATCCGCAGTTCATTATTAATAATTATTACCTATATATTCTAATGACTTGTACTGTTTTTTGAAAGCAATGTGATTGTGTCCGAAATTTCTTTATCTCCATTACCTTTTTAGAAATGAAAATGTGATCATCAATTTTTCAGATACAATTCATTCGTATACGACACAATAATCTAATCTTCAAAGTCACACAAGGTCAGAAATGGAAAAAACATTTTGTTAACGTTAGATTTTACTATGAAATTATGTTAACTAAATGTTAAAAGCATCTTTCGTCGTGGTCACTTTAATATTAGATTAAGCATATTTATTAATACCCATTAAATGAATTATCCATTTCAATTGATTCAAACAATTTTTAGACAATTTTGTCGAAACAAGTAGTACTTTGAAAAGATAGGCAATTTTCAAAATGTTTAAGAACTTTTTAATTGGAATTAAGTACTAAATCTTATCAGATACATGTATGCCCCACATTTTCAAGTATACATTTATGTCAGTAGCAATTAATCACAAGCTCAATAAGATTTTTTACGAAATAAGCTACGTTGAACTTCGCAAATTTTTTATTCTAACAAATATTTTATAAATTTTTAATCTTTACTCAACTAACATGTTTTTTACCATATTTCGAATAAGCTTTTTAGCTAAATCATCGTTCCTTAGAAAATCGAGAAAATTGGAATGAATCTTCGTTCTACAAAGAATTTCGAAATTCTTCCCGCCCAGTTAGATGATTTCTCGCATGGTTATTTTCGGATTTTTCGGTAAAAAAGCAAATAACAAGTTGGAATCTTGAATTGGACACACTCTTAAACGCTAGTCTGTTTCGGCCTGTTTAGCTTCCACACAGTCACGTTAGTTTGTGCTCGTAAATACCTTCAGACCTAGAGTGTGTTTAGCCAAACCTTGTGATTAGTGGCGCTATGCTCAATCTCGAAACATCCATTATCTTTATGAGACAGAATAGCCGTGTTACGTTCACAAAGCTATCCACTGTTTAATCATTATTTTCCGTAAAACCTTTTTCCAGAAAAAGTTTAAAGCGTATGTGTCGCCTGAATTGCGGCCGAACCCGAACCTCTGGCGCGGCGCGGGGCGGCGCGGCGCGGCGCGTCACGCGTTCAGATTTTATTCAATTCTTTTAAAATATGAGTGTCGAATGTTATAAATGGTATAACATGCCATCGAGTATGCCATAAATATTGATTCACCATCATGCCATGGAATAACGACTTTCGAAGTATTAGAGAATATCGTACAATAAAATTAACAAGCTGGGAAGAAATGTTTAAGTTTTCAGTTAAAATAATTCCGAGTGCGAAGGGTTAAGTTTCTTCATATTAAAAATTATGTATACGTTACATAGGGGGTATAAGAATTTTCGAAAGGCTTAGGTTTAGATGGTGCATGGTGGTGAAAAGGTTGGTAAACGTAAACACTAGTCTAAACAGTTGTTCGATTAGGTTGCAGTTGATTAGGTCTACAGCGATTATAGAGATAAATGAAAATTTGTTCGAAAATTCGATTTGTTTCGATTTGATTTGGCGGATGAAAGGAAGTACGAACTTTCCTCGAGAGTCGAAACCCGATAGACGCTTCAATCGCGTTTACGGCTCCTCTTGGTTGCATCCCACGCCCTACGTTTTCCCCTGGCCACCCCGCTTCTGCCACCCTTTTCTCCATTCATCCGGCCACCGTCGGGTATCTCGCTCCCATTTCGCTTTACGTCTTTGTAAGTACATAATGCTCTTTGTACCGTCCCCGCTCAAAGCAGAAGCAGAGGAGCCGGCGCGCGGCGCGGCGCGGCGCGGAGTAGTGCGGAGCGGAGCGGAGGCTGAAGCAGCAACAACGGCAGCGTTGCACCACGTCGCGTCGCAGCGTTGCAACCACCATCCTACTCCTCCACCTTCGAGGAAGCAGGATCTGGTTGCGTTCGTCGACCTCGGTCGATCATATGGGCGCCCCTACGTACTTGCACGTGGGTGGCACGAATTCTTGCAGATCGAACGCTTCTCGCGGAAGGGAACTTCTCCTTTTTCTGCTTCCTCTATCACAGCTCGTTTCGTAACTTGTTGCGTTTCTCACACACGGCCAATATACAGGGTGTAACGTCGCGCAATAATTAAACATTGATTTGCTACTCGAACTCGCGTCATCAAAGGTAGAAATGAGACCATTCTTCCATCTAATAAGACCATTCTTCTATATCAGGCCTGGCCAACCCAAATGGTTTCACGGGCCACTTTGATAAACATGCTTTTAAAAAATATGATACAAATAGAAAATTAATAAAACTTTATTGTTATATGTACTATATAGTACATATTGAATCATATGATTCAATATAATTAATACCCTCGAGTCTTAATTAATGAGATATTTGTTTATCCTTTCTTTCACTTAATTCTTGTAAATCTTTATTTATTTTTGACGTTGCACATCTTTTGTTAGCTGGTTTTCTAAATTGGCATCAGTTAATAAAGCACGTGATAAACTGTTTGAAAATTGTCCAAGTACATAAATTGTTCGAGTCACTGATATCCAAACTGGTGTGGTGAAACGAAGGTCGACGAAGGACAGAACACTGTAAACAATATTGTTCTCCAAAGTAAATTGTTTGAATCGTTGCTATTCAAAACACAAAGCACAAAGCTTAGGGACGAACGGAAGTTAGAAGTTGCTCGATGTCCCCTAACTCTTCCCGGAGGCTCGTTACACGTTCCATACAGCGGGCGTGTCAACGGTAACGCTTAACCAGGTTCACGACTAATTTCGCTAATGCTCGGTAGAATGCCGGTTTATTACCGTTGCAAGCGTCCGATTTAGGGCTTATCCGTCGGACAGCTTGTCCGGGCACTCGACGCAACAACAATCGACACGTTCCGTTTCTCGTTTCGTCGCGTCGCGGATCCGCGTTAACTCGACACCGAAGGCTTAGGTAGGCATAAAACGCGCCGCGGTGCGGTGGAGCCGTAAAAGGACGGTCAGTCGCGAGCCAGAACGTGAATCTCTCGACGCATTTTAATTCGAGCTTAGAGTTCGTTAGTGGCAGGGAACGATTCCTAAGACGACAGATCCCCTCGAGGACCGGCGCAAAGCCGGCCTAAATCGAGATTAAACTGCGCTCTTGCCCACGGGCTTAATCTAGTTTCTGGTAGCCGATTATCCCGGTAGGGTTCAGCCGGGAAATCAGTCGAATTTTCGCGCGTCTTTTCCGGTCAGAAACCTCCGTGTCCGAGAAACCACCGAGCCGAATCGACGGGAAAACATCAATTTTCCCGGGACTGAACTGCGCGCACAACTTTCTATCGTTTTTCTTGCGCGGTCATTCGACAGGCGTCGCCTTTTGATGTTGTGCCTTTGAGACGCCGCGCCGCGCCGCGCCGACGCGTGCTCGGACTCGTGGCCGGCGACAATTTTTCGTGAATCGGCGAGAACCGGTCCACTTTCGTTCCAGGGTTCGCGTACAACTGGCCACGGCTTTACGCGTCACGGTATTTAACAATGCGAAATAAACCGACACCTTCGGTCGGTTTATGGTCGACCATGTTTCGCGAAATTGATCGCTGAAAAGGTTCAGTGAGGCGCGATGAACATTCACTTGGCGTTATTTTTCTACTTTCGACTATGAAACGTGCTCGCTCTGCTGCCGGAAAATTAATGACCGACCGTGCGGGTTTTAGGAGCGGCGCGGTGTCGTTTAACTTTAACCGCAACGTTACGCGGTAGCCAAGGACGTGTTTGCATTGCGGTTGCCGATTTTTATACGGTATTTTTGTAAATCAATTTATTAGTTCTCATTGTAAATATATTTAACGTTCGCTCTGTTTGCCATCTTAAAAAACATGTACAGTAGAACCTCGATTATCCAAACGATTATCCGAAAATTAAAATTTCCACTATTCATTGAAAAGTTATTTCTATCTGCTGATAATTATCGTATGAATCTTTTTGTAATAATTTTTTAATTAATTGTTCAAATTTCATTATCTTAAAATAATATTTAAAATCGTTTATTCTTTACTTATTTAGCGTTTTTTTCCAGACAATTTAAGTCACCGATGTGTTTGTTTATTTTCTTCGTAGTTCTTAACATTAATTCTTCATATTATGAATACGTTCAATAAAAGATCCTCGATCATAATCATACTGTGTATATAAGCCGCCGCGGCATAAATACCTTGCGCCTACGGTTAGAAAAATGATAGGCTTGATAGGAGTGTAAAGGACAATTTGAAATTGGCAGTTTCTCGGTGACGAAAGAAGGGCAGAGCATTCGTAGAAACGCAAAGTTATCCAGGAATAGCCTGAAAATTCATAGCGCCAAATGAATACTCCAATAACGGCACCATAGAACCTATCATTCGGACGGAAATGAACAGGAAACTACTCTGTCATTTCAGCAAAATCTGGCTCGTAGGTCGATCGCCGTTGGATCTCGATGTCTATTCTTTCCTGACCCGTTCTTGTGGTTTCGCAATCGCCGAAATATAGCTTTCGATTTCAAGGATGTCCTCCGGGAAGCGGAAACTATAATGTTCCGTAATTCGAGGAAAAGGATATCGCGTAGTTTGCGGAAAAAATAGGTAATTATTTCTGCGGTAAGCAACGTCTGTGTGCCCTTTACTATTTAAATCATTTGAACCCTGCAATAAAGACGATATTTTTCATTGTATTTTTTACAATGAAGTGTTATTTAGTAATTTTAATATTGAATAAGTTTTTGAAATTTTGTTTTGTAATTTAAATTAAATATCTATTTTCCATAATTATATTTTCATTTACACAGGAAGTAAGCTAAGTATTTAATCTTTTTAACTCAGTTCTCATCAACGAATTCTTTAATACCTTATTCTTATTTTTCCCATATTCTGCAAAGTTTCAGCTTTAATTTTTAAAAAATTTCATCGCTCTACCTCATTTCTATCGAAAGTTCTTTGATTTTGAATCGAGTTTGTTCGAAATTTTCCACTGTGCGGCGCGGCGCGGCGCGGCACGGCGCGGCGCGTCTGTGCGACGCAATTTTCGTTTCCTACGACTACGGCCGAGAGCGGCCGCAAAGAAGGGCGTGCAAAGAGTTGAACGCGCGGTCAGCAATAGATAACCGTTTCATTGTCTCGGATCGAGGTTCTCGCGGTGTTGTGAGGCAAGCAAATGGACCGGCGAACAGGGCAGAGGAAAAAAAATTCCTCGAGGGTGGATCGGGCACGAATTCTTGAATGCCGTCGCCCGATGCACCTGTAGCCTGCACGGTTAGGTTCTGCATTTTTCGCCTCTCCTCTGGGCTTCTTTTCTTTCTCTTCTCCGGCATCAGGTTGCTCGGCCGTGTTCCGTTCGCTCCAACGCGCGCGGACGCACGGCTCGCCTCGTGTCTCGAAATCATTCCACGAGCCTACTACTCGTGTTCAAGAGCGCGACCGAGCGAGCATTCCTCCTTGAGAAGACGACGCGTGCCTGGCGTGTGCTTCTTCCCCCCCCCCCCCCCCACCTGCACACCACCGAAATTCGGTTTCTCTCTTACCTCTCCATTTCACCGGAGTCGAAATCGTTTACTCTCTCGTCGACGCTGAACTCGACTCAAATCGAATTTGCATCTTCGATGCAGTCAATAATGGATAGGCTGTTCTCGGCAACCGGCAACCGGCCACCGCACCGGTTGAGCGACTCGTCTAGCAGTCTAGCCCCATGCAGTTACGGTGACCATATTTTTCGCAGCGAACTGCGGGACAACAGAGAAAGTAGCAGGGCGTGAAGGAAACTGTTACGATTTTCAAACAATTCTGATACAAGTTATTTTATGACTTTTAACTGAATACAGAAACAGTGAAATTTTCAGGTCGCAGGCATGCTAATCGTATGAAACTTGATCACGGCGACGTTATCAGGCATGTTTCGTGTCATTGGGATTCTCGCGGTAAATTTGAATAGAAAAAAAAAAAAATTGAAAGAGGAGCTCGAACAGCGGAGGTGGAGGAAAAAAGAAAAAAGAAAAAAGAAAAAAGAAAACGAAAAGGGAGAAAGAAGCACGAGCACTGTCAGCTCGACTTCCCTCACGGCAGGTTGGCAGCGACTAAATGATTTACCAAACAATAAATCCTCAGGGAGATAGGATCGGATGCAACGCGCGGTCCGAGCCTGGGAACGAGCGAACCGCTTACATCGTCTTACTTGTCCGCAAAAGCTTCTTCTACTTCTTCTTCGTTTTGGGGCCACGAATCTCCATTTCTTTCTTTTTCTTCCGAAACATTTTTAATTTTCGGAATCGTGATGGAGAATCGGCCGATTTTCCAGACTGCTCCGAATTTTTCAAAAGTAATTTACTCTCTTAATGTTCTATTTGGAAATTCGTGAAATTGCCACAATTATCTAATTATCTAATTATCTAATTATCTAATCCGTAATATCGCTGGCAGCTGTCCTATACGTATGTATACAGGGTGAGGTGGTAAAAACAGGCCACCTGAATAACTCGGCTGCTATTGGTGTTAGGAAGAAATGCATCAGATGGAACTTGCACGATTTCGAGGGGTCATTAACCTGATGTTGGTAGCTTTTTTGTAGGTGGACGCGTAAAGGACGTATAACCACATTTTTTTTTATTGCATCGCGTAACTGATGGAAATATACATTCAGATATGTATAATAACATGACCTTGAAATGACAATCGCTACGCAATTTCTTTTATTGGCCAATTATAAATTGAACAAAGCATTGGCATTTTTTAAGATATTAAATATTAACTAGTTATAAACAAAAAGTTTACGCGTGATATCTCATTCTAAAAAAAAAAAAATGGACTTGCGCTACTTTCAAAATAAACGGTCCGTATCTTCAACTTAGCAAAGATATTATTTGTCGCGAAGGGTATCGCAAATAAATGATTCTGTGCGCAGATAACTTGCGCGATCTCAAAACTCAGCCTGTCTAGAGTTAATTCACAAATCCATAAAAATATTTAAGTGGTCGGTTACTTGTGCCATCGACAATATACATATACATACATATGTGCAGCAGCGCAGTGCACACGGGCTTAAAATCCACTGAAAAGGGTCGACTTTATGAGACGCGCGCCGAAGGAGCCGACAAACCGTCAAACTGTGTATGCGGATCTTAGTCGTGTAGCGTGTACACAGGTAAGAAACCGAAAAGAATACATATTTCGCTTGTACGATACGAGCACATTAATTTGTTTACGTAAGCACGGGTCCACGCGGAATACAGTAATGCCTCGATATACAGTCACTTGAATTAATATTCGGACGCTCTCAAAAAACGATAACTTTTTTAATATTGGGTTATACGGTTTGAACTTTTTTTGGAAGCAAGAGCAATTAGTTTACTATAGGATGTGAAAAGAAATGTTTTCAAAAATTCCAATTGATTGGAATTATAGGAAAAATACTAAAAGTTGGCTCAAATGATATTTTCATAGCAGAAACCATGAAAAACCCACAAAAATCATAGTTTTTTCCGTTTATTTCCGTAAATAATGGTAATTTTGAAAAATGCTTCGAATAAAAGTTGTAGCTCTCATCGAAATACACATTTTATGTCGTATTGATTTTTGTCATAAAGATAATAATTTTCACTATCATATTCGTAATCAGCACGTCAAAATACGTAAGAATCCAGAGTTTAAGAAACATCGGAGGTATGGGCTTTTCGAAAGTACACCCGAAAAAAGTTCAAATCGCGTATAATATAATACAATATTAAAAAAGTTGTCGTCTTTTTTAGAGCGTCCGAATGTAGCAGCCGCTGCTACGCTACACACACACAATCTCGTTTATACACGTGCACGAAAGCTGGCTGCTGGATTCTGGGATCCTGTCCAATATGCCATCTGGCGGCAACCAGAGAACTAACCTCTCCAATCTATCGCAAAACGTCGACCTTACAGAGGTGCCTAGTCGTAACACCTCTATGAAACACCGTGGTCTGCATCCTAGCAGCTCCCCGGCCCCGGTTTCGCATCGGGTTCGTCTGCGCTTGATTCCGTTCCTAGCGGCTCCCTGACTTCGCGTCAGGTTCGTCCTCGCCGTCTATAATCCTAGCGGCTCCCCAATTTCGCATTGGGTTCGTCCGCGTATCTTAAGTAACAAATGGATACCATATTTCTGGGGCAACAACCCTTTGTCGGCTACTCGTGGTGCTCGCGGCCCTGGCTCGTAACAATCGCATAGCCGACCCCGGAGACAGTAAACGCGACTTTACTACTGTAAAACGTACACCCGCAGTAATAGGTACATTTACCCCAGTCAAGTCATACGTCGAACTGTTAACCGTTTATGCGCGTTTATGCGAAAGAAGAGAAACCATAGGAGCTTGATTAAAAGATCCTGTGGAAGTACCACTGCTCTGTCAGAAGAAACTGAATCTCGACGCAAACCTTTCTAAACTAGGAAAGTGCGAACTCCTTCGCTTGAACCTTCCTTGAAAGCCGCCTATCGCATTCGTCTTCTGTTTTTACACTCATTTCTCAGTCCGCACGAGGAAACTGTTAGCAATGAGAATTCATTGTAATAAATTACTCTTGGTTCTTGCTGCACGTTTTTGCACGCTCCAAGTGAAACATAGACAGCATGAATGAAAATGTGCAGTGGCTCACATTCGAAACGATTCAATATCGTTCACTCTCTTCTGCTTATTCAATATGATTTGCTTATTTTCTAAAATGTGGCTGACATGCACAGAGCGCGTTCCAGTTTGTTGACACTGGAATGAACTCCACGAGCAAAATATCTCCGGGCAATTTGGCCTAGTTATGAAAGCAAATTATTGAGTACTACACTTCATCCGTGCCAACAGGTTACGAGTAAACTGTCCACTTCAAACTCCGTTAGCACCGACACATTAGTGGTACGAATCTACATATACAGTGTGTAACGTAATGTACGACCACCTTCCCTTCAGACCACCTATCGGGAGGATAAGAAGAAACTTTTTCCCCAACCCAATATATTAATTTATAGTGTTAAAATGAGAATTTGTGTAAATACATATGTTAAATACAAAAGGTTTTAAGTAATCTATACGTTTTGTTGGCTATACAAGGGTTAATAGATTATTGTCAGCATGAAGGCTGTTGCCCTCGGGAGATTCGCAGAATCGGCAACGACTTAATAAAAAATCTGAATCGCATCAATGAGTTGTCTCATTCCTAAGTTTCGACGGTTTGCCCGCGAGGAGTGAAAACAGACAATCCCGTGGCACGAGCTGAGCAATCTGAAGGGAAAGAAAGACGAAAGAGAGCGAATTTCTGTTCCTGCGGAGCGTAAGATCGGTAATTGCTGGTCGTTGAAATCGCGTGCCAGCGATCGGGATCAAGATCGACCAGGTAAGGGGCGAAGAGAGGGCGTAAGAATGCACAGTGCGCGTGCCTTTATTTATTTTGCATAATTAGAGGTGCTTTGCCCAGGGTATCGTTAGCCTGACAGGTTTTCAGCTCATCTTCCTTTTTTCTCCCTCGGTTTCCAAACGTTCCTCCTTTCTTTTTTCCGCATTTAATTCAGTGATGTGTTCGAGTTTCTCATCTTATCAAAAGAATTGTCAGAATATTCGACTATAAACTTACCAATCATATTTATTATTCCTGCAATGCTCGTGTAGATGATCATAAGTGCCAATTTAAAATAGCGAAAATATTAAAAACATTTAAACATACTATTATATCATTCTCAACCTAGTAAACACAATAGGGAAAAAAATAAATTTCTATTTCACTCCTGTTTGTTGCAATCTGGGTAAGAAATTTTTATTTTTCATAAAGATCCGCAGTCTACTGATTAGAAATGAAACTATTTTGCGCTAAACATTTTCTGTTCTAATTTTTTTTCTTAATTTTCAAGTGTCCATACTTCCATCAGCGGTAGTGTACATATGGTAGTGCTAATCCATGAACGGTGCTTATTACCTTTTCCGGACACACATTACAGACAGTCTTTCAAATAATTTTCGAATAACAGAGCGAATGTACCATCATGGATAAGTGGTAAGTCTATTTGCATCTCATTTAGATGCCAAGGCTCGGGAATATCAGAATTTCCGTCGCTTGCCATCAACGTTGCCTCTTTCGAACCGTAGAAACTGGTAAACTTCCACCTTTCTCTTTAATTTCCCTTCCAATTTCCGTAATTGCGCGCCTTACACGAACGGTAGCTTATGTTAATGATCGCGTTGCAAAGTAGAGCACGAACGTATGTTTCACAGTGAGAACATGTTTTGGGTGCGCCAGTGAATTAGCGATATCACCTTTCGTAAAACGAACAAGACCGGGCACCAACTTGTCAAAATTTGTAATCAATCATTTCAATATCTGACCGTACGCTCTTAGTCAAATTGCACGGTGTCGACGGCTCGCCTAAAGCATTCGTTTTCTACGAGAAACATTATACTCCATCTTTTCACAATTTGTAATCTACAATTTTACAATTTTACAACTTCACAATTTTTCAATTTTATCATTTCACAATTCTACAATTTTAGAGTTTTGCAAATTTTACAATTTTTCAATTCACAATTTCACAATTCTACAATTTACAATTATTACTAACCACGTGTCGAAGAGTGACAACTCTAATCATCACAAATAAAATATAGCTTGAAATATGTATATAAAATGGCACCTCTTAATGGCAGAACAAAATATTTAATACAGAACAGCAATAAATTAATTGCAGCACATTTTTCGAAAATGAACACGAGCTGTACAATTTTAAATGCGTAATAATAAATATAACAATGATAATCATAAAAGCTGTTCATTCTATACTCCAGTGATTTTAATACTTGGACGACGTAGCCTGGCTCTATTTAATCCACAGAATTGAGGACGCCATTTATGTACTGACTTTTTACCAATTAAATTGAATGAAAGAAAACATTAGAAAAAACAATGGGCCTATAAGTAACATGTCGAAAAATATGTTTTAAAAATTCATAAACAACATTGTGAATGGATTTAAGCATTATTAATTTTAATAATGTACACGACAGTAGACAACACTAGAAAAAACAATGTAAAAATTATACTTCTCGCTACGTTTATCAATATTTCCATTACGTCATATCCGTTACGTAGATTCGTAAAAGAATATGAAGTGCTTGGAAATTTTTTGAATTCTTATTCTTCACACAAAGATTTTCAGACAATCTTTGAAATAAAATACTTCCTTATAGGTATTAGCATATCTCGTGCATATTTAATTAAAACATTCACTTTTTCAATCTACGTATTTCGAAGCGAATGCCCAACAAATCAACGTTCATGCGTCCGCGACGTATGCAAATGTCGAAAAGTGGAATATACTGAAAAATTTGATTTTATCTTCAGGATAATGAAACCATCGATGCACAAAGTAAACTGTTTACTTTTTCCTGCCTGTGCAAATCGGTAAATTGGCTGAAAGAAATCTCACTATGCAAACTCGAATTACGAATATCGTTGGTACCCCGAATAAAATGTCGGATTTAATACAGAATGTGGCAGAATGCACAGCGCAGCGGCGGAATGAAAAAGGTGGTCGTCGCGTCGGTTCGCTTAATCTTAACGACTGGCTTCAATGAAACGGATCCTTGGGAATCGAGGAACGGTCCGAAATTCCGTCGGGGATCGAAGTTAGCGTTCATTAGAGATCCCCGCGAGATTTCCGACGAGTCATGTGGAAATAATTAAGGTAAGTGTGGGGTCCGTGCTCCGAATCGACACACGCTAGCGTCGTCTCTCTTTTTTCTTCGAAGGCGTGTGTCTTCTTTCTTCTTCGCCGTTCGTCTTCTTACCGGTCTTATTCACTTACGCTTCTCTCAATCAATTTCTCTTTCACACGTCGCAAGTAATCCGCTGCTCTCCTTCCTCGTACTTTCTTTCTCAATATCTCACTGTCGCGTCGCGCCGGCAATTAAATGCTTTCAATTCCGTTGCACTGGCGAACCATTTCTTCCGTTTACCGGCAATCTTCCGAACGATCCGGTCAATTAATTTTTCTTTTGCGTAACATGCGCTTTAATTGTTCGTTAATGAATTTCTTTCATTCCTCATACTTTCTGGATACTCACGATCGTTAGTTTTATCGTGTCATCGGGGCACGATTTCTCCGGTGCTTACACGCTGTTTGTGAAATAGAGTGGTCGACGGGGAATCTCGCTTGTTGCTACATCATAACGGTTATGCGCTTATTGTAGATTCGTAATAATTAGTCCGTGTTTTCCATGCACTTATGGCAGAACGAGTAGGCGAAATATTCAGCAGCGGAGACTTTGAAAGTGGTTACAGGGTGTCCCGTAAATGTTGTGCTTCCTTCAAAAGCGTGATTCTTAATATTGGGTTGGCAAATTCTCAGAGTATTATAACAATGCAAAAAGTAAAATATTTTATTTCGTGTTTCAGATTGTTAAAATAGAAATATTTTATTTTGTGGATATCAAATTGTTGAGATAGAAATATTTTATTTTCGAAATTGTATGTCTTATTTAAAATAGTATTTTCTTTAAGCAAAATAAAATCTAAAATATTCAATAGTATTTGAAATATTTGTGTCGCCAAATAATGCCCACCTCCCTCTGCTGTCTATTTATATCATACAGAGCGTGTGCCAAAACGAATTCATTCTTATACGACACATTGATCTCCAAGGTTACATACAAGGTTACAAAAGCATATGTTTTTCGTCTCTAAAGTTTAATCAGTCCTTTGTTTCAGGCCAATGTTTGATGTTCGTCAATTTGTTGGTACATCGCGTTAAACGTCGTTTTGGACAAGTTCAAAGGCTGAGCCTGCAGGTTCGGCCCGATGAAATACAGTTCGTCCAATTAAGTCGCGATAAGATCGTCGCGGCCATGGGTGACGATTTGAAAACGACTTCATTAGACTAGCCATAAAATGCATTGGCCCGTTGTGAAACGGAAAGTGGGCCTGATGCACACGGACAGGTTAAAGGGACAGGTGGTGTCGTAGATCACCGCCAAGGCGGCAGGTATCCCCACACGGCAAACGTCTAGGTCCCCACACAAAAAGGTATGATTAGGGTTTATTAGACGCGACATACCACTCTTGGAAATTCCGATATAACTGAAAGAAGGGATCTCCTTGCACGCGCACCCATCGCCGGGCGTTGAAATCTCCATTTTTATGAGGGACCGTCATTAAAGCGTGCCGCGAGAGAGAAATGTTCCGGTAGCACCCTTTGGAGAAAGAACAATTTCTCAGCCCCGCTGAGAATTTTTCAGCAACACTGTGAAAAATGCACAACTTTAAGCAAGCATAACTCCTGAACCATCGAAACACCGATCTGCAGCCGCCCGACGTACAAATCTACTGGATTACATACCAAATACATCATAATTTATAGGAGAAAGGCACTTTTGAGTCTGGTAAAGTAAAGACCTTTTCTGTGCCAAGTTTTATGTCTAGAAAAGAAAAAGTGAAAAATAAGAATATGGGACTCTTGATTCATTCCGTATACTCCTCGCAGTTTCTCGCAGCTATTACACACGGTCCCCATCATCAATCAATCCGTTTTCCCACTACATAATGCCATCCACTTCTGGCGCGGTACCACTGTGGACCGTGTCAAATGGAGGGGGAACGTTATCTCCCACTTTAGCGGAATGCAGGAGTGGGGGAACGGGCCAAATGTGGCTCGTGGGCCGCGAGTTGGTCAAGCTCTGACATAAGTAACTACGCATTACCGTAACAAATCCTTATATATTATAAGGTACAAATACAGGTACACGGTACAAATTCTTGGCATCACAACTTCTTTTCTTACCAAGAAATATTTCTTAAGAAAAGCTGCTGTCAAGAATTTGTACCGAAAGTTGTTTTGCTAAGTGTGGATCTTACAAGACATTACAGAATCATTTTTGCTAATTTCCTTGAATACTGTCCTTCTTCCTCGTTCCAAGTGCAGAGTACCTTTACCCATACATTCCTTATTTCTGGTTCAAAATTGGTAGGACCTTTCCCGTGAAAGTAGTTCACCTTCCTTCTTAGGAGTAGTCCCATTTGTGCACGTAATTGCGGTCGCACGTTAATTGGTCCTCTTTCTCGTTCTTTTCTGTTAATTTCGATTCCTGTTATTAGATCCGAGTATTTATTAATTACGCGATCAATCAAAATATATCAATATACCGGGTGTATGCAGCGGGTGTACACGCTTTTATTTTAATACAATAATTCAGCGGGTATGCACGCTTTTATTTTAATACAAAACACGCACGATACAACTCTGAAGAAAGCGAACAGCGATTGACGAAAATCGAACATAGGCTGGTTTGGGTTTCACGAAGAGCCATCCCTTTTACAGATTTGTCGATCCATTGTTCTGAGCCTAATCTCCACGGGGTGAGTGCATCGTCAAGCTTTCTTCGAAATCAGTTTTCCTATGAACTAATACCTCTTGACTGGATGAAGAGTTTTTGATTCCCTTTTATCGTTCTCTTGGCTAGATCATGTTGCCCTACGCATCCTGCCAGGTAATTAGTTACCAGCATATTATTGATCAATCTTTTAAATAATGTTTATTCCGCCAGCAAACGCAGCGAAGCAATGGTTGCATCGACAGCGAGCTAATGCATCAGCGAGCGGAGCAACTTGATGCATGTACTGATTAGCTACGAAACATTTCGTTTCTTCGAGTGGCTCACCATTTCACGTTTACAGCGCAGCGCCGATATTCAGTAATGTCATTCTTGATTCTTGATTTCCCGAAGGACTCCTTTTTAAAGTGAAATTATGACGCGGCGATGTATTCACGGAGCATAGGAAATGCAGAGGCGCAGAAAAATGCTGGCCGATAGAGACGTATCAACAAGGAGTAATGATACAGCCCGGCAGGACACGCGTCCATGAAGTTTCCGCGGTGCCGTTTATATCCAACCGGTCTCCGACGACCGCAACTTGCCTTTTTCTTGCTTTATTTCGCTGAAATCAGATCAAACGGTCAGTCATCGGCGAAATTCATTCCTGCTGCAACGAATTTCTGCATCGGTGGTCTGCTCTAACGAGACTTCTTCGCTCGTTTCTCGAGAATGCACATGTTCACGCATACGCACCTATTTTTTTTTTATTTTTTCGAACAATTATAGAAAAATGTCTTTCGAAAAACTTACTTTACAGCCGGATTGATTGTTTTATATCATGATGTTCATAATATTGACAATTACTCGAGCACAACAGTTGCTTCCCAGATAGCACAAGACGTCTTAAAGCCGTCCATTTTGCAGCCAGTTGAGGTGAAACAATTATGATAGACAATCAGTCTATCGGAAAACATTCTTTACAGCCGAATTGTTTGTTTTATATCATGATTAGAATATTGACAATTACTCGAGCACAACAGTTGCTTCCCAAATAGCACACGACATCTTAAAGACGTTCATTTCACGTCCAGTTGTCGTCTGAACTCCTTACGTCCTTCCTACTTATCATCTTCTCTCTTCCGTTTGCTAGTCTCGTGCTTCCTACTCTCTGTCTCTGTTCGTTTTTATAAGTTCTTTCTTGTAGTCTTATTCTACCTGACAGGGGAGGCAAAACCATGCTCGTTAGCTCATACACCTGTGTTCACCTGGCCGAGTACGAATTTTTCATACGGGGCCCTTCGTGGGTCCGAGTATACTAAAAAAGAACGAGACGAAAATGTTCTCGTGCCCCTCATGTCACCGAATACATTCGACGTCACAGATTATATTAATCTGGTTAATAATTTATACGTGGATGTGACATTTCATTTAAATTTTTATTGTCCTGTATACTCATTAATGGACTGCGGATATTTATGCATTTATAGTAAAATTGAGTGGAGATAAAATTCGAAATTGTTGAAAAACTTTAGAAATTGAAGATGTCAATATATGATTTCTCCTCTATTCGAATCATTAATGGAAGAAATTCCCTTAATTTCAAGTTCCATTTAGTTTTTCTATTCTTTACAATCGATGCAGAAAATGTTTATTTTTGCATAAAGATCCGCTGTCTATTTATCAATAAACAAGATTATTATAAAGTATGATATCTAGAGTTTTTTATTCGGTGTACCTTTTCTATCTAACACATTATTTCGAAATATTTGCTTCGACGAATACTCGTTTTATTAGATATTTGATTAGAAATGAAATTCTGTGGACCATAAACTGTGTGTGTGTGTGTGTGTGTGTGTGTGTGTGTGTGTCCTGGTTCCCTGTGTACTAATAAATGTACTAAATAAATGATTGGATCGTCCCGTGTCAGCGATAGCAACAAATGTATATGCTAATGCGAGGGAAATATTGAAATAAGCTAAACCACACGCTACTAAATCAGGTGTTCGTATGTATTCATTTTGTGAGGTCCGAGGGCCACGTACATATTTAGCGGGCCAGAAATCCCTGATGATCCGCGATACTTCCCACTGCGAAATACGACTGTTCTTGCTATTCAGAGTGTGGCCCTTTATTCTATCGAATGAGAGATTTGGCATACGAGACGTTTCAGGATAAAATCGCAAACAGCCGAATCGCAGCGCGCCTTTGGTCGGAACCACCGAGGCTGTTTGCCGGAACACGAAATGAAACGCGCGCACCTGCCCGTTCGCCGCGCCGCGCCGCGCCGCTCTCTCCTCTCCTCTCCTCTCCTCTCCTCTCCTCTCCTCATCCCTCCTATCCACAGTAACGTATCATTCGTGGACCCTAAAAGTAAGCAATAATAGTTATTAACCGGCAGGAAGATGTGATTCCTCCGTTCTCTAAACATTGCATCGCGTACGATAATATTCCGCGTGCTTCTTCAAGGACCACCAAATCAATGATGGTTTTACTCTTCGTTAAACGACGTCGCTCAGCATTCGCTCGGTGCACAATCAGTCCTCGATGATTAGATAGTGAATTTTCCTCAAAACTGGAGATTGCAATTGCCTGTACACACTTGCGCCATTTGTAAGACTATTTCGCGTACAAATATTTTAGTAAACTCAACTGTTTTTACTTTTATAAGACGAGCCAATCAGAGCGTTGGTCCGTGTTTATAACTCCTAAACAAGGCCACGGAGAACGTTTTCGCAAAGGACAAAATTACTTTCAAGGAAGTAGATTTTTCTGACCCCCTGTATAGGAGGTCGTTTCTTGCCCTGAAAAATTGCGGGAAATTACTCGTTCAAAATTGTCGATTAGAAATTTCTCTGGTTCCGAGTCCTCGAGGTGTCCAACAATGAGATAAGAAACATGGCAAACATTAATTAGCTCCGCTATTGATTACAATCTTACACAAAAATAAATAGATCAAGCACACAACAGAGGAAACATTCAAAGAATTGGAAAATGTTGCATAAAATATGAAATAAACGGATATATACATATAGCATATACAATATACATATTACCTTGCAATTTATGTAGACAATGTTTTCTTTGCACAAACGTCAGCGGTAAAAAAATTAAAAGAACGTACGAAATGTTCAATTCCAACATCTAAAAATCAAATTAAAGAAGAAATTTCAATAAGGTTTCTGTGTCTTGCAAATAATGAAGATAATTATTATTTTGCATCAAGTTCCGCAGTCTTCTCATAACATTTTGGTTCCTTTATAATGAATAGGCTGCAAAAAGGACCGTAGCTGTCAGTGAAAGTATGTACGTAGCTGTGTGATTATGAAATGAGAAAATGAGAAAATGAGATTTTTCTAGATTTTCTCTATGTCTTTTTTGATTCGCTGATGAAATGGTCGACGGGACTAGCAAACTACGCCACTGCGTTGTTCGTCCTTCGTCTCTCGCGTCCTCTTCCCTCTTTTTTCCTCCTAAACAGACGGCTATAAAATATAACCGAAAGAATCTGCCGCCTTACTACATACGGTGGTATCGTGGCCCTTTCGCCCTGAACAAGAGCGTTGGCAAACGTGAGACAACTTGCTGAGGGGAAGTTAAGTGAACTTCTTCCTCCCTCTCCTTCCCTCCTCCCCATCCAAGTTTCCTCCCTTTTCGTTCTTACGGGGACCAGCTCCCATGGGCCCCGTGGGCCCCGTGGGCCCCGTGGCCCTTCCCCCACCCGTCGACCAGCGATGCGCGTGCCAGAAACCAAAAACACGTGCCATTCTGCCGGGACCAGGCCGCTCAATTAAAAGGGCGCTTGCTACATGTTTAATAGGCATGCGTCAACTGTACGAAACGATTAGCACACGCCTGCGGTGTGAATTACTCCAACCCTTCCGATTCTCTGACTGAACATACAGAATTTAAAAAATATTTAAGCATTTCCGATTCTCTCGAAAGATTGTCGATATTTTAATATCTTTCGTTCCGTTTATGTAATCAATACTTTAGACTAAGAGTTTCCTCTCATATTTCCAGGATATGAAATAGATCAACATAGCCGGTAGCATTAATCTTCTATGTTTCAAGATTGTAAAGAATGAGGAAGGATATACGTACACCCGACCCGTCCCTACAATTTACACGGCACTTTTTTACGCAGGTATTTCTTTTGCGCGGCAAATTGACCTCAATTTACGCGAAACTTTTACCTAAATTTACGTAATTTTACCTAAAGGAAAGGAAGGAAAACATTAGGAGTAGCGTAGAAAAAGGTAACAAATTTTTTTCGAGTCGACAAAAATCCTTCTGACAATCATCATTTCAGTGAAAAAAGAACCTATTCCCAAACTGTTTTATAATTTGCCCAACCAATATTTTCATAAATGCTAGAATATAAAATTTGATAGCATTTAATAAGATTCTTATTTGTTTTAGATCCGCAAGCTCTGTTCCCATTAAAAATAGGATTTTATATCATGGTCTTTTCTTAAAATTTGTTTATAAAAATAAAAAATTGCATACACATCCGCAATCTAGTCATGACTGAAATTTTATTGTGTTTCACGCAGTTGCGTGTGAAAAGATACTACATATTCGGTTGGCATGAAAGTAATTTCGGTATTTTAAGGTGAAATAAAACCCAATTTCTTTATCCAAGCGATGAACTTTAGACAATAAAATATTTTCTTATTTATTCTTTTTGGCAAAGGATCATCGAACAAAAGGGAGAGTATTTCACCTTAAAATACCGAAATTACTTTCTTGCCAACCCAGTACAACTATGTGTTCACTGAACATTGACCAACACACTTTTGGTTGTTCACACGTAAATACCAACTTTCTCAAAAAAACCGCAAAGGTTCTAAATTAATAGTGTCACCTCGTCACGTGCAAATTATAGGTGTACATGGCCGTGATGCTGTGTTAGGACATCGAGAATTGTGAACTTTCTACACCAGGAAGCACGCCGTATAGGAATTTTCTTTTTCTATGTTTCTATGTAGGTAATCGAATTGGTGGTAATTGGCGCTGGCAAGGTTTCTACGCCTGCATACAAACCGTGCGAGCACTTTTTTACGCGCGCAGCTGATGGTCAGTGGTTTACGTGAAATGAAAATTGCGTGATGAAAACTGTAGGTCTCACTGTTTTCAATTTACACGTTACTTACAGACGTTGTGGTCTTTTTACGAAGTTACGCACCAAAGAAACCCAGTGGCTTTCTAGTTCGCAATTCACTGGTGTAAACAATGTGGCGTCGTTCAAAAAACGATTACACTTCAAGGTACCCGTGTCACGTAGAAAAACGATCGTTGTTATCGAATCGCAATTTCCATTGCACCATTCTCGGTTACTCAAATAAATCACTGATCTTGAAACGATCGTCCAATTTGTTCGTTACTATCGTCTGACAATTTGTCAATCTTCAGCTTTTTTTATTAATTTTTTCTTTTATAATAGGTGCAAGGGGTAGTGCACCAGCCAAGTTCTCGCACTACCTCCTTTTACACGAATCAACTTGTTAGCCGTTTTTGAGAGGCTTATAATTTGGTACATGGGTCCACCATAACAAACACTCAAAGGAATGATTACCCGGTCCAAGAAATTTCAACTTTTTTGGGGGATTTCGATTCTCACTATGCAATTCTTATAGAGTTTTTTGCGCGGATAAAAAACGTATCCTACGAAAATTGCTGGTCTTTTTACGTACAATAAGGTCCTACAATAAAAAACAAAGTTTTTCTTCAAATGACCTTGGAAACGCCAGCCAAATGAAAAACTGATATTGCCCCTTACTTTCCCCCTCGAAATCCTTGGACACGTGTTTTACACTTTTTTAATATCTTTCATACTTTTCGAGATACGTATTCGGCTGGAATGTTTTGAAATGAACACCCTGTATAATAATACATTATTGAAGGACGAGTTAATTAATAACTGCCCGAAATATACTATACTATACTATACTATACTTATTGTCAGAAGTATAATTAGTTAGAAGTATCAGTTTCGTACAATGCATTACATTTGATTACATAACACATCGCAAAAGTGATCAAAGAAAATGTAGCAAGACTTGGAAATCCATGAGAACATGCAACGCAGATAAAATCACAAATAATATCAGTCTTCGAATATAAAACGAGATAATCTCCTCAGACAAGAGTAAACAATACCTGCCGACGCAGAATAGGTCGTGGCTGCACAATTCGTAATTTCGCGTTACAACATGCTGCATATTAACTAAACACACGAAATCTATTCGAGGAACAAACAGAGACCTGGAAGAACTGCTAACGACATCTAGGAATTTCTCATGAGTTATCGAGGAGTTTCTTAAGAGGACGAAATCACTGAATACAAAACTCCAACAAAGGCAAATAACTCGTTAATAACTGGTGGTACTTGATGGAATTGTACACACGCCAATGTAAGAACAAGTCGGTATTGCGAAATATGCGACGACCAAAGGAATGAACTCGGTGCACCGAATAGTTCGCATAACGGCAGGTTCATTATCATTGAAATTGAAATTTACACGCTGTTGATGGCGATTCGCATTAATTTTCTTCTTTCACAATTGAACGACGAGACTACTCTCTCCTTCTCTATCGCTCTGTGTGTGCCTTTCTCTCTTTCTCTCTCTCTCTCTCTCTCTCTCTCTCTCTCTCTCTCTCTCTCTCTCTCTCTCTCTCTCTCTCTCTCTCTCTCGTTTTCTTTGACTCGTACCTCCTGCGAATCGGCCGAAATCCACAACTGTGCGACGCGACGCGACGCACCGCACCGCGGCCCCGGCAATAATTTCATTACAATCAAAGAACTTTGGGAGACTAATGATTGCAATTTGCTCGAAAGTTCTCTGTTGGGATTCGTACGGTGGAATTTCAATCTCGGAGGTTTATAGGCCGCGAAAGTGAAGCAGCCGGGCCCGCAGTGAAATTAACGAGTGACACGTACGGGACCGCATGTTTTCGAGGATTTCGAGATTCCGTTACAAATTACAGGGGACGTTTAAGCCCACGATCGGCACCGGTACGCAATTTATCGTCCCCGCGTATTCAACTTATTATGCGCGATTTCATTCGCGGCTTTTATTCGATAATTAGTTGGGACACCCTTGCGAAACTTTGTCGCAACTCTAGATTACATATAGTAGATTGCGCGAAGTGACGCAACGTGTGCGAGCAAACTTGAAGATGCACACCGGTCCTAGACGAAAGTTTTAGCAAATGTCGATCGAAAAAGAGTTTCTATTTTAATTCAATTGTATCGCACCGAAAATAGCGACAAGAATTTCCAGTAATTTGCTTCGTGTTTGTGATGAAACGATATCATCGAGCGAACCTAACCTACAAGATGTTGCACGAGACACACAAAGATATGGACTTGGCACCGAACATGAAAACATGAAAATAATACATATCGATATTTCACAATATGTATTGTACATTGATATATTGACAATTTCACCTACACATTAAGTACTGGCATGAATACATAAAATCCGCAGTCTACTGGCACACATGATGCTGAAATTGAAATGTAATCCAGAGCGAACTTAAGGATCCTCCGGTTCGTATTCAAATGTAATGACGATGTGCTCGGCGTAATTAAAGTGAAATTGTAATATTTTTTTCGTTCTGTGCTCCGTGACCGCAATTAGTCATTTCAAGAAACATTGATTGTACCCCTGGATAGGGCTCCTGGCGTGATTAATGACGGGACAACGATGGAAAAGGGTTAAATAAAATTTCATACATCTCTCGTCGGGAGAAGATGACGAGTTGACCACGGGAATTTATTTCTCGCTGCCAATCATATGTAACGTTACGCCATTTTAATGTCGCCCCATTCAAATTGCCGAATTAGTGCACCGAAATTTGAAATTTGATTATACCCCACGATAACTGGTTCTTGTCTTAATGGGGATATCCTGGTTTTTCATTCTCAAAACATCGCTTTTTGGCCCAGTGGAGGGGGTGAGCGAAGTTACTAAGATTGTACAGCTCCGTCCGGCTCAGATCAAGACTTTACTGTACTTCCACCTTTTTGTGTTTTCGATCAGCGGAAGGACCGGGATCATGGCAACAATCAACACATCTTTTTCAAGACATAATAACAAATATATAACGCATGTAATTTTGATTATTTTGACTTAAAAAAAATTAAGTATGTACTTGAGATACCCACGAGTAAGTGTGCAAAATTCTAACACAAAAAGTTTAACAATTCCTTCGGAAAAAAGTGTAAAAATTGGTGAAAAATCAGCCTGGAAAATCAGAACACCCATCTAATCGAGCTCTTTAATCGGTACTATCTAAACCTGTTGATATAGAAAAATTCGAAGCTATCCACAGGAAGAATCATTCCCGTTCCACCATTAAGCAGAGTCGCGTGCCGAACACCACTTTCTAAACACTCGTGAAGCAATTCCACGTGCGACTTTGCACGCTCTGCATTTGAATGTACAAGTCGAATCTTATTACAACTCATGAAACATTATTGCTCAATAATGCGCCTGTAAAAAACAGTTTGTATTTATTCTAATTCAATTTATTTTATTATATTGTAACACAAAGTGGCCAGAAATTATAGTGGAACTTTGAGAATTGTAGTTTTTAATATAATAATTTTCTAGAAGATACGGAAAATTTACTAATTATTAAAAATATGATAGACCCTAAAATTCAATTGCAGTTTTAAGTTATAACATGTCCCAATTCCATATTGCATGCATTCTACATTTTTTTATAATAATATTTCTCATTTTTGTTCCCAACTTACAAAACCAAACGTATGGAAAGCAGTGCCGGATTAAGCCCCGTGGCAGAAGTAGCAAATGCTACGGGGCCCCGCGCCGCGCCGCGTGCGGTTGGGCAGGTTGTGCCCCGCACGCGGCCGCTTCATCGAAGAGGCGCCGAAACATATGAACGGGCAAGGGCGCATGTCGATGCCAGGGGGCACAGATATTTTTGCTAAAAAAAAAGATGATTCAATTTGTTTAAAAAGGGTGCGCTACATTTGCGCACAAGCGGCCCTGATACAAAGCCTAGGGCCCCGTGATAACATTTGCTACGGGCCCGGCGCTGGCTTAATCCGGCACTGATGGAAAGTACTTGAGTCACTGCATACATGGGAGTCGCCAGATCAGGGGAACTGACTTGAATCGAGGGGAAAAAGTTACCCTCTCACTGCCAATACCGTATTAGCCACGTGACATTGTGACACATGCACGACAGAGACAAAACGCGTCACGTGATCGGCTCGTGGCGAATGGGTGGGGGGAATAGCGTCGTAGAAGGGGAAGGTAGAGTGGGGAGACAAGTCTTAATCTGGCGACTCTGAGTGGAACATGTACTCATTGCCTTGGCACAAAATTTGAAGGGAAAACATGCCCGCGTAGTTGGAGAGTGAAATCGTTAACAAAAAGTAGAGTAATGTTATCTAATAAAGTACACGCAAGAAATATATAATTTAACGTGTCTTGTACTTAAGTAGCAACTCCAAGCACTTAATTGAACGCAATCTGTACGCAACGTCTCAATTCGATCAAAACTTAATTGTACTTTTCGTTACAATACTTCATTACAAAAAAGTGTAACCAAAATTAAAATTTTATGTCAAATAAAGAAAACATGTTTTTCTAAATAGATTCATTATATATGTTAGTGTTTACTGGATTTGTAGATTCATTAAGAAAAAACCTATAAATCCATTAAACACTACGGTATATTCATTTTAGAAAATCCATAAATCCATTAAAAATACTAACATGTATATTCATTTTAAAAAATCTATAAATCCATTAAACGCTAACACGTATATTGAATCTATCTAAAAAAAAGGTGTTTCCTTTATTGACTTCAAATTTTAATGTTGATTACACTTTTTTTCTCTCATTGCAAAATTTCATAAACATGTTGAATATTAGCAGTCAGAAAAATGTATGTATTTCTTTTTCCGCCTTTAATCTAAGACGAAATAAAAAATTGCAGGTAAGAGCGATTTCACGGTAATGATCTCGAACCGGTTGTTCCACCACGCGACAATTTATTGTGGTCCTTCTCATGCTTCGCGTGTTTTCTCTGTTCCGCCTACTATGTATGTATTGCACGTTTCTCGCATGTTTCTCACGGGACAGAATAATAACTGGTGTAAAAGGAGAGTAATGCTTAGTTTCCTGAACAGCGAAGTTGAGGGTTAACAGAGAATAGACAAGGGTTAACGAGTTGAATTTTCATAAATATTATACTCTTATGAAAAAATGTCTACTACATATATTATTACCTTAATGTATGCTATCACTCATTCGTCCAGTTAAATATTTCAATTCGGAGAAGAATTGTTGTAGGTGTCGCCGTGTACCATATATTCATCTATAGTATTAATAAAATGGGAATTTGTGCAAATATGTTAACTATAAAAGATTTTAAATAATCTATACATTTTGGTTGGCTACATAAAGGTGAAATGAAATAATTCCTTCAATTATTTTAGAATTTCAATGATTTGAAAATCAATTATACATACAATAAAACTGTCCATTGGACCTGTGATGATAGGTTTAGCGTTAAAGTCATGCTCAGCATTACTTTATTGAGCGACAAAGCTCTTAAATAACCGTTACTTTCCAGACTCGGTTTGTTTGATCACATTGCGCGTATTTCGTTAGAAATGCGCACCTGGTCTCAGGTTCACAAGTATAGTATACATTCGCTTGCCTGGAAAGCTGGTGCCGTTTCCGACATGATGTCTTTATGGTCCTTTTTCTCACGAGATAAAGTCTTATTTGACTCGGTTGACGCGAGGACTATTAGAATCGTTGCACACACTATGTATGTATCAGCGAGCAAAGAATGGATTTAATAATGAGAAACAATAGTTTTCGTTTGTCCACCCGAGATTCGAAACAACAAATGAAACAAATCAATTTACAAGTGTCGTGTAAATCTGAAGCTATTGGCGAAAAATGTCAAAGTTAAGATTTGGCTGTCGTCATAATTGAGCTCCGGTATGCGAAAGCACGAGTATGATTCAATATTAGGATTCCTTCGTAGTGAAATGGGTTTAGTAACTGCAACGATCCCGTCAATGTCTCGGTAGATTATGTAGTAATGCTCATATTGGCCTGCCAACGAGCGCATACCTGTTATGCGCCTTTCCATAAAAAATTTCGGAAAAAGTCACTTTGAACTGGCCCCTTAATCAATTGGGGAGAACTAGATTTCACAGGTTAGTCTGACACGTGTACACTCCCGTGCATAAATACATAATTAAGCTAATATTCTCTAGGGTAGCGGCGTCATGGAATCATTCCAACCTTCCAATGAGTAATTTATGTAGGTATACCGGGCATTTCACCTAATTTTACCACCTTGGATATCTTTCTTGTTTTTAAAGATAGGTCAAATGTCTGAAGGACAAAGTTGAATGGTAAAATAAGGCTCATACGATATAAAAAAGTTTTTTGTTTTTATGTAATTTTTTTTTAGAGATATGAAGTTCACCTTCATTTTTTAAAATGGAACCAGATATTTTTTAATACATCAATTGATGCAGCTGGACATTGGTTATAAAAAAGTACTAACCTATGTATATGTCGAAAAGTTAGTAGTTCAGGAGATATTTCAATTTAAATAACTCTAAAACGCCATTACGGTCGTACTAACAATAAGACGTTAGCGTTTACTTAGGGCTTAGGGCTTAGGGTACGCGCCCAGTGGATCCGTTTTCGTCCTACATCAGACTTCGGGACACACGGACGAGCGTTTCGAGCGCCTCGAGAGGCATGTGTTGGTGTCTTGTCGTCCGCTTTCGTCCGAAAATGTGCTCACAGTGGGCCCAACGTCTTACAATTAGTGCGACCGTAATGGTGTTTTAGAGTTATTTAAATTGATATATCTCCTGAACTGCTTGAAATTGTTGTACCGATTTTTGTCATAAATACATAAAATCCGCAGTCTGATCATAATTGTTTAAGTTACTTCTGTACAGTATTGTATTATTTACAGTCCGATCAGTATTATTAGAAAGATCATTACATTATTAGGCAAAAGAAAAATAGTCTACCCGAATTGCAAGAAATTGGAGCGAAACAGGAATTTATTTTCTTCCCTAGCATGTTTAGTAGGCTAAAAATAATACGAACAGTATTTCAAAGTTCTTCTAATGTTCTTCCAACGTAACAGCATAAAATCCGCGGTCTAATTATTATAAGGCTTATCGGTGAAATCCTGGAATTCCTCATAGCTCTTTCGCTGCCGTTTCAACAATAGAGAGAGAGAGAGAGAGAGAGAGAGAGATATTTAAGTTATTTATTTAAGTTATTTTAGTTTATAGGGCCATTGTATTGTATTTCCGGATATTTATGGATCAGAGTGTACCAACACAGGTTTAGACGAGTGAATGTCTATACCCGACCGGGCACGTGTCACACGAACTGAGTACATATATACCAGTGCCGTTTTGTAGGAACCAACAGTTTACTTCCACTGTTTGTCACTACCTTTCTACGAATCGTGTGTCTATCGTCCCAAAGACGAAGTTATCAACTATCGTTACCAATTTTCGCCAAAGAGGTATATCCACAAACGCGACAGGTTTAAACAAATTATTCATTTATGCATAGTCGTGCTGCTTTCGGGTTAACAAGTGTACAAAAATCATTTCGAGAGCGAATTAGCAATAAATACAGTGTGCACCAATTTCTTCGATTAATCTCAACAATGGTTTTTAATATTTTCTAAGTTTTCTATTTAATTTCATACGTAGTCTTATGAAATAATTGGCTAGGATCTACTATTCTGTTTTTGTGACTTGTAAAAAGGTGTCGAGACGGTCGGGCCGTTTAAATCTCGCGCGGGTTTCGGAGAAATTTTTTCAAATACCAGTGAACTATGTGTGGAAATTTCCTCGAGATGCGCAGCTTTTGTTTGCATGAGAAACTGAAATAATTATTTGAAGAAGAAGTATTTGTATAGTTTCTTCTCTAGTTCTCTAGTTCTCTAGTTTCTATATAAAATTAAATATTTTTAACAGCTTTTAAGCCATATACAACCGTTTACAATAATCAATGAAACTAATTTATTTATACTTGTTTCTTCGTCAGAAAAGTGCCGTGTCAATTTCATCCTCGGAGTATTTTTGTTCGTATTTTGAATCGTATAAACGAAGATACACATTCAAATTAAAATTGCTTTCGAGAAAGATATTGTTAGACTTTATTAAACCTGTTACTGAATCAAGTTTCAGGCAATCGCGTACAGTGTAAATACGTAAAATTTATTATTTATTTAATTGTATGCAATTAATAAAATTTATAGCTCAAATTCAAATCAGTGAAAATATTCCAAGAATTTAAAAATATTGCTCCATCATTTTCTACTTATTAAAACGATCGAGAAAAGAAATAAACGTTGCACATATTTTGCATAAAAGTCGTAGTTATATTTTAGTATAGTATAATGAGTATTATTACTACAAGATAGCGAATCTTTATGCAAAATGAAAATTTCCTACTCCAATTGCAACAAACTGGAATGAAATAGAAATTTATTTTCTTCCTTTCTTTTTTAATACGATTAATAGGTTAAAACTAATTTGCTATAAACACTTTATTATTTTAAATTACACCTACTAATTTTCGTCATAAATGCATAAAATCCGCTGTCTAATTGTTACATTACAGGTCTTAACTTACTTTCCGTTTCTTGATTAAGTTGCATCGCATCAATAAAAGAGTGAGATTGAGATACCGAGATTCTTTCGATAAAACATATTCGGATAATAATTTTTTTTCATTACTGATTTCGAGCGAGCGAGTGGCTGTCGTTGAGCACAGTTGATTGATGAAGCCTTAAATTATCCTACGCTCTTGATCGCACCGTGGCAGAATTTTTTTCGAAATAAAAAAAAACCAACCCTACCGCTGTGAGTATTGGTGTTAGTGCGAAAGTAAATTATTCGTTCAAAATAAAACATTATTGAGTTCGGAGAAAGGGCAGATAACTGTTCATTTTCAGTTTTTGATACTAACTTGTCAGTTACGTTCGTATCGAAATATTAAGTGAATACAGTGTGTTAAGTAAATAATAACAATAATGGTGTATAAATATTACCCCAATACTATCTCATTTCTAATTAATTTACGCTGGTGTGGAAAATTATAAGAGTATAAGACTTCTTTTTGTTTAAACTGTTATACATAACTAGAATGCGGATGTAGGTGGATGTAATTGAAAACAGTAAAAACATTAAAACGATTCATAAGCCATCCATATATGTAAAATAATAATTATATCGATTACTATAGGTACGGAAAGAATTTCAGATACAAATATCATTATTTCATGAAAAGTTAGCGTAATTTAGTTATTCAATTTAAAGCATAGAAACTTAAGCGAACGAAATATAAACTGTCAAAATCGAATTCCTCTATGTAATTGATAAAATTGTTGACAGATAATAATTCGTAATTTGAGAATTGAAGACGCGCGCGCGCGCAGATGTGAACAAGAAATTGACATGAAATTTACACGAGATTTACATTCGTTTACATGAAATCGATCTCGTTAGTTCAATCTTACATTCTTCGCGAATTTTACCCAAGTGCATTTAAGTTAATCCCTAATTAATTTTCTGAAGTTGTTGGGTAATTACGCGCGCGAAAAGTATCTCGGAAGCGACGTTACCGTGGTCTGGTTCACAGGATGATTAGAAAACAAACACCATCTCCTTGGTTAATTACGGACTAGGAAGCGAGTAATTGATAGTTAGATTGCAATGGCCGATGATCCGTGACGATTCATCTGTCAGGCCGTCACGGTCCGAGCTTTCGTCTACGAAATTGGACAATTTCATGAAAGATACGAATCGGTGGATTATATTTGTGAGAACGTGTTCGTTATCGTTACGCGTAATTTCCAGTACTCCCTCGGATTACTGCACACGACACGGTTCCGTGGGCTTGCGCCTGGTAGCTACAATATATATGTATGCATGTATGTATAATAGATAATCGCACATACCAGCTAGATATGCATCGTGCATTGTGTACGCGAATTAAGTGAAAAATGTGATCGAAGGAAATTAATCTTTCACCGCGACTTACGCAAAGGGGGGTTGAATAATACATAACAGGTTTCTGATAAATCGTTGACAATTCAATGGCGATATACATACATACGTCGAGGAGTGTCGTTAACACTTTCGCTACCACTGATGCATGCATTTTCCTGGCCTTTTCGTCGGGTTCTTATTCCTGTCCTGTTTTTGCACTTAGAAAGTAACATTTCCCCGCAATTACACACGCCCGCTCATAGAAGCACCAGAATGTTTGCGATAACGATTGAAAAGTAGCTTTACTTAATCCTCTTCTCTTTGAAATATCTGCTTGCATGATTGTACGGTAGGGTGGACCTTAGCTATACCTACTAGAATTTTTTTCAAGCCGCCCATAAGATAGACAGCTGCATAAGATAGATATTAATTAAACTGTTCAGCTTTCTAAAACAATAGTGAAATGAGACGTTCTAGAGCGTTTTTGTGTTTATTAATCCCATATATCTGTGGTTGTGGAAGGAAGAACGCCGCATGTCACATATTTCCTTTGGTTGATATCTTTAAGGAATTCAATAGTCTTTTATTGTTTTACAATATATTCACCTAGCCAATTTTTTCGTAAACGCATTAAAAATCAGCAGTCTATTTATTACACATTATAACCGTGTACTTATTAAATTAAATAAAAGATTATTTACCATTGTTGTGGCTTATTCGCAATTTATGTAAAATAAAATGATATAGTCCTAGAAAACAGTCTAAAAATTCTTCTTTCTTAATTAGCATACTATTATATTATATTTGAATTATTGAAATGTCACAGAATCATTACTTTCTGGCATTTTGAAAATTTTCGAATTTTACAGGTACCAAACCATAATGAAAATATATTGGGGATTACTTTGCGTGAGTTTGTTATGTATCGGATCCGGAAGAGTGGAAGGACTCCAAAGATGGGGCACTCAGTTTGGGAAAGCTCCTCTCCTCGAGAGATTCTTCTGGAGAACGTTGGACTTTGCTTATCCAGACGAATCAAGCAGACAAATGGCGATGATGAGAGGAGATTTCGTACCAGAAAATGCGTTACCCGTTGGTATCGAAATATGGCGGAATAAACTGTTTGTCACCGTACCAAGATGGCGGAACGGTAAGTTCGCATTGAATGCATACCCTTCCTTTCTTTGCAGCTGAAGGATCTTCCATTAAGTGGTGTCGTTTAAAATTTCGCGATATTTTATTGTTAGATTAGAGTTGTCACTCTTCGACGCGTGGTTAGTTAAGTGTCCCAACAATGTTGTACTGCCATTATTATTAACATTGACTGTGTACCAAGATCAATCAAATGACCGGTTTCACAATTTGTATCTATATAAATAAAAATTAAATGCTGTTCGTTGCGTGTGCGTGTGCGTGGTAAGCACGTCACTCGATGAGAACGGCTGGACCGATTTGGCTAATTTTATTTTTTAAGTGTTCGTAATTGTCCGAATAAGGTTTCCAGGGAAAGAAAAATTGGAAAAGTTGCCCAAGTGTTAAACAGATGTAGCTATACAACATTCATTTCCCCACGAATTGCGATGGTTAACTAACTTTCCGAGGCAATTGTGTGTATCAACTTTTTCTTTATCCTCTGCCGGAGAGAAGCCCAGATAAAAATCTCAAGTAGAAAACCGGAAACTGACACGAACACGCTGCGTAAAACGTGGAAGATCACTGTGGTCGGTGCACGCTTCGAGTCTAGTCTGGCTGGCTTCCGGTATGCGACACAAAGTGCCGAAAACCGCGCGAGCGATTACAATACAGGACTTCCATTTCTCTCTTTACCTCCGCCTTCGCATCGACTAAAATCTAGAAGGGAACTGGCGGATGAATGAGTCTTATTCACTTTTATATTCTCGTATTTCCGATTTCTTCTTTTCTCGGTACTCTAAGCTGATCATAAGCGACGGCGCGCGCCAAGTCATTGTGCATGGAGAACCTCGGTCGACAATGGCCCCAAATATTTCGTATTCCCAAAACTTAAACCTACATATTTTCGAACATGTTTTCCAGATTTTCATTCATTTTCTACTGGAAACTAATTTCATCTATTATACATTCTGAAGAACGGTAATACTGAAAATATTCAATTAACCCTTAGCACTCGAGTGGTGACTCGGGGAGAGTGCCATTATTCAAAATATACAGTGACTCCCACTAATATTCGGACACTCTTAAAAACACCATGACCTCCTCTTTAATATTGAACTATGCGATTTGAACTTTTTTGGGAAGTTAGAGCAATTAGTTCACACTACAGGATGTGGAAAGAAATTTTTTCGTCGTAACGAACGCGTCGAACCTTGCATAGATTGTAGAAATTGATCTTCTCGAATCGGAGATTTATTTTTATGCTGTGCAGTTTGAAATTTAAATTGTTTTTACTGTACGTTTCAAGCCAATGTTCCTTCGCTCTCTCGCCTCTCTCTCTCTCTCTCTCTCTCGAATGATTTCCTCCTCGCTTCCGCTGGTTCTTTTTCACGTTTTTCGCCTTGTTCCGGTTCCGATCTTCCCAGCAGTCCCCTGAAAGTTCTCCAAACGCGTCAAAGCCCGCGGAGGTCGGCATTGTTTTTACGTGAAGGTTTTATTTGCCCGTGGCTTTGTTTGGCTGAGTCTTTCTTCCGACGTCAGCTTCTCCCCAGGCAGAGGATATGAAATATTAAGAGAGAAAAGAAGAAAGAGGTTCCTGTCGCACCGTCCGCGTCCGCGTCCGAGTCCGAGGCAGGATGGATTCGGAACGTTCAATGACTTCCTTCCTGAGCCCAGGAAACGAATTGTTTTACAATTCGGCACGCAATCAAAGCAAAAAACAACTCGATCCGACCTGGTCTTCTGACCTCGGCATGCCATTATCCTAGCCCCCAAAGACCATTCTACTCACTGCGGAACGTGTTGAACTATTGGTCCATCGATTCAATCTTTAAAGATTTCCTCATTTTTCGTAAGGCCACTCTAACATTCTCTGTTTGCTCAAAAATTGAAGCGATCGTACGCGTCGATCGCACGAGACTTATTATTAGATTGCGTGTGTCCGAGTTTCGATAATGTTCCGAATGCGACCACCAATTATCTTCAATTTTTGATCTCGGAACCTTTCTGTTCACCTTTCTTTAGATTAGTTTAGATGATAGTCGCCGGATCAAGACCTGTCTCTCCTCCACTCTACGACGCTGTTCCCCCCCACGCTTCAGTCATCGGCGCCCGGCCACGTGACGCGTTTCGCAGAGAGAGGGTAACTTTTTCCCCTCGATTCGAGTCAATTTCCCTGATCTGCCAACTCTGCTTGGGCTGTCATGCGCCTTTCAAAACTTTGCTTCTATTGTCAGGCAACATATTTCCGATAAAATCGGATTGCGTGTGTCCGAGTTTCGATAATGTGTGACGAATGCGGTCACGCTATTGTAGGATTAGGTGGCGTGCAAATATTCGTTGATAATTTAGGACGTTTACAATGCAGTTTAGTGAACCACCAGTTTGATACCGATAATTTTAGGAATTCCGGCGACTTTGAATTATATATCGCTTGACACAAATCGGGGAGGATCGCCTAGACTCACACCTTATCCAAACTGGGCGCAAAACAAAGCTGGAGCGTGTGGTACTGGCATCACTACTGCTTACAGGTGATTATCATCGAAAAATGTATAATAAACTGTGATAAACAATGAACCATTCAAGTACAAAAATTACCATTCAAGTACAAAATATGATCAGTCAGTTTTACTATTGTAGAATACACGCAGATGCATGCGACAGATTGTGGGTGCTAGATACTGGTACTATAGGCATCGGGAACACAACGGTGCAAGCCTGCCCTTATACCTTAAATGTATTCGATTTGACAACGGATAAAATCTTAAGACAATATAGATTGAGACCTGAAGACATCAATATGGTATATTGTTCTTGAGTCTTGTGCTGAAATTCCGAAAATCCGTCGGATTGTGCTCAAATTTTGCACATAGCCTCATTTTGCATTGGAAACATGTTTCCCAAAAGGGGCTCCATCCCTCCCGCCCTAACACACGTGTAAGGTAGAAAATGTCGTTGAGATAGACACTAGCATGATAAAAAATTTTTTCCAGTCGCTGAATATCCTTTTGGGAGATATGCTTTTAATATAAAATGAGGCTATATGCAAAATTTGATCTTAATCCGATTTGACCGATGTTCGAAGCTTTAGCCGAACCTTCTTCATAACGATAGTTTTACCTTCGAGAATTAATAGAAGATGTATTATTCAGAACACATTCATCGCGAATATCGCGGTGGATTTGGGAAAAGGCGGATGCAACGACGCGTTCGCCTACATGTCCGACGAGTTAGGATACGGACTGATCGTTTACTCCTGGGAGCAAAACAAATCGTGGCGACTTACGCATAGCTATTTCATGCCGGATCCTCTAGCCGGTGATTACAATATCGGCGGTTTGAATTTCCAATGGGGAGAAGAAGGGATTTTCGGCATGACTCTGTCCCCCATCAACGTGAATGGATACAGGACTCTGTTTTTCCATCCTCTCAGCAGCAGAAGAGAGTTTGCGGTCTCTACGCGGATTCTCAGGGATGAGCAATTGTCTCAGAATAGCTACCACGAATTCCAGGTGAGGTCAAGGGTAAACTTTCCCTTTCGTAACCTGAAACTTTTTGCCTTTCTCCTATATAAATTTTTGCGTTTTCCCTATGTGTTATCCAGTAGATTTCGACGAGAAGATGTGAGAAATTCAATTTCGATCCTGGAAGATCAATGGTTCAAAAATTATAAATTTTTAAAGTTGAACGATTTGCAGTGTTTTTGGCAGGTTAGCGCCACCATGTTGCGTGTATTGACATTGACGCTCCCCCTAACCACTAACCAACTAATTATCGGCATTACCGATACTATTTTTTATACCATGGATCGATAGGGTACCAAATTCCGAGTATAAAAGTGTTGACCTTCATATGTCCTAAACCGAATAGTTAACGAGATATTATCCAAAGAAGAAAGAAAATTGTTTCGATAATATCTCGTTAACTATTAGATTTAGGACATATGAAGGTCAACACTTTTATACTCAGAATTTGATACTCTATCGAGATCTATGGTATAAAAAAAATAGGATATTCCATTGAAAAAAATGAAGGTGACCTTCATATCTCTAAAAAAAGTTACATAAAAACAAAAATCTTTTTGGTATCGTATGAGCCCCATTTTACCATTCAACTTTGTCCTTCAGACATTTGACGTATCATTAAAAACAACAAAGATATTTTTAAGGTGGTCAAGTTAGGTGAAATACCCTGTATATTTACTGCGATAAATATCAGTAGATAGGAATAACTTTTCATCCCGATATCGGATTAAGATTAAATATCGATACGAGAAAGTTTATTTTAGGTCAAATGTCACGGAATTTATCGACCCAGACCACTGCACTGTGTGACAGAGAAAGTTGGTAGTCCCCTCAATTCGAGTCAATTCCTCTGATCTAGCGACACTTGTCTGAAGTGGCTATACATGTCTTGTTTCAAAATGTCTTCCAGTATTTTAGATTTCATTATTATTCTTAACACTGTTAGGTCCTCCCAGAAAGAGGAGCACTCGGGCATTGTACCTCTTCCGCAATGGACGAAAATGGCCTACAATTCTTTAATTTGATCGATCAAAACGCAGTTGGCTGTTGGAACTCTTTATTACCATATGGTCCTCAGAATCATGCAGTTGTTGTAAGACACGACGAAGCTCTGATATTCCCAGCGGACGTCAAGGTAAGTTTTTGGAAAATCATTCATTTATTCTTCATACTACTGCATTTCAATTCTAAATGCAAGGTTCACATTTAAATAGACTGCAGACTTTTCTGCAAGATTGTATTATGTAGTTTGTAAATGAAACGAAGTCTTCATTTCCCCCCTTAAAAATAGTTCATAGATTGCGTTTTACTTGTCTCGGAATACTGAAAATTTGTGGTCTAATTAGAAATATATACGAATAGTTGTAACAGCACGGGCCCCGAGGGTTTTTCTTAGATCAAGACATTACTGTCAGTATGAATGTGACTATAGTCTGAACCGAAATTGATTAAAAATCTTGATTATTCGCAAAATGGCGTTTTCAACTGAAATTACTGTTTTCTTAAATATTTATCATTTTTAAAAGATTTAAAAAATTCTAATTGGGACAATAATAGTTTTTCTTAGATCAAGACATTACTCTGTAGTAATATATTGTACTTTAATTTCGACCGATGAGTTAAAAAAAAAGCATTGATATTATTTTTAGATAAGAGGGGGATTATTATGGATCATATCAGACAGAATGCCAGTCTTTCTGATGTCTACTCTGAATTACACCGACGTGAACTTCAGAATATTGACAGTACCTGTTAGAGAGGCGATTACAGGCACCGTTTGCGAAAACGCTCCTTGGGGATACATCAGCAACTCCATTTGGTGGGAGAAATGAGTTTCGTTAATAAACTTACCGAAAATATTTGATTTGCAATTGCGAATTAAAAGTTAGTCAAACAAACGTTCGAATTGCAAAAATGTTCTACAACTAATGCACTATAAGAACTTTGTAAATCAAAATTTACAACAATATCACGACATTCTTAGAATATAATTATACATACCGAACTACGTAGCACCATTTAATCCACTACCTCCTTCTGAGCTTCTGTAAGTTTACGTTTTCTATTTATCAATATGAAGTATGCAATAGTATTAAAAAAAAGGTCATTAATCGTAGTTTTGCCACTTGGTTCAAATTTTTAATACAGTAGTTTGCTAATTCATTCAGCAATGTGCAAAATGGAGATGCGTAGATTCTGTTGCTTGCAAAACCAAATCTAATAATTGTGTACTAACAATGCAGCGCTATGTTCACGATGCTATTCACTAGAATATCGTAAAAATTCAGTAAAATAGAAATTGGCTTCGAATTCATTATTCGTAAAAGAATTGCACGAGAAAAGTAGCTCTTTGGACTTTATTAATAAATCTTCTAAAGTAGAGTAAATGCTTCATGTACACTTGTAGTAATATATGTATCGCTTATGCTTTCTGGTAGTGACTAATGATAATGAATTCGTAACAATGATATGATCTTACGAACAAACATACAGGGTGTCCCGAAAATACATTCTCGAAAGGGCTGATTCCTGAGGTCATTCGAAGTATCCTTTTCCTTTGCGAGGATATTATCAAATGACACATCGTCGATACAATTCGGTTCAAGGGCATTTTTGACTATCTTATCCGGCCGTACCCTTTCTTTTAAACAATTAGTGAACTTTGAGCGCTGATATCTCGGAAACTATGCAAGATAGCGAAAAGCTGAATCGAGTCAATCTTATGGCACATTTTGTCAGCTTTAATTTTGTATAGAATAGTCTTATCGCTAAGACGCATAGGTTCCGGGATATACCAACCTATCCGGGATTAGTCCAACATTTTTGGGGCAGCCTGTATAAATCTGCTAAAATGACATTCCGAAATAAATTTATATTTTTTATTCAGGAAGAAGTAAACAGCGAAATTTCGTTATGGCGTCCGGCCCAACACGTCGATAGAACCGTCCGCCTTTCATGGGGCTTGCTTGCTGTAGGTATAACGAAAGCTCCAATTCTAATTTTTAATAACCTCTAAAGTAGAATATGTTGTCGAACATTGAAAATAAAGAAAGAATCAGGAAGCAGTAGCCCGTTCCTTCCACCTACCTTCTTTCAGTTCATTAGGCTCAATCAAACATACTTGTTGCCAATTTACCGGCCGCGTAGGATAGTAATTAGTCGTTCCAGCAAATAAATTCCGATCGTGAGAGAACACGTAATGTAATCACACGTGCCGACCGAGTTTCCTAGATCTATACACGCAGTAATTCCAGCTCTTACGATTCTCTAAATGAGACGAGAGTCGACGGTGGCCAGTAAAAACCATTTCAGGAAGAAACTCGCCGCATTTCGCTTTCGTAGCTATTCCGCGTCGTTCATAGTTTCCACAGAAGCCATTACCGCGACCCATTATAGTCAACGAATCTCACGGTCATTATAAAACAGATTTATATTGCTTTTAATCGAACATATTTTCACCGGTTTTCCCATTTCTGGCGACACAATGCTTTTCCCTCGAGCATTTCACTCTTGCTCTCTCCATTTTGTGGTTGGCTTTGTGACTGATGAAGTCTGACAGTAGCTATTCCACACTCCGAGGGAGCACTGTAATCCTGTGGCAAAAAGTATTTTCTTCAAGTTGAATCGGATTAGTTGAGTTCTTTTCTGTTGACATGCTAGAAATATTAGTTTACTAAATAAGTAAAAAAGTTTTGGAAAAAGTGAAAGACACTTTCACAAACTTTTTCAATCTGAACCCGTGATGGAATTTTAAACCTTTGCGATCGAGGCCTTTTTCGCGCGGGCGAACCAGCAACTCGAGACGATTTCAGCAATATTAGGGAAGCGTTTTACACGTTGGAAACCGTTTTAAACACCGTCCAGGATGAGGAGGACGCGTTAACGGTGATGCATTTAGGTTAATTCGTCCGGTGTGAAAATGGTGAACGAGTTGGCGTGAATCGGCCAGCCCCGCGGAGCCAGATGGTCCAGGCATGGCCCATTAGTTTGACCCTTGTTTCCGATAATTTGAAGGCGACCGACCATTTCGTGCTCTGATATACGATCGGATATCGCTTTCTCCCTCCTCTGAAAATTATCCGTTTCACGCCGACGCGACGCGACGCCCGTAAAATATGGCCACGCGCCTCCCTCGTGTCTCGGGATAACAGCCTAGAACCGCCGCGCCGCGCCGTCTGCGTCCGTAGCAATTAGTAGAATATTCTGCTAGACTCTATTCTCGATACAACGATACCCACCCTGCTACTCAACATACGTCCCGAACGCGGCACAGTGGGCTAAACCGATGAACTTTGTGTCAAAATGAAAGAACTTTTCTTTAAATTAAAGCTGAAATATTGCAGAATATGGGAAACGTTTTAATTTAAAAAACTCATCGCTCTCTCTCTCTCTCTCTCTCTCTCTATCTCATTTTTATCGAAAGTTCTTTCATTTTGACACAAAATTCATCGGTTTACTCCACTATACGCAGTGGCGCGCCGCACACAAAAGCAAATTAGAAACCAGTACTGGCTCCTCCAGTACTCAATACATACATATTAACATAAAAATATCTTCTAAACTAATAATTTTTCGCCATAAGTGATTTAGTACTTTCATGTTGGGAATAACGAGTAGTGCATTAAAAAATATACAGTTCCATTTAAGAAAACAAAGCTGACCTTCATATGACCTCTACCTGTCGCCACAGAAAAAAGATATCTACGTCGGAAAGTGTGCTCCCTGATGTTTAACTGTTTAATTTTTGTGTGGAACATTTTTTAATATCATCAACAGTTTCGGAGATATATCCGACTGGGTCGATTTAAACGGGACACCCTGTATAAATGCGTGAAGTGTCCTATTTTTTCCAGCATTGTACACGATCTAATCCCCACATGCTGTACCCTGTAATTCTCCGCAACCATTCCAATGTTGCACTGAATCGCGAAACTGCCGAACGTGTGTCGGAGATTGGATTAGAAACTTGGGAATGCAAAAAGGCTAGAGTTGCAAAAGGAAATATAAACAAGGTCTACGAAGCCGAAAGTAGCTACGCGTGGAACGTGTAACGAGTATCTCGTCGATGTCGACGTAGTTCGTCTTCGAAACCCGTAATTACCGGTTTGCCGGTGAAAGAACCGGAGCTCGGTGAGTAGCCACCTTTTTTAAAAAGGTGCTAAAGCGTGCCGCGAGCGCTGCGATAGGTGTTAATTTAAAACAAACCAAAGGAGCACAGCTATTCCGAGTTCCGAGAGCTAGGATCACCGCCTACCATCCCGTGAACCTGGGGCACATATTTCGGTAACGTACCGGGCAAACAGTCCACGGAACTCTGAACAAAATGGTATGATACTTCCAGGAATAATGAATTATTCAAACATCGTTGACTATGGATGTTTGCGCGTAAGAGAAATGCAGGCAACGTGCATTGTAACTCGATCACAAAATATTATATCTAGGGTAAATGTACCTATTACATACTGCGGATGTACGTTTTACTGTAGTAGCTATCCTATGACAATATCTTTCTTCATCTTGTATTTTACAAGAGAACATTTGAGGTACTTACTTATAACTAGACTCCGGAGTTTTATACAATTAAAACGGACTGAAAAGTATAAAATAATTTTTCCTAGCCCCATACAGGTTCCTGACCCAATACAGATTGTGAATTTTGAATAGCTATGAAAATACTTGTAAGATTTAAAACGAAATGAATAGTTCACCTAAGTCACTAACAATTTTATTGCACTGCAAATGATATGAACTGTTGTGTTAGTTAAATAGTAGTAAATAATAAACTGTAGTTAAATAGAAATGTGCCTAGCGTATTAACAATTGTAATAGCTTGAAAATAAGGTACATACCAGTATCATTAATTTTCTCTGATGTTTCCACGCTATTTTGTATTTCACAATGTTTATTAACAATGTACATAGTACTTTTTTGAGAATGCGTCTAATTGTTACCTTCTACTTCTACGAACGATTAACGGAAAACGGAGAACTATACTTAATTGAACAAGTTTATAATTTTTTGCTATGAATGCGACTATATAATCTTACTTTGATCATAATATAATATGAAGGTGAAACGCAATAGAATAATAGAATGTACTATAATAGAATATGATTGATTTATTTTGATCACTATCAAAAGGTCAGATTCTTTCATTTTCATTGTTTGTTACGCGTTACGCATGAAGTAGCTCGCTTACGGATATCTACGCGTCACATTTCCATGAACGATAGTGATCAACAATATGTCATTATTTGCACAATAAACTATTAAGGGTAATGTATCGTTATCAAAACATAATCGATCTTATACGTATTCTCCGACCTTGAATGACCTTCAATAATTATAGTCACTGAATTGCTAATGAAAACAACTATCACCGTGAGTGTTTAACCCTCATCCGCCTCTCATTTCACAAATTGACGCAGTGGTAAAAGATCGATGAAATAACAAAATGACATGAAAACAACAACTTTTATGACACCGTGTGAGCTCCATTAAATCGTATAACTTTGTCCTCAAGACATTTAATGTATCTTTGAAAACAACAAAGAATTAAAAGATATTACTTTATTTTATTAAATAAAATTCATATGTGTGGGTTAACTAATCTTAAAAATAAAGGTACCATCGAATATTTGTGGACAATAATGTATTAAAATAACCAAATTGTTGGTACAATCGTCTAGGAAAGTAATATAACTATTGCAATTTGTGGGGAAATGAATACAACTGTGTGTCCTATGAACATATAAACAAACCTATGAAAAAATCAGAAATATGTTTTTACAATAACCGAGACAATTATATTACATAATCATCAGACTGCGGATCTTTATGCAAAATAAAAATGTTCTAAATTGATTGTGGGGAGCAGGAATAAAATAAAAATTGATTTCATCCCTTAATGGCTTTGTTACATTAAAAAGAACAGTACGATATCCTTAAATTTTTCTAATCCTTTACTGTTCCCAATCAATTTCTTCGTAAATGTCAAATCAAACCAAATTCTTACCAAATCAAATTCTTCATAGTTTACCGATTCTTAATGTATTTAAAAAATCTAAATTGCTCGATTAGCTCTGCTTCGTGATAAAACAGAAGTGTGAAATCATTTCTAATCTTCACCACAATCTTCGCATGTAATTTGACCGTTAACAAGACAGCTCTTAAGCTCATTAAAGATTTGCTTTATCACGATCGATACAATGTGCCAAGAGGTCTGTTTTCCAAATTGAAAACAACGGCGATATCGAGACCACCGATCTTCTGCTCGCCCTTTAATCGCCACTAAGGCGCGAACCATCGCGATCTACGATCTATCGATCGCTGGAATTAGCATTCTAGGCATGAATCTTTTCCTGAATCTGCGCCATCGACATCTTTTCAAGTAATTTGCGGTCTATGCTAAAAGCCTGATGCAATCTACCGTGATATACGATCACGCGCTAATTTTTAGGCCGGAATACGATACCCTCGTTATTCCAAAGGATTTCTGTTCCCGTGACTTATGGAATTCTAAAGAAGGTAACTCATGCTTCGATCGTACTTTATTTTAATATTATTCCTAATTTATCATGAAATAATAATACGTGTAAACATTTTATGGAAGAATAAGATGTGTTCTAAATAGAAGATCAAATTAGTGGCCCTCAAAACCTAATACATACAACATAAGCATCAATGCGAAAAATAAGCACGTGCCCAGGGCCCTAGGGCATCGGAAGATTTTAAATCTTCAACGTAGTAATAATATTTCTAAGTGTTTATGTTCATGTGCGTGTGTGTGAGAGTAGGAAGAACGAGAAAATTGTAAACTTTTGTAAAAATCACTTTTCGGTTAAATTATCGAAAATGCTCAAGAAAACGTAGCGTTGGAGCAGCGTCGCCAGATTAAGACTTACAATGTCCCCACTCTACCTTCCCCTTCTACGAGTTTAGCGAGAGAGTTAACCCTTAGCACTCGAGTGGTAACTCTGAGTCTGTTTGTTTGATGACAAGAGTAAAGTGCCCTTTATATCGTTGTGCTGGAGAAATCGGAAGTTGTGCTGACTTGTACTAGGTTAGCATTATCTACTCTAATACGAGGTCGCAACTCTTATAATTCAATCGAATCGTTTAAGGGTGCGCCGGAGTGAAAATATCACTATTTCCGCTCGCCAATCAGCGACAGAGAAGCAGATATGTTTCTCGCAGGAAAGACACTGACAGAGAATATGAAACAGCTTGATTTTTCATCACCCTGTCGGGCTGCATTTAGCGAAGAAGCAATATTTTTTTATGCTCTTTGTGTTGAAATATTCTCTGCATTATTGCGCGGGGTCTCGTACAGAGCCCTTTTTTGCAATTTGGCTCTTGGAACATTATAAACAACAGAAGTGTACGTTTTTATAGAAGAAATGTTTTTCTGAACACTTCTTCCAAAAAAGGGCTCTGTACGCTAACCCGCAATAATACAGAGAGTATTCCAACACAAAGAGCATTTGGAAAAATCACAGTTGTTTATTCACTCACTACTTGTTGGGAGGATGAAAAGCTGCGTTGGAGTCCTGAAATCAAAACATAAAACAAAAAAACATTAAAATCAATTCATACAAATCCATTGGCATATACGAAGATTTTAATTTAAATGCTATTTAAATGATTCACGAAATAAAAAGTGAAGGCTGTACAATTTTTCATTAACACTTTAAAAGGAAGTGTTCAATAATAATGATTAACTGTTAAGATATCTTGGTACTTACATTCTCTCCCCCTTGAAGAAAGCATGACACGTTGCTCTCGATCTCAGCTACCGAGGTCGCCTTGAGTCATCAAGATAGGTAGCATTAGGCATCCACGAAAGCAGGCTCAAAATATTTTATACCCTTAGTGCTCTGTAACAGAAAGAATAAATTCATTTAATTTAAATCGAACGACCGTCGCGGACTAAATCCGAGTTAGTACAAAATAAATAATTCAAGTTGAATATTTCATTTATTAATCGTTCATGAACGGTTTGAAAAAACGACATTCATTAACACAGTTTAATTGTACAGGTAATTGGTACTCACGCTCACGTCCTCTCCTGCTTGAAGAAAGCACAACACGCCTACGTCTCTATTTCGATTATACATATGATTCACTATCTGCCTTTTTATTACAAAATTACCTTGCTTCCCAAAAACCAACAAAATATGTACAATTGACCGTCACGATACAGGAGTAAATCCGAATTATGTAATACGAAATAAATAATTTCAGTTGAATATTTATTTATTGTTCATTAATGTTTTGAAAAAAGATGTTCAATAACACAGTTTAATTGGAAATTTAAGATTATTCGTACTCACGCTCTCCTCCTCTCCTCCTTGTACTATAGAAAGTACCACACGACGCGACGCTGCATCTTGATTTCGATAATCGAATATATCGAATAATATCGATCTCAGCTAGCATTACCGGCTCTGGATCGAATCTGTAACAGAAAATCAAATTCATTTGTTTCAATTATTCAACACAGTCAGACTAAATCCAAATCAACAATAAATAAATATAATTCAATTTTAATAGAAAATTAAATTATTTTGAACGGAAAGTATAAATTATAACCTTGATTTCTATCGCACGACACGAATTCAAATACAATTGATCGTCAAGACACAGGAGTACATCCGAATTAATAGAAAATTAATCATTCAAGTTGAATATTTATTTATTGTTCATTAATGGTTTAATAGCAGGTTTAATGATGGCTTAAAAGATGATTAACCCTTTGCCTCACGGTTTCAGTTCCGAGAGCGCGTACCGTAAACAACAACAAGGTCAGTCACATGTCGAGTCCTTTTCGGTTTAGCTAATTGTAAGCTTCTAATTTGTGAAATCGCGCATGTTTTTCGATATGTATAAATACATATTCAAGGTATAACTAATTTTATTTTGCAAGATGTTTTTTGTTTCCAGTCATTTTGACTAATCGGTAGTTTATCGTGTGTAGCCAAACGACGTACCACACGTCTGTCACGCGTGTTGTTTACATTTGCTCGATCGACGTACTACGTTCCTCACGCGTGTTGTTTACGTTTGGCCCGATCGACGTACCACGTTTCTCACACGATATTGTAGGTGAAAGAGTTAACAACAGTACAGTATAACTGGAAAAATAATTTTTACTCACGCTCACGTCCTCTCCTGCTTGAAGAAAGTGCGCCATGACGCTACGACAGACGACGAGACGACACGCTTTCGATTATAATTATCGAAAGCATCGAGTAGTATCGATCTAGGCAATGAATATATAGTCTTTCGGTCGATGGATTTTTTTCCCGCGGAATCTGTAACAGAAAGAACAAATTCATTCATTACAATTGACAAACAGTCGGAAACTAAATCAGAATTAATAATAAATAAACAATTCAATTTGAATAGAAAATCAAAATTAATTTGAACGAAAATTAAACTAACTCGATTTCTATGGAACGACACGAATTCAAATACAAATGATCGTCGCGAGTCGCGACACAAGAGTAGATTATCGCGAGAAGGTAACACGATTCAAGAATAAGTTTAAATCAGTAAAAACTAAATAGCTCGCTTGAATACAGAATTAATTTTTTAAAGATTGTGGTAAATAATCTTGATTTCTACCTCTGCTTTGCGTCGTATATTTTCTGCGTCTCGGTCACGAACGTATTATTATAAAAAGTGTGAAAAATCTAAATTAATTCAGTTTTGTAATTTTTATAAAACAATATATATCCGATACATTTTGTACCCGGTACGGTTAGTCTTAAAGTATGTAAAACTATTGTTGTATTTCTTTAATGATTCGAGTAATAAACCAAAACTGATTTTACTGTATTTCGTATTTTTATAATTCATTCTTCATAAATACTATTTCTACCATTCAAAAATACGCGCCATATACATGTGCCTATACCTTCTGTGCTTATGGCGCTGCGATCTGTACCATAGAAAATTATAATTTAGAAAGGTGTCTTACTATAAACAATGCTGTTCATGTTGAAAGTGTAAGGTGCAAGCAGGTGCAAGGTGCAACGTGCAACAACAGCAATTTTAGTTGACGGTTATTCCTGGTTATTCCTGTGTCCACGTAAATGTCATATGTTTGTACTGACGTCTGATCTTGAAAGTATTAATTAGTGTGACAAGGAAAAAGCAATCACCTAACATGACTTCGCCTGCAGCACCAAAGGTATTTGAAATTGGAGAAAGATCATACTTTTATTATACGAAAATATGTTAGATGTTCCATCAACTTTTCTATTATGGTCGTATGAACCGTGATACATGTTGAATTATATTTTAAATAGAGTATTATTCGTTGTATTAACATTTAACTGTTAAGGTTTTATATACTTTAATGCTGTCGAATTAAATTGAATTGAATAATTATGTTACATATTTTATTTTCAGGCTGCAGTTGCGCAATCTATACAAGAATATAGTATACGAGTACCAAAGTATGTAATACTGTTTATTAAAAATCTTAATAAATTATTCCTAAGTAATTATTGTATTATAAATCGTAAATTTGTTTGAAATACTTTCACATTTTCCCGTTTACGAAAAAGTAAAAATTTTCTATTTTTGCATACATATATATATGACAGAAAAGTTCCAGTGGATTTATAACCGTTTTCTTAGAACAGAAAAGTTAAAAGTCAAAAAATAACCGTTATATCAGAACTAATTGAAAATTTTAACAGTTTCCTTCAAGCCCTGATTAAAATATCTTCTTAAGATCATTGAATGACATCATGTTTTTGTAGAAATAACAAAAAGAAGCACAATGTCATGCGTTTTAATGCGACGTTGAATGTTGACTTTTCGAAATGGTCACAAGTGAAGATGGAACGTGAGAACAACATGAAAGAATATAAAGGAGTAGAAGAGGAAATGCCAAAATTTGGAGCAGGATCAGAATTTGGACGAGATGCGAGAGAAGAAGCAAGAAGAAAAAAGTTTGGTATCACTAGTAGGAAATACAAGCCAGAGGATCAACCATGGATCCTTAAATCTGGTGGAAAAACTGGAAAAAAATTTAAAGGCATAAGAGAGGGAGGTGTAAGCGAAAATGCCGCTTACTATGTTTTTACACATGCGGCTGATGGAGCCATAGAAGCTTTTCCATTGCACGAGTGGTAAGATATATTTTATTTTGCAACGGCAGTTGTTCGGTAATATGTAGAACAGAGATCTCTATTTCCCGTGTATCTAAATACATGGGTACACATGTAGTAAACGAATCAGGGTCTCATTCCGTATAATTTTTAATACCCGTGTATTTCTGTTTCACGGGTACACTTGGCACGTGAAAACGGATTTTTTCAGACAGATTAATCTTTTATTTAGCGTTTTTGACTACTAAAAAACCCCATCTTTGCATTATTGAGAACTGAGAAGGCACATCGTGCACCCTTGCAATCCTTGGAAAAACGAGTCTATCTCTTAATTCCTTACTACACGGTTCACGTGCCACGTGTACACCCGTATTTTAGTACCCGTTTAAAACCACGATCTCTAATGTAGAATGAAAAATTCTTTTGTTTAGGTATAACTTCCAACCTATTCAGAGGTATAAGGCATTAAGTGCAGAAGAAGCAGAACAAGAATTTAGTCGCAGAAATAAAGTAATGAATTATTTTCAACTAATGTTGCGAAAGAGACTTAGAAATGACGAAGAAGGTGCAGACGATGATGAAATAATGGAAGGTGGTAAGGGTAAGAAACCAGGTAAAAAGGAGAAAGATTTGAAAATATCTGAGATGGATGAATGGATGGACACTGATGACGATGACTCTCTTAGTGATGATGAAGAAACTAAGAAAAAGTCTGATGACGAAGAAGATAACAAGAAGAAGAAAAAAGGCAAGGGTAAGGGTAAGTATCAAATACATCTCACTCTACTATTAGCCAGTGTTTTTCTAGTAATCAATATTGAAACATTAGAATAAAATTATAAATTTTATTTTCCCTTCTACGACATTCTTGGGGACAAAGATGTTTTAATCACTGTAACTGTAAAGAAAATGGTACGGCAAGGGGTTAACACTAAACATACCGAGCTATAAACGTTAACAGGCACATGTTGCCTTATAAAAATGACAAGATTTAATGTATTTATATTTTACATGGTTCTTATTGCAATACGTGTTGTAATAAAGATATTTATTAAATCATTTCTTATGAAAGCATCTTTATAATCTCAATAATTGCAAAATAAAAAATCTTAAAAATAAAAAAAATATATATAGCATTCCATTTAAAAAGTTGAAGGTCATCCTCATTTCTAAAATAATAGTGTAAACTGTAAACACGAAAAAATTACATACGCCATTGCGTTTGAACACCTTGTATGATTTTGTTCAGAAAGGTATAACTGTAATTTAAGACAAATGATTTGTAATGCTGATATTTATTACTATAAACAAATTACAAACATTACACGTTTCAGTTTGACCAAGTTACTGTATTACTATAGAAGTGTGTATATTAGTTGTGTCTCAGAAAAAGAAACGAAAACAAAAAGATGAAGATTCAGAAGCGTTCGAAGAAAGTGATGACGGCGACGAAGAAGGCCGAGAGTGTGATTACATTTCTGATTCCTCGGATTCTGGATCAGAATTGGAACAGCAAAAAGAAATTAAGTCCGTTGCAGAAGAAGATGGATTAAGGAAATTACTTGCATCCGACGAAGAAGAAGATGATGAAGAGCAGGCAGACAAAAAAGAGGGCGATGAAGATAAAGATGAGGAGGATGAACACAAAGAAAAAGAGGATAAGGTAAATATATATTATTTGTATTATTAATTATAACATGAAAGTATCGTTTCTTTCTTTTTAATATTTTAGGATAAGGATAAGAATAGTAAAGACTCCGAGAAGAAAAAAGATAAGAAGAAGAAGAAAAAGCTTTCTAAGAAAAAAGACCTGAAGAAGGCATCAGGAAAGGATTCGTCTAGTGACTTTTCCAGTGATTCAGGTTCGGAATCTGATACAGCTAAAGAAAAAGACAATAAGAAATCGAATAGTGCACACAGCTCCAGATCCGCAACACCCACTCCTGTAGTGGCAGGAATGTCTGACCCCTTAAAGAGAAAGCAATCTGGTTCTCCAGATTTGTCGCAATCGAAAAAATTGAAATTGGATAATTTCAATCTGGTACCAGTGAGTTCTTATATACCAGGAGCTAGGTATGTGTTCTATTTATTTTGTTACTTACGTTAAGTTATGAGTAGACTTAGGATCTTTATGCAAAATAATTTCTTCCTGTCTTTAACAATTTTATAATAGTAAATTGAAAATAGCATATGGACGTTCTTAAATCGTCTTAATGTTTTTACTGTTTTAAATTAAATCCATCTATTTTCCTCATAAATGCACAAAATCCGCAATCTAGTTATGAACACGAAACTATGATCATGAGGCATAAGACGAATCTAGTTAAAGATAAATCTATTCAGTCGAAATGCTGTAGTTTTCGAAAAATCTATCTTTCTTTTATTAATGAATGTAATTTGAATACAATTCTGTTTTTGTTCGTTAGAATTTTAATACGTGAAAAATATGATAAAAATTAAATTCGACCGTACAGTATTAAATTTGTCTAAATTTGACGGCAATCTAATTTTTTTACATAATGTATAATATTTAGATATAAGCACAAGTTTCATTTCTTTGTTTACAGCGAATCTGGAATAACAGAAGATGCTGTCAGACGTTATCTTATGCGTAAACCAATGACAACAACAGAACTTTTGCAGAAGTTCAAATCGAAAAAGACTGGTCTTACATCTGAACAATTAGTTAATGTGATGACTCAAATACTGAAGAAAATTAATCCTACCAAACAGACAATCAAGAATAAAATGTATTTGTCTATAAAAACACAGTCGAACTGATATTAGTGAAATTGTTTAGTATTTTACTTCAATAGTTATTTTATCGGAGACGAAATAAATATTGAAGTATACGATAAAAGACTTTGCAACTTGTAAAATAATAAAATAATTTGTTTAACAATGCAACTGTAATTATTTTGTATATTTTATTTTATATACAATACTTACGTGTATTATGTCTTGTTGAGTTCCTGTAAATCTATGAATACAAAAACCATAAATAGACAGCGGATCTTTATGCTAAATAAATATTTTCTACCTGGATTGCAACAACCTGGAGTGAAATAGAAATTTATTTTGTCTCTTAATACGTTTAATAGGTTGAAAATAATATAACAGTATATTTAAATTCTTCTAATTTGTTTACAGTTACACTCATTTTTGTTTAACTGCATAAAATCCACTGTCTAACCATTAAATACACTAATAAAACTTGTATAAAAAATATGACGTATCTTGTTTGTGTGAGCAATGAAAAAGAATATAAAATGTCACAAATGAAATATGCAGTATGTTCTAGTTAACAAATTAAAGATGCAAAATGTTTTTAATATTTAAATTGAAAGAAAATAGTACAAGGAATGAAATTTTCTAAAGAAGAATTTATATTACTGGTTTAAGAATTGAATTTTCAAAAAACAATTTTTTAAATGGAACTATAATTAATAGAAAATTGTCTACGTCTTAGCTTCAACAATTGTCAATTGTTTTTATCGATTTGTAATGAAATGTTTTCGAATGTCTACGTTTTATAAATTAGAAGGAATTGTCTGTGAACGAGACTCTCAAAATGGATTTTTCGTTATAAACTATACTTCTTTACTTTACGGTCTTAATCATTTTATAAATACACGATCAAATGAAACGACATTTAAAATAACTCAACTATAAAATAAATATAGAGCATACACTCATTTTTTTGGAGAGATAAATGTAAATAGAAAAGTTGTTACATAGATTTGAATTTATATTTAGAAAGAATTTTGATGTTTCTATTAAATACACATTTCTTTTTCTTTTCTTTCGTCTGCAATACAACTTATTTGAATGATAACAGAATAAAACATCTGTATAGCAGATCGAATTACTGAAATGTCGTTATCCACCGCATAAGATTAATTAAATATGTGTTATTGTGCAAGTTATTTGTAATGTTTGAACTCTTTTTAACTTATCTATTGAGGCTTCACAAAAATATATGGCAATTAATAGTTGTGATATAGATAGTTCAGTGTCACTTTGAATTCTTGGAAAGCTTGCTATGAATGATAGTTAGCATTCGATCTTGTTCATCCTCTATGTATAGTCTCTTATCCTTGTCGGATATATGTACATATAAGACGTGTGTGATTGGGCAAGAACTAAAAAATGATAATCATCCGATGAAAACCGTTTTTAAGCCTTGAAATTCTCTATTAATACGAATAAATTTTTCAAGTTTCAAAGCAATTCTACATGTATTTAATAATAAATTCGATTTTGTTGTAAACAATCGATTGAATATCGATCGCTTGTTATGTAGATTCACAATATGAGATTTGAATATGAATCAGAGCGATTGTGTCTGTTGTTAAGTCACGTGTCTTAGGAAAGTTGGAGCCTGTAGATAATTAAATGGCTACGAGCTTATCAGTGATGTAGTAATACTTTTGCTTTGACCCCTTTGACCTGTGTAACATCAAAACAGCAATATAGGAGCATCACATTCAAAGTAAAAGTCAACGCGCCGCATCATCGGAAGCCAGTTTCTTGCTACGTTACTGTGTATTTCCTATAAAATCGTGAATACAACGAATTCTACACCGCCACTATACCCTTTAAAACATTGTTTATTCTACTTAATGAAGATACTATGAGGATTTTGCGATTACGCAAGTGTGAATTTAGTACACGCGCTTTGTCAACAGTATGTACAACTACATTCGTTAATATAAATACTAGTATAAAGAAACATTAAAACATTCGAAAAAGTTTACTAAAATGAAATTGGAAACACTGAAATTTCGAGTTGCATAAAAACTTCAACAACCAGATTGGCATTTTAACACTAAACCACCTACCATTGCCGGTCAAATGACCGGTCTTACATTTTTAATTTTATAATTACTGAAATTATGACGTTGCTTACATGGAAAATGATTCGATAAATTTCTTTATCCAAGCACATATTGCAATCAAAGTTGCACGAAATTTAAATAAATAGAGCCTTGTCATTTTTATCAGCTAAAACATTTTAATCGGTTTTAATTTTCAGTGCTCGGTAGTTTCAGTGTTAATACTTACATTTTACCAATTATGTAACACTAAATATGAATTTCGATGTCCACATCAGAATTCAAATTGCATGTATGCAAATTGAGTTAGACTAATATAATTATACGGCAAAGTGTAAATATAACAAAGAAGTTAACATTTCGTCAATCATATAATTAACCCTTTGCACTCGGAAATATTTTAACTCGAAAATTAAACATTTCTTCCGACCTAGAATATTTCCATTCCCCATGATCTTTTAAATTTTATGGATATGAAATTGGTATAATACCTCATACAATGCCTAAATGTTTGGTAATTGTAAAGTGTAAACAATATTTCGAATGCACCATTCGAGTGCTAAGGGTTAAATTTTAATAAAAAGTGATTCTAATCCACTTTAACATTATCCTAATATTGCCCTTCTAGTATCGATTGTCCCGTTCGTATCTTTTACGATAAAAAAAAATGTACATTATCTTTTAAACGATAACGAAAGAGAAATTTAAATTTAAACGACGAATTAAAATTTTTGAAGCAATTCTATAGAAGTTATTTCCGTAAATAGCTTGCAAAGTGTTACAGAATTACGATGATTAATTTGAAGTTATTCTTGCAGGACCTTAAGGGTAAAATAATCGCGATCAGAAGGGAGGATCAGTCAGTATGGGAACGAAGAGCACCGTTAGCCCCTGCGAATGTTCGTCGATTAATTAGAGCAGGAGTGAAAGTGATCGTGCAGCCGAGCAACAGAAGGGCTTACCCTGCGCAATCGTATCAAGCAGCAGGTGCTATACTACAAGAAGACATTAGCTCTGCCTCTGTGATATTCGGAGTGAAACAAGTCCCTGTGGATCAGCTTATATCCAACAAAACTTATTGCTTCTTTTCCCACACGATCAAAGCGCAGGAGAGTAACATGCCTCTCCTGGACGCGATCTTGGAGAAGAATATACGTTTGTTGGATTATGAAAAATTAACGGATGTCAATGGACAAAGGGTGGTCGCTTTTGGGAAGTATGCTGGCGTGGCCGGCATGGTGAACATATTACATGGACTTGGATTGAGATTGCTGGCCCTTGGACACCACACACCCTTCATGGTATGTACAGTGTAATGTCTCGATGTACAGGGTGTCCTGCTGGCTCTGTGACAAATATCAAAAGATAAATTACACCCGTCCCTCAATTTACTAGTGCACCAGCCAAGTTCTCGCACCATGTACCTCCTTTTATACGAAACAACTTAGCCGTTTTTTACAGGCTTATAACTCGGCACTGGAGGCAGATGGAGAGATGTAATTTCGTACACTTGTTAAATGCTATCATGTCTCAACATTGACAAAACATTAATCTTCCAACTTTAGTAGGTTCCGAGATACAGGACCTCAAAAATCGCTAAATTTGTCACTGACTGACTGACTGACTGACTGACTGACTGACTGACTGACAGATCATCAAAACCTTCTGGGTACTTTCCATTGACCTACAAGCTTGAAATTTGATACATAGGTCCACCATAACAAACACTCGAAGGAATAATTATCAAAGTTTTAAATTTTACACCTTAAAGGGGTTGTATTGAAAAAAAAAACATTACGAAATAGGTACATAGGATAGAACACAGCAGCATAACATACATAAGTATTTTCAAGAAAAATTGATGAAATCCCAAGAAAAACATCCTGTAAACAGGAGCCAAGTTCCTATGGCCGTAAAAAGTTGTGAGATCAAACAAAATACGGCCAAGTTCGTTAGTCTAGAAATACCTCTTGCAATACCGAAAAAAGCGTTTGTAAAAATTAGTTTAAAAGAACACTATTTAATTTTTAAAGAGTTACATGGAGGGCTAAATTATTCACACTTGGACGTTACTTTTTAAACCAGTGGCCAGAAAAAGTGTTAGGTCTTGTTTAAACCGGTTTCATCGAAAAGTTAAAATTCGAAAACCGGTTTTTTAAAGTCGGTTTTTGTATAAACACTAATTCTCGTGCCAATCTTAAATTCAATTACAAATGTTAATACTTGTTTAGCACATTGGACCAGCTCATAACTATAGGGATTCGGCAATGGCACGACAGTCAATACGAGATGCAGGCTATGAAATAGCATTAGGTGCCATGCCTAGATCAATTGGACCCCTGACTTTCATTTTTACTGGTAGCGGTAATGTTAGTCAAGGTGGTCAGGAGGTTTTCCAGGAACTTCCACACGAATACGTACCACCAGAAATGTTGAAGAAAGTCGCTGAACATGGCGGTAAGTAAATTTAAAATTAAAACAACTCTTTATGGAACTACATATCTTTGGACAGTTGAAAATAAGAGAAATTCAACCATTCTTTATGTGTGTAAAATGATGTTTCGTAGCAGTCATTTTCCCGAAGCTAGTTTTGAAAAATACCGTTCGCGGTACCAGAGATATCTCTGTGGGGTTTTATCTAATGCACACTTTTTAAATTTTATATTAAAGTACACGCAAAACCTTTAAAACCACAAAGTCTTTAAAATAAATGCAGCTATTTGACATTTACATTAAAGTACACAAAACAGCTACTCTTTAAAATAAATGCAGTTACTTGAACTTAAATAAATAATTCTTGACTTCAATCTTCAGCTTGTGTTGTGCATTAAAAAAAAAGAAAATGTATGAAAACTTCCATTGCGAATTTCGACTTGTTTCTGCACGAGGAATCACCACTTTTTGGCTGTACCACGAGTTTTATTACACCTTGTATCATAATCGAAATTCTGTTTACAAAATCCTTGAATGTGTCCCAACATTTTAGATACAACAAAGATATATGGGTGCGAGGTAAGACGAAGACATCATCTAGAAAGGAAAGATGGAGGTGGTTTTTATTCCGACGAATATGATAAGCACCCTGAGAGATATATTTCCACTTTCAGCAAAAAGATTGCACCATATGCGTCAGTCATTATTAACGGTATATATTGGGCAATTGATTCACCAAAGTTACTCACTTTACCAGACGCTAAATATTTACTTAGGCCAGCTTGTACTCCTTGGTTACCCACGAGTGTTGGCGCACCTGCCTTACCTCATAGAATGTTAGCCATCTGTGATATATCTGCCGATCCTGGAGGCAGTATTGAGTAAGATTAATACTTATTATTAGACTGCGGATCTTTACGCATGTATAGCTGTTAAACATTTTTAAAAAAATGCCTGAATATAAAGTTCTACAGAATTTAGTACGATTTTTATTTATTCCAGAACTACAAAGACTACTACCACTGAAAATAAGATTCTACATGACTCCACTTTCTTAAAATTTGCCTACAAAAATTGGAAATTGCATAAATATCCGCAGTCTACTTATTATCACTACACTGTACCTTGGGTAATCAGAAATCTTTGCCTTTTTCTTACGTAATCCTGTAGATTCTGGCGAGAGAGAGAGAGAGAGAGAGAGAGAGAGAGAGAAAATGCCAAAAATCCAGGTTCAATCCTAGGAGATAAGTGGTTCAAAAGTTAATAAACATAGATACCAAATTTTAGATACAGAAATTAGAATACAGAAGATACAATTTAGATACAGAATAGATTTAGAAACAGAAAAATAGGTACATTGGATGATTGGCCTACTCTTATACCTCGTCTGTGTTTGAACACGCATGACTTTTGAACTACTGAACCCTAAGATTGAAACTTGGATTTTCGGTATTTCCACGTCAAAATGTACGGAATTGTATAAAAAGATTTTTGGTCACCTAAACCGAACAGCAGCCCATTTTTGTTTTAGAAAAATGAGTACATTAGTATTATGTACTCTCTGCTCTCATTCAAATTCTTGAAAAAAGAAGTAAATGTCCATGGAGCTTTTTGGTCTCGCAATTAATGCAGACGATTTTCATTTTGCATAAAATCTGCAGTCTAATTATTGTTATTAACTTCGAGGATTTTCTACACGTGGCCACTACTGTTTCAAGTCAATTATGATTGCGAAACGACATCGTTTAACGTATATTTCCTTGTATAATTTGGAATGTTAATAGATTTATGAACGAGTGCACAACGATCGACACGCCATTTTGTTTATATGACGCCGATCGCAACAAGGACACGAAATCATTCAAAGGTCCAGGTGTTCTGGTGTGTTCGATAGACAATATGCCAACTCAGCTTCCAAAAGAATCCACAGATTTCTTTGGTAATCTTTTGTATCCGTACATATTGGACATTATCCAATCGGATGCAAAACTGCCATTGGAAGAACACAACTTTAGTCCAGCAGTGCATGACGCAATAATTGCATCTAATGGACGTATGACGCCTAATTTTGAATATATTCAAGACCTGAGGTTACTGAATCAACGTAGCAAGCACAAAGCAGACAACAAAGAAGCACAGAACAAAACGGTATGAAAATCTTTTTCCATTTAGTTTTGCATATGAAAAGTTCTATATTGGTAAAATTAGATTTACGCTCATTCTTATATGTATCAATATTTTTTTACTCCGAAGACACAGTTTAAAAAGCTATCTTATAAAAACAATTTAAAAATTATTGTTTATCACTCCTGGATAACATGTATCTTTGCATAATTTATCACAATTTAAAAATAACATGTACTTGACAATATTGACATTGGCTAACAACAACATTACATATGTAACATACAAAATGTTTTGTAAGGCAATCGATTGCGCTTGCAATTGTTTCTGTTGAAATTCATCTGCAAGATCTAATTATTCTTTGTTGCATTTCGTATAAACAGGTGGTTGTACTTGGTGCAGGATTTGTTTCCGGACCATTAGTGGAATATTTACATAGACTCAGCAACGTACGCTTAATTGTTGCATCTCAGTTGAAGGAAGAGGCCGATGTATTAGCGAATAAATTCCCGGGGGTGGAACCAGTGTTTTTGAATGTGTTAGAACGACCGGACACTTTGAGAGACATTGTAGAGTCCGCGGATGTTGTGGTCTCTTTATTGCCTTACTCTTTGCACCATGTTATTGCAAAAGCGTGTATAAGAGCTAAAACTCATTTGGTAACTGCGAGTTATATGAACGACGAAGTAAAAGCTTTACACGATGAGTAAGTACACATTTTTCTCATTGTAAGATATTTCACCTAATTTGACCACCTTAAATATCTTTGTTGTTTTTAAAGATACGTCATATGTTTGAAGGACAAAGTTGAATGAATGGTAAAATGGGGCTCATACGATACAAAAAACATTTTTGTTTTTATGTAATTTTTTTTTAGAGATATCAAGGTCACCTTGACTTTTTGAAATGGAATGTCCTATTTTTTTATACCATAGATCGATAGAGTATCAAATTCCGAGTATAAAAGTGTTGACCTTCATATGTCCTAAACCGAATAGTTAACGAGATATGTATTATCGAAAGAAGAAAGAAAATTGTTTCGATAATATCTCGTTAACTATTAGATTTAGGACATATGGAGGTCAACACTTTTGTACTAAATCCACATATGGAGTAATAAATCCTTTAAATCTTAATTATCTTGTATATTAATAATTCTAGGGCTGTGGAAGCTGACGTAACAATACTAAATGAGGTAGGGTTAGATCCTGGAATCGATCACCTGTTGGCTTTAGAGTGTTTCGACAATGTAAAACAAGCTGGTGGGAAAATCGAGTCTTTCGTTTCTTGGTGCGGTGGTCTACCTGCTCCAGAGTGTTCTGACAATCCATTACGTTACAAATTTAGTTGGTCACCGCGAGGAGTATTATTAAACACTTTGGGGGCGGCGAAATATTATTATGATAAAAAGGTAAGTATACATTTTGAACGTTTCATTTGCTTCAGCAATTTTTATTCGATTAAGGGGGTAGACCAGGCGTGTCCAGATCGTAGCTCGATCGGAGGCATTCTCAAGGAATACCGTAGAATACATACCCCCACTTCTCCCGGCCGCGCGTTTCTTCCCCAAATGTTGATTGCCCCAACTTTAACTTCGAGTACCCGAATATTGCAAACATTCGGGATCCCGAGGCGGGTTGCCATCTGCGAGTCTCGCCGACCCGAAACCGAAATTTCGGGTACGCGCACATCCCTATTAAATACATATAATAATATTGATAATATTATTTATTTCGAAGGTGATTGAAATACCAGCTGGCGGAGATTTAATGTCTGCTGCTGAAGAATTAGACTTTTTGCCAGGATTCGCTTTAGAGGGCTATCCAAATCGAGACAGCACAATGTATAAAGGACTGTATGGAATAAATACTGCTAACAAAGTGTTACGGGGCACGTTAAGGTTTAAAGGTTTTTGCGACACAGTACGAGCATTGCAATACCTTGGACTCATCGATCCCAATCCTCATCCATGTTTACATCCAAATGGACCAGATATAACATGGGTATGCAAACATTTCTTGCTTCGTTCGTGTATACTCGTCGTATGCACGAACTTCATCAGATCATACTTAAAATAATATAATATATGTGAGAGTGTTATAAACAGACTACGGATGTTTATGCAATTTGCAATTTTTGTAAACGAACTTTAAGAAAGTGGAATCAAAGAAAATCTTGTTTTCAGTTCTAGTAGCCTTTGGAGTCCCGAGACAAATAAAAATTGCACTAACTTCTGTCGAATTTAATAATCCAGCATTTTTTTAACATTTTCGGAAGCCATCAATGCATAAAAATCCGCAGTTTAGTTATAATACTTGATAAAATAATAGTTTACGATTATCATTATTATATTGTTCTCAAATTAACATAAAACGAATCATCCAATTATTTATGTTTACATTCATAAATCTTTCATTGAACATACATAATACATACTCGGAACTGTTCTGCCATCTCGCAGTGCTCTTATTTTGTTTTAATATTTATTCTTGCAAATGATACCGTCGATAGAGTAAAAAGACAAATGCAAAGTGTTTATGGCTAATCTGATAAAATAGTCAAATATTCCAATTCAATATAAAAAATGTTTAAATCTTTAAATAGCAATTAGAAGTGCCTACATACATATATTTCCGTTACTGATAAAACGAAATTATTAACGACAACGAGGAGGCACTGTCATTTTTATTCCATAAATTACTATCAAAATTTTTCATAGAATAATTCTGAAATAGGTTTTGAAGTCACTAATGTAAAATATATTCCCTTCTTTCCAGAGAGTACTCATTTGTAATTTATTAGGTTTGGCGAACGACAACATCTTTTACGAAAATCTCAAAAGAAAATTAGGAGATGTATTGAATTCGGATGCTGCTGTGCATGCTGTTGAGGATTTGGGGCTTCTTAAAGAGGATTTGGTTTTGAAATTAAATACTCCACTCGATACACTAACACATTATTTATCGAAAAAATTATGCTTTGAGAAGAACGAAAGAGACCTTGTCATTTTGAGGCACGATATTGGTATCCTCTGGCCAGACAACAGACGAGAAACTAAAGGAATTAATTTAGTGTTGTATGGAGACGTGGACGGACATTCTGCAATGGCGCGCACGGTTGGATATCCGACCGCCATTGCTGCCAAAATGGTTCTTGATGGTAGATACAATCTTCCTTTAATAATAAAACACAAACAAACTAGTCAAACAAACAATTCCACAAAAAGATGGAAGATTATAAATTAGGCTGCTGATTTTTATGTATTTATGAAGAAATTAACGGGGTGAAATATAAAACATGTCATGTTGTTTTCAACGTAAAAAGACTATTAAGGGGTGAATAAATTTTTATTTAGATACTGCTTCTTCCAATCGAAGCAGAATATTCTTATTTTGCATCAAAATCCGCAGTCTAATTATAACAATTACAATTATAAATCATTATGTATAAACGATTGAAAGAGACTAAAACTATTGCTTACACCTAATCTATTGTAATCACTAGACTGCGGATCTTCACGCAATTATGGCTTTTGAAAATATTCAAAAATTGCTAGAATAGTTTATTTAGTTTATTTCAGATCTAAAAATGCCAAGGCCACGGAAAATAAGATTTTGTTTAAAACGAGTTTCTTAAGATTCGTCTACAAAAATTGCAAATTGCATAAACATCCGCGGTGTAGTAGTCACTATTAATAAGTGTGTTATTCGAATGTGTATTTCAGGTGAAATTCAACAAAGAGGCGTAGTACTTCCATTCACAGCCGATATTTATCGACCTATATTGAATCGCCTAAAAGCAGAAGGCATGGAGTTTTTGGAAACATCAAGGTGGCACTAATTCTTTTCAATTAATGGTTTATAATATGTTGTACAAATAAAATTGAACAAATATAGGATTTTGTATATAAGTTATTTGAATCAATTTGTTGGATATGTTTAAAAATCTGTAACGAATTATGTGAGTAAGTGCAATAAAAGCTACAGGTAATTTCAGACAGGGTACATAGGAGACAGCAGTGTATAAGTGTCCTCAAAGAACAAATACGTTTAATTATAACACAACGCATTCGACTAAACACAGAATTAGAATACCACTATCCCTCCCGGCCCCTTACCCTTCGGCCTCTCGCCCAGTTTCGCAGCGTAGCTCGTCTTTGCACTCTTCCCACTAACGCTGGCGTACGGTACGCCAGCGTTAGTGGGAAGAGTGGGGGAAGCACAGGCGGGCTACACAGGAGGGATAAAAATATGGTAAAGCTGGTCCCGTCCAGTCCTTCCTGGTCCTTCCCCACTGCGAGCCAGGATATACCCAAGTGTTGGAGGAGTGTTTCGTGTGTTTCGTCTATCGAGCTGCGGTGAGCCTCTCGTAGCCCGCGCGCTTCTTGACCAAGGATCGGAGATCTCTCTCATCGCAGAGTCCTTAGCTCAACGCCTTCGACTCCCGCGCTCGCGTTCGTCGATCTCCATCCAACTCTCGGGAATTTATAGTCACTGAGGACGGGCCGTGCGCGGCAGTGCGGGCACGGTCCTCCCGAGACAAAGGCGATCGGCGCGGCGAGAAGGTTCGCTCGGACACGACATTATGTTCGGGCGCCAGGTACTCGGAAGTACCACGCTAAATACAACTAACAGCTCGGGTTCGAGGAAGTCGAACACGAATGTCGAACCTTCTCGTTACGCGGACTAACTTCGACGACACGAACGGCCAGGAGTTCGAACACAGAGGATAACGGGGACAGCCCTCACGGCAGGACGGATCTCGCAGGTCGGAAATAAACTCGGCAATTAGGGCTCGAATTCGTTTATTCGTTGTCAAACGTAAAAGATTACAGGTGAGCGGCCACGTGGCCGCGACCCGGGAGCCCGCGCTCCTTGTACACATTAGCGATAGTTGTTCGATCGCGAAGATACGGTACGACGCGACCGGTTCACGGACCGTCGCGAGATTGACGAGAGCGCGGCGGTTCGCCTCGCGTTACCGAATTTACTAACGCCGAGCTATCCTTTTCCGACGCGGCTCCTCGAGGAAGACTTCCGACTAATCGAAGGGGGAAACCGCTCTACGGAACTCAAAGCGTCCTCGGAAGGAACGCGAGCACAAAGCACGAGGCGCAATATTAAATACTTTGTTGCGTCGCGCTACCACGAATACATCAGTGTATGGTAACGATTATTATCACAGGGTGCTTATAGTAAGATATGGTTGGTTATCGGGAACGAGATTACTGAGAATATAACGGGATATGATTACTGGGAATTATTGCGTATGTGGGATTCGAATGATCGTAGCGGAGTATGAATACTTATATCTAACGAATATTATATGTGATTAATAATTATAATTAAAATAACCTGCTCTTATTAACCTATGCCAACACGTCGGCAGACGTGACACAGGTATTTCGGAGTTCAATAGCGAGTGACATCAATATAATAACATTCAATAGTGAGTTTGAACGCATGACAAGTAAAAATAGTAATCAGTCTGTTGCACGTACATATAGTCCGGAGTTGAGGCTTTTGTCTTTAACGCTTCAATATTATTCTCCTCGAACATACTGCGATGTTCGTGAGAAACTTGGCTTATGCTTACCGCATCCTAAAACTTTCGATAAATGGTATCGGTCCGTGGATGGAGAACCTGGTTTCAACGACGAGGCCATTAGATATGTTAACGCGTACAGCGACAGCTTAAAAGAACGGTTATTCGTAACATTAATTATCGTTGAAGTCGCTATACGCCAGTACATCGAATTTGATGGGCAAAAGTTTATTGGCCTCGTTGACGTGGGTAGAGCTTTTGCATGCGATGAAGAAGCCATTGCCAAAGAGGCTCTACTATTTCTGTTCGTGGGCTTAAATAAAGCATGGAAAATTCCAGTAGGCTATTTCCTTATAGACAAGATCAACCCAGAGCAGAAAGATAATTTATTAAATCACTGCTTAAGATCATTGCGTGACACCGGCGCGGCGTGAGGGTGGTTTGTTTAACTTGCGATGGTGCGCAAGAGTATCTTGAAGTCAATTGGAGTATATGTAACGCTTAGTAAGAAAAAGTGTTGTAGTTTTATGCAAACATATTTTCAAAATGGACAAATGCATATATTGTGCAATTTTGAGCACCAATAAGAAAAATGTGACATTATTGTTTTTATCATTGTTAACCCATGCTCGAAATGTTTGCACTTCGCGAAGACAGCAATGATATCGTTTCGTTTTGACGTTTTTTGCCGGTTGCCAACAGTGAAGTCGACACGGTTCGCCGTCAGCAATTTCATACACGGGATTGCGAACTAGTACGTGGTATTTCGGACAGTTGAAATCTTCCAAATTTATCGGGTTTATTTGCATTTTTCGAAGGATGTCTCTCTCGAAACAACCATCTTTGTATGCTACGACAGGATTCGGGTAATCGCGCCCGAGTCTCTGCAGTGTTATGTCAATTATCTAGCCTGTGCAAAGGATAAATTGTCGGTAGGCATCCCTCAGACATCATGGGGTGCTGCAGGTTGACGGTCCTGGCGGCGAGCGGTGGAACTTACACGATCAGACGATACGGGTGATACCAGTGGCAGAGAATAGCCCGACTTTGGTGGGGAGGGACATGTGGATTTTGTCCCACTTGAAATACCCCCTGACCATGACGTTTGACTCTTTCATGATGAGGAAGGTCGGGGGAGGGGAAGTTGCCACTGGTGAAATATTTGCTCGGACTGCGTCGTTGGTCGATATAAGCGACTGCGTAGACAGGATCGTGTTCGTGGAGCTCTCGAAGACCCAGGAGATCATGCGCCTGGGTAATAGCAACTACCGTGTCGTGGCGAGCGACCATAGGGGAGGGCTGGGTCCTGGGATCACGATACCCATACTAATCATATATCTGATTTTAGCTATCATTATGCAGAAATCAAGCGACGAAGTAGAAGCACAGCCAGACCCAAAATCTAGCAATGGATCTACTCTCAAGACCAAAATTAATCGAGGAAAAGGATCAAAGGTGAAGTCAACTGAAAAGTTTAGACTTAAGATGGGTCGTCAGCAGGTACAAGAGCGAAGAGATGCAACGTCAATCAAGTGGGGATTTACCATGTCTGATGATATGGAAGAGGTTCCTAAATCTCTTGACGCCATCCACCTGCCTATTGTTCAACGAGCGAGACCAGTTCCTGTTGCTACCAGAGGAGTTGGAATTGCAGTCGCCTTAGAGTATATGAAGAGATGACCACCACATGGAATTTCCATGCTATTAGGGATCAGGATACCGAGCCACAATGTAAATAACGCCCTGACAGAGGTTGTGAAGGGGTGCTCATGTCGGGTCAGTCGTTGCGAAGTGAATTCGAGGCACACACAAAATCCTATGTGCCCAAGGGGATCGACTGGGTGGAGGTGAATGCGTTGTCGGTGGCCCTGACGGTAAGATGGCACCAGCGGGTGGAAACGATCGGAGGGACGGGGGAGGAGGTGTTGACGTGCATCTGGGCGCCTAGGTAAGCGCTGGAAAAGATATGACTGGACTTTAAGACTGTGTTTTGTTCACCTCTTCCGGTTGTGGGTAGCAATGCTACTACATTAGACCAACTACCAACTGGATGTGACAGACCTAAAGTGGCGTATACTAGAACAGCCATGTATACTGGATGGAATACGCATACACGCATGCTCCCCCTCTTCCTTACAGCTAAAGAACAAGCAAAGAAGAAGGTATCTGCCCCAAACTCCGAGATGCCCCAAGAACCAAACACTCAGTTCTTGTCTAGACCAGAGGCATTGAAATACATGAGCACACGCACTGGGTCCTTCTCCAAAAGAGAAATAGATCAGGTGCGCAGTGGCCAATTACGCATGAACACCAATTTCAGATTAACTCGCGTCTCCCTACTCTCCAAGAGGATGAGTATGATGAGGGTTGACGCCATATCCTCCGCTTTTTCGGACACATCCTCGGAAGTCGCCAACTGGGAAGTGCTGTCCAGGGGGGCAACCCCTGAGCCTGCTCAGTCTGACGTGACCACTACAGCTCCGATCCCCCCATCAGGGGGTGCTGTCAAACCTTGGTTCGCTGGTGCGTCTAAGGTTCCCATCCGAGCTGTTTCTATGACCAACACTTTACACCAGAATGAAGCGGCTAGACAGCCCACCTGGTCTGCCGCTGCTACCACCCTCATAAGTCGATTTAACGTCAGGGACCTTATGAACAGTACATTGGCTCCTTCCATCCGGGGCATGCCGGTGCGGGATATACCATCTGTTTCCTACTTACTCAATCTTGTAGGTAACACAAACGCGTCATGGATTGACACAGCTCCTCTGCTTAAAGGCCTTCTTTTCGTACAGGTATAGACGATACATCATACCCGTAGGTAAAAAACTTTGAACGTTTCGTTGAATCATCGTATTTCCTCGTTGCACGCCGGTAGAGGTTTATACGATCGCAGGGTGCGAGAGCCTCGACGCTTCGTCGGGAAAATGTCGAGTCGGCGTTTAAAAATCGCATATCGACCGGCATCGTTATCAACGTCGAACATATCGATCCGAAACAATTTTTACAGCAACGCACAGCGCGCTAATAGATAAAGAGCATATTGTAAACTGGCGGAAAATCTACATTAAGAAAATCAGAGAGCTACGCGAGGAAGGGCGTCCAATTTATTATCTGGACGAAACGTGGTACAACTCCGGGGAATTTGTCAATAAATTATGGGTGGATACCACGGTCAGCTCTCCGAGAAATGCCGAAGACAGGCAGCTGTCGACCGGCATACCTGCTCCCGCCAACAAAGTCAAGCGCGACTCATAATCGCGCATATCGGGTCAGAGGACGGGTTTTTACCTGGGGCCCTCCTCTGCTTCGTTTCAAAGAAAAACACGGCCGACTACCACCAGGAGATGAACGGGGGACACGTTCTTGGAGTGGTTTAAAAAAATTTTGCCCACGCTGCGAGATGGGGCAGTAGTGGTAATGGATAACGCTCCTTACCATAGCGTAATAAAGGAGCCTCATCCAAAAATCACTTGGAAGAAAGTCCGAATTGTGGAGTGGCTGCAGAGTAAGGGGGAAATATTTGACCCGGACAATCTTGTAAATACGCAATTGTTACAAATTGCCGAAAAATACAAGCAGCCGGGCAAAACTTATGTTGTGGATGAGTACGCAAAAGAGCATGGCAAATTAGTATTGCGCCTTCCCCCTTACCACTGCGAGTTAAACCCAATTGAGCTCGCGTGGGCACAAATTAAGCAACACATAAGGACGCGAAATACAACATTTAAATTGACGGATGTCCGTGGACTTATGGACCAAGCCCTGGAGACCGCGTCCCCCACAAACTGGCAAAATTACATTGCCCATGTAAAAAAGGAGGAAGAGAGGTTCCGACAACTGGATCGAACAATTGATTCAGTTTTTGATGAGAATGAAGATTGGATTTCCGAGGCTGAGGAGTCAGATGCAAACTCGGTCATAGACGAACCAAGTTGTACATAAATTGTAAAATAGTTTTAAATAGTTTGTAAATAGCTTGTAAATAGTTTGTAAATAGTTTGTAAATAGTTTTAAATAGTCAATTGTCATTTATACATTTTTTTTTAGATATTAATAAATGTAAATAGTCACGATAAGGAACGATACGTTGTACATTATCGATACCTCCAACAAAGTTTAAAACACAATCTGAAATTGAAGAAAATTCATCGAATTCTAGAGTTTCGACAGTCGCGATGCTTGCATGGCTATATCGATTTGAACACAAAATTACGCGCCAACGCAATCAACGATTTTTCCAAGAATTTGTTCAAATTAATGAACAATGCTGTGTTTGGAAAAACGATGGAGAACGTTCGAAATCATGCGATCGTGAAATTACTTTCTCGATGGAACGGTAGACACGGCGCGGCGCGGCGTCGAACGATTGATGCTGGCGTACGGTCGCGTCGCCACTGTCGCCAGCGTTAGTGGGAAGAATGCAAAGACGAGCTACGCTGCGTAGGTGGGCGAGAGGCGGAAGGGTAAGGGGCCTGGCGAGAGAACAATATGGTAACCCAAGACTCTTGAGTCGAAGATATTCCATAGCTGGCAATTATTTTGAATATCTTGAAATTGGTGTGCACGTTGGCCATCGCCAATATTTGCGTGGAACTGGCTATAGGAGATAACCGCAGTAACGAGATCACGTTTTCCCTGGACGCATGGGCAGAGTTGTTGCGCACGAAGGAGTATATTTCCGATTTACTTTCATCGTCTATGCAGAAACAGTGTCGAAAAATGAGCGATGACTTAACATTGCAAATAGTTAATCGCAATGGTATGAATCTAGTGAAATTATCGAATCAGTTCGTAGCTCTATACATCTTTCTTTCAATACATCAGTTCAACGCATTCTCTAACACGAGTATCGCACGCTGCGCCGCGCCGGTCGTCATTAACAATCACGAAAGCTCACGCGCCTCAACGAACGCGAAACGGAGGACAGCAGCTACGGGGTATTCCCGTCAGCTGAGGACCACCAGCTACGTGATCTTCCCAGGACGAGTATGGATCATCGTTCTCCCTACAACGACCCGGCCTGATTCGATTGCAGCCGTCAACGATCAACGAGAGCAGTTCTCATCCGATTGTCCGATATGTCGCTAAACATTTCCCTGCGAAGATTCGCGCCGTCTGAATTGTGTCTCGCTCTCGCCCGCCGCTTCGGGCGAATCTACTACCTGTAAGCGTTAAGTAGTATACGCGTGTCCGCGAAAGTCGTGGTTCCCAGTCAGACGTCGGACGTACGTGCCGCGTGGACAAAAGGTTGTATCGCATTTGAGCGTCCAGTAAGGGGAATGAGTCGCGGAACGATTGCATAGGACGACAAAACCATGATACAAATATATCTTTTCACAGATAAGTATTTTATACTTAAAAAATGGAAAAAAGCAAATGATTCTGAAAATTTTTAGCTCTTTGCTCATTCAAGAGTTTGTTCAAAACATCTTCGAAGTGATTGCTTTATTGGAACTTCTTCGAGTTTCAGGCGCATTTTAACATATGGTGCAATACCTCAGAAGTACCGCGTATGCAAGCAAGAAGTAGTAAACGTCCTATCTATTACAACAGAAGGTGAAAGTGCAAGTTATAAATCTCTTTATAATCAATACTTGAACTTAGTCTGCACAGAACTAGCCCAGTCAGCCAGGCCCGCCGCGCCGCGAGCAGATATCGAGCACAGCCTGCAAGTGTACAATACCAGCAGATGGTGAGCATTATGCTGTCAGAACGCTGCTCCAAGCTGAGGATGCTTGAAATCTGCTCGATTTTGAACAGCGCATCTTGCCGATACTTATTGTTCTCCGACACAAACCTCAACACCTTGCAAAAAAATGAGAACATCATATATTGATGATTATCTTAAATCTGACGTGATAACTGACCAAATATGTTTAAAGATCTCGTTGCAAAAACTGTAGAAGGTAAGAACAAACAAATTAAAGCATTACAACGAACAAATAGAAAACTATTTTAAGCAAGTTGAGGATTTACACGAACTATTGGTTGAATTGAGAGACAATAATGTGATTAATGAAGATGCTTGTGTAATGCTGTCGGTATGTATAAATTTTAATGACAATTTTAATATGAAACATTTTGTGAATGGATTTTATTGCTTTCATTTATTTATTTGAAGTGTTCTGTTTTCTGCATTTACTAATGGCTGTTTCCTGCTTGCGCTAGTTAGACACACACACACGAATGCTGTATACTGTATATAGTAACTACATACTATGCTTTTCTTTGTTTCCTTCTATCTGCACTCTATAGGACAAATTACCTGCTTTTACAAAAACTCTCTTTAAGCAGCAACTACAAAAGCGTCAGTGTCAGAGATCGTTCGCTAAATTACGTGCTGGTGATTTTGACTTCAACGATACTCCTCGCAGCGGAAGGCCCGTTGAAGCTGATGACGACAAAATAAAGGCATTGATCGAAGCAAACCCACATTCGACCACTCGTGACATCGCGGAGACACTGAACCTTCATCATTCAACCGTCCACGATCATATCAGGAAGCTGGGATTCATCAGCAAGTTCGATATATGGGTTCCGCATGAACTTAAAGAAGTCCAAGCAAAAAATTAAGTGACCGATCAAAGCGACGCAAGACAATGGAGCTTAGAATGAATGTCCCTCTCGATAAATTGACATACGCGACACCACGAAAGTAATTAAAGATATTACTAAATCACCAACTAGTGCAGCAAATTTTCGTAAAGCAGCCGCTATTGGTAGTTAAGAAACTACTACGAAGAAACACTCTTCAGAAGAGGCTTTGGCAATATTCGTCAAAGCGAATTTGACCATGAGTCAATACGAGGAGATCCATCGGGCTAACAGAGATGTATATCCATGTTATACGTATCTGCAAAAAGCTAAACAAGATTGTTACCCACAAAAAAGTGTTGGTGAAACTTTTGCCGAGGTGAAATTACATGATTTTGTCGATCATACAACTTTCAGGCTGTGTAAATATTTGGGATCAGTCATCGAGAACTTCCAAAAAGTGTGAACAAAGATTTTGTGCTTATATTTAAGTGGGATTGTGAAGGGTCCCAGCAAAGCCAATATAAGCAAAAATTTGAAAATTATAGCGACAGTGATGCGAATATTTTTCTGAATTCCCTTCTGCCAGTGAGACTAATGTGTGGGAAACAAATTATATGGCAGAACCCTAACTCATCGTCACCAAGATTTTGCAGGCCTATCAGAACGAGATTTGTCAAAGAAAACAAAGACATCACTAATGAGGAGACTGAATACGTGGAAAGCCAGACCAGCCATCTGGAAGCGACAAATGTTAAGGGAAATGTTAAAATAAAACACACATATTAGTGCCAACAATGATAGATGGAAAAGTGTGCAATGCTGCCACTAACACTACTTCGACAATACGCTGCTACATATGTATGATCCAAGTTTTATTCGAAAATTGATGATAACCGATGAATGCATTTTTCATACGAACAGTGTAATTTGCCATCAGAATTCTAGGATGTGGTCAGAAACTAATCCGCATTGGATTCAACAATGCAATATTCAGTATCGGAAATCTGTTATGGTGTGGTGCGGTATCCATAACCGCAGAATAATTGGACCCTACTTTTTTGAAGGAAACGTAAATGCAGCATCGTATTTAAGATCTCTCGACACCGAGTTATCTGATGTTTTGAATGAAATGCCAATAGTACAAAGACAAAACCTTTGGTTAGAAGTATAGAAGAGTCGGGAGCAATCAGTCGCGAACTAATGGTCGAAAGAAAGAGTCTGTGTGAGAAAAACATATAATCCATAATTGTACATTGTCCAAAGTGTATTAATCCATTCTTGTATATTACAAATACAAAAGTGTAGTTTATACAGTTCATAAGATTTCGCTAAAACCCAACACTGTTAATTCAGAAAATGTTATACGATTGTCCAGTGGACTAAATCGGCTTGAAGATGATCCAATTGCATAGGATAATACACACATTCATAATAGTGATCATGATTATATTCCAGATATAAGAAATTTATCTGAATTTTCAACAGAAATAACGATACATATAGCTGGATATGTTATAATGCAATTGCAAAAAACCATTTTATGCAATCAATGTATAGAAGCTTTGAAAGCAAACAAAAGCACGTATAGCGACAGTTTAATCGCTCAGAAAGATAGAGGAGGGTTACATCCATCAAGTGCTGTGATCACGATTTGCATGGCATGCGAAAAAATTATTAGACGTGCACTGCCTGAAAAAGTGGTAGTGCATATATGCAGAAACAATTTAACAGTACTTATTTAACTGTTCAGGTATTAAGTCATTTTGTCGGCCGAAAACTTTTCGTCAATTGGAAAATCACACAACGGAGCAAAGTATGCTCGAGAATCATATTGTCCATTCAATTAGATATATATGTGCAAAATATATAAAAATAAGATTATTTTATATTGCTAAAGAAAGCATCAACATCTTTCCTTGTTTTTCACTTGCGAAGAAAAGCGAAAGAGCATCGCCCAAACTCCAACACGCGCGTCGGTCGATTTACGATATGTGTTCGGCGCATATGTTTGCGTTTGTTTTTTCGCTTCGAGACCTCTGAATGTTGCGCTAGATCTAAACGCACGCGTTTTTGACCCACTGCTTCCAAGGCAGTCCAGACGCAGAGCCATGCGTTTTGTCGACTCACTGGTTCAGAATACTATTATCATATAATAGCAGAACTAGCAAACCGAGAGAACTGAGTTTTTTTGAACTTGTAGTTATTTGAAAAAAATGTTTTTTTACCATTTATTTTGCAATTGTTTTAAACAAATGCCGCGTTTTCACAGTGGGTCACTTTTCAAAAAATAAAAAATGGAGGTGTAGCCCCACGTGTCCCTTTTACGGACCCTTTTTAAAAATATTGGACGTTTGAAAATTGACGAAATTAAAATTATTTGAAGTAAACGCTGTACCGCGATATACAATCTCGGACGGCCGAAGAACACAGTGGGCTGGATCGTGAAAAGCCAAGAACAGGAGTGATTAACTATGTGGTAGATGGGGTGCTGAAATGCGAAATGGCTCACTGCGTCGAGACGCGCAAAGGAGATCTGACCTTTAGCCAAATTTCTCACGAACATAGCAGTATGCTCGAGGAGATGATTCTAATCTCCTAATGAATTATCCTAATGAAATGTTAAAGGAAAAAGCCTCAACTCCGGACTATATGTGCGTGCGACAGACTGATTACTATTTTTCCTTATCATGCGTTCAAACAATTTACTATTGAATTCCGAAATACCTGAGAAGGAATGGACTTGCTCTCCTCTTCTAAAAAGTTCTTCTTTTTCAGAGTCTGCAATCTTGTTTGAAGATCCGTAATTTTCCTGTCTTTTCTTCTATTAGTCTCTCTTACGGCTTTCAATTCCAATTGATGTCTTCTTTTCATTTTAGAGATATGCTCCCGTAACATTTGCTTTGTTGGGGAATTAAACAATCTTGTTGGGGATATGCATGTACATTTGTCCACCGAAGACACTTTTGCTTCAGTCGATTTATTTGATTGCAATATAGCACCCACCTGTAATATAATAAAACTATTTAGTAAATGTTCACATTATGGTACACCCTACCGATTTTGATGAAATTTAGATATTGAAAGTCATTTTTACTTTTTTATAAATAAACCTATCATTTCTTTACCATATTACAAGACGCCACGTAATTTTTCATTTTAAACTGTATATATTAGAGAGTAAAAACTTACATGTTCATTTTTGAATTCAGATTCAATTTTTAACACTTCTTCACTAACGTCATGTGAACCAGTATTTACTAAATGCCTTCTCATTCCTCCTGCAATGCTCATTGGTTCGGTAAATCCAACTGAATCATCAGTTTCTAATTTTATTACTGCAAAACTCGTCTAAAATAATAATATTATCACAAAATGAGTTTGTTATTCAAATGAAATAGTAAGTAAAGTAAAAGTCTTACATTATAGCTATCTGAACATGCAGAAGTTGAAGGCTCGTCAGTTGAAATTTCTTTGTACGCATTAATATTTTCTTCCCTAATTTCTGGTAATTTTACCTATAAATATAAATACATTTATTAATATCACTTATGGGTCATTCCACGTGAAAACGGACACTTTTTGGAGTAAAATTTCGGATTTTGTTAACATTTAAATATGCTGTAGTCTTTAGTGACCTATGTATGAACGACCAAGTCGATGAAAATGAGTTTTTGGGAGCTTGTAGTGAAAACATAAGAGTATCTACTAACAATGTTGTTATTTAACAAAAATCAACATATTTAAATCTAAGAAAAATCTGAAATTTCAGTCCAAAAATGCATGCTATAATGCAGCGGTTTCCAACCTGCGTGGACTATTGCCAGGGGAGGCGTCAAAATTTTTTCTGCGCCAGTATTTTATTGTAATAAAGTTATTATTATTTAAAACATGTCTATATTATTATACCTATTAAAAGTTAGGGAGGCATGGAAAAGAAAATTTTTTTAGGGAGGCACAGTACCATAAAGCTTGGAAACCGCTGATATAACGTAAAGAGTTCATAAAATATTACATACATATGGTATAGCATTCTCCTTCAATCTTACACATACTAAAGATGTCCTATCCAGATCTTCATGTCTAAAATGAACCGAACATACAGCCGGATATTTTGGTACAACTGAATTTTGGAGTCCCAGACTGTTTAACCACAATTGGCGTTTCGTAGGACATTTGGGAAATCTGAAAATGAATTATACAAAAACATTGCATTTCCATAAACTAAAATTTGTACGCGAAATTCCTTCTTTACTGCAATAAAAATTTCAAGTTTCACTGTATTTTACTGTTACGTACGCATGTAAAGTAATTTTCATTGTTTTCTCAAATTCTTCTTGTTGACGACTCTTCACCGATGATCTATTTGTGCATCCTTTCACAATACACACTGGCATGTTTAGAAATTAATGTGTATCAACGCGCAGAAAACACAAAGCCGCGACGATTCACAAACTTTACCGCACGTGTACCGAGCACAAAATGGTTCCGGCGTACCGCGACCATTGTGTGTATTCTACAGACCACGTGCAGACCATGCAGACTGTACAACATCTTTAGCATGGAACAGGATCTATGTACATCATCTTTAGCAGGAAACAGAACCCACTTTACTATTATTAAATTTGTGGCATGGATCAGAACTAGCTTCAACCACCAACCAGATTATGATTTAATAGTTAATATCATTTAATAGACGCGCGGGTGGAGAAGTGATGTTATTCCACGTGTATTCTATATACAGACCACGTACTACAGCTACAGACGCTACTACCAGAGAGGAAATCTGCTACTACGCCTACTACACTCAACACCAAAGAGGATTAGAATATTTAGAATCCTCTTTGCTCAGCTGTGCTCAACACTCTACGACTCTACACTGCTGCTGGTATACTTGTAAATAATATGCTTTATTAACTGAGGTATAAGAAAACTTGTTGGCCTACGAGGCAACCGCGGAAGATATAGATATGTAACGCTTAGCAACGGCTAAGGAGAGAAATTCACTTTCGCGATTGCTTGTGCAACATTGTGCAACGGCCAGCAACGGCCAGCAACGGCTAAGCAGCAAACAGCAGCAAAGAAGGAATCTGAACTGAAGTAACTAAACATTCTGGACGAATGAACGAATGGCGTCTTCGTCTTCGTCTTGGCGACAAAACGTTATTAGTCAGGCAACGCTAGCGCCGTGGTAGAGTCTAAGCAAGTCTATAAGTCGCCTATAGGCTATAGAGCCATATAGAGCTGTATACAGGGTGTCCCAAAATTCCTTCAACAGCTGGAAATGGGAGGTTCCTGAGATCATTTGAAGCAACAAAAAATGTTATCCGCGGCTTTGTTTAGGAGTTATTAACGAAAAGCACGGACCAATCAGAGCGCGATCTAGACGCGAGTTGGCACAGTCGGCCCGGCACGCCCGCTGTCTATTGGTCCTCCTGACTCAGGAGGAGTCAGGTAGGGGTAACATGTGCCTCCGCGCATTGCCACGGCGCTAGCGTCGCCTGGCAATAGCCGCATGCGAGCGGCATAGCGAGTCGCCCCTCTGGATGATCGTTCATCCACTGACTATAGCGTTTTGCCGCCAAGACGCCATTCGTTCAGAATGTTCAGATTCCTTCTTTGCTGCTTAGCCGTTGCACAGTTGCACAAGCAGTCGTGCAAGTGAATTTCTCTCCTTAGCCGTTGCTAAGCGTTACATATCTAACAATAAGTAGACGAGATCGATAGCCGAGATCGAGGTGCAACGTTTCGAGCTTTTTTCAAGCAGGGGAGGACGCGAGTATGTACCAATATACATATATTTCCAACTAAATTTTGTTATTGAACATTTTCTTTCCAAAGTAACAGTGAAAAATTAATAATAAGTAATTATTAATTTATTCTGATTATTTCATTCACATTGCGTTGTTCACCGGAAATACAGGGTGTCCCAAAATTCCTGCACATCCCGGAAATGGGATTTTACAAAGGAAAATGTTACTTCAACTGATCTCAGGAACCTCCCATTTCTGGCTGTTGAAGGAATTTTGGGACACCCTGTATATCCAAGTGTAAACGGTTCTGAAAATAACTGTAGAAACGGTCATACAATATGTACGAGATGGAAAATTCTGACTTGTTCGATGAATTGCCTTTGATACACCAATTACAATAAATAATTGCACACTGGATTTTCTCATAAATATATTTGTATTTCAAGCAAGATATATACAGTACAGTATTATACAATAATAAAATATCGAAGTGTAAGATATTGAAGCGACTAAACGTTTGTGTGCATTGCTGGTACTAGTATGATGCGTGTATGATCTTTTAATGATAATAGCGATTGAAATATATAAAATAATTTCCTCTGAGAATGTTCTGTTAATATAGTAACATCACACGATGCGGACAGGCTTGCGTGTCAAATTGTTGGAACAACTTACATTATTCACAGAGTATTTTTTAAAACGAGACACTTTTTTTCCTTTTTAAGAATCTCCTTTTTATCGGTAGTAGAGCAAGCTTCTTTAGTGGGTCTTCGATGGATTCCGGTTCTGGTAACGCGTTGTTTTGCCTTTCTTGCTTTGACTTTCTCGAATACGGTACACATGTTTCTATGTCTACATTTGGAACCTTGATAAATTTGATGGTTTTCGGTGTTCTTTTTTCTGGCGCGTCTTCGCAGGTCTCAGTATTGTCGAATTTATTTGCGTGTTTCTGGAAAGCAATATCAGCTGCTTCCAAAGTGGTCTTAGCTTTCTCAATCTCAGCATTCAAGTCGATTACATCGAAGATGCGATCCTGCAAGAAAGTGTTTTTATTTCTTATTTCTATTAAAGCAACTTCAGGCATATAGATTGTCTAGTCCTTGTTCACAGCTATTATAATGGTATATAATAACTTGACATAACATTTTTCATTTTACAAAGCATTCTACGGAAATATATGTATAAATAAACATACACTTTATAAGGTAGAAAGAATAAATCTAAATCTGGAAAAAATGTGTCGACGCCCAAGGGTCCTACTTTGAAAAATTTTAAAGGTTTCTACTCATATGTTCAATAAATTTTTTTGAAAATGTGGTCGCATTACTTTCCGGACAGACCCTGTATGTAAAACATTGGCAAATTTCACCAGGTTCCTGCCTGTACTAGAGACGGTAAACACACACGTATAAAATATAGTGGATGAATTTTTTGGTTGAATTTCTTTCCGCTAATTTGAATCGCGTACTCTTCCCTACAAAGTTACCGCTTAATCACACGTGTGCCATAATTTGATTGTAACCTGCATGTCTCTTCGCTTGCGTCTTATGTCGGCCAAGTCATCGAGGAAAGCAGCGGCAGCACGTTCTTTGTAACGCCGTTGAGAAACGACAAAATCATTCTCGAAGTCATCATCATATCCTCGATCATACGTGTAGTCCGCACCATCGTAAAAACCATTACGATTTCCTCCTATATCGCGGGAACCTAAAATATAAATGCGTTAGCTAATAAATCGTGGAATTAGTGATTCAACGTGACATGTGTTAGAGTTGAGTTAATTGTAGTCGTAAAATTCACTTAAACATTTAATACCCTGTACAGGGTGTACCAAAATTATGTGCAAAGACTATCACAGCTCGATTCTGTGCTTTTGTATCGGTGTATCGGTGAGGATCTGTTTGAACAATTAGGTGCAAAATTGTCATTGATCGTAAAAATGATCCAGAACTTGCGATTATTATTATACTAGTAATTACATAAATCTACTGTTTCAACCACACAAACAAGGAAAAGAAAATAGAAAAGATCTGCATGCATGCACTAAATTCGCAAACGTGGAATGCGGGTGTCTGACAACAGGGCAAAGTGTTTTAAGTAATTAGTTTGTGAAAGTATGATGTATACTTAAACTACATTTAACCCCTTGACCTACGAGTTAATTCATCGTGGCACGGGCCACAATCGACACCAAGTACAATTGGATCACGAGCCTGACTCGTGTTGTTCAACGTAGAAAAGGACAGCGAAGCTCGAGAGGCCTCGGTCGCCGAGAAGTGTAAACATAACTAATCCAATAATAAAACTTCTGCATTTTTCATTATTTTTTTATGGGACTTTGGCCAACATGAAGGGGCCCCTAGACGATCAATAATATTGTCAATATGCCTATCAATAATATTGACGAGGCGCATTGAAAGGGCATATTGACCGTTTAGCAGGGGTTCAAACGCATTGTACACACATTAATTAATTGTTAATTCGGGAGCTTCAATATTATTGTCAAACTACATTTACAATATTATTGATCGTCTAGGGGCCCTTTAGACTGCGGATCTTTGTGTATTTATGGCTTTTGAAAATTAACCCTCGCAAGGTAAAGTCTAACAACACATAAATAGTAAGGTGGGGTCTCTTAGACCCCGACAAATGAATTTCATAAATAGCCTCGTTTTGAATAAATTTGGGATAAAGAATAACACAGGATAAAAAGTAAACAAACAGATTTAATTTTATTCGTATAAAAATTCATTTCAAAAATCCGAAGCTGGGGTCTCTGGAACCCCACATTACCTTGCGAAGGTTAAAAAAATGCTAGAATATAAAGTTCCTTCCTTCGAATTATAAGATTATATGTGTTTCCGCTTTCTAAAAATCTGCCTAGAAAAATTAAAAATTGCATGATCATCTGCAGTCTAACCAACATATTCGTGTCATTTTTCTAATGAAAATGATACTAAATATGATATAATTCCAATTATATTTACTGGTGTAACGAACGATGAAAGTTTTGGACGCAAAGAAGGACAGCGTGTGAGAAAGAAAGAGACGCGGAGTACTTCCTTGCGTTCGAAACTTTCATTGTTCATTGCACAAGTAAATATCATCGGAATTATATCATATTTGGTATCATTTTCATTAGAAAATTGCCAAGAATATATCAGTTAAAGTTATATAAAAAGACAATGAAAAATAAAGAAATTTTGTAGTTGGATTAGTAGTGGTTCACATCGATATACCCGACCTGACTTAAAATTCGAACGGTCACCTCCATCGCGCTTAGATTGGGACTTTACTGTACTATGTGTTGTTTACGTTTGGTCCAACCGAAGCAGAGTCGCCAGATGAGGGGAGGAAGCACGACTCGAGGGGAATGCCAGTTACCCCCTCTCTGCCAGTACCGGAAACGCGTCACGTTACCAGGCCGCGGCGGAAGCGTGGAGAATAGTAGAAGGGGAAGGTAGACTGAGGACACAAGTCTTACTCTGGCGACTCTGGATCGAAGTATGTACCACGAGTCAGGCTCGTGTTTTCTATATGTAACCTGAATTTATTATGTACCACGAGTCTCACGCGATATTGTAGGTTAAGGGGCTAAAGCGAAATTGTTTAGTCGTAGAGAAGAGAGAAATAGAGATACATACAATATCAGGGAAACCATTGCTGACCATGAGTCCAGTCGATAAAAGGGATAATGGGTATATAGAGTAACTGTTTATGTAATTTTAATGTAATTAGTATATATATGTATACATATTTATTTGATATGTAATCAATGAATCAATGAAAACAGTATGTATATACTTAACGATGTAGTATATGGAACTTACATTTTGTATGTTTCGTAAATTAGGAACTGTTTGCAGAACTACGGTAACAACATTCGTTTACTTTTTACATCCTTGTCTGTAAAATGGCCTAATTTTGTGTCACTCTGATTTGATAGCCTATAGTCTCGTATGTGTACAAAATAGGTAGGTAGGTCCAATAAAACAAAAATAAAACAGATCCAACTCTGTTTAAAATATACAATGTTATAAGTATTAATAAATTCCTAATTTTAAATAGGTCTACGGTCATAAGACGCAATGACCCTGTTCTGGATAGTAATTATGCAATTAATATTTGTTTTAATAATACTTTTCTTCATATGTGAACAGCACTCACGAGTGTGCTGATATAACGAGCGGAAAGATATACGACTAGAAATCCTTTGCGAACACTTTCTGGGTATAAAATGAGCAACAATCGTGTGAAATCATATTTTTTTTATCACATTACTGATGTATTTCTGTCACATGAAACAATCTTATACAAATGTTTGTGTCACGCACATAATCGGACTATTTGTTTTTCTGACAACATATCGATTGTCAATGATAAAAAAAAAGTTAAGTGATCGGATATTGAAATGATATAACGTACAAATATGGGATCACGAACTTCTCGAAAGAAACATTAAGATACGTTAAATGAAATCTCAGCTTCGTCGGTACCATAAACATTATTCAAGCTAAGAACAGTACCGGAAAATACCGATTTGTTCATGTAGTTTAATATTATTGTTACTTTTAACAAACCGAATGCTATTCAAATCGTATCATCACTCTCGCAATAATGAACGTTGAAAGAATTTGATTTTATCGAAATTGGTTCCGTTGTTAACACTGATTTCTCTGTGCATACGCAATTTTCTTTAACATTTACTCTACATTGAAGAAAGCTACTATTTCTATTAACCAAAAAATAAAATCACACATTTTTCTTACATTGCATCGAGTCCTGTAAATTTTCCTAACCGTTTCATTTTAAGGCCAAACGGGAACATTATTATTAAACTGTGGATTTTATACAATTATGATTAGACTGCGGATTTGATGAATTTACGACAAAAATGGGTAGATGTAATTTAAAACAGTACAAACATTAAGACGATTTAAGAACATCCGTTTGTTATTTTCAATTTATTACGCTCGTTGAAGATATGAAGAAAATTTTGATATGGTATCATGTAATTGACGAACAAAATTTTTATTTTGCATTTGCAAAATAGAAAAAACGTTTAAAATAATAATATATTATAAGAAAGGAGAGAAATGTAGCTCCTGTGTCTTGCAATTAATGGAGACAATTTTTATTTTGCATGAAAATCCACAGTCGAATTATTGTATGATATGAACTTTGATGGTACGTGTTCATGTTTGACCCATGAGGGCTCGTAATCCTCCGTATGCTATACCGGGTCATACGTGACCCGTCGCGGTAGCGGTAGAGATAAGCTCGAGCGACCGACAATATGTACAAATTTATTCCGATATAAGACGTCGATTTTTATTTCGAAATCATTCTTCTTTTGAAGTTGTTTGGTCGACACCGCTTAGTGTCAGAGACTCCTTATAGTTTGTTGCTACTAGACTGCGGATCTTTATGCAAAATAATGTTATTTCCTCCCTTAATAATTTTAATAGATGAGAAATCATATATTCACATCTTTCATTTTCAAACTTCTCCTACAATTTTGAATTTCATTTACTCCATTTTCCTATAAATGCATAAAGATCCGCAGTCTAGTTGCTACATTCGAGCCTCTCTCATAATCTCAACAACGTCGATGAGCCAAGAACAAGTGTGGAGCAGTGTTGTTAGATTGGAGCGGGCTGCGCGCGCATACGCGACCAAATGCAGGAACGTATGTGCGCCCTACAGTCCTAAGCAACGGCCGGAATGCTTCAAAACATCGTTAAACCATGCGACACTATGTATGTAGGTACCTTGGCCTTCGGGGGTAATACCGAACAACTGTAATTTCTCTTTTTCGCGAAATTATGCGGGGTGACCAAGGTATCCCAACTTTGCTTCACTGACGTCAGAATCGTCGCGTATGCGCGCACAGGCCGCCCGAATCTAACAACACTGGTGTGGAGGAGAGCCCGAGCCCAGCCGAAGCCGAGAGGAATGCGAATAGCGGGGCCTCGGGCCTCGGACTCGGACTTCAACGGCTTGGGCACTTGGATGAGTAGAGGGGCGCCCCATGAGTCGTCCCGGGAGTGGACTGGTTTTTTTAGCGGATATGGGTCGCCGAACATCTGCGACCTGAGCTCCGCACTGCGTGCGTAAGGCATTTTTTTGACCACTCCCTTATAAAAAAAAAGAAGTCTCAACAACGTCGAGCCGCATGGGTACCCTCATCCAAAATACGACGGAAGGCGGTCCGCAACCATCGTCTTATATCGGAATAAAACTGCATTGTTGAAATATCAGTGTGAGTCAGAAATGACTCCGTATAATTGTTCGCATAAGCCTTTGTGTACCGAATATTTGTCACGCACCCTAGGTGACTCACCTTGTCCAAGACCATATTACATAGTACATTTCTCGATTGCAATGCAACTTCCACCGATAAACTGAATAGGATCCGGTCCCCAGGAAGTACCAATAATATTAAAAGAGTATTTGTCCGGTATTGCGGGGGCGTTTAAAAGGCAACGTGTTTTTCCGAGCGCTCGCGAATCGAGACCTTCTTACTGAGGATAGAAGAAGACTGTTGCTCTTGGAGACTTTCGTTCTCAGCGGCGGTTTCGTTGATCATTGCTCTAAGCGCTGCTGCCCTGCGCTCTCTTTTCGCTTGTCTTTCGGAGAGCTCTTCCATCTCGGATTCCAAGTCGTTCAAACGAGCTTTGGTCTGTTTGGCTCTGGTTGCAGCAGCGCTGGCCAACGAGTCCTCCTCGTTGTTCAGTTTGGACCACTTCAAGAGCACCGGTTTGGCATCGGCCGCGAGATCGATGTCGTCGAGAATCTTCGAGCGCCTTTTAAAGTTCGCTTCCGCGTCCTCGATCGCCGATCGCATCTCCGATTTCAAGTCTCTCTTGGCAAACAGACCGTTCTCCAGAAGATCCTGGTCCTGACGTAGCCGTCGCGACGGTTTGCCCAACACAGCGTCGATTTCTTCGTCTATCCCGATCGTGGCTAATTTCGCTTTGAGGTGTTGCGTGGTCGCGGTTACGTCGTTGACGAAATTTTCAGCGAGTCGACGCCGACTCCGTTGTCCACGGCTGTCGTAGACGATCTCCTCATTTTCAGGGAACAGGGAGTCGCTGGAGGAGAGCGGTAACTGCGGATTACGGATCAGAGGGTCTAGCTCAAGGTCAAGGTCACGGCTGAGGGGATTGGACCGAGGACCAAGGTCACGCGAGCCTGTAAAAACCGACACCTCAAGATGTTTACAATATCAAAGGATTGCGTTTGGGCTCTAAATGATACGTAAAAACTCTTATCTGCGGGATTAGCAGTGGTGTAAGCACTTTCTTTCGCACCAATGTTGCATTTCGAGCGATGAATCAGAAATATTAGGATATTATATATTGCTATATAATACACTGTCTACATTTAAGGGCACTTGTACGTAAACAATCTAAGTTCCTCTTATCAAATTCAAAGGTGAATTTATTCGGTCAGTTAATTAAAATTATTCATCTATATTCAGTATTGAACTGTTCATTTTATAACACTTATTTCGTATTGTTATATCAGATGATTGCGTAAGTTCGTGCCCGATTCGAAAATAAAATTCAATTGTTAAATTTTAACCCTTTGCACTCGCAGCAAATTTAACTCGAAAATAATACATTTCTTGCTCGCTGGAATATTTCATATAACACCTCATACAGTATCTAAACGTTTAGTAATTGATTCGACACCGGCATATTTAATAATTTAAACAATATTTTGAATAATGCAACAGCAATTTTTAGTGGCGCCTCAGAGTCGCCATTCGAGTGCAAAGGGTTAAAGAATACAGTTTCATTAATCGATTTTATAGTGACACCATTCTTTTCTACAATTAGAAAAGAATGGCGACTATATAGTTTTATTTTTTATTACTCCGCCGTGCAGTACAGTTTGCGACATCTATGAAAATCGGGCACGAACTTATGTGCAATCACCTAATACATATAATGTGGCTCGCTTATGATATTTATAGTACATTCACTTTTATGTGTAGACGGCTGTCTCTAGTACAGGCAACGTCGTAAATTTGGCAACGCTGTATCAGTCCGATTTGAAGCGATGCTCTATATGCTACTGCGCACATGCAGACTGATGCGTTCTGTCTGTATGCGACGTTGCCACATCACATGTTCCGCCCTGTTCTAGAGACGGCCGTGGTTTGTGCCAAATTCAAGTCTATATATTCCTTCAATCGAGCGAGCGCCTCGGCATACAAGAGTGATTGTTTTAATAAATGAATTTGAAGGCTCGCTCTTTTCTTCGATTGTATTAGACTGGCAACCAAGTTCGCGACCTCCACATTCTCTCAACCAAAGTCATTTATATGTATTTTTCAAGCACGAGTATTTTATATCAAATTAATCGCAAAATTCAGAGCTTTCCAATGATATACAGTTCAAAAGGAATGGCCACTGAATGAGGTTATAATGACATAATAAAAGAATTACGAAACAAAAGGGCGCGAATTTAGTTGCCAACCTAATGTCTTCTGTTTTGTCTGGATGTTCTTGTTTTGTCTTCTCCTTTTCTTGTCTAATTATAAAACATTGTTTATCTCCTCTATCACCTTCTTTCTTATATTCTCTATATTTTGTCTTACTTTTTAATTTTTTTTAATAAAAAATATTTTGTATATTTTCTAATAAAAACATCAGCTTTTCGAAAAATGATTTCTTGATACGTAACCTCACTTATGTATGGACAGCGGATATTAAGAAGTCAATCTAACGAATTTACAACTAAGCATTAATTAACTTCCCGATTTTATAGGGAAGTTATTGTAATTTGTAATTTAATCAACACAGTTTAACCAATGCAATATACATATTTTAACCATTTTAAATGTATTCTTTTTAACTGTCTTATAGAATATCTAATTGTATAATAGAATAAATTCGCACTGCTGTACCAACTACTTTGGGCTAGTAAACGTAATGAAAATGATAAATATTATATCCATCGGTAAGCATGAACACAACTGCAGTTGGCAGCGTATGTACGACTATCAACAATAAATCAACGAACACATTTTGATACTTTGATGGAGAATATGAGATACAAATAAATTAAATAAAAAAAAAAACATGAAATGCTGAAAATCTGTTTATATACGAGTGCCCTTAACATATGTATGAAAAGACAGAGAGTGTCTAAAGTTGGATCGACTGAAAGTAAAACGTGGCTGTACATTGTACATACGTCTATATATGTACGTATGCATTTTCTACTAAATGAATTGTCGCAAGAAAATTTGGCCAACGAAAGGTGATATAATGTAATGAAATCAGATGATGTGAGAATAAATGAAATGACGGGTCTACACCACACAAACGTTATCATATTCATGTCACGGGATACAATAAATTATTAGACGGTTCTGTTTCATGTTGCGGTTTTATTTTGTCTCGTTACGTATTTGAAGTTCTTTGTATATGACGGTTGTTTGCGGTAATCAAGTTTTTCTGCTGGTTGTATATGTGACAGTAGATTCAAAGAAACAATACATTCAATTCCTTTCACATCACGATCTGGATCGAACATGCCACTCACGAGATGTCAAAGAATTCGAAAATACTTCAGTGTCCTCGGATTTTCGAAAAAGTTAACTCAACTACGTTTAGTTTTTCAAGGGATAAATAGATTGGGATAAAGACGTTCACCGCTTAAAACCATTTTGGAAAACGACTGAAGATGTTACCGATGTCGTTTCGGCTGGCCGCGATCTCATCGGCTAACGAATTCCTGGGTTCGGAGAAGAGAGGGCGTCCGCTGTACTTCCGGTCTAGGTGATCAACCATCGGTTTATAATACGATTCTCCTTTATCGTAGTTGCAACCGTAGACACGCGTACGCGGCCTGCTCAGAATTGGTCTTGACATCTTGATCAAAGTGATTGGCTGCCACCTGGAATGTTAACAATCCGTCGGAAATATTATGGAGATGCTTAATCCTAAGTGAGCTCGAAAACGCCGGAGATATTTCAAGCTTTCGGGTATGTAACCTGTCCATTCTTCGAATTGTTCTCCTGAAACTACCCAGTCAGCAATATCTGCTCGAGCAGATTATGACCGAATCTACAGGGTGTATAAAAAGTAATGGTCAGCCGTTCTAACAATAAGAAGAAAAAGAGTCGCCACTTTGGCTACAAGATAGAAAAACACTACTCCACAAAATGAAAAAAAGTGTTGAATTATAGCTGAACAATTTTCGATCTTTGAATTGTTGTAACTAGACTGCGGATGTTCATGCAATTTTCAATTTTTGTAGACGACATTTCTTATGATTAGACAGCTGTTTGTGCATTTTTGAAGTAATTGGTTGGATGAAATATGAAACAGTAAAAGATTTAAAAAATTCAGTAATGTTGTATAATATTGCTTGTAATGTAACAAAGTCGTTAAGGAATGAAATTAATGTTTATGTTATTCCTGCTTCCCACAATCAATGCACACACAAAACTTTTTTATTTTCCATAAAAATTCGCTGTCTACTTATGATAGTTTCGATTCGATTTCAATGTGAAATAAAAACTGAAAAAATCTCTTGATGCCTCGGAAAGATTAGAACCAACAGACGTAGGAAGCCACTGCATATGTTCCAACTAATTGCTACGTTACAATTGTTATGTGCAATTTCTGGCAGACTATAGCGCGCGTGTAATGCTCTTATTTTGGGTAAAAATAAAATACGATAATGCGGTGGCGTCGATAGCTTAATATAGCTGCAATTTGCGAACGGCGACGGGTATAGATATACATACATATAATGCCTATGATTCACTTAACTTGACGACACTAAAATTGCTTATAAACGGTTTGTTCTATTCTTGGTCAAACAGATATAGTGATTTTCTTGGGGACCTCTCAACTGGCCTGGTAAACGATACACATGTTAATTGAAAGCTGTCGAGTGTACATTTCGCGGAAAATTGTCTATCGCTTACAGAATTGCGATTAGTGTCAGAGCGATCGCCAAGTTTTGTTTTGTAATATCATCTCCTTCAAGTCTTGGTGATCTAACGCAGAGGTCGGTAAGAAATGCTAGTTTCGGCCGATTTTCGAGGGCTCCGTGTGAAATCGCTAACCAGGATTTATCACAATGATCGCAGAACGACGATTACGGTCGTGATTTTGATTGAAAACGACTTGAAGTGACATAAAACATGAGTCTACCATATGTATGTAATGTATGCTATACATACTGGGTGTCCCAAAAATGTTGTACTTCATTGAAAGGAATGATTCCAGAGGTTATTTGAAGCAACTTTTTCTTTTACGACAATGTTTTCAGCGGCTTCGTTAAGGAGTTATGAACGAAAAATATGGACCAATCAGAAGGCGGCTACAGCTGACGGATTCCGGTTCGGCCAATGCCAACTCCAGACTCAGCGCGAGCCGCTGTAGCCGTGCGCTGATTGGTCTGTATTTTTCATTAATAACTCCTTAACAAAGCCACGAAAAACATTTTCGCAAAGAAAAAAGTGACTTTAAATGACATCAGGAATCATGTTTCAAGATAGTGTAACATTTTTGGGACAACCTGTATATGTATAATCACTAGACTGCGGATCTTCATGCATTTATGGTTTATAAAAATGTTCAAGCACTGCAGGAGTATTAAATTCGACAGAATTTAGTACGATTTTTATTTATTCTAGACCTACAGATGTTAAGTATTACCAATGAAAATAGGGTATTATTATTTGGTACCACTTTCTTAAACATTCGCAGTCTAATAATCATTCTAATGTGTGCTTTTCTAGTAAAATGGAACTCGTATCTCAAACATTTGTTCATCTAGCAAATAGTTCACGAATGATCCGAGGCCGACAATATGTTCAGCGAGCATTAAAGAAATTTGTCAGATTAAGAAAATAGTCAGATTATTAACGTTCAAATAAAATGAATAATAATAATTTAATTTATAACAGTGCGAAGGAAATAAAAGCTTACACACTTCATTAAAGCTATTATTATAATAAATTGAATTTGAATTATTAATTCATTTTTCCGATTTTATACGTATGCTATAAATGCGTAAAAGCATATAGACTTGTTTTAACAAAAATAGATGACCGGCGAACATAACAGCAAGCTTGCTACATTGCGTCACACAAGAAGATCGATGATTCGTTTATTTTAGCTATATTTACTCTCTGAAATTGTGAAAGGTGCTCTGTCTAGATCACACGAGGCTGACGATGCTACTGAACGTTGAACTGTATAATAACAAAATTGTACAATAATCTCGTTTTAAACTTCTGATAAAGAACTTCCAAATCTATAACTCTATATATAGCTGTAGAAATACTACATTTTATTATGTGCATAATGTACTTTCTTTCTGGTTCGTATAAAATGGCCTGGTCCTTATCCCGAGAGCTTTCAAAGTACATAAATTGAATTAATGCAGAGCCCGAAATATCTCTATCTTGTCTGGCTTAGGACAATTATTTCATCGTCTCGAAATAAATTGAATTATCAATTTCAATCGTTATTGTTTGATAAGAACAAGTTAATGATTTTACACTGGTTCGTATAGAATGGCCAGGTCCTTATCCCGAAAGCTTTCAAAGTACATAAATGAAATTAATGCAGAGCCCCAGATACCTCGATCTGGTCTCGCTTTGGGGACTCTACTATGAGTAACCAGCAAACTGGAACGAGCAACTACATGTTACTCAAAAATAGACTATGTCTAATTTGGTGTCCGTGAACTGAACTGGCACACACCACACTCGAGTCCCGGACAACCGCCTCCGATTACGAGCTACATCTATGTACGTCGTAGCCTATTGTGATCTTCTCAGAATCGCGTCTTATCAATTTCCTCCTTCCTAATTACCCGGAACATGAAATCGTTCCTCTTCGATCTAATAATAAGCAGCGTTTGTGTCGCGTGCAATTCTTGGCTTCGTAATTTTCAATTTGTCTTGCAAAAGTGCGGCTTAAACGATCGTGATTGCTTCAAAACGAATTTAATAGTTGGACGCATCTTTTGATCTATGTAAAATGAAGTGTGATATTTATTTAACTGTAACTTTATGAAGTATCTGTTCTTCTTCTGGCAACAAATACGAAATAGATAATGAGATGAGGACTAGAGATGCTCATATATATCAAAAGTAAGTACTGGGAGAACAAGAATGATTTATAGACTGCAGATTTTATGCCCTTATAATGTTGTCGGCTAGCTTTCGAAAATGCAACGATACTGTCGGCAAGAAATATTCAAATGTTCACACTTCGAATTTAAATAGTACATCAAATGATTTCATTGAAATAGATTTTCACAGTCTATTCATTAACGTATGAACAGAATATTCTTTTCAATATTTTATGTACTCCATTCACAAAAATATTGAGTAAAATGAACGTTTGTTACTTTGCGAATTAAATTAATTAATTAATTAATAAGCAAATAGTCGATCGTTTAGTAGCTCAAACAGCCCATACCTAAAAACTTATTTCTTCTCCAAATACATTATTAAAGTTAATTACAGTGAAATCTGCAGCCTAATCGTAAACATCTAAAAGAGAAGACCTTTGACCTTCGATTGAACTGTTGTAAATCTTCCTCACATTTTTATAAATTATAATCCCTTAAAAGTATTAAAAAACAGTATAATAGAAATGTTACTTGTATCAAATGGTAATAAGCAGTCGATAGAGACAACAGTAGAAACAAACAAATGTTTCGCATGCGAGGAGCTATATAAAAATAAACTATTTACTATGTCTACGGATTATGCGGTGTTTTGAAATTCTGCTTGACCATTTAAGGGCGCAGCATGCATATTTCGCGCATTGATATTGATAGGTGGCTCACCAATTGCTTTCGTGAAAGTTGAAATCATCAGGTTAAATTTAAAACGTTTCATCAACGTTTCATCAACGTTTCGTTTAGCAAATACAGTCTGCAGTATCGTAGGCTACAAAATGGTTCTTACTTCGACTGAACAAGAAAACAGCGAGCTACATATTAGTGCAATAGAATCCGTTCAGTTTCGAGTAAATATTGTAGAGCTTTGCCCGCCGTTGCCACTTCGTTACTACGAACACCGCCATTTTCAGTTTCACCGCGTACGTGCAAATGTATAAACAATTTTTCGCGCCCGATTTTATAGCATATAATTTGACTACTCATTAATTGCAGTTCGCACACCAAATTCAACCTTATGCAGATCAATTTCACACTTTTGCAAATCAATTTCACCCATTAGGAATATTTAAAATTGATTATTTATTTGTTCAGATTGAATTATATATTTATTTGTACACACGTACTGCGTCCCTCGTTACTGCGAGGGAAGCATATAAGAGTTAATACTCTAAAACGCTTCAATAAATACATACAGTGTGGCTCACGAAATATTCGAACGCCCTTTGAAACAGAATAACTTTTTTATAATTGTACCAAACGACCTGATTTGTTATAATCAATTAGAAGCATTGGTTTATGAAATGATGTACAAAAAAGATTTTCCAAAAAATTATAATTTACAAGGTTACATGCAAAAATAAAAAAAGAATTTTTGAACAATTTTCTGATAGCTTTCAGATAGCTTTTCAGCATATCATTTCAGAAAAGAATGCTTCTAATTGATTATAAAAAATCAGGTCGTTTGGTACAATTATAAAAAAGTCATTCTGTTTCAAAGAGCGTTCGAATACTTCGTGAGCCACACACTGTATGTACCTTCATTTAAAAAATTTACCAATCTGAAAATGGCTACAATCAATATATGTACATATCTCCACACAGTCTTCACACAATAAAAGTTAACGAACAGGTAATTACTTTTAAATAAGTAGGTATTTGACGTACATCTATGGAAAAGATAAAAATTTGAATTTCTTAAAAATACCGTATTCGCGTAGAAGATCGAAATCGATTTGCAAAAGGGTGAATTTCGAGTGGAAAACCTGCAGAAAATATAGCTAGCACAGGATTTATTATTAACCATAGATGATTATTCGAAGCCCAATTCCAAAGCAACAATAAATATGAGCACACTGTCAGAGGACGTCGTTCACTCGTTGCGTAAGACACACCAAATTTAACTGGCAGACGACATAGCTTCGAACTGTTGATATCGGTTATAGAGTTACTTAGGCCAAAGTACTTCCTATTTTTACGACGATGCGAAAGAATCTCGAATTTCAATTAAACGTTAGTGTTACTTTATACTTGACAGGTTCCGGAAGTTTCGACGGAAAAGTCTGTTAATCGTCGCGTGCTGAAAATATTTGCTTATTTTTCAATTCACAGTTGGATGTTACGAAATTTCGTTAGAACTTCACCGATTAAAAGTACTCCGAAACGAGACACAATCGCAAGAACTCTTCTTCGGTTGTCAAAACGTGCACAGCGCGATTAAAGTGCTCATTAGAACGATAGCTTTCTGGACGATCGAAGACTCGAAAATGAAAAACGATGCCGGAAATACGTTGGTAATTTTCACTGCTGTTAATATAATTATCGTGGTTAATGAAATATGTGCACTGAAGCGATCTTGCATTATTCTTATTGCCGTGGAAAATTCAATATTTTAGTGTGATGGAAATATGCATAATTTCAAATCAGATTGTTATAGAGAATGTAGCGGATTAGATAATAGGGGCGAGGGAGAATTAGTGCAAGATAGAAAAATTTAAATGTATGTACCTGGACTTACAAGATTTTCTTTTAGATGCTATTTCCTCGGAAGTAGCGGCACGACTCCCACAGGCGTTGCAACGCAGGTTATTTCCCACTCCTTCCGTGGTCTACCCCTTCCTCTTTGTTGGTTGTTCGCACACGTACGGTGTAATTCCTACTGATTTGTTCATACGCGATGTCCGGTTCTTATGGATTCAACTATAGCGTACACAAAACACGCTGCGCCCCTAGAACTCGATTTAACTCCGCTGCTCTCGGCAATTGAATTAATACGTTTCCAAACCTATGTTTGGGTTAGATCTGGCTTAGCAGCTCAGGCTACTGAAATTTTTTCACGAGATTATTTTCACCCCGCGCGTCCCTTGAAATTGCTTCATTGAGTAAGAAAATGATTCTTGAATAAGAATTCTTAATAAAATAATAAGAAAGTACTATATGTACCATATGTAGGTTAGACATTTAGAATATCAATTCTAATAAACACTGAGGACGAAGCGACTAAAAGCAACAATATTAAAAATAAAAGTAGAATTAACAGCAACTCGCACATTCACTTTTAATCAATTTTTGCGGCTCACTGCATTGTTATTAAGTCGCTGCGTAGACTTTCATACTGAACCAATATGATTCGAATTCATTTCATTCAATTTAAGTAACAAATCTACTTTGTTCACCAACATTTTAGCGACATTAAATCTGCCACCCTCACTCACACTGTCACATAATATAATTTATTGAATAAAACACCACTGTTTTACTAATAGTTTTATTAATTACAGTATATCCGTTTTACATAATTTTCTGATATTGGACGGAACTGAAGTTTTTTTACTAAATTCCATTGTGAAATACAGGTGACGTTCATTCAAGTATCACACAGGCCTTTCACTGCTAATAATAAGAACATTTCCGCGAAGATGTAAACCATCCGGATTGTTCATGACAGTGAGAATAATGTCTGCAGTCAAGATGACTGATTCACCATCCATAATATCTTTCCATTGCGACGCAGACATTTTCGCAAGCAGTTATTAGTGTCTTTAGAAATATCAGACACGTATGAAATACATCATATATGTAAAGAATTACATTTTTCTTAACTAATCCAAGACATAATTGATATGCATATGTATGCACGCATAAAACGCTTCGTTTTGGCGAGTATCAGAGTGGTTATCGACTAAGAAAGACGTATAGAATTTGTTATTCAATACACTAAAGGTCTAACGAAAATACATTTCTAAATCAAGCGGATCTGAGAAAATTGCATCGTAACAAAACTCAAAGCAAATGGTTTTTCATTAATTTCGCCAACATAATCGTTGTGACATACTAAATTATTTAACTATTACGTTGTCCCTTCAAAATTCAGGAAAGAAAATCAAACAATATGAATACGTTTTAATGCAATTATGTCTGTTTTCTTTTTCTACATTAATTTTCCTTTAGAAAATATTTTAATATACAGAGTAGTCCGTTTAAATAAGGACACCTAAATATCTCTTCAAAACCCAAATGGAGCAAATCTATCCACACAATACCTAAATGTTTGGTAATTGATTAGAGATACCAACATATTTAATAATGGGAATAATATTTATAAATAAATTTGAATAACGGTACAGCAATTTTTAGTGGTGTGTCTCAGAGTCACCATTCGAGTGCTGAGCACCTGTAGTCGAGCACCCTGTATAAGAGAGGAAATGTTCTACGAACTAGAACTGGCTCAACGTCCGCTTTGTACGCGGATATTTCACTGATCGTCTTCCGAGAGTGAATAGCCTCAGTGGAACATGACAGACATTGGCATCAACTTGATTTCCCTGGGTAAATAAATCGAATGGTAGACAACAATTTTGTGCATCGTTTAAAGGAAACTATTACGTGCATTCTCAGATCAAGACCTCGAGGTACATAAGCGTCTGTCTTCCGTATGGTACGTCACTGACCGCACTCCTACTGACCTGACTCACATGCACCGCTGTTGGCGGGTTGCCATGGCAAAGGAAGATTTTGAATTGTTTATATCTTGAAGTCAGTACCGATATGAAATTCCGTTGTTCTTACTCTACGTCTTATTTTGGCATTAATTGCCGCACTAGCAAGGGGCTGTTTTAAATTTTACCCACTCATTTTTCTTGTAAATACTTAAAATTCGCAGTCCACTTATTATTCATTTATTAAAATCATTTAAAAAGTTATTTCTTGTGGATGGATATAAAGTGCCACGTATATGTCGTGTTCACAAATATATCTTGGTAGCGCGAAGGTTAACCCTTTGCTCTCCGAATTACTTTTCAATTTTGGTGCCTAGCTTGCACTGCGGTAGCCGACGAATAAACCGGGTGGCACCGTTTTGCCACAAATATTCGAGACACTATACTATTGATAACACGGTCCAACAAAATTAAACTTTTTTTCGTGTTCGCAAGCAATTACTGTTGAAGTTGAGTTTTGTATACATATCTAAACCCAAATCACCCAACGTTTCCGAAAAACATTCATTTTTGTAAAAATGCATGATTTTGTCAAAAAATGAGACGATACGCGAGAACTAAAGATGCAAGACACAGTTCAGGTTTCAGGCAAAAGATAGAAGGGACTCTCTATACATATACCCATATAGTCAATTATATTATTTTGCACTTGCCAATAGTTGTAAGTGATTTTTCAATTCAAGATGAATTCGCTCATATATTACATTACACAATGACATCCAAGGTCGTACAAGGTCAGAAATAAGAGAAATATGTAGATTGAACATTTCGTAACGTTGTATTTACTGGTATGTATGTTGCAACGACGAATAACGAGACTTCCATGAGCAAGTTCTGATTTCTGGTACTTTGTGCTTATGTCACACTGGATATAGATGCACGCACAGTCATTTTCTATCTTAGTTTGTAAGTCGTTTAAATATATTAAGAGTGTAGAATAAACTTTAATACGACCTCACAAAAAGAATCTGCCACTCAAAAAAACATAATTATTCCTGCAATAAAGAGTAAGCAACCAATGGGGTGGAATTAACAAGAAAAGCCTAACCGAATGGTCAAAAATGGAAGTATATTTTTACAGCGGCGGTACACAATACCCACACACATTCAATGCGTTTTGAAATACATTTCACATCATCAGCAAAAGAAAAACAATTACAAAATTCATGTTCATTACATTGTAAAAGAAAACCCTTTGTCATGACAAGAAATTAGTGAAATTCAATGAAAATTACATGTAATTATAGTTCGATAAACTGTTTTATCGCTTCGTTTTTATTTTCAAATTTGTAAGAAGAACGAGATACGACGTAATGGTGGTTAGTAATTATAAGTTGAAGTGTACTACAACGACCTCTAGATCTATGCCGCGGATGACGTTTTCACATCGATTTGTGTGTTTCCCTTATCAAAAATATATTTACAGAATCTTTTGGTATTTCAAGCTATAGTACGCTCTTGTGTGGTAACTATAATATCTGGGCTCGTGTCGCATATTAATGATCTCCTTCATGTCTGCCGATCGTTTGAAGCTCTTATCGAGATTCCTTTCGTCGTAAGTTCTCATTGCACGTTCGGCCCATTCTTGGGCCCGCGGAGGTTCACGGAATAGCCCTTTTTGCCTTCGGTTTAGATAGTCGATTACGTCGTTATAGTAATTTTGCCTGAAACCAAATGTTTAACAATTAATAACAATGATCACGAAATTACATTGCACGCTCTCTCATAATATACAACCAAGAAGAAGCTGATAGCAGTACACTGATAATACGTTAAAAAATTTACAAATCATTAACTTTTTATGTCGATTATATTACAGTTCAGATAACGGTGAATGTTGTTAATAGACTGCGGATCTGTATGTATTTATGGAGAAATTGGTTGGATGAAATATAAAACAGTAAAAATTTCAAAAATTCAAGAATGTTGTAATGTTGCTTTTAATGTAAGAAAGTCGTTAAGGGATGAAATCAATTTTTATGCTATTCCTGCTTCCCACAATAAAACATTTTTTATTTTGCATAAAGATCCGCAGTCTAGTTATTAATGTAACTTTAAATCTAACCTTTATGGAAAATTAAAAACAGAAGTATCACATAAAGAATCAAGAGTACAATATAATAAAAAAAATATATAATAATTCTGCATAAAAGTTTACGAAACGGAATAGTGAGAGGAGTAATCATTATCAAAGGAGGTAGAATAATATAAGACTCGGAAACCAATGAGGATAAGTCCAATTTTCTCATATCAATTAATTTGAAAAATCGCAGTTTAGTTATACTTCTTTTCTGATTGGCTGCTTTTGCTCTGCTAAGGCTCTTCATATACCCTGGATCCAAAAGGTATTCGAATACTGTTTCCGATTATGGAGAAATTGTCAATATTTGGACAGTAACAATTTGGTTAAAAAGATAATATTAGGTCGTTCGGAAAGTAATTTCGTTTTCTCAAGGGAAATTTAAATAAGTTACTTGAATGACTAATTTTGGAATAAGTTTTATAACATTTTGTTCCGCGATCTTTTGCAATATTTCAGGCAACTTAAAAATCCCGTGCTCGTAAAATTTCTGTTTTTTTTATGACTTTATTTGAAATGGGACTTTAATTGAAAGACCCTACGACGAAACCAAAGGTCGTCGGATGAGGGGAGGGAGCACGAATTAAAGGGAAAAACCCTCTCTCTGTCAGTACCGGATCAGTCACGTGACATTGTGACACACGCGCGACCACGGACCTAAGGACTGAGCGTAAAGTAGATTTATGGGTGAGAGAGGGTGTCCCACGAGCGGGGAGGGATGGTTGATTCCGGCCATGTTAAGTGGCGCAGACTGTGGTGCTATCTATAGGCGAATTTAAATACTAGTGTAGCGTCTGTACTACATCACCGACGAGATACTATTAAATGATATTAATTATTAAATAATAGTATTCCTTGAGAATGCCTCCGATCGAGCTACGAATTGATCATGCCTGGCCTACGAGTATGGGAGACAGACGCTACATTAGTATTTAAAGTCGCCTATAGAGCGCTCCATAATCTGCGCCACTTAAAATAGCCGACAAGTTGATACCTCTTCCGTCTTTCGCCACACACAAGCACGCACGCACACCCGCCCCCCAGAATTATACACAGCCCTTAGGTCCATGTGCGCGACAGAGATGAAACGCGTCACGTGACGGGGCCGCAGCGGAAGCGTGGGGAATAGCGTCGTAGAAGGGGAAAGTAGAGTAGGGACAAAAGTCTGAATCTGGCGACTTCGGTAAACTCTTCACGGTGTACCTGATTTATATTATTGCAAAATGCAGTACACCTTTCATTCAAAACTCAATAAATCGACTTGACAATATCGTAGATCAAGTTTTAAGTATTCATTACAAAGGGGAGGCTTCAATCTTTAAATCTGCGGTGCTTTAAGTCACTCGAAAAATTTTTCAATGTTTTTAGAGACGTTTAATTTGTGACATTTTGGACCAAAAAAGAGTCTTCCGTCAAAAAATATCTTAGATAAAAATGATTGCTGTTGCAAGATCAAAATGGTTGCTTTACTATTTTCTTTTAGTATGTAAAAAGGAAATTAAGTATGTAAATACCTTTTTGGATCCACTGTAAGTGGTTTCATCAAACTTTCTGGCTTACAGATTAATATTTAAATGAGTTTCGAAAACTTACCGGTACAGATAAATATAATTGTAATTCAGAAAGAGAGGACGAACCCAATGATGATTGTAATGTGGTGGTTCAAGTTTTAGTAATTTAATTTTCGGCTTTTCTGCAGGGGCAGCGGCGTCACCACCTGCCGCACCACCCTCAGTAGCTTCTCCACCTTCAGCCGCCCCTTCTGCTGGGGTTTCGTCCATATCCCATGGCGCTGCTTCATCTTCGTCTGCCCACATCTTGCTTCACGGATCCAAAGGTAAAAGGGCCTAAAATGCACACGTATCGTGTGTCAAATTCAGACAAGTATCAGAAACAGAAATTAAATAGAAATGTATTTGCTCTTTGAATGACAATATTCGTCAATTCGTTAATTCTTATAATGTCTTTCTTATCATCGTAAACATTTACTCTGCTGCAGAAAAACACTGTCAAATTAAATCGCTATAAATTATTTAAAGTATAAATTGAAACACATTAACATGTAAGCTCGATTATTGAATATCTACTTTATATTTGTAATTTGTTACTGTAATTTAAAGTCAAGCTGATATTCAGGATATGTTGCAATCTAATCTAGAAATAAAATAATTTCATATACAACAATATATTGGTTTATATTTAGTCATATCGTTAAGTAATTCTTAACCGGAAAACTCGTGGTAGAAAAACTGTTTCTAATGCTACTGAATTGTGTCCAATCCATTTATCCAATGTTCCTAATTGCAAGGAACATCGATGTAGAAAAACGTTTGTTTCACGCGGAACTCATAGCTATTACTCTCAGTCGATATATTTAGCTAATGAGATATATTTAACAAAGAGAAACGGGTCACCTTAAGACACAACAAACTGTTTGATTGTGACATCAATTAGTATTTGTAGCTTGATCGAATTCGTTTTACAGGCGTAGAACCATTTCAGAAATGAATCCGTAATGGCGTACAAAGTGATCGCGGCATATCCAACCCTTCCCCGCGTTCATACAACTTCTGAATCATAGTTGCATCCCTCTCCGTGTTTTTGTCAAATATATTCGAAAACACTACATTTTAGAAGGAAAAATACAATATATTCAGTGATCGGATTGTTTTTAAAAAAACAATAGTGGGTATTTATACGAGTCTAAAGAAATGTTTTACACACAAATCTTATAAAACTATTGCTCTATTCTAATTTTATTTAGAATTGTTCTATTCAAAACTATCGTGTAGTCAAATAAGGAACCGTCTTACTGCAGTATTTCTAATATCTAGACTGTGGATCTTTATACACTTATAGCTCATAAAAATTGTCAAAAAATGCTGGATTATCAAATTCGACAGAATTGAGTACGATTTTTATTTATTATAGACCTACAAATGTTATTACTAGATCTTTATCCATTTAAGCCTTCCGAAATTTTTCAGAATATGCCAGAATATATCCTTCGACAGAATTTAGTCAAATTTAAATTAAATAATATTTTATTTGGTTCCTCCTTATCAAAAATCGTCTGGAAAAAGTGCAAATTGCATAAACCTTCGCAGTCTAGTTATTACTAGACACATGAGCCAAATTGAAATATCTTTCTTCTTTTAATTGTCTTGTTCAGCTGAAATTAATACACTGATGTCCTTAAATCTTCTTAATTCGTCCACTGCCTTAAATTGTACGTGCCCATTTTCGTCATGAATGCATAAAATCCGCAGTCTAGTTATTACCAATGAAAGAAAACAGAATTTTATTTGGTACCACTTTCTCAAGATTTGTTTCCAAAAATTGAGAATTGCATAAACAACCACAGCCTACTAATAACGATTAAAACCAACACATCCTGACCCTGCCTTGCCGTTTTTTACGTAACTTTCAATAGATTAATCATAAAAATAGTTGGTGTTATTTATGATTTAAATAACAAAAAGAAAGTAATATGGACCGTGTGTGATGTTTAGTAACAAAAACGTCCAATTTCACTTCGAAACAGTCACCAAGAACGCGTTCTCACTGTCACTGTTAATACACACTAATTGTTATTCAGAGTTACACTCGACGACATCTTTCGGAGATTAAATCGCCCGTTAACCATCTGGACGTAGCAACATGGTACCTGTAATGCGATGGCCACACGTCAAGCCACTACCTCAGACTGCAAAAAAAATACTCAGCCGAACCTTGCCTTGTTTCGCTTTTATTTTAGCTTATAAGATTTTCCTTGGCTACCCTCCGGCCTTCCCCTTAACTAAAACGGTGCCCCCTCTCCCCGCGTGCGCCGACGGAGGGGGGGGATTTTTGGCAAGCAACTATTCTAATCAATTGTTACCACAGAGAGCAATAAGGTACTTAGCACACATGTCAATTCATTAGCCAATGTTACGGTTACGGGTCACGTACACACCACCATCCCAAAGTTTAGGGTCACCACCTTCTTGTCTCGTATTCCATCAGCGCATTCCTGATGCTCAAAAATATCCATTTTTCTTGATTCTTGTCGAAATGCTACCCTCCTCCATTTTTCTTCTTCCTGGAACCTACAACTACATTTATATTTTTCACAGTGATATTTTTTTCACATTTGGCACGTCTCGCGAAACTTTTAAATAGTCAATCATTTACAGTAGGACCTCGATTAACCAGATCCCGATTTTATAAATGCGTTTAGGTATGATTATATCATGAAGGGAAATAAATTGTCAAAAATAAAAAATTGATTTCGGAATGTAGTATGTACATTTTAATTATTTCCTCAGGTCGCGATTATCCATCGGTTAATCGAGGTCCTACTGTATTCCATTTTTAAAATTTTTAGTGATAATTTATTTGATTATCTGATTCATTTAGCTTCAAATTTTAACCAATCGATTCGATGGGGAATCAAATACGAATTTAAATTAATTTTCTAACAGGTGAATTCCAAATTTTGGATTTGGTAGAAATATGAAATTATTTTGAAATGATTTATCATGTTTTAGTATAAAATGAAGCAGCTTCTTCATCTGTGGAAACAAATCACTGTTGAACATGTGACATTTTGAACAAATAAAATAATACATATTTGTTGATAAACTAATAAAAGTTTTGAGACTTGTTCACTTCCTTACAGCAATCCTGTTCGTTTTTATAATTGAAAATATTCGATCGCTCGAAATCGACACTTTTGCAATGAAAAGAAATATGACATACGTTATGACGTTTGTTTATTTATAGCCTGCATGCTACAAAAACTTGAAGTACGTATCACTCTCGATGCAACTTTATTTCGAAACAGAATCATTGACACCGTACCCTGGTTTAGTTACTAAAAGGTTATTGCATAAATTGTGCCGTCAATTTTTCATTAGACAGAAAGAAAGAATTTTATTTATTACAAAAGGTCCCTCGTTAAACTTATTTGGAAAGGGCCATGATCTGATAACTGTACTGTGTGACAGTATACCTGTTTCCTAATTAATTGGATTAATTGTTTTAGATATTTCAAATGAAACGAGTCATTCAATGGTTTTGATCGTGCTATTTACAACAGAAATAAATGGAATTGATAAATAGACTAACACACGTAGATAAACAATCGATCTAGCGATTGTGACTAGGTAGGGGCCCCAAATGTGCATTAACATTAACGTGGTTTGTTAAATGCCGGGCCCTTGCAATTCTGTGTACGTACATATGTATGTCTAGCGGTGTGTGAGTGTGCCACCACACTCTCGCTCGAAAACCGATCGGCCCCCTTAACAAGAAAGAAAGTAAAGTTTGTTACAATCCAGGTAGGAAATTTTTATTTCGCATAAAGATCCGCTGTCTTATAATGACAAAACGTGAGAATGCGACCTAACTGATCGATGGAACTTTCTCTTACATGCTGCTCGAAAAAGACAAAAAGGATCAATGAGGATTATCAGAGAAATTATGAGAGGACTCTTCGTAATTTATTCACAGCCGTTCGAGTAAATTGTACGTTTTCACAAACTCGTGATCTGAAATTAGTCACTGAAATTAGGGTATTTATATGTACGTCTTTCACACCGGACGTTCAAGTTGCTAAACGTTTGTACGCCTTTCTCGCCCTGATAGAATGAATACACTCGCTTGGCCGCAAAGAATTTGGTCGCCTCGAAATTACTTGATAGAACCTGTCTGCGAATAATCCGGAATATTCGGAAAGTATTTCGGTAATTGCTACCATTGGACAAGTTGCTTGTGCTTCTCCGGCGAATAATCCTTCAAAATTAGTCCGTAAAAAATTGAATACTCGATGCGCTTTCTCCGCTTTGTGTACTCTCTGAGGAAGGAGAGAAAGATTCATTTCTCTTGGGTGAGTTTGACTTATCTCGTAATGATGCGATATCATTTGCAGCAGTGGCACCAATTGAATGACACACTCGTAAATGCTGATACACTCCGATACATATCAATTCGAAAATGTCGCGAACACTAATTTAATGATGAATAGCAGCAAGACTTTCACATGAATGAGTGACCGGACCGGTTGATGGATTGAAAAAGGTTGCATAAGAATTTTTAATGTAATCGGTTTTTACTGATTTTATGAGCAAAGTACATAACATAAAGGATATTGTGTTTATACAAAGTATTTTTTTCATATTTATTTATATTATTTATTCCCTGTGTAACATTGACTTGTTTATAAGAGATTGCACATTTATTACAAATTAAAAAACAAAAGTTTTAATAAATTATAAATAAATTAACCGTTCCATATACACAGCCGGTTTAACGGCAGAGAGACAAATCTTTCAAAACGTCAATCAAATCTGTTTTCCCATAAAAGTACAGAGAAGCAAGTGCCAATGCAATAATACTGTACTTATTCGATGTCCAAGCTGTTTCTGTGTATTATGTTTCGTATGCCGTATGCTTTTACGATATCTAAGTACAATATTATTAAATTTATCGTATACCATATTTTCTTTTCCTATATTTACTTTATATTTTCTGTTTTCGGCCATGAGAGGGTAATTTACTATTTTATTAATTTCGGTGAATTTATTTATAATTTATTAAAACTTATAAACAAGTCAATGTTACACAGGTTTGTTTACCGTTTATAAATTGTGTTACTTTTAAGTAACTGTTGGAATTATTAGAATTGATATGTATCAATTGAGCTTGGAATATGTGTCGATAAGTTCACTACTGTCTCGAGAATAGCCAAACAATATCATCGTGTCATTGTTAATTATTCGTTACGCGAAACACATCAATAATACATTGAAGATTACATGCGTATAGTATATGTATAGCATAGTATATAGCAAAGGAATTCGATGGATTGGAAACTGCAGTTGTCTGGTCAATTTGTTTATCGATCGTTGGTGTTCGATACCACTTCTCGTTTCCTAAAATTATTAACTACATCTACAGACTTCTATCATATTTGTCGATAACGTTGAAATGGTTACAAGAAGAAAATTCTCGAATATCGTTACACGAAGCTTATCCCTCTATAATACTTTATTGCGTTTGGCAGTCGATTGGCAATTCCCGTAGCGAGCATACGAATCATCTATACGAATTACCGCGAAGCGTTATAAAAATATTTATTGTTAATAATATCAGACACATACGACTTCTTGTATCTCTTTTTTATCTTTAATACATAACGGTCCGCCACTATTTTGAATGAAATCGTTTCCAAGTAAGTACCGTGCAGAATTGAAAGCCGAATAATTCTGTCGTTCGAACTATTTATATGTAGAAGGTAACTGAGAATTTTTTTATTTTCATCTCAGCGATATATTTATTAATGGAAAGTATAAAAAGTACAACTAATCATATGAAAAATATTTTTATTAACATTCTTAAACCAATAAAAAATCTTAGACATTAGATAAAGTTTCAGATTCTTAAAGAAGAACTTTCAATTATGATTATATATGAGACGAAAATCAGATGATATGTCTATATGTATACCTGAGTAAATCAGCGCAATCAACGGCTTACATACCTTTGATAAAGTAAGCAAAAACTCGATAATTATCTGTTATATTTTTTAGTGCGAATTTTTAGAATACTTTCCTGAAGTTCTATTTGCAAATTCGCATACAAGTAAATACCATAGACCACTCGACGACACCATAATATGTAACTATGCGGATCTGTATGCATTTATTTTTTTTCTTTATGCAAATCTTTATGCAAATTGTTGGAAAATACTTAAATAGCATAAAATAAGATGAACATAAATTCGTATAAAAAACAATCGTTTAATTGTCCTGATCTTCCAATCGTTCAAAGATATGTAACCACGTAATATCAAAAAAGTACGTCTTCATCTGAATACATCGTCAGAAGGAACGAATGTCTCTCTTTCTTAATTTAAACAATAAAACTTTCCATTATTGTTACAGTACAATCAGACAATGATTCACATAGAACATTCTAGGGAAGTTCGTTATATGCACGGTGATAATCTTCGCGAATCGAATGATTTAGGCGGACCAACTATGGAGTAGCATCGAACACAAAAGCCGATCGATAAAGACATTGAATCAGCTAGACGTGTTTGTCTCTATTAGAAATACGATAGAGTTGTCGCGATACATGCGGAACATTGAAAAATCTGCAGACTCGTTACATGTATTTAAGCGATATACAAACATTCTTCGAAAAATACAGTGTATGGTTGAATTTTCAATGCCTCGTACATGGGCTTTTCTTTATTGTTTCCTTCCAGGAAAACCCGATGGAGAGAATTCGTTTGACCCTGCTGAGATTGATCGGTTTCCCTGGTCGTTCCTAAACACTTGAAATTTTACTTCTCCTCACAATTACAAAATTAAGTACGCGTCCTTGTATCGAGAGAACCTGACACTAAGTACCGGAAGTGACGATCGGATTCTCTGGCACGTTCGATTGCATCGCTTGTCGGTGGTTTTCATAAATCCATCGGTCAATTATCGTTACTGTGATAGACAAATTCTCTGCAGTACATTTTCCATAAAATTCTTATCAACGAGCACGCTGGATGATTTTTACGAAAACGAGATCGATCGTGGTGTTTTCACAACTTTCAGTTGTATTCGGAATAATCGTCGTAATAAGTGGACAGCGGATATCTTTATGGAAAATAAAGAATGTCTGCCTGAATTGCAACAAACTAGAGTGAAAAAAAAATTGAAAATAATATAAGAATACGCATAACTTCCTCTGGTGTTTTTACTGTTTTCAGTTACACATACTTATTTTTGTCATAAATGCATAAAATCCACTGTTTAATAACAACGTCGGTGTTAGTCTCATTTTCATAAAAATATTCTAACGGATTCGTTAATCGAAATCTCATAAAGACATATCACTAGACAATCAGCTTCGTTTAGAAATAAGAACATTTCGAAATGAAGAACCATTAACAACAATTAAATTAAAAAGATTTACTACTGTTCTCAGGGTTTTCAGAAGTTTCTCAGCATTCGAAGTTACACGGAATTCAATTTAATCATCTATTCAACGACTACTGCCTTAAACACTTTTGTTCGTGTAAACAAATCTATTAAAAATACTATAATACCAAAAATAAAAAAACGATAAATGCTACATAAATTTACAATTACATGTAAAAAAGACAATTAAACTTCTTGGCATAGAATTTTCAAAAATAATACCATAATTAAACACACTGTACAATTCTTGATTAAAATACCTTAAAATTTGTTGCAGAATCTTAAGTTTCTTCTTGCAAAGAAAAGAACAACTTTTAATATAGGCTGTAACGATATTTTACAAAAATGTACTTCCTTGAAAAGGACGATTCCTGAAGTTATTTGAAGTAACTTTTCCCATTTGCGAAAATCTTCTCCGGGGCTTTTTTAAGGAGTTATTAACGAAAAACACGAACCAATCAGGACGCGGCAATAGAGGACGGATTCCGGCTTGACCAATGCCAACATTGCGTTCAGTGGGGCGTGTCTTCGAGCTGAAATCCGTCCGCGGATCTTTATGCAAAATAAAAAATGTTTGCGTTGTTTGCAAGACACTGATGCCAAATAAAATATTTTTTATAACCAATACAGTGGTGTCCTTGAATCTTTCTAATACGACCACTGCTTTAAATTGTGCGTGGCCATTTTCATCATAAATTCATAAAATCCGCAGTCTAATAATGAAAAAATTTGGTTCAGTTAAAAAATTAGAGATCAATCGCAATTTTTGATTAGCTGTGCTGGACAAAATCAGCTTTTCAAGCGCTGGGCATTTGTAGTCGACGAAGTAGAAGATTAAATAGAACGAAACGTGAGCTTTTTAATTTGCTAGCTATGATATAAAATTATAAAATATAGACAATTGTTGGATGCTGAGTGCCGTCGACGACCATGACAAGTGAACGATCCATACGAATCAATGCCCCAAACAGCTTAGCAATCGTCATTTCGATCAGAATGTAGATAATAAGTAAATACGTATAATACGGATCGTCGAATGATTCTCGTGAAAAGTGATATGGCTTCTACGAAGATGCGAGTTTCTTGTTCCCACTGTCATGATTCTCCTATCGAGAAAAGGGAGGGTTTGACGAAAGCCTTTTCCGTCTTTTCTTCCTTCTCTTTTTCCCTCGTTCTAGGTTATGTTTTAGTAAATGAAGTGTCTACTACAGCCCTTGGACGGATGGTTGCCACACGCGAGGACGATTTGATTCGCAACGATAACTAGCAAAGATACACTCTTTGATACATTAACAGCTCTTTGAAAGAAAGATAAACCATACGCATGGCGAATTCTGCAAAATTCAATTTTCAAAGCAAGTGTATTCGTGACAGTGTATATCGGCATTCGCCACATTAGTGCGACCGTGCTGCCCCCTGAACTAGGGCAGCGTGCCCGCTTTCGCTGCCAGCGTGCCGCTAGCATGAATGGGGAATGATGTGACGCGCGTTCTTTCTCTCTCGAAAAAAGGGGGTTCTTAAACTAATGTAGCCCGAGGCCCCCCTCTTGAACAACATTCTTTGTGCGGACCCCATCCCAACCCTAGGCATTTTTCTTCTACATGTAGGATTTTTATTAAATGTTATTTGAATAAAAGTGAAAAATTAGGGATGTAAAGTAAATGTCAAAATTGTTTCGCGGACCCCCGGGGGGCTGAAGGTTGTAGGAAGAATAGGGCCTCGGTCCTTAGACGTGCGGTTTTTTTTTGAATGGGTATTGGGGACACCGACCACCTGTGTCCCCCGAGTCCTACGCTACCCCTCCTGGGTGTACATAAATGTATTTTTCCCACACGTCTTCAATCTAAGAAAAAAAATAATTAAAAAAGAAAGGGGTCCACAGTGTTGTTTAAGAACCTCTGCTCTACTGCGATATTCTGGTCAATACAATGAAGATATCTACCACATTATCGAAACTCATTTAAAACAATCTGCAATAGTGATTGATTATTATTTGCTTCCATGATTCGTGAAACGATTTCGTACCGATTTGATGCAATGATTTCGTGATCCCGCTCGTTCCATCAACAGCTCTGTCACGAAAATCGTTAATTTCATAGTTATCGTTGCGTCATTTCGTCGCATACCGAATTCTCTCGATCGAAACGTGGCAACCCACTGTTACATTCCTTAAGATATGCAACTTTGAGTTATCTATATCACGACGGACGCCTAAACGCGAGCTTCAAAGGTGGAAACATTGAAATCGAAGTGTTCCGGACTCGTTCAACGCACTCGAAGCCGTCCAATTCGCTCAAAATGGTCGGCAGTGGTCGATTCGTATTTACAAAATGGTGACGAACCAGTCCAGACGCACATCCTCCTCCTGTCCGTGCTTGTCGACCCCGTTCGAAAACGTCGTCCACGTCTTTTCGATATGTAAACAACCGTAAAAAAAATACGAAAAATCATCGTTGGTGTCCGTCAAGGTTACCAGTTCTTTGTTTTGATCGTGATCTCCTCTCTTTACGAAAACTTGATCATTGTTCTTTGCGTTTGTTCGATTTTTATCAACAATCGTACCTCACGTCCTCGGAAAATTTGTCCTAAACACGTCTCGAGTACGATTCGATCAGTGAATTGAATCTAGCTATCGTAGAAAAGATAGGAATAGCCTTTTTACTAATCTCTCTCTCTCTCGCACTCTCGCACTCTCTCTCGCTCTCACTGACTATGACTTTTCCCCAGAAATTGGAAACTAAAAGGCTTGTTCGAATAAAAACGGTGCTCGTTTCCTCGGATTCGCGTGACATATTTCCATGGCGAAGCTTCGGGAGAAATAAATAATTATTGTCAAGAACTGTATCATCCGTTGAACACTGTTCCCGATGATCGATACGAGACATTACACGAGTATTCAGTCACTTCTCGTCCCTCGTTTGTCGCTTAGGCTATGTACTCGCCGCTCTAGCTAAGAGCTTCGCGAAATTAAAACTGTATCACTTGAATGCATGGTTGGTTCTAACAACAACATTTTGTCTTTTCAAAATCGAACACTTTCACGGGTGATTCTACATCGTCCAAGGTATCACTCATAATATCACTGTAATACTATTTTCTCTGTCTTTCGCCACGTTCGTCGAGGCACCTCTTAAAGGTCCTTGTCCTCGTTGATCCCCGAATACAACGAGAGACTTGAACATCACATGCCCGATTCCGCTATTCCTTCATCATCTGCAAAAATATAGAAGAGAGCGTTAGAGCTACAGATAGAAATGTGAAACAGTCTTCTCCGATTGCGTGCATTACTCTGGCCAATTTTTAGATTGTAAACCAAGTCTTCACTTTTCACAGTGCATGTCTTGTTAGGGAAAAGAACGTGCAACAACTCTGTAATTAATTAGCCCGTTGCACTCGAAAATTAAACATTTCTTCCGACCTGGAATATTTCCATTCCCTATGATTTCTCAAATTTTATGGATACAAAATTGGTATAATACCTCAAACAATACCTAAATGCTTCGTAATTGATTAGATACCATCGCGAAGTTTCCGTTTACGTCCAACCTCAGAATTGAATGAAATTTTGGGAATAGGTTTTTTTTTTTACTAAAACGATGATTGTCAGAAGGATTTTTGGCGACTCGAAAAAAATTGTTGATAATAAAACATAATTATGACGAAAATTGAGGTGGTAACCACCCTGTATATTCATTAAGCAGAATATATTTGTTGTAAAATAGATATCTCACCTGGTTTTGAAACCTAAATTTGGCCATACGCGTGTCAAACTGAACCGGAGAAGGGTAAAGATAAAATTAAAATTCATGCTCTCTCTTTTTAATTATTGAACTGTACAGATTGATTGAAACTTGAAAGAAATATAACGCAAATAGGTAAATTATGTGATTATGAGATTAATAGCAAGAAGCTGTAGATGAAATGTCAATAAGCAGTCGATGTTAGTATTGTAATTACGTAATATTAGCACACATGGAGTTGTTTTGATTGTTACTAGACAAGTAATCGCAATTAGCATAGTTTCAGACGTTTTCATTGCTAAACTTTGCCGATTTCGTTGACAAAAATGTTCATTAGACAACTACATTTAACTTTCGAAAGTTCAGTATCATGGTGTGTAAGTAAGTATTAAGGTCGTTGCATATGAAATGTCCGATTTTGAACAGTAACGTTAAATAATCGCACCTATTTCTTATTGATCAAGGAATCACACGTTTCTTGATTGCATTATGGAAGACATTGAATTATTTGGTCACTTACATGCTTCTTTTTACTATCAACGAATATTGCAAGTGACTGGAGCCACATAAATAGTTTATTCGTACTTTAATAATTTTAACAACCTGAGAAAAATAAATAGATTAGCACTCACAAATCGTTGTAACCTTTCTGCTGTTTCAAATTGCACCCACTAATTTTTCCCATAAATGCATAAAATCCGCAGTCTATTGATTAGTCACCACATTTTCACCAAATATCACATAATATGTTGTTTTTCCACACATACAAAAAGAGCACGCGACAATCGCACTGATTGATGTTGAAATCAAATCTATTTAAAAGGAAATTTATATGTGCAAATTTAAATTGAAGATAGGATCGTAAGCTTTGTACCTCAAAGTGACGTACAATGAACCTGTCAACTCTGTATTAGTATTTCTTGATCAAAACGCATTGCAACATTTGCATTCTAAAATCGGACATTTCATATGCAACAGCCTAATCGAACCTCGTGCTTCGATGATCGTCGCGGATTACATGCTTCATGCGTTACAGAAAAAAAGCGAGGATCGAAATTACCATCGCCACAGGATTCACAGTTCGAAGGTCACCTTTCCTTCTCATCCTCAGCAGGACTCTTTGTGTTTTCGACCGAGCTTCGATTCTTGCCTGGATTCAAAGGGAGTACAAGGTTGCAAAAAGGAAAGTGATTTCTACAATATGTATGGATGTGAGACAATTTAGCAGAAACACCTTTGCAATGGGATACAAAACCCAGCGTAATCATTGTTCGGTTTTGTGGGCCATTTTTCATCAAATTACTGTATCCATTCCCCTTCAAGTCTATCTCTAATTCGACTACAGAGGTTCGCGAAACTATCAATATGTCACTAATCAGGTCTAAATTACAAGGTACTAATTTCTTCGATGAGATCAACTACTTTTCGTTATGTCATTCCGGTACACGACAAAAATTTTGATTGTGTACAGTATTCTCTCCCTGTAATCCTGCTTTCTGGACCTTATAGTCTTGAGAACGGTATAAGGTCATTCCACTTTTTGACGTCGCCCTATTCGATTTTGTTCCAAATGGAATATGTTGGAGTCCATGTGAAATTAGGGGATTTCTAAGCAATCGTTTTGCCGGTTTTAAATTCTTTTACTGCGTTTCTATTACCTCGCTTTCTTGTCTGTCTGTCTGTCTGTCTGTCTGTTTGTCAGTTCGGTACAAATTTTGCAATTGATTTTAAACTAACTTGCCGATGAGCTAGAGACTTGAACTTTTAAACATAGCTCAGAAATGGATGACAATACAATATTTAAGCTACTAACTTTTCGACATACATAGGTTAGTACTTTTTTATAACGAATGTCCAGCTGCATCGATTGATGTATTAAAAAATACCTCATTCCATTGAAAAAAATGAAGGTGACCTTCATATCTCTAAAAAAAATTACATAAAAACTAAAATTTTTTGGTATCGTATGAGCCCCATTTTACCATTCAACTTTGTCCTTCAGACATTTGACGTATCCTTAAAAACAACAAAGATGTTCAAGGTGGTCAAGTTTGGTGAAATACCCAGGTATATTTAGGTAGTATACATAGTATAGTCCCATCACCGTCCTCACAATACAGTGGAGTATATTTACGGTAATAATACCACACTTCCATCTCACCAATGATGAAGAAACCAGGTAGAAGATAAAGTGCAATTATATCGAGAAGGAATACTGCAGTCGTTTGTTACAGTAGAGGCTAAAGTCAGTGAAATAGAAACCATTGCCCAAGTGTTAACCACCACCATCACCACATAAGTTGTATTTCTTAATTAGAATAGTCACTACTCTAATGTTTGTATTCCGTACTAACTTAACATCGAAGAATTTGTAAAACTTTAGACGAACACTGCACCGAATTATTCAAATTATGACACTTCCAAGTTGTTTATATTCGTGAAAGTTATCTATTTCAATATTGTACCGCCCAATTCATGCACTACAGTTTGAATTTTTGGACAACTTAATTAACACAGATGGAACACACTCCATAAAATAATAGAATAAAAATGTGACTATATTATTCGTATATTTATTCAGAAAGAAAGACACAATAAGTTCACCTTTTGTTATATAAAGTGGGATTATAGCGAACACTATTAGAAATACAAAGAAGAAAATGAAAAAGGAAAAGATACAAAGTGTAATGATAAAAAATTATAAAAAGCAAAGTCGTCCTTAAAACTACAGAAAAAAGGGACTAGTACTTTCTCTTATAATGTGCCATGTATAAGAGTTTTCAAATTTGTTATTGGAGTACAGTAAAGTCGCGATAATTGTCAACGACCGCGTACGCGATAGTTGTCAGGTGCCTACTCACTCCACTGGCGGCCAACGCCGCGCGCCGCAGGGCGGCGATGATTGATCTCAGCTCGGGTATATCTCGAGTAAAACTTCTTTATTTTTCATTATTTTTTTATGGGACTTCATTAACCTATTTCTGGCATTTTTCTGATTAAAATGACACCAAACACGATATAATTTCAACTGTCAGAAGAAAGAGATTCTTTCCAATACGCTGTCCTTCCTTGCGCCAAAACTTTCATCATCGATTGAACCACTAAATATATAATAGTTGAGATTATATCGTGTTTAGTGCTATTTTAATCAGAAAAATGCCAGAAATAAGTTGTTAGTATTCGATCCGTATTTCATGCTGTCCTTCTCTACGTTCGGCTTTCGTTTGAACTCTTGGCGCGGTCGGCGTGGTAGACGCAGTCATAAAAAAATAATATCGGTATGCCATAGTTGTCCGTGCAGAACACAGGCTGTTTGACAAGAATCGCGACTTTACTGTACTTATGTTTACACTTCTCGGCGACGCAGCCATGAAAATATAGTATCCGGTCTCGATCTATGTCACAGCCCAGAACCGAGAATCGGCTTACAATTAGATTGAGACTTTACTGTATCTAACCCTTTGGATCGAACAATGACGTTAAACGATAACCGTAAATAGTTGAGATAGTAATCGCAAGAGGTAGAACTGACCTTCGAATCCCTGATTGTCATGAATCTCCCGAGGAGGCCCAGTCATGTCTTGCCCCTCCAAAACCGCTAGAAGACATTGATGTATACAGATGTACTGTTGCTCGGTTTGGACCATCCAAACACGTTCTTTCCTCATTGCCCAGACAATCCCAAAAATGTCGACGTGCTTCGACACGAGGATCTGCTGGAGGATTCTGTCTAACGTGATGAAAGTACCGCTGCGACCGACACCGGCGCTACAGTGCACCACTATTGGTCTCTGGTCGGACCGAACTTTTTCTCGAAACGCCCGCACAAATCTGGCCAGCGTCTGAGGTGGGCTCGGAACACCGAAGTCGGGCCACGTTGTAAAATGAAAGTGTTGTATTACCCTATTCACCTCACCCTGCACACAAACATTAGGATTTTTGTTAATATATTCCTCAGTAATAATTCGTATCAGATGATTGCATAAGATAGTGCTCGATTTTCATAGATGTCGCAAACTGTATTGCACGGTGGAGTGTAAAAAAATTATATGTATAGATTGAAAACACAGATTTGAAAATAAAATTCGATGGTTAAACTTTAAAAAATACAGCTTTATTAATCAATTATATAGTCAACATTCTTCTCTAATTTAAAATATTTTAATATATTGTACCTGTAATATGTCGTTATCAAATGTCTCTAATTATTTTATTATTTAATATAGTACTTACTCTGCACAGCATGAACTCCGTGATACTCCAGTCTGGATAATGCGTCTCGTTCAATATCGTGACACAAATATCTCCGTAATAAACCGGCAGAGTGTCCATAGGCCAATAGTGATCACATTTCTCCCTACCTTTCTCGATGCACCTTGTCAACATAACAATCGCTCTGCTATTGCTTTCCCAGACCATTCTCCAGAAATCATCGCGGGTAGAGTGTAATGGACCTTGTGTGACGATGAATTCCCTTGGAGAATTATGGCCCTGTCACGAAAGGTAATAATGATTATCATAAAACACGATTCTACGAAAGACATTTTGGTAATTATGTATACAGAAAAGGGTACACCTCACCGATTTTGATGACCTTGAAATATGTTGTTAAGGTAATCATTCTGAACAACTTTTCTCTACACGTGTCACCGCCGTTCGGCCTTAGTTTTTTAGATATTCGCAAAAAAGGACGGACACCCGCTACACTCTACCCTTTTTATTACCACGTTTTTATTAGCTCGCTTTCTTGTCTGTCTATCTTCTGTTCGGTACAAATTTCGCAATTGATTTTAAACTAACTTCCCGACGAGCTAGAGACTTGAAATTTTAAACATAGCTCAGAACTGGAAGACAATGCAATATTTAAACAAAAATTTTCAAAAAAGTCTATGCGTTTAGGAGATATAAACTATTAAATTTAACTGTTACACCTCCCAGCGCGATGCCTGGTATGTAGTACGTGATCGAGTTCAGCGATCCCCACTCCGCGCGACAGCGCTCCCTACTCCACCACGCGTTCCCACTCTGACTAATCCCCACTCCACTGACCCGTTTCGCACCGAAGGAGTTCAATTTTGTTATGAATGCATAAAGATCCGCAGTCTAGTTATCAAAATCGGTGAGGTGTACCGTTTCCTGTATAATTACCATCATTTTACTATTTCTCTATGTACAATGTTTATAAGAACTTACGGGAACGTAATTGGCGTTGATATAATCTGAACCCTCCTCGTCATCCACAGGCTGGAGCTTAAATCTGCTGTGATCGTAGGGCAAAATGTTTGTAAAACGATTCTTTGGTCTGTTGCACGGTAGATCCGCCGCTGTGCAAAGCTGGTCCCGTCCAACGTGTTTCAACTCTTCAAACTCCTCCGAGAAACGGAAATCGGAATCCGCGGACATCGTGCGATAATGCTCGGCGAAGTCCTCGATTTTTATCGGGCGACTGTTTCGAACAGAATAACGAAATGATTAGTCTTGTTCTTTGTTAACGTATTTCAATTATGTTCATAGTACAGTAAAGTCCCAATCTAAGCGCGACGGAGGTGACCGTTCCAAGTCAGTTCACCTACCCCTTCCACTGGGGGGCATATCCCGCGAGGGGTCGCCCTCGCAGTGTAAACATGCCGCGTAATCCGATACCGGGTGGTCAAGTATATCGGTGTGAACTACTACTAATGGAATTACAAAACTTCTTTATTTTTCATTATTTTTAATGGGACTTTCATCAACTTATTTGTGGCACTTTTCTGAATAAAATGACGCTAAACACGATCTAATTTCAATTGTATTTAGTGGTTTAATTAATCCGGCGGGCCGCACAATTTAACGTGGCGGGCCGTGCGTTGGTCTATACTGACAAAAGTGGAGGAGGAAAAAATCCGGGCATGTGAGCACTCTCGTATCATCTCTGGTATTGAGTACTTACCTAGTCTCGATAACACTGTCTGGCAAAGAGAGGTTGTCGGTTGTTCTAGTCTCGGTCGTTTTGCGACCTTGACTTCTTCGTCTTCTCACCAGTAACCCAATACCCAATAGAGTCAGCAGGAGTACTATTGGAACTATGACTCCAACTATGATGGCTGTGTTATCCTTATCTGTGCAAACAAATGCAGCGGAGTTTAAATGTAACGTTTTAAATAGTTTCAATTGGAATTAACGGAATTGACTGATTTGGAAATACTGTGTGTCAAGAAGATACAACGTTACTATTTAGACAAACGAGTGTCTTACCTGCCAGCAGCAATCCTTGAACAGACATGTACACGATATAATACGAATTTAACAAAGTTCTTGTATTATTACTGGACTGTGGATCTTTATCCATTTATAGGAAAATTGAGAGGATGAAATTCAAAATTGTTGAAAAATTTTAAAAATTGAAGATGACAATATATGATTTCTTCTTTATTAAGATCATTAAGGGAAATTTTTATTTTGCATAAAGATCCGCAGTATTTTATAGGGTAATTACAAGTGAAAGTAAGATAAACGTTCATTTCATTCAACTCGTTATATAAAATAAATAATATATCTTAGCCCCTCTTCCCCCCCGCCCCCCCACGTTTAAATTTCCTCATAAAAGGCCACTGTAGAAAACTCATTTCCTTTTGTCAATGACAGCAGAAGTCTACCAAATACTTAAATTCATTTTGTCAATAAAATGTTTAATTGATAATTTCGTAAAACCGCATATTCTATTCATATTATGTGCTACCATAAAATTTAGGAACAAACATAAACAGTCTTTATGACAATATCTGATTGCTGAATTAATATAAAACGCGTCCCTTTTCAACTGAAATATGAAATCTATATTCTCTCGTGTTTTTCATTTTTCACAGCCAGAGTTTGTGACTGAAAAATCGGAAAAAATTCCCTAATATGTTATCCGATATGTTAAATATGTCAGACTTTTGCAGGATTTTTAAAAACTACTAAATAGGGAAAATTTGCGTTTTCCCTGCGAGCAAGGTACAAGGGTGAAACTTGTAGAAAGTATATTTTCTTGGTAACCTATCGAACGAGCTGTTCCTATTTGAAAAACAGATTTTAGCTATAAAAGTATGCGAATTTGTTGAGGAAACTTTAAGTAGACGAACTCTCTCCAGGTAATCGACATTACATGACTGTCCTCACCTGTTTGAATCGGAAAGCTGTAACTCGTATCCGTGAATTTATCAGGTGCGGTAAATGCACGGACTTTCACTCGATAAGTCGAACCAGACTTGAGCGGTCCATTGCAATAACCAATTTTGTTATCGCAGTTCTCGCCGCCGATCGTGAAGTCCTCCACGGAGCCATTTTTAAACGGATAGTAAGGCTCCATCACCTGCACAAACAACATAATTAAAGATATCAGTATTCTGAGCATGTTGCTATTTTCTTGTGTGTCTCGACTATGTAAATGCAAATAACAGATATAAAACAACGTCAATATCCTGCTGTTAGATTCGAATTACAGTAAGCGTAAACCTGTCCCAACGGAAAAACTCTACGTTACCTGCGTGAACAATTTGCTAGCTTTTTCAACCATGTTCTGTAGGATGTTCATGGTGCAAATTAATGATCATATTCAGTAAAATGGGAACAGAAAATTTGAGGACGAAGTCAAAATAATTCACTCGGTACAACAAACACTTTCACCGACATTCTAACCACTTGATGACAATCATTTTCCCCGAGATCATCAGACTGTAAGTTACAACACTTCTCTAATTCGTTACATTATTAACACTACAGTTTAGAATCCTTTGGTTTGAGTAGAAGAGTATCGATGATTCCGTTTCTACGCGCCTCGTGAACTCGTTCTACTATCGACTTGTATCACGCGCGGTCTCAACCGACTATTGCGTCCTAGAGCACACGTAACATAATCATTGCTTATGCGTGGTCTCGAATGCATGTGTTCCATCGCTGTTTGCGTTCCACGCCCGTGATCTTGCAAGTTAACGAGTCACTCGGCGTAATCGTTGCATTAATTATTTCACATTTCTATTGCGATATCCGCTGATGACGCACAGCGCGTGATCGCTTCATTTCGATCCGCGAAGATGATACACACTCAATGAATCTACAGTGCAACTCCGTTTATGTGAATTCACCTGCAGCAGTGGCTGGTTAACTGAACTCTAGCTGAGCGAAATCCTCTAATACGAAGTGGAATAAAATGAAGCAGAAATCATAGTCGGTGGGGGAATCCTACTACATGAACTACCCAATCGCGTGAGCCAACTTGTCTCCCAACAGGCTCATCTACAGGGTGAGGCGCGAACCATTGCCACCTACAATAACTTCCAAAGTATGATAGTAGTAGAAAAGTTTTTGCAATAAAAGATGCACCGGACAACAGGGGCCATAGTGTGGCGCTGATCTTTTGTTGCTGGATGGAATTGCTTCAGAGATGCGAAGGCTATCTTTGTTCTGATGTTCCGGTTCCGATTGTTCTGGACCATCAGAGACCTTAATGTTAGATAGAATAAGAAAACAGGTGCCAAAACAGCATTCTATTTAAAAAAGACAAAGGCTTCACATCTCTGAAGCGATTCCATCTAGCAACGAAAGATTAACGCCACGCAACTCTTATTTCGCGGAAGCTTTCCTACCACTATCATACTTTCGGAGTCTTTGTGTGTGGCAATAGTTAGTGCCTCACCCTGTAGATGGACTTGACATCCAGAAATTCTAGAGGATATATCACCTGATACGGAGGCCAAATACTGTAGGCCTGGACGTCTCTCCAACTGGGCATTTCCAAGCCGGACGCGTTTTTGCTGTCATCCTCAGCCACGATGATCGTGTAAGAAGTGACTGCACCGTTCTGCTCGCTGAAGTAGTTCTTCCTGAAGCGTATTTGGATCGTCATGCTACTCCTGCAGACCTCCGTTGGGACCACTTGAGTCGGTGGCTTCGGTGGTGCCAGGATCGGCATCTTCTGCTTCCAAACCGCTTCAGGCCCGAAGCCGATCTTCGTCTGAGCTTGGATCCGGAAGATGTACGTTTTCCCCGGTATTAGAGACTTGATGATGCCGCGGTACTCGCTTGGCCTGAAGTCCTGCATCTGAGTATGCGCCGAACCCTGACGACCACGCATCAAATCAAATTATTAATCATCCGATCAATTCAAAATACCAGCCTCGGTCATAAAGTTAGATTCGCCCGTTAACGAATGATCAAGTATCAGGTCGTAACATAAATACGATCGGTTATGCTCGGTTGTAAAGTACAGAACTGTACATATTCAATCAATTGTGTAATTCTTGACTGCAACTGGCTTTTCAACCACGATTATGCACATTTACGATGAGTGATGACTATACCGGGGACCTTTATGTGAAATAAAAACATTTCAAGATGATTATTATTAGACTGCGGATGTTGATGTATATTCTCGCTTTTATAAATTAGTTGATAAAAATCTGGAGGAAGTAGACGTGCATTGCATCGACTAGGAGATTCCGCGTGGTGAACATAAAATAATTATGCAATTCAGTTCTATTTATATGCTCGTTCTCTTGCATTTCACAGATTTGCACGTGCCATAAGCGAATACGGATCCGCAGTCTAATCATTATATAAGAAAAGTTAAGCGAAAATGTATTCATTCCTTTGAATTGGAAAATGCTTAACCAAATCCTGTTCCAAACATGTCTTGGTGATGAGGCCAAGGCAGGCCAAGGTTTGGTCTCAATTTGGCTTCCATTTGGCATGGAATTTTGGCAGCAAACGTTGTAGCTAAATACCGAACCATCTGCTTCCGCATTAGACTCGGTATTTGGCGACAGTTTTGGTCTGCAGATTCAAAGCAAATAAGGACCGGTTCCAAACACTGTTCCCACACATTTCTTAGCACCAAAGTCTTTTGCTCTGAAAATATGTTTGCAGACATTTGGTCTTCAGCTGCTCGAACAGATTTTGCTGACTGGGTAGCAGCATATATGTATATTACCAACAGCGACAGCGATGTCAAGACTTACTTCCAGTCCATAGGTGATAGTGTATTTCCTGATGATGCCGTTTTGTTCCTGACTAGGGAGAGACCACTCGAAGCTGATGTCGCTTGGCTGGATGTCCGTGGGATGGAACTTCTCCACCTTGCCAGGATAAGATTCGCTAGTAGTGAAACTAGCACTCAGTGGATTCGAAACTCTGAGGTTAGAGGACGCCGTGCCTGAACGAACGATCAGCGTGAAAGTATAGTTTCTATGGGGTTTTAGGTCGGAGATGGTGATTCGGTTCACCGAAGTGATGTTCTGAATATAGTTTCCTTCCGTGTTGATGTACTGGACCTCGAATCCGTCGTATTGACCACGAGGAATGTCCCAGGTTAATGTGATCCTGGTGTCGTTGATGTTTATTGCTTGGATCGATGTGATCGGTTCGGGATCTGAAATCGTGTTCCAGGTTTAGCATCAACCAGGTGTCTCATGGAAGTTAGCTTAGTTCTGAATCGAATCGATCTACAAATATCAAATTTTCAGTTGTTCCTAATAATATTCTCTGGAACTTATTTATTCATTTGTTAATTACATCACCATACGTAATATTGGACACTACAAGCTGCAGCCATCAATTTAAGAAACACCACGTACGTAAGTGGGATTTCATGAGTACACGTACTGTCTCGATGTACGCTTAAGGTTCGACAGAAGCCGCAATAGTATAGGATTGCGTGGTGAGTGTTTAAAAACATATACGTTTTGTTGTGTTTGTTTTTTTTTTCTTTCGACACGACACACTGAATTTTATGTAGAAAAAAATGTTAAGTGAGTCACGCAATTCGTGCTGGTTCCATGCAGTATTCTCTCAAGAGCTAGCACAGTTTATAATCAGATCTAACTCTTATTTTCTGGGAGAGTACTACATAAAACATAAATCATAAATATATATTTACAAAATAATAAAGAGTCTACATCGGAGTTCGAAAATGCGGCGCATTTTCCACGTGATAATCAATATTTTTGTGTACGTGTAGCCTGTAATTATTTTTTATACAATTTGGAATTTTAAATTCAAGTTATTTGTGCTTTATGGTACTTACACCGTTTTTATAGATACTGATATATTAACACAGTAATGTAATATTCATTTTTATAGTATATATTTATTTTGTTCCAATCTGTATCTTCCAGGTTCATTATCAAAGTTAAAATTCTTTGAACAGAAAAGCATTGACAAAAACGACATGATTTTTAATTCTATAAAAAATATGAAATGACTAAATTTCTAAAAAAGAATAGAAATTTCTATTTCACTCTAGTTTGTTGCAATTCGCGTAGAAAATTTTTATTTTGCATAAACATTCGCTGTCCATTTATTAACTTTCGACCCCATATACTTCGATGGCTTTTTATTTAATATTCTTTCGAATGGCAAGGGTTCAAATATTACACACTATAACAGAAAAATTCAAACTGACCTTGATATTTTGATGAAAAAACAAAACATCAAGAAATTAATCATCACGTTGTATGTACTGGCCGATATCAAACAACTTTCGTTTGAAACATTTTTCCATAGAACAAGTAGTTTGCGAGTAAAATGTAAGTGACACAGTTAAGTGTCACACCTTTTGTACTATGTATCGGGTTGGCAAGAAAGTGGCACGGTGAAATGAGACCAATTCTTTAATTCAAGCAATGAACTTTAACGAATAAGATATTTTCCCTTTTGTTCGATGATCTCTTGCAAAAAAGAATAAATAAGAAAATATTGATTAAAGTTCATAGCTTGAATAAAGCGAAGCTGAAATTACTTTCTAGCCGACCCAATATATCAGATCAAGTCGATCACCGTCAGTTGTTCTTCGTTGACGCGAAATACTCACAAAGTCTGTCCTGCCTAAGCAGAGGTCTGCTCTCCACGTTATCGCTGACAGTCCAAACCGTCACGTTGTAGAGTTTACCAGGTGTTAGGCCGCTGAAGGTCACCTTAGTGTCGGTGTCGTCAACCAGTCGCTCTTTCGTCGTGTTGTTCTCGTCGCTAATCCGGAACCGATAGAGATCGAAAATCGAGGACTGGATAGGTGTCGGTGTGTACCTCAAGGTCAAGGAGTCCGGTTGATCTCGATCGACCACCACAACGACTTCCGATTGGATTAGCGGCACTGGATTTCAGAGAGCTTGTTTGTTGCGTTCTCATCTTTTCCTTAATTAAACCTTTACCGCGTTTCTCTCTAACTATGCCAACGCTACGGACCCTCCCCGAAAGACATCAACAAAGTTCTCCAACGTAGTTAGCGGGTTTCGAACCAAACAGTTCATATGGACCTACCATAACTTATGAAAAATTACAATTCTGCAGTTCGTCGCGACATCTTTCTTCGAGCTTTGCCTCTTCTTTTCTACTTTTCGTTTTCAACATCTTGTCATATTTGTAAAATCGGATAATTTATAAAGCAAAGTTGTTCAGAATGGTGTTCTTGACAACATATGTCAAGGTGAAGGTCATCCGAGATGGCTCCCCTCAAAGCTACATTTACCTTGAATTTTGATATAATATTTTATGAAGAGGTTCAGTTGTGAACGTCGTTCTCGAAAGAAATTAGGATAATGAATGCAACGAACGATCTACTTCAACGTCACACTTCTTATTTCTCTAAAGTGATTATTCTTTATTGTCTTTTCTCAAATATTTCGTAAACAGGTTCTATTTAATGAGACATTGTAGTTATGAATTATGTTCTCGGAGCAAATGACGATGATGAATGCATTGAATGATCTATTTAACAACGTCATTCTTTTGTTATTCTAGACTTTTATTCCTCGAAAATATAAGTATCGTATAATAGACAGATTCGAAGCATCGGCAACGCCGCGCCGCGGACCTTGAAATAGAGCGCTTCTCTTACGTTTTCTAGCTTAGTCGATAAAATGAATGAAATTAAAAATAGAACCAGGGTACATATCACAATCGTCGTTCAGTACGAGCCGCCGTGACTATGAAATCTTGTTGACCTTTACAACTCGAGATTCTTCACGGACAATTACTGTCAACAAGAGTATAGTTGAACGATTTCAATCAATTATGAAAGACCATATAATCCTTTTGATTCGGTGGAACTGACCAAGCAAGTTAAAGAAGTTTGTCGATGCTGTTTTGATCGACCGGTATCTTGAATATACAATTAATACTCTGAACGAACTGGTTCACGAGCCAAGATCGAGAATTAGTCTGTGTACAAGATTGTATAATGGCACACCGAACACACTATTAGTAACGAAAAACAATGATGACTCAAACTCTTAGCGTGTGTTAGCACTCATGGTCAGGCGTACGGTTAAACGTAGCGGTTATACATACATAGTATAGGCACGAACTTTTGGAGAAGATTTATGATCGAACGTACTTGTCCTGGTGGTTAAATTGGTGACGTCGCTGACCAGGCCGTAGGACACCGTGTAGATCGTGAAAGAATATTGAACGCCTGGCATCAGGTCGCCTACGAGGACCCTTTGCACTGCGTTCTCGTCGAAAAGTGCGCTGGATACGTCGTTGCTCTCCGTCACATTTTTCGACCTTATGTCCTCGAGTCTGTCGAAAGGCCACCATCTTATCACGTACGTCTCGATCCTGCCTTCCGGTCTGGGCCATTCGAGAGTCACGTTGGTCGAGTCGACGATCGGCGTGATGTTCACCACAGGATTCGGACCTGAAATAAATCGCGAACATTTAGAAATCCTGCAATACTTGCTTGGAAATCGAACGTATAAATATGCAAGGTGTTCAGAATTCTTCTAAATTACTAAATCAGAAAATTCTATCATAAAATCAAAAATATAATTATTTTCTGTTTTTGAGAAGTGCAAGACAAAAGGATCATCCTGTATTTGACTTTCAAAAATATTGTAGTGTCGAAAGACAAAATTGCTCGGATAAATCTAAGAATAAACATGGCTGGTCATGTTTAACTTTTCAAACTTCCACATTCATATTTACAGGTTGCAAGTGCTAGTTATTTGTATCATTCAACTAAGGTATCAGTGCAGTTTCTTCGTAGCAAGGATAAACAAGATGAAATAGGGCTTGTAGCTTTTCATTATAACCGAACTGTGTCCCTAAGATGTGCAAATGTGTAAGAAGGTGGGGTTCTTTCATCAATTGCAAGATACCAAAACTAAATGGAAATTTATTCCTCTCGCTAATCACTTTAATATGTTGAAAATACAAAAGAATATAAAAAGATTTTTGCTTTCTTCAATATTGGCCGTGTCCCAGAAATCTTTTCAAAGTGAAAACATATCCAACTCATTCTTTTGTAAATTTGATTTCCATAACTCTAGCTTTTTAATGAATTGTATATATTATATTATGGTACGAACATTAATTTTTTTATTGAAAATTTTGGTGCCTCCCCGGTTGGAAACCGCTGATTTAATGCAAACTGGTCAACATTTCTAAACGAGCACGTTGCTTTCGTGTATAGTGACGTACTAAAGAGTCTAAATCCAGTGAATGTGCTATTTTTTAAAATAAAGAATGCTGAGCGTACAAATACTTTTCGAACCACAGTAGCTCGCCGTTTTATAAATAGAAATATAAGAACGACGAAATGGTGTGAATAGTCATGAATTTGTTATAGGAATCACTGTGATCTAGGTGAAGAAGATATACATGATTCGTTTTTCTTGACGGTCGGACGCGTATCCAGCCACGCTGTTCTGTAATAATAGAGTTTCTGGTGTAAATATTATATTTAACGATTGTTTCGTTTACTTACGAACTGTGTGGTTCAATTGAAGCGGATAGAGGCTCTCGACACCGTAACTGACGGTGTTCACTTGGATCGTGTATTTTTCGCCGGGTGTCATATCCGCCACTTCCGCTTCCCTTTCCGATTCTTTCACAATGGGCAACTTGACCCATCTCGGATCGTCTTCTGTTCGATATCTAATCGAGAATTCGGTGTACAATGAGTTTGTCGGCGCTTCCCACCGCACGACGACCGTGTTGCTCGTTATCCTTTCGAAACTCAAGTTTTTTGGCGGTTTCGGCACTAAAATCAAATAATAGGTTCAATTATTATCCGTGAAAATTAGTTTTTCTGGATCCATTTCGTACAATAAATACAGCTATTCGGACAGTATTATTGCATCGCTCGTTTGAAAAGTTATAATAACAATTTTAACCCCTTGCCTGTACCATTTTCTTTACAGTTATAGTGATTAACTCATCATCATTAGGGCATCATGCAGCTGAATATTGCAAAAACATTGCTCGGAAACGTAAAAGATGGACTTTTGAGGCAAACAGCGCCCTAGATTAATCTTTCATCTTGCGGTTTTGACAACTAAAAAACACCGTCTTTGCATTATCGAGAAATCAGAAATGGAATCCCGGACTCTTGCAATCTTCGCGTACGTATACATGGTCTAGCGGTGTGCGAATGTTCACGCGCGAGCGTCGTCTGTTGGAAAAGACCCCCTTAAGAGGGCAGGTCGGTCGCACTAAGAGCGGACCTAACCTTGCTCTAAGAGTAAATATCGTACAAAATCGTTACAGTCATTAGTTTAAGATTTGTAAATATTTCAATTATTGAAAATACACGAAACTTATACATATAATCTATGTATAAATTTAAATAAAATTCAGTTTTCCCTCCTACAGCAAGGTTGCCTTCGAAATCATACTTTAACGATCTTTTTATGGCAGGGGACTTACAAACTGCTTGGAAATAGTCGTGCGGTTCACTCCTCAGGGAATGACTAATGGCGAACACTTTAACTTCGTAAGCTGCGCCGGGATAAAGATCTTCCAAGACAATGTGGGATTCGGTGGTTAACGTCGTTGCACTTTCCCCAGTGTCGTTCCTGTTATGCGTCACCTCGAATTTTTCTTGTCTCGAGTTGACGTCGCTTTTCCACGAAATGTTCAGACCCTTCTCGATCGGTTTTAGGTCCTCGATAATCGGACTCGACGGTCGAGTTACTTGATATAAAACGGTCTCGTTCGACTCGACCTTGTTACTAATTGCTTGAACGATTATCGAGTAATTCCGGCCAGGTAACAGAGCTTCTAACGTAACCTGAAAAAGTATCATGAAAATTAGAAATCTTTGTCACATATTTTGTAAATGCTTTATAGTAATAAATAGACTGGCGGATCTTTATGCAAAATAAAAATTGTCTGCATCGATTGCGAGGGAGGAGGAGAAATCATATATCTTCAATTTTTACTCGCATCGAAAACCTGATAATATAATTGGATTAATTAACAGCAAGGCAGTTTCGCTTGAGTTTGGTAGAAGATAACCGAAAGAGAAAGTGACGAACGAGTAAAATGAAAAAAAGAACATAAGCGCGCTACGAGCCAATGAAACGATTGCAGAATCGTGTTCGCAACTCTCTCTAATCGCATTTCTGGTCCAAAGCGAAGCAATTACAGCCGACTTGCGATGCGATGATTGCGGCTGTGACGATTACCGGCAGAAAGCCGCTGTTCAGCGAGAGCTCGGTTCGAGCATTTTCGTGAGATTTCGATCTGGACAGTTGGAGAGTGTGTGGATTTACTGTTACATAGTACATTAAATGTTCGACTAGTTACTTTTGTTTTATCTGTAGTTAGGGTATTACTGTCGCCGCCTATCGCTGTCTCCACCTCGTGATACTGCAACTTGTAATTATCCTGAGTACTGGAATTGTCCGGAAGCCAGGAGACCTCTACCATTCCAGTTTTTTCGTCGATGACGGCGCGCAAGTCCCGTACTGGCAATGGTTCTGACAACGACAACAAACAAGATCATAATTACATTTCTGCATTAATTCGAAACAAGATCAAACAAGATCACAATGAAATTTCTGTATTAATTCGAAACAAGATCATAATTAATGTCTGTATTAATTCGAAACAAGATCAAACAAGATCATAATTAATTTCTGTATTAAAGTACGAAACAAGATCAACGAATACGAATCGCGAGTAGTGAACGTAGTGGTTCACACCGATTTAGTCAAGTGTGTGTACAGTGTACAGCCTTTTTGCGTCAATGGAAACATTACTGTAGTATCGTTTTATTTTTCTCATAAATGTATGAAATCTGCAAGTCAATGTGGCGCATAGGAGTCGTACAGTACGAAAAAAAATTTGTTTAATTAAATTCGATAAAACAGGAAAACATGTAGACTCACTTAAAGTTACGTCTCCGCTAGCTGGCCAGCTAGTAACCTTGCCCGACACCGTTTTCACAACAACCTGGTACGTTTTCCCCGGTTCCAGATCCTTGAATTCCCATTTACTCTCGTCGTCTCGATTTCTAGTGACCGGTGTAAGTCTCCGGTTGCCCCCTAACGATATTTGATACTTATCGAATTCGGAGATTCCGTCAGAAGGATTCCAAAAGACGCGGAAAGACGTGGACGTTATTGAAGATTTATCGAAGGTAACGTTCAATGGACGCAATGGCACCGTTCGATACTGGGCTGTCGTGGGGGCTGAAGTCTCATCTTCCGATACCGTCTGCACGGAAATATTGTAAGCTCTACCTGTAATAGTCAACAGAAAAATTATTAGATCAGTGTAATGTTTAACAACTAGACTGCGGATGTTTATGCATTTTTCTAATCTTTGTCGACAGATTTTAAGAACGTCGAATGAAATAAAATCCTATTTTTAATGGGAACAGCCTTTGTAAATCCGGAACAGATGGAAATTGTACAAAATTCTGTCGAATTTTATATTCTAGCCATTTTTTAACATTTTCATAAGCCATGAATGCATAAAGATCCGCTGTCTATTAATAACAATCTATGTATAAACGCGAATGAAATTCGGTTGGAACGAAAATTTGTAGCGTTTTTAAATTGAAATGAAAAGATATAAAATTAAGATATGTATGCATAGGTTTATTACATAACATGATCAGCAGACTGCAGATCTTTATGCAAAATAAAAATACATACTCTACTTCAATTGCAACAAATTTCAGTAAAATAAAAATTGATTTTCTTCCTTAATATACTTAATAGGTCGAAAATAATGTAATAGCATTTTTAAATTCTTCTAATGTTCTCAGTGTTTGAAATTACACCTCTACATTTTTGTCATAAATGCATAAAATCCGCAGTCTTTTTTGCTGTTGAGGCTTTCGGCTGTAAGCCGTGTCCTGTACGAAGAAATTTCCCAACGTTTCGCAAGCATTGCAGCCTAGCTTCATCAGGGGGTCCAGAGACACACACTGATACTGGTGTGTGCCGGATTGATTTTATCCAATTTTTGTAATCGTAGAGTCAGAGGTCAACGTGTCATATTATCTTGTTGTTAATTTGTTTCGGTTAAAAGTTGAAGTACATTTAAGCGTCTTACCAGGTACGAGTCCTTTGAAGGCGGCCTGCGCTGGCCCAGGGGGTTCTCCTTCCTTTTCCACATAAAGGACAGATTCTATGGCATCAGCAGGATCTATGCTAACTTTGTAGTGAGTGTAAATCCCAGCAGGATAGGGCGGCTGCCAAAGGACCAATAAGGTCGTTTCATTTCTGAACCACACAATAAACTTCCCAGGCGTGTTGGGTTCTGGTAAGATCAAGATAAGAAGCATACGTCAGGCGTGTATACATACACTATTTAACAATTGCTTAATCAATTTTTGTAGTGTCCTATTATTTTCGTACCTCCATACACATACGTGTACATAAAATTGAAGAAACAATTTTGTTATTTATAAATTATTTTCTTACTTATTATTGTCCGTAAACAATAAAGGGTACAATGTAATTTCTTTAACCCCTTGCTGTATTTTAACGAGCCACACTCGTCATGAAGATTTTGAACAGAGTCTAATAAATATGAATGCTACGCCTTTATTTTTAACTGAAATAAAATTTGATTTTTTCGTAATAAACATTTAAGCATTGAAACAAATGTAGTCATATAAAAAATATAAATTTTCTTTTCTCTTTTACGACATTTTTCGGGATAAAAACTTTTAATCACTCTAACTGTAAATAAAAAGATGCGGCAAGGGCAAGGGGTTAATGAGTTAAGATAATAGTTTCTGTGTCATTATAAAGTCTAGTAACAAGTCCTAATATGATCAAATTAATTCTGTACTCACTTGTGGTGAAATTTCTACTAGTGTAAGCCACGCTTTCTTTGGTGTCTAACACGGTGAACAGCTGAAGAGAGTACGTTGCCCCAGGAATGAGATCTCGAAGCACATAGGGAACTGCATCCGCAGGGATCACGCTTGTTTTTGGATTTCCGGTGTCGCTGAAACTTTGCACCCTCAACCGGAAGCCGGAATAATTGCCCTGGGCTGGTGGCGACCAAGAAACCACCGCGTGCTTGCCATTTCGAACGGAAACAGTCAAATTCGACGGAGGATCCGGTGCTGGAAAATCAACGAATAGTTAACGAAAACATTAATAACCGTCGAATGATCGATTTTAACCCTTCCGACCCAACGGAGGGTACGCCGCGCCGCACCGTCTGTCCCCTCGCACTGTTTTTTCGCGCATTCATTTCATATCTTTATATTCATAAATAAATAAACTTTTATAAATAAAAATCAACAAAAATGCCTGAGTAAGATATTAAATATATTGATAATAATACCTCTCGTTTCTAATAATAATACTACTCTATTCTTACTGTTCTCTCCTGTTAAAAAACTTGTCAACTTTATTATGCTTACTTAGTGACAGCAGCCTTCCTTATCGAGATATCTTTTCCGCTCACGTTATCTCGTATTCTAATCTCTATCCTCACTCCGGTTTCTTATCGGTCAGTTCTCACTTATCACACTATTTTCTCGAACATCCCTAATTGCACGCTTATTAATATACAGTGGCTCACGAAAGTATTCGAACGCCCTTTGAAACAGAATAACTTTTTTTTTATAATTGTACCAAACGACCTGATTTTTTATAATCAACTAGAAGCATTGGTTTATGAAATGGTTTACAAAAATGGTACTTCAAGGTCATTCAAACGTCAAGGTATACTAGGTCGTTGAATTCGTCTCGATACGGGCTATAATATTGTTAAGTCAAAAATACAAAGTACCATTTAAAAAAATGAAGGTGGCCTTGGCAATACTTAAAAAAAAGAAAAATTTCGAACTTTCTTTTATTGCAATATATAGCCAATCCGCGCGAAAACTGATCAACTTTTGTTTAAAATATTTTTTGTCAGATTATCGCGAGTACTTGAAAAATCGTGAAAAGTGTTATGTGGGACACCCTGTATTTGTTTACTGAACATTCCAATGCCAGCAGAACGTGTGCTGATGATAATACAATAAGTTTCTAGCAGTTTGGCTTTCATATCAAAATGGATTGTTTTAATGTAAACCCCTCTTGAAATTTATGCAAGTGGCTATAACAATTTAATTACCCGCTGTATGTTTACAGTCTACAGAATATGTACCTGTCGTGATGGAGGCCGTCCATGTCCGCCAGTCGTGGAGGGTACTATTACTATAATACAACCAAAATTCATATCTTGTCCCCGGAAGACCTTCCTTGAACTTGATATCATCGCCTATGTCGGTGGCGGCTATGGTGGTGTTCGGCGGTGGATAACCGACAGCAGGGCTGTAATCTAAACGATACCAAGAGCCTCCTTGGCTCAAGTTCCCTGGTATCTCAATTGCCAGATCGGCCGAATACGTTACCTAAAACAAAAATAGAAATAACTCCGTTTAAACAGTTACTTAGACTTGTCAATTTATTCTTAGATATCGATACAGGAGGACCTCGATTAACCGGCTTGATCGGGAGACGAACAGCACGGATAAATTAAGGCTGGATGGATAATCGAGACCCGAGGAAACAATTAAAATGTACATTATATTCCAAAATAAATCTTTTATTTTCCACAATTTATTTCCCTTCATAATATCATATTTAAACGCATATTTGTTTATAATCGGGATCCGGTTAATCGAGGTCCTACTGTAGTTTGAAATGACTCGGAGTCACCGCTAAAAATTGCTCTACTATTATTCAAAATGTAATTTACATTATTAAAAGCAGTATAAACCTAATTCTCCATGGGATAATAATCTGAAAACGGAGTTCCTTATCGATTTTGATAAGCTCCGAATATATTATGTGGGGTATGAGTGGGGTATAAAGATCCGCTGTTTAGTGATAAGTTTCAACTTGAAAAAACTCGTTTGAATTGAAGATCAAGTGATGGATGTTTTGGTGACATCGTGCTGTAGCCTTTTCACAGATCGTTCCTCTCAATAAAGGTCAAACGGAGGAATGCAATTTTTCTATCGCATTTGAATATCGTCTCACGACAATATCATGGCCGATGATATTTATAGCGATAAATACTGATGAAGTACCATTGCTGGTATGTGCACGGTATGCCGGAAGCGGTGAGACGGACGTGGGAAAGAGGCGCGCCGCAAATCTATAATGCCGTTATACTGCAGTAACACAACACAGCCGGCTTCGAACATATTAAAAACGATCAGAATTTTACCGTTTGTCACTCACGTGTCTCGATCATAGAGTCAGTCGGGGAGTGACAGCACACTTTTTCGAAAACTGTCAATAAAACGTGATATCGGACATTTTTCAAGTAATATTTCGGCTTTTTATGTAACTAGTTGCAGTTTTTAGTGGTACATGGACACAAAGGATATTTCAACATTCAAGCAATTGGAGTTACGGTGAGAGAAACCCGTTTAAACGCACCTGACAATTTACAAATTATCATGCTTATTTAGAAGAAAAGGGTAGATGATGTTGTCAAAAAAATGGGGTTATTTACCAGGTATGTAAATATGAAACGAAAATGATACTTCTGTATACAAAACTTTTTCGTGCAACGTATACTTTGGAAGTTATTATAGGTGTGCAAGTTGCGTGGACCACCCTGTATGTGAAATTGTCAAATTCTATTGTTAATCGAATAAGAACGTTTCCCTATTTAGAATTGAAGAGAGTCTGCCGCGTGGACGCGTAGTCATGCTACAACCATAATGCGCCAAACGCAAATTAATTCGAATTAGTTGAACGGTGTCGGAGATAATGGACGTGATCAAGTTACGAAGTCCGCCCCGTACTTGATGGCAAGCACTTATCCCATTTTCACGGTGCCTTATCATTTAGTCTGGCGGTGTATGAATGCTCTAATTCCAATTTCGTGGCTCGTTGAATCCCTTCTGATTGCACGAGCATCAGCCATCACGCCCTCCGTCGCGTCGCGTCGCGTCCCGTCGCGTCCCGTCGCGTCCCGTCGCGTCCCGTCTCAAGGCGAGACAACTTCCCCAAGTTTTTCCATTTCGAAAGATTTCCCGTGACCCTCTCCCCGCGTGCTCTGCTCTTCCTACATCCGGTCGCGACGCTGAGGTGCATATCGATCCCTCTTCCCTTCGTCGTCGTCACCCTTCCGCAGAGTCGGAGCTCGCACACTCCCTTTTCCACCGTATACATACACAGGGAGGTCCGTTTAAATAAGAACATCCAAATATATCTCTTCAGATTATTGTGATGCAAAAAATATTTGTTACGTAATGTGCATGGTGTCAATGGACCAAATTTCTGGCACGAATATTTTCTTTTCGAGGGTCATTTTTTCGGAGTTATCAAGGTCGTCGATGTTTTTTGATACATAACTACATTTTCAGCTCTGATTATATTGTGTTAAATACATATTCATATTTGAACTATACCAGTGAAACAAATTAATAATTCCATCCTCTGCCAGGAACAATCATTCTATTTGTAGACTCTGATAAGGCAGAATTCATCGGTATAATTGATTAAATTCCACGGATTAATTGTGCATTGTAACCGCTTACTATAAATACCAGAAAGGTTTATGCCTCTCCGCCATTGATTGCGACCTCGTCTGGTCGCGTGACACTATATTGTGATCTAGATACGCAATATCGCAGTATAGAAATGCCTGTAACACTTGTATTCCGGCAGTTCTGTCAATGTTTACAATTCCAGTAAATGACCTGCGCAAAACTTCAACATTTAAAGTTCGACAATTTTCTCCATAGGAAAACCCACATTCTCCTACATTTCCACAAGTGAATTTTTATTCGAAAGTCAATACTGCATAAATACAGTCGAATAACTCGATAACTCGAATCGCAAGGGAAGAACTAAAATCTTCGAGTTATAGAGGTGTCGATTTATCGAAGTCTTCGAGTAAGAGAGGTTTACCCTACGAAAATTCGACTTACAGGGGGTTTGTAAAAGAGGTTATAGTTTGCTGATTGTAACAGTTTTAAAGAAAGAAAAGTTGAATTTCTGGAGAAGAGTTATGCATCATAATAGGGTATGGTCATTTTTTTATTATTTCAGAATACTCTTTCTCGACCAAAAAATTACCAGTTCTAGATGCTTTTCCTCCCTATAAGATTCTGGGGTCAAGTTTGTTAAAAAATTAATACAGCAGGTTCCAGCGAAAAGGGTTCTTAATATGGTACACCTTGAGTCCCTAATATGACACCTAGGTGTCCCTAATATAACCCTTGGTAGTGCCATATTGGGAACTCCAAATGAACTGATAATACTAATAACAATAAATGTTATACGAGATTCAAGAAAACATCAGTAAAAACATCGGAAGATTTCAAAATAGTATTATTTTCAACCTATCAAACATATTAAGACAGAAAATAATTTTTTAAGTCGTTACTACCAGTTTGTTACTACAATTCAAGTGGCAGATTTTTATTTTGCATAAAGATCCGCAGGGTCTATTGATCGTGTTCTACCAATTGGAAAAAAATACTTATAACGGAGCTTATCTTCTCGGAGCGAACATGAAACATGGAAATTGATCGTTCCAGTTTGAAATTTCCCTGTGTACATATATCGGTCGTTTGACTGTGCCACATTCCGCTCGTATCAGTAACAGTCATGTGAAAATGCAGAACGTCGTCGCTGCTGTTTCAAAAAGAAGGATAGACGCGCGGTTACATAGCCGCGCGAATGCGATTATTGCACGTCGTGGCCGCGGCATGCTTATTCGAGGCGTCTCGCGAAATTCCAAAGCGCTGTAGGATACATACATACTACATACACACGCGCTCGTGAACGCGAACGCGAACGCGAACGCGAACGCGTCATTCTTCCGCTCGCGCGAGCCGCGACGCGACACGACACGACGCGACGCGCGACGTCGCAAGGCGTATTGTTCCGAATTGAAACGCGCGACGCGAACGAAGCCGCGTTCAACGCACCGTTTAACGAGAGATAAATCATTATAGAACTGAGGATACGTCCAATCCATTCGTTATACTCTTTCCAGTCGACACATACTAAACATATCGCGGGAATTTTCATAAACATCGACACAATTTACCGCGACGTTCGCATCTTCGAAGAATGTAATAAATATGCGAAAAATTCACTAGGATTCCTCTCGATAACACATGTTTTCAATATACTGTTGGGTGGATCTTACAGAGTTTTTCGCGATGATGCCGAATCTGCCCTTAATTTTTCTCCTACACGCACAGTTTTTCAGAAACATGAATTTGAAAAGAAAAACGTATTTTTCAACTTTAATTCGCTTCGTTAATTCCAAATACTATTCAAAGAGACACAAAGATTTTATTATAAAAAAACGTGTGCATTAACAAAGATTAATGGCGTTTTACTGCGAATGATTTTGTTATGTATGTGTTGATGTTTTTCTTTTAAATAATCCATGTCAGTGGAAATTTGCCATTGTTGAATTAAAAATCTACACCCTACTCATTAGTTCTGAGCATCATTACAATATGAATTATAATAATTTTGTTTCCACTTTCGCTTCGTTTATTCCGGACTAATGAAGAAGAAAGTCTGCTCTGTGAATCGTTGATGAAGCGACTTCCGCGTCTCGATGTCAAGTGAGTAACACGTGTGATTTCAAGCGCATTTTCATCTAACCAGCAGAGGAAGTGACGCATTCCTGGCAACAATTCGTGATATAACATTCGTACAGTCGTTTCTGTACCATTAATAGATTACGTAAGTAACATGCATCCTTTGTCCGCGGAAAGGTCGTAGCTACCTCGATTTCAACAATTTCGTACAATGTTTCTGGAAATTTATAGGACGTTAATATTATTTATGTGCGAAACGGATGACAGCAGCTGGAATCAACGCATGCCCCGGTTCAAATAAATCATTTCTATGTACTAGCATTTCAAAAATTCGTTCAATATTTAATTCGTGTATACAGGGTGGGGCATTTATCCTGGCCACCTGGAATATCTCGGAAACTAAATTCCAGAGAAAAAAATATTTCAAATAAATAAGTCAAGGAGGGACTGATAGTCCAGCAGTCATATCCATTTTAAATTTTCATCATGTTCTCAAGGTCATTCCAAGGTCAACTTCATTTTTCGCTTTGTAGACAAGCGAAGGAATTGTATATTATTAATCGACTTCGAAATGTTATTAAATAAATCGTTATTCTTCAAGGATTAATATCGTATTCGGCATCGAATGTTGAACGTGAATGGTTCGTGTATTCTTTCGGTAAGATATATGGCTACATGCGATATCGTAACAACAGGGAATTAAGTAATTTAGTTTAAGCAATGTTATTAAATGGACGCAAAGCGAAGAGGTGTTAGGTATAGTCGCGTTGATTATGGCAGGCCTTTCTAATGCAGGAATTGCACCAAGAGTTATGCCTTAAACAGTGAACTATGTCAAGGCTGTTAAAAAAGATAAAGAAAATTACATCAAAGTAATTATTTAACTTGTGTGGAAAGAATATCGACAAAAGCAATTATTCATAGTAAGACTACGCAATCCTGACGTAGATAAAAAGAGCTCAATTATTGTAGTTATCAGTATATGTATTGTGAAATAAATTCCTCGCTTCTTTGTTAACTAAAAGTGGCCTTTTTTTTTTACTAAAAAGACTACAAGTTGCTTGTTGTTAATTACAATCATGCGCCTTTATAATAAACCATAACTAAATTCCATAAATAAATTATGAAAATTACGATAACGAGAGACACTTCCTGAATAACCAAAAAACTTCGGTAATTAAAAATATAAAACTAAATTTTTCTTAAATACCATTCAGATTCCCTTCGTATATTTCAAACTTCAGTTAATAATACACGCTTCAATTTCACAGTCTTGTTACTATTTCATCGTCGCTTACATTTGTCAACAGATTTAAAATTGCATATGCGCGGCTCGACATTTATGCGGTCACTTGATACAGCACAGTATAATCAATACAGTAAGATTGACTGAAATTAAATTTCAAATGGCCACGAATCAAACTTCTTTCGTTTACGAGAATTTTGTTCATTGCATAAATCGTCAGATTACACAAGACCAAGGAAACGTATCGAGCATCTGGTAAACAGGAAGTCGGATCGTTTAAATAAAAAAAAAAGAGAGAGAGAGAGAGAGAGAGAGAAGTTGTGGATCGTTAAGCGCATGCAGATCTTATCCAACGATTAGTGGTTGGATTCAGCTCTTGTCAGGATATTGCACCGTCAGATTAGATTGCTTCGAGGAACAGTGATTGTTGGTACAAGTTCCGCGGACGCTTTCAGCTGATCGAAACTACTGTCCTCTGCTTGCGTTTATCTGGCAATACCTTATCGAGTTCGTACACCCAGTTTGTAGATGATTGCACAAGACTGCGAATTTTATGCAATTATGTGAAAAGCGAATAGGAGAATTTATTTTTAACACTTTGCACACACTCAGCGCTATTTTAACTCGAAAAGTAAACAAAAACCAGCAACATCAATATTCCTTTTTGCATTTGCAGCAGCACGAGGAAAGTGCTGTATTCGAAAGTTGTAAAGAAACGAAATACGAAAGCCGTGACGAAATCGCGACGCAATTAATCAAAACAGAAGTAGCGTAATGCAGAACTGGACGGTTTTCGCGCGGGTTTAGGCGAGGAAACGCGTTCCAGACAGTCCAATGAAGGCCTGCACCCGGTCGCGCAACTTGGAACTTTGCGTAATTTCGTTTTACGTAATTGCCAGTTCGGCGATGCAACGCTTAACTGCATAAATTAAGAATATTCTCAACGGTGGTTGATTAATTGATTTCTAACGAATGGTCCCAGTTATTCCTGTTGACCGCAGTTTTACATCGGCTGATTTTTAGACGTAATATCCGGTTTCTAATCCGAAATTTATTGGTTCCGCAAGATCTACTGCGAATTTGACTTTCAAACTTCATTATGTAATACCGTACTTTGACATTTTCGGATGTGGATTTGAAAGTGTTTATTTTATCAATACAAATAAATTAACTTTAAACAATTGATCGATTCTTAAACTTGATGAAGATGATAGGTAGTTATTCGTGCTACTGTTATTGTTTTATGTGTACTTACTTACCGGAGATCTCGATTTCACGTATACCTGAAATACACGTGTACACGTGTACACGTGTAGTTCGGATGTTCGTGTTAAAGTTCGTGTATTGTTTACTACACGGGTACACGTACAACCCCTGGCAGAATGTTTCCGATCGGAGGCATTGATACGGAATTTAGAGAAAACATTCACAATTTAGAAGTATAAAATATTACTTTATGGAGTTAAAACTGATGGGAAATGAAAAGGGGCTTATTGAAGAATGAAAGACAACAAAATAATAGTTCCAAAACAATAGCTTCCATTTATTATACCAAAGAAACGAGAAAATAAACAAAATGTTACATGGAAAAAAGTTTCCGATTCGATTTACACTGTCCAACAACAAATTTGTTCAACAATTACTGTTCGATGATTCTTATAGAGTTTTTTGCGCCGATTCCGAATCTACCCTTAATTTTCCCCCTAGACGCACAGTTTCTGAGAAACTTGATTTTGAAAAAAAAAGATATTTTTCAACTTTAAACAAATATTGTGATGTTATTATAAAATATATTGGATTGTTCTACGCAGTAAAAGATTCTGTAGACTTTCCCGAATACAGTGATATCTAATATTAATACATTATGAATGTTTAAACAGGTTTAAACAATCGTTAAAGATGGAGAGACACCACTTTTGCACCAATTGTTGAGGATATTTTTCAGTTTATCTTAATCCTTGTACGTGCTAATATGAAGCTTGGAGAAAGATTTACGTTCACTAAGGTTGAAACGTGACCGCAGACGCGTTAGTCACGGTCACTCGTTTAATTTTTTAAAGTCCAGACCAGAGTAAGAAACGGTAAATCGCTGCATAGAAACATATTTGGCACTTTGCCTACCGGAAGTCCATTAATCGGCTGCCAATGGCTGTATCATATCCAAAAAGACCTAACAGGTGTTTTCTAATTAAATGAATCAAGTTTAAATGAATTATTTAAAATAATAAAGTTAATTGTGTTCTTTAAAAATACAATTTCAATTATTATTTGTATTTACAAAATACAAGAAATAAGAGAAGACCAAAAACTATTTATTTGATTTCCACACCTCAATCCAAATAATAAATAATCTTTTATTTGCAAATAAGAAATAACGAATAGATCACTTTTGGAATTATTTAAATTACTTTTATTTAAAGAAAAGGTTTAGCTATTATTTTCAATTAAAATCACACGTTTATTTATTATTTAAAATAAAATTTGCCCAACAGTGTAATATAATACAAACTCTGTTTACATGCTTTTCTGTTTTTTTTCAATTACCTATACCTGAAGTCAATTAACACAGATTGTTCCCATCACTGGATGTTACCATCGTGTTTAGGATAATTCCAAACAGGATGCATAAGGTATCTTTCAATAATTCTCATATTTATGTAACTCTAAGGCGGAAAATGATGAGTCGTGATAATGATACGTAGTAACGAGCATAGTAGAAAGATACCGAAGCGAATGCGAAGAATGATTGAAAACGTTACCGCACGGACAGAAATGTTCTTCGATATGCATGACGTACTGAATTTTTAATACCGATTAAAGTGGGGTTCCGATGGAAGCACATTTTGGTAGAAGTTTTACATCAAAATGTGCGAAAATTGTCGGATCTCATACTCCATTGCAATGCTGACGCGATTCAAACGCGTGTCGGGTAATGTTCGAAAACTTGACTCGTTAACTAACACTTAGTTTTCGAAACTCGCGTACATCGATTTTATCTTCACGTGCAATTTTATCTAAGTGCACGGTACTTAGTGCACCAGCCAAGTTCTCGCACTACCTCCTTTTACACGAAACAACTTAGCCGTTTTTTAGAGGCTTATAAAACTCGGCACTGTAGGCAGATGGAGAGATGTAATTTCGTACAGTTGTTAAATGCTATCATGTCTCAATATTGACAAAACATTAATCTTCCAACATTAGTAGGTTCCGAGATATAGGACCTCAAAAATCGCTAAATTTGTCACTGACTGACTGACTGATCATCAAAACCTTTTGGGTACTTCCCATTGACCTACAAGCTTGAAAGAACCCCGCACTAATCATATGGAAAATCTATCCCGGTAAAATCAGTTGGATTTTTCATATGCTGTAGCTTATGATCTACTGAACGAAAGACGTAATGGGCACAAAGCTGAATAATGGACAGTTATGGAATTATAATCAGTCAAACATGCCAAATTCGAGCTGCCTGCGTTGAAAACCAACGTTTTCAAAATAAAACGGTCAATTGTTTTGACGCAGCGTGCATATCGGCGATATTTCAATGTGCCGACGCGCGACGGCACCCACAGCGCCAACAATAAGTACATACATCGTTTGGTTGCTTCTCGGCAAGGAGGGTCAGTAAGGAACCTCCCCAGTACAGGAAGAGCTCGTACGGCGCGGCGCGGCGCACACAAATGAAATCGTCGGCACATTGAAATATCGACGATATGCACGCTGCGTCAAAACAATTAACCGTTTGATTTTGAAAACGTTGGTTTTCAAAATAAAATCCGATGATTTTTGTTCGTTGTTCTGATGTGTGTCTTTCAAAATTAAATTCTAGAAGTCTTGTTTACAACATTCTGAAACAAAACATTCAAAGAATGTTGAAATAAAAAAGTTATAAAGAATTTAAACCATAATGGTCATTTTGCGCCACCCTGTAGTTCTTGAACGAGTGAATAAGTCGATTCAATTTACAGCTATATATAATACAGTATAAGAACTGTTAGAATAAACTTTCACAAAATTAGCCAGTACAGAGATTTCAAGAAAAGGAAATAACTATAACACCAGCTGAAAACAGGATGCGGGACGTTTAAATGCGCGCGGCGATGGTAAAAAGAAGGGTAAGAACATAGTGTTTGGTAGAAGAACCAGTCTGATGATTTTCTTTCCCCTGCCCCCAAATGACGTCAGAATTCTGAGATAGTCGAGTGCACGTGCTACACTAGCCTGCATCATTTGTATTTTTATCGCGCACGCGATTCAATCTTAATAAACCCTTGTGTAGAGCATGCCGGAAGTCGGACAATTTTCGCTGCTGGGAATATTCTCAGGGAATTGGAACATCAAGGAAGTAGTCATTGATCCGAACAATGACATCAGATACGAATTATGTAATATATACGTACAATATAGAGTGGCTCACGAAAGTATTCGAACGCCCTTTGAAACGGAATAACTTTTTTATAATTGTACCAAACGACCTGATTTTTTATAATCGATTAGAAGCATTGGATAATGAAATGATATGCAAAAAAGATTGGGTGTACTTCCGAAAAGCCCATAGCTCCGATGTTTTTTATACTCTGTATAGTTCGATTTTCCGCTGGACCCTTATTTTTTCAGATGAATTCAAAAATATCCTGAAAAATTGGTGCAAAAGTGGTGTCTCTCCGTCTTCAATGATTGTTTAAACATGTTTAATTTTCCAGATAAATAGCTCCGAGTGCAAAGGGTTGACATTTTTATGGAATTCCCGAAAGTATCATTTTGGAATCGTCAGCAGAATCGAAAATGTTTCGCGAGTCGCAAAATGGCTGTAGTCGTAACGTCTGCTAATATGTTTTCTGTCATTTTGCTGACGTATCCACTGTGCTAAGTTCGCAGGAGGCACCGTGGGACTTTGAAGTGTGAGAAAGTGTCGCTGGGTTCATTTGTCCCCTCAATTGTCGGAGTTTTTATCAAGGTTCGCAAGAAACGCGTTCCTTATTGCTACCAAGTATGTAGTCACTGTGTCTGTCCCATCACGGAACAGAATGTACTTCAGGATGTTCTGCAAGGCTGCAATAGACTATTATTCTAGAATACTATTATTTAAGTTTGATCGACTATTAATTTATTTATTTCTTCACACTGTTTGGTTAAAAATAATGTCAAGGCACGTTGCAATAGTTTTCGTATGCTGAAACCCAATTCTACATAATTAATTTCCTACTATGTACCAGTTTCTGCCCGAAAGAAAATAGTTTAAGACATAACAGCTTCTATCACGATCACTCCACTTCTCTTACTTCAGACTTGCAACATAGTAGTGGAGTGGGCAGCTATTAAGACTTCAACTTTCTTCTTTCGGGAAACGAGCCATTCATGTAAATTTCTAAATTCGTATTCAGAAGTAAATGATAGACAAATGTTCTCTTGCGAAATAATTTCACGACTTAAGTAGCAACATAACTTTTCGTTTGTGTAACCCAATCACTTCAATATACTAGACTAGAGGATCCTTTCGATTACACATACTATAGTAAACGGGATTGTTCGTGTATAAAGCAATGATAGTTAATATTAGGTTGTTGCATATGAAATGTTCGATTTCAGAAAGCAACACTTATAAAACGTTTCGATCAAGAAAAAAATGCTATTCCAGTCTATAAGTGTATTGTATAAAAATTTGGGGTACAAAGCTAATCCTTGACACGTGAAATTATGAAGATGCTTTCATAAGATGTATTATAATAAGACTTGCGCAAAGGCTAAATAAATTACCTCTTGACACTTTTGTAAGGCAACCACGTGCCTGTTACTCTCTCATAGTATTGTATTTATTGTATAATTATACTTTTAAATAAAGTTTATTTCAACGTCAAGCAACGCGACTGTCGTATTATGTATATAAACAAAATTTTTTTCTCGTATTTTTTATCAAGGTATGCAGACTGTGTATATAAATTTTCATGAAAAAATTGTAATGTTTTATACAAATTTCGCAATAAATAGTTAATTTTTAACGTAAGTTTTAAACAAATTAATTACTTTTAATCAGTTTAGACTGGAAGATTCGTCATTCAAAGACGCACAAATCGTATTTTGAAATTTTCATCAAGGATTACATAATAGTTTCAGAGATATTCAATAAAATCGATTTATCACCCCAACTTTCAGGGCCAAATTTTCAGCCCCATTCATTGAAAAATATTTCCATTAAATTCAGCGTGTTACGATTGGGTAACCCTCCCTTGTTAGTGGGGAGCCACGATTGACAGTGACACTGTGCAAGCGCTGGAAACGGTCGAACGCGAGTGATTCTTTTATGGGAAGAAAATGCAAGTTATTCGGGGATCGCAAGGTTGTTTATGTGTAAAAACAAAACAGTGTTCCGGTGAAGTGCGCCCAGCGCGTAGATAACAAGCTCATTGTGAAAGTGGGCACAATGGGGCTCTCGCGCGATCAGCGAACGGTCGCGCGTGAAATTTTTTCGCGTGAAGAACAGGTAGGATCGATGTGTACACGAACGTCGGTGCAAATGAAAAGCGTTTTATGGCCAGTCGCCGAAGAACCGTTTTCCACGGCCTCCGCTCTCTCTCTCTCTCTCTCTCTCTCTCTATCTCGAGTTGTGCTCGAAAACAGTGTCCGCGGAGTTCCGTTAGGTCGTACATAATCATGTGCGCCCAACTCTGACACCTAGACGCATGTTCGCGTGGGTCTCTATGTATGTAAGTACATGTACAATAAGTACAACCGCGTGGCTAATGCAATCGATGACGAGGATAATAAAGTTTGCCGTAATACTTCCTAAGGATCCCGAGAGCTTCGTTGCAATTGTTGCCGGGTGATGGATTTTTCAATCGTAAAGTCTCGCGCAAACATCGTTCTGTTGGGTCATTGCAAAAGTCTTTATACGATTTTCGGTTCAGCATTGATTTCCCCTTTATTACCAAAAAATGTCACAATCACACACGGTCGATTACGTAGTTACCATTTTCTACGACTGATTGCTCAAATTCTGGCAGCACAGTATTACTTTTTTATAGTAGGATGTTCCGGTATATCCGGGTACATTCTGATATACATATACTAGTTATATTTTCAACACGTTTTCTTTGCTTGTATAATTTTTCAAGTACGTTTCAATGACATTTGTGCAGTTTTGTCAAGCATGTTTTACGCGTGTACTTTCACGCGGCTTTTTACACGTCCTCCGCCGTGTAAAAAGAGAACCAGGTGTATTAATTCGCCTTTGTTGGGTAACAGATACGGCAACCTCGACCCGCAGATTTTCTGTAATGGTTTTACATTACATTTTTCAGTTGAAGTAGTTCGGGTGCTATGGAGCACCTATGAAGTAGTTTAGGCAGGGTCGTTTTATTTTACATCGAAACAAAGTAAATTATTTAAAAACATTTGTCGAAACACAAAGTTAATTTTTAATTGTACTTTACCGTGTAGTAGTACTATTCTATTCTTCTACTACTACTACTGTACTATTCTACTATGTATGTACTCCACCAGTCTAATAGTGGAATTATAATTTAACCAGTTAACTGCGTTCGACGTGTATACACGTCAATCCAAATCTCTATTGCGGTGCAATGACAATAATCTTTTTAAAGACGGAATTGTTAATTTTCATCAAATAAAAATGTAATCCTTCCTCGTTTTTCGTAAAATGTATAATAGGACCATTTACCCAGCATTCGACGTGTATACTCGTCATTGCTTGATTTTAATTCCGCACTCACTGAGGGATTTTTAAAACTAAATTCTAAAAACTGAATTAATAAGGAAGATAAAGGAGTCCGTAGTTTGAAAGTGATTTAATTTGCATTATAATGGACGATAATAGAAAGTTACTACGATATTACTTTCGAGTGATAAATTAATTGATTCACATCGAATACATATTTGGAAATAATATTATATTTGAAGGTAAAACTTTAATTTTCGAAGATATCAAGGTCACTTCAAGGTCATGTTTTTAGAAATATCTGAATGTATTTTTCGATCAGTTACACGATGCAATAAAAAAAAATGTAGTTATGTACCAAAAAACATCGATGACCTCGACAACTCCGAAAGAAATGACCCTCGGAAAAAAATATTCGTGCCAGATATTTGGTCGATTGACACCATGCGCGTTACGTAACATATTTTTTTTTGCATCACAATAATCTGAAGAGATATATTTAGGTGTTTTTCTTTAAACGGACCTCCCTGTATGTGGTCTAAGGTCGTGCATGCGTCACAATGCCACGTGACTGATTCGTACTGGCAGAGAGAGGGTCCAATCCCTGCATTGAAGGGTTAATGCAAACGTGGTGTAAGTCAATTTTATCTGTTCAGTTTAATACCATATCTGTGAAGGATTTAATTGTAATTAAATGAAGTAATTGTGTGTAATATATTTTTAGTTTTTAATATTATATTAATTTTTAAAATTCGATAGAACATGTACTTCATTCCTCCTTATCCTAACCTTATGTTTGCATTAAACGACTCGTACAGCGTCTTATAGTCTTATAGTATTGACGTGAAGTGTATAGCACGGACCAACCACGATACAACGCGTGTCATCGAGAGATATTGTACCGGGCTGATTTATTTTTCCCGTCTGCTCTATTTTCGTTGCAAACGACCGTATGCTCCCTGAATACGCCAGGATGTACTCCAAGCCCACATCCGGATACGCAAACGTACCGCGGTCGAGTGACAAGCGACAGACAACCACGCGTGAGCCCCGCTCTTGCCCTTGCGACGCCTGTTTTATTAGTCTGTCCGCTCAATTTTTAATGGGATATTCTCATTCAGCGAGTTAACAATATTCACGTTTTTCCGTTTGTATTTCTCACAGCGTCGCACGTTAACGACGCGTGCAATCTGTCTCTTCACCATTATTTCGTCACTGTATAAAGGTCGCATCAACCCTTAACCCGATCTACTATGATTTATTTTACAGTTACAGTGATCAAAATTCTTGTAACGTTCGAATACTTTCGTTACCCACTGTATATGTGCGAACCAATACTTGCAACGTTAAAAAATAATAAAACCGCAGAAAGGTCAAGATTAACAGACCAGCGCAGCGTGTAGAATCAATTTCACAAATAATTACGGCTCACCAAATTCGACCAAATTTTGAGAATTTGGTTACTGGAAACTGTCGCCAAGTTTCTTCCGACAAAAGAAAATTAAATAGTTTTATTCAAATAAAGTAAACTTGAAAAAAAAACAAGTTTTATACTTCAAATTGTATGTACAATATTATCCTAGCTACAATTAGCTTCCCTGTCTCATTTAGTTGAGCAAAAATTAATGAAATGTCAGGTGTACGGTTTCGGAGAAGCTGCTACGAATCAGAAAGAAGCAGCTCGTTATATTTAACCGGTTCAGCCCCGTATAATAAATTAAAAAATGGCTCGTGGAAAAATTTTAATTGGATGATATACGACGAGCGTAATCTTTCCAACGAAACTTACAGCTTATTTTTACCCCATGGAGGGATAAACTGCCTACAATCTGTCGGGAAGGGTTCGTGCCACATTAGTGGAAAACCTTTGATCGTTGCGATAGGGGTGTCGTAGGGAATTAACGAGTGAAACGGCGAGTTTATGCGTTAATCCGCATCTTCGCCAGCTTAGCCTTCTCCTGTACGGCTTGGAAAACCGCTGGGAAAAGCCGGGACGGCTTGAAAATCTGCTGACGGTGAAAGAAAACCAAGGCAGAACCGGCGAGATTTAGTGCATCCGTAAATGCAGCTTCGGCTTCGGCGGCACTTCAAAGTCGACAATCTCAGTGATTTGTAATACATACTATTCGGTGAACAGGTTCCTCGTAGTAAGCGCTTAATTTAGCAAGCGGTCATGAGTCCCGAATTCTAGGCCAATAATGTCACGGTTGCTTCCCATTTTCCTAGTATCCAACGAAAATATTCGATTTACAAACAAATCGGCCAAATGTGCTGTCTCTACTCAAATAATCCGAGTGAGAATTGTTTACAAAAAGCATTGATATTTTATCTTGGCACGCATAACTCCAAATTAATTTGAAATTGTGATGAAACAAACTTATATACACTTATCCCTTAGTAGCACAAAATATTGTATAGACATGCATCCAATCTGTTTTTAATATTCAAATATACGTACGAATATACGACAATTCCAAGGTACCACAACCAAAGAAAAATTATTCCTATAATAATTTTAACAAGTTCAATTCTTTCATTCCCTCTCTATTGTTTTGTAAATATTTCACCGGCGCATTTGTCCGTAGCAACAAAGAAAAACAACATGGCGAAGACAAAGACATAATGATCAACCAAGATATATATATATATGTGGCATTTAAATATACTATGACTTTCGTTATTAATTATTATTTTCAAAAAAATAATGTATCTATAATCTCATTATGATTGTCTTTCAAATACTATGTCCCTTATTGTTTCGATTTCTGCTGTTTAATTGAATTGCACTGAATTTTCAAGCAGTCTGCACAGAAGATTCGTCATTGTATTATTTTTCCGTCGATCAATGCATTATTCACTTTCACCTAGCCTACTTACTGTTCGTTGGCATACGTGAATGACCTATTATATAGTTTCCCGTAATATTGTACCACAGTCGGCAATCCTCGATACACGATTATTTCAAGGGAACGCATACCATTTCGATGCTGAAGACAATCGAAATGGGCGTGGGCCATTGGTCGAACGTCGAACGTAAAACAATTTCATTTCTTGCAAACCTCGCTGGATACAAAGCGGCTGACTTTCGCCGAAGAAACTTTCCTCGAGTCGTTAAACTATATTCTATCCTTCATCGTGCTTCGAGTTTCATTTTCTCCAAGAAATTCTTCGGAAAGTTGCATTATTTTTTGTTGGAAGTAGACTATGAATTCTACGCGTTTCCGATCGAAATAGACGGACCAAATACGAAACTGAGAAAAATTAAAAGAATTATAAGGCGAGTGTGTGTGTGTGTGTGTGTGTGTGTGTAAAAGTTTCAATCTTTTTCGGTCGTTTAACGACTGATAATTATAATGGTTATAATCTTCCACCTTTTTGTATCATTGTTTGTTTGCTGTCGATGTGACTAAAGTAACCAAGTAATTATTGAATGGTAACGCGTGTCGTATATAATTAAAGGAAAATTGAAAGAGGACAAACTCTTTCATACACTTAATACTTGTACTAGACTGCGGATCTTTATGCACTTACGGCTTCAAAAAATTTGCAAAAAATGCTAGACAATAAAATTCCATAGAATTTAGTACGATTTTGATTTATTTCAGATCTACAAAGACTACTACCACTGAAAATTACATTTTACATGATTCCACTTTCTTAAAATTTGCCTACAAAAATTGAAAATTGCACAAAAATCCGCAGTCTATTGATTACTACGACGTTATGCGCGATACTTGGTCAGTCCGAGTGTCTCCTTCTCGTTTTATGGCTGCTGGAAAATGGGCGTACCGTGAATAGTAATCGGTACTCCACAGCCGTTCGAGCATGTTTGAACGAACATATTTCAAGTTGCTGGAACGACTTTGTGCTCAGAGTCGTAAAATTAATCGACCAATTTGAAATAATATGCAATTTCAGATTCCCTCGCTCTGAATTTCATATTGTTGAAAATGGTCCGGGTGAGGTCTGGATTAATTCCAACTTGATCCTGATGCTCTTCCAACTTAACCCTTTGCACTCGGAGCTATTTTAACTCGAAAATTAAACATTTCTTCCACCCTAGTATAAATCGATTCTACAGGGTGTTCATTTGTATCTATTTTGCGATTTTCGTTGATACTGCAGAACCTTTTGCAAAATAATACTTGCCTCCGTCAATTGCAAAACGTACAAGCCAGATAGAAATTTTCTTCCTTTTTAAATAATTTTCAAAAGTTGGAAATTACATGTCGATATCTTCTTCTGAACTTTCTACTGTTCCAAATTTCTCTTACTAATTTTTCACATAAATACAAAAAATCCAAAGTTTAATGACCACAAATTAAATAGTATGGTCATGTATTTTTCACGCCGCTGATCAACCATAATTATTATCAAACTACTTGCATTGTTTAAAGTATTTTAGTCACTGACGTTCATCCCGCTTTAATCACTCGGAGAATTACTCGGAGAATCATTCGAAGAATCACTGGAAGAAATTCGATGACGTCAATCACGTTTTACTCGCGATTGGGAAAGCTGTGTTTGTTCAAGTGTAGTAGGAAATTTTGTCTCCTTTCAAGTCAGAATAAAACACGTTCGTGATGTTACTAAAATATCTACGAAATTATTATCTAACACCACTTTTTAAAAAATAAGAAGATAAAATGAATGTTTATTTAGAGATAAAATGAAGATAGATAGAGAAGATAAAAAAAGGGTGATAAAATTAATGTTATAAAATAATATATTTTTACAAAAATTAACGTTATCCAGGAACTGCAAGCATGATCTGATCAAATATTACATATCTACTTTAATAGTGCGTCGCGTCGGAGTGAAAATATCACTATTTCCGCTCGCCAATCGACGACGGAGAAGCAGATATGTTTCTCGCAGTAAAGACACTGACAGAGAATATGAAACAGCTTGATTTTTCGATCACCTGGTCGGGCTGCGTTTAACGAAGAAGCAATATTTTCTTATGCTCTTTGTGTTGAAATATTCTCTGCATTAATGCGGGGTCCCGTACAGAGCCCTTTTGTGCAATTTGGCTCTTGGAACTTTATAAACAACAAAAGTGTACGTTTTTATAGAAGAAATGTTTTTCTGTACACTTTTTCCAAATACTCTTTCTGTTGAAATACTCTCTGTATTTTATTTTTGCACGTAACCTTGTAAATTATAATTTTTTCGAAAATCTTTTTTGCATATCATTTCAGAAACCAATGCTTCCAATTGATTATAAACAATCAGGGCGTTTGGTACAATTAGAAAAAAGTTATTCTGTTTTAAAGGGCGTTCGAATACTTTCATTTGTATACATATATAAGAGATAAGAGATTTTGTAGGCTTCTGTTCCTGTTAGATAAAAAAATGGTTTACATTTACAGCATTTCGTGAAATACGTTTGATGAACGTTGCAATAAAATGCAGGTACACTAATTCAAAAGAGTTGTCAGTGCCTGCCTCGCCAACTTATAGCATAACGGTCACAATTGCCTTGACTTTTCTAACAAAATTAGTGTGATACTGCTAACACTCGGAAGCTATAGTTCTGAGAACAGTATCCATAACTCGTATTCTCTTCCCAATTGATTTTCTAGGAATCCTGCATGTTTGTAGATTCATAAGCACCAGGCGATTGATTCTGTCATTCAATTATGAAGATAAGGACAGGGTCAAAGTGCGAATTCTATCTATTATACAATGCATAATGAACGCATCAAATTGTATATTAATCGAAAGGACTCGTGACTCCTGGTATCATGGAAACTCTTTATCACGTTTCATGGAACGTATTGGAACCACTTATAATTAGTTAGTGGATTAGATAGTGGGAAAATTAATATCAGAAATCATTAGTGGACTTGATATTGGCAAAATTATGATATTTACGAAATATGTTTAATTAATACATATCTACAAAATGTATCTGGGACATTCATGTAAGTCAGGGTAAGAGATTATTTGTAGTTTATTTGAACACAAATATAATATGTGTTCCTTAAAATATTGGGTTGGAAAGAAAGCTTGGTGCGACAGTGGAAAAAAAAAAACAATTGCATGAGGCAGAAGAGAATTGATTCGACCGGGAGAAAAGATATCGGAAGAATCCTCCGAAAGCATACAGGGCGGTAGCGACGGCCCGTTACCTTGAGACGAAAAGGGTTAAACCCAAGCAAAGAATCGACAGGTAAACACAGACCGTTCCAGATCGGAGTGAATGTGATCACCGCCACCGCACCGTGTCTCGAGTGTGACACTCTCGTGCACGCACGGAATCGTTGGCAGAGAGGCATTCGACTAGCACACGTCCTAGATTCATACGATTATCCGTCGCCATTCCACTCACCTCAGCGAGCAGCGTCAAGAAAACCAGCAGAGTGCCGTAAAAGGTGAAATTCGGCTTCGGGTGATCGACAGCCGTGCTGCTCTTCATCCTTAACGAAGTCATGAAACAACGGATACGCAACGAATTTAATCCACCGCAGCCTCCTTCGCCAATATCCTCTCCCCCTTTCTCTTCTGTTCTGGTCTACTTGCTCTCTCGGCCTAAGACCTGCCCGGCAAACACTTTTCCGTGAGCAAGAACGCGGCTAACGCAGCCCTCCCTCGATCGATCGACGACGACGACGACGACGACGACGACACTGAAATTCCCTCGGTGTTGCCTGTTATCACGAGAAATCATGTATCCCGCCCTGGACACCTTGCGACGACACCTGTTCGCCCGACTGACAGGTAGCACGCTGTCGATAACAGCAGCAGCAGCAGCAGCGAGTTCGAAGTATGGCAGAAGGAACGACAGCTGCCATATCCATCCGCAACCCTGACGACTGTTAATTCGGCTGGCTGGCTGGTTGGCTCTGGAACACACGCTTGCTTCTTCTTCCACTCGTTTCGCGTCCTCTCTGCGTCGTGTCACCGTCGTGTCACAAACCAACTGCCAGTCACCTTTGATCTCCGGCCGAGTCTTTCGCGTTACTCCTAATCGTGCGGTTCGGTAACTGAACGGTGATCACGTGGTCTTCTTTTTTCTCGTTCGTCTGGTTCCTCCTTCCGTCATGACTGCGAAAGCTGGTTCGGCACGGGTACTTTCGTCGACAACTTTTAATTCGTCCCTCCTAGTTTTCAGACTAGAAAGTTACAGACACGGTCGACATACCGTCGATCAACCGTCGGATTCGATCTAGCAGGAACGACCGGGTTTGTCGGCGACGGTCTTCCCGTTAATTCGGAATCTAGAAAGGAAATGCTCTCGCCGCCCTGGATAGATGAGACACTTTCCTCCTCGCGGAACGTACTGCTCGGAACACTTGGAATGGGATAACGACCGGGAGGGATGCCACCCTCCAGACGCAGACGAGACAACGGCGAGCTAACGAACCCAACGATATGCAACTTATAAATAACACACCTGTGCACGCTTATGTGTGTCCGCGTTTCCCTTGGAATCCGATAAATACTGTCAACTATTTTCTGGAATGTAAACGGCCTGCGTTAACGACGTCGTCGACGGTGAGAATAGAAAATAGTACGGAACGTGAGAAGCATTAGAATCAGTTCCATCCGCGTTTCGGTCCCTGGGGGGTCCCTCCGCTCCGGGCTCTGCCTCCTCACTGTCAAACTATCAGCCGAAACGCAACTGGCACAACTCGATGCTCCAACCGTCAAGGTGAAATACGAACCGCGAAACCGAGCATATATCGGTTCAGGCTAGAAGCAACTGGCCGATTGACAGGGACGAGTTCTCATTGTTTCGATCACTTTTCGGTTCCGTCGTGGAGGCCACACCTGCGGGATCAATATGTCAAGGTACCATTCGGAGTATGATCACGGAACCGAAGAAAACCACTGAATCACAGAGGACGACGCGTATTCACCGAGAGCTTTAAATTTCGATTCGAGTCGGATACTCTGGTTAGCAGCACGCACGTTGTCCTAGCTCAACGGTGGAGATACCATTTCGGAAACAGGGACATGCACCATCACTGGACGGGGAAACCCGTGGAAAACACACGACGAACGACGGTTATCCTTTGTCCACGGATCGGTGTGTATATCCTAATCCCCGTTCTCTTCTTTGAACGGAGTCTAACAGCGGCTGGAAGAGACACGCGCGGATAAAATAGTTCGCTACGAAAACGGAGAAACGGAGAACGAGGGGCTAACACGTAGAATCAACAATGGAAAATCCGATGTTTCATCCGGCGAGAGGTGCACTCGATCAACTGGCGCGCTTTCATGACGCCTCACCCGGTGCAGGCACGGGCAACGGGACCTCGGCACTTAAACTCGTGGCTTGCCGAACCAGCAGCAGCTAAATCGCTTGCCTTGCCTCGTCCCTAGCCTCTCCCACCGTTGCTCGGCTAACCTGACTGCCTTTCCATTCCATTCTGATCTCCCTTCTCTCTCCATCCACCGAATTGCCGGGTGCCCAGGCCGAATACCCGGCGCAGTCGCCACCGCCGCCACCACCACCATGCCTTCCCTAGCATCCTCTAGCTACGACTACTCCCACCACCATCTCGCCCATTCTCTGCTACTGCTACTGCCTGCTACGAACTCCTCGCTTCGCTCCTTCCTCTCCTCTGCCTGCCTTCCTCCCTCGCTGGTCATCCAGCTAGAGTCTATGTAACCCACGGATCAGTGTGACCAGATGAGGGGAGTCACGCAAAAATGTGTACCCCCTCTCTGATGACCAGCACGTTGTGCCACGTCGCGCGACCAGTCTACGGTCCTAGTGGGGGACGTTGGAGTGTGCGCATTGCTGGAATACGATAGTGGAAGGGGTAAGTAGGGGATACTGTGCATCCGTTTGGATGCAATCTGGTCAGTCTGCCACGGATAGATCCGGCAGACATGTAGTACACGTACAGACCTGGGGCCAGGAGCGTAACAAACTGTACCTTTCTGGGGAGATATTTTGTATATCTTGGGGGTCTATCGCAGAATCTGCTGTCAAACTATTTTTTACTATAGTTTACTGTAGTCACGCTTGAGTGCAATTTGCAACTACTGTATTCTTATCTTAACACTTTACCTACCGAAAGCCTATTAATAGGATTTTCAATAATTGTGCTCTACCAAAAGATAGCATAGAAATTTTCTTTTACATTACAATCTTAAATGAAACTATTAAATGACGTTATTGAGGGTGACATGTTAGTTCACAATGAAAATTGCTGTTGCTATCGGAGGTTCCATTAGAAAGTGTTTAGCCATGTACCATAGATTGTCAAACATGAATACAATTTTCACCTGTTTTATTCTTATTTGAAATTCAGTGTCTGTTGTGATTATTATAGTTAATTTTTATGTCAACAAAGGGGCACGCAACACCAACTTACGTTTGCATGTACGGTCCTGATGCCAGGAGCGTGTCACAGCGTCCCTTGCTGGGGAGACATTTCGAATTTTTTGGAAAATCTACCGCAGAGAATCTGGTGTGAAACTGCTTTTTAATATAATCGGACTTGAATAAAATTGTTATTTTCTGCTATCATTATTATTTGGAATTTAATTTCGGTGATAATTATATCAGTTAATTTTTTTTGTTAATAATGGGAGCGTGACAATAACTTGCATTTAAAATTTGTCTTAAAAAGTTTTAAATTCGGCAACTTCAAACTTATTTGACATTGTAAAACGTTGGATAAAAAAATTTATGAAAAAAGAAATTCAATGCCGTTAAAATTCTATATTGAATCCTGTTATTGTAATAATACTCTTGAGATGTTTATTTTTTTCGAATAAATACCAAGATTAGAATAATTAAAAAATTATTATAGTTTTCAGTTTATATTAAAAACGGAATTCTTTAATTAACTCAATAAAATATTTAGCTTTAAACGACAAACTTTAATTAGGTCTTCTTTATAAAAATTACTATATATACATTTATAAATAAATTTCTATTTGACTTGTGTTTCTTACAATAAAAATGCAGGAAATGCTCATTATGCACAAAAATCTTTAGTCTAGCTACATACATGTTTTGAAAGATGACATTATCCGAAAGTAGAGTTTATATAACTCATGTGGGTCCTTTTATTTTTGCATTCAATTTGAGTAATTCCTAAAAAATCATGTATGGAATTTATACAATAGTTAATATATAATTATCAACATTGAGTTTTATGTGCTGTTCAAATGGTTAATTACAATGCTATACGCGAAATTGTAAGGTTAAGCGAACTATGTTCCTTTAGAAAGTTTTTGCATACGTAAACAGCTTACGAGGTGTTTCTTTGCAATACATTATCTCATCATCTTCCTCGGAACATGTATACATAAATGTATGTACACATATGCAAAATCTATGAAAGCGTTAAGTGAACGTTGCAGGAACGTAATAAAATATTAACAAATTTTCTTATGTCTTATCTTAATGTACGTGGCATATTCAAATGTGTAGTAATATTTTACACAATTTTAGATTTTGAACGTTATCACCAGCAATACATAGTTATCATATGTTGTTTATATACTCATAAAAATAGAAACTGAAATACAATATTACAAATGAATAGATTTCTAAAACAAGAATTACTATCATTAAAATAATTTCCATAACCATGCATACTCAAAGAACGCGTAGTTTTGTCATTTGCGATTGGCGCCATTGTTTCCAGAATCGATGTAAGGTGTTGCAGTAACAAAACGTGGGAGGTTTAAATGTTACTATAATGTAACAGCAATAATTTAAATACAATGTAACACGTCTCATAAATTAGCAGTAAAAAATGTTAACAAAAAATGGTAAATTATTTACTTGATGCTTGCTCAGGACAGAGAGGATATTCTGCTCAGGATAAAAACGAGGCAACGATATCATCAATGCTGAAGTTGGGAAAACTGTATTGATTTTCCCCTAGGCAGCCATGTTGAGACGTCACTGAATCATGTGTAGACGCGCCAATATTAAATTTTACATTTGTACATAGAGTGGGTGTACAAAGTATGCGTACATCTTTTAAAAACGAATAACTTTTTCAAAATCGAACGCAACAGCTTGACTTTTTCAGAGACGTTAGAAGGATTAGTTTACTAAATCATGATCTGTAATATTCTTGTTGATACTGTCATTTCCTCTCACAGCCTCAATCGATAAAAGGCTGCCTACGATTCTGAATTACCAACTCTGAAAGTAGAAAATGCTCCGGTACGATAGCGGACTCTATCGAAATTGAACAGTCAGCTTGTGAAATACATGACGTCGCAACACAAAAGGTGTGTGTCCGAGGAAGCCAGATTTTAAATTTTTAAGCGTTGTCAGCGGACAATTATGCACACTTCCGTCCATAAATCACCGAACACATACTTATCTTCAACAAAATGGTAATTAAAGAATACAATCTTCCAGCTTGATTTTGGTTGTATATTGTATTTTATAATTGTACTCCTATTGCAATTACGAATTACATTGTAATTTAATTGAATGAAGATCTGAATAATAAATTACAATATAGGTAAATGAATCACAATGAAATTCAATTACTTTGTAATTATAATCCTTGGAGTAATTCAATTGTAATTCTGCACAACTCTGCATGTCGATGACATTTAAATGATAAAATTCAATTTCAAGAAAAACATCTTAAAATTTCTATGTAAGAAGTATACCCCGTACTAATATAAAAATGAAAAGAAAATATCGAAAACTTATTATCTGTATTCGTAAACACTGTAGACAGGCATCGTGTAATGTTTTGGTGCGAGTTTATTAAATTGCGTAACGATGGAAATAAGGTTGCGTGCATGCAGGATTTCATAAATATTCATATTTTATCGAAATATTTTTTGTTCCTGGTAAGATGTTTCATAACCATCGATTCCATCATTTATATGTTTGTAACATGTGCATTTGTTTCTGTCAAGTTGTATGGAATAGAGACAAATTATGAAACATAGTTTATATTTAAAATGTAGTTTATATTTTGTCAGTTGTGTTTTACAACTAACTTGGGTAAGATAATCCATTTATATATATTAAACTGAAGCAATTGTTTATGTAAACAGTATCCGGAATTTAAAATACCGCTGGTTTACTGTGTTACTGGTTTACTTCCTTAAGGAATGTGACGTTTACGACTTCCATGATTCATTGAGAAATGCTGGGTAACCATATTAGTATATTTAATTGTCTGAGGACGTACAGGTATCGTTATTACCATAAATAACGATTCTCACAGCGGAAACGAATAGAAGGGATGTCGTGGGCGGCGGAAAATAAGTATGGCGTAGGCAGGAGTGTATTCAGATCAAGAATCTCAGTATTCTGTCTCGAAATTATCATCAAAACTGTGTGTATATTACGCAAATAATAAGCTGTGGGGATAAAAATACGTCTTGAAGGCGTTTTGACAATATTATTGATCGTCTAGGGGCTCCTTAATTTGTTATACATTTTTTACAAGATTTCGAGGTGATCGATATTTTTTTTAATGGGACGTTCTATTTTTTATACCATAGATCGATAGAGTATCAAATTCTGAGTATAAAAGTGTTGACCTTCGTATGTCCTAAACCTAATAGTTAACGAGATATTATCGAAACAATTTTCTTTCTTCTTTGGATAATATCTCGTTAAAATATTCCATGTGCCGTTTAAACTGTGGTGCCTAAGGTGGTTCGGAACCCACCTTATAAAAACTGTAGGTCCCGTCGCGAAATAACCCTGAAAAAGGAGTTCAGAGCGACGTACAAAGACGTAAAACAAAAATATCTCGTCAACTATTAGGTTTAGGACATATGAAGGTCAACACTTTTATACTCAGAATTTGATACTCTATCGATCTATGGTATAAAAAATAGGACGTCCCATTAAAAAAAATATCGATGACCTCGAAATCTAGTAAAAAATGACCCTGAGAAAAAATCCTTACCATCATCAAATTCGCCCCTTGAAACAGTACAACTTTATTCTGTGGAGATTTTTCGTACGACTAATAATAACCGAGATATTTAAAACAAATTTAAAAAAATGTTCTTCTATACCCATCAGCTTTCTAAATATCTTAGTAGACTGAGTTTTCAATCCCCATCTTCGAGAGTTATTACCACACCTTCCACGTGGACAATGGCCAACAAACAAATGCGTATGCAATATTTTTCTGAGAACAGTCTCCGACACAAAAATGGGTTTATATAACTCGAACAAGATCCCTCGCGAGTACGAAATTGATTCGGTGAGATCAGAAATTGATTTTAGACTGGAAAACATAAATCCCTCAGCCGGGAGATGCAGAAATGGTTGGTTCGGTTCGAACTCGGCCCACACTGTTTCTCAATTCCTCTGAAATTGACGTGATCGACGAATTGAGCACCTGACTCGGGGAAACCTGTTTGCGCATGCGCGCGTGCTGGTGCTGCGACGCGAGCGATTCGCCAAGTGGATCGTGTCAGTGTTGGACAGACACTATACGGTGTCACGTGCGCTATCTTCCCGACTAATTAATCGAACGACTCGTTCGACGCGCGAAAATCGCCGACGAAACGAAAGCGAAAAAGGCGAACGGTGTACGGTCGTGAATATCGGATTACCCTTTCTCGCGAGGTGAGTGTCCGAGAACTTCAAAACTAACTGTATTAGCATCACTCGCAAACAATCCTCGCCTTTCCCAAACTGATCTCTGCTTCGGATCTTTCGATATTAATCTTAATTCGTGCAATTATCCAATTCGAGTGAACTCGATTCTTCTAAAATTAATTCTCACTGTCTGCGAAGGTAGTTCAGTCGCGATTAAGAACAATGGATTCATAATTGTTCGTAGTTTATCGAGCGAACCGAAGGTAAGGAAAAGGGGAGAGCCATTTAATAACATCTTTCGATAATTACACTGCAGATCCTTATGTAAAATAAAACTTCTCATAGTGATTGCACAGAGTGGAAAACAATGCAACAAATGTGTTTACTGCTGGTTATTTGATGTGCTTACTGTTGTCATAAATTACATAAAATTCATAGTCTGAGAATACACTCCGAGACAAAAAGATAGCACACTATAAAATTAACGTAATATTTATTTATATAACATTACAACCAAAGTTTTATTTTTACACAGTCTTGCAAAATATCTCCAGAAACAGACACAAATGAAATTGAATTGAATTTCGCCAGTCTATACAATTTTATTGAAAAAAAAACAGAATTTTTAAGGAAATATGGTGCGACAAAATCATAGCACATTTAACTTAAAATTATGTACAACAGTAAATCAACGAATGATGATTAATGCTTAATAGTTTGTGGCTCCCCCTTTACAATTAATAACAGCCATCATTCTCTTTGGCAAAAATCTTTGCCAAAGATAGAGTTATAGAGATATAGAGTTTTTTAATGGTTTTTTACTCTAATTGCTCCCACTCATCTTGAATACGCTTGCCGTAAAATATGGGAAATGATAATTTATTTTCGAATAATTCGCCCGGTTTTATTGTTTCCTCGGGGAGAACTGCAAATTTGAAATGTCACACTGTCAGCGTGGAATATATGTATATACGAGAACCAGCAAGAATGGTTGCACATCCGTTTGAATTATTCAACACGTCTGAAGTCAGTTTGAGGTTGTATTTATACAGTATTACACGCTTCGCTGGTGTCATAATATTCGAAAATCTCTATTTAGCGTATGACGAGACTGCGGGTCTTTGTGTTAAATCAAAATTGTTTACATCGATTGCAAGCAAGGAGAGCCAGATAGAAATTCTTATCTTCTTTTAAGGATTTCAAAAATACTTTGCTATCCTTAAATATTAAAAAAAAAAAATTCTTTGATCAAAAAATAAGGTCCACCCTAGTATACGCTATCTATTAGCTAAAAATTCGCTATATTACGAAATTAATCATGTAAAAGTGGATATAGAAAAGTAATGTATATCATAATGTAAATATAATATGAAAATGTATAGGGAAGAGCATTAAATATTCGCTGATCTTAGCAGAAGACAGCTAACGTTGAATTACTGCGAATGCAGTGGTCAACATGCCAGCGTCGCAGCAATTAATTTCGCTGCATTAAAAAACTCTCATCGTCTCTAAGAGGCTGCACGAACAGTAGCAGTCGTTATGTTACATACATATGTACGTATATGTGTCACTAGCGGAGGCGCCTCATCTCGCCGGACACACAAAAACGCCAATCCCTGTTTCAGTCACTTATTTTAAGTGCAGCATGAGTCTGCTTATATTTCAAATTTTAATTCATGCTACCCTGCTTGCTGACGTATGTCGGTTTCCCAATTTTTCCTTTCAATCGAAAATCTTTACATTGTTATTTACATTAGAATTGTTCGGGTACATTGAATTAAATCGTTAATTAGTTTAAAATCAATTGCAAAGTTTGTACCGAATAGACAGACAAGAAAGCGAGCTAATAAAAACGTGGTAAAAACTTGATGAATTTTTAACAAACAATTGTGATATTATATTTACTTTAATTTGGTACTACTTTGATAATTACATTTCGAATTTTATGCATTTATGAGGAAGATGAATATGTGAAATATTATACGAAACAGGCCTCTGAAGAATTTAAGAACACTGCTGCACAATTTCCGACTTGGAATTATTCAAAGAAAAAGTACATTTTTATTCAAATTCTGCTGTTCATAATTTACTTAAACAATTTTATTTTGTATAATTTAAGAACACTGCTACACTATTCTTGACAGAATTATTCAAAGAATAAATGCCTTTTTGTTCAACCTCTGCTGTTCACAATTGATTTATACAAAATTTTATTTTGCATGAAAATCCACAGGCTGAAATATTTATAACATTGTACTTGTGTTTTTTGCTTGTCTCGCGACATTATACATTTCCGTGTAACTTAAACCGAAGGATAAAAAAAGTGCAGCCGTACCAGTTTCAAAATAAACGGCCTATTCGATTCGGGCAGGCACAAAAATGAACGCCACAAATCCCGAATGTTAAATATGCGTCGCGTTTATTTTACGAGTGTGACTCAGAGACTATTTTACTTCGCGCTCGCACTCTGTTTTCGAAGTTTCTGCTCATCATTTTTCTTTCCTACAAAGATTTAGAGTACACACAATGATTAAAAAAAGAATTTCCACAAGAAGATTTAATTTCATGCTACTCGGAAGTTTTTGTGTAAATAATAATTCAATTTTACGTTAAGAATAATCAAATATTTGGCCTCGTAAATTCAGTGAAATAGAACTTAATGATTGACTTTACTGCTTGCAAGAATCTTATTAAAATTGTTCATTGTCTGAGCACCATTATCCAACAATGTACTTCGTTATGGTTATACTATAAAAGAATAAAATGCAAAATATATGTTAACCTTAAATGTCATATGTTGTTAAATGTCGTATGTTAACATATATTATATTCACATTATTTTTCAGACGCAAAAATTACTCTTCAGAATGATCCACATCAGGATCGAAACGTTGAATGGTTGAATTAATTTGCGAAATTGCTAGTGTTTCATCATTGATCGAACCTGTGCGCCGATATCATCACATATTAATTATCAAAATTACGATCGAAAAACATATTCAAGATATTATAATATTGGTGGCAACTCATGTCGCGCGAAGATATTTTGCTTTCTGGTTCGAAAAAAACCTCGACGTTCCAAACTTGAAAGGGAAGGATGAAAGACTCTCCTCAATAAAATCCACTATACAAATTAACTATATTATTAAAATTGAACATTTGTGAAAAAACGAAACAACAGAGACGAAAGTTCTGTGATTCATACGAATTCTATTTAATTAAGATCTCAATTTGTGGTGCTGTAGAGCGAACTGTCAATTAGGGAGATGATGGAGAGACGCGATCCAATCACGTTCTTTGCCGCATACGTAATCCAGTGAGCAGACGACCGTTCTTGGTACATGAACGGAAGGTCAAACCCCACTTTCCGTTTTCGTGAATCTTTTTACCATGTAAGGTGCACGTCAAGGATCATTGTGATCATGCTCTCGCAGCAGAATTTCAGCATCCAAGAGGATGGTCCACGAAAACATTTCAAAATTGTAAAGAATCGTAAAACTTGTAAAGTAATAATAACAAATCTCTTAAGAAGTACCATAACTTTGTTCGGTCTCTGTTTATTACAGTAACAAATTACGAATAATTATAGCATCAACAGACAATTATAAAAAGAATTGTAAATTGTAAAACTTGTAAAGTAATACATAATAATAAATCTATTTATTGAAGTACCATAACTTGTTTCGGTCTCTGCTTATTACAGCAACAAATTACGAATAATTATACCATCAGTAGACATATTAACAAGTACGCGAGCACTGCGAAAGGCACGAGTACGTGATTATTTAAGATTGTAAATAGTTATTTATACGAGGAGAATCACATTTTTGAAAAAATCTGATGGGTGTTTACGCTTCATTCTTCTGGTTATGATAGCGCAAGAGTTTATCACTGAATGATTTATGCGATACGCTACTCCGACCTTTTGCACGTTCCGGGATCACATAAATTTTTCTCTCGTAGAGAAGAAAATGATGTTACAGTGACGTTAGATATTACTTATTCTCCAAAAGGTTTGAAACGCTTAGGGGTTTCTAAATTCGCATATAATTGTTGTGATATTTTTTTATCGGTATTGAAGAATAACCCACAAATTAAAATTCTTTTAATTTTTATTATTAGACTGCGGATTTTATGCATTTATAACAAAAATGAGTAGCTGCAATTTCAAACAGTATAAAATTGCAAATGATCGAAGCATGTTAATACACTATTTTCAACTTGTTAAAATGATTAAAAAATCTCTTGATGTGTACATGCATAGACTTTTGAATTTCCATAAAGATCCTCTCAAAGTCTAGCAAGAAGAGTGTGTAATTTGATTACATTGACAAGGTACAATTAACAATTGATAATTTCTGGGGAACCAGGAGTATGTCACGCTTTCGTAAAAGTCGCTGGTTTATATGTATTTGTCACGTAAATACGCGAGTTAAACCAGGAATGCTACGTCAGACGTAGGAGAGAAAAAAGAAGCGGAATGAAACTCTGGCTGTCAGTTGGCCGGACTATTACCACCCACGTGATGTCGAATGTCCCTGTTAAATTTACGCGAGTCGAGCTTTCCTTCTACCTCGGCTTTCTTGGATCGAAAACTCACGCGTTCAAGTCACGTTTCATAATGTGTAACCTCTGCGCAACGAATGCAAAGCCATTTTGATCTAGATCTAGATGTCGTGTTTTTTCTTTCACGCGTTTCTTTACGCAATTCTGAATGTTTTTATCTACATACTATTTTTACAATTCAAATGTTCGAAGAGTGGAAATTCTGTTACGGCAATCGCTTATTGCATTCACGTTAAACTCGCGTATAACGCGATGAAAAAATTGTTTCAAAATGTCTGTAGATGCGTACCTTTTGTATTACATAGTAAGTGTACAATCTTTTTAACCAATTGTTTATACATTTACTTTTTTTTAATTTTAAACCTAGCACATTTATCAAAGCAGACTTTGATTCAAGCCTGAGGAAACCAATTTATTTCGAAAACAGACTAGGCGTGTAATATGCGATAAAAATTAAATGAGTCATATTCTCCAATTTTAAACGCAACGCTTGCGCAATTGCTCTCAGAATCAGATCAACCGCGGTCATCACCATTTTGATTCGCACGAAGGCCTCGACAGCGAATGCACAATGTCACTACCACTCTTTTAACGATCTGACACGAAAGGTCACACCTCGTAATCATTCACAATCACGAAAGTACATATATGGAGCATTGAATTCTCCGGAAATTTCAAAATAAAACCAGTTATCAGACTACTTTAATCAGAGTCGCGATTACTACAAATTAGAATATTCATATATTTATCAACATGGACTTAATAATTTAATACGTTTGTCGAAACGTAACTTTCACTCGAATTTTGTCAACGTCAAAATTCTAAACATCTTTTTCCTATACATATACATATAATAATAGGTCTCTCCTAGATTTTAGATATTCGCAAAAATATTTTTTAAGTTTGAGTTAGGTCTTGACTTAGGTAAAATTTTGAAAAATGAATTAACTCTTTACAGTGACAAAATAATCAATTCAATGCCATTATTAAAACTCGGTAACTTATATACTGTGTATTACAGATAGTAGTTACTCATACTAATGTATTTATAAACAGTAAAAATTACTAAATAGTAAAAATGTTAAAAAATTTAAGAATATCGATACGTCTTGAACTTATCAAAAATATTAAAGAAATGACTTTTAAATGATCTAGTGACTTTTAGACCACCCTGTATGTGGTCCTTCGTAGTCGATGCAGACAGATTTATCAGCATAAAGATTCACAGCCTGTGACGCTTAATAAGTACCAGTGGATTTCTGACAGTAAATAAAATCGATTATGAAATGAAAGTACAGACAACTGAATTATAACGATATGTTCAAAGCATAAAATTTAAATGAGGGTGAGTGACCAAGATAGAATACGGTTCACAGAATTTATCTCTTACTCTGATCTTTCCCAAACGTCTCAATTGAACGGTGGGATAGAAAGAATCGAAATGTTTAAAGTACACTCACGGACTTGCTCGAGCAGAACATTTTTGTTCGACTTGTTGGGAGAATACAAATTCTAGAAACCGCCCGGATACACGTTTCAAGGTTTAGTTGTGATCATACGAGTGCGTGTCTCCTCCGCAGACTGTTCTCGGAAGGCCTCCTTGGCCCCTTTGCCCCATTCGCATCGATGTCTCCGTTGCGTCGCGTCGGAACAACACGGCCGTTAACCATTTCCCGAGGAAACTCCATTACAAACATAGCACACGCCACCTTTCATTTTCTTAGTTTGTGAATTCGTTTCACTATCGATTAGGGATCGAAGAAGTTATGGAATTACGTACATACATCGATGAAACAATGCTAATCCAACAACAAAACATTTTTCATTCTAATCATTTTCTTATGAAACATTTACCATTATATTGGTTAAATTTTTCGGGGTAAAATGGGACCAAACACGACATAATTCGAAGCATATTTGGCATTTCTATTGACGATTATATTTCGGTGGAAGTTATGGAATTAGGTGCATCGATGAAACAATGCTAATTCAACGACAAAATATTTTTCCTCCTAATTATTTTCTTATGAAACATTTACCATTACATTGGTGACATTTTTCTGGTTAAAATGAGACCAAACACGATATAATTCGAAGCATATTTGATACTTCTGTTGACGATTCGGTGGAAATATCTACAATTTCAACATTTAGAAATAGATTCAATTTTTATTTAAACTTCATTGATCGAACATACTGTAAAACCGGAGACTCACTCGTAAATTTAAACAATAAGTCCGACGAGACAATTGTTTGAATATTTACCGACATGTCCAAAATGAAATATTTATGATTTCCAGCAAATTTTTGCTTAACGAAAAATCGATCGAGAAATATACATATAAGGCGTGGAATTTTTTCTTAGCAAGTGCAGCGCTTTTCGAGGATCGGTTTATCAGAGAACAGTCAGGTCAGGACAGCAATAAATTTCAGTTTGCAAGTTAGCATCGAGTACGCCCAGCGTTACACGCGCCCACTTAATTCGAAATGCCACTGCTTTAGCCCACAAGTGACTTGAGCTCGGCCAATAAACCGGCTTCAGGTATTCACTGCGAAAGTTCCTGCTCCGCGCCTCTAGATCCAGTTTCTCGATCTCTTCGAATCTGCCATATTTATAAACGTGCAGCTTCTATAAATAGGACCTCTGTTACGTCCTATATTCAGATGAGGTGTAACAACAAGAGCCGAGGAAATGTCGCTCCACACTGAGCTTTCCCCTAAAAACATATGACTGATATGTATGACGACTTGTCAATTTGTCGTACATCGTCATCGTCACCTACAGTCAGTGTAAAAAGTATTCGTACATCCTTTGAAAACCAATAACTTTTTTAAAATTTCACCAAAATACTCTCGAGTTTTTTTCTGAGATGTAAGAAGGATTAATCTACTAGGTAATGCTTCAATAAGATTTTTTTTTTAAAATGCTATATGGACACCCTGTATAAGTACACATGTGTGTATGCGTGGTGTAATGATTGCTTTGTTCTCTTCTTTTTTTACTTTGCTCTCTTAATCAGCTGTTAATAGATCGATATCTATCTTGTTTGTTTCGTCAGGTTTCGTGAGGCAGGGAATTAAGCAGAACGCAATGTCAACGGCGGTAAGGGAGAGAACGACAACACGCAGCAGCAGAAAGATCGTGAGTCATGGCAGTCCTATATCTGGCCAGACCCAGGTTGCGACCACGGCCAACAACCTCGAAAACAATTTAGGTAAACCTTTAAATGTGCCACTCGATCTGTAATGCTACCCTACAAGCAGAGCTGGAGAAAATAGTATTTTGAATAGTAAATAGTAAATAATCCTATTTATTTTAAAGTATGTGTGCAACTTTGAAAATAAAACATTTTATTTGATGCAGTAATGTTTTTGAAAATAGTATTTCATTTGAAGAATATTGAAAATATTTTGTATTTTGTCTTTATTTTCAATTTCAATTTTAAATATTATTGCTGAAAATAATGGTTCGAATTCAATACTATTTATGGGTGTAAATCGTTTCTTAACGATAAGATAGTCTGTATGTTTATGCGATTTCTCCGAGTATTATAACAATGCAAAAAGTAAAATATTCGTTAAAAGATTCCTCTGATTCTATATAAGTATCACTGATTCCTCACTAAAAATTTTTTTGTGCAACAAAAATATGCATTTCTATTTAAAGAAATGATGCAATTGTTAGTTGCACCCAAAAATCTAAGGGCCTACGCTCTTCGAACCATTTATCTTCCTCTTTTGATATCTTCTCGTAAGTGCATTAATAACGGAGTTATGGCCTGAAACAATTGCGTGAAACACCCTGTATTATCTAGCGCTGCGAGCCTAATCTCCAGACTCTGCATGTTTAGGCAAAGCCGAGAAAGATCTCGAATAGGTTCCAGGAATGCTATAGGGAGTCTGTTGCTAATTTCTATATCCATGGTTGCTACGAACTTTTTAATCTTACAGAAATCATCACGAGCTGCCCCTTGTGTGGCTAACAGTAGAAGCTCTTTCAAACTTCTTTGTGATTCAATGGCTGTTTTATCTTAATTTTTGTTTTCTAGATAAGTCCGTTTAGCGCAGCTATAATTCACATGAAGGTTCGTTGCTGTTTAATAAAAATAGTGCAAAACGGTGTCTTTAACGATTGCAGACGCTCTTCTTGAAGACTTGCAGACAAGTGTGTCGAGAAGTGCTACCCCAAGCCGAGGAGGCAGAGCACTCTCGCCCCAAGTGGAGTACCGCGTAGCTGCAAATCCGACCAAGGTGGTCTCTGAGGGCAGGTAAGCGAATCTTAAAAATATTGCTCATCGTAAAAGTGTCATTTCCAACATGAGTTAATACGCTATGTGTAGAATATCAACCCCCGAAATTCCCACCAGTTCGAAGTAATTCAATCCCAAGAAAAACATCCTGTAAACAGGAGCCAAGCTCCTATGGCCGTAAAAAGTTGTGAGATCAAACAAAATACGGCCAAGTTCGTTAGCTTAGAAATACCTGTTGCAATACTGAAAAAAGCGTTTGTACAAATTAGTTTGAAAGAACGCTATTTAATCTTTAAAGATTTACATGGGGGGCTAAATTATTCAAACTTGGCCGTTACTTTTTAAACCAGGCCTGGCCAACGCGCGGCCCGCCGGGCGATTTTACATTTTTCGTTGTATGTGTACAAGAAATATTAAATAAATGAAAATTTGCATGTAAATGCGTTCGTGTTTCAGACCCATTTCACCTAATCGAAGTGCCATGACCTCCACAGAGAAATATGTGAGCACTGGACCAAGCGGAGCAGCGAGTGGTATACCTGGCTTAGAATTCATCGATTCAGAATTACAGAATGTAAGTCGTTGTTTCGAAATTAAGTTGATCGAAATATTTTAGAATATATATATATGTGTATAACAGAGTGGCTTTGTTTCCACTAATTATAACCCAGTAAAATAATTCCCAACTTGAAATAGAATCATAGTAAAATAATAAAGTAGTTGTGATATTTGAATAGAAATCCCAGTCGAAAATTTTGAATATCAATATCGCATTAAAAAACACGTTAACTAGCAAACACGTTAACAGACTTTATAACTGGTGTATACCAGCTGAAAGGTAAACCAGGATACAACTCTGAGCAAATTGCATCTCCTTATATCTTTGGTTTTTATAGTCAAAGCTGTTATTCCGTATGCAAATGAGAATAGGCGGCGTCCTTAGACGTGCGAACGGCTTCGGGGCTGAAAGTTTATCCGGTGATCGCGGGATGCACATACACAGTAAATTATACTCGCAACTAACCTACTGATCGTCCATCAAGAGATGGCATTGATTCGGAATCTGCGAGACCCCACTCTTGACGCCAGGCTGCGGACTCCACTCATACGCGTAGGTTCTGGCGGGAACAGGGTTGCCATTTATAAAATCGCGAACCCAGGAAAAACGGCTTAAACACCCCGGACTTTTTCCGTCTACAACCCGGACTAACTATTTTAAAACTACTTTTTAAGTTACATATGATACCATATTATCAGTACGTATTTTTTAAATGGGAACCCCTACTTTTGACTACGGATTCTGAAAGAGCTCGACATTTCTCGTTCAGATATGTACTTATGTCCTAGATTAAAATGACTGCTAGAGGCCATAAAAAATACGTACTGACCTCCAAATAACCTTGAAAATGGATACGAAGGTCAAATACAAGGTCATGGACATATGTCCTCCATTAATCCTGCAACTTTTATTCCAAACATTTTTACCGAATATGCTCATCTGAGAAGTTAAAAACACCCCTGGACGGGTGGTTTTGGACACCCTGTGTATATATTATATATTTATATTATTAATATATATATTTTATACCTTGTATATCTTGTTTCATTTAGGTGCAACCTGGCCAAAGCAAAACGATCGCCTACAAACAAGTGTCGTATCAGTACAATAAGAGCCTCGATGGAAAACCAGTTGGTAAGTTTTTAGATTCTACTTGATTTTCAACACAAAATCAAATTACAAAATGAAATGGATCTCCGAAAGTCCCGAAAGTAATAAATGGACTGCGAATTGTATACATTTGTGGCAAAAACGAGGAGGAGAAAGATAAACTAGAGACATCAGCAGCTTTTAATATTTCTGCTACATTATTATACGTACAACCTATTGAAATTATTAAAAGAAATCAATTTTTATGTAACTGCCTTTCCTTATTATTGATACAGACAATTTTTATTTTACACAGAAATCCGCAGTCTAGTGAAAAGTTAGCGGATCGTTATACAAAACAACAATTTTCTGCATTAATTATAAGGTACTGGATAATGCAATAAAAATTTGTTTTTTCCTTTAACAATTTCAATAAGTTTATGATAATATATTGACACTCTTAAATTCCATTTATCTTTCTAATGTTTTATGTTTTAACTATATACAAATTTTTATCATAAACTTTTTCATCTAAATGAGAAAGATTGTAATATGTGAACATCATTGTACGTTTTGGATGCGTCACACGTGTTTCTTATGATAGTAGTCGAGCTATAAGAGTGTGCGGATACTGTGGACTTCAACTTCTATTGCAGTCCGTGAATATTAAAACAGTTCTCTGTACGATGCAATACGCGGCTTATACTTCTGTAAACTCTAAAGCGTGTTCACGAGAGGAATCGCGCGCAAGCGCTGCTGGTGCGTTTTGAGCGATCGTGGAAGGAAGGAGAGCTGGTCACTCGTGTCGCTCCTTTTAAGGCGCGGAGCAGCTCTACAGGTATACTGTCAATTAACAATGAGAACGACAAAACGAGGGAGCCACCGATACCTGCCACGAGATATGAAGTTTCTCGCGGAACTTCATTCCCAGCAGACCATACTCCGTTAGAGATACTACTTCTCGTATGCGTCGTCATTTGTCATATGAATGTGTACTAAGTCTATTATGAATAGACAGCGGGTCTTTATGCAAAATAAAAATGTTTTAATTCAAGTAATTCAAAATACCATTATTGTCAGAATGTTGTGAAAATTGTTAAAGGTATAGAGCGATGACGCACTAAAGAGCGCGTAGCTGTAGTGTTCATATAGTTTCAGGAGAACCAAATGTGGTGAGCATTATTACTCACCCTACGCGTTGAAGCGAGTCTTTTTATACTCAAAGATAGAGAGTGAACTTCTTAGACAAATTCGTACAAGAGTCTGGAAATTACACTCAAAATAATTCTTATCGGTTTTTCTTTACCAAATAATATTAATCATTTATAAATCATTTATATACACCTAGGGACGTTTTCGAAAATATTTTTGAAAAATGGGTTATGTTTGTTTTATCGAAGGCATGCGGCCTCTTGAGTAACAAATTTCGAATGAAAAGAACAAATTTGAATTCCATAATTTATATAAACCGCGGCCCAAAGAAACACGGTAACGTCATCATACAGAGAAGATTTCCAAACCGGCTGACTCTCTACATGCTGGTGATGCAGCAGCCAATGCGAATGTCTGTGTTGTTTGCGGTAACACGCGACATACAACCATACCCATATTAGGGCTGCGTATAACAGAAGATTGACCCGATTTCTCCGTTCCTCTAGTGTATTCCCAACGAGAAAATAAGGAAGACGAAAAATGTGAATGGCGATGTGAAGCAAAGAAAGAACACGCGACATTGAGACCCAAGGATGGCCATTGTCGTTGGGTCAGTGGGTGATGGTCGTTCATCGGAAACCTGAATTTCGAGAACAAAAATTCGAACTGAAACCAGTCTATCTCTGCCATTCTGTGCCAACACTTTCCATTTTATCCATTTTATTAATTTTAATGAATATTCATTAATTAACCCCTTGCCCTTTATTTATTTTACGGTTTCGGTGATTAGAACTTTCTTTGTAGTTTGTAATTCCCGAAAAAAGGAGAAAATTTATATCTATTGTATGCTTACATGTTCCTCAATAACTATCCATTAACGAAACCAAAATATTAGGTGTAGAAGTAAGTTCTTTCCGATTTTTTGGTAAAATAAATGTTTTAATTAGAAAGAGATATATATATATATATATATATATATATATAATTAATCGTCGAAATATATTCGCTATTATTTTCTATGAACAACTGAACAACTTTTATCTGAAACATTTTTGCGTATAATCAATATTTTTGGAGATTTTCGTCTGTAACGCTTTATAATGTTCACCCTGTATATTCATGGTAATGAAAACCTTGAATTATAAATATCTTAAAAACTATTGAGTATCTGCGTCTATAATGGGTATACACGTTAACAGGAGAACGAGATCTATAACTGGACAAAGTTTCAATCAAATCCTTGTTAGTATTCCCTAACTCTAGTGTTAATACTACAGCTTGTAAGGTTTATTTTCGTTTTATGCTTTACAGAAACCTGGACAACCCCCGACAATGCTATAACCACTGGCAGCTCGGCCTTGATGTAAGTGCTCTCCAAAATATCACGCGTATTGGTTCATTGCCAAGAAACCCTCTTGTCTTCTTCGAATGCATCCTGTTACGCAGGATTTAACAATGAAAGTGATTCGAGTTTGTGGTCATCCCAAGGTCATAGTATAATACACTGTTGAATTCGTCTCGACATCAGCAATAATCCTATGACGTCCAAAACATATGGTTCAATTTTAAAAAGTCAAGGTGACCTTTAGTTTTTTACGTAAAAAGCATTTTTTCAGATTTAAGAATATGCGAACATGTAGCTCACCAAGTACTGAGAAACTTTTGTCTAAAACATTTTTTAATTACACTATCGGAAATGCCTAAAAAATGGTGACAACTTAGCGGACACACCCTGTATAATTTAATGTCAATCGTGGAGGCACGAAGCGACAACAAATAATTTTATGAAATTTTTTGGGATAAGGGACATCATGTTTTTCTTCGTCAGAAGACAAATAAATATAAATGTTTATATTGCATTTTATAGCGACGATATTCGGGAAAGAACTTACGAAGAGTCTACGCTACACCGTGATGCAGAATCCATTGATAGAACACTCAACAGAGAGCTAGTAAGTACACAATTAATTTGTCGAAACGTGAATAGAGTTAACGAAAACCATAATTAAAAAATTTTTAAAAACTAAAATAACTAAAATCCTTACGAAATAGAAATTATTTTGTGTTTGGTTTATTATTTCTTGTCAGACAATATATTATATTTAAAAGAAAAATTTGCTGTATTTAAAAAAAAAAAATAATTGATCAATTATAATCTATTCGAAATTGGGTTCACAAATGTAAAAATAATTTTCGGAATTTCACAAATTTATCCAAATATGACAGTTTTTAAAAACCGACAAACCATAATTGCGAACACTAGGTATCAAATTGTAAAAATCGTTGTAACTGATATAATACTCATGGTTTAGGTATACAATGACGGATATACATCTCTAATGAAACGAACTTCACCTCTACCTAGACAGAGTGCTCAAAAGGAAGTAAAGTATGTCAACGAGACATCATCAAGTGAGTATCTTGAAAAATTGAAAAAGCGTAAAACATCAAGATCTGCTTTTACACGACAAAGTACAAAGATGCGATTGGAAATGTTTATGAATTAATTTACTGTGATTTCGTTTACTGGTTTTCCTTATTCTGGTATAAATAAAAATAAGGGGTGTACTATCATATTCGTAATCAGTACGTCAAAATACGTAAGAATCCAGAGTATAAAAAAAATCGGAGGTATGGGCTTTTCGGGAGTTTATCCAAAAATAATATTACTATTACAATCAATAGTTACCGATAGTTGACAGCGGATGTTTATGCGAAATAAAAACATTGTACCTAAATTCCAACAAACTAGAGTGAAGTGGAAGTATATGTTCTTGCTTAACACCAAACCTACCACGAGGGGTCAAATGACCCATTTTAGATTTTTTATTTGACAATTATTGAAATTGTAAAGGTGTTTCCATGGGAATTATATTGTAGTAAAAATCGCACAAAATATAAATAAACTTAATCTTGTTGTTTCTATAATACTATAAACATCAGTTACATTTTATGATCGGTTGATTAGTGAGAATATGTTCAACAGATTCAAAAAAATAGTGTAACAGTATTTTGAAATTTTTCTAATGGTTTTACTTTTTTAAATTACACCTACTCATTTTTGTCATAAATGCATAAAATCCGCTGTCTACTGATATACATTAGGTAGCTAAGTGTGGATGTCTCCCAAACGACGCCAATGGAGACCAAAGGGTTAATCATATTTTAGGAAACGTATTTTGGAAGATCAAAAACACTATAAGTCCATTCACAACAATGGTCTGCTTTTTATGAAGAGATGCCTGAAATACTTTTTCAACGCATCTCCACAAAACAATTTTTCTTTTGATTCGTAGTATACCAAGATCGTATAAAAACGGAATTGAGTGTATACGTTATTAGGACGAACCTCTGTATAACCTCTTATAATTCAATGATAAACTGTTCTCAATTGTTAAAGGCTACCAAACGGAACCAGTGGAGTACGTGCCAGTTCCATCACCGACGCCAGCGATCCCTATCAACCTGGCACCAGGTCCCAATACGAAAGTTACAACAACCATTAAAACGTACACATACGAGTTGCCAGGAGCACCTGAATCGTACCTACCAGGTGGCAATGTGCCAGGGGCCGTTATGCTCCCCGGTGACCAGACTATAACGTACACGTTACCAAAAGGTAGCACTTCTGCGACCGATAAAACGGTCACCTATCAAACCATAACCGAGAACGTACCACCGAGAACACCGGTCAGGTACGGCAGTCCAACGCCAGTTGTGGACATCACGAAAAAGTCTACGACCTTACACCAAGAGAAATTCTTCCGCGAAGAACATCTCGGAGGTTCACCAGTGCAGCCAACGACGGTCGTCTACCATCCTGGCTCTCCGGAAAGTAAAACAACGATCATGCGAAACGAGAAATACTACACGGTCGATGGTAGTTACCCGAACGGCTACGGTCCTGGCGATCGGCCGGATCATCCGGATCAAACAATAAACGAGAGTCACACCACCGTAAATCGGATCGAGGAACACTATCCTAGCAGCAGGTCGCCCTCCAGCGGACGATACCCGACACCTGATAAACCGGGAACACCGGTTAATTATTACACCTCACCGCCGCAAACCACCCCACCGCAGTCCACCACGACGATATATAAATTCTCGAACATGACCACGACCGTACCACCGCACAAGAATGCCGAGGACCACGAGGTCTTGTTACCAAAACCATTTCCAACCGATGGGGTTCAGGTTTGCCCGGCGAAACCTGCTACCACCCAACAGTGCCCGCCCAAAAAGTTGGAAGACCTTATGGCGTCGTTCTCGGACACCGAGGTAAATAAGGAGTACACACAACGATGTCTCGATATAACAGTGACGAGCAAAAGCTCAGTGGGGCAATTGTTATGACGAAGATGTTTTTTTCTGGTAAAGGACGCCGCGTACCCCCGTTTCAGGTAGCGGTTGTCTATACCGCTGGTCTTGAGGAAATACCAGCAGACTGTATTCGACTAGATAACCCTATTTATACCTCGAGAACCAATTTTGATGGTTCCATCTTTTCCAAGGGCTCATTTTAAAGGGGAAACTTCAAGGAATATAACCATATTTTTTTCAAAATTTAAATCACTCTGGCCCCTCATTGAAACAAACGTAAAAAAAGAATTTGTTTATATTTTTCGACATTATAAAGTTGATTTTCGAGGTTGAAAAAAGTATTTTGTAATAGCCCAATCCTTTCCGAATAAAACAAAGAAAAATGTAGCTCAATCGGACAAACAGTTTCTGAGATAAAAATTCGTAACTGAGGCTCGTTTTCGCCAAAATGGGCAAAAACTGAAAACTTTGAAAGCCTGCCATTTCTAAAAAAATTCAAAACCGGCTAAATGATGACTTAAACCCCCTCTTAAACAATAATAATAGTATTATCGTATTTCACGGTGAAACTTCTATCTTATTTACAAATAGTTGCTTTGTTCTTGCGTTATAAACTGAACACATAAATATTCATCATTTTAATGTAGAAAATTGATATCCCAAAAGTGTTCTATGCTTTATAAAAACCAGTATTTAGATTGCAACATTAAACAGTGAACGATATTTTACTAGCATTGTTATGTGCACTATATGTATATTAACTGTTATTTCATTGCATTTTAGCGCGAAGTGTTGGAGGACATCCAGAAACGAGAAAGAGTACAACAAAGAGAATCCCCTGCCACTAAAAAAGAAGTCGACTTTATACCCCACTCGCCACCTAAAGTGAAAAGTAAAAACGTTGCTGGCCCTCCAGTTTATTATCCCCCTGGATCTGCGGAGTTTACCAAGAAGGAAGAATCGAGCATGGCAATGTCACAAGCTGGTGTAAGTATATATGTATAGTAAAGCCTTCATCCAAGAAAACGTAAACAGTAGGGTCTACGAAAAACGAATATCCCCCCTACTGCAGGGCATACCACACGGAGGGTCTCAAGCTGAAGTAAAGTTTAAACCTACTAATCTAATTACAACTTCTTTATTTTTTATGGGACTTTCGCCAGCTTATTTGTGGCATTTTTCTTGTTAAAATGACACTAAACACGATATAATTTGAACCGTATGTAGTGGTTTAATTAAGAGTGTATATTATTGATGTTACAGTAATATGTTTCGTTAAAAATGTTGTTTATTTACAGGGTGGTTGGCAAAAGGGTAGCGCAAAATACGAATACGAAGCGTCAAGTAAGAGCAAATCGCAAACCAAAAGCGGCGGCGCTGTTGTCCCTGTGTGTCTTCCCCTTTGTTGTGCCATGCCGTGTTCACTTATGTAATTTATTAATATATACTGATACATATATTAAGTTATAGATTCAAAAATGTGCCTCAACTTATTATCCATCCGTTATTCGCATAACGTGAAAGTAACATTGCGATTCAAGAGAAAAAAGAAAGAGGAAGTTGTAAACAGAAATTAAATTGCCATGAGAAGATATCGTCGATACATATAAATCGTTATGTAAATTGTATATCTTATAAAACAGCTTATGAAGTATTTCTCTAAATAGTTGCTGTTTTTATTTTGTATAATTTTTGGAAATAAGTACTAGAATTCCGAACATATGCAGTCATCTAACTGATTTTATTATTTTAATCAATAATATAAAATACTGAACTAATTATTGTTTCATTTTGCTATATTTACAGCAAATAAGAAACTTATTTATTTTTCTTCTCAGCATCATACAAAATCTCTTAGTGTTCACTTTTCATCACGTTTATTTACAATATATTATGATATGTATTGCAAGTAGCTTATCACTTTTTTCATACGTATTTTTAACAAATAATTTATTATATATGTAATTTTGTATCATAATAATGTTAAAAATATTCTATATTTTATTTCTTTACTGTCATGTAAACGAAATTATTGCATCATTTTTAATTTTGAGTTTTTATACTACATTCATATATATATATACATAGCAGCAAAAATTCATACTTCAATTTTAATATACAACGTATAAAGTAAATAAATCATAATGCAGTAATTTTAGCGCAACACATGGTAATTTAAGATAATCTTAACATAAATGAATTTAGAAAGATGGTATAGTAGTAGTATTAAGTTTCCTTTGTAGCTTAAAAATATGCATCGCGACATTTCTGTAATTATACTATAATAATACTGTGAATTATGGTGCTATAATAATTGTAATGAACAAAAGGCACAATGTACTTTCATTGTGAACTTATGTATGTGTACATACAAATACTATCTTTAAGTATGTGTCAAAAATTGTGCCATGTTGAAACGCGTATTATCAAGTAATAAGAATAGCTTCTACATTAATAAAGCAATTTCCTCCTCTTAGAAGCGTGATCTCATGTTTATTCTCCCTTCGTTCACTGTCATTTATACTACAGTATTTATTAATAAGTTACCACATCGACTTGAGAGGAACACCATCTTTTTAATAAAAATACACAGCGTACACAGTGGCAACGCAGAATATTGTATCCTGAAAAAAATCGATTGTTTTCTATGAAATCCTATTGAACACATTGCGCACCATGAGAAATGTATCATGATATAATATTTTATGTGTTCTACCAAACTATTTGGTTCCTTTCAAACATATAAATCACCCTGAATATTTGATATTTATTATTGGTAAAACTACACACTGAAAGCTTTGATCTTTAGAAGTTTAGAAGAATATTAAGTACAATAATACAACGTAATTCAATATACGAGGTGCACTATAATCATCTAGACACATATTAATCTGTGCAATAAATTAAAAGTATTAAACATTGTAATGTTCCTTACATTTACAAAACTATCATAAGCATATGCATCAGCCTCTGCGTCCCAGATACACCTCGTACCCATTTTTACCCCAGCACCATGTTGCTCACCCAAAACCACATTTACAAGATATTTGTAACGTCCGAAGTTCAATTCTAAAAGTACACAGAAGATCGTGCGTGTAGTTTATTATTAATCTGGTGCCATTCGCTTTGAAAACAAAATTTCACCTTTAACTTTTTCTCTAATTACATCAGCTATATCTTTAGTCCACTGAACAGCTTCCTGAGCATCATAAACTTTTGTGGAAAGCTGATCGAATAATATATTATGTATAGCTTCTTTAGCTCTGAGTGGTTTAAACCTGCGTAAAACATTTTAGCCCTACATATACAGTGAGCGAAACTTGTTTAAACGCTCTTGAAAATTTACAAATTATCATACTTATTTAGAAGAAAAGGGCAGATGATGTTATCAAAATGGGGTTATTTACTTTGCTAAACCTTTACTTTCAACATCTATGCTCCGAAATGTTCTGTATTTACATGCCAGAATATGTTGCAGAGCGAAACATGTTAAAACTGCGCCTACAAGTGCGAAATTCGTTTAAACGCAGTGCTTTCTTCCCCAGATATTGAGAGAAATTATAAAGGAAAGTGGTTGATTTAAAAAGTGATCATAAAGAAATTGCTGTCCCATGTTCCTGATTAAGTCATATTTTTGATTTTATGTAACAGAACAGAATGGCAATAGGAAAATATTTAAACGAAGCTGAAAAGGCAATAAAATCTTTTTTTAAAAAAAGGGGGGGAATTGAAACGAAAGATTGCCAAAGAAAATAAACGTTCCGAGTCCGTAGTACGAAATTTTTAAAATGCTAGTGATTTTGAGTTAGAACATGTTGGAGTCAAAGTGTTGAATGGAAATAATGTTTTTACAATGTCAGAATAATGAATATGGAAGTGTTTTAATTCTTATATTGGTTTTAGTCATCTCATACTGGATTTATATAATTCGTACGTAAAAAATGTAAATATAATGTAATAATATTTATTCAAGAAGAAAGTAGAGAAAATAATTTTAATAGAAAAAACGTAAAATGTATGGACGCCTGGAAAAATATCGTGAAAAATGAAACGTAAATAAACATTATTATTCGGATAAATAAAAAGTACTTCTCATGTAGTTGGGGACGTATTTGATAAATCTGTTGCTCAGAAGCCCCTATTTCTGCATCTTCGAGGACTTCCAAGTTCACTTGTGTTCTTTCTTTTTCTTCTATTTTCTCTACCGGCGTTTCAGCCTCATCTTTTTCTTCGTTTCCATTTTCGGCTTCTGCCGCTGTGTCTGTTTCGGAATGTTCAACGCTTTCTTCTTCCATTTACTATAGTTTGTAGACGCTCACCCTGTTATTTCACTTAGTTTAGGTAAAACCACCTGTCAAATTGCATCCAACAACATAATACATACACAATATAAATAAACAAGGATATGTTAAACCCAGAATGGATAAAATATGATATACATAGATGTTCCTGTTGATCGTTATCGTTAGTAGCTAAATGCGCAAACGCTTGACAGAACGCGGCAAAATTTGAATTCACGTTTACCCAGTGTTTTCTTTATAAAACAGGATTTTTAAGTTACAGTGAAATAAAAATGAATACAAATATTTTTAAGTTTATTTTACTCATTAAACGTTACAATTTACATTACAATCGACAGTAAATTCTATTGTGTAGAATACAGTACCGCTTGTCTCACAGATAATTGTACTACTTTTTTCAAATGTTATAAATGCTTCATAATAACACTTCTGCATAGAAGTTTGCATTTTAAGTAACACTTAAATATAGTACAGCTTCTTGAAAGCAGCAGGTAAGTACATAATTATTTTCTTCTCAAGAATTCTTCCAACATCAATCCATTTTAAATCTCTCCACATAATATTAAAAACGCATACAATGAATAATTCAATTATAGTTCAATCTAGGAAATATATCGATAGCGGCTTGATCAAGGCAGCGACACCTGCCGGTGTTCTGTTCGTTCTAGAGTGTTCCATCAGTTCACAGTTCACATCAGTTCCATGCAGTTCCATGCGAAACCTGCTCACGCGGTCGCGGCAATAGACAATGTTCTTTATTATATACGTTTATCCAAATATATATTTATCTAGTGTGTGCCAAAGTGCGTGAATGATTCATTTATATCACAACTCCATTAACAATCTGACAATTGATATTCATTGTTTGTTGTAGCGCGTTTCGCAGTTGAAGCCTGTTAACGTATTTTTCAATTGAACGTGAACATTATTTCATGTAGAGATTAAGAGCGATGGCGTATATATATAATCTTCAAAATGTGTCATTTGTATACGAATCATCAATCTCGATGAACGTTGACACCGAGTAATCATATATTTAATAGAACAATTGTTCCTTCTCAGATCAATTTTCTCTCTATATTCGCCCTTAAACCCTAACAAGGTTTACAGCAACACACTACGAAATTTTCATCGTCGATTATACGATACTGTTGATTTTTGTAAGTGGTAAAGTCTTTCTCACGCATCTGGTTACAATGGTCGTAGATTTTCCTAATCACTGGCGGTAAACTTGGGACATTCACACTCGCAGCAATTTCATCATAATATGCCCACTGTCTTTCCTTCAGCTTGATGATATGTCGTAGCTAAAAAAAAATAAAAAATCGTTCGGTAATTATTGCGAAAGGGTCATCGTACTCCGGTTTTGATGAAATATGTTATGCAGCAACACATTCTGAACAACTTTTTCCTGTTCCCAGTTCCAATATATGTACATACTTAGCGGGTCGCTTTTAGTTTTCGAGATATTCGCGTCAGCGTAAATGGGAGGAGTGGGGGAAGCACAGGCGGGCTACGTTCAGTGTTGGGGGCTACGCTGCGAAGCTGGGCGAGGGCGAGAGGCGGAAGGGTAAGGGGCCTGGCGATAGTAGAATATAGTAACCCTGAGTCCTGGCTACGATAAATGCAAACGATTCCCCCCCGAGGCTTTTGCGTTTATAGAGGATTTACTCTAATATGTACTATATTTTTGGGGCAATTCAGCACGTATTAGTTACCAGTAAATTTAATACGTACAGGTATTCCTTGATTAATCAGAGCTGTCTTCTCAGCCTCGTATTCCTCGCGCATTTGGTCTGGGGAAGGTAAGTGAACGCGGCCTTCTAGAATGCCTAGAATGTATTGTGCCTGTAGATGGAACATCGGGAACGGTATTACAATGCCCGGTAGCCCCATCACGAACAAATTATGGTAATCCATGTGGACTAAATGTTTGTAAATTGGCTCAACGTGATTTTCGTCCGTACGCATCTCAACCTTAGTTGACATAAAGGGATACGTGAACTCATACCCTGCAAGCACAAATATCGACATTTCATAAAAACGGTCCACGATAGCAACCAGAATCCTACCACGGATTAAATTTACGGATGACCTACGAACGTCATTAATAGACTGCGGATTTTATGCATTGGGTGTACTTCCGAAAAGCTCAATTTTTAGTGTATTCTGTCCAATTTAAAGCAGTGTACATGTTATAAATATTTAAGTACTGTATTAATTTCAGCTTAAAGGAAGAATACAATTTTTATTTGGCTCCTGTGTCCTGCAATCAATGTCCACATTTTCTATTTTCCATAAAGATCCGCAGTTTAGTCATCCATAAATTCAATATACATTTTAGAACAAGAAATTACTAAAAAAATTTCATTTTTTAAGAATATCCTTCGATCAAGCTTAATTATAGACAACTCTAGAATATTCAAGATTATATAAAATTCTGTTTCGTGCTTTAATTTCCACATACAGGCATTGTTTATTACTATAATACTTACTGAATCTAAATATATTCTACAAAATGTGTATATGAAGGTTTTTTTATAACAAACGCAAAACATCATTACACTCGAAATGCTATATAATTATACAGTGAGTGTAAGAAGTATTCGTACGCCATTTATTTTTACATGTAACCTTGTAAATCATCGTTTTTGGAAAATCTTTTTTGTATATCATTTTGTAAACCAATATATAAAAACAATTATAAAAAATCAAGTCGGTTGGTACAATTATAAAAAAGTTATTCTATTTTAATGGGCGTACGAATACTTTTTACACTCACTGTGTATAGTGCGCACCGATCCCCAATCCCCACTCGATACAGATCGAAGGAGGTCGATACGCGATATGTAACATGTAACTGGTACGGTTACAAGTTCATCAAGTTCTTTTACCGGTACAATATATGAAGTTGTCTACTTCAGCCGTGGAACCGTCGCCGAAGATGAATTTCTTTCCTTGGATAGACTGTACTCCAGGCCTCTGTTCCACGTTTTTCAACATTCTCGAGTCAACTGGCTCCGGTAAATTGTGACTTAAGTACACCTACAATCAAATGAGTGGACCATCATGTGAAAGAAGATGAAGATACCCAACTGTGATGATCTTACGTTCAATGTACCTACACGTGTGTGTATATTTGAATAGAAGAAAATCTCTACAAGAACAAGAAAAAATATTACAGAAATGTACATTGTGCTCCAGGTCATTGTAAGTGCATAGAAGCCGAATATTTCGCACCCACTGAAAATCCAAAAACCTTTTAACTGTTTTAATGACTATTCGACATATTACGTTAAAAAAATAATAAAAATGTATTTACTCTGATTTTTAGCGATTTTTTTTATAACATAGATAAATAAATTTTTTGAATAATTTCTCGTAAATGGTTCTAGTGTTAATGAGAAAGTAAATCATAGTTTTCAGATTATTAGAGTTTAAATTCTTGTTTAAAATCATTTCTCACATCCGCATCTCGTATTTTACGATTAGTTAACGTACAAAAATACTTCTACTAGAAATCATTGAATAAATATGTATTTTCATTCAAACGCATTAATGAATTAATTTTTAAATTTGAGTTGATGTCTTAATCAAATAATATCTACATCTACCTGTAGCTAAGTAAGAGAGAGAGGCTTCGGAATATATAAAATAATTATTTAATCTCTAAATTGGTGGTTTTACTACAAAAATTCAATTGTCCAGATTTAGGCAAGACTTTTAGCTTGTCCACACTTAGGACATTTCACCTTACCAGTTATTATGAGAATTGCGAGAAATCTAGTAAATACAGTGTTGTAATTTTCATAATGCGACACATACCAGTCGCTTTTAGAGCTCGGTTCAGAGTTTATTACATTGTTTCTTTATTTTTCTTGGCGAGTTTATGTACAGAAACGCTAATGGCAACATTAATGATTTAGCGGAATTTCTTTTTTAATACCTTTTCCGCGTATTGCGAGACCTCTATCGCAATGTCGATGCCAGACCAGGATGCGCCGAGGATGCAAACAGTTTTCCTAGCGTACACTTCCGGTGTTCTGTACTGATGGCTGTGTATTTTTCCACCGTGGAATGTTTCGATGCCTGGGATACGTGGAATGTGACCCAGTGTGTAATGACCATTGCACAATACCACGGCGTCAAATGTTTTCGTAGTCTCCACTTTGACTTGAACGTCCTCGTAAGTGACCATCCATATTGTTTGCCCGTTTCGCAAGGTTTCTGGCTTCACGAGTTTCACAACGGTGTTTAGCTGAAAGAGCCAACTATTATTTTATAACAAAATTCAGACCTTTGAAATCGACTGGAGCAAAGTGAAGTCAAGTCGACTTATACCTTTATGTAGGGATGCAGGTTAAAATGTTTCGCATAATCGCACAGGTACTCTCGAATCACAGAATGGTGGACAAAGGACGAACCAATGTCGTGCTTCATTGGAAAGTCTGGTATCTGCATTATTTCGCGAGGAAGATTTGTCCTGCAATGTTCCACAATCGATTTATATAAATATGCTAGAGAAATGGTTTTCGGTTTATAATTATTAGACTGCGGACTTTATGCATTTGTGACAAAATAGGCGGGTGTAATTTAAAACAGTAAAAACATTTAGACAAGTTTAAAACATCTTACTTTCAATTTGTTAAAACCAGCCTACCATGTCACATATTTAGTAGAGGTACGCTGGTGCGTGTAGCGCGCGAGCGCGTTGGAAAAGGAAAGTAGGGGCAACAGTTCGTCATAGTGGGGGTATGGTTTAGTACCACGGTATGTACCACGATTCTGGCATCATTGCACGGCGCCCGTGCCGTATGCCGTAGACAGGTCTGGTTACACTGTCCAACAATCATAATGCATTAATATTATGTATCACTGGATTCGGGAAAGTCTACAGAATCTTTTGCTGTAAAGAACAATTCAATATCTTTTGTAATAACATCACAATATTTGTTTCAAGTTGAAACATATATGTTTTTTTTTTCAAAGCCATGTTCCTCAGAAACTGTGCGTATAGGAGAAAAATTAAGGACAGATTCGGAATCAGCGCAAAAAACTCTATAAGAAGGACCCAACAGTATATTGGGAACATAAAAAAAGTTGGAATTTGTTGGACAGTGTTATCAGAGAGGTCATCATTTCACCGTGATTCCCCTCATCTTTCTTTCTGCCCTCAGCTTGTGCCGGCACACCGTGCCAGCATAAAGCGATACTTATTCGGACGCAGAAGTATGTTGTTCTGCTGGCACAGCCTACTGTCCAAAATCGAGCATGCTTGCTTACTGGGTAGCCGGCTAGCTTATCTGCTCGAGCTCGGCCCATCGATTGTGTAATTGTGTACAAGACGCGTTATAATCGTCGCGTGGGCCATCGTTTCCGATAGATACTCCATGTAAATCATTTGGAAAAGTGCTAAGTAAGTAACGAGTAAACATTTTTAAATATTACTGTTTTACTTTAATCTAAATTTATTTTTAAAATAAATAGGACACAACCCTGCCATTTATAATAGATTAGTAAAAGGTTTTTTCATTTGCCATTTTGTATATATAATTTATTATCTGATCTATTTACTATTTGTAACTATGATACTTCTTTATTGTACCGCCTAATCGAACTGCCGCGCCGGAACGGTCGAAACGACTTTGTTGTGACTGTGTCAAACAGTGTATCGCGTGTCAGTTAAGTTTATCACGACAGACTAGACAGATTAGAATACAACTAGCGCCATTATCATACGAATGACGTGAAAACTAAGATGTTTCAAGGGCTATTGTCTTCGTCAGCGAGATGTATGTAGGAGAATTGTGAAAGGTGTTTACACATCTGCAATAGGAATCGATGAAAATATTTTGCTGTTTCGAACATTGAACAACTTATAATGAAAATAACTTGTGAAATGTATCTCGTACTATTGTGTCATTCGGTTAAGAATATTCTTTCTAGTCTTAGAAACTCCACACATATTACCATGCCGAAGAAAAATTATTTCATTTGATTCGAATAATAAATTAATTCTATTCTATTTATATGTACACTTACTATACTATTCTACTTACTGGTACTTTTATTGAAACTTGAAACACTAGATATTGAATTTGATATTTAAAATTTATTGCTTTTTACTACATTATTACTGGAAACAGTAAATTTCAACAGTTGCACTAAAAATATTAGATGATTGCATAAGTTCGTGCCCGATTTTCTATATAGATTGGATGCGTCACTGTTTTCGTCAGTAACAACAACATCGATGACGTTATCTATTTAATGATCCGTTCGAATCACTAAACCGTCTAATAAGAAATACAACGTCGTTATAGATACTGCTTTGACGAATGACAACACTTAATGTCAGAGATAAGTCGGGTAAAGTGCCCAAATATGGTATAGTCCCCTATTATGCCACTATCTTATATCTTGCGAAGGGGAAGTCGCACTATAGTGAGAAAATACTCAAACAATAGTTTACCATGTTTACTGAACAGTGTGCAGTGCATTCGCACCATTCTATAGATTTTAGTATCGATCCTCCGCCAGTTGTGTCTCCACGTGTTGAATATACTTTCGTGGTTAGATTTTCGATTGTATCTTTTTCGAGGTAGGTAAGTGATTTTGAAATGTTTGAACTCTTGAAGAGTTTGAACTTTTGAAGAGTTAATAACTCTTGAACAAAGCCGCGAAGAGCATCTTGGTAAAGGAAAAAATTACTTCGGATGATATCAGGAATCACCCTTTGAAGGAAGTCCAACATTTCTAGGACACCTTATACATATATACTGAAAAGTAGGCAACAAGACATTCACACTGACCTCAAGTTCTTGTACATGCTGCTATGAACTGATAATCCATTTTTGTCGACGTCGATTTCGTCGGTGTAGACCCATGTACCACCGATTTGATCGGTTTGCTCAAATAAAGTGAGACTGTAAGTGTCCAACTTGGTAGCCGTGTGGCGAGCTACCACCAATCCAGCGACACCACCGCCGATTATGGCGATTCTAGTCTTGCTACTTGGCATAGTAACTGCGAAAAATTCCGTGAAATCTGTCGAAACAAAAAGTCATTTAATGTCAGCTATCACCCACTTTAACCCTTTGCATTCCGAATTATTTTTCGATTTTGTTGCCAACGACTCCCTACTATTTCAAGTGTTTCATTTGTTTACTTCGAAGTACAGTTCCTTGACTCCTACTTATTTCAAACAATTTTGCTTACTAATTATATTAAATATAGCTCCCAAACTTTGTTGTAATTTATATTTGTGTGTGGAATTTACATCTGTTTCAAACTAAAAAATAAGACATTAAATAAATAACGGAAGAACCAAATACAATACATTTGAAATGTAATTTATATTTGTAGAACTTATATTTGTTTTTAACTAAAAAATACGACTTAAATAAATAAAGGAAGAACCAAATGCATATAAAAACACGTTTCATTTACGTTTTACTTTCTCCGATGTCGAGTCACGCTCGACAAAGGAGTGCGAAGGGTTAAGGGTGTAGATCTGGCTCGAGAGAGAGTGTGGTGGCACACACTGTATACGTACAATAAATTCTAATTTTATATCCTGTTGTAAAACGATTGAAAATTATATTAAATTAATACTCAATGAATAAATGAATGTGTAAAGTGTAAACTATATTTATATGTACGTGTAAATTATGCAAACAGCATTATCGCATCTAACAGACTAGCGTCGCACAGTGAAGTGCTACATTTTTCTGTTTATAAAAGATGACGCTGCCATATCAGAATAAGATTCTGCTAATTTAGTATCTGTATGAAAAAATTGGTATTATATAATTTGGTAATTCGAGTAAAGCAATATCAAATCAAATTTGTAAATTTTAAATCGTCAAATTTTTAACTGTGGTGTCAAATTAAATAGTATTAATTGTATAAATATTATGTATACATATAGTCTATTTTAACTATTATCTATTTATTTACATGTTTTCAATAGACAGCGGATCTTCATGCATCTATGGCTTATAAAAATTTTCAAAAAATGCTGGAGTATTAAATTCAACAGAATCTAGTACGATTTTCATTTATTTTGGATCTACAAATGCTATTAGCAATGAAAATAGAATTTCATTCCGCACCACTTCCTTAAAATTTGTCTACAAAAATTGAAAACTGCATAAACATCCGCAGTCTAGTAATGAATTTAAGCATTAATTTTTTATGAAATTATTGAGGACAAAGTGATTGTGATTATCGTTATGCGTAGAAACTAATTCGTGGCTCTTCCTTTTATTTTCCACTGACAAACAACCAAGAAACAATCAAGTCTCAAAAACAACGCCCACTGCTTTCTATGTGCTTACTGCACCTTCTAGGTGAATCGACAAATCCAATAACAAATTTTGATTTAAAAGATAATAAAATAAAAATAGAAATAAAGTTACGATCGAATTGTAATTGTTATCGATTAATTGTAACGGTGTACGAATTAATTTGTGTTTTAAAGAAAACAAAATGATAAATAATTAGACTGCGGATCTTTATGCGTTTCTAGTAAAATTGAGTAGATGAAATTCAAAATTGTTTGAAGATTTAAAAAATTGAGCATGTCAATATATGATTTCTCCTTTATTAAATTCTTTAAGGGAAGAAATAACATTGAATTTAGTTTCTATTTCTTGCAATCGATGCAGACAATTTTTATTTTGCATAAAGATCTGCAGTTTAATGTTAATATTTATAATAAAGAATGTTACATACATCAAGCAGGATACCGCAGACGTTGATCGGCTCTCTGTCTCTACCGGAAGTTGTTCCGATGCGGTGAAATAGACATAAACGTACGAAACTCGTCGAATACGTAATTAAAAGTACTGTACCCCTAACACACTTGGCGACTTTCTCTTTGTTTCTCGTTGAAAACTGTATATGACAATCAAGTTCTCGTTGCAACTAACTCGAAGACCACTGTGCACGATGCAGAAGAAACTAATCCTGGAGTGACACACTATTAGTCGGAAGTTGGATTAAGACTGTCCATCCGAAAGCGAACTGTCTGTTGCAATGTCTGTGGCCAGTTTCCCCTCCGATCAGTGGCTTACGTAAATGCGGGAAATGTTTCTTTGCTACGAACGCGGTCGCCACAATTCGTGATGAAAACAAGTCGACAGAGAAGATATTTCTTGTCACACCGTCATGACATGACACCAAAACTCGAATCAAGCTGTCCATTCTCCCTGCAAACACCCCCAGGGGGTGGCGGTGGGGGGGTCGAGTTTGGAGTTTGGTATCTTTGGATGTCCCCCTTCGCGACGAACAACTTTCATTACCCACTTGTTTTGATCCGATGCATAGTTTTCGAGATATTTCAATGTCTTCAGATAAATCGTCCACCCTGTATATGATACATAGATTATTTCATGTTACTTCTTCCTTTAATCATCTTAATGGAGGAGAAATAATATATCGACGTCTTCAATTTAAAAAATTTTTCTAGAATTCTGGATTTCATCTACTCGATTTTGTTGTAAATGCATAAAGTTTACTGTATATGTAACTAATATTGAGGAACGTACTCGGTACACTAGTTATATTAGATAGAATTTCTCGCGCGAATTCCATTCACTATGTGACTGCATTACGTAATCTTCGGTGATAGTTAATGTGCGAGTCGCAGCAACTTCATGGATCATTAAAAACGAAATACCGACTTGCAATTGCCCTCTGTGTTGCAACGAATGAAATGAACCTTAAACTTTTCCTGTCCACATTCTAGAAACGGCACATACTTCCGTTCCTATGAAAAGTAAACCTGTAAATAAAGAAAACATAAATGAACAATGTCAATAAAATGTTCTCCATTGCACTTACATGTTGTTTCCCCATTGTTGTATCGATAGCTATCGTTTAAAATAACATTTCAATAAAAAAATTATCTTCGTAGACAGTTTACGCCCGCAAATTGGCCAACATTTAACACTAAATCTACCGAGCCTTAAAAGTAACTGGTACTTACATGTTCCCTTATATAAATGACAAGTTTGATTTTATTTAGACTTTGTACTCTTTGCACTCTATACACTTATTTCTTATGAAATAATTGACATTATTTCAATAATTGTAAAATAAAAACTCAGGAAATGGTCATTTTGACCGGTGATGGTAGGTTTGGTGTTAAATGTGGCTGTGTCTTTTTCAGAAGAGTCGAACAAAAGGGAAAATATCTTATTCATTAAAGTTCATTGCTTGAACAAAAAAATTGGGCTCTAATTCACCTTAAAATACCGAAATTACTTTCTTGCCAACCCAATATTCCAAATTTGTGTGTATCTGCTACTGAAGATCAGCAGTATTAAGTACTATTTCAGTTGACAAGTGAAATATCGATTATTTCTTAATATACATGAAATAGAAAATTCCTTTTACGACTGAAGAAATCTTTCAATAAATCAACTCACGAAATAAGAAAGAAAATAACAGTTAAGTTAATGCGTCTAATCATTAGACGCCAGTGTTTTGTAATTCTTGTTCCACCGTTTCTCAATGATTCCATTTATCACTATGTCATTGCTCAATCCTGTTCCTCTATAGAACACATAATGTTTAGGTTTAAAATTTTCCTACGATATACAGGGCCGGATTAAGCCCCGTAGCAGAAGTAGCAAATGGTAGGGGCCCCGCTCCATACAATAAGGGGCCCCGCACACAGGCGGTTCATCGAAGAGGCGCCAATATTCCTATATGTTCTTCAGTAGCCCCGAATATTAACAAAACCAAAATAGAATTTTGTTTCGGTTTAAAGGAAATTATTAACATAGATTTTTATTAAAATCTGTTCAGAATCTTCATCGCATGTCGGACACGATACTGTAAGGCAAGGGGTTAAATATTATAAGAAAAAAGATTTAAGGGGCGGCATTTCGAAGAGTTGCATCGTACTGAGAAAGTCTACCGCGCGGCCCTGACTGAGTAGATGATATATAAAACAGCACAAAGATTACAACAATTTCAAAATAGCAACATATACTATTTTTAATTTGTTAAAGTTATCAAAGAATGGAATACACTCGCATTCGGTCGCTGTTTCTTGCAATCGATGTAGAACATTTCTTTACACCCTGTACATATTTATTGTCATCTTCGCTTAATCAACGTACGATAAGAAACTAATGTACGCACGAATCCCCGTGCTACACTTTCTACTACAAGTGGCAGTATCGCGAAATGAATGATAGAAACTGAGAAAAAATAAGCAATAATCGTTGAATTACTGCTTCTCCGCTCTGAATACGTTACTGAGACGCTAATAACCGTTATTTATGGTGGTATTATTGTTACCTATTTCAGTCAGCTCATTAAAAATTAGACTGATGAATCGATTTTCATAGCGGATTGAAATTCATTTATCTGTAGCCCTTACGACGCACAGTGGGCGATATCCGGGCAAAAAGCGATTTTTAACTTTTGTTAAATGACATATTAAGAAAGACACACCAAAAATATGTGTATAAAAAAACTTGAATTTCTAATGTTTAATAAACAGAAATTACATTAATTTCAAAGTGTGCTATCTTTGCGTCCCGGAGTGTATTCAGAAAGATTCCTTATCAGATTAGATTAAAACATCATGTATTTCCTATCCACAAGCATAAAAATAGATAAATAGTTCCTCATTTTTTCTCAATTATATCCGAATAATCAGCTTGTCTTCCCTTATCGAGGACTTATTTCATCCGGAATTAAGCACGCTTCAACACTTTCCCTAATTAGTATGTATATCTGGCGAAGATAAGGAGACAGCTGACGAAATTATGTAGCTGCCTTATCTAAAAGTCAATGATTAATATAAGCGTTATAAATATTACTAGACAGCGGATTTTAATGCAAAATAAAAGTTGTCTACTTAAGCATAATATACTTTCTTACATAATATGTTTAGTAAGTTGCAAATCATATGTAACACAGTATGTTCCATTTCTTCTAATATTTTTACCGTTTTACCACTAAACCTACCGACCATCAAAAGTGACTGATGTGTATATAGTATTATATCTCCTGAACCACTAACTTTTCGACATACATTGGTTAGTACTTTTTTACAATTCCATTAATATAATTTCATTTAAAAAAATGAAGGTGACCTTCATATCTCTAAAAAAAATTACATAAAAACAACAATTTTTTGGTATCGTATGAGACCCATTTTACCATTCAACTTTGTCCTTCAGACATTTGACGTATCTTTGAAAACAACAAAGATATTTGAGGTGGCAAAATGAGGTGACCCACCGTGTAGAACGTTACTAAAAAGTAAAGGAAGCTGGTCTTTAATAATCCCACACGAATCATAATGTGTTCACACTTTTGCAATTCACTTTATTGTTTGAAATACATATTGTAAATTCATATACATAATTTCGAAAAATTCTGTAGATTTTTTAATGAAATCTAGGTCGCTATATTCCTTGAAGTCCTTTGGCAAATGGGCTTTGTGAATTTGTACGCAGGTAGAACTTACCCCTCCTGCAAATCAGAATGATTATGTACAGGGTGTTTCATTGAAAATTAACCGTTTACACTTTGTAATTAATATCCTCTACGTGAACGATAAACGAACTGCTGTTACTGGTTTTTTACACAAATTCTTCTCGAACAATCTAGTATACTTAATTCAATGTGAAGGGGGTATACTCGCTTTTCTAGGATTGCTAGATTGCGGGATGCGCCTTCTCATTTCCCAATAATGCAAATATGGGGTTTTGTCAGTAGTCAAAAGCGCAAGGTAAAAGTTGGATCGAGGTCGCGATCGCCCTAAAATGTCCTATTTTTACGTTTATCAGGCGTAATTTGCATTAATCAGCAGCATGTATGTGTAGCAGAGTTGGGCAAAATGTAATTTCAATTACTATTATAATTACTTACCAATTACTGTGATTTGAAATTGCAGAAATAAAATTACAATTACATGTAAAAAGCATATGTTAGAAAATATTTATTTTTCATTAAATATTTATTTATAGCTTGTTTGATATTTCACAAAAACGATTACCATTACTTTTCAAAATGACCCTCATTTCAAAGTTGGAGTCGGATAATATATGTATAATATATGCTTTTTGTTTGCTCCTTTTAGACATTTCCATAATTACTTTTTTTTAGTGCCATTTTGGCGTTAAGTAATTGCTACTACCAATTACAATTACTTGTAATTACATTAAAATTACTTGAAATTGCATAAATAAAATTACAATTACTTGCCGGATCACTGTTATTGTAATTGCGGACCACAATTACAATTCCAGTAATTGTAAAAGGAGTAATTGCAATTACTTAACACGATTACAGTAATTGTAATTGACTGTAACAATTACTTCAGTGTAATTGATCTTTTAAACCATTAATTTTTATGTTTTGGACCATTTAACCGTTTTCTTATCGTAATTATAGTCCACTTTTGCACATGTAATTGAATATGTAATTTAATACTCATGTAATTAATTACTGCCGAACTCCGATCTGCACCAGCTATGTGAAAATAACTACATGCGCAGCTACTATATGCTTCCGAATAACGCAAATTACGATCGCCGCCTAGATTGATCTTCTATCTAGCGTTTTTGACTACAGAAAAACCCTATCTTTGCATAATTGAGGAACGAGATGAGGGCGCATCCCGGACCCTTGTAATCCTGGAAGAGCGACTCTACTCCCTTAACCCTTAATAATATTAAACTAACGCAGAAGTTGGTGTTGCGAATCCCATAGGAACAACGTTCGCTCGATTACATTTCCCGAGACTGAATTCCAAACTACCAGTACATTGGATACCCATGAAACCTTTCGGATTGTAAACGGATTCCGCATAAAACCTCCACGATCTGTGATGAGCACAATTGTCTGAAATGGATAGAAATGATAAGTAACAACGTTCGAGCATGCAGGATAGTTTAAGTTTAAATTCGAATCCCCACGATTTCTGAACCACTAGCGATATGGTCTGAGAAATAAATGTTTTGAACGAAAGTAGATCGACTTAAAAAAATTATTGAATTTCTCTTATTTTTAAAGCGTTGGGAATTACAGGAACCACGAAAATGAACGACTCATATTTAAAGTAAGAATGTTGATAAAATGAACGAACTTTCATTCGATTTGTCGAAAGGATTCAGAGGACAGCCAGGCTGCGGTCTGTGACCGTCATTGGGAAGAAAATCTGCGTCACCGCTGTTGTGTGCTTGGCCGGAGACTCCACTGTCAGTGTGTATAATGTCGACAAACTGAGCGTCGCCGGATTTCAAGTATCTTCCAGTGTAGAACAAGGGACCAGCAGGATCCAAGCCTGCGAAAGAATATTTAGACACATTTCGAAATCTAGGAGTAATTGCTGAATTGCACTTACTACAAATGAACACTTTAAAACAATTGTTTTTAAACACAAAAAAACAAATTTTTTTAAATCGTTTTCTACTTATCATGAGGACCAACTTTTCGAGAGGAACCACAGATCGCAACTCAACCGTTCTCTTCAAAAATGATGTTGAAGTTCATATAATTTTTGAAACGCCTCTGTTCATGGTATTCTTTCATTTCATAGTTCATAACAATAAGCTGACTTGTCGTGTACGAAATTATCGGAAACATGATACTGCTATTTCCCGAACTACGAAATGAAAGAATATTATGAACACAGAGGTGTTTCAAAAATTAAGTATATGAACTTCAACATCATTTTCGAAAAGAACGGTTGAGTTGCGATGTATGGTTCCTTTCACAAAGTTGGTCCTCATGACCAGTAGAACACTTCCTTATGTTCCTTATGTCATTTTCAACGAAATCCGGGCTGTAGAATCGCGCTATGGTGTCCGCAACATATAACTTTGTGACACCCTGTACAATCCATCGTGACATACCGGTTATCCTAGGAACAGTAAAATTCGTATGATCTCCCACATTAGCAGACACTTGACCACCCAACGAGTGTCCGATTATGTGAATTTTATTACGGTTCAAACCATGCGCTACCAATTCGTTCAGAGCATTGGCCATAGCTTTACCGACAGTATCAACATGGAACACATCGGCGAAGTAATTTATGTTGCCTGCGATTTTTCTGTAATCGATTGCGATCATGTTACGGGTCGTACGTTGGACATAAGCTGCAACAAAGTTAAAAGTGCAATTAAAATCGCCTTCTTTGATTTCGACAATTATAATTAACCGTTTCTACAAAGTGTACATCTAAAAGATAGGCGCTCTACATTATCGACATCGCCACGAGCTTGTGCTGGCTACAGACTAACATGGCAGCGCCCATACCAGTCAAAACCCGTGAAAATCGCTTAACTTTCAACGCGCATAACTTTTGAACCAGTAAATTCCTAAGATTAAAACTTGGATTCTCGGCATTTTCTCTTCGAAATCTACTGTATCTACTATATATTTAAAAATGGTAAGACTTTTTGGTTTCCTCGGGTGAAGTTTAATCCTTAGAAAGTTTCTTCTCTTTCGCTACCACTAGTCGAAGTAATCGTCTGACCAGATTTCACGAGTGACTGAAGAAATTCGGATTCGAAAGAAAAATTAATTGATCAACATCTGTACATCGAATAGAAAATAATAAATTGCTTTTATAAAAGCCCTACATGAATTACCCTCGTATTTAAAGAGTCCAACAGAATAAATACTTTTGGATATTTTTTGACACCTTATATTTTTCAAAATATTAACGAGATACTTCCAATGGTGGTTTGTCACCGACTCACTCTATGTTCCGAAGGGTTAAGAGACTTCGCGAATATCTCATGAATTCTTCCTTGCATCAGTTGAAAATTGCTCGAATAACTTCGTATACCAATAATTATGAAATGAGGATGAAATGCTCACCGTTCACTATTATGGTGACACTTTCGCTGTCAACACTTTCCGTGTACCCATGAATGTGAAAAACTGTCCACTCGTTCAAATTCAATAGAGGAATCAATCGAGTTATCTGTGTTATGTTAATATCCCTGTGCGAGCCACGGCTGAAAAGAAATAAAACCACGACGAAACTGAAGATTATCAACAATATTAATGTATAACTGAGGCATAATAAACTACCTATAATGGCGGAAGAAAATACTGTCCGTGTCCACCGCTCCAGAGACGTCTGCGAACAGTATCAATTCTTTTTATTAAAAACATATTTTATCATGAACACGTGCAATATCAGCGTATGATAGTTTATCTGATGAAGTATTTATTTCGACTTTCAGCTACTTTTATCGTAATATAATAATATGTACAAATTAAGATATAAATTGAAAAAGTAATTGTAATTTCCGAGATACTTACGTCCCAGTGCAAGAGCGATCAGCCCCAGAACAAAACGTATTATGCGAAAGCTTCCCATGTTGCAAGAAATTGAACAAATTATGTTCGCACCTTTCTACACAAATTCTGCCACCAGTGGTCCTTGTCGATGGTATATTATACCTGTAAGCCCACTGCATAATGTACGCAGTGTATGATTAATGGGACGCCGCGCCGCACAGTGGTGCCGAGGCGGCAATAAATCGATTTTGTAAATAATCGACTTTTAAAAAAAGAAGATTGGTTTATGTATTATCAAATAGTGAGTGCATAACGTGCCAAAGTCCGATCTAAAAAAATTTTAACGGAGATGTGGGCATGGTAAATAACCTTTTTCTGAGGATGGTTCCTGAGATCATTTGAAGCGACATTTTCCGTTGCAAAAGTGGTATTAAAGAAAAACACGGATCAATCAGATCACGGCTACAGCGAACGAAGTCCGACTCGACGAAAGGTCCCGCTTCGCGTGGCGTCGCCGTTGGCCGAAGCGGAATCATCCCGCTGTAGCCGCGCTAAGATTGGTCCGTGTTCTTCGTTAATAACTCCTAAACAAAGCAGCGGACGCCATTTTTGCAACGGCAAATGTCGCTGCAAATGATCTCAGAAACCTCCCATTTCCGGATGTTGAAAGAATTTTGAGACACCTTGTATACCGCGTGAACTTTTTAAAACATATGATGATGAAGAATGAGTACATATTACAACAGCCGTTTCTTCGCAGAAGGTGTGGGTAAGTGTGGTGTCGTCGTAATATGTACTCATTCTTCATCATCATCTGTTTCAAAAAGTTCACGCGGAATACAGTGTGAGTCACCTAAGACAAGCCACCTGAATAACTTCTACAGTTTTTGAGATAGGAAGAAATGCTTCAGACAAGTTGTTTGGTTTCTAGAAGATTGAAGGAGGATTCTAGAAGGAGGTTCTTAGAAGATTGGAAGGTCTACTTATGTTAGCTTTTTTAAATGGAACCATATACTTTTGAACGTCTACGATTGTAGCACTTTTCGAGACAATTTCAACGATATAGTAATTCAATGCCGGAAACTTTAAAATTTACGAAAAACAGAAATTTATGTTGTTTATGAAATGGAATAAACAAAGTGCTTAAATCCAAAACCATTTGCTACAGCTGATGCTCAAAGTGATGACCTGCCACACAGATACACAGCGTCTGAAGCGTTCACCCACTGATTGTGTTACGCAGTAAAGTGTGTGGCGATTAATATCAGCACAGGCTCTACGTATCCGTTCCTGCATGTCTTCTTTTGTAGTGGGTGCTGCACGATATACATCTTCTTCATAAAAGTTTCTCCATAAAAAAATCCAATGGCGTTAGGTCTGGTGATCGTGGTGGGCATTTTCCATGTCCAGATCGTCCAATCCAACAATTTTTAAATGTTTTGTTCAAAATATTAATAGCCCTCTGTGCAGAATGTGCCTGGCAATCGTCGTGTTGGTACCACAAAAACTGGCGCACGTTTAATGGGACATCTTCTAATAAATTAGGTATTATGCACATCTATCAAAAAATTGGCATACTTTGTTTGATATGAAGAGTTCCCTTGTCTTCCTGACTTCTCGTCATCAAGATCAAGTGCCATGATTTCTCAACCGGAGAGTACCTCCTTCTTTTTTTAACGTAGGAAAAATGCGATCAAGCATACCCCGCCCTCCTGGGGGAATGACGGGGTTATACATCCACCTATAAAAAAATTAATGACATCAGATTACGAGCGCCTCGATATCAAGTAAGTTTGGTCTGATGCATTTTTTTCTATCTTCAAATGCAAGCGAGTTATTCAGATGACCTGTATTGGTGCCCCACCCTGTATATATTCAGTAGTATAACTCAACGACAAGCCAGACAGTCGAAAGTATTTTGCAAATCGGAAACGAAGGGTCTCCTAATACAGAACTTTATTTTTGTCTAATTTGAAACATTCTTCTCTATCCAAAATTTTCGAAGATGTTGAACTAATTTTACTATCGAATAGTCATGTGGTGGCATTTCGAACGATAAACACGTGTATCAGCTTGTGCTGGATAAATCTTTGTGAACCACGTTGTGGCTTTCGGCTATTGTACGACTCGTAGTGCGTCAGCACTATTCTCAGACTTTTCAACAGTAAATAAATTTTGCTGTTCATCGAGCAAAGGTGGACATTCATTTTCCTATCGAACACGTAGAGAGTAGAGAGTAATGTGGGACTCTCTCATCGCGCTCCTATATGCGTGTTAACTTCCATCGCGATCCTGTCGCGATCATCGAGAGTACGCGATCCTATCCTGCTCCGTCGCGGTAAATTGCCTCTATGTATACTCTATAATACACCGTGACCTGACTATTGCTCTCTCTCTCTCTCTCTCTCTCTCTCTCTCTCTCTCTCTCTCTCTCTCACTCACTCTTTATACCCCGCGCCGCCATTGTAGGCTTTAGCGCTTCGTATTTCGTATTCGTAATTCGTACAAGCCGCGCAGTCTATTTCTATAAGTCTATGGGCCTGCGCAGTGCGCACTGCTCGCGACGGACGAAGCGCGTCCTTCCTCGGAGGAAGTTCCTTCATGGTAACGGCGGATGCTGGTGGAGGTGTGGAGGTGGAGGAGAATGGGCACTGTGGTGGGGACGATTTTATCTCAATTGAGATTGAGACCATGATCGAGACAAAAATGCCCATCCCTGATGCTTAGCAAAAGTCATTGAGACCCCCTGTCATTGCGAACGTCAAAAATAATTTAATTTTGTGGAGGTGAAAAGTTTTAAATTTCAAATTGGATAATACACACGTAACATTTCGCGGTTGGTAGCCCGATGTCGTATAAACAGGATTCAAATAATGAGTTGATTCGAAGTATTTTCCAAGTTGATTAAGTTAATTCACCGTGAAAAAAATGCTGAGTTAAATACCTACGTTTTCTTCGTGACATAGAAGACGAATAAAACATCTGTGAATTGATTTCTCGTGATGAACCCGCAGAAATCGTGTAAGGTTATTCAAATGATTACTAAGTACATACTTAAATAAAGAATGTTTCTGTACCTGACGTTACAGAATAAACATGAAGAAAGTACTGCACGTGTAATTATTGTGTAAGATTAAAGTTCATATATTTTTAATAGAAAGAGAAAACTATAAATTATATGTTGTACATATTGTTATATATTCCGCAAGAATGAATCCGATGTTAAAAATACTGTTGTCCTACTGTTGGACAAATATGTATTTAATAATTGGGCTAAGCATGGGCTTGAGCCTCAGCATGATGTCGATAACAATTGATATGAACCAATACGATATCAATGTGGATCACCAAATGCCTTATTCGAACTATCCAGATGATTTGGACGAATACGAACCAAAGATAAATATCAATAGTAAACCTCAACAAGCGCAGAAAGTACCAAAAACGCTGATACGTCCAAGATATTACTCCACAGAGCTCGGAATCAGAGAGAAGTTGTTTGTAGGAGTGATCACAAGCCAACAGTATTTGCACAGTAGAGACATAGCGATTAATAAAACCATGGCCCATATCGTGGACAAAATACGCTACTTTATTTCCATACCGGAAGGAACCAAACCTAATGTTACTCTTCCCGGTATAGTTGGGTTCACAGATACTAGGAGCATTTTGAAACCATTCCACACTATGAAATACATAATCGACAATTATCTAGAAAATTACGATTACTATTTCTTGATTAAAGATGTGAGCTACGTGAATGCCAAGAAATTAATTGAATTTGTTACCAAGATTAGCGTAAGTCAAAAAGTTCATACAGGTGTTCTTGGAGATATTCAGAACTATTGTTCCTTAGGTAAATAGATTGAAGCATTGTGTTGTTAATATTTCTCTCCTCTTATTAACAAATATTTCTGAACAACTTTCCAGATTCGGGCATTCTCTTGAGCAATTCGGTGGTACAAGACTTAAAAAACAATTTGGACTGGTGTGTGAAAAACGCGTACTCCGACTCGGATGACGTTAATTTTGGTCGGTGTATCGTTCATTCCTCGTCAACGGTCTGTTCTGATCGCACGCAAGGACAGCAGTACCAATTTACTCAACTCAAACCCACATTTTCATTCGAACAAAACTTTAAGGATTTAGCTGGAGACGAAGAGTTCTTAAATTCATTTGTGATATACCCGATATACGACCACCTCCTTATTTACAAGTTCAACACTTATTTCGCAGCGGTAAGATCGCATGACTAAGTTATATTTAGACAGTGGATCTTTATGAAAAATAGAAATTTGCCACCAGAATTGCAACTGGAGTGACATACAAATTTATTTTCTTTCCGAATATGTTTAACAAGTTGAAAGTAATGTAACAGTATTTTTAAATTCTTCTAATGTTTTCACTGTTTTAAATTACACCTACTCATTTTTGCCATAAATGCATAAAATCCGCTGTCTAGTTATATCGTATTTAATAATTGTTATTTATCGTTGGTTCTTATCGCGTATCGCTTTCAGATGAAGTCCATTGAAATTCAGAGGCAGATCTCCGACATCAGGAAATCAATTTTGGATACGACTCACTTGGGTCCGCCACAGGATCGCAATGTATCCTGGCCCGTTGGAAATCAACCGGGGAACAAGGCATCCGGTCGTTTCGATATTCTACGATGGACATACTTCAATGAAACTCACACATTCTTCGGTACCGACTTTTCCACCGTGCAGAGACTAAAGGTCGATGCAAAGTTCGACATCGACCGAATAATTAACGTAACAGCCTCCAATATTATCAGTAACTCTCGGAAAAAGTTAAAGTTCAAAAAATTACTGAACGGCTACCAGAAGTTCGACGCATCCCGAGGAATGGATTACATATTAGACTTGGCGTTTACCGATACAATCACTGGCAAAGAAGTACGAAAACGAATCGAAGTATGCAAGCCTCTTGGCAAAGTTGAGATACTGCCTGTTCCATATGTAACAGAAAATACAAGAGTAAACGTGTTACTGATCGTCGACTCGTCGAAGAAGCAGGCTGCATTGAACTTCCTCGAACAATACGCCACAGATTGCATGGAGAAAAAGCACAAAACTTTTTTGATGATGGTAGCTGTTTTTATAATTTTCGTATAAAAATTTGTCTAGGAACTTTTTTAACACTATCTTTTAATAGGCTCTTTTATATGATTTTGGTACAACATCGAAAGGCAAAGGAGACCTGTTTCACGACGTTAAACAGTACGCGCTATCGCTAGCTGAGAAATACAAAAAGAATCAATCGAAAATCACTTGGCTCTCTATTCGTCTACCAAGTAACGTAACATCCATCGAATTGGATCCTATGTTGAATATCGCTGTCACAGATTTGTGTATTCGGAAATTCTCATCCGAGAGCTTGATACTATTTGTCGAGACGGGGACACAACTGCGATTGGATTATTTGAATAGGGTATGTATATGTGACTTACTGTAACTTCTTCTCAACAAGGTATAAACTGATTAGCTCGTTTGTGAATTCAGATTCGCATGAATACCATCAGTCAGTATCAAATATTCAGTCCGATCCCGTTTGTGGAATTTCACCCTGACATAGCTCACATAAACGATGCAAAACACGTCGACACCGACATCAATCGTAACCATGGGAGATATGATGATTACAATTATAATAATATTGCTTTTTATGTCCGAGATTATAATACAAGTAAGTGTTTAAAAAGAGAAATTATTTCTATAGCGTTTACTACATTCGAGGCAACAGAGGATTAAGGTAGCTTCTCCGACTGCCACAGACAACGCGTACTGCTCTAATCCTCTTTCTTAAATGACAATTTACATGGTCTGGATTGTCACTGCATGCAGTAGTGTACAGGTATACGGAAAACCCCAAGATATACATATTCGGAAGGATATAGCTGTCGCAGCTTTAAAATAATGCAAATTACACCTCGTAAACGCAAAAGTAGACCACTTTGGAAAGCCTGCGCGCTAAATTGATCTTTTATCTAGCGGTTTTGTCTACTGAGAAACCCCACCTTCGCATTATCGAGAAATAAGAAGGCGCATCTCGCACCCTTGCAATCCTGGAAACAAGTCTACCTCAATTGTTCTTGTATCCTGTGCACGATTTCTTAATGGAACAGATTTTCTCGTCATAGACGACATTAACGAACACGTTAAAATGTTACAGTGCGGAGAATGGTCGAGACCAGCATTCCAATAACACACACCGATAGAGACATTCCGCCTCTCTTGAAACTATCACAGGATCTACCAGTCACGTCTCTCTACGAAATGTTTGTTTCCTTTAGTGATGTACATATATTGAGAGCGGTAGAACCAGCGTTAAAAGTCAAATATAAAGACATTGACTGCAGCAGCGCCTACAATAATAATATGTACAAGCTTTGCGACCGATCAAGAAATTTTCATTTGGGTCGACGCAGTCAGCTCGCAAGATTGGTATTAGATTATCAAACTTATAAGAATAATTTACTATCGTGAACAATATTTAGCTAGAAAACTACCACTGAATACTGCGAACGACATTAGTGGTAGTTGTTCTTAAAAGTCTTCGAAACCTGCACGTGCACGCAGAGCTTGTTATTGTCGAGCTAAAGAATGATAATTCCTACAGTACAAAAATGTGGTAGCGCGAGTAGCACGTTACACATAACGAATGAATTGTATTTATGCTTGCGCATGTATATAAGAAGATTCGTATTGTAATGAATACTTTATTAAATTTATACAATTTCATTTAAATAAATATTTTGTAAGTAATACAGTCGTTCATCGATTTTGTGCACACATCATATAACGACACTTCGCGTTCCGAGGCGAGACCGTACGAGTAGAACCAATCGGATGTACCAGGAGCGTTTCGAAAACACGACGAAAATCAATGTGAACAAATGATTAAACAATCGGAAATACTTTTGCCACTTTCCTAGGGAATAGGTAAAAAGTTTTGGCAAGATTTCTACCTTCGAAGTATATAAGAAAGTAAAGATCATATAATTACACTAAATATTAGTTAATAATAATTGTACAATCCCTAATACCTTATAAATAAATGTACATACACTACATTATCGTTTGCAATCGCCGCTTTTCCCATGTATTTACTACTGGAAAAAGCAAAGATTTGCTGTGTACTTGCGTATAGAGTAAATTACGGCAGTACATATAGAATACGTGGAGCATCCTTTCAAACTCGCTATACACATTTCCTCTTGTTATGTAGAACGTAATCAACAGTTTCAATATTTCGCCGTCATGTATTTCTCGATGGACCACAGAAAACGATACGCCGACAAAGGAAAACACGGTTCCGCCAGAACGATCTTTACAAGAGCTTTCGATGTTTCTAAAAGATATTATGCCAATGAAAATTCAATGCAATTAAACAGATACGCTACCGCTTGCTGTTTGTATATACGTTACCACTAATCACTGTCAGACTCTGATTCCGATAGTTTCAAATCTTCGGTTAAAAGATTATCCGGCATACTGTGCATGTGTCCTGAGGAAGATATAAAACCAATAGTTTTAGAATACAATACAGTTCAAGTGGAATGCAGCTAAATATAACGATTATACAAATAACTTAGGTATGCACCATTAGTTGGTAGCACTGGAACAGTTTCCATTTCAGATTCGCTATCCGAACTATCCGAGCTTGAGCTGCTCGTAATAGAATCACTGAGAGCTCCCTCATCGCTGTCCATGTTTACCGATATTTTTGTGGGCGGTTGAGTATTCACAGCAGGAGGTGGCCTTGGAGGTATAGAAGAATTCGTGGTCGGTAATGATCCAGATGACATCGGAGGGCAGTCGTCCATATCGGAGCCAATCATTGGCAAACTAGCCAAAGTTGGTGCCGCAGATAATTGCACTGGTGAACTAAAGTTCTGCGTGTTTTTAGTACGTTTAGAAAAAAATCTTAACGGTATTAAGGTAAAATTACTAAGGTAGAACTAGATTTCTTAGCACGCGTCCAAATCTTGACGAAATAAATTACGTCAAAACCTTCGAATAATTTCTGTTGTTACCAGAACTATAATTAAAGCATGTAGAGTACAGGCTGCTAGAAGCACAGTCCTGGTAACCAAATTTAGGGATCGACTACATACGATAATAAAGAGTATTTGCATACCTATTGGTCGAGGTAGAAGGCGGACTCTTGCCATGATAGGGAGAAACTCTAAGAGGACTAAATTGTTTGGCAGGCAACTGAACGCTAGGCTCTCTTTTCTTCCCGCTTGTAACTTTTGTTCTTCCGGTTGCCCTACCATGAGTGGGACTCCTTCTGGTTTCTACCGGAGTTATAGGTCTGCTGCTGGTATTTCCTCCAGGAACTCCTAAATGCGACTGCGACTTTGGTTCTGTTCTGAAACATGATTCGCAACGTGTCAATCGTTTTCATCCGCGATACGCAAAGATCAAAGGATAAAATCTCTGGATACCTAGTCTTTTTAACTTGTATGTTTGCGGTCAATTTCTCCAATGTAAACTCCCCTGTGTTTCTATCTATTATCAGAACACATTCTTTATGGTAGGGTCTCTGAGAACCTTTGAACACTGTGTGAGGAATTCCAGCGCCATCCAAGTGTGGTACAGTGACTGTCATTGTGTTGTTAGATCCCACGTCAACCCTAGCTACTTTGGAAACATCAACGCTGGCTGGTTTGAAATCATCTGGAATCAAGAGGCTGATGAGAATGGGCGAACTAAGTGGGGAAACAAGTTCGATAGTTGGTTAATTCGTGCACTAACATTTCAAGGTGTGGAAGGCGGTGGATCTGTTGTTGGTGAAGGTCGGTCCGAGCTTGAGTTCCCGAATTTCGGAACCCAAACCGAGCCGCTCCGCCATGTCACGCCCGATACCTTGGAAGCTCGTTTCGGGAACAGGGGCGACCGATTTCATTGAGACGGCTTTAACTCTTCGGCCTCCGTGATTGGGAACGTGCAGCGTGCTCGCGGCACAAATGATTCTTGATGGATCCAGATTGCCTATTCTGAATCTTATCGTTCGATCTGCCAAAATATGGCAGAGACGCGCACTCGCATTTTCCAGTAACAGCTGCTCGAGAAAGCTGTACTATCTCTACTTTTACGATCAGCTCGCTCGTTCGTCCGTCCGATTAGTTGCGTGCTGGCAAACGATTATCTTCGAACTGTTTCTTAACACAATCGACAAATCGGTACAACACACGGAAATTAACAGAATTAAATGATCACAGCTTGCACTACACGGTTACTCGTTGACCTAAATAGTTCAGTTCGAGTATCTGCGCTCACGAAGATCCAACACTTATGGTTAATACGTTTGATAATATCAAGAACGCTTTCGAAAGAACGAAAGATAACCGGTCCAGGGACCCGAGCTCATTCGATTGATTCGATCGAATTCAAAATACGTCACAGTCGAACCATTCTTTAATTCTTGATAGACGCATCACAGCCAATCTTCTTAGGTTCTATCGAAAATTAACTCATCGACTGCATGCACTATGCACTATATATGACTATATAGCAATTTAAGTATTGCCATGAACGCCGAAGATTCTTAGAGAGGAGAAACTACGATGTTCTTTCGAGAACCGATTTCCAGGACGCATGCGCCCGTCAGAAATGCGTACATGAAAACGTCAACATTGCAATTTACAAAAAGAAACGACAACGCTACGCGACCATGCAATTTCGAGACGCTTTAGACCAGCAATGGCCACACTTGATTGCCGCACAGTGCCGTCAGAATCGACTGGAATTCTGGAATCGACCAAAACTGGTCGATTCAGTGTCGCCAGAATGGGGAAATCGAGGGGAATACAGTTTACCCCCTGCCCACTGCCTGATAACCAGACCAGTCTACGTCTACGGCACGGTCTACGGTCTTAGTGGGGGACGTTGGAGTGTGCGCATGGTGCTGGAATGGGATAGTGGAAGGGGAAAAAGAGGGGAATGTGTGAGCTCCGTTTGGACCAGTGTCGCCAGACAACACTCGATTCGAGGGGCTTTGCCTCCCCTACTGTTCCCCTTCCACTACCATGAGCACACTCCGACGGAAGCCGACAGCCGACATTTCCCCTCAATGTCCGCAAATTGGCTACGCGATTGAGTGGGGCGAATGGGAGAGACGGCGGCGCGTGCGCGATGGGGACGCAACAATGACATGACATTTCGCAAGTTTTAGGTTATTGCCGCGTATCGTAAATATTATGTATGTACCTACTTTGAAATGAATCATACAAGTCGTTCTAGAGATTATAAACATTCTTTATTATTATAGATAAAATGAATTGTAACATGTAGGAGTTTCAGTTGTGAAGTGAAGATAAAATCATAAATGTCATAAAAATATATAATATATTTTAACACTTTTAAGGAATGGACATAGCAAGTTTTGAAACTACCTTTTCAGAACTGATTACTGAATATAATAAATATATTATACACAATACAATAATATAAAATAAAATTGTAGGAAAATATAGTCTGTCAGCTAGAAAGGATATGGGAAAGGATGACTGGTGTGTGGGCGTTTAAAATTTGAACTTCAAATAACAACAACTATTGAGTTATTAACGGCGAAGCCGTCCGCTAAGAGCGTGATGTATGTATTTCAGCTTCGCAGCCTAGAAATGGACTTTGTTTTGGACGCGGCAATAACCTAAAACTTGCGAAATGTCATGTCATTGTTGCGTCCCCATCGCGCACGCGCCGCCGTCTCTCCCATTCGCCCCACTCAATCGCGTAGCCAATTTGCGGACATTGAGGGGAAATGTCGGCTGTCGGCTTCCGTCGGAGTGTGCTCATGGTAGTGGAATAGGCTAGTGGAAGGGGAACAGTAGGGGAGGCAAAGCCCCTCGGATCGAGTGTTGTCTGGCGACACTGGTTTGGACTTGGAGCTCATCTGGCGACACTGCCTACTGCGTCAACGAGGTCATAAATATATATGACATAAAGAATGATCATTTCTTGTATTTGATTGTCTTACGGCTAGTAACATTTGGTAGAAATATTCGTTTTCCTAGGGAATTTAGTGCGCTGAGCAATGGCGCTAAACTTGAAATCATGTTTGCATGTAATTGGAACATCCGTTTATTCGTTCAAGGGTATAAAAATGTAATATAACTGTTCGTTATATTGTTATTCACAGTTCGTTCAAAGTCAATACCATAAAAATTTCTATGAAGCAAAGAGAATATTGGGTCAGGTCAGTACTCGGAATATCATAGTAGTAGCAAAACTCGTCGATGAAAAATCGTTCGAAAACGAAGGAAGCGACCAAACTGATAACATTGTAATTAGTGTTTTGCAACCCTACCAATGAAATCATTAACAGTTGTAACGTGGAAGCAATATTTAGTAACACCTGGTGCCTCCTTATCTGTCTCTCTTTTCGTTTTGTCTGCAGCTGCAAAAATATTGGCAAAACGCCAAAGGAAAGTACTACGAGCCAAACGGTTTCGTTAATCCCATATCCGTTTAGGATACCAGCGGTAAACAATGCCAAAGGTGCAACATCAACGACCTTGGAGTACCAATCGTAGGAAATCCTTAGGTACTTTACTAAAGTAGTTGCCGATGAGATGCACGGAGCTCCTGGAAGTAACATTGCTAAAAATAATGTGCTTAACACTCGACGCACGTGATTCAGTACAAGTGCCGCTATGTTTACTATGTTTTATTGCGTTCAAACAATCAAACAGATATTTTCGAAAAATTTTCAGTGTTCTAGGGCTGTAATATGTAGTATCGAATTATCGAACTGTTCAATGTGCCCATCTAACAGCGTTCGATAGTAAAAAAATAAAAATATGCAAAAGATAGTACTATTTGTTTGAAATCATTAAAGGCTGGCAAGAGAAGACAGTTGTGTATTTGTGAGATTAATGTACGAATAAATGTAGTAGTTGGAACTTGCGAGAAATAATACGAACTTTACAGATTTAGTAATCTGAAATTCAGGGTTAAATCTTGTGTTAAAAAGCTTGAAAATAAATGAATTTTTTAATACAATAGGTGTAAGTCGGTGTTTAGTAATTGTTACTTCGGTATGTAGAAAAGTCAGTGTCCAATGACAAAAAAAATTAAGAAACCACCGATATTAATTTCTCTTTCTTGTTAGCTAATCGAACTATAATGCTCCGTGGACAAAGAGACAAAGCATGCGTGTTAGTTTTGCTGTGAAACATATAGTCAACATGCAAAGGCGATTCACATTTGTTAGACTCTTTAGAAAGCAGAATAAGGACTTTGAACAGATGTTACACCTTGTGCGACAAGCATAAAACAACTAATGTGCACGTTTAATTCTCTACGCAAATGTCTAGATATTAAAAGCATACTTGTTTGCGACAAAGGAATTTCTGATCCGACGTAATCGCTATTCCGTACACAGCGATAATTTCGTGCAATCGTTTTCTTTGTCCGGCGAGTCCTGTTCGAATCGGCATATCGGAGCTGCAATATTATTTCTCACCTGTTCCAACGACACGGATAAGCTACTAACGATGATCTAAAAATGCATCATCCTCCGCTAGAGTTCTACGTTCGAAAGTCAAGTACAATACCCTTATGTAGTTTCATACCAACTAATCCTCTGCATGACCCCCAATAATTTATTAGTCATACTTTTTTGGGGGCTCTGTACAGATAATGTTGTTTTAAAAAATACGCTAGACGGATATCAAGATGCAGGATAATGTAAACATCGAAGGGTACTTCCTTACCAAACCTAAGAATCCCTATGACGGAGTGTGAAAGTAGAATTTGGAAGGCACGAAGTGACCAGACGCTTGCTTTACCATACGGGTTGCCGATAGTATTTATGCAACCAATTGTCACAATAAATTTGGCAAGATGCGCTATAACGCCACTCGGACAAACCATGGTCACCTTTTGTTCACGGACACCTTGCTTCTCGACGAGATTAATCTCGAGTCGCGAGATATACTATGCTGAATGAAAAGTTCCATGCGATTATGATTTCAATTCAGCGGTGCACGAAAACCTCTCGGTCCCGAATCAATGACTTTTTCCACAAATTCCTTTGGTTCCTCGAGAGAGAGGTTAGTTCCAATTTCCAATAGCAAGTACATAGTAAGTATATATGTATCACTGATTACGTATTACGTCATCACGGCCTACTCTAAATATATACATAGTACACATTACACCGTCACCCATCAGCGCCGTCTGAAGTTCAACCGGTGTACTAAGGGAAATAGCGCGAGTTTCAAAAATGAAGTTTATAAGATTGAAATAATAGCATGTATGTTATAACATCACAAGTTAATCATAAGTTATAACAAATTAACCGGAAGTGAAATTTGTGTAATAAATGGGAAGGAAAAATGGAAATTGCGCATTTTTTAAGCATATTTTCAGAAACACTTGGTACAATCGAAATGTTAATGAAATTGAAAAAACAAAAGATGTGCCTTGAAGAGAAAGAAACGCTCTTTCTATTGCTTTTTTGCACAAAATTCTACGATAATTTTTTCGCTATCTAGAGCCAGTTAAAGTTAAAAAGCGAATATTTACTTCAATGTTGAATAACTTGAATAAAAAAAATCGCACAATAATCAACAACCACACATTTTAAACAGGAAAGATAGCCCTTCCAAATGATATTAACGCGATTTATCAAAAAACTTTGTTGCTCCCCGTCTGATGTTCCAAAGTTGCACCAAATTTTTGTAACCGTCAATGTTGTCTTCATCTCGCTATAACTTTGTAAAAAACTAACATAGCAACAATTTGAAACAGAGCATCTGAAACTAGAGGTTTCAGGCTTTCAAACCATTGTTTAACGATATCGATACAGCAATTTTGGCCGGAGTTATGATCACATAAAGCGGGAGCAATTTTCGGGTTCGCAAAAGTGATGGAGTGTATTATAGACCCGGATTTGGAATCCAAAGTTTGGATAACATGACATGTTCCAAGATTACTTCATTTACCAGATGACGGATGTGGGCAAAGTGCTATATATAATGGTCTATATAAGGTTAAAGCACGTTTGATGCCACAGATAGCAGCACATACATCGAATATAGAGGTCGGACGTCGGAGTGTCGGACTCGAGCCAATCATGTCGCGTATGCAGCGCATACGTCGATCGTGATTTCACACGATTCAATGGATATCTATTTTGTCCTTGATATTTACTGCACTGGTATTTCGATTACTCGCGTTGCACAATAAATGTCGAAACGAACAATTCATATCTACGCATTTATACGCGAACGACTTGACAAAATTAAATTCAAATCGGGAAAGTAGATTCCTTCTGATAGCCCAACAATTGTTGGGGTCTCCGAAACAACCCACTCGAATGAAATCGTTCCCTGCGGTTGTTGTTTGGAATAAATGAATAAATCAAATTGTTAATGGCCCTAGGAATTTTCTGGTTGGCGAACAAACATATTTTCGCGTGAGCGCGATGACAAGGCGAAATATTGGAATTGGAGAGGGCGCGATCGGATTTTGGCATCGGTGTCGGAACTTTGAGTCTTTTTTCACCGAAAAAAGGTGAAGTCGATCGTAGAGGTCAACGTCTTTTCGCTCAAACAGCGACAACGTGACCAATATACACGTCATCAATGCGCGTTGACGGTTCCGCTAAAAGTTTTGCAGCAGTACTGCAGTACTTTTACCCTTGACAACTTGTCGTGTAATCGCGGTAAATGTTCGTGCGCACTCGACGTGAAATCGTTACACTACCCTAAACTCTGCACGAACTTCAAGGCATTGAAAATTTGGATTTCGTTCGCGCCAGTGGTTCTCAAACCGATCTTTCCTCCGCGATTGTATTTCTTTCACCGTTGCCTCGACAATCGCGATCGGTCCGCGATATTTAGGCACGAGAACGATTTTCAGAATACAAACGATAAAAGCCGAGAGGGGTGAGAAGAGGACCTTGATCAAGGAAAATTAAGTTTGATAAGGAAATTCATTCCAGATTACAAGCATGGTACTTTGATTGGTAGTTGTTGGTAGTTGGTGAATTGAAATTTTCATTCGTATTGCCGCAGATTCCTGCGACCCAGCAAATGCTGCCACCTATCACGTGAAAAATCCTTCGAGATTTCAGTTCAGCAGCAGTGTAGCCAGATGGTGGTTGAAACTGGTTGAAACGAACCTCCCGTACTCCCCTACTTTCCCCTTCCACTATCCTATTCCAGCACCGTGCGCACTAGGGCGGACCTTATTTTTTGACCAAAGAATTTTTTCCCGCGCGCCCCTCCAGAATTGTGACAACTGTTGAGAAAATGATCTGGAAAAAATTTGGGGCTGATTGTAGTATATAAGGAGGTGAATATACCATCAGAGAAAAAAAAATTTTTTCAAGGTCATTTTTTCAAGTTTTCAAGGTCACGGATGTTTTTTCTATTAACAACTGATTATGCTATATATGGATTCTTGCAGAGAAAATAATACGAATTCAACGATATATTCTAACGTATATTTATGTCAAGATTTAAAAAAAAAATTTTCAAATTCGTTGCGCGCCGGTTTCCCATGATCCAATGGGCCCCAAATTTTTTCCAGATCATTTTCTCAACAGTTGTGATAATTCTGGGGGGGCGCGCGGGAAAAAATTTTGCAAAATAATTTTCATCAAGTACAGCTAAGGTCCACCCTAGTGCGCACGCGCACACTCCACGGTTCGTGCAACGTGTCTCCTATTCGCCTCACACATTCCCCGTCATCAGAGAGGGGGTACATCATTTCACCGTGATTCCCCTAGTCTGGCTTCACTGTTCAGCAATCTCTAACGATGTGTCATATTCAGTCATATTGCGCGAAATGTTCCTACGAGATTTCACGCTTACACACGATTTCCGGCGGGAAAATTATTATCGAGCGGGAAAAAGGTTCGACAAATGAGCGGAATAATTTTCGCGTCAATTTCGCAGATAAGGATTGAAGTTATATGTTACCAGCGGCGACCGTTGCACTATGATTCGACGTGGAAACAGGTATTACACTAACGGGCATAGCCAGAAAACGCGCGCTTTACATAATAGGCTAAATAGACGATACCGACGGATATCGACGCGTCGTGATCGCGAACAAAAATAACAGTAGGGTGGAAATCTCATTCACAAACAGTTTACTATACGAACGGAGAAACGTAACGTTGCTGTTTATGAGCCGGCTATTTATAGTGCAGCGTACTATTACGATGATTAATCTTAATGATCGTGTCACGCCGCTTTCTGGCACGTTTTATTGACGCAGTTTGGCAAACGATGTAACCAGAATTGTATCTACATATACTACCCTACTTATAGTAGCTGCGGAACGTCTAGATGTGTGTGTGTGTGTGTGTGTGTGTTGCGCGAGCGAAATAAGGTGAGTGAACATGAGGAAATACACTGGCCGATAACGCATAGATAGTGGTCGCCAGATACGGGTTGTAATTTGTTCAATGTTATCTTCAATCCATGTTGGTATAACTGATTATAATTGTCCATAATTGCTCTTCCAATAGATCGCGTTGTCGCTCAATATTTAAATGTCGCGGTGTGGCGTGGCATGGCGTGGCGGCAGAATCGCGCCATTTACAGCCGACCATTTCGGCTCGTTAAATATTAACGACCGCTTTAAAAACTGGTTCTCGAATGTCGCGCGAGCTCAACAAGCAATTTCATAGATCACGGTTTCACGGTTAGATCCGCCTGGCCGGCTAAGAATAGCATTTTTGCGACATTTTTGCATCGGCCGTCAGAAATGCTATTTTTGAAAAGCACGTGCGATCCACGTTCCGTGTTCAACGATCCAAAGATAAACGGAAATTAAGGGGTTAGGACATAGTAATTTTATACTTTTTAGTCCGATTTAAAAAATTTATTTTTATTTAAATTATTTTATACCTGTTAGTCCGTTTTAAAAACGTGGTATTTTTTAAAAATTTATTTTTATTTAAATAATTATTTTACATTAAGATCCGCAGTCTAGTAACGAGGTAAAGAACCGAAAAAAGGACTGTCGCAAGCGAGGAGAGCGGGTCGGTTTATCGGTTTACAAGACTTCATCGAGTCCGACATCGCGTTGTGTCATCTGCGATACGCGAGAAAAAAAAACCGGGCCGCGATGCTATCGATCATTGATATACTATTTGACAGAACGTGCAACCGCCGTTGGCCGTTTCCGTTTCCGTTTCCGTTTCGTATGTGACATGTGACAGTATGTGTCATGCATCGTTTCGCTCAAGTGGAAACACCGGCACACGATCTCTTGTAGCGTCAACGGGAGAGTACTTTTGAGATACCACAGTATCGAATAGGGCTGACTTTTCCGAAGCTCCGACTCTTCGAAGATTCGGAGGGAACTTCGAAGTGTACGGAGTTTCGAAGTATTGAAGCTTCAAAACCCTCGAAGTGTCCGAAGTTTCGAAGTCTTCGAATCGTATTACATGTTATTATTATATACGGATAGAGATTTTACAGCAAAATCAAACAGTTTTACGAGTCATAAATCTTTTATTATAAAATATATTCAGTGAATAACAATCGTAAGACAAATAGTACAGTCATTGGCACAGTAAGAAGTAAACGTTAAACAGGCTATTTGTTTTATAATTAAAGATATATGGTAGGCCCTCTGTTTCGACACATATCTCCGGAAGGGTCAAGAGTCACCAACGGTAGCGTCCCGCATACGTGACAGGGTTAAACTTCCAAATACATAGTGCTAAAATCTAAGATCGCCCGTCTGGATCACTGCGCGATGCGGTACGGTGCGGTGCGGCGATGATACCAATCGCTCGACAGAGCACTGTTCTGTTTGTGACCGGGAGCACAGTAACTAAATATGCTTACTCGGGGCGCGGTCGATTTTCGTGGCTCCGTTCCTCCGAAGCGTTTGCCCCGAGGGCAAGTTGCAATTGCAAGTCGCAATCGTGACTCCAGCCACGCTCAAATTACGATCGTCGAGGAGCGAACGCGTCCGCGTAGCAAGGGATCGTCGGGTACTTTTGTGAAATGTCACGAGAAAACGTTCGCTCTAATTCGAACCGAAGGAGAAGCTTCTTCAATCTCGAATGGAATAATGGGGGCAAGCTTAATGAATCTTGCTCTCGGTAGTAAAACGCGCGACGCGGAATCGTCAACTTTATCGACTAATATCCGGTTCGACGAGCTCGCGAACATCCAACCGAGAAGAAACTTTTCACCGGGTTTTCCATAGCTGTCCAACCGCTTCGCGAAATGCATTGTTACGACCGACGCACAGTGGGTTTGGCCTGGAAACGTGGAAAAATGTCGATTTCTAAATTGTGCGTATGTCATAACATTTTTGTTGTCCGTCGTAGTTAAAGATCTGAAGAATAAGGCTTCAATGTTGTTTTTTCTATTTGTACACCCGCGAAGTAGTAAATTTCATCGAAAGTCAAGAGATTTTAAGGCGAGATTTTAACTTATGGGATGAAATATTTAGTTACTTAGAGTGACTTCCACTAATATTCGGACACTCTTGAAAACACCATAACTTTTTAAATATTGGACTATGCGATTTGAACTTATTTGGGAAGCTAGAACAATTATTAGTTTACTACAGTATTAATTATTAGTTACAGTTTACTACAGGATGTGAAAAGAAATTTTTCAAAAATTGCATTTGGTCGGAATTGTGGAGAAAATACTAAAAGTTGCATTTTACAACTTTTTTATGCGGGCCTGTATCAAAATTTAAAAAAATACGTTTTGTAGATCTGTGTCAATTGTATGCACTGTGAAAGTTTCATAGAAATCGGTTGATGCGGGAAAAAACGACAGGCATTGAAAGATGTAAGAATCCTTAGAATTACTGCAGCAGTGGAGGCCGAATGTCCGTGGAAAACTGCAATTTTTACCATCTTTAAACGTTCGTAGCTCATTACAACGTCGACCGATTTTGATGAAATTTTCAGAATATGTTTAATTGATACAGATCTACGAAACGTGGTTTATAAATTTTTCCATATAAGTCCACATAAAAAGGTTGAAAAATACAACTTTTAGTATTTTCTCTGCAATTCCGACAACTTGCAGTTTTTTTCAAAAATTGTTGTCACGTTGTGCAGCAAACCAATTGTTCCAACTTCTCCAATAATTTCAAGGCTTATATTCCAATATTAAAAAAGTTATGATATTTTTAAGAGTGTCCGAATATTAGTGCGAGTCACTGTACATATATTTTAATAATTCGCAGCCATCGCACCTGTGCCTAACCCTGTGCAACAGAGTGACTTCTCAAGGTAACGTGACACGCTATCGCACAACTTTCGAATAATCCTCGCAGATGATTCGTTTAATAGCAGTTTCTTTAAATATCGCTTTCCGGCCTTGGCGAGGTCGAGAGCATCACGAATTTTCTGTGAGTTACGTAAACGATTTGTCGAAATGGACGGACGAACGAACGGACCACGCGGTAATCACCTTTCGCGCGACATACGTTACTTAAATAGCTACATGCGACCTCGCCCGAGTGCGAATGCTAGCGCGAGTGTCAGGAAAACATTTATATGTATCTCGCTCGCGTCGCAACGTTGTCGGAAAAAGCAAGAATTTCGCTCGACGCGAATTAGTCGCATGAAAATTCATTTTGAAACGAATTCGAAAAAGGAGGAGGTTACTCAATTCGATCTGTATTTGCCTTTTTTAACCGACTTCGAAAAAGGAGGAGGCCTTTTTTTCTATGTATGTACACTGTACACTAACGATCATAACTGATTCAAGACACTTTAAATCGGAATAACTTTTTTATGAATGGACCAAACGACTTCAATTTCTCTGTAAGGCTAGAAGAATTTGTTCAGTAAATGACGTCTAAAAAATATTTTGAAAAAATGCAGTTGGTCGGAATTGCGAAAAAAAAATAGTAAAAATTGATTTTTACTACTTTTTAGCTGGGCCAATAACGAAAATTTAAAAGATGCGTTTGGTCAACTCGTATAAGTGATATACGCTCTGAAAATTTCATTGAAATTGGTTAATTGGTTTACGAGCTATTATAAACGATTAAATGTGGTAAAAATGTCAATTTTCCAAGATTTTCGGCCTTTCTAGCAATGCCGACGAAGAATTGTAAAGGGGTCGCGTTAATTGTCGACGAGGAGATGCAGATTGCAGAGGACAGCGGAGTACAACAGCAAGATCGCAATGCGCGCTAGAAAAACTCCTAGGAGTCTAGGAGTTGCTTTCTTTGACAGTGACATACGAGACGACTATAGGAAGCGTAACGCGATCCATGGATCGGCTGTGGTGTTTTGCGGTGTTCTACGGTGTAAAAGTAAGATCCAACCAGTCGCGACAACCGCGGTAATGCGTTTTCTCGTCGATCAATGAGCGGTATCGCGCCGGACGCTCTACTCATCAGTAGCGTTGCGGTATTCATATTCAGGACAGCCGGTGAGAGAAACTATACAAGAAAAAAGAAACGAGACAACAAAACACGTTGCTGCATTGGTGGATCGTTGCAATTTCAGCTTTCGACTCCTTGAATTGAAACGTTGTACAGGGTGTATAAAAAGTAACGGTCACCGTCGTAGGGGTGAATCTACACCTCCGGATCGGTGGACATTTGTAAAAGAATCATCTTGCCGCAAAATTGTTTATAACAAAGAAAATCGTTGTTAAAGTTTGTGGTAAATGTAGCTTTGAGGGGGACCATTTCGGATCACCTTGACCTTGATATATGTTGTCAAGGACAACATACTGAACAACTTGTGTCATTACATCTACCCGGTGCTCGGTCTTAGTTTTCGAGATATTTGCAAAAAACTATTGCTAATACATACTGTATTTTCGTATGCGTGGTCGGACCGGCCGCGGCCTGACGCCTGTCCGCCTGACGGCCGGTCCTCTCCACCCCCCGCCACCTAATCCTAACTATGTAATTCTGATCGCATAATCTTTGCATTGTACAGTACCACGATTTTTCAGCCCCTTCGGATGGCCGGACAGAAAAATGTGTCGTACCAAAGTTCTTCAGTATTTAAAAGCTCATACGATACCAAAAAATTTTTGTTTTTGTATAATTTTTTTTGGAGTTATGAAGGTCACCTTCATTTTTTTAAAAATGGAATGTCCTATTTTTTAATACATCTAAATAATGATGTGTGCACGTATGTGTTTATAAACAAGCTAATGAGGCATCATTCGGAAGAGAACGCTGCACGTGTGCCCGACTATAGTAACTCTCTCCTGGAACAGTATCACGGTTACAGTAACATGACACACGTATTGAGATACACACGATGCCAGACACGAGCCCGTGTACAGATCGAAATTTAAACAAAGAGAATCGAAAGAATACACGGTGCTTGTATTTACACGCGCGATGGTATCATTTACGCGCGACGCCACGGGAATATATGACTTTGGCTGGGAAGAGAAAACACAAGTTGATTGTTTCCATTCAGGTACTTTAATGAACACGTACAGTCGAGCGCAATGTTTGTGGAACGTATTATTATTCTCCTTCTGTGTTTATTACTTATAAATTATTATTATTATTATTTTCATAAAATTACACACGATTATATCTGATAATATCATACCTGTATTCCAACAGCTTTTGTGCATGTCCCTTCTTACAATTAGTTAATTTACGTTATTTCTTGTTTCCTCTATTGTGAACATTTATGTAAAAGGACTTCGGTCTGTTTATAATAAATACAATAATAATTAATAACTACATATAATGATTCACTTCGTTAAAGCAAGAAAACGGTGAGAATCGCTGAACTTTATACACGCATAATTGTTGAACTACTGAATTCCTAGGATTGAAACTTGGATTTCTACTATGTACTATGTGTATCTATCTATTACTCTGACTTGGAAAATCTACGGGATTATAAAAAAAAAAGCCAAAAATTTGTGGTCGTCTAAACCGAAGAGCAGCCGATGAAAGAATAAACAATTGAAACAATGAAAGTTCATAAGAGGAACTTGTTTTCCAACAAAGACAAAAAACAATTGAAAAACAGAACTTGTTATCTCCGTATATGCATGCACCTATTCCTTTTTTTGTTGAAAAGTTAAAATCGATTGCAGCGCCACGACGTGTACTCGTGCCTCGTGTAGAGAGACGTGTCTCGTTGCGGACGGTCAGCATTTTGAGTAACTAAAAAAATCAGGTGATATTACCCTTTTCGTTTTATTACATTTGTATTCTTCAAACTGAAACGGATTTTTGCGCCTTCAAGATCACTTCAAGGTCGTGGTGTGTAGGTCGTTGAACTCATCTTGACGCCGACTACAACATTGCATTACGAAAAATACAGTGACTTTGAAAAAACTGTTAAAATTACCTTCAAAGGATTATTGTTTATTACCATCTGATGCGCGTCTTAAAACCATGTGTATGTACATCCTATTTAGTTATCTTCTCTTACTGTTAATATGTAGTAGCGGGAATTGTGTTCAAGATAAAATAAACACCCTGTACATCAATCTTTAGTCAAAATATCAAACGGCCTGAATGATAACTCGAGCAAAAACGGCTTGGCACGGAACGTGTTAAACTACTTTGATTACGTAGAATGTTTCAGGGGGTGATTGTTCGGCAGTGAACGTGTCCATTGCACGCCTCGAAGTAAGTACTTTGCCGAGATTGCTGAGCACGTACAACCTCGATGAAAATTCTACTGTCCATGTACATACGCTTTTCCCATTAATTAGCAAAGTCGCATAGGACGGAAAGGACGGACGGTTCCGTTTCGCCGTGCCCAAGGGTTAACGATTGACGTGTCTGGAAGACGGTCGCGCCCTTAGGCGTGGAGGCCACTGCAGGCGCGATTCCGCGGGATTGCGGGATCGATTCCTTAATTTCTTAACTGCCAAACGAGGGAGAACGAGGTTGGTCGAAACGTCGCGATCGAATGCTCTGCATGCTGTCGAGGAGATCGATAACTGTAATATTCGGCAGCGATACGTATACTATGTAGTAGGTATTTACCTGTCTACCTATCTACCTATCCACCGTCTGCCGCGCCGCACCGCGCGTCGCGTCGCGAGTAAGTAAATCCGAGCGCTGCTCTGGAGTCTCTGGACTCTGGACCAGCGTTACCATATTTTTCTCTCGCCAGGCCCCTTACGTTTCCGCCTCTCGCCCAGCTTCGCAATGTAGCTCACCTCTTTGCACACTTACCACTAACGCTGGCGTACGGTCGCGTCAGAGTAATTGGGAGGAGTGGGGGAAGCACAGGCGGGCTACGCTGCGAAGCTGGGCGAGAGGCGGAAGAGTAAGGGGCCCGGCGAGAAAAAAATATGGTAACGCTGTTCTGGACGACGGAGGCTCGCGAGATTTCTAATTACAGCTGTGCGGCTTGGCGTCGGGTTGCGTTGCGTTTACAACAAGGAAGATCCGTTCGTAAATGAAAAATAGGAAACTCGACAACGTCGTCGCTTCAACTGAAGAGCGTTCGCGGGTAAAAAGTGTTTTCAGCGGGGTCAAGATGGATGTATCGCGTATCGTTATCGGAAAGAGATCTTTAAGTCAAGTGAACGTAAACCCTGTTTATAAGTAACAAGTGTATCTTTTATTAGCGACAAAAATTCTTACAACCTTTTTATCACACCATTATTCTCCTCCATTCCATTCTCTCTCTCTCTCTCTCTCTCTCTCTCTCTGACTGTCCGCTTGCTAGCCGGGCTCGCGCGAGTTATTCGTTTTACAATGGCGTAGAAAATAATTACGCTTGAGCTTCTGCTTACGTTTCCGAGTACATTTGGCGGCACGGGATTTGCGGTGTGCACCTTCGCTCGCGCAATTAACCGTCGCGTTTGGTCTTTTCATGTTTTCTGCTCTTTGTTCGCTTTATTCGAACCTATTCGACTTTAGACAACAAAGTACAGGGTGCGGCAGATATAATTCCCACATTTCAAAGGAGGATTGAAAAAAAGTTCTTATTTCCCAAACATGCCGTGCCGGACCGGCCGGTCCCAAACTAACTAGGCCCTTAGCCACCCATGTAAATATCTTCGAGCTTGCTACCCGGCCCCCTAGCCTAAACATTTTACCCTTCTGGCCCTTTCCAAAAGAAGTTTGCCGACCCGTGGTGTAGACGAATAAATGAAATTTTTTCCGGAAAATGAAAATTCTCGTTATTTTTTGAACACGCCTCGTGTAAGCGTAGCTTGTGCGCGGAGGATTCTGGAAAATTGGAGAGAACGGTGGCGGGTAACGTGCAACGGGCGCTAACGAGAGGCATTCCGGTTGCAGGGCGCTTAACTGAAAGAAGAAGACCTCCGTGGTGAATGTTTAACGAGAGCGGACGCCCACACGCGTAATAACACGATTTGCGATCCTCTTAACGCGGCTTATCAACAATGATGGTAATAGGATTGGATTGAGAGGTCGCTGGGTGGTCCCAGGCGAGTAACTCGACCCCAACCCGAGTCGAGTCGAGTCGAGTCGAGTCGAGTCGCGTCGTTTCGCGTCGTTTCGCGTCGATTCGAGACGCTTATCAAATCGATTAATTAATTGAGAATGGCAATCTGCGCTCCCCCCGGCTGCCGTATGGCCACATACTGTGCCGCTACAATTCGTGCTGTTAATGTAAGCGCGACGCGGATTACGTCGGGACTGGATTTAACGCGATTATACTTCCTCGCGCGCGTTTAGGCACGGATCATCGGGAACAATCGCTTCGACTACAAATAATTACTAAAAATGTTCAGTAGCGATTGTGGGCAGTAGGAGTTAAATAAAAATTAATTTTATCCCCTAATAGATTTTTACACTTTACAACATAACACTATTTTTAGACTTTTCTAATTTTTCACTGTTTTACATTGCACCTAGCCAATTTCTTCATAAATACATAAAAATCCACAGTGTAATAATTACTTTGTTATTCATAATTTTTAGCAGAATTATTGTATTAATTGTGTGCCTGTATATTCTCCAATGGACATATTGTACTGACAACAACAAAACAAAAGTTTACTCTCCGCAGGCAACCCGAGTCGTTTACATCCAAAGCGACATTTCACTCTTGAATTTCTTTCAGTCCAATATTGTGTTTCGTGTTTCATCGCTCGACGGCAGAAACAAAGCGGATCCGAATGAAAGCGAAAGTACAAAGAGTTCAGCAGCGGCTCGTCCGTTTCGCACGGCTGAACGTTATAATCGATCTGGTTAGCACGTTTTCAGGGCTGCCGCGCCGCGCCGGCTGCCATTCCAGCGACACCGATCGAAAAGACAAAGCGCAACGGTCTATCGCGAGTCGCGACGCGCGGTGCGCGATGGGACACGGGACGCGGGACGCGGGAAACGTGCTAAACATTTGAATCCTAGGACGCGTTCGCTCGACTTTCCGTCGGCAAGCTACGCGACGCGACGCGTGACGATTCGACTTTTCCAGCAGACGACGCGACGCTCGAGTGTTCCACACTCCACATACCGCTAGTGTACACTGTACACTCACACACCGCTGGACCACGTATACGTACGCGAGGATGCAAGGGTCCGGGGACGGGGATTTTTAGTAGTTAAAACCGCTAGATGAAAGATCAATCTATCACACTGTTTGCCTCAAAAGTCGTTCTTTTACGTTTCCGAGCAGTGGTTTTGCAATATTCAGCTGCGTGATGCCCGTCAGAGAGGCTAGCGCCGCACAGTGGGACGACTTACGTAAAATCCCCGACATGGACGAAAGATTCAAACTTCTTTTTCCCAGTAAGAGAGCTCATAGGATCGTTTTCTAGGCTTTTTGGAACAAGTAAAATGTGGGGACAGTCCAGGACAGTCAGTGATAACGCCATGTTTCCGGGATATGTATCTAAAATCGACAGCTCGAGACTTGAATTTTCATGAAACCGTATCTTTCTATTTAATTGTTCCCAATAGTTTCTATCTTTAGGTAATGTTGTTGTGTAATTTTTTCCTACTTATGAGGTGTATTTGAGCTGAGAAAAATATAAATGAAATAAAAAATGGCTGTATTAATGTTTAACACTTGACGTTTAGTAACGTTGTGGGCATTTTGCGTACATTTTGTCGCGTTACAAAAAAGTTCCGATTTGTTCCGAAAATCGGACTCTGCAGGTGTTTACCGTTGGTATATAGTGAGAGAAATACGCAAAAATCATATCCCAGTTCGTCCCATTTTTCCCGGAAATCAAGTTTGAACATGTGGTTTCTAGGGTCAAAGTCGAGAAAAACGCAGTGTTTGTTGACTATGTACTCTTAATTCTGCTCTTATCTTTCAGTATTAGTTCTTAGCTTTCCGTATCCGTGTACAGAGAACAGTTTTTGAAACTGTTGGAATTGTGGATTTTTATTGCATGCATAAGAACGAATAAAGATTGTAAATTATAAAAAAAAGGGTATTTATTCCATATTTCTAAGACTTGTTACAAGATTTACATACAATTGTAGTGTTCTGTGTAGAATGCTTAACAACAAAGATAACGAAATAATATAAATATGGAAGACAACGAAACAATATACAGGGTGGGGCACTATAAACAGGTCACCTGAATAAGTCGCGTGCTTTTGAAGATTTTACTTATTTCATTTCTGAAGTTTTTCAGTTGCTAAGTATAGATTTTATTTTACTTTTCTTTTTATATTATATTATATGTTCTTATTTGTGCTTTTGTTTAGTATTTTAAATTGGTTTATAAAATTAAAAAAATCATACCTACAAAAAATTAAACAAAATTAAAAAATCAAACAAAAAATATATTGTACTAATTCTTAAGTACATATTTAAGTAACCATTAAATGTTTTATGTAAAAATAAAAAATCCAAAATCATTGTTCTATGAATGTGCTGTAGCTTCTTTCGCATCATTCCTATCGCCAAACGGACTTCACCATTCGATTCAGCACGAAAAAATACACAGAGTATGATCCACATTTAATTTTTTATGAAGGAATAACTGGGTGAAAAAGCCATGTCCAGGGAATCGCCCGTTTCGTCCCACTGTGCGCCGGCGCGACTGCAGCTGAATATTGCAAAACCATTGCTCGGAAACGTAAAAGAACGACTTTTGAGGCAAACAGCGTGATAGATTGATCTTTCATCTAGCGGTATTAACTACTAAAAACCCCCGTCTTTGCATTATCGAGAAATAAGAATTCGAATCCCGGACCCTTGCATCCTCGCGTACGTATACGTGGTCTAGCGGTGTGTCAGTGTGGAACAATCGAGCGTCGTCTGCTGGAAAAGACCCCTTTAACCTGTTAACCGGAGACTGGTTCGTTTGCTAGTCCTGCTCGACTTTCTCGTTCGATTCGAATTTTGTACATATATAATATAATAAATAATAAAATTATATACAAGGTGTCCCACGGAACACTTTTCACGATTTTTCAAGTACTTGCGATAATCTGACAAAACAAGATTTTAAACAAAAGTCGATCAGTTTTCGATTGGCTATACATTGCAATAAAAAAAGGTCGAAATTTTTCTTTTTTTTTCAGTATTGTCAAGGCCTCCTTCATTTTTTAAAAATGGAACCACCCTTTTTTAAACACCTGCAATGATAGCCCCTTTCATTGCGAATGCAGTGACTAATTTTATTCAAAGTCATTCAAGGTCCTGCGCAGAGAAAACGTTTAAGATTTAAAATACAAAAACAGAATACGTTTATCACGAGTGAGACTTGTAGTCAACATATTAAGGTAGGTGTTTAAAAAGGGGTGGTTTCATATAAAAAAATTAATTAAGGTGACCTTGAATTTTGTATATACAACGTAACAAATAATACAATTACATATATACATACATACGCTCGTCTTTCATGTTCGATTCGAATTTTGGCTAACCCCTCGCCGCCTACACAGAGTCAGACTTCTATCTGGCAGATACGAACGCTATTCCCTTCTTTTAGGTCAAAGTCAAGTTCGATGCTTGTCTAATCGATACTGAAGCGTTAAAGTCGACGCGGGTATAGGAAATGATGAAAAACAAAAAAAGTTCCAACAATCGAGAACACTGTGCGGCAAGGGGTTAAACGAAAGAGAAATAAAAACAATATATAAAGCAGAGAGCAATGGCTCCCGGCTACTGCAGCCACTCCGTTAACAGGTTAAACCCCGCGTGAACCGTTCGCCATCTTCGATTCCGGTTCGGACTCCAATTGTTCGGTCGAACGAAACCCTACGCTCGTTCAAATGACTAGTAGACTAACGAGTTTGCGACGCTAAGTATACATCGGGGCGTTAAAAGAAACAAAGAAAAGAAAACGGAACGAGCGCGTCTCGTCGGTGTCGAACGAACAAGAGTCCTTCGCTGGAAACGAGGAACAGGTTTAAGTAAAAGCAACGATAAGTCTTTGACGGCGACGCCTATGTACACTCATATAATATCGCGGTACTCGTATTATTAGCAACGTCGTCTAATAATATCAATACCAATATCATATATTAATCAACGGTTTAATCTATTAGACTGTATTTACATAGAAACGAGAAGAGGAGGAAAAAAGACAAACGAAAAACGATATCACTGATCGGATATGTGTCCGGCGTGGTGTGTATACTTAGTCTGTCCAACGGGACGAGGCGGTCGACGTGGACGCAGCCATTCGAGGGCGACATACTTGGAGTTACCCATACAGATACAATTAGGTGCACAAATAAGTTCGGTGCCTTTCGGGCATAATTTTTATCTTTATTTATAAAAAAAAGGAATACGAGTTCCCAAGGAGTACTCCCAAGCTCCTTCAAACAAACTGAAATTGCTTGTTGAGTTACACCAAGTTCCTCAGCAAGTTTCTGTTGCGTTTGACAATGATTTCCATTAAACAATTGCTCTAATTGTTGCACTTTTTCGGTATACCACTGTATCCTTTCGTGGCAATAAATCTCGAGCGGGTCAACGGCTCCACAGCAGGGAGCAGTTGTCAATACAAATAATAATTGAAATTGTATTTGTAAATGACAATTAACTGTATTATTTTAAATAATTAATTTATACTTGCTCAAATAATAAATAACTTGTTATTTCAATTTGTATTTAAATAATTATTTATTTAAATGAATTTATTTATTGCCCAACACTGGATATGTACCAATTGAAATGCAATCACAATTGAATATATGTAAAGACACCGAACTTATTTGTACACCGAATAGAGTTAGCAAAGGACGCACGCTGGTGTATCACTGTCTCGTCTCGTTGGACAGACTATACATACATACATATGTATCTATCTATTTAGAACGGTCGAGAATGGTCGCCTGGATCTAACGTATTAAGGCGCGTTTACCGGGAGCGCTCGGCGCCTAGGCGCGCGCGCCTTTTCTCGTAAATTTTCGTGCGGGTCGACAGGCCCGCTGTTCCCCGCTGTGCGTGGCAGAAAAAAAGGTCTCGTCTCTTCACGGTTCGTTTAGGTAAACATCAGCTTCCCTCTAAGGCGGTAGGATACCTTCATATTGTAAGTAGCCGTGAAGAGACGAAACCTTTTTTTTCTGCCACGCATAGCGGGAAACAGCGGGCCTGTCGACCCGCACGAAAATTTACGAGAAAAGGCGCGCGCGCCTAGGCGCCGAGCGCTCCCGGTAAACGCGCCTTTATGTATTGCAGAGGCGTTATCGCCTCGGCGCCATGTCGCACTTCGCACCAGTCGCAACGCACGGATTAAAGCTATAAAGAATGTATGCGTGGATGCTATGCAACGCTGAGACGCATCGCATCGCGTCCCGATCACGTACACCTGCGGAAATCCCATCTAAAGCAGATCACAGCTGCTTCCGGTTGCCTAGCTCTCGACTACACTCCTTCGCGCTTAAACGATCGCCGCTCGGTTATAAACAATCTACGGAACCCGCGATCCTTTCTGCATCAGGAGAAACTATACAGCATTCCCTCGGATGATGTGACTTTCGTCTATGCGGATGATGTTACTTTTTTGTCCCCGTTACTGTGTTGAGAATTTAGATAACAAGAAGTCTGCGGGGCAAGACTTGTGTCCCCACTCTACTCTCCCCTTCTACGACGCTATTCCCTACTTCCGCCGTGGCCCGGTCACGTGACGCGTTTCGTGCGTGTGCTCGGTACTGGCGGAGAGAGGGTAACTTTTCCCCTCGATTTGTGCTCCCTCCCCTCATCTGCCGACACTGCTGCCAGAGACCTTCTCGTTATCTCACCACAATACTAGGGGGTTCTCCCTTAGTCGGTCGATCGCGCTACAAAGAAACGCGATCCGAGCTCGGATATCGGTGAGGCAATACTAATGAAATGATGAAACTTTCTTAAGTTTAGTTATTTCGTTACGAAACCTTTACCAAAGGATTCGTGAAATTTTTCTGATTAAAACGAGACCAAACACGATAGAATTGCGATTATATTTACTTGTTTAATAAGCGATGAAAGTTTCGAACGCAAAGGAGGACAGCATGTGGAAAGAAAGAGACGCGCAGAGTCGTAGCGGCCGGCATCGATCAAAAGTTCAACGGTTAAAATTCGCTTCCAGGCCTCGCATATAGAGCTGTTTAAATTTAAAGACCCGAATTCGCTTCCAGGCCTCGCAGTATGCGAGCTGTTTGAAGAATCGATCACTGAACAACACGTTGTCAGTTTCATTCATAATTTCTTCATTTCTAGTTCCACTTGTACGAAAATTTCATGAATAAATTTGTGAGATTTCCCTGGTTAAAAAAGACCATACTCGACAGAGTTTCAATCATATTTACCGATATCACAGCGGGTTATCATCACACTTTAAATCAGTAAATATGGTCGGAATTATGCCGTATTTGGACACATTTTAATTGAAAAAATCTCACAAATACGTTGGTAAAAGTTCTGTAGAAAAAGGACGAAAAATAAAAAACTTTCCTACTTGCATTGACATCGTAATCGATACGCAGCCTTCTGAACTGTACCGGCTGCCTCGACGCTCAGCCCCTCTTTGTCGTTTAGACCCTCTTTCGGCACGCGTCAAAGAAAGTAGTACCTCTATGCTTTCCGAGACTCTTGTCACATCCGAAGGAATACTGTACTCTGCTCGTCGAAGAAGATCTCGGATAACCGCGCGCAGAGATCTTTGGGGATCTCTTCCGAGATCTTTGGGGTCTCTTTCGAGATCTTCGAGGATCTCTTTTCTTTCGAGAAACGGACAACGAGTGTCCACGTAGGTCGGTCCATCGTAGCCGTCGTTCGAGAACGAGACGATCGAGAGAAAAAGGCGTGTGATTATCCAGAAAAATGTCACCCCCTCGATAGTCCCGCTCGGTAGGACGACGCGGCGCGGCGGGGCTAGCTGTTGTTACAAAGGCTATATAGATCCGCTACTTTTTTTGTGTTCGTCTCCGTTGTTTCGTCGATAGTAAGCGTCGCGGCGCCCGCGGGAAGCGAGGCTATTTCGCCGGACGACTTCGATCGCATCGAACATTCTGGTCACCCGTTTGTCTTTGGATTGCGATCGTCGGCGAAACAACTTCGAGCGCGCGAGCGCAGCTGACCAGTTGGTGTAAAAGGATAAATCAAACGGGGAATAGCGAGACGTCGCGCGTCGCACGGCCAGGCTGTATACTTTGTCAAGTTAGACTTGCGTCGAACATCTTCCGAGACGCTGTCCAATCAAATCGAGTCTTACAATTATTTGTTCCTCGCGACAACTCTTGCAATCGACGGAGCTCGACGAACCCCTTGCCCTGCGATATATTTTACGGTTCGAGTGACTAGAACTCTTACATCTATGGTATGCCCATACAGTGGCGCACCCGGGATGTAATCTTGGAGGGGGGGGGGGGCGAGTTGAACCCAGCCCTAGGTTTTGCGTGATGACCTTTTTTGTTTTTGGCCAAAATATCTGTCAACGGTACCCCAGGGCTATTCCGCGATTTTTAAATTTTGGAAGCTGAATATTTTTTTCTTTTTCAAAGTTCGACTTTGATACCGTGGGTCGAAACAGACCCGGGCATCGCCATCGGAGGGTCCAGCGACATCAGATACCATTAGACTGTGGATGTTTTGTAAGAACGATTCTTGTAGAAACGGGGAATGAAATAATGCGCCTAAGGAGGTTGTCGATCACCAAGTTGGGGGAACGTCAACTTCGTTAATTAGGTGTATTAAGTGTAATAAGTGTGACCTACGCGGGTAGGATTACGCCCGGGCTACGGCTAAATATTAATTGGCTAGATTAGGCGCGAGATTGCGACTGAATTAGGCATACGCGTGCGGTTGGCCACCCTTACGAACCATCCCACCCCTCGCCCCTCACCGCCCACCCTCTCGGCGCTCGCCAGCTGCTCGTCGTCTATCCACGGCGCGCAACTTCTCTCTCTCGCAGAGCTGGTGAAAATAGTATTTTAAATAGGAAATGATAAATAATCCTATTTACTTTAAAGTATATGTGTACATGTACAACGTGTATGTGTATGTACAACTTTGAAAATAAAATATTTTATTTGATGCAATAATTTTTGAAAATAAAATAATTTATTTAAAGAATATTGAAAATATTTGTATTTTGTCTTTATTTTTAATTTTAATTCCAAATATTATTGCTGAAAATCATGGTTCAAATTCAGTACATTTATGAGTGCAAATCGTTTTTTAACGATAAGATTGACTGTATGTTTATTCACGTGTAAACTTCCGTGAATTCGCATTTTCGAAGCCGGTCGTTCAACGTCGAAACGCATCCCCATGAAATCCCGAAACGATAGATGAATCAGCCGCGTGGGGTGCCGTGAATCATTGAGTTTATGCTCGCCACGCTTCCCCGGATCCAAACAAACAAAAGAACACACGCGCGCGATGACGGCGGAGGGGGGGGCGAAATTTCGCAGCTGGGAACGCTGTTATTTTACCATTACTGTTATAACTAGCCACTGGGAATGTTTACGCGTTTATGGAGTTCGCAAGTTTGCAAAATAGTAGAAAGCGCGATTACGTTACGCAATCGCTCGATGACACAACGAGCGATCCTCGTATGCTCCCATATTTCTTATAGTTAGACAGCGGCCTTTTATGCCAGATAAAAATTGTTTCGTTTAATTGCAAGTTGTACGATCTATGTACATAGACAGTTAATTCTTTTTTTAATCATTTCAAAGAGTGAAAATACTGTAACAGCGTTTTTAAACTTAAATGTCTTGGCTGTCTCGCATTTGATCTACCCATTTCGGCGAAAATCAGATTCGAACGAAGATTCGGCGAAAATCGTGTTTGAAAAACATGAACTCTCTCGGTCCTCTATCTGTTGGCTCTTGGCCCTCCGCTCTCGGCTCTTGACTCTCGAACCTCGGCTCTCTAGTTCCCCCGGACAAAATGCAAGGCGCTTCAATTCAAGGATCAACGGTTCTAAACGAGCGACGCGTGTTGCTCGGAATGAGTCATCCGACGTAAACGAATCGCAATATGTAGTAAACTTATCGACGTAGTTGTGTCGGTACCACCACCCGTCACTGTCACCGTCCCCGTCACCGTCCCCGTCACTGCCACAACCACCACCGCGCGACACGCGTTGCCGTTGTCAATGTCCAAACACGTGATCGGCAAGATCGCGCGGCGAATCACGGACAACGGCCCCTAATCTGCCGGCAAACAGCTCTCGCGTGAACTAGATCGTGTGTTTAGTCCACTGCGGACGCAGCGACAGTAATTTTTGCATATTGTAGGAAAATAGTATATTAGCTAAGTCTATCGTTAAGTGAAAGGATGACTGGTGTGGCCGATAAATAAGAACGACTATCGACGGTGAAGCCGTCCGCCAAGAGTGCGATTTATTAACGATCTCTGACTACTTGACACTCCGAGCGTCACTGGAGGAGTAATCGCTCAGGTAATCTCTAGTCCTAAGGACACCTTGTCGCCAGCGTGTTCGCTACCTGCACCCCCAAATGTGATCTGGGTTTTTAGCTGAAGGGTACGCGTCGCGCTGTCGAGCCGCACGCTGCCCGCTCTCGACGTTCGCTATTTCGATATCCCTTACAATATCCACTTTATCAAATAGGAATCTAGATCCATAGTTATCGGATAAGAATCTGGTCCGATATTGCAATCCCTAATCACCACCGTTAACCCTCGCAAGGTAAGGTCTAATAACACCTAATAAGGACTAATAACACATAAATAGTAAGGTGGGGTCTCCTAGACCCCGACAATTCAATTTTCAATTTTATTCATATAAAAATTCTTTTAAAAAATCTGAAGCTGGGCTCTCCGAGACCCCACATCACCTTGCGAAGGTTAAACAAAGCGTCGGATATTGAAATGGACACGAGACGTTGAACAAATGGAAACCGTTTCTAGAATAATTGAAACGATAAAAATGTAAACAAGCGGTGGTCCCCGCCATTGGCGTCGATTCTATTTAAAAGATCTTTTGAAAGCCGTGACCTTGGCGCCTGACCCCCGAACTCCGAGCCAACGAGTCTCCGGTTATCGTAATCGTGGCTCGTAAAAAAGAAAGAATTCAGGTCACCGATTAGCTTGGTCCAGAGCATGGAGACTGCAGAGAGGACAGGAGGAGAGAGAGGAGAGGCGGAATTCTGGACCGCGCGACAACTCGGCGGTGTGTCAAACCGGCGAAATTTGAAAAAGAAGTTTGGCGTCGCGTCAAGTAAGGTTACAAGGTTAAGCGCGCTCGTTGCGCCGTATTTATAGCGGAGGCAATTCAGATCAAAGTGGTCTCAATCTTGACAGACACACACTCGTTGCACATGCACACACACACACACCCCCTCTCTCTCTCTTTCTTTCTCTCTCTTTGTATCTAACCCTCTCGGAACAGCAGTTCAATCTGCGGCTGGACACCTCGCCGATTGGCGAAACGAATTCCAACGATGCTGTTATAATATCATACTCGAGTACATCTTACTCGAGTTACGCCATTGATAAAAGTGTCGAACTCCACGTAAATGCATATTAGCGAAACGTCGCACAGCAGTTCAGGAATCCGCTTTTTGGCCATTTCGCACCACTGTGCGCCGGGCCGACTGTGCCAACTCGCGTCTAAGACGCGCTCTGATTGGTCCGTGTTTTTCGTTGATAACAAAGGTAAATATTGCTTCAAACGACGCCAGGAACCTCCCATTTCCGGCTGTTGAAGGAATTTTGGGACACCCTGTATACAACCCTGTATATTAGCCGACGTATATTTCGGTCCACAGTTTGAAAATTGTAAAAAGTTATTTTCCAGAAAGAAAAACTCGTTTGCTGCTATTATCGTTCCCACGGAAGAATGGCGACTACAGCGCCGTCGGCAGAAGATTCGACGAAACGAACTCGTACAGGGGCAATTCGACGCGAAGCACAATTTGAACTTCGATACTCGTCGTACAGCGTGTATTTTTCGCGGAAATTGGATAGCTCGATAATAAGGTGGTGCTCATGCGAGATTGAATTGGCTAATTGATGGTTGAACGAGGCACTGCAAGAACAGATCTTCCGCTATTAATGCTATCCGAGACGGAGTTAACGTGATATCGGATTGAAGCTTGTCGGCAGAACGATCCCGTGCATAATTAAAAAGCGGAATGATCTCACGCGCGCCGTTTCAACCAATGAAACCGTTGAGTCACGACGTACAACCAATGGTTATTACATGTGTATGTACGTGCACAGTTGCATCTTGTTCTCTTGTTATTCTCTCTCTTCGCGTAATTAACTTGCCGATAGCGAAGCTCGATATCCGACTTAATTTTTCTAGTTATGTACACCACTGCGCAAACGAAAAAAGCATCCGGCCATATTTAATGGAAAAGCATAAAATATTAAATAAGAACACAGTCAGTTTTGAAAAAGGACTCCGCTGTTTAATTGAGAATATGTGTTATTGCGGATTATATTATCTAACACTTTAAATGCAGTAAATCTATCATGATGAAGATATTGTTTGTCATTATATGGATCATTTATTTTGAAAGTGGTGCTAGTCCATTTTTTTGTTGTTTCGAGGAAATTAAAGGTTAGAATATTAGTCAATTGAAAAATATAAATTAATTATGTCAAGTTTGGAAATGTTTCTACTAATATATCAATATGTAATTTGATTAAAATTTTAATCGATTAATGCCCAACTCTGGTCCTCCTGTACTGCGAAGGTTCCTTACTGACCCTCCTTGACGAAAATTTGCAACCAAACGATATACATATTGTTGGCGCTGTGGGTGCCGTCGCGTCGGCACATTGAAATATCGACGATATGCACGCTGCGTCAAAGCAATTGACCGTTTTATTTTGAAAACGTTGGTTTTCAAAATAAAATTCGATGATTTTCGTTCTTTGTTCTGTTGTGTATCTTTCCATATTAAATCCCAGAAGTCTTGTTTACAACATTCCGAAACAAAAAATTGAAAGGATGATGAAATAAAAAATTTGGAAAGAATTCAAACCATAAAGATCATTTTGCGCCATCCAATTAATTTCCTTTAAACTGAAAGAAATTTTTTAGGAAGAGAAGAACTTTTTTAGGAAATTCCGAACTACAAAAAAGTTCTAATCACTGAAACCGTAAAATAAATCGTAGGACAAGAGGCTAACAATACATATTTAGTAAAAATTGTGAGCAATATTACGAACTATAACACATTGCATTACTAATGTTTTATCACAAAAACATTTTTCGATCTGATACTTCTAGAATTGGATTTTTTAGCACCATTCCGAAGAAGCGACTTCCGCTGCTCGTTTTCCGCAGAAAGCCATTGTCGTTTCCACAAGGTACTCGTTGTAGAGAAGACAGTGTTGCGTAAGTACATCCGCGAGGATCGTGGCGATAAGCGACGCACGGAGTACCCGAGTAATAAAAGAAACGATTGACAGAAAAATGATATCGAGAAAGCGAGGCGTGAGCGATAAGAGACCAGAGACACTTTTTAGCCTTGTTATCGTCGCTCGCTTACCAGAGAAAACATCGTGAATCACGGTAGACGAGTGCATTGGAATCGGAACGATTAACGCACCGACAGAGATACTGGAGTATCGCGAACAACCTGAATCACCGTTTAGAGCAGGCATGTCAAACACAGTGATGCTATGTGGTCCAAGGTTTCTCGCGCATGCGCGGACAGAACAGTAACGTCTCTACGATGACGATACGGAAATCTGACCACTCAGATTGCCTTCCCGCTACAATTCTTTCGTGCTCCGCACAGTACCGTTGAGTTCTGACAAGGTCCCCCGGGAGGGGGGGGGGGGGGGCAGAGGCAAGAGGGGTCTATCGTTCTGCACTAATCGGGCGCACATTCTTGTCAGGGACCTTCTTGTCAGAACTCAACCGTACATGTCAAGAGCAGTGTGGCCAGATTGAGGTTGAATCGAACCTCATTCCCTCTCCACCTTATCTCCTTCCACTATCCCATTCCACCACCATGAGCACACTCCAACGTCCCCCACTAAGACCGTAGACTGGTCGCGCAGTGCGCAACGTGTCACATATTACTCTGATCATCAGAGAGGGGGTACTTGTATTCCCCTCGATTCCTTCTTTCGATTACCCCTGTCTGGACACACTGGTCAAGTGCATCGTCAAGAGCTGTCCATGAGAACAGGCCAATATCTATGAGCTCATCGAGTATCCGGGGTTTCAGGCTCTCCCAGACATCATAAGGATGACTCACCAGGAGATGTGACGCTGCATACGCGCGTCGAGTGCTTCAATCCACATTCGTGTAATATGTATTTAGTTGCCTTAGCCTACGCGCGAATGCTCAAAATTCTTGACTCGCACCGTTAGCCAACAAGAAGAACCGTTTATGCGGAGAATGTATCTTGGAGAGTTTACACCTCCAGCCGTGATTGCACATTGCCTAAAGGAATTCGAGAACACCCGTCATTAGAACGGGCTAGAAGTGCGCTTTAGAGAAAAGACACTGTCTCGTTTCTACCGATGACGGGTCTTTAGGCTGGTCTGGCCCCATTGATGAGCAAACCCATTTCTTGTACACCGCCTACCCTTGCCTTCCCGTGTACATGCGAAGAATAGAGCAAGATCTGCTGAGAACTGCCAATCCCAATGCTGATCGGGATTTACCTGAGAATATATTACCCGAACCTGGAGACACAGAGGTATTCCTACGCGGAACCTCTTTGATTATGAGAGAACCGTGAAGCTTTCCTACTTACAAGTGGAATGGCTAGCTGAATGAGTATTCTCAGGGGAACCACGGTTGCCACCCCTTCGGTTTTCGCCCGGAGAAACCGGGTCTTCAAACAAATCTCCGGACTCTAAAAAATTAGGTAATGATACATCTTATGCTTTGTATTGTTTGCAGTGTTCCATTCGCAGCAACAACTATTGGAGAATTTCTATAATCTAAATCAGGCATGTCAAAAACGTTCAACCTATTGATGACAATATACATACAACTGGAATTAATCGAATTGCACATTTCGTATTGAAATAAAAATATCATGTGTAATTTGGCGTATTTTAGCTATGTTCGGTAGCACAAATATGTGCGAACGACTATTTTCAACGTTAAAAAATATATAAAAAATTCTTTTTAAAATCACGCTTATATTAAAAATGCACTAAAAAGGAGAAAATAATTTTTTTAGGCATTACATAGTGACTAGTGACTATAAATAAAAGCGTGGAGCGCCGACGAAGATTACGTCAATATAGTTTAGCGCTCCACGCTTTTATTTATAGTCACTAGTCACTAATGCCTAAAAAAATTATTTTCTCCTTTTTAGTGCATTTTAATATAAGCGTGGTTTAAAAAAATTTTTTTTTATATATTTTTTTATTTTCTAATTTTTAGTCTTCTTTATTTTGTACTGATCTAAGTCTTCCCATTTCTGCTAACGCTTCGTTATTACAAAGCTTCTTTCCAGTTAATTTCTATTACACTACAACGCCCCGCCGCCTACTGCCGGGCGTTCGTTCAGACCGTTTACCTCAACGTACGAAAATTCAAATGAACTAAATAGATCTAGAACGTTCGATCGAGGAACCGATAAAATATTGCAATGTCACCCAGTTCTGAGCTATGTTTAAAGTTTCAAGTCTCTCGCTCACCAGGAAGTGGTTTAAAATTCGTTTACAAGATTTTACATACAACAACGACGACACGGCAAGCTAATACAAGCGTGGTAATAATAAAAAGATTCGGATTTCGATTTGGCATCGTCGTTTTCATGAACGATGGCTTAGAAATAATCTATGCGTAAAGAGTTTCGAGAGGAGCGAAACTTTGATCGAATTATCCGGGTTCAGGACAAGCGTAATTTCCCTAGATTCCTGGCGAAGGCCTCGTCTCGGAGTATGGTCCGGCTTCCCGCCGATGCGAGCCATTCCATCGTTAGAGGAATCTGCATAATGACGCTCGACCGCCGGAAATCCGCGTGTTCCCTTTCGAACTGATTGTGAGACGCAACAGACGCAAAATTCGCGACACCGCACGCGGCACGGTGAACCGGGATCGCAAAAGGCAAAAATCGCTTGGCAAAATTCGTATTCCCGTTAGTTTTTCTTTTGCATAAAGATCTCTCGCAGTCTATTGAATAGATACCGATACACATATTTTAATAATGCAAACAATATTTTGAATAATGGTACAGCAATTTTTAGTGGCGCCTCAGAGTCACCATTCGAGGGCTAAGGGTTAATAACAATTGTTTGTTACTTTGTAATGAGAAACTCTCAGCTTACATCAGTGATCGGCAAACTCGTTAGTCGAAAGAGCCAAATATCAGCAGTACATACAACGATTTAGATTTCTTTGACGAGCCAAATTTCTCTACAAGAACCCTGCTTTTAGACGATTAACTTCATCAATCGATTGAAACACTCGTCGATATTTCGACGATTTTTTTTTTAATGGTACACATTAATCAATCATGATTAAAAATTTTAATCGATTAATGCCCAACTCTGCTGTCTCAAGCTTTAGTTTGCGATTGAAGGGGTTACACGTCCACGGGGGTAAAGCTTCGCCGACCAAACAGTAACGAATAGCATCTCGAAATCTTGACTAATAGCTAAACATTTCGAATTTGCACGCGATACTGTACCTATTGTTTCTGCTGATCAAAAAATGGCGTATAGCAGACGGTGTCGTGGAAAAAACGATCGATAAATCACCGGTCGCGAGCACAATCGGTTAGAATCGAAAAAGTCGTGCGACATGGCTGGCATTGATTCCGTCACGCTTCACATTTCGATTAACCAACTTTCAATTTACCGACCGGTCGATACTGACCCATACGGGACCTTGGGTCCCCAAAGCGTCAATACCGAATCCTCTGCTCTACAGTAATGGCTCAACGTACATACCTACGCGAAAACTTCGTCACCTTGAAATATCGTTTATACATACGTATATGTATGTATAATATATGCATTCCTTCAAACCTTGTCGCTAGCGTGGAAAAGATTATAGAGAATAGAGCGTAGAAAAATATTTCTTATACGGATTACGCAGTCATACTAGGTCAGAGTCGGGCTTTAATAGATTAAAATTTTAATCATAATTGATTGATTAATCTGTACGGTTAAATAAAGAAATCACCGAAAAATCGACGATTGGATCAATCGATTGATGAAGATAATCGTCAATCGTTGATTAAAGAAAGAAATCGCCGATTGATTCAATCGATTGATTTAATCGTCGATCGTTGATTAAAAAAAGGAATCATCGAAAAAAAAACAAAAGCACGTAAACAGAGTTTGTATTATATTAGAGTGTTGGGCAAATTTTATTTTAAATAATACATAATTAGAGAGCTATATTTAATGTAATTAGTAACCAAAATTATTTAAAATAAGTAGCAGTCGAGGAAGTAAAACTGTCTTTGGAAGTAAATTTCAAATAAAACACTTAAAATGGTAGGCAACAAAATTGAAAAATATTTCGGAGTGCAAGGGGTTAACTATTGATCACAAAAGAACAAAATTTTATTTCGTCTACAAAAGAAACGCATGACACATTCATATACATGTTCAACTGTCACAAATTTCTTTAATTTCGTTCAATTTAATATAAATCTGAATGAGCCATCTGGTTTTTTATTGGTTGATTTGAATTAAAATCTTCATCATTGACTCGTCGAAGTACGGCAAGGTTTTAAAATAATGCTGAAATAGTTTTGGCCAACTTTTCGGGGCAAATACTCCACTGTGCGACGCGTCTCGTTACGATTCTCATAACGAGATTCACATAATCAAAACAACGATGAGATTAAACGTCGAATCGATAGACTATAAAGCGATCCGTCTTAGTGCAGCTTACAATTAGTATTCGCCGTGGATCCTAGGCTGGATGGCAGCTTTTACGAACAAGAGAAATGCCCGTTGCATGAATTCAAATCGCGCGACGCGAGATCACTCGGAGAAACGGCGGAAAATCGTCTAACAATCGCAGAACATTCGTTCGAGAAGAAAGCCAGCCAACAAAAATATATTCGTATAAATACATATAGACGTGAGGTAGTGGTGTGCAAGGAAAAACCCGGTCGCAGGGAAAGCGGCGATCAGAAAACTAAATGGTTTCCTCGTTCGAACAACAATCGTTCGACGAGTCGATTCCGCGAACGAGCAAACCGATCGTCGCGCCGTGACACGTGACAAGGAATGTAGCGAAAAGAAGAAAGAAACGCGGAAGATTTGCTTGCGCAACGGGCGTTCCTCGCGGGACTAGACTCGGTCTTGTAACGGCGGAAACAGCCGCAAACAAACTTTCAATATAATAAAACTTCATTTGATTCAATCGGAATTGGTTATGTCATCTGAGATCATGTTAAGAAACATCTTTAGAAACATCTTGTTCGCCAAGCAACGGAGGAGGAGCTTATGTATCGGAGGTTATAATCGACCCTCGCAATCAGTTTACTACGTTGTTACATTACAACTGTGATCCGAAAATCTTAAACGGCCCCTAGACGTTCGATAATATTGAAGCTCCCGTCAATACGCTTCGGGGGTTCACGCTTTTTAGGGGTTCATTTTAACCGCGGTGTAATCAGGTTTAAATTGCATCAATGCGAGAACTATTTCTTGATGGGCTATTTGTTTTTTGCTGTGACTAAAATAATCTTTCGAGTTTAGTTTCCACAGCTCTGGGCAGTCACGGTATAATGTGATAAGCATGCTAGTAGAATCTCGTTCCGCGTCGGAATCGCCTATAATCTGTGCGCTAGCCATTTTGCCTGTACATACGTGATGCGATATGGTGCAAGATTTCTCGCGTATGCGCGGCGTTTTTTTTTTTTTTGGCTTTATATATATTTAGTAAAGTAAGAGAATGGGGTACCTTGAGCACCCCGCAGAATTTTAAAAAATTGGTATGATTTGATTCTGAAAAATGAATGTATAACATGTGTATTTCTGTATATTTTGTAACTCGTAGGGCATGTCCTGGAGTCTTTTTGTCCGGAACAGATTGTTTCGGTACATTCCTGCCAATATAATTGCCTCAGGGCTCTGCTACCTCATCATCGTAATATAGATACGTTAATTGTTTCGCTCGCGCATGCGCGAGAAATCTTGCACCATATCGCATCATTTTCTAGTGAGATTGACGAAATGTTGACAATAAACCTCCTAAACGTCAATGCGCGCATCAACATGGCTCCCGTCAATGCGCTTCGATCAAAATTTCTATCGATATGCTTCAATATATTGATCAATGCGTTTGAACCCCTTCTAAACGGTTAATATGCCATTTCAATGCGCCTCGTCAACATTATTGATGGGCGTATTGAGAATATTATTGAACGTCTAGGGGCCGCTTTACGAGCTCGATCACGATCGCAACGAACGCGTGTTCGGATAGCGTCGGGATCTGATGAATAGCAGTAGCGGAAATTTAATCAGCGTCGAAGATCGAATGTTCTCGATGAAATGTATGTATTGCTGGAAACGGTCGGTGGTGTGGTGAAACTCAGCCGAATGGCTGCCACCTTCGCTAGCGTCCGAGCATATTGTGTGTGTGTGTGTGTGTGTGTGTGTGTGTTCGCGGAACTACGATGTGCTTCCGATTTGGCGGTGGTGGACGGGGGAGGGCGGGGTGACGACACGAAACGGTCAGCCAAGTTGCATTGTGGCGGCATATCCACAAGGGTGGGTTGTAGGCTGCCGCCTTAGTCCATAACAAAGAGACGCCTCTAATGGCAATCGTAGATGCACTAGAGAGCGCGAAAGCATCACGCGAGGATAACATCGTCGTATGTAACAGGCTGTACTGGGACGGGCTGATGGAAGAAATGTCCCGCATAAACAACAACGGGGTACTCGTCCAGAACTGGAAGGAAAAGTGGCCTCTCACTTGTACTACACTCGAGACGGGGTCAGAGGACAACAATGTTACGTGAACGCCTCTACTCTGCACTCTGCACCAGATTCTTCTCGAGTGAAGACGAGCTGTCGCGAACCCACGCCTCCGAATACGGGACAGACGAGGTCGGACCCTCCAAGAAGATAACGTGATTCCATGAAGATTGCGTTTACGCGAAACAGTAGAAAAGAAGCACGGAAATTAGCCCCGAAGCGGATCAAAATTATGCGATCAAAGGGGAGGATATTTGGTTAACATTTTAGATACTCGAAGCCTGACCATTTTCTTTGATAACACTGTCCAACAAATTTCAACTTTTTTTATGTTTTCAATATACTGTTGGGTCCTTCTTATAGAGTTTTCTGCGCTGATTCCGAATCTGTCCTTAATTTTTCTCCTATACGCACAGTCTTTGAGAAACATGGCTTTGAAAAAAAAAACATATTATTCAACTTTAAACAAATACTGTGATGTTATTATAAAAGATATTGAATTGTTCTTTAGAGCAAAAGATTCTGTAGACTTTCCCGAATACCATAATATCGAATATTAATACATTATGATTGTTTAAACATGTTTAATAGGAGAAAAATTAAGGACAGATTCGGAATCAGCGCAAAAAACTCTATAAGAAGGGCCCACCAGTATATTGAAAACAAATTTGGTATTGGACAGTGTAATCGCCTCGAAAGAAATTATTATTGCCAAAGAAATTATAGGACCCTGCTAGAGAACCCTATTACTTACACGTGTATTAACGTATCCGCATCTTAACTCGCATTAATTTTTCAAACGTGAGTCACGCCCACGCCATCTGCACGAGGTTCTACCGCGATGCCACTTTCTCCCGATCTTATCGACACCGGATCAACGAGGAGAAGACAGTACGGTGCCCAACGTAAATATGTATATTACCGCTCCGCGACACCTTTCTTTTTCATACTGTGTGTACTTTGTGTAAATAAAATATTTACATCTCGTTACCACCTGATCGCCCGAACATAACCTAATCCGGTAGGTAAACAAGGAACGGCGCGTCGAAGTGTTATTAGGTTATCGGCAAACAAACGATTTAGGAAACGATCAGTACACTGATCGATTTGTTTTACAGGTCAGTTTCCCTTATCTGCTACGCGTGACGCGATATAAATACTAAGTCTGATTATACTTACACGAGTTTGCCTAGTAGAAAAATCGTCAAGATAACGGGTTACAGTACCACTCGAGTTATTGCAGCGATAAAGAAAATGAAATTTTCACAGACCGATGGGTCACTATGTCACCACGCGTCCGAACGGCTACGATACACTTTCGCAACTGTTTCCTCGAGGGAATAGTTCCATTAAAACGCATCAATTATTCCTTATTATGGCAAGGGACTCCTCGTTGCCAGGTACCCCACCCGTCCCTCGTCCCGCCACCGGAAAAGGATAGAAACCTTCCTACCAGATGTTTCGCAAGAAATTTACGTTTCGAATGTTTTCTCGCGTTACGTCACGGTCGAAGGGACACATTCGATCCGTCGCGTCGGTGATGAAGTTTCGTAATTTAAAAAACAAGCTACACATAATAGAATCTCCCGTATACGGACCCATGGAAGAGCAGGCGCAAAAGCGTTTGCGTAAAAGGTAACAATTTCACATTAAATATTATCTACTTAAGTACATACAGCGTTTCAGAAATCGTTTGACACGAGGACACCCCAGTGGATGTTCGGATACGAGGGGTTCTATCATAAAAGTTTCGATGTGATCATGATTGTTGTCTCATCGTTGCCCCATGCTCCATCCCGATGACGCTTTCGATGTACATAATTGTTTGTCGTTATTATTTACAGGTGGCGCGAAACGTGCGAACGAAAGCGTCGCCGTGACGGAACACCGGTTCAACGAATGATTTTTATTGTAATATCCACAGTCTAATTAAGCACAGCTCGCTAATATAAAAATAGATAAAAAAAAAACAAAAAATAGGGAAACGCCCCATTAAGAAAAAATCATTGTACAATCAGTGTGTATATTTTCGCGAGTTGTTGGGTATAGCTTGCGAAACAATCGAAAATTCACGTCTCACGCTGTTGCCGTGTTCGCGTAAGACGCGCGAGTACGTACTACGCACCCTTGGTAACGCATTCCCCGTTTAATATTTACACGAAACGCTCTGCGTGTACGTCGACGCGACGTGCGTATGCGACAGGTATTCTTTATCTCCTTCTAACACGCTAGCAAGTATATCGGATATTAGAAAAGAAAAACACTGTCGCGTCAAGTGGACACTATCGTTCAAAAAAACAGAATCCAAAAATAAACATCAGATTGTGCAAAACATTCATGATCGTTCGTTTTTCTATTCTTTTAATCGTATTTGTATATTGTATATATGTATGTATACAAACGTATACATTAAATAAATATCTTTGTGATGTTCGTAAAAGCAAAACGCGATTACAACGGAAACGAACAAAAAGTTTTCGTTCAGCCTGTCCCGCGCTGGAATTCTGCGAACATATGGCACGTAGGTCTCGACGCGTCATGGACCGCCTACGTCAACAATCGTATATCCATTCTCAAGACCCGACTTAAAATTCTATCGAGATCGGTAGCAAAAGTGGTACAGTTTGCCCTTCCCCCCTCCCCACCCTTCCCCAAGATCACACACACACACACACACACACACACACAGAGACAGACACACGCGCGCGCGCTCACAGCTCCCTTCTCTTTTACCAGTATGAAATTGAAAATTAATATTAATACTGCTTGCCCTTGAACATCTGTTTCGCGGATAAAAGTCTGTCGGCCTTGGCGGGTCTCTACTAGAGCTCTCAACTATTGCTCGGATCTACGGGTATCCGAACTCGTGTGCTCGGGAACGGGAACGTTCGCACGATTTATGTACATCGGAATAACTTAATAATTTTGCATCTGTATATCCGTGCCGGAAGAGAGGGCAGATTTCCGTTTCGATACAGAGAGATTCTTTTCGCGATTGGCGAGCATGCTCGGGTTCCGAGTCCCGAGTTCGGATACTCGAGTTCTCCGCACGGCTGGAGACAAGTCACTTGGAGAAGGAACGCGGGTCCGATCGGTTGTTTAATTGTGCTGTGACGATCGGCCGCGACAATGCCGACGAATCGAATCGCGAACTTCTTTCCAGCCTAGATAAATACTAGACTCGCATCGGCGTTCCATATGTAAATATAATACATATTTACATCGTAAGTAGTAAGAGGTCCAGCGTGATCCCTGACGTTCGGGGGCCCAGGACGCGTCACCCGAACCAAGAACGAGAAACGAGAGAACAGGGAGAGAAAGACGTATGGAAAAAAGAACTAGAGAGACTCTTTCGGCGTCTGTCTTCCGTCTTGTAGTCCGTAATTAATATTTGACTTTCGCCTTAACCTCTTCGGCGACGCCGCCCCACCTGAGCTTGTAAACACGGGACCGCCACTGTATCAGAGGATCTAGGACCGCTTGGAGAAAAAGATAGGGCCTGGTGATCTCGCTGAGCAACCATACGCACACGAACTCTAATTTGTTGAACGGCAACGGTCCGTTCTGCACGACACACAGCAGCGTCCAGTCGAACATGAACCACAACAGTATGTGTACCAGATAGAAAACAAGCGAGTCCCACTCGAGAAGTACGCTGGCCGCCCAGGAAGCACAGGCACCTAACACAAAGCACTCGCTCAACGGCTCGAGCACGATCGTTGTGGGCAGCATCGCCACCCTGAGCTTCGCCCACCTTCGCAGCCTCGCCTGAAACGAATGTAGCTCGCAGTGACCGCTGTTCTGCAACGCCGGCTGCGAGGAGACGGTGATCCGCCATCCGCGGTCGGTCAACGACTTTGCGTAGAAAAAGTCCTCGGCCAGATACACGCCGAACTTTTTCAAACCGCCTACCTCGTCGAGGGGCGCCTTTCTGAGCAACGCGGACATCCCCGTGTGACAGTTTATCCTTAAGAGATCCGCGGCCAGGTACATCCGCGACTGTACAGTCCCGAAGAAGATTTTCTCGTAGACGGCGGCGAAACCCTCGCGGTCGCACGTGAACGGCATCTGGTGAACCAGCGCGACGTTGTCGGTCATGTAGTTGACCATGTCCAGCAGCGTGTCCTCCTTCATCTTGATGCCGCTGTCGCTGATCAAAACCAGTTCGTGCTTGGCCGCCTCGTACGCCGGTTGCATGTTGTTGATTTTCGGGTTGACGCCGACGTTACGGCCGCCGGTGAACACTCGTGCGTCCACCTCCGGATATTTCTCGATCAGCTTCCGCACCAGCATCAACACCGGGTCCGAATCGTCCTCGACGCAGAACAACAGCTCGTAACGAGGATACTCCATGATGAAAAACGTCTCTAGATTGTTGAACAGATTCGGATCTACGCCCATTAACGGTTTTATGATCGACACGCCGGGCAATGGGATCTCATAGGTTGGTACTTGGGTGACTTTACGGTGGAGCTTCCAGCGGCCGGCTATTAACGCTAGTACGTGAAGGATCCACATGCCCGTCCAAAATATCATGAAGAATACCGCGAACCCATACACGGTATATACCATGGAGTTCATCTTCGAACGAGGTGCACCTCGTGTCACCGCTCGGAGGTCCGACCTCCGACCTCCGATCTTGCCTCGCCTCGCCTCGCCTCGCCTTCACCTCACCTTGCCTCGCCTCACTTCACCACACCTCGCCGCGCGGTTATCCGTTGTTGTTTCGTTGTTTGTCGCGGTGTGCGCGCGCGATTCCGATTAAACGATCCTCTCCTTCTGTCCATCGATCCCGATTCTATCGACGATCTCGAAACCCGCCATCCTTCCGTTCGACGTGAACAATGCTCGCGGCATCCTCGACGTTACCGTCGTGCCGCGATCACGATACACGCTGCGGCATCGTTTCGTATGCGTCCATGGATGTAGGAGGAGGAGGAGGAGGAGGAGGAGGTGGTGGAGGTCACCGGAGGATCTCCACGGTGTAGCACCGTTTTCACGGCGATCACAACGACGACGCCGACGACGGATACGCGGCCATCGCTTCCAATACATTCACGCGCTAGCTCTCCTTGCGGTTAGGGTGGCCGTCCACGGGCTCCCAGCCACTCGAAACGCCGGCACGCTGTCGTCGGTCGTGCAACCTCTGTCTCTCTTCCCCGGTTACCGTCCGTCTTTCCTTTCCTCGTTCCTCCTCGTTCTCGTACCCGTTCTCGTTCTCGTTCTCGTTCTCTTTCGTTCGCTCGGTGTCGAACGGAAAGAGGAAGCACCGACTGTATTCACCGATCACTGACATACACGCGCCGCGAGAGAGAACACCCTCTTCGTCGCGACTCGCGACCCACCAGCCACCGACACGATCCTCTCTCCCCGATTTTCACGAATGCATTGAACTTCACCCCTCTCGTCGACGACGCGGCAAACCTTGTCCCGGTCCTCGGAACAATGTAGCGCGCGTACAACACTGTGCACCGTACACCGTACACGGTGATACACCTTTTCTCCCCTGCTTGGGGATCTGGAGGTGGATTTAACACGCGTACGCGATACACGGAGATACGTATCGGCGTTCACGCTCCTCTCCGCTCGCGGTCACACTCGCCTCGACTACTCGACGCTTTTGCAGACGTTTCCCGAGTCTCGTTCGATACTCCGCCGCGATGCAACACCGTTATGTCAAACAGGACGACCGCTTCCATTCATAACGACGATGCGCCTACGCGGACTTGTCCACCAGACCTGTCCTAGCTTGCCTGCAGCCTATGGCGTCGCCTGTCTCCTGTCGACGTCGATGCTCCGTACTCCCAGCTCCCAGCCCGTGTCTCTACCCTTTCCCTTCGATTCCTGGGTTTGATCGTTGCGTCTGTGGCCTGCGTGTGCCGCGGCCGAAAAGTCAATCGCGACAGGGTGAAATTAGTCGATCGCCGGAATCGAACGTACGCGTGTTCAGCAACCGCCTGCAACGATACACCGCAATGCACCGTCAAGCGTCGACGGGACGGGATAACTGACTGCATGTGACAGCCGGCAGTCTTGCACGACGGTGACGGACGGTACCGCCGTTTCGCGACTATATTCAGAGCAAACGCGTTATTCGATGTCTCGGCTCGACCAACTAACGTCTGGCGCGCGTACACCGTTACTTTTTTGAATAAATGGAGAATTTCCTCGATCCTTCCCCCCTCGGTGCTATACTTGGCAATTAAAAAGCGGAACGCGTGTCCTTGAACAGCAGAGTAACGCCGAATTATCATTATCTGAGATATTGCCGTGTCTCGATGTATTTCGGCTGTTCCGAATTCAATATTGACCGAGCAAATAGTCGACTTGTGTTCTCCCTTTCAACAATGACTTCGTGTCGATAAGTTCCGGTTATTTTGATAAACCTTTTTCAAGCGGAATGGAAGTGAGCCATTCTTCGATTTGATCTAGATCGATTCTGCACGATAGGATTTACCGATATGGATCGTGCTCGACTTCGTGAAAGCAGATATTGAACTACAAGGAACGATACAATCTTGGATTTATTTCAATTGCTACAGTTCAGGTTTACATGTATTTGGAAAATGTAACTGTGCAGAGGTATATACACAACCTAGAGTTCTTTCGTGATCTCGACGAGGGACCTCTGTAAATAAGGCGGAGTCCTGCTGTATCTGTTTGCGAACGCTGTTATCGCTTATTGCCAACTATAATAATTTATCGGATATGTCCTTATCGCGTTACTTGAGTCAACTGAGCCAAGGGGTTTACATTTACGTAAATTGCATTACTGCCACATAAATCGTACCAGCGAGCATATTACTGTACCAACAACGAAAAGACATCACGCGTTTCGTATAGGTGGAGTGGGTTATCGATTGTCGCGTTCGTAAAGAGCGCTCCATTAACAATCCCGTTCGATAACAATTCAAACGAATCATATGAACGCATCGAAAATCAGTTTTTTAAATTAAAATTAATACTAATCGAGAAATAAGACTATGTACATTTGTTGCGGAAAACGTTTACGCCCTGAACTTCTTAAACAATGGATGCTTGTTTGCAGTGGACGATCCAGGGGCTTTTCTGTACTCGTAGTAGACTGCATCGTCGGCACCCGACATCGATGTCATGTTACCAGCCTTGCGCATGATCTACGACAATCATTTCATTGGAATTCAAATACTGTAATCGAAAATATATTAGAAAGACGCAGCTTACGGGTCTGGGTCCCTCTCCAGGTATTCTTTCTTCGTCCGCGTCCATGTCGCTAGCGGAGAGAACTTGTTGCAACAAATGTCCCTGTTCTTCTCGAGTCGCGTACATCAGGTCTGGCTCCTGTTTTGGGTAAGGCATACAAATTTTCGATCGCTCTCGTAAAATTATTCGCGAACCAACCAACCGATGATACATACTTCATCCATTCCTGCGAGTTTCGTAATCACTTTGTAAGCGTATCCTTGGTTCACAAGAAACCGTTGACGTTTTCTCGAATAGTTCATCTCCATCGTGTCTTGCGAAACTAGCGTGTAGAAGAATGCGTTATACTCCTCCGCGATTGCCCCTAAAAATATATTGTACGATTTATTTCAAACGGAGCAAGTTTCATTTTTGAACACTGAGGGTTTTTACCTTTTTTCGCTCGTAAAATTCTACCCAGTCGTTGGGCTTCTTGACGTCGCGAACCACCGTGCGAGGATATTTGGATCAAGACATTAGCTTCCGGTAAATCGAACGACGTATCCGCCACCTTGCTCACGAATATCGTGTTCACTTTGGTATTGAACTTGAAGTTTTGCAGAATTTGTATTCGTTCGCTCTGGAAAGAATGCATGACTTCTGTTAGCGTGAAATTCGCAATTCGTCGAATATTTATCACTAGACTCCGGTTTTTGTGCATTTATAACAAAATTGAGCAGGTGCAATTTAGAACAGTGAAAATATTAAAAGACTTTAAGAGTGTGAATATATTATATTATATTCACCACATTAAAATTATTAATGAAGAATATAAATTTACATTTAGCTCCTGCGTCTTGCAATCGATGCACAAACTTTTTATTTTGCATAAACATCCGGAGTCTATTTATCACTGCTCTACTCACCTGACTAGTGGGACCGTAGATGTACGGTTTATTCATTTTAATGGCGTAATGCTTTAAAGCGAATACGTTATCTGAAAATACGATCGTTTTATCGCCACGTCTTTCATGATACCGTATTAAATATTGGCAGCAACGGAATTTGTTAGGATTCATAACGTAGAGCAACTGTAAAGAAGGAACAATTCAAAACCGGTCGCTGTCGCGTTGAAGCAACGCACAATTACTTACCAACTTTTTGCTCATTTTACACCCAAGGTATTCTCTGTAAAATTCTGGTGTCATGGGACACCAAACTTCGGCGCACTGCACCCTCGCGATGAAACCTCTCTTCTGGAGTTCTAACCAATTGGCCTCGTACAGTTTCGGACCGATGAGAAAATTCAGATCGGCAATTTTGTCGTCCTCTCGCAACAAAGTCGCGGTTAGACCCAATTTGCAATGAGACTGGACAATGGTCAAGACTCTTCTGAACATTTTCGCAGGGATTGTGTGTACCTCTAAAAATTGCGACAAGCATTTATTAAAATTCGATGCGACGGAAACCTTACGGCAAGCTTCAATTACCATCCAAAACCATGATTCCCCACTCTTGTTCTTGAAGCCATCGCATGGTTTGTTCGGCTTCCCACGAACGCTTCTGAGTATGCGTGATCATAGAGTAAGTTGTAACTAAAATCCCACAACCCATAGGCTTGTCTTTAGCCTCGCTCGTGAATCGACAAATCATCGAGTCGTCGGCAGTCGACCACATTTTAAATTGCTGTTTCCATTGTTCCACCGATACTCCAGAGTTACATAGTACCAACGCGCGTTTTCGTACTGTACAGCAAGCTGTTACACCGACTAAACTTTTACCCGCACCTGCGAATAGTTTGTAAGAACTCTTTAGCGTGTAATCCTAAAAATTACATTATGTCACCCAAACGAAAAAAAATAAACAGATATCTGTTGGAGAGTGCTATTCGCAATCAAGTCGCTTACCGCAAGGTAACACAATTACACCGGACCTGGCGCGTCCATTGCCGAACATTTTCCTCAAACTTTTCTCTTGATAAGGCCTGAGCACTGCCGACGGTTTCAAGTCGATACTGAAATCGCATTAAACGCATTCGGATAATCTTTACAGATTGCTTTTCAATTCTCGTTTAGATCGCTACACTCACTTGATATCTGGATTCACGCTATCGTTGCGAAAGTCGTACTCTGCCAACAACGGATGCTCCAATTCGATACATCTCTTCTGTATCACTTCAATTTTTTCCTGCAACAAGCTTCTGTTATAGCGAAATATAGTTTGTAAAATAAATTCACAAAATTCCGTACCTGATTCACTTCAAAGCTAACAGTTTTTAACTCTTGTTCCTCTTCTTCGTCTTCGTCTTCTTTGTCCATTTTATCGTAGAACGTTGTTATGTCTTCTGGTACTATAGCAGTTTCTGCTGGAGGAACTTGATCGTTGGTAATCTCAGGCACTTTGGTCGTTCCAACTGGAACTGGAACATTGGTCACTGCTTTTGCTCCAAACTAGAAAGGAAACGACTATTGTACGACATGATTAATTGATTTACTGCAATGTTAATGAACAGTTACTACCTGTGGAGTTTTAGTTTTGCTTTGAACGTTCGTAATTATTTCGTCCTTCTCATCTTCTATATTCTTTCTCAGTCTACATTCTTGAATCACTGGATCCTTCAATAACTTTTGTAATACTTCGGGGTAAGGTGATTCGACAAAATATTTATTGTGCTTCAACACTAGCTTCACCTTACCGTAGGATAATGTACACAACTTTATAAACTCTATAATACCATCAGGAATAGTAGTCTTACTCAGTCTCTTCAAATACTCTATAATATCGTGCGTTTGAAGACCAACGCTAACAGCCGCGTACAACGAGTAAGCGGTTAGCTTGTACTGAAAAATGAAATCGGTTTATTAGAAATCTTTCAAATCGTTATATCTGTGGTTGCAAGAAAAAACGCAGCATGGCACAATTTCAAAAAATTCGAGTTTACGCATTAATCGAGCTTTAGTACAGGATTTACGTATTTACTAGAAAAAAGTCGTGAAAACAAATTCGAAAGACTCCAAAAGATAATGCAATTTAACCAATGTCCTATGCAGCGTTACCATATTTTTCTCTCGCCAGGCCCCTTACCCTTCTGCCTCTCGCCCAGCTTCGCAGCGTACATAAGACTCTTATGTCAAAGCATTAGTGATGAAAACTTTAAACGGCAATATCTCGAATGTGAAAATATGTGACATGCAGCGTTCTTCCTGACAACCACAGATAAATGCTCGCTATTTACAACGATCGATTTACCTCGTGAATATGTTCCGGTCGACACACAGGCTCAGAGATGGCGATTAGGAAATCATGAGCATGCTTATAAACAGGTGAAAAAGACTCTAAGAAAATGTGTCCGTTCGGTGCCTACATAAATAAGTTTCTTTTTGAACGCGTAACGTTATTTTATACTTTCAGTGATGAAATATTAATATTAATGTCTTACCACCCAAAGTGGTCTTGACGCACAGTCAGGCTTCAAAATCATTTGAGAACGATAATCTTTTGCGCCGAATTCGTCTTCCAATGCTGTTTCGTCTTGCTTTTCAACATCATTTTTGGCTGCGTCTGGCACACCGTCTGCTTCGTTATCGTCTATAGAATCATCGTCGTTATACTCTTCGGGATCTTCTTTGCGTTTCTTCCATTTACCACGATCTGTGAAAATGAACAGCTTCGATTTTCCTGTCATTCGTGTACACATAACCTAACACTTGCCCAGACATCGTTATTTACAAGAAATACGATATTCGATTTAAAAGAATTGTAAATTACGTACCGTTATCTTTTTTAAACCGCTTCGGCGGACCCATTATTTATCGGCGATAAAGTTTTTTATAAAGTATGTAGATTTTTTTCCAAAGAAACTTTATGAATTTAGATCGATTCTGCTCACTGATTTAATCGAGTTTTATTGACTTTTACAACACGTTGCAGCTGCATACTCAACTGTACTCAACTGAGAATTGCAAAATTTAAAATACAACTATGCAATTGCAACCTACATACAACGCTGCAAGCTGCAACAAGCTGCAACTGCAACAAAAACAAACCTGCAAACAGAAACTCAGGATTTCTCGAAGAGCGATGTCAGCCATAGCAATTTGCGCAGGACTGAAACTGATGTCTCTATCGGCGTAAAGGTGAACTACGAATGAAGATAGAGCAAGATAGAGTGAGATAGAGATAGAGAGATCTACTGATATTAGTATATATATATATATATATATATATATATATCAGATATCATATCAGATATCAGTGGAGAGATCCTTGAATAATTGTCAGTCGCCTCTATCTAGATATATAGTTCGAGTGTATATTGAATAATTATTCAATATTATAGAATATAGAATATGGATCATCATAGAATAGTATTTATTCAATATTAAAAATAATATTATTAAAAAAAAAGGTCTCATTGATTTTAATATGTAATATACGATTTGTATGATTTATCTATATTTTTTATTAATAAATATAAACATTGCAGTATCACGTAACAGAAAAGTTCTTGCATGAACAACAAAATTAATAAAAAAATATGTATGTGTTTTGCAAACAAATGTGAAGAATTTTTAAAGTTACTGCTGCTTAGTTTCGATTAGTCGTTCTTAGTTTTTAGCCAACGGATATCAGGAAGGAACACCTCCACTTTCAGCGAGAGCTTTCTCACTGACCAGGCCCATAGAAAATAGGCAAACTAATGCAGCTCCTTGTTCTGCCCACTTCTTGTTTTTCTCCCTAAAAATATTTAAACAATAAAAGTATTATACCGGGTGATTCACGAGAAACAGGCCAGCTAAATAGTTCCGTTACTCGTCTTGACATCAGCTACGACACTATGAAGTTAAAAATATCTGGAGCTATTTAAAAATCATCGATGACCTTCAAAAGACCTTAAAAACGACAACAATTAGAACAGTTTTTTATATCACCATATTTGCCTCCTTTAACAGTACCACTTTACTCTCTAACATTTTCTTCTATCTTCAAGCCTAACGGAGCTATTTATATGTATATACATATAATGCCTACGTAATGTGATGCACATTGATCTGCTTACCAGAAGGATGATCCGTACCTTCTTCCGTCCACCGTGATAACGGAACGAAAGAGTTTCCCTTTCTGTTTAGTCTCGTATTGTGGCATCTTTTTTCTTTGAGTTTGTGCCCATTTATGTAAAATAGTTTTCGGCAATTCGAGGTCCGTCGCGTAATTGTTTCTCAAGAACGCGCAATGCATTAAAACTATGTCCTCTTCTTCTGAGAGTTTTCTCTTGTTACACGATTGATCATCGTTGCGCGTTTCGTCCTCTTTCATGGGTGAAACCTGTGACCTGCCTAGCAAACCTTTTGCTTCAAACTCTTTCCTCTTTGTACGACAGTATTCGCTCAATTTCCAAACGTCGCTGAAACAGCATAATCGAAGGTCTTACATCTGGTACAGCGTGATCCGAATCGTTTCGTATTTGATCGGATATGATCCTCACCAGATCTGCTCGAGGGTTTGCGAATTCAGAAATCTTTTACCCAATGGTGACTTCTGCTGTTCACGAAGGATATTCTGTATACAATATTTAGTATTGGAAGGCGAATTGTCGCAATCCACGGCATATTTGATGTACGCCTTTATTACATCTTCCATAGGTAGTAAACCTTCTTTGCAAAATATGGAACAGTTCCATTCGGCTGCGCGTGCGAGCATGACGCTGCTACATCCAGTTACATTTTTAAACCTGCAAACACCTAAAATTACTTATAAATAAGAACATAGGAGACGCTTCGCGAGAAATCGATAGCATAAATTACGATGGTATTACTTTAATATATCAAAATATGTCTGTATTTCTCTCGAGCCTCCGTTCGCTATAACTGGTATTGTGAGTTTACTGGAAATTGTTTTCAGAACTTCGTTACGGTTCGGATGCTGCGGTCTTTCGCTTACAGTCCGACCGTGGACTGCTATGGCTGATATACCGGTAGATGCCAAATGCTCGCAAAGTTCTATGGTCTTTTGTAGATCTGGCAGTACACGAATTTTACACGTTACCGGAATGTTTAAACTGTCTACCAGCGTTTTCAGAATGTCTGTTGCTGTTTCTGGTTCCTGGAGAAGAGCAGCACCCATTTTCCCCAGCATGGAAAATAGTTTCGGGCATCCCATATTAAGGTCTATACCAGCGACATCTTGCTCTACCATTTTGCCTACTTTCAGGGCTCGTGTCGCATCGCAAGTACCAATCTGTAGGACCACTTTGTCTTTTTCTTTGGCACAGGTACGGAACGTCACCGTGCCATCTGTTTTGTCGATGTAATCGACTGTTCCCAAAACATCTGGAAACAAGTTGTTGGAATGTACAATGTGTTTACAAATGTTTGCCATTTAACACGTTCCGTGCCACTGATGGTACACGTTAAATTTCAGACCACGTATACCACTGTGTGGCGGCACACACTGATATATTTGTTTAATGCACCCAACACAAGAATGAAGCATTATAAAAAATGCAGTATAGAACACAGCAAATGACCTGAATGAGAAATCGAGCAGAAATGGCTCGGCACGGAGCGTATTAAATTAACTGTAAAACAAAACATATTTAGTATAGCATCTCATCAGCTACGAAAGCATTGATAAAGCATTATTTGATTACCATTTACACGACGAAATGATCGTAGTAACTTCCAGTCTATTAGTTCTTCTGTATATACTATATCAGCACCATAATCGAGCGCAAGAAGGCGCATAGGAAGCGTGCCGATGCGCACCATAGGAGCCAGTATAATTTTATTCTCATAATTTAAGCGTTTTCGTTCCGGCATTGTTACTATATCTTCTTCCATTGTATTGTCAATATATCGTAACGTTTAATATAAACTTTAACAAATAGATGTCCGACGACATTAGGAGACTGTAACCTTACAAAGCAGAGAAGAAACTACCACTTGTGCAGGCTGCATGATACTGTTGTATGATCCTTTATTAGCATGCTATAACTATAAAAATACTTTTCATTTTCGAGCATTACTGTTACAGTTGATTTAAATAATCGTTATTCGTAAGTTTCTTTTTATGGCACTGTAATATATTTAAGCACCATTGTGCACAGTGCACATGGCAATCGATGGCGGTTTTATTGCGATCATACTGTGTGCATTTTGTGGTATGCAAATTGCCAGAATTTATATTCTATTTTTTGAATAATACGTATTTTTGATCAATCAATATTTTATTGATTCAGTAAAATAAGCAACTAGTACATTATCGATTCTATGCACTTGTAACAAGTATAAATGTTTCATCAAATATTACAAAATTTCGTAACAAGGTACCATTTGCGTACTGCTTATCAGAGAGGAAATGAGAATTGAGGACTATTGAATTGAGGAGTAGTGGTGAAGAACTATCGAGGTACTATGTACTATGTACTATTGTACTATCGACGGTTATCGATAATTCTCACTATCGAAAACTATCGATGATTTACTTTTACTATCGATAGTTATTGGTAGAGTTTGGGGGTTGATATTCGTACAGTTGAAATCGTTTTACTCGACAAATATATAGCGGATAGCTGCTAGTGGGATCGCGCTCTCTTTCTAATTGATGAGTTGGTGGGGTTATTTCCTCAGTAAGAACAATACATATATACGGATAATCCCTGTTATTACATAGGAGCACATAGGAGAACATCGTTCGCAAAAAGAAGGGGTTTTGTTTTTGACTGGAAGTAGGGCGAACACACAACAGGCTTATCTAAAGCCGGGTTGAGCCGGGTTTATAAGTATATATATATATATATGGTCTAAGGTTCAAACACGAGTGGCGCTGTTCTCGTAGAAATCACGCGAAACCGATCTGTAAAGTGTATCATTTGTCTATGGATAGAATTATTTCGGAGCACTTTCAAATTTGAACGCTAAAATCGTTCAACTGTCAAAGAAAACGTTCAGAATAATATGGTACGATCTTCCCTTTGTTTCGTCGATTCTGCGAGTAAAACGTCGCTCATGAATTTCCGTGCGTAAGTGTTCATCTCTCGAATGACATTTGCACACTGAAATCGAGGAGAAAGAAAGTGTTCAACAATGTTTACACCATCAAAATCCACGAGTGCGAACTTCGTCGATGAAACTTTACCGAACACTCCTCGACCGCAAGCAACATCGACTGTACAAAGAAAAAGCACGTAAGTCTGTTTTCATTTTCATTCTGAACAATATATACTTACCTTTATACGTATTGAACATTAGTCGTACACGAAATATATAGTGTGTCCCACGAACTCTGTCCACTTGAATATCTTGGTTATTTCAAACAATACGAAAAAATGTTATTTACGGAAATTGTAGAGTTTAAGAAACTACATAATATGGTACAAGTGGTATTCTTTCAATTGGATGCATACAGAAGATATAGACCTTTGTTGTTTTTTTTAAATGGAATGTCCAATTTTTTATGCTCGATTTCGATAGATTGACGTATTCTCAGTATAAAAGTACTAAAGTATATTTGTCTTAAAACTTACATCAACATCTTCTTGATTCTAACATGTTTTGTAGATTGGAAAGTAAGTTCCTCGATCAGGGTTTTAATGAAGCTATATATAAACGATCTATGGCGAGGAAAGGCGATGTAACGCAACAGTCTGATGAATCGTCTCTTGGTATATTGGACAACATATCCTCTTGTAAGTTTCTCCTCTCTCATTAATTTGATTAAAACTATCGTCGAATGCTGATTTCCTCTTAAGTTCTAGCCGAAGTTAGCCCTACTGAAGATTTACACATGCAAAGCGAGAATACATTAGACACAGAACTTGAATTTGCTAGAAAACTGCTTCAAAGATGCAGCTGCATTAGCACAACGTCTCTTACACATGGTAAAATCTATATGTATCTATGTACAGGTATCTGTATAGAGATATATACATTTTTGGAACACCTTGTATACACAGTTCAGGCAATATTAAGTAGACACTCTTTAAAAAATGGACCAAAGGGCTCGAATTTCAATGTTTGGTCCAAACGACTTGAATTAAAAATGTTAGGCCGACTAGTTTGCTAGAGAATGAGTAAACAAAAGTTTGTTCAGATTGCAATTGGTAGGAATCGAACAAAATTTTAACAATGATGTTTTTCAACCTTTTTATCTGAGCCTGTAACGATAATTTAAAAAATGCGTTCTATAGATTTCGGTAACTTATATGTATACTGAAAGTTTTATCAAAATCGGTCAACATTGCAATGAGCTACATACGTGGGTGAAAGTCGCAGATTTTCAGCCTTGTGAGGGCACTTCGCCTTTACGTGATCATCTTTAAACGTTTGTGTTACTTCTTATTGCAAAATTAATAGATTTCAATGAAATTTTCAAAACATTTTTTAAATTATCGTTACAGGCTGAGATAAAAAAGGTGATAAAACATCATTTTTTAAATTTTGCATGATTCCTACCAATTACAATCTAAACAAATTTTTGTTTACTTATTCTGTAACAAACTAGTCAGTCTAACATGTTTAAAAAATTCAAGTCCTTTGGACCTATTTTAAAAAAGTTATGCGAATTTTAAGAGTGTCCACTTAATATTGTCCCCGACTGTATATGTCCTTCAAGAAATTGTAAATAAGTTCAATGATGCTTGCAGATACAAACAAAGAAAATAATGTCAACATACAGAACTTGGCCCGCAATGTAACATCTTCGACGATTACCAGTCAGGGGAAATCTCCTAATCGGACAAATGCTCAAAATGAGAGTACATTATGTTCAAGCATTAACAAGACGAGTAGTGTAAATATCATTTTGTAAAAAAGAAACTGTTCTGAAACCTTCTCAATAGAGGTTCATTTTCAGGTTGTTTTTGAACCGAATGAAATAAGTGCACGTTCGTCTGGATTGAGCAGACATACAGAGAAACATTCATCAACGATGTCAAGTAAAAATGTGAATGGAATAACGTTCGATTCAACCGCTGCCGAGTTGATGGCTCAGTTTAGCAACGAAGAATTCCAACCTGCCTCTGAAATGGCCAGTCAGATGCTGGCCGATGAAGTATCGTGGCAACAAAATTACCCATACGCTCTTCCAGGAACGGATGTCGCTGAAAAGGAGTATTTGAATTTATCCTGTTTTTCGGGTATCATTGGTGAGCTGGATTTATCAGTGGAGTGAGTGTCTAAAAGAGTTTTAAATACAAATACTATTTCACATCACGATCGCGAGCTGGTTCTTGTAATTTTAGATCTTCCTCCGGCCGTAAAATGTCCATCGATGAATATTTCAAAAGCAAATGCGGTAATTTTGGAGCATTATCAGGTGGCGGGGTCGAAAGGCCAAGTTTAGGATTGTCTGTACATAGTCCGAAGAAGAAGAATCTTGTGCCATTAGTTGACTCGACCATCGTAACAGAAAGTATGATCGACTAATTTTAACATTACTTTAACGGGGTAGACTCGTTTTCAGGATTGTAAGGGTGCGGGTGCGCCTTCTCATTTCTCGATAATGCAAAGATGGGTCTTTCAGTAGTAAAAAGCGCTAGATAAAAGATCAATCTAGGCCGCGATCGCCCTCAGAAGTCCTATTTTTACGTCTACGATGCGTAATTTGCATTATTCGAAAGCATAAAGCTGCGCATGTAGCTATTAGGTCAATCAGAAAGTTCCGTCCTTTTTTTTACAAAAAGTTTAGCTTTATTTATGAAATAAAATGAAAAAGTACGTTAATCAAAATATTGTCCATCGTTAGCGATGACTTTATTCCATCTTTCGGGTAGCAAGCGAATTCCGCGGCGAAAGAATGACCCATCTTTGGAGGTTATCCAGTCGGAGATCCATTTTTCGACATCTTCGTACGAATGTGAATAATGCAAATTACGCCTCGTAAACAGTAAAAATAGGACTTTTGACGGCGATTGCGGTCTAGATTGATCATTTATCTAACGCTTCTGACCACTGAAAAACCTGGAAAAACGAGTCTACCCTCCTTAACTCCGAAACCATTTACTTTCACTGTAAAAGACGAATTTTCTCTAAACTACCGATACTGATTTTGTAGCGTCTTCGGTTGGCTCGTTCGTTGCGAAGGACAAAACTCTTCAGAACGATTCATGTGCGACGAAAGATATAGAAGAACAAAGTATCATGAGTTTAACTAGTATTGCTCAAGCATTACAGGATATCGATAGTAATACACCGCGAAGGTTAGTGGATCAGCTTATAATGGCAAAGAAAAAGAAGAAATCTACACAGACGAAAGAAGAGGCGGACAGGGACACGTATACTGTGATGTCGAATAGAAATTCGATGCCTGCAACTTCAAGTAGAAGCATCGAGAGTTTTGGAAAGGATATTGCACAATTAAATCTGTCTTCGAAATTGTCGCTGGACAGCAAGATTCCGAACGAGACGTTGCATCTTAAACACTCGGTTTCCGGTAGGCTTTCTTGTCAAGATCTGAAAAAGAACATAAGTAACGGAAACACAAAGTCTTCGTACGGTCAAGGTACAGTCTGAACTTAGAACTTCGCTGTTTCTTTGTACGAACTAGCTTAAGAACGATCGTTAATTTTAGATCTTAAATCTTTGGAAGTTCCAAAATTCTCCCTTTCAAATTACACTAAAGAACGAAACATGTTGCCTTGTGGTTCGCCAACTAACGTGAAACACAAACAAGAGAAAGAATCTGTTAATTCGAAAATCGAAGAAACGGGGAAGAAGGGAATTATAAAAGAGGAGAATCTCTCTTATAAAGACAAAACAGAATCTTTTATACAGGATCTTTCAAATTCTCGAGGAATTGATATTCCGTTAAATAGTATGCTATTACAACACTATGCTTTCGTATGCGTTTGATTTCCCGACGAGTCGCTAACATTTTAGTCTTGCAGGTGTTGTTATTGGCAAAAGTACGGAGGAACTGTGCAATTGTATCGTTGGCATGCCAAGAGAAACAGACATCGAACTGTTAAACAAAAGCGACAGATGGGTGATATGTTCTCTAAGTATAAATCAAGTTCAAGGGGACAAAGAAAATATTCAACTGGTATTGCCAAAAGATGTCATACTTATCAAACCAAACTCGGAACAAAATGCCAAGGTAAAGACGAAAAAATAAATGTTAACATTCTCTGTTATTGATATTAAAACTAAAATCGATGTATTTCAGATCGCTGTAACGGTGGTGAAAATGTGTAAACCCATCATAGCAGTTTTAAATATAACAGTCTCGGATATGGTCACAAGATCCGAATGGATTATGAAGCACATAATTTGCTTTAAACCTGAAAAATTAAATGTAATCGTCTCGAATCCGTCTCAAAAGAGTGAACTAGATTTTCAATCGATCGCTGAGAATGGTACAGCCGCTCTTCCTGTCACAATCAAGAATAAAAACAGCGTTGACATATGCGTGAAACTTTCTATATCGCAGGTAATAAATGATTTATCTTGAGGCGTTTGAAATTAACCTATATATAAACCATTACTTCCCGTATTATTTTTTGCAGGATGAACCGCGAGTATTTAGCCTGGAAAATTGCAATGAAATGCAACGGGTGACGCTAAAGCCACAAGAAAGTTTAACGACGAACGTCCAGTCCAAAGGTATTATACAGAAGCATCCAGATCCGTCTCAGAGATCCTTGCAATGCTACGATGGGAACTTGATGGTACATGTAGAAAATGGCCCTGACGATACCATAATAGTCAAAGAAATAGCCCTAAAAGTACAAGTAGGGACTTGTAAGATACAATTGATCGACACAGACATGCCTTTCGTGGTGTCCAACAAGCAACCGAAATCGATGAGTATGATCAACGTGGGAAATGTGCCGGTGCGGGTGTTTGCTTCGTTCGTAGACAAGGATTCCGGAAAAAGCTTGAAACATTTCACAGTCGAACCCGAAAATTTACATTTACTCCCTAACAAGATCGGTTGTTTCAATGTTACATACAAACCACAGAATCCAGACGTTTCGAAAATGTGAGTAAACGCTGCTGAAACTACTCTTACTCCAGTAATCATTATCAATTATAAGTAGACAGCGGATTTTATGGATTTATAATAAAAATAGTCGGCGTAATTTCAAACAGTAAAAACATTAGAAGAATTTGGAAATACTGTTATGTAATTTTCAATCTACTAGACATATTAAGACAGAAAATACATTTTTATTTCACTCCAGTTGGTTGCAATCCAGGAAGAGAATTTTTATTTTGCATAGAGGTCCGCTGTGTCTAGTAATTTTCGTCATAAATGCATAAAATCCGCAGTCTATTTATAAGTATTCACCGATCGAAACTATAAAAAGACTGTCTTTTAACATTCATGAAGATGTGGTATCCTAAATGATCTCATTTTGGTACTCCCATAGGCACGCGAAAATACAATTCACGGCTAGCAATAATGTATATCTGTATTCTGTATGCGGGGAATCGAGTACTTCTGTGGAGGTAGAGAACGAGCATTATCTTCGTTGTGAAACACCTCAACAGTTATCGTCTGCAAGTTCCCCATCGTCTCCTCACAGCGTAATCTCGAACAAGTAAGTTGCAGGTATATTTCTCCTAAACTCTAAACAGTTGTTGTTCTAAACCTATTGTTGTTGAACAGGTCGGGGATGTCTGGAAGAAACTCTCCTCTCAGTTCAGTGTCAGGTTCAACGGTTGCTGGTGAGAAAATCCCGATAAGAACAACGCACGCTGCTTTGGTATGGAACAGCATAAAAGCGGGGAAACCTAATTGCAAGGAATTCACTATTCGCAACAGTAGTAATAACAAGATCAAGCTTCAAGTTACTATATCCGACAACGAGAAGAATTTTCGGGTAGGATGTCAAGATATAGGATGTTCAACTTTTGCCAGAGATATTTTTTCCGGTCTTAAGCGACTGATCGAAAAATTGATTTGATTACAGTTTTTACGAGACAGACAAGCGGGTGACACAAATATGGTGCTGGTATTGCAAGGATTAGAAAGTAGAACATTATCCGTTGTATTTAATCCCCATAATTTGGGTGCAGCTACTGGCAGAATTATATTCAGACATTACGAACCTAGAAGAGACGATAATGATTCCCGGCCGTCGAAAGTGGTAAATAAAATCAGTAAATCCAATTTATTTTCATCGGAAAGAGGAAGTTGATCGATCTAACACGTTTGAATTCTAGTTATTCCTGTACGGTTACGGAGGCTATAGCAGCATCGACATTTCTGAAGCTTTCAAAGACACAAATGGGAAGATGTGGTTGTCCGTAGGCACGCTAAATTCTGGTCGTTCTTTGGATGCTAGACTTCGGTTACAGAACACCGGAGACTTGTGCTCCTATTGTAAAATTAAATTGATACCGACAGGTTTGTTAGATTAATAACAAAAGGGTATATTGTCCGATCGGTGATCGGTCAGATTCATCCGTTCTTGGTTTGTTTCAGCTGTGTATCCTTCTATGGTTTCAAGCTGGCGCGTAAACCCCACCGAGTTAATATTAAATCCGAAAGAAATACAGTGGGTGACTGTCGAATTCAACCCTCGAAAAGAAGATCTAGCGCAGTTACAACGGGCGGCTGTATCGCATGTAGGAACGATACTTATTATCAACGGGGATGAGCCAACGCGTTGGCGGATTCGCAGGTACTAAGTCAACTATAACTGAAGATGAGTTACTCTAAGACAGAGGTCGGCAACAAGTGCTCATTTCGGCCGACTTTCGAGAGCTACGCCCCCTTTTGTCCCTTCTCCGCTCCGTGGGCAACAACCGTATCAATAGGTTTCCACATTACCAAGGAGGTACTGTAGACTGTAGGTCTATTCCACTATAACGCATGATAATTACGGAAAATAAATATAGAACTTACATTTGAAAAATAAATTCGGAAACTATAGGAAAATAGTTATTGATTTTATCGTCGAAGTTTTATTCAGATATAGGAAAACATTATCGCGTATGTTTAGACGTGCTTGGTAAATCCGAAATGTCGATTGAAAGAGTGGACATCACTGTTCGCATTGATACGGGTGTCGCCCTAATGCACCGCGCGCAGTTCATATGGGGGCCTGAGGTGGCTCGAAAACTAGGACCGTCACGGGGAGCGACACACGCAGCCGGAAAGAAGGTGGCGTAGTCCTCGAAAAACAGGCGAAACGAGCAAAACTTGCCGACCTCTGCTCTAAAAAGTTAGAGGAATTGATGTTAACCGGTAATTGAATAATTTGTAGATTATACAATAAAATGAGAGAAACTGGTGAACTAAGCGGTAACGAAAACGAAGCGTTTCAAAGTATAGTTCATCCAATATGCAAAGCTTTCCCTGGTGAACAAATGATGCCGGATATAAATACAATCCGAGATTCACTGGTAATCACTCATTACTCTGGTCATTATTCTGAACTCGATTAACATCCTCTTATTAATTCGCTCGATTCGATTTAGCAAAATTTGGGAGATTTGTGCCAAGGAATTCGTCGGAACGAGATTATGCTTACAATGGAGGTGTGCGCTGATGAAACCCTGGCAGCGTTTCAGCATGACGCTGACGAATCTCAAATGTTTTATTCTTTGTGCAGCGATAATAGTCACATTTATGATGGAAACGGTGAAAGCTTTTTAGCCTCCGAGTAAGTTTCTGATAGAAGCACTTAAGGGGCTGGACTCGTTTCCATGATTGCAAGGATGCGGGCATTCCGCATCAGCTTCTCATTTCTACATAATGCAAAGATGGAGTTTTTCAGTAGTAAAAATCGCTAATTAAAAGTTAATTTAATTATTCGGCAGTCTGTAGCTATCGCAGCTTTATGAAAATACAGTATTCCTTCGGATGATGTGACAACCTCGGGGGTATGGGGTCTCGAAAAACGTAGGGGTACTACTTTCTTTGATGTGTGTCGAACATAGAGAAAGACAGCGCGTAAACGACAGAGAAGGACTGAGACTTATATTTCATTCTTTTTTTACAGAACTTTTACCAACGTGTTTGTGAGATTTTCTAATTAAAATGAGTCTAAATACGGTATAATTCGGGCTATATTTAATCATTTAAAGTGTGATAATAACTCGCTGTGATATCGGTAAATATGATTGAAACTCTGTCAAGTTTGGTCTTTTTTAACCAAGGAAATCTCACAAATCTATTGATGAAAGTTTCGTACAAATGTAACTAAAAATGAAGAAATTATGAATGAAACTAACAACGTCTTGTTCAGTGATCGGTTCTTCAAACGGCTCGCATAATGCGAGGCTTGGAAGCGAATTCGGGTTTAAACAGCTCGATGTGCGAGGCCTGGAAGTCTCTTTCTTTCTACATGTTGTTCTCCTCTGCGTTCGAAACTTTCATCTTAATATTAAACAAGTAAATATAATCACAATTCTATCGTGTTTGGTCTCGTTTTAATCAGAAAAATTTCACGAATCCGTTGGTAAAGGTTTCGTAACAAAATAGCTAAAATTAAGAAAGTTTCAGTATTGCATTAGTATTGCCTCACCGATATCCGAGCACGGATCGTGTTTCTTCATAGCGCGATCGACCGCCCAAGGGGAAACCCTTAGTAGTGGAGATAAAAAAGTAACATCATCCGCACAGACGAAAGCCACATCATTCGAAGCAATACTGTAGCTACGTGCGCAGTTTTATGCTTCCGAATAATGCAAATTGCGTCTCGTGAACGTAAAAATAGGACTTTTGAGGGCGATTGCGGCCTAGATTGATCTTCGAGAAATGAGAAGGCGCATCCGGCACCCTTGCAATCCTGGAAACTAGTCTACCACCTCAATCCGAGAAACACAATACACAAATTCATGTTGAATTATACAATTTTCAGCACGCTTCTAGCAAACAGTACGTCTCAAAATGTGTTGAACGTTGATAATTTTATAGTTTCACCGTCTATTGTAATTTTAACGCCGCCGACCAAGATTGAGGCAATCATAACTATAAAAACTACGTGCACCGTCGCTCAGGTATTCGAGACCGCCTTATCGAATACGGAACATTTGAGCGTCATGCCCGCGGAGGGTATGATACCTACGAGAAGAGATTTTCAGTTAAAAATACAGTGCAAACGGAAAGTCGATCGTAGCTTTAACGCGGTGCTCGAGATCTACACAGAAAATAACAAGTTGGATGTACAGATCAAAGTGAACGTTAAACGAATGTGAATCGCGCTGTTAGATTTAATAGTTTTACTTAATATTTATTCATCAGAGTATAGCTGTAGCTTTACAATTTTTATACGGGCAATATATTTTATAATTAATAAACGAATGTTCAATTTTTCCTTTGAGGTATTATATAATTATTCCTTAGATGTTGTAATAGTACATCAGGTGCAGAGTTTATTTTAAATAACGTGTTATGTTTCTCATAGAGGGTTTGTATTATAGCCACCATATTTTTCACATCGTCTATGCCAGAATGCAAACGTCCTTCCAGAGGAAGATTAAGTTGAGTAAGCATGTTCGGCATACTTCGTGGATAATTGTTTGTCGCATCGAAAAAGCTTTCTTTAAGATCTATCCATTTTGTGAAACAATGTGGTAACGTTATATTTTCTAATCTACACTGACTGGGCAGCATCACCCTTAAGTCCCAGTGACCGCTCGTAACGAAAGCACTCTTATTCTCGCCTTTAAAGAAATTATTCTCTTCCAGCCAATTTTGGAATTTATCGAATACTTCTGGGAAGTGTGGTTGACTATCTACCATCTCCTGTATAATGCCGGTTAATGACGTACAAAACGTAGTGAGATTCGGATGAACTCTTGGTTTAACGTATTCGTGAAAAACATTTTCGATTTTCCAACTCTTCGTAGACACTGCCGCACATGGAAATTCAATGATCTCTTGGGGTTTTAATATCTCGTACTGTTTGCAAGTAGCTTCGAAATCGAGTACAAGCAAATAATTAAAATGTTGTTTGACTTCCTTTGCCAGGCCGGGAGGAGCCCTCGGATATTTCTTAATGATTCGATGAGCCATTGTTGATCAACAATGCTAACACCAAAACAAACATTCTAGAATTATTATTTTTAATTTAAACGCAATAGGTTATGTGCGCGGCATACTTACAAAACATTGACAATTTCCGCTCACGGACCTAACCTAAAGGACTGAGAGTCAGTGAGAGATATTGTGCGATGTGCACTTTTTTCGCCAGGAACGTATCTAGTTAGTAAATACGTCCTACATTTTCCACGAGAGAAACGTATCGTTTCGCGCAGCTCGACTGATCGCGAGAAAACGCAGAGACCCCGTGATCAGTGTTCCGAATTCCGAATGTTCCGATATCGTCGAGGATTTTTCGTGCGATGGATGGCCACTGGTGGCGCTTTCAACCTCAGTAAAGTAAGATTCACGATAAAATGGGGTACCTTGAGCACCCCACAGAATTTTAAAAGATTTATATGATTTGATTCTGAAAAATGAATGTATAACAAGTGTATTTGTGTATATTTTGTAACTCGTAGGACACGTCCTGGAGTCTTTTTGTCCGGTAAGATTATTTCGGTACATTCCCGCCAATATTTCTGCTTCAGGGTTCTGGCCGCTCTGCTACCCAATAGTAGATACGTTACTGTTTTGAACGCGCAACGCCACCAGCGGCCATACATCGTATGAAAAATTTCGGCTTCAATCGGAACATTGGCTCAAAGCAAGATCAGCTCGATTTCCGCCGAATTTCTGTGCGTGCTATAAGCGCTCGTTCTGCCGGCTGACAGCCGCTAAATCTGCCTTTGGGCAGCACGGGCAGCACGGTCACCAATGTCACCATGGGTCACCATCACTGATGTGATTGGCCAATGTCGTTTTACAGGGCAGCACCGTCGGTGAAATTTCTATTATACACAGCCACAGCCTACTCTACTACTAGCCGTGCTGAAGGTAAAATGGCAACACTGCGAGAGTCCGATTGTCATATATATATCAATATACCTAACCCAACCCACTCAATCAGACTCTCAATCTCCCCTACCGGCCTCTCAGTTTCCCGCGTAGTTTTCAAATGTTCTTATCGAAGTGTAGTACACATAGTGTACTTATTATTATGTAGTATAGCTAATTTTCGAAAATAAAAGAGTGCAATAATGGAGGTAAGTATTATTTATTAACTTTTTAGGTTTTTATCTTTGTGTATAGAACATTTACTTAATAGAATCTATTGTTCTTTCAATACATTTCAATTTAGTATTAATAACATTTTAATAGTATCACAACTAAATTTTTACAAAAACATATGTATTATATACATACAGAGTTTTTCGAAAATTTGTTTTACATAGTTCTTTTCACAAGTTTTATACTATATTTATTAGTTAATAATGCCACGGCATTGTTGTATCCCCAATTGTAAGGGAAATTATGATACTACTCTGACAGAAAATAATTATATTTCTATATTTTTATTCCCCAAAGATGAGCAATTGCGGATAAAATGGATGGCTGCTATTCCTCGTAAAAATTGGGCATCAACAAAATATTCTGCATTTTGTAGAAACTTATATCCAAAGGTATCAGAGTACTAATGGTGTACTGGAAAATTTTTTGTTGAGATATATCCGAATTCCATTTTTTCCAATTCACTATCAAAACGTGTGCTACCACAAAGAAAAGATCCTGTAGAGTATAGAGCGCAGAGAAAGAATAATTGAAAACCATGAAAATTTAGTTAGAGAGTTTATTGATTCTGATCTAATTAGTGGTTTCTTAAATTTAATAAACAATTATAAAGAAAAGCTTGTAATTTCGAACCATTGGAGTATCAAAATAACAAATTCAAAAATTTATTTTTGCATGCTTGTATGTAGTGATACTTTTGGTTTCTTGGTACTTAAAACACAGATTGTGATTAGTAATGACACGAAATTACAAGTTTTTCAAGAAGGTAATGAATTATTATTTCATGAATTGTGATGATGATAGTAATGATCTTCATAATCTTTCTGTTGATGTCAGCGGTTTTCCAGAACTTTTTGACAGTGATTATTTATCCACTTGTATTGTTGATGATTCCATGTATTCGGTTATGGGTTCCATTCTGTTGCAGAAAAATTAAATTGTAATATATGTAAATTATTAATTGTGGAGGATAAAGGTACAACTGTAAATAATGTATATTTTGATGATTTACAAAGGAGTGGTTTTCCCACTCCTACAGAAGATGTAACAATTGTATTTACTCACATGTGTGCAATAATCGAAGCCATAATAAACGTTCCTTTGGAATCAGATCTTCTGAAATCTGGAAATCATAAACACATTATATGTAAATTAATCATTTTTAGATAGATGCATTTGTGGTAAAGATTATCACAGTATTTTGTTTAAATTATCAATTTGTTCAAATATTTTACTAAATGATTATGTTAAAACTATAAACAGTAGTCAATTAGAAATTAATGCACATATCATTTCTAAAAATTTATAATTATAATATATTACCTGCACAACTTTTCTCTGCAGTAACTGATTACCCAACCTTTTTGACGTCACTTAACCTCTTCGACTTCGTCACAATAATTTCGTCTATTTCAGGCTTCTATTAACTTATATATCCCTTCATTCATTTTCAAATGTTGCATTGTAGTCCAAAGATGATTTCCCATTGCTTCAAGCTTCTATTTTCTTAAAACCACTGGAAATATTTCAAATATTATGTATCACAACACCAAACTGTTCCGAGAGTCCACAAAATGTATACCGCATTTATAAATATTAATATGCTTTAATATCACTTCTACTTACCATAGTTATAATATTTACACATTGCTTAAACATAATTAACAACAAACTGTGTATTTTAACATAATTTTTTATGAAAAAAGCGTTAATTATAATCCCAAGCACAAGATTCCCGATATTGAAAACCGGACTCTCGAACTGTAAACACGACAGTGTTGCCAAGTTGTTCAGCACGGCTAGTAGTAGAGTAGGCTGTGACACAGCACAGCACGGCATTGTTGTCCATTGTTGTCGCACAGTCTCACGTTATAATATAATGTAAGACACTAACAATACGTGTTTGGATACATACTACATACTTCGATTACAGTGAAAAAATATCTTGAAAATGAAACATAAGAAAGAAAAATGCAAATCGAAATATGAAAACGATAAATTGCGAAAGAAAGATAAGAAAAAACATAAAAAGCGAAAGAAGCACGATACGTCAAATTCGAGTGATGTGAGTATTTGCTACTGTTTATTTATGTCTTATGGTTTAGTTTAGAACGATAATCTTATTTTAGGACGATAGCATAGTTGAACAGGAATGGGTGGAAAAATCCGTAATTCAAACTAACCTTACAAATCAAGATGTACCCACATCAACAAGAAAAGAAGAATCTTGTAAAAGAGAAGATTGGATGACTGTAAATAGCATATTTCCTTGTGTCTTTAATGATAAAAAACCATCGTCTATTAGTACGGACAAACACAAATGTGATTTAGACAAATTGGGACAAAGCGATAAAGAGTTAAATCCTTATTGGAAGGAGGGTGGAAATGGTCTGCCCAGTATGGATTCAATAAGTACGAATAGGGATCAAACTCTGGACGCGAATTGGCTTAAGAAAAGTCTTAGGCGTGCGCAAGAAGAGGCGGAAAGGGAAGGCAAAAGTTTAGAAGAAATTGCAGCTCAGAGATGGGGCGTAAGTATAAATTATTGTTTAGTTTTGTGAGATTGTGTGTAGATTGGTAACATGATTTTAAGACATAGTGGAAACAGTAGTGTTAATAAACTGGTATTTATATTTTCAGTCCTTAGAAGTTATTCAATCAATGATATCAAAAGCAGAAAAAATGTGTTCAAAGGGCAATTACAAGAAACAATACGATAGAAGAGATAATGAAAAATACAAGCTAGAAAATCATGTGAAGAAAAGCGAAAGATACAAAACTAGCGGAGAATGTTTAAATTATTCTGTAAACTTGAAAAGCGATTACCATAGAACGAGAACACATAGGTCTAGATCCAGAAGTAGTGATCGAAACGAACGACACAGTAGGCGAAATAATGCACAATACGAAAAGCATAAACAGACATATAAAAGACCTATAGACTGTGTAGACGACGATTATTCTGTTAGTACTTCGTACAATGCACATTGTTCGACAACAAAGAGATGGCAAAAAGGAATGGTATTGGATAAAGTCAAAGATACTCGATCGAATGCTTCTGAATCGAAAACCGTCAGTGCTGAATTCAACAGCAATGTAAATAACATAAGTGGTAATAAAGAAATAAATGCAGTACCAGAATTGGATCTAAATAAATTAGGGGCAAAAATTGTTAAGGCAGAAATAATGGGTGATACTGTACGTTTGTACTTACTTTTTATACTTACATCCACAGAATGCATCGATAATTAATAATTTGCATAATTTTTTTGTAGAAACTCGTTGCTGAATTACAAATTCAACTGAAGGAAGCTAGGGAACTTGCAACGAATGCTGTTCGGTTAAATGAATCAGAAAAAGATCAAACTGTAATCCTTACAAGGACCGATATGAAAGGTATGTACAAAAGACCATTGATGAAATTCAATTCAAAAACAAAGATTCATTAATAAGCAATATAAATCAACAGGTGTTACAAGACCGCTGGAGCATAGAAATCAGTCTACAGATTCATCAAGAAATACGAAACGAAAAACTGCACAAACTCACACTGCAGGAAAAAGAACGCTGCATTACTTTGACGATAACAAATATTCATTGCAAGAATTAGTAAGTAGTTTCTTCAGATAAACCAATTCGTTTCGTTATTGTTATAGACAAGTAAAATTCTGAATTATTTTAGTTTCAACGAGAGAAAGGAAGGTCTGCCAACGAAGATGATGCTGCATTTACTAAAGTTGCATCTAGGGTATGTGTGGACAAGCGAAGTATATTTAGTTTAATATTATTCTGTGTAATATTGATGAATAAAATAAACATGTTGATTTGCAGAACATGAACATGGATGAGATATTCGAAGAACAAATTACGCGAGTTCAAGAGAGTTCGAAACGGGATGAGAGGGATCGTTCTCTTGCTATCAAGGAGCATAAACGCTTATCAAAAAGTTTGGACACTTGTCACTGGTGTATCGATTCAAAATACATGTTAAAACATATGATCGTTGCAATGGATTCTGAAATATGCTTGAGTCTTCCTGCGTATACCTCTTTAACCGAAGGACATTGTATGATCACACCAGTACAGCATATTGCTTGTCAATTGCAACTAGATGAAAATATTTGGGGAAAGTTAAAGGTGCAATATCATTTTGAACACCGCATCTATGCGATTGCATAAAGTTATTCATATAATTATCTTATTTTCAGGCATACAAACAAGCTCTGTACAACATGTTCGCGGAACAGAACAAGTATCCCGTGTTTTATGAAATCTATAAAAATCGTCACAAATTTGTACACATGCAATTGGAATGTGTTCCCTTACCAAAAGAAATAGGTGAACTAATTCCTATGTACTTCAAGGTATGTGTATCTGTATATAATACAAAAATCCTTATTACTCATTATATGTATATTAATTTTTCTGCAGAAAGCATTATTGGAATGTGAAACAGAGTGGTCAATGAATAAAAAGATTATTGATCTTGAGCACAAAGACATAAAACAAGCCGTACCAAATGGTTTATCTTATTTCATGGTCGAGTTTGAAATCGGCAAAGGATATGCGCATATCATAGAAGATGAACATTTGTTTCCAAAAAATTTTGCAGAGGTAATTGTTTGATTAAATAAACTTAAGGAAGACAAAACAATTATTTACGAGAACGATATTTCTTGGTTTATTCTAGGAAATTATTGGTGGAATGTTAGATTTAGATCATGACGTATGGCGTAAACCGAGGAAAGAAACTTTCGATCAACAACGAGAAAAGGTGTTAAAATTTTCGGAAACTTGGAAGAATTATGATTGCACAATTACATAGTTGTACATAATTTGACAATATGTATATGTAATTCCGGAACAGATATTCGTAGCTGTAGTTATATTATATTATATCTGTAAATATCAGAAATTTTTATAAAAATAGATATTATTTTATTGAAATTGTAAACGATACATTTCACTGTACCTTTTGTACGTTTTACCCTTCTCATTCATTAGAATCCTGCTATTACCGGTTCTAAGGTTTTTTTACGAAATTCTAAAGATGCTTCCATAAGAAATGATTTAGATTTAGATTTAGATTTTGATTTTAGATAATAAAAAGAAGAACGAGCTTCGAGATTTCGCCATAGACAGCGCCACTTTCGTTCGCTACAGTTATATTCTTGTCTTGTAATATAATATTTTCAATTATTTAGATAAGTAATTAAAGCTCTCTGATGTTACGTTGAATGCCTTCGTTTGATTTTTGTCCAAATCACTGTTGAATTGATAATTCGACAAAATAACTATTTATACATATTGAACCACAAAGGTTGGCAGGTTTATCTGCTCGTATATCGTTCATATGAATCGATTCAAATGCACAATATCGTTTGAAAGGAAAGCTTATATTTATATTGAATGTAAGTTCGGTCAATATTTCCTTGTTTATTGTCGTGTGTATGCAAGTCAACGGTTTGACCACATGTCTTGCATATTCTTCATTCATTCATTCAAATGAATCGGAACCAAGTATTGCAACCGATTGCAGACTTCTGACACATAACTGCATATATAAATAAGTTTACATTTCTTTATTTGTTTCGACTATTTGATTTTTACGCTACCTCTATATCAGTGTCGGATAAATTGCATCAGATAATTTTGTCAAACGATATATGTGCCTAAAATTGAGAATCGAAGTTATCGAAGGATGTATTGAAAACGCACCTAAAATCAGCGTTTCGGTATATCTGCCGATATGGACAAAAATAGATTTCACGTTTGCGAAAAGATTCGATGAGACAAGGATCAGCCAAGGATAAAATGCTTAAATCGTATCTCGCTTGTCGTTTCGATTAGCATTAACTAAATAAGAAACGCAACACGCTCGAACACGTTTATTTCACGATGCATTTGACTCTGTGTTGTATGCGGTTTCTTATCTACATCCCTGATCCCGTACGTGTACATGTCTCAATCTAGAAGTCCGATGCCTACTTTTTTAAAGTGTAAGCTATATCAAATGTGCGTGGTGTGTGACGTCTGAAAACGGGAGAGAAACAGGACATAAAAATTTGTAAATCGATCAGTGCTTCGGTAAGGGATGAACTCGAGAGGGAGGGTTTGTTGGTTAACGGAGATACCCAAAGAACTAATGGATTTAAATGAATCGATGTACACGGATCCGTCTAGACGTATTCATATCAGTATGTACTTCACCGTGAACCGTAACATCGTACGATTTTGATTGATTTCTACCTTAGAGACACAGAAAACACCACTGCTCGTGATGCCTTGCTACCGACAACGATCGTTTTTCCCTTTACACGAACTGTAACCTACGAACGAGTGATACGATCAAGATGTTCACGAAACGATCAATTGGCACCTCGATCAATTCACGGACGAGGAAATTCCGGTGACGATCGTTTCTCTTGTTTCATATAAATATATACATACGTAAAAAATGTTTCCTAAAAGAAAATTACACATTGAAATTCGACGAAATTCCAAGCTATTTCTCGAGCATTCGACTGTTCTTCTGATTGTATAACTTATCGAATAATGTATCCCTGTTACAATTGTGTTGCATGGTGCCCGTACACAATAATAGAAGACTTATGTGTTTACCGTGCGTCGCTGTAGTAGCACCGAGCTGTTCTCAGATGCTTTAGCAAAGCACAAACGCTCGTCGTCTACTTTTAGAGGATACTCTAACCGTCTTGTTTCTGCTCTATATCAGAGCCGATTAATTGTAGTGAAGGTGCCATGAAGTAAAATCAAAGGATGATGATGGGCGATCAGTTTCGTAGCAAAGTGGAGCAATATTCGCCAAAGTCGTCACCCAGGGGAGCGCGTTCCCCTGTTGTTTCGCGTCAGGATTCGACGGGGACCCTCAAAACAACCATATCCCTGGGAAAGAATCCTTCGATCGTCCATAGCGGGCCTTTTTACTTGATGAAGGAGCCCCCTGGTACGTTACTCATATCTAAAACTAAAATAGATTTAACACTACGATATCGTCTAATCCGTTCTCTCAATTTACAGGAGAAAGCGACCTTACAGGGGCAAGAAATTTAATGAACTATTATGGTCTGGAACATTCTTATAGTAAATTTAGTGGAAAGAAACTCAAGGAACAACTCTCTTCTTTTTTACCGACCCTACCTGGAATCATAGACAGACCCGGTCATTTAGATAACAGGTATACCTATTAATGGAATAGGTTACAGTAGAGCAGGGAGTTCCAACTTGTTTCCCTCAGAGAACCGCAAAGTCACTGCTATTAGTCAAACCTTTTCCCACTGCTACGTACAGCCATAGAGTTAGTGGGTGGCATAGCGACACATGGGACAAAGTTCTCTGACTGTGCTGGGCACGGTTGGGGCCCTTCCAACACTTGCTTTCCCCATCAACGTTTCTTTCATGCAGAACGCACCTCCGTCGTGTTCGCTAGATGTTTCGTGTCTTCGTTGCCCCAACATAACGGTGCTTACTGGAAGGGGACAGTGAACGCTACGGTGGGGATGGTTTCGTCTCAATTGAGACAAATCTGTGGTTGTAAGGAAAAGCGCTGCATGCCATAATTTGTAGTACAGGATGTACGTATTTACCAGAAATAAGAATCCAACCTTAAATGGCAATATCTCGAAAGTGAAAGTATGTGACATGCGGTTTTCTTCCTGACAACCACAGAAATGTGCCCAGCACTGTTCTACAACAACAATGAAGTCTAAGAGTGGGGATAGAGCCAAAGCGGGGAATGTGGCGCGTATGACTAGCGAGCTACAAGTTGGAATTCCCTGCAGTAGAGTGTACAAACACTTGAAACATGTACAGTAGAGATCAAAGTACTTCTGCTTTTCAGTTCATTAAGATCCGTCATAGAAAAGCCTCCGATTGTCGGGAAGGAATTACTACCACTGACCAGCGTTCAATTGGCTGGTTTTCGCCTACATCCTGGACCTGTAAGTAAAGGATTCGGTTGGTTAGATCGGCGGTCGGCAAACTCATTAGTCAAAAGAGCCAAATATCAGCAGTACAACGATTTAGATATCTTTCGAGAGCCAAATTTCTTTACAAGAACTCTGTTTTTAGAAGTCTGTTAAAACTAGGTACACTGAATACAAATAGATATCATACTTTATAATAATCTTATTTATTGATAAATAGACTGCGGATCTTTATGCATTTATAGTAAAATTGAGTAGATGAAATTCAAACTTGTTGGAAAATTTTTTAAATTGAAGATGTCAATACATGATTTCTTCTCTATTCAAATCATTAAGGGAAGAAATAACGTTCAATTTAGTTTCCATTCCTTGCAATCAATGCAGAAAATTCTTATTTTGCATAAAGATCCGCAGTCTATTGATAAAAATAGAGTAGAAATTGCTCTTTATTTGAATTTAGATATGACACACTGACTGATTGAAAATTGTATTAAAAAATAATATTAAATTAAAATAAGATTAATTAATTTTAAACACGTCATTCGTGGAAGAGCCGCATTCAAGTAGCAAAAGAGTTGCACACGGCTCGCGAGCCGCAGTTTGCCGACTACTGGGTCAGATTAACAAAACAAAATAATTCAGAAAGAGAGTAAAGAGAATGTTGCGTGTTTGCAGTTACCGGAGCAGTATCGGTACGTGAATCAAGCTCCGCAAAGAAAGCACAAGAACAAACATAAAAAGCATAAACATAAGCCTGGCGAAGTACCTAGCGGCCAAGAAGCAACGACAACGGACATTGGTGGTTCGGACACTCACGAGAAGAAGCACAAGAAACAAAAAAGACACGACGAAGAGAAAGAGGCCAGAAAGAAACGTAAGAAAGAGAAGAAGAGAAAAAAGCAGAAGCACAGCCCCGAACACACCGGAGGATTAACACCGTCTCAACATTCCAATTCGTGATCTTTAATTCTACCTTTTTTGTTTGTACCAAACCTTCGACCCGGCGTTGATCTTTGCGGGCACAATTGATTTCTTCCCTTCTAATTGTTTAAGAACGCGCATACACGAACAATTTTGTGCGGGCAAAGTGGCATCTTCCATGGAAGTTCTGTTGAATCGTAAGTTGACGCCCGGTTTTCATAGACTCGTTCACATTGTTGTCGTACATTTTAAGACGACGACGCCCGATCTTCAACGAAAACTGTGGATCCTTTTTCTTACGGCAATTGTACACTATCAATATGTAATATAGACTCGAGACTGTGTAAAATGTATGTGTTTCACACGTGTACGTGCGAGGTATGTGTGTGCCGCAATTTACCATTTAACCCATCAAGACCATTCATTTTTCGCCCACAAGAGAAGGAAGAAGAATCGTTCGTTACCGATTCGTAATCTTTGTACGAGATTATTGATCTTTATAAGCGTATTGTAAAGAAGTTGAGCATCTTGATGAGTTAATAGGATATAGATTTAAATCGTTAGCATAAACAAAGAGTACTGTTACTCTTCGTGTAAATATATATATCGAAACGACGGCAAGGAGAAACAAATAACACTGCATCGAGGACCGTGTTTTGTAATAACGACTATCAACAACCAGCAGTGTATTTTATTCGCGAGATAAGACCAAAATTATACGTTGCACTGAAAACTTAAGTTAAGTATAGTATTATGATACCGAAAATAAAAAATTCTTAAATTGAAGCGTCGTTGTTTCTTATTTCTGTTCGAAAAGAAAACTAATGTTGGCGAATCAAGATTCGTGGTGTACCACATACAGTATTCCTTCGGATAATGTGACAACCTCATGGAGGTTGTATATGGAGTAGAGATCCCTATTTCACGTGTATTTTAGTACACGTTTAAAACCGCGATTTCTAGTATGGAGTCTCAAAAAGCGTAGAGGTACTACTTTCTTTGACGTGTGCCGAACATAGAGAAGGACAGCGCGTAAACGATAAAGAAGGACTGAGCTCAGAAGGCTGCGTATCGATTACAATGTCATGCTGTCCTTCTTTGCGTTCGAAACTGTCATCGCTTATTAAACAAGTAAATATAATCGCAATTCTATCGTGTTTGGTCTCGTTTTAATCAGAAAAATTTCACGAACCCCTTGGTAAAGGTTTCGTAATAAAATAACTAAAATTAAGGAAGTTTCAGTATTGCATTAGTATTGCCCAGTATTGCCTCACCAAGGGGGAACCCCATAGTAGTGGGGATAAAAAAGTAACATCATCCACATAGACGAAAGTCACATCATTCGAAGGAATACTATAATAGGTAGACGCACTGTGTATACATAACATACCAGCTATATGTATAAAAGGTAAAACGAGACTAGTGTAACATAACAAAAAATTCAAATTTGTGAGCGGTGCTACTACGATAATCAATTGAAGGGACGAGCGGTGCAACAACGCCATCTGAGAGCCAATCGCTTCCGTTGTTACGGTTCAACATCCGGTAGTAAAACGCCGAGTTGAACCATTGAATTCGAGTCGTTTGGAATCGTCGTTGGAAAGTCGCTCGATTCCCGCCATTACGTGCTTTTTCTACCGTGTAGCGATTCGATTACCGGAGGAAGGCACGATGACGGACACTCGTAAGTAAAAAAGAATACAGAATCATTATACACGAAGCCGCGATAAACGTTTCATCAATGAATTATCCATATTCGCCGAGAAATCGCGTTTTATCGAGAGAACTCGTCTCGAATAGACAATTTATTTGGTCGGTATTTGTACGATCGCCACGTCTCGTAATGTAGCCGCACGATTGATTAGAGCTTTCGGTTTTACGCTAGGCGATTCGAAGAGACAGATCGAACGAAATACCATGACCCAATGTAGGAAGACATAGAATAATTATAGTACTCTCGCCGCTATGTGTGTCTACGTATGAGATTTATTGATCGGCGTTTCAAGCGTCTCATCCCATTTTTCTACTCCATTTTGTTACTCGATTTACAGATATATCTGTGTATATATGTATATATATATATAGTCGTATCCGCTCAATTCAATTTCATTTCTGCTCCGTTTAATACACAACAATCAATTCATATCAACAGACAAACCTAATAAGATATAAGAGATCATGGTCATGGAAAAAATATATGCATCATTCTTTCTTCTCTATAAAGCTCAAAAATTCAATTGCAGATATCTTAATACCCTTTATACGTATTAGCTTGCCGAATCAATTAACTCCCTGGAATAGAAATTCATATAAACAGACAAACCTAATACGATACAAAGAGAGAGCATGGTCGTGGAAAAAATATATGCATCATTTTTTCTTGTCTATAAAGTTGAAAAATTCAATTGCAGATATCTTAATAGCCTTTGTATGTAGTATGTATTAGCTTGCCGAATCAATTGACTCCCTGGAATAGAAGTCTTGTGTTATTCTGTGGTATTAACTCTTTGCTCTCAGAATTATTCTTCAATTTTGTTGCCAACAAACTCCCTACTATTTCAAGTGTTTTATTTGAAAATTTACTTCAAGGGACAGTTCCTTGACTGCTACTTTTAAACAATTTTGTCTACTAATTATATTAGCTATAGCTCTCAAACTTTGTTGTGATTTATATTTGTGGAACTTATATTTGCTTTTAAGTAAAAAATAAATAAAGGAAGAATACATATAAGATCCTATTGTATTTACGTTTTTCTTTTTCTGATGTCGAGACGCACTCGACAATGGAGTGCAAAGGGTTAAGTAAATTTATTTTATACAAAAGGGACTTGGGGTGTTCGTATGATTTCATTTATGGATTCTGAGATTTTGGATCATTTATTTCAGAATATTCAAACTACCAGCAACAGGGGTACAATCAGTACAGCCAGCCACCACCTACCGGTGGCCAGGATACGTCGTATCCGCCGCCTTCTAGCGGTGGTGGCAGCTATAATCAGTATAGTCAACCTCCACCAAATACTGGAAGCAACTATAGCAGTTACAACAGTTACAATTCCAGCGGTGGGCAAGACTACAGTCAGCCGCAGAATCAAAACAGTTACAACCAGAACAGTTACGGAAGTGGAGGTGGTTCTGGAAGTAATAGCGGCAGTGGTGGCAGTTATAGTGGAAGTTATGGACATGGAGGTGGAGGTGGAGGAGGAGGCAGTGGTGGTTATAACCGTAATAACTCTAGCGGAGGCTATGGTGGAGGTATGGAAAATAATTGAATCGGCTAGTGGTAGAGGACTATCGATAGTTGGCACCATCGATAGTTTCCGATAGTTGGACTGTCAACTATCGATACTTATCAATAACCATCGATAGTACCTCAATAGTTCTCCACCACTAGAAACGACTTTCGAATACAATCGAGAAGAAATATATGGGGTGTCGCACGAATAGAAAATATTTTCTAAACGAAACAAAAATATATTTACGTAGGCCAAGGAGGAGGTGGTGGCAGTAGATATGGCGATCGCGGGGGATACAATGACCGCTCCGGCGGTGGATACAAGTAAGTATATTTCTGTATATTACATTTGTATACATAAAAAAGAGGGAGAAAGAGAGAGAGAGAGGGAGGGAGAGAGAGAGAGAGAGAGGGAGAGAAAAGAAAGAAACGACGAAGCAGGGAAAGTTGTAAGGCCCGTGAGAGAGATTCAGTTATGATTAACGACGCGATAATGATCAGTGGTAAGGTAATACATTCATTGAATTAATCAAGGTATGAAATGAAGTTCTAATGACAATATTGAACAATTTGTCTCTTTGCAAATGGTTTTATGCCCTCTGGGCGTTAATATGTTTGAAGTGTGCCTACAGGTTTAACACACAGGTATAACTGGTAAAGGTAAAAACAGGTTGTATATGACAAATGACGTAAAAATGGTTATATAGTGTGTGATACGTTCCGATTTCGTATTTATTATAATAAGTAAAGCACGATACGTCGTACGTATCGAGGTGTTTCGCAACACGAGCGTACCTGTAACGCAGTGTAACACTGCCACTGGGGCCACTGTTGTTCAAGTATTATTATCTTAGGGTTATTGAAATCGACTAGACAATTTAAAGACGTTCAAAAGTTTTGCAAGAGATTGCGGTTACTCGTGTAATTCGAGAAGATATCATTTCTATGTTGAAATTTTAACGATTACACTTGCAGCCAGGCTGTTTCTTTCTCGTATGTTCCGATTATACCTTATTTTTCCATTGTTACGCAATATCAAATATACCATTCGTTTATTTTTCCTTGGAACGTATAATTTGCTCGATTCTTCTCTTCCGTTCACTAAAATATTAGTTTGGCAAAAAAGTAATTTCGGTATTTTTAGGTGAAATAAAATCCAATTTTTTTATCCAAGTAATGAACTTTAATCAATAAAATATTTTCCATTTTGTTCTATGATCTTTCGCCATCTTTCTGGTAGCTTCATAATTTCGCGCTCATAAAACTTCTGATCATTTTCGGTGAAAAACTGATCCAAGTGCGATTTCAGATCATCATCATTACTGAATGTTTTACCATTCAAACAGTTCTGTAAACTTTGGAATAAATGATAACCTGATGGTGCAATGTCAGGGCTGTATGGTGGATGTGACATCACTTCCCAACCAAGCTCCAATAACTTTTCACGTGTTACCAAAGATGTGTGTGGCCTAGCGTTATCATGGTGGAACACGATTCCTTTGCGATTTGCCAATTCTGGCCGTTTTTCTTTGATTGCTATGTCCAGTTTTGTTAGTTGTCGACAATAAACATCTGAATTGATGGTTCGGTTCCTTGGGAGCAGCTCAAAATACACAATACCTTTGTGACCCCATCAAATTGACAACATGATCTTCTTTTGGTGCAATTCAGCTTTTGGTGTGGTTTGGGCTGATTCATCACGGTTGGACCATGATCGTTTTCGAGTTGTGTTATTGTAAACAACCCATTTCTCATCACCAGTGATGATTCGCTTCAGAAAAGGGTCGATTTCATTTCGTTTGAGATGCATATCGTATATTTTGATGCATTGCGTTAAGTGAATTTCTTTCAATTCGTGTGGAACCCAAATATCCAGCTTCTTAACGATTCCGAGACTTTTTAAACGATATTTTATATTTAGTTGTATGCGAGACATTTAACCTGTCTGCAATCTCTCGGACAGTTGTATGACGATCCGATACAATAATGGCTTTTATTTGGTCATCATCAACTTCAGATGGTCGACCAGAACGTTGGTCGTCTTCAAGTGAGAAATTTCCAGAACGGAATTTTTTAAACCAATTCTGGCGCGTGCGTTCTGTTAAGCAATCCACGCCATAAACTTCACATATATTAATCTTTGTGAGCCTCGGCAGCTTTTTTACCTCTACGGAAATAAAAGAGCAATATGTGCCTATAATGTTCGTTTTTGCACTCTATGTTCAAATTGACACAGAACTAACAATTTTAATCAAAATTACGTGTAATTTGCTTCAAAAGTAATCTAAAAGATGCAGTTATGAAATGTCAGAAACAATCAAACAAAACATAACGCTATCTGTTAGTGGAAACCGAAATTACTTTCTTGCCAATCCAATATATCTTAACGGTAATCTCTTATCGATAAACTTACACATACGATATAGATGCGAGTGTGCGTGTATATATACATGCACACGTACGTTCACATATATACATGTACGCAGATATCTGATGCGTATAGGCGTAAAATAATGTTTAACAGAGGATTGTTTTGACCATTTTGTCGCGGGCAAAGTGATATAATGATACCTTTGCGGAATGCACTGCTATGTTCCCGGTTTTTTCTCGTTGCTACTGCAACGTCTATTTAGGTAATTTATGTGCATGCCGGACGGGACCGACTAACACGACGATAGACGTGACTCTTATCCTCCTAGTATTAAGATAATATGACTACAGACATTTAGACAGTAGGTGCATCAAGAAGAGAGGTGGCGAGCAGCATTTGATTCGCCATGCATCGATCGATCGATCAGTCTGTCCATGAGTCAACTCATTGGTATATCTGCTTCTGTGTTTTAGCAGTGGCGGTGGCCGTGGTGGTTATAACAAAGGTAAATGCACCAGACTGTCTGTACGAGTCTGGTGCTATTCAAGCTTTCACTCTAATATTTACAATCTAAATACTCGGTTACTTGTATTATATGAAAGGGCTGCTCTGCAACATTGTTAGGGGTATATACAATATATATATATATATATAGTTCTCTCTGACCAATTATGTGTAGTCAGATATAGTTCAATGTACCGTATAGAAAACGAAAAAGGAGAGTCGTTACCATAATGTTCTACCCGCGGCATTGTGAAAGCTGCTTTCTTTGATCACCAATTGCTTTTTCCATAGTAAACGATAAACGTTTTGTCGTCCCAACGATTAGCAAAATTTTCTGTTCAAAGACGGACTGCATTACACTCCGGGACAAAAAGATAGCACACTTCAAAATTAACGTAATATTTATTTAACATTACAACCAAGGTTTTATTTTTACACATTCTTGCAAAATATCTCTATAAACAGACCATTTTTAAGGAAATATGGTGTGACAAAATGATAGCACATTTAACTTAAAATTATGTATAACAGTAAATCAACGAATGATAATTAATGCTTAATATTTTGTGGCTCCTCTACATTTAATGACAGCCATCATTCTCTTTGGCAAAGATTTATAGAGTTTTTTAATGGTTTTTTTCTCTAATTGCTCCCACTCATCTTGAATACATTTTTTAAATTCGGCAATATTTCCAAATTGTCTGCCATTTCTATATAAAGCTCGGGCGAGATTTCCCCAACAATTTTCAATAATGTTGAGGTCGGGTGATCTTGGCGGCCAATCTAAAACGCGAATTTTTTCTCAAGAAAAGTACTCTTTTACTACTTTTGCAGTGTGTACTGCGGCATTATCCTGCTGAAAAGTATACTTCTCTTCAGCAATTCTGGTCGCATACGTGTTTATTTGTTCCTTAATCATTTCCAAATACATTTTGCTATTCATTTTTCCTGTTATAAATTTGATTTCCATTTTACCATAGTACCCAATACCGCATCAAATCATCACACCACCACCTTCTTCCAATTCGATTATAGTGTTAATTTCACACGCGTTCAATCTCTTTCCGCGACCCATTTTTCATAATATTTTGCCTTTTTTTAAACAAATGTACAACACGAGATAATATCACGGACTTTATTAACTATGTTCTGAGGTTGATGTTCGCAATTCGCGAGCTTCAGTGTAACTGGAAAGCGTAGATTTATTACATGTGCTATCAATTTGACCCACAATATTTACGTTTTCATTTCTAGAATTCTGTTGAAGTAAATATTGTCGATGATATTCAGTACATTATACACAGAGGCATGTCAGAATATGTTGACATATTAAAATACTAATTTTCTTCAGTTTATTCTACCAAATGAGAAAAAATAGACGAGGTGCTATATTTTTGTCCGGGAGTGTATATTCTGTAGTGTATATTGCACTATGTTATAGCGTATATGTATATTACACCTGTATAAATATAGTCGTCCGTTGAAAATGAACACGCGCTATGCGCTTGACAATGTTACAGCTCCCAGGGAGTATTATACAATAGCTTTCTACCGAAGTTACGTGTATTTTTCCATCAGCATTCGTGCTGCTTAGACGGACAATGCTTTGAAACGAGTGTCGGAAAACAAAAATCTTACAAAAAGGCAGCTGGTGAACTGAATACCTATTCCCAAATCGGTTGAGGCTTCCCCGAAAGTATGTTTCCTAGGGAAAAGATGAGGGTGACAATAAATGTTGCAGCCCTTTTGTATGCTAAGCTGCAACCTTGTGTTCTCTACATATCGTTATAATGCTACTAAGAATGTCAGGGCAATGAGTATACTAATACTTTCGTTAATGCACGGGTCAAAAAAGAAAGAATAAAAGTATAAATATATAAATATAAATATCTATATGTATATATATATATATATTTATTTACATATATGTGTGTGTATCGTAAAAAGTCGGTAACTTTGAACAATGAAGGTGTTTACAAGTGTTCTATGAGTATAACAGAAATACTTGTGAATCGACAACGTAACAAATCTCTAAAGATTCTTGGAGGAAGTATGTGTAAGCAAGCCAGACAAAATTCAAATATTCATGGGGTGTACAGCAAACGTCACGATCAAGCATTGTATGTTTCTAGACATACATGAATTTGCGAGAAAAATAATGATACATATATGCGTGCACATAGCGAGAGGAATTCTTTTCTCTGGGGAATGAAGACGATTGAAAATAAAACTTCGGTGAATCTAGTTTCATTGTTAGAACGGATTAGAAGTTTTAAGTGTGCTGGTCATTCCTCGAGGAGAGAGAGAGAGAGAGGTGCAAAGTATTTGCATATTTCATGCGGTTGAATGTACTCCGAAACGTTCAGGTGTAATCACGAATCGATTTAAGAAAATCAGCTTTCGATCGCGAAACGGATGATTAGAGAAATTCGATACTCGCCCAGGGTGTAAAGATTTTGCTATATTTTTTAATCCGACACAAAAGTTTTCCACTTGTTAGTTTAGACTCGAGTAGGTTTAGGGACAAGTAGATTTGCAAGTATTATTTCTACCTCGAAGAGTGTGGTGCCAGATCGGATCTTAACTCTGATCATATTACAGGGGGCTACAGTGACCGTGGTGGTGGCAACGATGGAATGGTTACGCAAGAAGATACTATATTTGTATCTGGTATGGATCCATCTATCTCCGAGGAAGAAATTTGCCAACACTTCGGAGCTATTGGTATAATCAAAGTGAGTAAATTCTCTTACAATATTTTGTTTCAGCCGAAACATCAGATTACTTACACGTTTGTCGTCCTCTGTTTTGTAGCATGATAAACGAACCGGTAAGCCAAAAGTCTGGATGTACAAAGACAAAAATACGGGCAAATCGAAGGGCGAAGCCACCGTGACTTACGACGACCAAAACGCCGCACGTTCGGCGATCAGCTGGTTCGATGGGAAGGAGTTCAAAGGACGTACTATCAAAGTACAGATTGCCCAGCATAAAAGTAATTGGCAAGGCAACCGCAGCGGTGGGACCCGTGGCGGTGGTGGTGGCCGAGGCCGAGGAGGTGGTGGTTTCGGCGGCCGCGGGGGTGGCGGTGACAGAGATGATCATCACCGTGGAGGCGGTGACGATAGACGCGGCGATGGTGGTGGCCGTGGAGCAGACTGGAGGTACATTTTACCAGTATTCTGAATCTTGCTAGAATAACATTTTTGTCGATAAACATGTCATGATAAACATTCCCTGACGTATTTCGTATATTAAAAAATACAATGTTTCGATATATGTGAAAATTTCCGAGGGTGTACCTCTGGTGATAGTAGCGATCAATTTGTCCCAAACATATCGCGTACATTTTTGTCGCGTAAATCGAGACATTACTGTAATACGTATTCGGTACTTGAGATGTAACGCTTATCTTGTTCTTCTTGTGTTTGAACAGATGCCCGAATCCCGAGTGTGGCAACACTAATTTCTCTTGGAGAGCTCAGTGCAACCTCTGTAAAAGTTTGAAACCGGAAGGCGCCGGCGGTGGCGGTGGCGGTGGCGGTGGCGGCGGCGGTGGTGGTGGCGGTAGCGGCGGTGGCGGAGGAAGAGGCAATCGCGGTGGTGATAGAGGTGGTCGAGGAGGGTTCAGAAGCGACAGGGGTGGTCGCGGAGGCGATAGGGGTGGCAGAGGCGGATTCCGTGGCGGTGATAGGGGAGGACGTGGCGGTCGTGGAGGCCCGATGAGAGGAGGTGGCGGGTTAGTAACTGCACTCGCACATATTAATAGATATCGAAGGTAAAACGCAAGGAGTTCTAAATTTGTTGTTTTATGTTTCAGACGAGGAGACAGAGACAGGGATCGTCAACGTCCTTATTAAACGTATCGAAAAAAGAGTGATTGTTTAAAATCACGAAATCCGACATACTTGTACACATTTTGTACACAGTTTCGACGTAATGTACATTAATCGCCCTTAACACAGAGAAGTCATGTGTTACCAACTCCATTCTCATCGATTTGTTTCCTCGTACATTTTTTATATTCATGAAGATCGATGCGTGGACGCGTACTTTGTGTTTTATATATGCGCATGTAAATGATGATACATATAATCGTACGTGTAAAGTTACGTTTTAATAAATAAGACTTTCGCCCCCTACTCTTTCTGTGTTCGTGATCCTACAACTCCTTGCCACGTGTCTTTTTTACCGTGTCGCGTCGCCGCTTTCCGCAAGAATGAAAGAAATCCTAGGAACGCTGGGAAATTTTGTTTATTGAAAGATAAAAATATAGTACAATAAATTTATATCTATGTATGTATACATGTATATAAATCTAGTAGATAATAGATAATTGAAAAAAAAAAGAAGTGACATAACTAAGTTATCCGAAATAAATACAATTGCGTTTTTATGACCAACGCCCTCCTAAAAATTTTTCCACGTAGTGAATAAGCTTTATTATTACGTTAAGTTCACTTTACCGTAGTAAATATATGTCTTACATATGGATAGATTAGATGAAGACCTCTAGTTCATGGATTTTACTTGAATGGTATGATATTTTACATTTTTTTTTGTTTTCTCCTCACCCCTCTTTAATCTTTACGTTTATCTTTACGTTGTTTTGCTGCTAATTCCTGCAAGGCATTCGAATAATTAGTAAATCTCTCAACCGAAATGATGTTTTCCACCTTTGCTCTTTTCACCTGCTTACCTTTTGCGTAAGGATGACGAGGAGGTGACGGAAAATACCAATGAAGTCCATGAAAAGATCCAGAGAATGCAAAATGAAATCTTTGCTGCCCATGTGGAACTTCTCGATGATCGACTGGGTGTCGTAGAGTACAAAGCCGCACATTAGGAATAATCCACCGTACAACTGAGCTTGGTAGAAGAACGTCCAACGGAGGAAGAGATTGGCGAAAGAGAACAGGACCATGATGTTCAGCAAGCTAAGTAGCATACCGCCCAGGTACAGCCATTGTCCTCTCTCAGCCAGAAGAGCAGAGATGCTGAACGATACGAATATGGCGGTCGTTCCTGAAACAATATTCTTTTAGTATTTCAAGCATTGACAAACATCCCATGTAAGTAAAAATACAATTTTTACGTTTATGAGGCGTAATTTGCATTATTTGGGAGCATAAAGCTGCGACAGTAAAAATAGGACTCTTGAGGGCGATTGCGACCGAGATTGATCTTTTATCTAGCGCTTTTGGTTACTGAAAAGCCCCATCTTTGCATTATCGAGAATTGAGAAGGCGCATCCCGCACTCTTGCAATCCTAGAAACGAGTCTATCCTCTTAAGTTTTTGTTTATTGTGTTTTCTCATTTTTCTTGTTATTTGGTAAAATGTATGTAATTTTACGTAAGCAAAGAAAAAAATTAACCCCTTGCAGCTCGTAATTAATCCCTTAAGTAACTATCCACAGGAAGCAACGCTCGGTAACGCTCGCAGACCCTTAGCCTGTGATTCGGCCGCAGTGATTGATGCTGAGCAACTGTTCTTACTGTTTTAAGTTGTGGCAAAATGAAGAAGTTCCTGAACAAGGATAGAGAGCTCCTTGTCTCTCCTGCAGGGATGTGACAGAGAGGAGACATGTCGCCCACAGGCGAGACAAAAACAGAAAGTAACCGAGCAGTTTGAATTTTTGATGAACTCTCTCCCATTTCCTGAAGCGAAGAAACAATATTTTTGGATGCTCTTTGCGTTGAAATGTTCTCCGTATTATTTCGGATCGTTGTACAAAGCCCTTTTTTGGAAAAAGTGTATTGAAAAAATTTTCTTCTATAAAAACATACGCTATTATTGTTTATAAAGTTTCAAGAGACAAATTGCAAAAAAGGGCTTCGTACACGATCCGAAATAACACGGAGAACATTTCAACGCAAAGAGCATCCAAAAATATTGCTTCTTCGCTTCAGGAAATGGGAGAGAGTTCATAGAGAATTCAAACTGCTCGGTTACTCTCTGTCTTCCTCTCTCCTGCGAGCGACATGTCTCCTCTCTGTCACATCCCTGCAGGAGAGACAAGGAGCTCTCAATCCTCGTTCAGGACCTTTTTCAGTTTTCCGCGACTGTTGCTGAAGTCAGAAAAAGATTTTACTGTCGGTCCCGCGCATCCTTAAATTGCACCTACTCAGCATAAAATTCGCTGTTCACTGATAACTCACCTACTAGCGCGGTGACTATGATGCTTGGGTCAACGGCGATAACCATTCGACATAAGGGATGCAGTCCAAGCCCCAGCATGAACGCGATTCCCAGCAGATAGCCGAGCCGCAGTTTCTGGTTTTTTCCATTGTCTGGTGTGCAGACCAGAGCCAGGAGCAATCCTATGCCGATGAGATTAGTGAGCAGGCTAGCTTGCAGTAGCTCTGTATATGGGTGGACATAGGCTCCAACGGCAGCGGACACTGTCGCCAGGGACACACACCCATAAACATTTTTCAGATGTTGTCTGACTGGTGCATCACTGTAAAGAAAATAAATCAACCATTACCTCCTGGGCTGCTCTGCTTAGCTATAACACGCAAGAGAGTAAATAAATATATGCATATATACATATATATATATATATATATATATCTCTCTCTCTCTCGAAGAATAAGTGGAACAGTGGAAAAGATCGTATGAAAAATAAAATCGTGCTGAGATTTCAACGATGAAATCTTCTTTATGAATATTCGCGATACACATCACGATGACTGTGCTGTTAAACGAAAGTCTAGCCGTGTGAAATATCTCCAGCAGATCCAAGTTCCGGAACCTATGTGAACGATCGAAGGTCGTGCAACATACTGACAACGTAGATAAGGAAAAACGCATATCACGATAATTAATGTTATTCGAAACGACACGCGAAATTGCTATTTATTTAGACGGATTATCCGTTCTTTTTTTCATATAGGAAACGTAGCTGCAACGCTGGACGAGTTACATCACCGTTATCGTCGACTTTAGAAAACGCGAGCGAGAAGATGAAACGACTTTAGCAGGCTGCTGGTTACAGTTGAAACGCGAGAAAAGCGCGACATCGTTATCAAAGATGCTGTTGTTCGGCAGGAGACACGTACTCTCGTAACGAATGTTTCGGATCGTTGGTGGATCTACTTACAGTCTGTTCGAGAACGAATTCACGAATGTATTTAATACCGACGCCATAATTTCGCAGGTTGATTAGGCTAGTGGCACTGTCGATTAACACGATCCGTGGTGCGCCGTTGTTATCTGTTCGTATAAAACAGGAATAATCATGAACCGTTGAAGTAGTTCCCCTTTTGTGGACACGTCAGTGATATTTCTATGCGTAAATTTCGTCGGCACTTCCGATTGGTCGACGCGCCCCTTAAAATTTCACGAAACGTCAGCTTTCGCCTTACAAAGACGGGAGATTGGTCGTTCCGTGCGGTAGACAAAGAACGAGCACAGTTTTGCGCGACTGTAGCGACACCTTATGAGATTCCCGTGGATTCCCGTCGCAATTACAGGTTACAGGGCTACAAACTGTTACAAACAGACAACAACAATTTGACAAATAGTAGATACGTTACTGTTTTGGACGCGAATGCGCGAAAAATCTTGCACAATATCTCATATTCCCATCACTGTACACTGTACACGATTGGGTCCACGTAACCCCATTATCATTTTCATTCCACGCGATTTAGACGAGTTTATGTCAGAATCTTTGTACCACAAATAAATAAATAAGTCTATTTCTGTTGGAAATCGTTGTTTCAAATAGGCGAACTGAAAATGATAATGGGGCTAATACGTGACCCCACAAAAGTGGGCCGCAAAAATAGCAGTTTGAACAATTCAAATTACCCGCCACGAAATTCGCTATGATTTTCTCGCCATCTTTTGTGGGAAACTATAATCACTGCTTTTCTATTGAGTCACTTCACTTCAGTCAGATTCAGTCAGATTACATTGGATTACATTTAGATACTGTTAGATACTGTTAGATACCTACTAATACCAACTAATACCTACACGTCTATACTAGCACGATCTGCCAATTTCTATTTGACAGTTATTCTAAACGGTTAATGTTTTGAACGTTTAATTAAAATTGCCGCTTTCTGTCGGATTTGAATGAATTTGTATTTACATTGTACAGCTCTGTAGAATAACAATATGTGAATATAATTTATTTTGCCAGCCATATTGCTTTGAAAAACATTGCAAATCGAGGAATATCTTTTTCGAATTTCACGCGGTCAATGTGAATTGCTCGTGAAAAGTTGAAAGTTTAATCGGACACATTGTAGAAGATGAAAATAAAACGCTTTGTTGATTATTAAAAACTAATCTAGGGTAGGATATATGATATAATTGATTGTTACTGGAACGAGAACGAGTGAAATCATGAAAGAAATGTTGACAAACCAAGCAACCTCAGGATACGTGAATTCCTTTGTCAACAATAACGGAGACGCCAATAGTAATAACGCAACGGAGAACAATTCGAGAAGATACGCTGTTCTCAGTACCGAATGGATATCTACGATCGGAGAAGAATTAGGAATGCATCCTCTGTCCGATGTTCTATTAAAAAGACTGGCGGAGGATGCTTCGTATCGTCTCAGAGAAGTTCTACATGTACAAAAATTTACTATAATTGATGCGTTACTTTCATAACACAGGCAATTAAAATATGTAATCGTACTTTTAGAAATGTGTTACAAGACTGAAACATAGTAAGAGGAAACGTTTAACGTCTAACGATGTGAATGCTGTGATCACCAATCTATGCGATGTAGATCCCATAATGGGGGCATCGGAGTCGATGCCAGAATATCATACAGAGGCCAGAGTATTTGTTCCTAACGACCATATTGTTAATTTAGTACAAAAAATAAATGATCCTCTTAATATAATACAAAACAATGTACCTTTCATTCAAGGTAAATTTTCTTTGAGATATATTTACACGTTTCACTGTTGGATAACAACTGATAATAATGTTACTCTTCTTTTTTACAGAATCAGAAATATGCGACATGAGACTAACAGAAGCTCGCAACAATTATGCCAAGCGTGCGTTGAAGACGTTGTTTAACGGGTCTCAGAAAACGTTTCAGGTATACTATTTTGAAGTTTACGATGGAAAGTATAAATCTGAGCATCTCGGTAAATGTATACTTGCCTGCAGGTTTTAATTAACGATTGCGCCACCAATGCTTATCTGGGCGGTGAAGGTGTAATAGACAAACTAATGTCGATCGCCAGATCAATGGTCATCTCGAATAACGCGCAATACACGAGGGTGTCTACAAGAACGTGCCAACTGATTATCTCGATAGCAAGTAACAGCGAAGCCGTTTACCCGTATCACTTAACATCGGTAATACTCTGCAGTAAGATCACATGAATTCTGATGGTTGATTCTGCAGAAAATCTGAATTGTCTCAGACCTTTAATGCCGTTCGTTATAGGTAGACAAATTGACTGAACTGCTGTTAGAATTACTCTTGGGCCAAAGTTTTATAAACCTGAACCTCGAAGCATTGTTTAAGGAATGCGCGCTTAAACTGATGCTTCGCTGGCCATCGGCTGCCGATAAGTAAGCGCAATTAACTTTATAGTTAATTGATCGCATATACAACAGGTACATACTTTTATCTAACTGTAACATTCGTTAAAGGTATCTTCCAATATTGGAGAACGTATTATTAAAAGAAGAGAAGGAAAGCATCGACGGAGAGAAAAAAAGGTCAATGGCAATGGAATTACTAGCAAGTATTCAGCCTTTAATATTTTTTCAACATGAAGCGGATTCGCCGCTTTCCGCCGAAAATATCTTAAAATACGCTCCACCCGGCTCAGCCTTGTGGCAAAGGATAGCTGTACGTAGACGACGTTTACTTGTTCAATTGCATTTCATTACGAGACTGTGGATCTTTACGCAAAATTAAAATTTCTTATCTGAATTCCGACAAGCTGGAGTGAAATAGAAATTTATTTTCTTTCCTATTATGTTTAGTAGGTGGAGAAAATATTTTTGCTATTTTAATTTACACCTATTCATTTCTGTTATAAATGCATAAAATCCACAGTCTATTCATTACATTTCATTGTTCAATATCAACACACTTTTCAATTTCAGCTTGCTATCTGCGCTCTGATCAAGTCTCAGTCTCATGCTCTGAACATCACAGCTCTCATGGAACATTACGGAGACGCGTTACTGCCATACTTACCCGTCAATTACAGAAGCACCGTGAACGCGTTTAGAAAACCTACCTCTCTTCCAATTACTATTAAGAGCAAGATAAAGTACGTGAACGTCAGACCTATACCACCTAACCGAATGTTGTGGGATCGACAGTCCGCGTTTCCTGACTCTACCTTAAGGGGTCCCAGACGAGAAATTAGGTGAATTCAAGATTTTATGATATTCGGCGTGTTTCGAGTGTCTCATCACTCGACTCGCGGATCTTTATGCATTTACGAAGTATGAAAATTAAAAAAAAAATGCTGGAGTATCAAATTCGACATAATTTAGCACGATTTTCATTTATTTTGGACCTAAAAATGTTATTACTAGCGAAAATAGGTTTTTATTTGGTACTGCTTTCTTAATATTTGTCTACAAAAATTGGAAATTGCATGAACATCCGCAGTCTACTCATCACGTATCTATTTTATCGGTTATTCGTTTCACATAAAAGTAGCTGATACATCTTGTTGCTTTATAATTTTAGGTTTGCATTCGCCGGTGGACGACCAGTACCTCCGAGTAACTTGAGGCGCGTCAGTTTACGAGCAAATTACCAAATCTTGAGAAACGAACTCCAAGCAACGCTCGCTCTTGTCGCGTCGCGAAGGTTACTGGTACTTAAAGACAAAAAGAGAAAACCCTTCGACGCTTACAGCCTCGTCTACGGCTGTCTATAGATTTACCTCGAGCAAACATTATGGATGCTGTGCATCCGAACTCGCGTTATTTAAACGATCCTCTTTATTTTTACCTATTAACTCGCTAGTTTTAGTACAAACACAAATCAGTTAAAAAACACTAATTCTGTCTGAGTTTGAAAATACATCGAGTTCTAACATTTCCCCGTTCAAGCGAGAAAACGTTTCTATATCGATGCATGTACATACCATTCGAGCATCATTATTTGTGATCGAAATCGCAATAACCTCGTGCTTTGCTAATAGCATGTTCTGAAAGTATCTATAGAAGGTCGAAAGGTATTTATTCAAGCAACGATAAAAGAGAGACTGAAGTAAAAGCTGACCTCTGGGAAAGGTCAGTATCGTATCTATGTTTCAAAGGCAGTCTTGCAGTCCTCGCGACAGTTCCGTGCACGGTAATAGGTGAACGAAATAGAGATTACTTGATTGCGTAGGTCGAACATGTATCTTGATTGGTACCTACAATACAAACATTTTTATAAATTCGTATTATTTTTCAATGCCGTTGTAATTTCAACTGTTTACACGTGAAAAACGTGCTTACCTCGCTGAGTCGTCGTCTACTCACGATTCTATCTCCATGGAACAGTATGCAATCGTTCATTTGAATTGTATTTACATCTTTCCCCTATAAAAACAAATAATTCCCCTTTAAAAAATAATCAAACTAACGATTCAAAGAAAAGAGAAAAGAATATAAAAATATCAACCTTATCGTAGAGTGTAAATCTTTTCCCGTTGCTATTCGACGTGTTATTTTCAAAGTACTCTCTCACGAAATTGTTATTACTATCGGTAAGTTTAATTTCGATATGGTTTTTGTACACCTTGTGACGTCTATATCTTTGCAATTTATTGGGTATGATTTTGTCAATCAATTTTGTAACATTGTTCTTTATGCTGTTTATCAACCGATGTTTGTGAGCTTTCTTTTCTCGCACGCTTCTCGTGTCGCGTAACATCTCAGGAACACTGATTTCCTGTTGTTTCAAATCGGCAGTTTCTCTCTCTGAACAGACCTCAACCAATTTTTCTGCCACGTTCGAACGGGTTCTTTCCACTTTCCTCCCAGTCGCGTTGCTGTTAGGCGAGTTATTTATTTCTACTAAGTTTTCGATCGGCATTGTCTTTGCATCAACAGTTTGATTAATGAGAACGTTTTGCTTCCAGACATCTGGACTAGAAATAAATACATCATCGTCTTCAGAACTACTTGACTTTTTCAATTCCTTTTCAGGAACGATTCCGTTCGTTGTGTCTTGTTCTATCTGCTTGGCAGTCACTTCAGGAATTACGGGAATTCTGTTCCGTCCTACAAAAGTGTTCTTCGTAGAGAAAGAATATTCTAAAAAAGATATTTAATGCTTACTGTGTTTGATCCAGAAGCGTTTTATTTTATTTGCGCAATTCACATGGTGATTCCTTCTATTAGCTTCCAGTTTTAAAAACATGGGCTCTGTTAAGAAGATCAACTTTCTTCCATAGTGGACCGACGTGTGGGATCTCTGTTCAGGTTCAACCGCCTCCAGAATCATTTTGCATTTACCGATATCGACAACGTCTGTGATCAAACAAACATTCTCTGTATAGAATTGAAAGAAACGAACGAATGCACGCAAGTTTACCTTCCGGTTGTTTAGAGTAGCGTTGATAGAATTCTTTATAAGGTAACCGTATCGGATATTTACACTTGGCGAGAGACAAAGCGTCGAAAATACCAATGCACGCTAACTGTTTCCGAAAGTCTTCTTTATCCCACTCACGATCATTCAGTCGTCTAGAAACTTATCTTAATAAATAAACGGTTCGAGGCTGTTTGCCATTCCACAGGTGTATAAATTACCTCGGTTTAATACATCTCACATAATGCAACTCACACTTGCTCAGTTCCTTCAGAAGTATATCTATGCTATACTTCAGTTTCGCCAGCATGGTTTTCCTCTTGGTGCACGAACTGACGAACTGCAGATCTGGGTCCTTTTCAATTTTAAATAAAGATCGAAGAAATGCGTTTTTACTTGTATGGAAGATCATGGATATCTCGTTTGGAACCTGCAGCAAACGATCGTTAACAAAATCTTTGTTTTAATAACATCGTTTTTCTCGACATTGAAGATGTTGGAATTTCAACCGAATTAGCGTCATTTGCGCGAAGTGTTAATCTTTTGTTTCAATTGGAAGAAAACTGCAGCTGAAGCTCATCGAATGATTGTAGACGTTTATGGCGATAATGCTGTTTCCGATAAAACATGTAGAGAGTGGTTTCGACGCTTTAGAAATGGTGATTTTACTGTGGAGGACAAAGAGCGTTCTGGACGGCTACGAGTACTCGAAGACGAAGAATTGCAGGCATTGGTGGATGAAGATCCATGTCAAACGCAAAAACAAATTGCAGAAGCGTTAAATTGTGCTCAATCTGTCATTTCCAATCGTTTAAAAGCCTCGGGGCAGGTCTACAAGGAAGGAAAGTGGGTCCCATATGAACTCAAGCCAAGAGACATTGAAAGGCGGAAAACCATCTGTGAAATTCTGCTTACTAGGCAACAAAGAAAGGGGTTTCTCCATCGTCTCATCACTGGGGATGAAAAATGGATTTATTTTGACAATTCTAAACGTCGAAAAACCATTTGTGATCCCGGCCAACCCTCAACATCGACGCCAAAGCGGAATATCCACGGAAAGAAGGCTTTACTCTGTACTATGACCTGTTAAAATCTGGTCAAACAGTCACAGGGGATCTCTTACCGACAACAAATTATCCGTTTGAGCCGAGCATTGCACGAAAAACGACCACAATATGAAATGAGACAGCATAAGGTGATTTTGCTACATGACAATGCTCGGCCTCACGTCACAAAAGTTGTCAAGGAAACGTTAGAAGCACTTCGCTGGGAAGTACTACCCTATGCGGCTTATTCGCCAGACTGCGTCTCTTCTGACTATCACTTGTTTTGGTCGATGGCACACGCATTTGCTGAGAAACGATTTAATTTTTACGAAGATGTCGAAAAATGGATCTCTGACTGGATAATCTCCAAAGATGACTCGTTCTTTCGTCACGGAATTCGCTTGCTGACCGAAAAATGGGGAAAAGTCATCGCTAACGATGAACAATATTTTGATTAATGTACTTTTTCATTTTGTTTCTTAAATAAAGTTCTACTTTTTGTAAAAAAAACGGACGGAACTTTCCGATTGACCTAATATGTTAACACTCAAATGGAAAAGAGAAGAACAACAGTGTTTTCCATTTAAATGTTCACATAATTTCGACATACCCTGCACAATAGATATACCTTGTCGGTGTTTTTGGATAACAAATCTTCTATGGAGTATGCCACTAGACAGGAGTAATGTTGCACAACGAAATTGTTTTCTCTTACGCCTAGGTATCTGTTTTGAACGCCATGCAACTTCTTATAGACGAGCTGTGTAATTTCGGATATGCTTATCGCTATAGGTGATTGAGAAGCCTGCAAATCAAGAATAAATCACACTAGCACTCGGGATTTTGCATTGCGCAAAATTAAATGAGGTATTCTCCTTTCCAGGATTGCAAGGGTGCGGGATGCGCCTTCTCATTTCTCGATAATGCAAAGATGGGCTTTTCCAGTAGTCAAGCGCTAGATAAAAGATCAATCAAGCGCGCAAAATGTATATGTCTTAAATTTTTACTACAGGCACAGATAAAAAAGTTTACCTTTACTTTTTCCGTCGCAATTGCGACTAATAACAATGAAATAAAAATTATTTACACATTAGCTAGTAAACTAATCCTTCTAACGTCTCAAAAGAACTCAAGCTATTATAATTTTGAACACGTTATTTGTTTTTAAAAGATGTACGAATACTTTGAAACGTAAACATAAAAATAGAACTTTTGAGGGCGATCGCGGCCTAGATTGATCTTTTATCTAGCGCTTTGACTACTGAAAAACATTTTTCCACACCCTTGCAATCCTGGAAACGAGTCTACCCCTGAAGCGCAGGCTTCGTTACACACGTCGTTTAAGGTCAGGAACAGAGCTTCTTCGAGAACAGTCAACCGTTCTTTGTATATGTTGATAGTGTCCGAAGGTTCATTGCTGTCAACGAAGCCTTCCTCCTGCAAACACTTTCGGCTATTCTCTAAATACGTTCCCATGAAATATTGCTGCATCCTTTCGTTAGCATAATTCACGCAAAGCTGTTCCATGCCATTGTTGTTGAACGACTCGAAACCGAATATGTCCAATATCCCTGAATAAAATCGAAAATGAGAATGTTTGAACATGTAACAACCGACGCAGCGTAGTAGTGTGCTTTTTCAACGTACCAAGCCACTGCGAGTACTCCCGTTTTATGGATAATGCGTCATTCGCGTGACTCAAAACCCAATAAAAAAGCAGATCGTACAAGTGTCTGATAATGCTGTACAGCCTCGTGCGACACGCGTCGACGGTTATAAGGCAGCGATGATACGTACTGTGTTTCCTCCAACAACTCTTTGGGTCGATGAGAATGGTAGTGAGTAACTCTGTCACCACGCTCTCAGTTAAACAACTTAACTTACAAGTACTTTCTAGAGCTTCTTTCGTCTCTGAAAACGCAACAATTACGGATGTGCTAATCGAATTACATTGTACAGTTCAATTATAATTAGACTGCGGATCTTTATACATTTATAGCAAAGTCGGGTAGATGAAATTCAAAACGAAGATGTCGATGTACGATTTCTCCTCCATTAAAATCATTTAGGGAAGAAACAACATTCAGGTTAGTTTCTATTTCTCGCAATCGATGCAGACAATTTTTATTTTGCATAAAGATCCGCAGTCTAATTATAATTCCACAGGATCGAGGCAACGCTCCTTTACACACCTTTGTCATCGAGATCGATCGTGCAAGCTTCGCCAATCTTCTTGAACGTAATGTTTCCCATGTGGATCAGCAAAGCAAGTGTTTCAAGAATATGTATCTTTTGATCCTCTCTGAAGCTCAGAACATCCAGAGCTTTTAAAGTGTCTTGAAACCCTTCCTGGAAGTACGTTCTCTTGCTATAATCTACGATGTTCAATATATCATAGTTTCCGTACTTGGATAAATGAAGTTTCTGCAGTTCAACGTTCGATAGCCCGAATATCATCTGTGAACACGTGTATACTTTACATCTGTTACATGCGTCGTTGTTCGTGCACAATTTACAGAACAGAAAGTCGAACCTGGTAAAATATCTGAAAATTACTCGAACCCCTTGTCACCCTGCTCCTCTCCATAAGAAAGGAATTAATGGTCGCTCCAGAAATGGCACCAGCTTCGTAATGAAATCGTATAAGTTGTCCATGTCTCGAACTGACTTCGTTCCTCTCGGTGGACGCAGTTGTGAAAGCGGATATAAAACGACAGGCGTTCGTAATTCTTAACATAATATTCGGCGCGTGATCCCCGTCGCACGTCGAATGTTTGCTAATTCTACTGAAGAATTCTAAACACTTCACAGCGTTGAACGTCTTTCCCGTTTCAGTCTCTCCGCTTATAACGATCACCTTAAAAGAAAGACAAAACGTACGATAAAATCTGTTCCGCATGTTTCGTTACTAACACTAAACCTACCACCACTGGCCAGAATGAACGGTTCCAGATTTTTTGTTTTACAATTATTAAAATAATAAAAATGATTTCATAAGAAATGATTGTACAGATATCTAGAAAGGTTTTTAAGGCTCGATAAGTTCAGTGTTAAAATGATCTTCACCTGACAGTTTCGGCCGAGCTCTTGGGTGAGATTGTAATGGGCCTTAGCCGCCACAGCGAATATATGAGGACTCGATCTGTACATCTTTTCGGACATATCGACGTGCTTATCGAACTCTGAAAAGTCGTACAAATGCGACGTTGACACTTCATCGTTCGGATTCAACGCTAGCAGTAGAGGACCGACCCAGGTGTAAATTTGACCGTGCTGCAGCCGCTCCAAAAGGAAATCTATAACTAAGCGAAAACTGTTGTTCGCTGAAAGATCTTTGAAATCGCACGAGACAGAAGTTACACGCACAACACCGGAACTTTTGTATACGTACTAGTGTCTTCGGGCAAGGCGCTCAAGTCGTTAAGTAAATCCCATCCGATCGGCGAAACCGGCTACTAAAAACCACACAAGTTACCAAACAAAAATCGACAATGCGAACGTACTCGAAATCGATAGCAAACCTTTGTCGTCGCAGCCATGGCTCGTCGCGCTTCGCAACTGTCGTTCAAAGTAAGCGGATTATTATGAGAAATAAATATTTACATGCTTAAGGTCACGGAAGACACGTTAGCCCGAATTTTTCAAAACGAGAGTGCAGCACAAACGGATTACCGTTGACGCGCGTATTTACAAAACGGTGAAAAGGTCCGAGTCGCCTGAAATGCGAACCCGCCTCTCTGAACAAACGAATATTAATATGAACCCCTTTATTCAAATACATTAAAAAATTATGTTATAAATGGATTTTTCTTTGCGCAGGATAAATGCAACGTTTAAATGCAATATCTCTGTTTGAAAATACATCGTCGTAGAAAGGGCAAGCTTCGCAATCGGATCGTTAAGGACACTTTTCTTGCATCGTCTCGAGGAACTTTCGACTGTCGACGATCAGCTTCTCTAAGCGCTCCTTCGTAGCGGACGTTTGCTTTTGCGCGAGCTTGCGTTTCGCCGATTCAATGGCCGCCCGGTAACCGGTTACATTGCGGAAGACTTTTATGTGTTTATCGCCGGCAACCAGAACGTACTCTCCTAGAGCATCGAAGGCCATGCATGTAATAGGACCTGCCATAATACAATTACGTTAGAACTATATCATTCCTCGGGAAAAGTTAACGGAACTCTGTAATTGTTTTACAACAGACTTCGTACAGGCCTGAACATTTCGCCGATCATTGCGTCGAACTGCGAACAAAACACCAGTTTGGATGGGGCCACGAACGCCGCACAGTAGCAATTCGGACGAAATCGGCGACAAAATCAAAGAACTTAAGATAGAAATGAGATAGAGCGATGAAATTTTTTAAAAATTAAAGCTGAAACTTTTTTAGGATTTGTGTTACTTATTTAGTAGTGACATTTATTCTTTCTCCAACTAATTGTAGTTTCTGAAAACAAACTGCAGTTATCGGTCGAAAGTATCAAAAATCGTGGAAAAGCTGCGATTTTCGCGATCTTTAATTGTTTATGTCTCGTAACAACGTCAATTCTGATTTCGATGAAATTTTCAGCATTCATTACAGAGACCTACAAAACGCATTGTTCAAATTTTCGTTGCAAGCGCAGACGAAAAAGTTAAAAAACATGTTTTTTATTTTTTTCTTGCCATTCCAAGTAATAGTAGAATTAAAAAACAGTACCTTAGTCATTGTACAGTAAACTACTCCCTGCCATAACATCTCCAAAAATTCAAGTCATTTAGTCTCGAAACAGATGTCTTTAAGACGTTCAAACCTAAAATTGACGTCTTTAAGACGTCCTGTGCTATCTGGATCGATTTTGCGTTCCGTTCGCCGTTCGACACAATGTTCGGCGAAATGTTCACTCCTGTACGAAGCTTAACGTTTGCAACTGCAGGAATCAATTCCGAATGTGCAAAGGAGAAATTACCGAGGAAAATATCTTCTATGGTATTGTCCAGAGCGCCGGTAACCGTTGAGTAAAAACTTAACGAGGATCCATGGGCTATGGCCAACACTTCTGTGTTAGGAGAGAGCGCGATCCTAGCTGTCGGTGCGCTGTCCCATGATCCAGATGAAAGCAGACGTGGATCTTCTCCCTTCTCGAATTCAACTGTAAATAAGCGAAACATTAATATCAGCAGTCTGATTACCGGTGATCAATTTCACGTAACTTCAACCTAACCCAGTACGCGTTTACTAAAGTATTACCTTTCGTGTTGTACAAGCGATAGGTCCCGTCCTTTGAAACGGTAGTCATATGACTGCTGTCAGCACTGAAGTTGAAGTCAAATATTCCAGATGTATGGCCAGCAAGATCGAAAGCCTTCGAGACTTGCTTGAAATCACCCGATTTTGTGAATAGGACCTCGAACACGTTCACGTCTGGTGTGAATCCTGGAAAACAACATTTTATTAGACTTTACGCCTCGTTTGGAAGATTTCAAATGCGATCGCGGATCACGAACCACCTGTGATTATATTAAGGAGGTAGACTCTCGTTTCCAGGACAGCAAGGGTGCGGGATGCGCCTTCTTATTTCTTAATAATGCAAAGATGGGGCTTTTCAGTAGTCAAAAGCGCTAGATAAAAAATCAATCTAGGCCGCAGTCGCCCTGAAAAGTCCTATTTTTTCGTTTACGAGTCATAATTTGCATTATTCGGGAGCATACAGCTGCGCATGTAGCTATTTTCTGCTAGATATATAGTGAACAGGGTCGGACTGAGTGGGCAACCCTGTCTAAGCCCCTCCCCCGTCCAGAATTCCTCTGATTCCCCCTCCCCTGTCCTGACCACGTTCATCCTTTCCTCATATATCTCCTTTACTTTTTCGATTAGCCCTTTTCTTACCCCACGCTTCTCCATAGTTTCCCACATCTTTCCCCTTTTTACCGTATCGAAGGCTGCTTTAAGGTCCACGAACATGGCGTAAACATTGCCTTTCCTCTCTTTAAGTTCCCTCGCCACTATGTGCTGCAGGATGTATGCATTGTCTATTGTTCCCCTGTGTCTCCTAAAACCGGCTTGCGTATCTGGTAAAATTCCTTTTTCCTTTATATCGTTTCTTAACCTCTCGTTAAATCTCTATTTTCATAAAGCTGCGACAGCTACATGCTGCCGAATAATGTAAATTACGCCTCGTAAACGTAAAAATAGGTCTTTTGAGGGCGATCGCGGACCTAGATTGATCTTTTAGATTGATCTAGCGCTTTTAGCTACTGAAAACCCCATCTTCCTAAGATAATCCTAATCCTAGAAACAACTCTACCCCTTTAACACTAGGTTCACGGAGCTCTACGTAGAAATACCTATTTCACATTATTTTATAAACATAACAAGCATGTGTCTATCCAAACTTTTGGTATTTTTTCCAATAATATATATCCAAAGAAATAAATTTGGTAAATAATTCCTCAGGGAAGCATCTTTACAATCTTAATAATTGCAAATTAAGAATACTAGAACCCGTCATTACCTGAAGCAGCGACGAAACGTCCACACGGTGACACGCGTGCCCTATAAGTGGACCCCAAATATAATTCTATCGTTGCAAGGATTTGACCCTTGAGATCCCATATCGTCAGATCGTTTGCCTTGCTGCACGTGATTATGTATTTTCCCGTGCACGCAATGTCCATGCCAACAATATCCTCGGTGTGTTTCTGAAATATCCATAGATGTGAGTAAGCATTGTTACAAAGGACAACGTGTCGACGTTTGCATGCCAAGGTTGATTCTTCCCAAATCTAAACTTTATGGATTTGAAATTTACTTCAAAGGACAGTCCCTTGACTGCTACTTATTTTAAACAACACAGCTCTCTCAAATTTTGTTGTAATTTATATTTGTTTTTAACTAAAAAATCAGAAATTTAATAAGTGAAGGAAGAACCAAATACAGTAGAACTTCGATTATCCGTGCTAATTAGTGGAACACGATTGTTCGGATAATACAACAATTACATAGTTTCAGTGCTGAACTTAATCCTTATTGAAGTGTGCAGTAAATCGTGTAGCGTATTAATTCTTTGTGGAAAGTATTCACACAATAAAGAACTCGAACATCAGAGGCCCGGATAATCGAGGTTTTACTGTACATATAAAAACCCGTTCCATTTTCATTATTCTTTCTTTAACACCACGTTCGAACTATACCTTAGGAAACTCTAAAGCCTTGGTCGCCGAACCTAATGTCCCATCTGACTTTTTCGAGATCTTGTATACCTCGATGGTATTCGCCACACCCTTGTGAATAATGAAAGCTTTCCCATCCGGAGACCATCGGATCAATGTTGCATGATCGAATTCGATGTTCACGCGCAGCGATCTCTTCTCTTTGATTGCGAGTTCTTTCGTGCACCAAAGTAACACGGTTCTGTCTGTAACAGAGAGAATAGTAAATTGAGAATGACATGTATAACAGAGAATGATAATACAAACCGGGGTGTCGTTGCATGCGGAGAAGAGGTAGCGAAAACATGTACACGTGATTTATTATATAAACGTTTTCTTTTTATTGAATAAACAGTTCCAGCCGTGTACGACGTTGATTCAAAATTAGTAAAACGAGCTACGTAACAGTGTTTCAATCATGTAAACTGCTTTAAATGTTCATGCTAAATATATCGTTCTTTAATTCTTAAGTAAATAATAATGTCGGCGAGGTTGGCGCGCTCAATTAACTGCAAACTACGGCCGTCTTCTTTTGCTCGGCGGTGGCATGAGATCGGAGTCGGTTTGCAAGAACGCATGCTTGTCGATGTAAGCCAACAGTCGTTCGGTCGTGATCGGTTTATCGATACTTTTGCATACGGACTCGGCCGTGCTCTGCGAATTCGGGAACGATTTGTCCGTTCTCTCCCGCATGAAAACCCATTGATCCTTTTCGAATTTGCACTCTATGATCGCGTTGTTCAAGTTCTTTATTTCTTTGGTGACTTTCATTTTAGTGAACGGCACGTTCAATCCGCCCACGTACAGGTGCCCAACCTTCTTCGAAACAATTCCTACTCCGGATTCCGTAATTATCTTCAAACGAAAATCGACCGAGTTCATCGACAACGGTTTCCATTTTAATACCTCGACGGAAACTCCGGGACAATACGGTTCCTTCGATGGTTGAAATATTAAACCATCCGGTTCGTGGCCAAGCTGCTTGGCGAATTTATCGCTTAGGAGGCAGCTGGCCATCCTAACGTCCCAAAACGATTTTAATCGCACTGCAAAAGGTTCCCTCTCCTTGTGCAGTCTTCCTTCTCTCATCGCTCTGTGCCTGCCTCCCATGATATGCTTTTCGATCTTGCAATAACGACCAGGGTAGAACGGCAATTCACTCGTATTCGTCCCATCGTACATAATTACGTCGTAAACTAAATATCTTGGAATCTTCGTGCCGTTTACCTCCTTGTCGATCACCATTTCCTACAAACAAAACGACAAACCTTTTGCAGGAACCGCAAAAAACTGGGGTACGATACGCTTCACAAATCCACGGATAAATGTTACTTACGCCGTCCAACAATGTGTCTTTGAGGTTCCTCTGCGCATCTATGTGTGGAAAACATAATCCACTGACTTGAAACACGCTGTTGTCCCTGTCTATAAAATAAATCTCTCCGTTCTCTTGTATCAACATCATATACCTAGAACACAGACAACCAGCGTTAGTTCAATAATCGTATTTTATAAACAATTCAACGATAAATTCTATTGGATTGGCAAGAAAGTGATTTCAGTATTTCAAGGTGAGATAACATCCAATTTTGGGAAAATTTTGAATTTTATGAGCGCAGAATTATACTTCTAACCGAGAACTTTTGTACGTCACTGTAGTTGTGTCTGCCGTTTCATTGAAATTTTCAGAGGAGTTCGCAAATCGAATGACACAGAATATAAAAAATACATAAGTATCTCACCTGGTTCCATCCGCTTTCCAGGATACCCTGTATGGTTTTTCGTGTAACAACGTAATATTATCCTCGTCCATAGAAACTGGTTGGGAACCAGGGAATCCTGACGATTGCCACGAACATATTTGTTGAACGCGTCTCTGTACCACGCTGTATTTCCTTTCCTCCATTATCGGAGCAACTCCAGGTACGCCAGCCATGAACACCGGATTCTTATTATGAAATTCCCGCTTTCTCTTCCTCTGTGGTTTATCGGTCTCCGTGCTAGGACCTTCGTCAGTATCTTCCACATTCGAATCGTCGTACTCTAAACACCAAGCTGGTCTAGGAGGAGGATCCGGAGCATCCTCGACGTCATCGTACCTCCTGTACAATTCTTGAATATAGTCTGCCTTATAAATACCCGGCGGTCTAGACGCAGCAAATTCTGCCAAGCCAGCGTCGACGCTGGTACCGTCGTTTTCTACTAAATAGCTAATGATAAGGAAGCCGGTTCTATTGAAGCCGTGAGTACAATGTACACCTATGATCTCCAGCGGATTGTACAATATGAAATTTTTACAGACTTGCACGAAAGTTTTCGTTTGATCTTCGGAGGGAGTTTCGCCGTGGCCTCTGCATTGCAGTTTCAAATATTTACAGCCATACTCCTCCAGACTCTTTTTGTCGTAGAATCTTGTGGTGTTGGTTAGATCTATCCAGAGGCCGAGCTTCAGTCTCTGGCTTTTCAGAAAGGCAAACAGCATGTCGAGTGTGAATCGACATTCTTCTGGTACTTGACTGTTGAACGAGGACGAGAGCGGAGTTTTGAATGCCAAGAACTTGTTCTGGACCAAGGTGATCGCTTTTCGCGGACAGTGAAGCCATCGAGGCGGAATCGGACCCTTGTTGCCGTTGTAGTTCGACATTTCCTTGTTTTTTGTTTAGTCGAGATCAACGGATCTCGACCCGTCCTGCGGATCGAAAAGAAGATTCGTCGTCGAGGAAAGTTCACAGGCGCGTCCTTTTTCTTCGGCGGAAGACAACGAGAAATATCTGACACTATAACGTATACTTGTTGGTTGCACCTCAGTTCGTCATTCCTCCGTTCCCTGGTCGGGCAAAGAGGGCGAACGTAACATCTTCGATTTATTACCAGTGTCGTCGATTCTTCTCGACGAATCGTATTTTCGAGGTTCGAAAGAAGATTCTGCGAATCCCACGCTATATCGAAGACCCGAGACACTAGAACAGCTGTTACTGGCGTCCACTCTTCGCCATTACGTGCTTTCACCGCTTCGACTATCGACCGCGCGATTGTTCGATTAGTCGACGACGATCGATCGATGCTCGACGATATCGACGACTCGATCGTTCGAAATGTGAATAGTGAATGGAGATAATTAATCGCTTTTAATTAATTATTTTAGTATTTATAAAAGAAAACAATTAATTCTTCCTCTCGATTTCTTAATCGTAATATTTGTTTAAATAGTAGAAAAGTGCAGACAGTTTCTTTTATGTTTATGTAAGTATGTGTATGCTATGTATAAGACTTTACAAAATACCAATGTATTACTTAACAATTCTATTTCGAAGGCAATTTCGATTGCCGCTCGCATCTGTAAACAGTGTCCGATTGAGCTATATGCTTTTTTGTTTTATTCGGAAAGAATTGGGTTATTATAAAATAATTTTTTCAATCTCGATAATTTATTTGTATATATTATAAACTTTATAATGTCGGGAAATATAATATAAACAAATTCTTTAGTCGTACACGGTCTGCTGGTATTGTTTTGCGACCAGCGCACAGTGGCGAATTCGTGGCCAAAATTAGATAAAACTTTTACCTGAATTTGAAAAATTTGTTTAACGTACTTGATTTATAATCTAATAGAGCTTATTTTGTACGAATACTTTGTACACCCACTGTAGAGTAAAAAAATTCTTTTCAAAAATCTGAAGCTGGGGTCTCGAAGGTTAAAAGAAGAATACAATTTTCATTTGTTTCTTGTGTCCTTGCAACCAATGCAAACGTTTCGCGCATAAAGATTCGCAGTCTAGTCATTAGCTGCCAATTTAAAAAAAAAAGTCGACATTTTGGTGAAATGTCCCTAAATTCGTCGATCCGGCCCACTGTGCGGCACTTGATATTCTGGTACGGTTTAAAATTACCGAGCCAAAAGTGATTCGCGGCGGTTGAACCGTCATTCGACGAATCCCTGAACCTGTACAGTCCACGGTTAGAAACGTGGCTCCTCAGCGTCAGGGTCAACGTGGTAGCGTCGCGTCGCGTCGCGTCGCGTCGCGTCGGTTAGATTACCTAAAATATAAGCACGAACACACGAGCAGAGCGAGTCGCCGACAAGGACAAGTGGCAAAGTAGCAGGGGAAATCGTGCTTGCAGGAAAGGAGCGATTCGTCCTTGATGCTCCGCGTATCGTTCGTACCGACTCCACGGCCGAATAACAACTTGCGCATCGGACAACGAGTTAACAACAAAAGCTTAGGCTCGCCGCGTTAACGTCTCGCCTCGCTTCGTTGCTAACCGCGATAAGAACATCTTCGATACAGAATGTCTACGTTTGCATGCCAAGGTTGTTGATTCTTCCCAAATCGAAACAACGCTCTTTAGGGCGGTAGACGCGTTTCCAGGATTGCAAGGGTGCGGGATTCGCGTTCTCATTTCTCGATAATACTAAAATGGGGGTTTTCCGTAGTCAGAAACGCTAGATAAAAGATCGATCAAAAGTCCTATTTTTAACCGACTTCGAAAAAGGAGGAGGTTACTCAATTCGATCTGTATGTGCCTTTTTCTCGCTTTTTTTTTTCTATGTATGTTCACCGATTACGCCGAGATGGATGGACCAATCAGGACGAAACCTTCTGCATTTTGTAGGGTATGTCTTCCGATTGGTCCCTTGAAAACAAATTATGCATTCTTTCATTCTTTGCGGTTTATATTGCAAATAACCAATAAGAACCGAAAAACCCCATTCTACGGTGATCTACAAATTCTGCTCGTTCCACTAAAAAGTGTGAAATAAACAAATTTTATAAAAAAAAATTAAACCGACTTCGAAAAGACGCACTAAAAAAATGGACTAAAAAGTATGAAATAATTTCCATTTAATTTATGTGAATACACACGAACTTAAATATTATACAATACAATGTTAAATACAAGTCTAAACAGTTTTCTTTCTTCTTTGGATAATATCTCGTTAACTATTAGGTTTAGGACATATGAAGGTCAACACTGTTATACTCAGAATTTGATACTCTATCGATCTATGGTATAAAAAATAGGACATTCCATTTAAAAAAATGAACAGGTGACCTTCATATCTCTAAAATGATTTACATAAAAACAAAAATTTTTTTGGTATCGTACGAGCCCCATTTTACCATTCAACTTTGTCCTTCAGACATTTGACGTATCTTTAAAAACAACAAAGATATTCAAGGTGGTCAAGTTAGGTGAAATACCCGGTACACATATGTATACATGTGTACATAGTAAATAATGTACATAGGGGGTATAAGAATTTTCGAAAGGCTTTGGTGGGGCATGATGGCACAGAGAAGGTTGGGAAACACTGCTGTATACTGATCTGTTTGCAGGATCTTGAAGGATTTTGATTTGGACGGGGGAACGGGTTGGTAGATGAACACGTGGAAGGACAAGTATAACTCGTAATTGCACGATGGATCGTGTAAATGTAAAAGCAGAGTTCTGTCTGTGCTACATGGACCGACCGGCTGTGTTACACGGGCTACACGCTACATGCTACACGCTACACCTACGGACGCGGACGGACGGGCCAACGTGCACCGTGCACCGCGCGCACCGCGCGCACCGGAGAAAGCGTGACCGGGGTGAACGAGAGCAACGCGTTTCGTTGCAATAAAGCGATATCCGACGCGACGCGGCGCGACACGACGTTAACGTACGACTTCGCTAAATATAAGTCGTTTCTTCGAGGCTAACCCACGCTGCGCGTTCGTTTTCGACGCGCGTAAATTCGCATTATACTTCTCTCCTACGGGCAGCTACATTGTCGTTCAAAAGTACCTCGACGCTCGCAGCGTTTACCGAACCTCCGATTCACTAGGTTTATCTATGTATAATTGTATCACGTGTATGTAACACGTAGACGCCTGACGTAGAATGTATTGTATGTAGATGCATGTATCTATGTATAGCGTAAACTGTACAATGATTGGCACCCTAAGCCAACATCGTAGTAAACATCTTTTTTTGAAATGTTTAAACGAGCTTAACTTTCTATTATAATAAGCTAATAGAGATTTTTCAGATTCTTCAGTGATTGGCACATTTGCTAACAGTCATATGGACAGTGAACCGAATTAATATTCGGACCTTTTTTTGGGAAGTTAGAGCAATTAGTTTACTACAAGATGTGAATAGAAATTTTTTCAGACATTGCAAATGATCGAAATTGTAGAAAAGATACTAAAAGTTGCATTTTACAACTTTTTTATGTGGGCTTATATTGAAAATTTCAAAAATACGTTTTGTAGATCTGCGTGAATTTGAAGTACAAAATTCATACTTGTCTACGAAGAAAACAGTTCGATGTGTTCAGTTTTTCTTTTGTGTTATTCAATAATAGTTGTTCGATAACATTCATATTTTTTCGAATGTATCGACACCAACCGATGCAGTTCCAAATTCTCTACGAAAATGCAGGGTGTCCTAAAAATGTTGTATTTACCTCCTTCAAAGCGGTAAATTCCCGAGGTTAACTCGAATTCGAAGTAACTTTTTCCTTCGCGAAAATATTCTTTGCGGCTTTGCTCTTAATTTGCATTATTCGGAAGCATAAAGCAGCGCGAATATAGCAGCTGCCTGTAAAATGTCACGAAATCTCGATTCATTTAGTTTAATTTGAAGAATATTATGCGATTTCGCAATGCGACTGAAAACTTTTTTCCAGGGGTTCTGCTACTTGTACCGTTCTCGATCCGACTCGATGGTTCGTCCGGTTTGTAGGGGATGAAAAGTATCGCAGCCCGGCAAGACTAGTGACATAACTAAAAAATGCACTATTCTCACATTAACGATTTGAAGAAAATTATATAATTTCCATCGAGATAGTACAGACACCCTCTAGGGGATGGACTCTCGTTTCCAGGATTGCAACAAATCCTGTCCAACAAATTTCGACTTTCTTTACGTTTCCAATATACTGTTTCGTGGATTTTATAGAGTTTTTGCGCTGATTCCGAATCTGCCCTTAATTTTTTTGTATTTCTTTACATTTCTTAATTTTGTGTACATTATCTTAAATTTCAATAATAATCTACTTTTTATTAATGATTTTTATCGTAGAAATTGTGAATACATAATTGTTATTTTTGGTCATTGCTAATTATTACTAACCTAATTATTGCATCATTTCCTATACTTAACATTTGTTCTTGGTTTGGTATACTTTTTGGTATATTTATACTCTCTTTTCCCTCTTTCTCCTCAATGTCTCCAGCCACTCTTCGACATTTCTATCTGTCCTCCCACTCACTATATCCTCGATCTTGATCTTTTCTTCCATTAGCCTGCATTCTTTTGTCAGATGATCCAGAATCTACGCTTCTATACTTGCCCGGGTGGGTTGTTTATTTGGGCGTGTAAGTCCGAGCTCTTATATGAAAACGTACGAAAACGTCACGTAGGAAAAGTCTACGTACGTAACAATGTAATCGTGAATATTTCGTGCCGATTGCATCTCGCGAAGTCGGATACTGCGGCTGTTGGTATGTCCACGTTCGATGGCAGTACGTCAACAGCGGATAACATTCGCTGCGGAGCGAAACGTGAACTTTTGCGTCAACGATCCCTCGGATCTCTCGATTAGCACACTCCGGCTACGACACACGGGACACGAGACTCGAGACACGAGACTAATTGACGTCGGTTCCAAAGGTGCGACGAGACGCGACGCGATGCGGCGCGACACGACGGAAAGATCAACACGTTTCCTAGATAACGTCGCGATCGTAGAAATATTTTCCCGAAATCGGGCCGCGGTAATATCCTCGTTGCGATAAATAAATCGAGATCGAGGATGAATCAGGTTGCGAGCAGGAATCGACGTAACGCCTCGAACAACGCGTGTCGCAATCGACGCGACGCGCTAACGACGAGCCACGTTCGACTCTTCCGTTTGATTTCTCAATTGGCAATGGCCTAACCTACCTACGGAATATTTAATAGCGTCGCGTCTCTATTGATCTCACCGGTAACCTCTGGGAACCTTCTGACAAACATCGTTTATCGATTGATTTTTCGAAAATTACCCATTCAGCCAAGCCTGCTCCGAACAAATTTTGTTTTCTAATCGTACGTTAACATACTTTCCGTCGAGACTGTACATATATGGAGTAAAAGTTTCAGTGGAATTATAACTGTTTTGTTAGAACAGAACAGTTAAAAGTCCAGAAAGTCTAAAAGTTCAAAGAACTAACTGAAAATTTGAACAGTTTCCTTCAAGCCCTGGTCGCAAGGACTCGCGATCGAAAAAGTGGGGCTGCCATCGTAATCGGTCCTGTCAACAACATGCAATTACCGGAAACCTGCGAATGTTTGCGAATGCTACTGGGATCCTGCGACGGCTCCGCCTCCAATTTGCACGGAGTACAGTTTCTTATCGTGAACAGGAATCGAAAGTTAGGCTGTTCTTGATTTGCAAGAACAATTAACTCGGTTTGCAAGTTCGGTTGTTCATCGCAGTCAATTTCTTGGTTCGCTGGAGGCGCGAGAGAGAAATTCTCAAGAAAGTCGATGAAATCAAATCGTGTTAGCGACGAATCACGCGAGCGATTTGGCCGGCTTGGATGCCAGAGCTGTTCGGCAAATGAGATATAATAAACGGCTCGGTGAATTGAAAATTGAACGATCCCACGCGATTAGAATACTCGTTCAGCTGTAAGTAAATGTTCCGAGTACATGCACGCCAAGGTTTGCTCCCTACGGTTATTTTCCTTCGAAGGTCGAAGATTTTAAAGCTTCGAAGCGGTTCCATTTGCGGAGCTTCGATTTCAGAAACTTCGAAGGTGATGCGAATCGAAGTTTCGATTCTTCGATTTTTGAAACTTCGAAGTTGATGAGTAGACTGCGGATCTGTATGCAAAATAAAAATGTTCTTCATCAATTGCAAGACACAGAAGCCACATAAAACTTTCTTCGTTTCAGTTTCGAAGCAGAAAAAGAAATTGTAATTCTGCACAACTCTGATTTCATGTAATAAGAAAGGCGTAACATTCATATTCGTTAGACTTTGTTTAAAATCTTGATCACAAGTGTGCCGTAGTTATAATACGGCAAGAGGTTAAGTTGCGCGCCGCGACGAGCAGGGGAAAAGGGCACGCGACGCGGCATACTTTCTTCTTCTCCTGCTGCAATTGTTTTGTAATTATTGTCCCGCAGGATGTTTCAACGATTCTCTTTCTCTCTCTCTCTCTCTCTCTCTTTTGATAGCAGCGCGACCGCTATCAAGGAAGATCGCCACCTTTCGTCCTGTTATTCACCGGTCGGTTTTGTGCGTCGTTTCCGCGGGACGTAAACAACGGATGATTCCTTATCGTTATCACCCCATGGTAAACACGGTCTTGTTTGTGCGCCGCAAGCAACAAACCGCTCCTGTTTTGCGGTTGTTGCTTTGTAATTATGCAGTAGGACCTCGATTATCAGAACCTCCGATATCTGATGTACTCTGAAGTCTTTAGTTGCCAATTAGTTCCCATTAGTTGATAAAGTAGATGTAAACAGCTCAACCTAAGGTGACCCATATGCGACACTGATAATGTATAGTGATATCCAATATCACTATACATTATGATTGTTTAAACATGTTTAAACGATCATTAAAGACGTAGAGACACCACTTTCGCACCAATTTTTGAGGATATTTTTGAATTTATCTCAAAAAATAAGGGTCCAGCGGAAAATCGAACTGTACCACGGGATAGAGCAGACTTTACTCGAAAGCTCAATTCTGTGGTTGTCAGGAAAAACGCCGCATGTCACAATTTCAAAAAAAATTTGAGTTTATGCGTAAATTCTGTGGCTGTCGGGAAGAACGCCCTATGTCACATACACTTTCACTTTCGAGATATTGCCGTTTAAAGTTTTGATCACTAATGCTTCGATATAGGACACCGGTTAAATTGCATTATCTTTTCGAGCCTTTCGAATTTTTTTTTTTTTACGGAATTACGTTACGAGTTTTGTGCAGCTAAGTAGCATTGATCGCAACACTGTGCGCTCGAGGGAACAGTTCAAGTTGGAGCTTCGCGAGTCAACGCCAACGGAGGTGGAGAAAGTTCCTCACAGAATCACAGATTCACAGATCCACCGATCCGCCCCCTCGCCCAGGAAACACTTGATCGGGATACCCACGCGCCCTATCCGTGGCAAGAAAGTTGCTGCAGTGGATTTTCTCTCGGCAACCAGCTCCTGTCTTGACATGCCCTGGTTCGAGCAACGTAGACATACATACAGTGAGAGTCAAAAGTGAGTATGCACCTCGAGAACACGGTATTTATTTAACAATTATTAGATATATGTTACGTTAATGGAAATGTTATTTGAACAACATAGAGTGCAGGTTGATGGTATTTAAATGTAGAAAACGTAATACAATGTAATAAATAATATTTCAGATGCAACATAAAATAGTTGAGGACCTGTGAAAATATGAATCAAAAGTGAGTACAACTAATTAAGAATGATTCATCTTCATTTATTTATAAAATTACGTACATTTAATACTTTGTTGGTCCACCTTCAGCTTTAATTACGCCAGCAAATCGTCCTGGCATGGATGCAACCAACTTACGTGTTAATGAAACAGAAATATCATTCCATACTTTTAGTAGTCCGATTTCAAGATTTTCCTTGTTCGTAATTTTTATTTTGCGTAAGTTCCAATCTAATATTTCCCACAAATGATCTATTATATTAAGATCTGGGGATTGCGGTGGAGAATTCAGTTAATTTGGAGCATTTTGTTGCAACCAAACCTTAACAATCTTTGCTGCATGTTTAGGATCTAGATCTTGCTGAAAGATCCACGAATCCGGCAACTGAACTCTTCTAACACTTGCAGCTAAATTTGTTCTTAAAATAATCAAAAAATGACATCAAGAAAAAGTGTTTCATATATGGGCACATTACCTTACACGTTTACTATGTCTCTTTGTCCTTTCGATAGATATCTCTCGCGCGCTATTTCTCTCTCACTCTTCCTCCGTTTCTCTCGCGCAGCGAAGAGCCAAGGTTTAACGGTCACCGGCTCGATGATCCGACACACGTTAACCAACGCTATTCAAACCGTTTATACGTGGGCGGTTTCGGCGGAATCCTTGAGCCGCGACCGGAATTATCCGCTGGTATTCCCGTCAACCGAATCAACCCATTATCAATTCGACCGAATCGTATCCTCTGCAATTTGAATGCGATCTAGTCTCTTCCGTTTATCCTCAATATGTATTCGAATTTTAAAGGGGGTAGACTATCGTTTCCAGGATTGCAAGGCTGCGGTATGCGCCTTTTTATTTCTTAATAATGCAAAGATGGGTTTTTCAGTAGATTTTCAGAAGCGCTAGATATTTTTACGTTTACGAGGCGTCGCAGCATTATGAAAATAGCTGCATGCTTCCGAATAATGCAAATTAGGACTTAATACCTGCAAAATTTTCATACCGGTATTATGCCAAGGGTCTGTACCGAAACCGAATAACATAATACGGAAACGGACGAAATCATAGATCGTTAAAATAACTTTCGGTATAAATGCCGGTTCTTTTCCGTGTTTTCCAAAGATAATGATGCCCCAAACAAAAGGGACCCGCGGGTTATTTACCCCAGAACCGTCAAGAAGCACAGTGACCTAAATTACTTTAGTGTGCATAATTATAAAGGTTCCGTCGTAAAACCCTTCGTGCGAAGGGACAAGCACCAATCCGAATTCAGGTAAACTATCCACCGACGACGTATCTACCGTGACCGTCATAAAACGTTAATCAAAAGACCTTTCAGATATACCTCCATTAAGGCGGTAGACTATCGTCTCGAGGATTGCAAGGCTGCGGAATGCGCCTTCTTATTTCTTAATAATGCAAAGATGGGTTTTTCAGTAGTCAGAAGCGCTAGATATTCTTACGTTTACGAGGCGTCGCAGCATTATGAAAATAGCTACATGCTTCCGAATAATGCAAATTACGCCTCGTAAACGTAAAAATAGAAAATTTGGGGGTGACTGCTGCCTAGATACTGAAAAACTCCATCTTTGCATTATAGAGAAATGAGAAAACGCATCCCGCACCCTTGCAATCCTGGTACCGCGAGTCTACCCCAGTGCCGGATTAAGCCAGCGCGGGGGCCGTAGGATGTTATCACGGGAGCCTATTAGGCTTTATATCAGGACGGCTTGTGTGCAAACGTAGCGCAGCTTTTTTAAACAAACACAATGAATGACCTGTGACCTTTTTTTAGCAAAAATATCTGTGCCCCTGACATTGACAGTTCGGCGCCTCTTCGATGAAGCACCCGACTCGCTAGGATAGTTCGTAAGCCTCGTAACTAGTATAATTTAATGATACAATCCGAGCGGTAAGATTGATCATCACTGGAGTACAGAGTTTGAGCGAGGTGGGTTTATTGTCTCGGTGCTGCGCCGACGCCGACGCTGCGCCGCACCGTATTGAAATCGAAAACGAAATTGAAACCGAAAACACGAAATTTCTTTTCCGAAATCGTCCGAAAGCCTGATTCGCTGAGCGTGTCCGAGTTTCTCCGGCGAGAGAAACGCGTTTCTGTCACGTGAGGAGAAACATCGAGCGTTTTATTGGTTCTCGCGAGTGCGAGCGCGAACGTCCCGATAACGCTTGGTAACTGGGCACACGGTGCGCGGTGCACGCCAACGAGTATCATGGGCCCGCGCGCACTTTCGCTTTGCTTACACGTGAATCCGTTTGCATCGTGCACCATGGATCATGCTAAAGGCCACCCCTTTCGTCCAGTCGATTACAACGCCGGCTGACGGGCATTTTCAATTTTTTAACCGACTTCGAAAAAGGAGGAGGTTACTCAATTCGATCTGTATGTGCCTTTTTTTTCGCTTTTTTTCTATGTATGTTCACCGATTACGCAGAGATGCGGAGGGATCAATCGGAACGATACCTTTTGCATCTTGTAGATTGTAGAGTATGTCCCCGGGGTGGTCCCGTGAAAAAAATGTTGCATTTTTTTATTCCTTACGATTTTATTTGTGAAAAATAGAATTATTTCACCGATTACTCCGAGATGGATGGACCAATCAGAACGAAACCTTCTGCACTGTGTAGGCTATGTCTCCCGATTGGTCTCTCGAAAACAAATTTTGCATTTTTTCATTCTCTGCTGTTTTTATTGTATGCCAGAGTTAGTAGTTCAGGAGATATTTCAATTTAAATAACACTCTAAAACACCATTACTGTCGTACTAACAATAAGACGTTAGCGTTTACTAACTCGTGTAACGTCTTAGCACGGCAGTAATGGTGTTTCAGAGTGTTATTTAAATTGAAATATCTGCTGAACTACTAACTTTTCGACGTACATAGGTTGATGTACTAAAAAATACCTCCATTCCATTTAAAAAAATGAAGGTGACCTTCATATCTCTAAAAAAAATACACAAAAACAAAATTTTCTTGATATCGTATGAGCTTTTAAATACTGATTAATTTTGGTACGAAACATTTTTCTGTCCGACCATCCGAAGGGGCTGAAAAATCGTGGGGACTAATTTGTGCCGCACCCTGTATACAGGGGGTGGCTCAGCTAAAGTCAGGCCACCTAAATATCTCCTTTATTTATAATGGGACAAAAAAGGAGAAATATCATGGAAGAACAATTTTTTTTGTCCGGTTATTTTTTCGTAGTTTTTTCAAGGTCATCGTTACTTTTTATCGGGAAAACTTTTTTTATTTTAACTCTTAAACGTATCATATTATTTTAAATGTGATAAGATGAGAGACGATGGGATGAGACTCGGATTCGTGACGGAAGCTCCCGCACGATTGTCAACGACCGTCGAACGAAAGATTTGGCTGAACCGTTGACACTGTTGGCAGCGACGAGATTCGTCCGCCACGTTACCCCCGTGTGCGCGCTGCTCGGAATCGGAATCGGAATCGGAAGGTTTTTACGCGGGTCAGGGACGTTTCAGCGTTTCGGGAGGCGTTGCCTCCTTTAAATTTATCCTTCACGGCCGCACTAAACCGGTGCCTCTTGTTAACGAGCCGAACGTACGAGCCCAGGGTCGTTGAACCGACCGGACCAGTCGAATCTGCACGGAACACGGACGTTTGAGGTGAACGATCCACACATCGCAGTCAACGCGCGACGTCGCGACGCGATCCAATCATAGTTTCCGAATTATTCACGCAAGAATGAATTATACAACCATATTGAGCATACGAAGGTTACCACTTATTCCAGTTCCTAGTTCCCAGATCCCAGAAAACATTCCTGGCTGTTTGTCGCGAACGAGATCGTCTTCATCGGTTCGGGGATTGTACCGTTAGGCCACATCGTTTCGGCGAAGGCCCGAATCGAGAAATGCGAGCAGTTCGCTCACCCTCTCTCGCTTCCGAACTGTCGGCAAAGATTTCAATGTCCGAATTCAAATTTTATAGCTAATTTAGTATCAAGCGTTTAGCAGCGTTTCGCGTACGCATGCACGTTCGGCTGCGCTTGGTCTCAAACGAAGGAGAAACATTATCTGAGGAATTTCTGATGTATTTTCGGATGAAAATTAATGGTAACAATTTTAAAATGTTCATATAATATACCGGGTGGGACATTTAAAGTGAAACAGACGTATATCTCGGAAATGAAGCATTTTGGAGAAAAATCTTTCTTGAAGAATCCTGGCTTCGAAAATGGCGATTTTTTTGTGGAATGAAATAAAAAGGAATCGATGACGCAACAGGAACAGAAGCAGGTGGAGGAACAAACGGTTCGATGGCTGTTGGATGAAGAAACACGAGGCGAGGACGGAAGGTCAAATCTTTTCTTCAGCGCCAATCGAACCTCCGTTATTCGTACAATGAGTCCCGATTAACGACTCGTCTTTTTGCCTAACGGGTTTCTATTCCTCTCTCTCTCTCTCTCTCTTTCTATCTTTCGCTCATCTCCCCTCACTCTCTCTCCTCTATGTAATAATTCCTCCGCAGGTTACGCAACCCTGTTACACGATACGCCTTTCTTCCTCGTTTATTTGCTACGAGCATCGCTTATCGACAATAATAAGTATCCTTCGAGACAGAGACAAATTCGATCCTCGATGCGTCGCGATTAGATTAGGTCTCCGCTTGTTGGACGTTTTTCACGTCGCGTCAGGATATCCGACCGGCTGCCACAGGCTTTAACGTTAACGCAACACTGTCGCGTTGTAAATTGTAATTTGTAATGGGTCGATCGATCAACGATACGGCCATTTTCGAATCAGAATAAAAAATAACAAATAAATATTTGTAATCGGTCGATCGATCAGCGATCCGGCCATTTTCGAATCAGAATAAAAAATAACAAGTAAATTTCATTTTTATTATTTGTATTTATATACATACAACAAGAATTGATTTTGGTTCATAAAATATTTTATCGAATATAATAAACATCTTCTTCAGGAAATATTGAAATAATTTAATAGAGTGCACACACAGTCACGAAGTCTAACATTAATTAGAGTACCTTTAAGTAAATTCAGAAATGTACGACATGTTTTCGTTGAATATTATTTTATAAAAACATATCGTTCATTCGTAAGAAAAGTGGCACAATTCAAAATATATTTCTAAAACAAGTATAACAATAAATAGATAAATTGTGGTATACTGTAAAACTAATTTACATGACAATTATTCCATTATCTAAATAACAACTGAATATGCAACTGAATGCAATATAAGATAGCAAAACTAAAAGTAAGAGTTCGATTCGATCGAGAATCGAACGCCAGCCAATCGAATTTCGAAGATGGAAATGTCCGAAACGGTGCACGAGGGTTAACAGGAAAATTGGCTTGCCTTTTCCGAGAAGGTCCACCTCGGAATCGGGAGAACGAACGTTCTGCTACCGAGTGACCTAGGAGAAAGACCTTTGTCCATCTTCCGCTCATCGGTTATGCGAGGCTACGGTTACGCAATCGACTCGGCCGCTTTCGAGCGACGGAAATAACAGGAGAAGCGTTTGGGAAAGTCTACGAACGCGTGCTCGTATGTTCGGCGAGCAACAACGTTAGATAGATCCATGCTCCTAACGGAATCGAAAGTACATATGTACATCGCGGTCATGTCTTCCTGGACAAACGATCCTTTTATGGGGACACTCTTGAAAATTGCAGAACTTTCTTAAAATTGGCCGAAACGACTTGAATTTTTTTAAAGATGTTAGATCGACTAGTTTGCTAGAGAATGAGTAAACAAAAATTTGTTTAGAATGCAGTTGGTAGGAATCATACAAAATTTTAAAAATTATGTTTGTCAGCTTTTTTTATCTGAGACTGTAACGATATTTTGAAAAATCCGTTTTTTAGATTTCGGTAACTTATGGTATATGCGTACTGAAAGTTTTATCGAAATCGGTCAACATTGCAATGAGCTACATACGTTTAAGGATGAGAGAGCTTAATATTGTCCCAGACTGTATGCCTAGAACTCGCAGGAGTCCGAAGGTAAAGAATGATTTAACGATGGCATTTAATGCAGGCAATGTTTGCTTTGCATAAAAATCCACAGGCTTACTCGTCGACAACGAAATTTAGTCTGACGCATCGAAATGCAACACTGCGTCGCGTCGCAGCGATCCATTGCAGGGGCGAGCCGACCTTCTGTCCGCGCGAGGCTCGATCTCGATCTCGATCTCGATATCGAAGATGCAAGTGCCGATACGAGAGATTGCATCGATAGATAGCGCGATCGGGAACAAAGTTTTCCGTTTGGTTTATCATCGAGGCACGTTATCGCTCGTCTCGCCGATGCGCATCGAGCCGTAAACGTAAAAGACTCGATTACAGTTCGGTCACGATCCGGTCCGATTGTTTCTGCCGTTTCTGGGCTTTGTATTTGGGTCAGGGGAGAAAAATGGCCGCGGAAAGAAACAAGAGAGTTCGTTGTTACCGCGTCCTCAGGATTCGTGTCACTTCCCATTGTCTGGTCGTCAGGGACGATCTGCGAGGATCCGCTCGCGGCTGCATCTTCTCCCTCTCTCTTGCTCTCTCTTTTTAACACAACGCGCGTCCCTTTCTTCGGACCTCTTTCGTTTTATTTGACTTTCGACGTAAGTTAGAGACCTCGAACGGTAATGGCGCGATCGATGACTAAGCCGCGGACTTTATACATACTTGTTAACGTTAAGGCCGCCGCACACATCTTGTCGTCCCTTTTGCTGGCATATACGTAATGATGGGGTCTGAATCACTTCGAGTCGCTTCGATTCAATATTTGTAAGAAAAAAATTCGAATAACATGCAACATAATTCGAAGCTTAGAACTCTTGAAACGAATCGATTTCTACCCACGCAGAGTGCTTCTGGAATGGTGATCTATCCGAACCTTAGGTTCCCTAGGTTCTTTTGTTGACAATCAGCGAGAGATCCACGGTCCGGCGATCTAAGAATCGTTCGCATTCGATTGGTCGAACGGGATCTCGCCCCAAGGCTGATGATTCATCGAGAAACCTCACCTCAACTCATCGCACTCGGCCGAACAGACGGTCGGGATTGTCTCGCGGGTTTCTCAACTTAGCGATCGATAAAAATCAACCGACACAATGACTGTGGGGGGCGGTTGTATCAGGTGGGCGCGCTAGGCTGGTCGCGTGAAATATGGCCGCGTCACGCCCTCGCAGGGAAATCAGCTTTACTCTGAAGGTGGTTCAAGCGTCGTTCGAACAGAGGATTTGCTCGCGGGCACGATTGCGATCTTTTACCCTTTGCACGCGAAGCGGTTTTATCTTGAAATTTAAACATTTCTTCGGACCTGGTATATTTCCATTCGCTATGATTTTTGAAATTTTGTGAATATGAAATTGGGATAATACCTCGTACAATACCTAAATGTGTAGTAGTACTAATTGATTAGAAACCGACATACTTAATAATGTAAACAATACTTTGAATAATTGCACAGCTTAGGGCATTTCACCTTAGTCAATAATAGAATAAAATCGAGTTGAATAATTTCCGCAGGGGCAAGGAATCGGATGTTCCGTCCGCGGTTCTCCGCGAGACGATTGACCAAGTCAGACAGGTTTCAGTATCAGAGATGCATTGTTTATTTTTCAAGTAGTATATATCTCCTGGGAGAGAGCGGAGACAACGTCGCGTGTCCACCCGTCTCCCAGCAACAGTACAAAAGGTAAACAGTGGCGCTGTTCTTATAACGATTACTTACTTAATAATAAAAAAAAAAAAAGAGAAAGAAGAAAAACAAAGGAAGAATCTGGGGGATTCGAGGAGCGGGAGGAGGTGGGACTCGGGGAACGTAAACAGCGTAAGGAGCGGGGGTCGATGATCGGTCGTAAACGAATCCTCGCGAGCTCAAACCGTTCGAGTCGCTCGAAAAACATTGAGGAACGTCCCTCGAGGAGGATGCACAGGTACTTTGTCTCGCGATGCGTTTGAATAAATATGCGCTATGTACAAAGCGATGAAAACATGTGTATGCGTATGCGTGTGTGAGTGGATGGGTATGAAAGTATTGCTTTTCTTTTTCTTTCGTTGCGATCGGCTCCTCTCGTGTTCTTCCGGGAAATAAGGAACGCTAAAACAATAGCTTCTCGACGATCGAGAACCGAATGTGACGTTCCCCGCTGTAACAGTAGAACTACCCTAAACGAGACTGATATTTACTTTACAACAAATTACATTTTGTAGGATTTTTATGGTAACATGATCGTCCATCAGGAGATGACGATCATTATCTACTCGAACAAACAAGTATGCTAAACAATTTTGCTAGAAGAAAAAGTCTGAAATTTTGATGGGATCGGTACATAGTTCCAGTGTTAAGGGAGGAACGCCAGCGTACACAGTCCGGCGAGGATTACAATCACGGCCATCTTTAGTACAGGCCGGGACATGTGGCGACACCGCATACAGACGGAATATCAGTCCGATCTAATCTTGAAATGAGGGAAATTTTCAATTGAAAAACCGCTTGAAATCGGACTGAAAGAGCGCTGCCAAATTGACCATGTTCCGGCCTGTATTAGAGTCAGCCGCGTCGATTGTTCGGCGCAACGCGATCCTTATGCTAGAACGATAACGATACTTCCGTGGCGAACGAACGAGGCTCGCACGAAATCGCCGTTGTCTATTGCGATCAAAATGCGGACGGGTTTTTCGTCGCGTCGCAGCATCGCGAAGGTAGGATCTCCTGAGCGCGTCTGGACGCAGCGTTTTGCGATCCATACTCTATTCGTCTCTAAAATATTGCAACCGGACGCGCTTAGGAGATGCTACGTGAACGCGAGAACGCTTACAATCGATCGGTCAGACATTTTGCTAGTCGGTTCCACGAATCGCGGTTTTCTTCGATGTGGCTATTGGACGAGTGGCAGTGTTCCGATATGGGGCATCTTTTCTCGTGCGATGGATGGCCGCTGATGGTAAAGTAAGATTATCGATAAAATGGGGTACCTTGAGCAGCCCGCAGAATTTAAAAAAATTGGTATGATTTTGTAACTCTTAGGACATTTCTGCCAATATAACTGCCTCAGGGCTCTGCTAACTCATCATCCTGTTTTGGCCGCGCATGAGCGAGAAAAGATGGCTCATATCGGAACACTGACGAGTGGTCGGAAACGGTCGCACGGTGGTCCAGCTTGCGGAGTTTGTAGACAATTTCGCAACGATTCTTTACCGTGCAACTACATTCGATTGGGTTTTCGGGTGGTTCTTCGAGCGTGTAACGCTAACATCAACTTTTCTCCATGATCGGGGAATAAAAACAATTTACTCAAAATCGATAAAAGATAGAGCGAAACATGATTGAACGTCGAACGCGATTCCGGTGATCGGAAAGTAATTAGTGAGGATATTTTTCAACAAACCGATATCTACAAACGGCACGAAGACGAAGCCGATAACGAGTCGCCGGGGAATTGGTACGCTGCTTAGATCGTCTGGACGATGAGCGACGCGCACGGAATCGTGGATCGGGTTATCTCTTCGTGAGCCGAAATCGGACACGTGGTCGCCAGGCCCGAAGACCTTGTCCACGTTCGACGATGATTTATACAGCGGGACACGTACGGATTTGTCGATCTATTCCGTGGAAAGACGGCGTCGAACACGTCGCTCGTCACGTTCCCGGACCGGGGTAAGCGAGAGAACGAAGTGGAGCGGGGTCGGATGGGAAAACATAAACATCCCCGCAGAAGCGGACAGACGGTTGGAGAGACCGAGAACGAGCACCGCCGTGCCGCGTGGAATTTATACTACAAGATTTCCTGTAGGGGATGACGTGGGACGATGGAAGAAGAGATCCTAGATCAGACCGCCCATTTGACAGCGCCGAGTAGCAGTGTACCAATATCGTCGCAGGAAATCCTCGGAGCTAGCGGAGCAAAATTCGAGCGACTTGTGGCGTGAGCGAGAAGAGTGAAGGAGTTAGCGTAAATAGCAATCGCCATAGGGAGAGCGCAACTCGGCAGGAACTAGCACAACTAATTCAATAGTCAACTTCGTCGAGTGTTGAGCCGACTATTAGGAAGATGGCTCGAGCACTAGAGCACAACAGTCACCTGTCAGGAACACAGTGGGACGAAACGATCTTGATAATTACTGTTACTTGAAGGAAAGAATTCATCGTATACGGTCTACTTTATTTTCTAATATCTGCTTTCGGTTTCTTATTGCTTAAGCTAGCAGAAAATCACAACTGTTATTCATGCTACTGAAAAATCTTACTTTAGAAGATGTACTCTAAATTATTAGTTACATAGCTCATTCTATGTAGATCGAGATCGTATTCGGTACATCGATTGGGGTGCAATGGTAGTAACTAGACTGCGGATCTTTATGCAAAATAAAAAATGTTTGCATTGATTGCAGGACTTAGGAGCCAAATAAAAATTGTATTCTTCTTTTAATTATCCTATTAAGCTGAAACTCTAATACGTTGATGTCTTTAAATATTTTTAACATGTCCACTGCTTTAAATTGTACGTGACCATTTTTGTCGTTAATGCATAAAATCCGCAGTCTAGTAGTAACAATCCTATTAACAAAAGGTTCAACTTCGTCGTAACTTTGAAAGAATTGCAATCATTTGCGATGAATGATACCATATAAAAGACTGAAAGAGAAAGAATGAAAAGAAACCTTGGTGTCTTGAGAGCGAAGAAAATTGAGTGATACGTCTGCTACTATCCAAGGAAATTATTGCATCTAACTAAAGACTTATCGTTTCGTCCCACTGTGCGAGGACAACGAGATTTTGGCCACCACCGCTGTGGGAAGCCGTCGTCAGAGTTGTAAAAGACTCTGCTTCGCGAACCGTGTAGATCGATACGATCGGCAAGGTTCTACGCGATCGAGATGATTCGTCGATGGGGAGGGAGGATGTCGCCATGATTTGGGACAATTCGAAGACTCGATGAGAGAAAAGTCCCGGTGGGCCCGAGGGTACCTCCCATCCGATGGGAGTGAGACGATCGATGTATCGTGTACGGCAGATTACGAGCTGGATTCTGATTCGAATAGTACTCTACCAGTTCGTTGAAGATCGTTGACAGCTGGAGACTTGGCTCGGGGCGGTACAAAAATATGCAAGATATTCCTAAGAACTACAATTTGAAACTCTTCGGCAAATTCCGACTCATCTGCCACACCATAGGCTCGGAATTTGTCGACCAGTTTAGAACAGCAAATTCATAGCAAGGGACCAAATTCTGCTTCAGGCATCAACATGACTGCCTTCGTACGATTACGAACTTTGATAAAAACTTGCTCGAAGCAGATTTGGCTGACTGACCTTAGCTTCTTTGACGCTAAAAACCGACCGCGGTCGAATTATATAAACGAAATTATACAAATTCATTTACGGAACGTTACGGATGATCTCAAAGAAATGAATGATGCTATTTGTATAAGACATTTGCCAGATACTTAATACTTGTAAGTCTAGCGTTAATATTTCGGACGAATCGCGGCCCGTGCCAGCTCCCAGGTGTCCAACGATCTGCCTCCCGAACTGTCTTCCTTGGGATTCTTGAGCAAGGGCAGTTCTGAATCTCGTGGGACCGGTTCTATGGGGAAACTCGGAGTTTTGTCAGACGACTCGACCCCGTCCTAGCCGAAACACGCGCGGTATCGGAGGGAACTATGGGGGACGTTGTACAGTGTACGAGTAATGTACTAGCTGCCTGAACACGGGTGCTGCTACGACCGTCGTCGTTGATTAGCAAACACGGCAGTATTTTGTCGTTTCTCAACGACGCGGAGCGTCTCCGCAAAGGCTGTCTCCTCGGGCCACCGGGGAAAACGGGAATACAGAGATATACATACTGAGATATCTCGAGCGAGGTCGGCCATCTTAACCCTGGTTAACCCACTTCGTGGAAACGACGACAGGAACGCGTTCACATTGCCCGTGTCCCGGTTTTCTTCGTAAAATAAAATGTTTTTGTCGTTGAATAAAAGAAGTTCGATTATGCTCGTCGTCGTTTCCACGCGCGGCGGGTGATCCAGGATTAATCGAGAGCCGCGGCGAGCGTTCAACCTCCACGATCGGACCACCGTTGCGCGTCGATGACTGCGTTCCCTCGCCAAGAGCAGACTGCTCTTAGTACACTACGAACGCTATCGGAGGAACAAAAATAATCGTCGAAACTGAAACGTCTGATTCTTTAAAAAAAAAACGGAGATTCTGCGGTAAAAAAAAAGAAAATCGTACGAGCGAATTCCCGCAGGCTCGCGCACCGAGAACCGGACACCGGCTCGGAGAGAGAAGGCTGTTGTTGCCCGTTCAACAACGCGATACTGGTCCGGACTCCGGACCAACGTCAACGTATTCATTTCTATCAAAAAGGAGGAGAAAGATGAATGTCGATGCTGTTACGAATTGATGAACGCATCCACCTTTCCGCTACATATAGTAACGTAAACACGTGGACGTTGATCCGACATTAATCTTCCGCAGTATGGTTTATTATTAGACTCCGGATTTCATGCGTTTGTGACAAAAATTGGCGGGAGCAATTTAAAACAATACAAAGAAGAGAAGACTTTAGGAGCATGAATGTATTATTTTCATTAAATTAAAATTATGAGTGAAAAATATAAGTTTATATTTAGCTCCTGTGTATTGCAATCGATGCACAAACTTTTTATTCTGCATAAAGATCCGGAGTCTATTTATTATACTTGGATCAGAACTTTTCCATAGTGCAAAAGCTTCCGGAAGAAATGGGACATTGATATATCTATCGCGTCTTTATATTTTCTCCAATGACTAAATATCTTTGTAACACACCTGATTGGTGATCTTTATAGTAATTCTTCGCCACGGATCTACGATAATTCGGTATTTTCAGGTAACAGAATCAGTGGTCAACGGTCTAAATCCGTCTGGCAAACCGATTCGTACATAGACTGGTACTTCTCGTAGAAGCTATCGTAAAAGCGTATCTCCGGGTGGGCGAGCAAAAGAATACTGATCAGAGTTTCTCTCTTCTTTTCCCCGCTCATCGGAGTACTAGTTCGAACCGCGTCGTTGCACGGATAAAAAGATAAAAGAAAGAAACCGTTAAAAAGAAATCGAAATTTGCGAACTAAAAGAGGAGTTTTTTCTCTGCGAATCGATTCGAGAGCCGTGGTGTCTCCAGTTCTCGGTGGTAGCCTGCGCGATTTAGCGAGAGATTTGCTCGATGAAGGCGATTACGGTGATGCGCGACACGAACGAACGGTCGTGCGTACACGAGACTGAGCGCATGAATAAAGTCTAGAGTTGATCTGTGCGAGCGACGAGGTGCGTGCGTCCCCAAAGAGTCGGAGATATCGCGCCTGTAGTTTCTTTTTCCTGTATATGTAACGTATCACAGACTTCGCATGGAACTGAACACTGTCGGAAGAGTTGCGCGCGCGGGTGTGTCCCTCGTGTGTTCTCGTTAGCACCTTTTTCCGAGAGAAAACGGAACGTACGGGAATAAAAACGAGGCAAAATAAAGAGGTCCAAGGAGAAGACGAACATAACTGTGACAGAGGCGGTTTGGGCGCTAACGAGGGGACCAACGTGGTGCAACGAGACCTCGAGATCGCGTCGATCGTAGTCGCAAGGAGTATCCTCCGGCTCCGACAGGCCTCCCGACAGTTCGTTCTCACTGTATGTACTCTCTCGTTACCAAGCGGTACACCAAATCACACTCACTCTCTCTTTCACTCACTGTGTACTTCATTCTCTCTGTCCGCGTGTCTATCCTACGAGAAGTCGTGCTGCACTCTCCTGAGCATGAGATCGACGACAGTCCTGGCGTCCTCGACGGAGTCGTGCTCCATCGTTTGTATATTCCTTCGCAGCACTGTCCTCGCGAGAGTCTTTAGGCTGACGCGGAATGGATAGCCCAGAAAGTGCGGGAACGCGACGCACGTGTCGATCACAGTCGTGTGAATTATCCTGAGGGCCCTGAGGTCGTTGTCGAGCGCGTGGCCGATCAGTATCGTCTCGGCGTGAACGAAACTCAGCAGGTCGTTCTGCACGTCTATGAGGCGCTTCGACGCACTGGACAAATCGTTCGCCGTGATCCCGCTGAATCTGGTGTTATAGTCGATCACCTCCGCGTCCGGCCTGACCAGAGTGTCGTAGACCACCCTGCCGTCCACGTCGACCACCGTCACCTTAGCCAGCTCGAGGCCGCGCCTCGTGAAACACATCTCGCAGTCCAACGCGTACACGCCGTAATTTCCGTCACCCGGCACGATCGTGGCAGGTTGGGTGCACGCGTATCCCTCCAGTGGCCCGTTGCAGCCCGGCGCTAGGCCCGTCCACACGTGCATCTTCGCGCTGGTGCAGCCCCTCGAGTTCTCTCTGCCCTCGCAACACTCCCAGGCGTTTCGCTGCGAACCGTTCAGAATCCCGTTCCGGAACTTGCCCCAATGATACACGCACCGGTCCTCTTGCAGGTACTCGCCGTCCTGCCGGTTCACGTAGAAATTCTTGTAACACCTGGCGCACATCCTTTCGGCGACCACCAGCTCGTAGGTTTCCGGCGTCCAGTACCTCTTCGATCTATCCTGGTACTGGTGACCGTGGCCGGACGACGAACTCGAAGACGAATAAGACGAAGAGTCGGTCGACGACGACGACGACGACGACGACGACGAGGAGGAGGAGGACTCGCCGATGTCAGAGTTCTTATCGCTGTCCGAGGCGCTCTCTTGCTCTAGATCCGAGCTCTCGACGGAGCTTCCGCTGTAGTTACCGCTGTCCACCTCGCTCTCCACCATGGTCCAGATTGTTGAGCTGGTCCTGCTGCCGGGCACGAATTCGCGAGCGTTCACGTCCAAGCGGTGGTACACGTTCGCCCGGTGGCCCATGAACTGTTGATGGTGGTTCATCACCACTGCGTAGCCCGGGTAGTAGCTGCACTCGAACGGGTAGCCGAGATAAGCCAGTTCATCGGCCGTCAGCGTGTAGCTGCGGAGCATGGCGGCCAACGACGCCTCGGTCAGATGGTTCAGCTCCATTCGTTGGCTACTCAGGAACGTCTTGTCGGCGTTCGCAGCCCCAGTCGGCCCGTTGCTGCCGGGATTGGTCTCCTCGTGGTGCATCATCTTCTGAACACTTTGCGACTGACGATTTCTTCGGGAACCAGCTGTCTCGCTCCTCACGGACGTCGATGAGCTCTGCGAAGACTCGAAGCTTCTCGTCGGGCTGTTCTGATAGACCTGTTGTCGGCTGTGGTGGTGTCTGCGTATCCGTTGCTGTTGTTGCTGACTAGCATGCTCTTCCTCGTGCTCCTGTTCGTGCTCGTCGTCGCGCTCCTGACGCTGATCGCGGGGCACTCTGGTGCGATTCTTCCGTTGTCTGCGGCTCAGAATCGCTCGATCCTCTTTCGTCGATGATCCCGACGAGGCTTCGCTGCTTGCCGACACCGAAGTCGTCGAAGAGCCTATCGAGGCTGTTGACGCCGACGAGGAAGACGGTGACTTGCTCTTTCCCCTCGGCAACGGTGACGCCGAAGTCGATGTTGAAGCAGATGCGAAGGACGGCTTCGTCGACGAAGACGACGACTCGCGGCTGCTCACCTTACACTCGATGTACGGACCGGTCTCTCCGGGGTCCAGGACTTCCTCTTCCGGCCGCAAGCCGCAATCTTTATATCACATACAAAAACATATATTCGTCAGTTGATCGTCGAGGCAGGGGGTGACTTACTATCGCGACCTACGTTAACGCAAGCTGTTCCTTCCGTTCGACCACGGTTCCAACAAAATTATCATTCTTCGGGACGGTGGAACGCGACGATCGAGAATTGCGAGGTGTTGCATGTGAAATGTCCTGATCTTTAAGGCCCCATCTTCAGTTTTGATCTGGATGCTTAATTTTACTGTTAATTGGCCGGTATTCTTCTTACACAAATGGATGAATAAATAGAAGATTAAAATTTAAACTCGAAACTAAAAAGTTCAATTCCTACCATACCACGATCAACAAATTTACAATTCGTTGAGTATGCCGATTGCTAGACTGCGGATTTTTGTGCAAAATAAAAATATCTTTAAAAGAAGAGTTCTTTCTCTGTTTCCTAATTTGAGCAAGTGATACACTGGCGTCTCTAAACTATTTTGATCCTGTCGATATTTGAAATGGTACCTACTAATTTTTACAATAACTTTGACCAATTTGGTTCGATTTAGGAAAACATGTCACATACAGCAATGCAATAAGCATCGTCGCGAAAAATCGTCCCTCAAAATGGCTACCACCTGTTGCCGAACAGCCTGCGTATTTGTTAAAGGTTTTCTGGCCACACACCACGCACATGCATCTCTGTCAGTCTCTTCTTTCTTTCTCCAACAACGAGATCGTGGGATACAAAGATCGAGGGATGGTCTCCGATGAACAACGGCTCTTCCTTGTTAGGTACGGGAATGAACAGAGACAAAGAAACGCGACGCTAACGAGACGAACCCGTGTGTAATAAAGGTTTCGATGAATCGAGTTCCCAGGTTTACGCAGCACCGCGAAAACCGACGAGATCCGCGATCCAGCGACACTTTCTTACGCGATTTTATTTATACAGTCGATGAGTCATGCAGTTGGCTGGATATCTCGCATGGCTAACGACACTCCACTGCGTTGGAGGAACAAGGTGAATGGCTCCGCGAGTCTTCCTTTTCGTGTAACAGGGATGCGCGGTTTCTTTACAGATCGTTTTTCAACCGTCGAGCAATCACCGATTTGCCGAATTCATTTCTAAAGAAAATGACAATAAATTTCTCCGAGTCCGCTCTTGTCGTCGCTCTTTGACGGCGTCGACCGTGCCGAAACGCGTTATGCTCGCCGATCGTTTGTTTTGTTCTGCGTTTTGCCAACTATTAACCCTTGGCACTCGAGTGGTGAATTGCTATACCATTATCCAAAATATTGTTTACATTATTATATCGACATATTGGCAAAAAGATGTATTATTCTACGTCGGGAGAAATGAATTTTTTTTCCAGTTGAAACAGCTCCGAGTGCGAAGGGTTAAAAGTGAATGGTGCATTTCTAAAAGTGACAAGATCGATTCCGATTATGTTTGCGATTTTTATTGAAGTACATACTTCAGCAATTTCCCATCAAGGCACCTCTACAATTTCAGTAATTGAAGACTGGAATTAGAAACGGTCAGTGCCAAAATTCTCCAAACTTGTAAGAATGCATTTTATGTCAGAGACGCTTAAAACAATTACAATTTGTAGTCAATACGACTTGAAAGCCATATATGATTTTAAAAAAGAGTCCAATTCGTTCCAGTCTTAAATTGTAGATTGCTAATAAAAACCGGTCTTTCGGCCGTAGTAACTTTACCGTTAACATTCGTTTTGACAAGTGCATTCTGGGAGATTGAGCTCGAATGCAGAAGGTAGTCGAACGTTCCGAAGGACACGTTTCGATCCTACGTGTCGCTCGTCGTTGAAAAAAAACGATGCCAGGAGTGTGCCAGGCCAAGCTTTGGGAAAATGCGGCCCGAAGGTCTTTTACGACTGCGAATTGTGATTGCAATTGCTGCTGGTGCTGCAGCGACCGATGCACCGGGAGCGAGACCCACGGTCGCATCGATCCGAGCCGCTCTTGACCCAGAGACCGCCATATTTCCGCCTTGAACCGGTGCCCTAGCCACGTGACGAGATGCAGCGGGATGCGACGAGATGCGTCGGGATCCACCGCGATGCGACGCGACGCGACGCGACCACGCTACCGAACAATCCACCGGAAACACCGGGAATAAGTGGATCGCTTCTCGAAATTAACGCTCCTACTTTCTAGCACTAGCATCACCGTTTCGTTTATCGATTTTTTGCGTCACTGTGTCAATTTGACACCGAGGGACAGATTCAGTTCGTGAAATGAGGGACGGATGAGGGTTAATATAACAGTATTTTTAAATACTGCAAATGTATTTGCTGTTGCGCATTACACCTACTCGTTTTTGTTATAAATTGATAAAATCCGCTGTCTAGTTACTAATTATTACATAGTCACTAATTCTAGCAACGATTGCCCTCCCCAAGTTGTCATAATGATTATATAAATACATGAAAGTACCTCCTCAAGCGGCGATAGAAGAACCATTACGTATGAGAAACTATGTACATATATAGTGTACTGTTAAATAAGAATTTCACGTCTGCCTATTGCTGCGCCCGATAAAACTTTGAATTTCAGAAGAGTGAATTTGTAAAACGTGTAAATCAACGAGAGCTAGGTAAGAGAACCTGTCGACTATTAGACAGGCCACGGAACGCTAGGAGATGGAGACGCGACGCTAACGAGGTAAAAGCGTACAGAGAAAATCCCCGTGAACAGAAGCCCGAGAGAGAGAGAGAGAGAGAGAGAGAGCGTGGGTCAATTCGATTCGAAAAAATCGTAGAAAGTGAAAGCCTGCCACGGATGTATGAATCAACGTATATGAGCTTCTGTCTGCGTACAAGATTCATAATGTCAACGCATTATCCGCTCCACGAACCACGGGGTGAACGTGTTCGGCTTTCTTCGACGTTCAGAACGGAAAACGAGTAGGAAGCCGCGGGTTCTCGGGGTCGCGTAAACCGTAAACCGTAAACAATCGCCTTCTACAGCGTGCTCCAACTCGACGTCTCGGTTTCGTCAAAGAGTAGCTTATTAATTTAATTAATAATGTCCCTCTCTACTTGCGCAAATCAATTTCTATGTACCTGAACGTGTATATGCTACGATATAATTTATGTGTAGCATGTTCGTAATAAACATTTATGTATTGCATATTTGTAAAAAGAACTGTCCAGAAATTGGCATACGGTAACGTTTGTGATAATGAAAATTGTTGGGAAAAAGAAGACAAGAAATAACAAGACGACGCCACGCGACTGCCCGGGCCAACGCAACGAGATCCGTTTGGCGCTTCTACTTTTGTAGTTTGTGCAACTTTCGCCGGACGCGACACACGCAAAGGGTCGCTTTCTTTTCTTCGCGTCGGCGGCGATCACGATCGTAATCGCAACGATAACAATCAATAACGATCGAGACGCGACGAGTTTCTCGGATTGTTTTGAGCGCAGACTTTTTACAGTAGGGGAGATCGGGGCTAAAAGGTCACGGAATAAATTGCTGCCATCGTTATTTATAAAAAAGGAGAAGAATGCATAATTCGTTTTCAATTGTTTTTGTTATATAAAAGTGGATGGAGACACTCTGTCGTCCATTTTTGAGGCGTCCTCGGTAGTGTAGCGTGTACTTTTAATGAAACCAGAGGTGGGCACTATTTGGCGAAACAAATATTTCAAATACTATTTAATATTCTAGATTTTGTTTTGCTTAAAGGAAATAGTATTTTAAATAAGATATAGAATTTTGAAAATAAAATATTTCTATTTCAACAATTTCATCCCCAAAATAAAATATTTCTATTTTAACAATCGGGAACACGAAATAAAATATTTTACTTTTTGCATTGTTATAATATCGATGTCACACACTAAATCTTTTATCCTTAACGATGAAATGACATTTAAGAACATGTTGCAATAGGTTTTATTAGTAAAATATGTATGCATATGTGTATGAATAGAATTCTTGTTGCGTTTTAGTTTAAAAAAATTATTATGTAGTTAGTACTTCATTGTTAAAATATGAAAACAATCGCGAGAAACTTCTATATCTGTCGCATGACTTTGTCAATATTGATTAAAACATTAAAAGACGGAGGCTACAATCATTAACAAGTTGTAATTATTAGCAAATTTTATTCTTTAGTAAAAGCTTGCCCCACAACGAGGCAGAACGTTCTGCTTCACTCGACGACAAATAAATGAAAAAATATTAGAAACCTATTACAACAATAAATATACTATTTCTACGTAATTTTATATGTTTCTTCAAAGTAGGAAGTTATAGCCCTGGTCTCTCCTATACAAAAAGGAATTGACTCGATTCATCGGGGGGAATTAATAGTCCTCCTCGACAAGATTCTACTGCTCGTTTTCGCGGTGGATAGAACTTTCACAAGGAAAGTCCGAACCGCGAGGTCTTGATAACCGAGAGAAAAATCTGCACCGCTTCGAAACGAAAGCCGACGATCCCAAAGACTCCGCAATTTCTATACAGAGTGTAAAACTCATCCTCACTGTCCGAGTCTACTCGACGAAATAACCATCGTCCTCCCATTGCATTTTATGCATTTATAACAACAATGGATAGATGATATTTAACCCACCGAGGGCACCGTGGGTTGTTTATGTCGGTAACAAAATTTCATTCTTCAATTTTTTTCATTCCTATATTTATTTTTTAACATTTGAAACGATAGTATAATAACTATACTGCGGATGTTTATGCAATTTTCAATTCTTTTGGAAAAATTTTAAGAAAGTGGTACCCAAATATATATATAAAATTCTATAGCAGATCCAAAATAAATACAAATCCTACTAAATTCTGTTGAATTGAATTACACCATCATTTTTTGAAATTTGTTATACGCCATAAATGCATAAAGATCCGCAGTCTGGTAATAATTATTTTTCCGAATAATAAACGATAGTTTGAGTAGACTGCAGATTTGATGCATTTATGGCAAAAATGAATAGGTGTAATTCGAAACAGTGAAAAGATTAAACGAGTTTAACAGTGTCGATACACTATTTTTAACATACGAAAAGTATTAATGAGGAAACTAAATTGTGACTTGGCTTCTATAGATCGTAATTGATGTGTAAAAATTTCATTTTGCATAAATATCCGCAGTCTACTGATCAGAGAAGCTCGAATCCCAGTGCAAACAGTATCTTCGTATTATTATCAAGGCCGAACCACGTTGTTATCGGATGAAAGAAGATCGAACGATGGAGCTTGAGCAACACGCGTAACATTCGATACGATTGACGAAATAGTTTGTTGGACGCGATCGAACAACGCGGCGCGGCGCGGCGCGGCGGATCGTTCTTGCCGACTTTTCCGGAGCAAAGCGTTGCGTCGTATTGGATCGGCCCGTCGTTTGGATCGCGTGACAAAGCATGCGATAACACGCCGCAAACACGAGCATTCTTTTGCGTAATTTATTTCTAGAGAGCCGAGTAACTTTCGATCGGTGCTCGCGTCGCAATTTTCATCGCTAAAATCATTCTCTAATCTTTTCCCGAGTGGGAACTCGAGCGAAGCCGTCGCGTCGGCGCATCGGTGCATCGATGATGCGGCTGCTATATACAGGGTGTTCCGTTTCAATGGACAGGTGACACGACGTCGGTAAACTGATTTTTACAAAAAATGGAAATGCATTTTCGAAGGTATTGGGTCAGTGCAAAAATTCGTGCCCGATTCCTTGCATTATAAAACAGAATTTATTGTATTCTACATATACTTATCGCGATTGACCATAAGTTTCAATATGTCGTAATAAATCTCATATGAGATTTAATTTAAAAAAATAAATAAATGCTTGGACAAGAGAGGAAACTTGGGCTGTGTTTCCGTTTGCATCCAACCTCAGAATTTGATGAAATTTTGGGAATAGGTTCTTTTTTGACTAAAATGATGATTGTCAGAAGGATTTTTGGCGACTCGAAAAAAGTCGGGGTAAGGTAGGGAGTGGCATTGAAACGGTATAATTTTTTTTCGAGTTGCCAAAAATCCTTCTGACAATCATCGTTTTAGTTAAAAAAGAACCTATTCCCAAAATTTCATCCAATTCTGAGGTTGGACGTAAACGGAAACTTCGCCGGGACTTGTTCCACTTTATATACTTTGCATAAATGAATTATTATAATCTGAATGATTGTAAAATATAAAACCAAATTTTGCACTGATACTGTATCGGTACTCCTCAATTCTTTGAATCGATCTACCAATCCAACTGCTCGTTTTTGTCACGAAAGCGCAAAATCCGCAGACTGGAGACAAGGTAGCTTCCATCGTGGGCGGACGCGTCGAGAATGCACGAAGGTCGGCAGTGTATTTTTAAATTGTGCCGTGTATTCTTCAAAGCACCGATCGATGCATTCCGTAATTCAGTGAAAAAACGCGCGCAAGCATCGATCGCTAAAAAACGCAATTGCCAGAGTGGTGTTAACGTAATTGGCAATGCTACGCGATGTTTGCGTTAAGATGGTTTCTGTATGTGGCCAGTGGCCGAACAGTATTTTATAGGGAACGACAGAGCCACGGCCTAATACAGGCCGGAACAAGTGACAAGTGGCAACACCGTATACATATAGACAGACCAACACCCAGTGATCCGGGTGACCGATCTAGCAGTTCATTACAATTTAAAAAAATTGCGGCAGGGTTGATAATCTTTTACCAAATGAATATTGGGACGACCGTGACAAACCGCGAACGAAATCACTTCAAATCTGACTGAGACGGCGCGGCGTTGCCAAATTTACCATATTCCAGGCTGTACTAGAGCGCATCGGTCACTTTTAGCGTTCGACGAACGGCACACTGGGTGTGCATCGGCAGAAAAATAGCAGAATTACGTCAGAGACTCGCGTGTAGCCAGAATTACGTCAGAAAGAGTCTCGTAAGCGATATCCTCGCTAGCGTTCCGAGGTGAAAATTTCAACGAACGAGGGAGAAGGGACGAAAGATAAAAGAAGAAGAAGGTGCGCAACAAACCTCGCCCTCGCGAGCCTCACCCTTACCTGAGCGATCAAGAAAGAGTGAAGAAGGGAGGAGAGGGAATCGGATAACGGAACACCCGACTGCGGTATCTCCGTTTGCAGGAACGACCGACTCCGATATGTACCGTTGCGTCATTTAATGAAATCATCCGGCACGCGTGCACTCGCTTGCCTTACTGTTCGAGGAAATCCCTGGGCTCTGTGGGAAGTCTGACTAACGTTTGGAGAAAGATCCGCGGAAACGACGACTCATCGTCGACTGGCATTGGTCTAGAACCGGTATGAGAGCGCGTCACGCCGGGTTTCTCTCGGTGATCGGGATGCCCCACGCAGCAATCACTGGCCCATTTTCCGCCTCTACGAATCTAGGTCCCAAAACCACCTAAACCTTTCCGCGTACAGCGCACACAGTGAAACTCAGAGTTGGGCATTAATCGATTAACATTTTAATCAAGATTGATTGATTAATGTGTACGATTAAAAAAGGTAATCATTGAAAAATCGGAGACTGATTCAATCGATTGAGGAAGTTAATCGTCAATCGTTGATTAAATTTTTACCCAACTCTGAGTGAAACTAGTTTCTCGTGGCCAAAATTGCATTTTGTCAAGTTTCATATTTTCAACAAGTTTTAGTCAATTGATAACCATTCGAGGCTTCGAAATCTAATTCAATTCTAAGTATTCGGGGATGTCACTCTGAAGACGAAGTCCAGAAATGAATATATGCAAAATAACAATCAGTCGCTTTTCACGCCGTTTATCGGTATTCAGACACTTCTGATAATCTGGCAAAAACATGTTTTCAACAAAAGTTGATGAATGTTCATTTTTCTAGAAATTTCAGTATACAAATTTTGTAGAAAATATTTTCTTTTGCATAAAAAAATAAAATGGGGTCACCCCGATTTTTTAAAAAAGTTCATATACATGTTTTACTTCATATTATTCTAACTGGTGTCGAGACGATTTCGAGGTTCTACTACAACCTTGAACCGTGAAATAACGCTAAAATAATTTTGAGCAAGCATGGCTTCGTTGCTCCCGATTTCGGCGAATGTGCCCCGGAGGGCAACTCCATTCTTTCTCGTCTATCGCAGGATTAGTTCGTAATTTTTTGCAGCTTTGAAACAATGCTTTTTTCTTTCCCGCGCAACTGCCACACGGAAATAGAACGAGACGGCATTGCGAACCGGTAGACATTAGCATCGAATATGTGTACGCGTATATAATTATGCTAATTAACCCGATAAGAATATAATTTTAAAAATATGTATCGCGTGTGTTTCTATATTTAGCTATTCCGATGCGTTTGCACGTAGATTATGTTTTCAAAATATGCTTGGTAAGCGCATCCACCTGTGAATCTACATTCGCAAATTGCTCTATGAGCCGTAATTGCGATCCTCCTTCAAACCCGGAGCAAGAAGCAGGAATACACGAAAACGTCCATTCGGTAAAGGTCGGTAAAGGTCGGTAAACTCCGACAATGCTCGTTGTGAGTGCTCGTATATATTTTACAATATGTATATATTTAAATTATTATAAGCAAAATTATAGTTGAAAATACTTGTATGACAAAATAACGGTGTGTAAGTATGATGGGTCTGCAAAGTTAAAACTGTAAATATGTATGTACAGTGGGTGTACAAAGTATTCGTACTTGTAATATTATTGTGTTTCGTAAGTATGTTACTTTGTAAGTGCAACTGCAATGTTAATAAAAAACAATAAGCTTGAAATGTGCTTTTCCGAATTAATTTAAAATACTTAATGAGGCCCCTGGTGGTAAACGAGTCTGACATGCCTGCTCTATACAATTTAAAGGGACGTTCGAACGAGGTGTTAGCCGGAGTGTCGCCTCTCGTATCCCTACTCTTTTCCCGGAGCGCATTCAGGGTTGAAAGGTTGAAGAATATTTGGAAGTTTGAGAAACTCTGCTCCGCGGCCCCCGAGCGATCGACCCTCGTTGTCGAGAGCGGCGATCTGTCGCGCGACGTGTGGGCTTGATTTAAGGCCAGAGAATTTCCCACGTCCCGCTATTATTAGCAACGTTACAGACCCGCACCCGCACCAGTGCTCATGTTCTGTTACGTTGCGCTCCGAAAAGGTGGTACCACGGCAGCCAATGGCCCCGAATTCTATATGTATATCCGTTTCGCCGAATCGATTTCGCTCGATCGAATATTAAACAGACCGGATTCGTCGATCACCATCGCGATTCATCCTCCGAGCAATCGTAAGCGATCGCAGTTCCCCCGAATGCCCGCGGAATCTTAAACCAACCCTTTGCACTCGGAGCTACTTTAACTCGAAATTAAACATTTTTCAGACCTAGAATATTTCCATTCCCTATGATTTTTTAAATTTAATAGACATGAAATTGGTATTGGAGAAAATTTAATTTTAAGAAGACATTTTTCAACTTTAAACGAATATCGTGATGTTATTACAAAAGATATTGAACTGTTCTTTACAGCAAAAGATTCTGTAGACTTTCCCGAATACAGTGATATCCGTTAAACATGTTTAACCTTATTTTTGGCTGTGGGACAGTGTAATCGCTCGGAGGTGTATCGAAGCTCTCAGAATCGCGAGTAGCACCGAGAGAGCGCGCGGCCAAATGAGTCACGTTAATTGCCAAGTAATCTGTCGACGATAATGTGCGGCGACGGTCAGTTTTTGAGAAATTAGGAATATCGCGTTATGGACGTCATCCAAGCGAGCGATACACGCGACTGCCGTTGCTCGCGATAAATATGCAATACCTTGGGACCACGCCGGAAACGCGAGACCTCGAGGAATTTATCGCGCCACACAGAAAGCTATGCATATGATTCGCGATTTATGCGAGCATTGTTTCCCACGTGTGAGATATGCCGAGCACGCTTGCAACTCGCATTCGAGGAGCGAAAGCCTCGAGAAAGCTCAGAGTACTGGTGGTCCACGGATCTCATCGACGCGACGGCAAGAAGTTGGAGGAATGTTCTACGTTCCATGTACATATAATCTATGTGGTTAGGGTTGCCATCTATAAAATCGCGAATCCGGTCGAACAGCATAAAAACCCTAGACTTTTCCGTTTGAAAGCCATAGAAATTCTTATAGAGACACTCTTAAAAATTGGAACAACAACACAAAGCATAACAATGTATTATCACCCGGGCGGAAACGGAGGAGGTGGCAACCCTGAGTGCACGTCCAACAAGGTAGAATTCGAGGAACGGGACCGATATCTGTCGAGCTGGTTGCAAGAGGAGGTCGAATTCGATTGGAGCGCGGTGCCAAGGCGATAGAATTCGCAGGAGGTGCTTGTTCGACGGAAATCGACAGATCCGATTTCGAATCGGGTGGGGATCGATAGAGGCGGAAGCTGGACGCTGTAAATCGCGAATCTGCGTGCAGCGAACAACGCTGCCAGAACCGAGAGAAAAGAGAAGATGCTCCGAAGGGAATCACCCACAATACGTAAAAGTTTCATTTCGGAGGCGTTGCTCGTTGTTCCGAGAACTGGAGGATCGGTGATCGAGCCTGTTAGTCACGGTTCTCGGTACAAGAGCACGGTGTTCGCGCGAATCGTCTCCCGATTCGAGGTTAAGCGCCCGCGGAGAAACGGCAAAAGAGAAACTCTCTGCGAGGCGGGCAGGGACGAGACGGGTCGGGTCGAGAAGAGAAGAGACGAGGAGGCGAGGCGAGGCGAGGCGAGGCGAGGCAAGGCGACACGCGTCGGGAAGCTGACGCGCGCGTTTTACGAAAATCTTCCATGGCCAACGGGGTCACCCACGAACCTTAGCAGGAGCGTCGCCGAAGGATAACGCTCTTGTGTGCTCGAATATCTTAACCCTTACACGGCGGTCCGTTACGAAACCAAAGTCTAACGTCACGTCTTATGAAAATAGAAGATGTCCCACATACCGGGACCAATGGTCGCGTGCGCGGCCGCGTCCCCCCTCCCCTGCGGCGACGGAACTATCGAATTTTCGATCGTCGATCTCGCCTTCGATCGATTTCCGGCGTTTTCGCGTAGGGGAGACCCAGGCTAAAAGTTTTTCAAGTAAGTTTTCCGAGGAAGGAAGAACGCGCACGCGAACCATAAATAAATGAATAAATAAATAAAATATCAAAAATAATGTTTGAATTATTATATTGTTTTGACGTATTGTTGAACGTAGCATATTTTTGTTAACCCAGAGCTAAATAAATCGATATTATTTCACTAAAGTTTTAATTACTGGCAAATTTGATTCTTTAGTAACAACTTGCCCCACAACGAGGCAAAAACTTCGGCTTCACCAAAGACAAAATAAATGAGAAAATAAAATCATATTACAATATTTTAATTTGAAGGTTAGAATTTTAAAGTATAATAGTTTCTTCAAAAATCGGAACTTGTCGCGGCGGTCTCCACTATCGTACGACGACGATGCTATCTGTTGTCAACGGCGGTTCGAAACGCGGTCGAAGCGTTCGCGAGTCGCGCCAACGCCGCGCCGCGCCGCCGCGAGAGATCGGCATATAGTAGATAGAGACCCGTTCCGATCTCAAAGATGAAATAGTGAAAGTAGTCGTTCGGCCCGAGCGATTTTTCCACCATTTTCTGCACTTTCACTCGGCGGCCGAGTCCTTCGGCTAATCGGGTATCCTCTGAATCGGCCATTTTCGAAACGGTCTATACGATTTCCGGTGAACGGAAAAAATTCGAACCGGGCCGCGACGGCGCCCGACGACACGGTGAAAAGAGAATCCATCGGTCGTTATTACAAAAAGCTTTTGAAAGGCTCTCTCTCCTGGCTGGCATCGTGAGACGCGGTGCGACGCGACGTGTCCTGTCTAATTGTAATAAGTAACAGCGAGAGGGGAAAAACGGTTAATTTCTCTCGCGTGAGAAACGACTCTCGTTTCGAGTCGAAAAAACCCGAGTGCTGGTCCGTTCGTAAAAACTGAACGGTAATCGGGGGCAGGATAACGTTTTTTCGAGAGTTTGAAGCGCGAACGACTCGGTTTCACTCGAAACGACCTACATCGACAACCGCTTACTCCTGCTGCCACTGCTGCTGCTGCTGCTCGAGGCAGGACTAAGCGGAAAAGTAACCAACAGAAAAATGCGTTACTAACGAGTAAAGCTGGTGTCCGATAACGAGTCGAGTCGAGCCGATTCGTTTCATTTCGTCCCGTCTCGTTCCGTATCGACGGTGGTGAGAACCGTTTTCCCTCCTGGGGACCTGGGGACAGCAACCTTCTCTCGGAGATGTCGACCGCGATGCCATATTGAAATCGATCGCTGCGGATCTTTATGCATTCGCGACACTAATTATTATGGTGTATTTCAAACTAATTGTCGTTAAAAAAAATTATTAATTTCAATTTATGAGGTCATTAAAAAAAGAACGCAATTTTAATCGCATTTCTTGCATAAAGAACAAGAAGGAGGACATACGAATTTGAAAATTAAAGCACCATTCTAGGTATCGCGTCAATTAAACCACCAAACAATCAGAAAACTGCCACAAATAAGTCGGTGAAAGTCCCATAACAAAATAATTAAAGTCTTCATGCGGTTATGACACCAACTTGAAACGTTAGAACAATTAAAAGAATTACGGTCCGCGCTCTCTCTTAGACCGTGAGTTGCTGTTGCTACTATTTTTTTTTGTGACCTTGAAGACCGCGCCGAACGCAAAGACAGCGAGTGTAAACATGGACCACGCGGCCGAAGGAGCAAGACTCCCAACATGCCTCAAACGCTCGCGCTGTCTTCCGTTTACATTTCTGAGATCTAAGATGGACATGATTTTAAAGGGGTTTCTCGCGTAACTAATTTAAAAATTGAAAATCCTATTAATAGGCGCTTCCGGTAGGTAAAGTGTTAACATCTCAAAGATATGTTCTCATTGATTAGACTAGAATTTCAGAGGTTTTCGAACCACTCATTTTAGGGTCATTCCAGCGAAAAATTTCGGGTTTTGTCCAAATTTAGTTGATAATATTTTATTATAACGCTTTTGCAAATTACCCATCAAACAAGCAAGACTCGAATGCAAACGGGTCGATTGATATGCCGTGATCAGCTTCCCGGAATCCTGAAATAAATTATTCCGGATTCCGTCGGAGAAAAACAAATGTGTTTACAACCGCCGCTTTGTCCGTTTATTTTTGCTCAGGTAGGTGTCTGCGTTTCGGAGGAGTGCGGTGACGCCGAGGGCCGACGTAGGAACGCGCAAGCGGAGAAAACAATGGGGGAAAACCGAGGGAAAACCGAACGGGCCAACGAGAGTTTATAGCGCAAAGGCTGTACGAACGACAGCAAAGAGGAATAAGGTAAAGTTTCCGACGAGGAATCTGCTTGGAACTGTACTATCACACCGCCAGCTTTTTATTGCTTTTCTCGCGCAACAACGGGAATTCTTGCATGGGCCGGACCGGACCCGCTCCGCGGTCCGTTTGAATGGCGTTCGACGGATAACCCCTCCCGGACAAATATGCCGTCCAATTCAAAGGTTAATCCCATTCTTCAAACAAAAAAAATTTGTCGTTTCCCCCTGGTACTTTCGCTCGGCAGTTTTCCACATTCCGCAGAGATACTCTCCATTCAAAGTTCGTGAAGTTTAGCAATTCGAAGAGCCGCCGACTGATTTCGAATATATTCGAATCGGCTGAAGTAAATTGTAAATTGTCGAATTGTAAATTGTCGCACGCGCGCATGACTATCGAAAAATTGCGTCGGCGAATACCTTCCTCTCTCCAGAATTGTCTGATGACAATCCGATCTGGAGATATTGTTTATCGTCGGTCGCATAACGTTGCGCAATACGTTTATCAAGCTCGTTCCGCGTTCGAACAACAACGATCGCCGAACGTCCCTGTCGAGATGGCGCGTTTATCGAATACAAAGAAGACGCGCGCGCACGGTCTGATAATCGAATGAAAAATTAATCTCCCATCGGGACACGCGATCGTCTAGTGTTTGCTTGGTTTATCTCGAAATACTATTTCATCCTGGCAGCGCGGCGACGCGATAAAACTCGGACGCGGAAATCCAGCGGCGCACGAAACACCGAACAAAAATCCTATACAGCTTATTATAGAGCTTTGTAGAGCCGATAGAGCCAATATATACCCGGTTGGAGCAACCTCTGCGCGATCCGATCCACAACCTCTTCCCAAAAGTATCCACGTCAAATTCTATCACTCTGTTTCTCATCGATACAGGAACACGCGGTGCAATGATAAGCCTGGTGCAACTAGTTAACGGAGTGGTAAGTGCGGCTGGTGAACATTCTTCGATCGTTGCAGCAAACGATCGGTAATGAAAACAATTAGCAGGAGAGACCGAGGAAAGTCGATATTCATTTCTGCAATTTTTTTCTTCCCGTAAGTCCGAGGAAAGTATGAGTTATAGACTGTTCATTTTATACGTCTCTATTTTTAATTCTATTCATCCTATATCAATATATCCATCCACAAAACGAATAATATGAAACAACACGGACATAAATTCCATCGAAAGGAAGAGTTAACTAACGAATCTCGAATATGTAGCAATAAGTGTGCTATACATACACAGTGTCCAGATAATATTAACTTTCTCCGATCTGCCCTACAGTTTAACTAGAAACGGATTCGCCCGGTTATCGTGCCAAGGAGTTTGCAGTTGTTCGTCGGAGAGCATGAATGGTGGCGAGTTCTCGAAGCGGATGGATACTTTTGTGATTGGTCGGGTGCGTTAACCTTGTACATATCGCGTTACCACAGTCAACCCTCTCATAACGCGATTAATCGGTAACGCGTTAAAGGAAACTCGGAATTAATCCAAATCGGATGAGATTAATTGTAAGAATGACAAGATTTAATTTTGATTTAGACTTTGAGCGGTTGTTACCGCGACATGTGTTCCAGTAAAGATATTAAATAAATTTCTTACGAGAGGATTTCTATAATTTCTGTAATTGTACAATAAAAAATCTAGAACCGGTCACTTGGTTTAGTGTTCAATAAAATTTCATACAAATCGCCTTATACGAGGGTTGACCTTATGCATTTGTTTATGTTTTTTTGTACATACCTTCGGCACAGCTTGCGAGGAATTTCCCGTTGCTGGAGAAGCTCACGTCGAGAACAGGGGCGGTGTGTCCCTTTAACGCACCTACCATCCAAGAATGCGTGAACTCTTGCTGCGCCTCGCGTCTCTTCTTGTTCTTGGCGCGTTTGTTGCTAGCTGCACCACCACCTCCCGTTGCTCCAGGCCCAGCTCCAGTCGCAACCGATCCGCTCGTAGACTCCCTGGAGTCTTCAAATTTCACTTTTTCCGATTCCTCGGCATCTGTAATCAGAAAACACCCTTCTCACTAGCTGAACACTTAGAAAACAACAACAGGGAACGCGTCCGAAACCATCCCCTTTACATTACACCCTTACGAAAACAAATTCAAAACTGGAATTAAAAAAGACTGGCTTTTTTTCAAAAATTGTTTTCTCCGCAAAAAGTTAGTTCGTTGTTGTTCCCTTTCCAAGAAAATGACAAGTACATTATCTAATATTTGTCTAATATTTTTCTTCCTCGCGTTAACCACTTACAAATTGTAATTTTTTCAAGCGTCTCTTTAAATAAATTGCATTCCTACAAGTTTTACATAGAATTTTCATTTTGCCTTGAATTTATGTAGAAACAACAGATTACATACAACTTCTTCCTCATTCGATTCTGTACGAAAACACGCGGCAATGGTTAATACTAAAAGTTCCATTTTACAACTTTTTTATGCGGGCATATATATTGAAAATTTATTTTAAGTTTAGTTTAAACATATTCTGAAAATTTCGTAAAAATCGGTCGACGTTGCAATGAGCTACAAATGTTTAAAGATGGTGAAAATTGCAGATTTTCACGATTTTCGGCCTCCAACTGCAGTAATTCTAAGGATTCTATCATCTTTCAATGCCTGTCGTTCTTTCCTGCATCAACCGATTTCTATGAAACTTTTACACTGCATATAATTGACGCAGATCTACGAAACGTATTTTTTAAAATTTCGATATAGGCCCGCATGAAAAAAAAGTTGTAAAATGCAACTTTTAGTATTTTCTCTACAATCCCGACCAAATGCAATTTTTGAAAAAGTTTCTTTTCACATCCTGTAGTAAACTAATTGCTCTAGCCTCCCAAAAAACTTCGAATCGCGTATAGTCCAATTTGAAAAAAGTTATCAGCTATTTAAGAGTGTCCCGATATTTGTGGGAGTCACTGTACACATTTTGCAATCTGTTAGACGTAGTTCGAGAGATAAGGCGTTGGTCTGGCAAGGCTCAAATCTACGAGGCGGTTGCATCAGCCTGATGCACATGGTGTTCCGCAAGTACGGGCGGACGCTAATAAAACACCTGAACCGTATGAAAATATTTTTGAATCGGAAACATATTGAAACACCCTGTACAGTTTCACCGAGATGCAACAGGATATCGCGAGGTGAGCACGAGGAACTCCCGATGTCCCTTGTCTACTCCAGTTTCATTCTGTCGGTCACGTTTCAATATTTCGAGGATCCTATTGCCGGCCACTAGATACGATTACTCCAGTTTGAACGAGTCTGTACGGCAAGTGCCGATACGGAAACAATAATAAAGAATAGAGGACGCGTTATATACCGTGATAAATAGTGGATGCACGCGTACCCTATCGCTAAATGCCGATGAATCACCGCAACACAGTGTGCGCGTGGGAGCAAACATGGAGGTGGGCGGGTAAACAAAAACAGTGCGCAAGTAGCATTGAGTAAATTGCTAACCGAAAGAGTTTCCGAGACGTTTCGAAACTTTTCGCTGACCACCCCAGCGTGTACCCTCATAGTTTCTAGGAAAATTATAGATCGATTGTCCCCGTGTTCGCGGATCTCGTAAAAGACGTTTCCGGCGACGAAAGTCGCTCAACTCGCTCGGAGGCATTCACGGTTACGGGAACACGCACGAATTCAAATCTAGCCGGAATGCACTCGTCACGTAGGACATACACACGCAGTTCCCCTCGCGAGGAATCTATTTACAGTTTTACAGTGACTCCCACTAATATTCGGACACCCTTAGAAACACCAGAACTTTTTGAATATCGGAATATACGACTTGATATTTTTGGAGAAGTTAGAACAATTAATTTGCTACACAACGTGACAAGATTTTGTCAAAGGAACTGCAAGTTGTCGGAATTGCAAAGAAAATACTAAAAGTAGTATTTTTCAACTTTTTTATGTGGGCTTATACGGAAAATTTAGAGAACACGTTTCGTAGATCTGTACCAATTAAACATATTCTGATAATTTCATGAAAATCGGTCGACGTTGCAATGAGCTACAAACATTTAAAGATGGTAAAAATTTGAGTTTTTCACGATTTTCGGCGAAAGACGAACGAGACGGAACCACACCGCATTGTACTCGCGTAGTTACTGCTGTATTTATGTTCGAACCGACGGTTTTTCTCTCGTATCTCGTCACAGAAAGCGCGCTAACCTTTCATCGCGAGAGGGAAGGAAAACAACGCTAGGAAAGCACTGTGCGCGGGAACACGGAGCACGTGATGACTATGCACGCCGGCGCGGCGCGGCGTCTCGGTCGAACTTTAAATGCCGCTTCGGATTTCGACCAAATTCTGCTCTATCAAAACTCCCCGTAATTGTGACAAATATCTCCAACGTAGTTGTTAAAAAAACTGTATCACTAGTACTTGGAAACCCAGTGACCGAGTATCGATGAAATACACGCTAACGCAAGCAAAAGATTGCAACTATTCCACCTAATTTGTTTTTTCTTATGAAACTGCTACGATCGTATTCGGCTCTTTTTTGTGTTAATCCAATCATCACAGATTACTCAATATTTAAGAAGTAACAATATGCTTTGGTACTATAAATCATTGAAAGATTAAAGATTGATACGACTTCTGAACACGGTATAATTACGATTGTCATTACTAGACTGCGGATTTGTATGCATTTATAGCAAAATTAAGTAGATGAAATTGGAATCAATGCAGGCGATTTTTATTCTGCGTAAAGATCCGCAGTCTAGTCATTACTCGTGTAATAAGCGATGTATAATTTAGTAATTTCTCTTGGTATGAAAATTAACTTGCACCCGGCGATAAGGAAACTCGAAACAATTCTGCACCGCTAACGTTATTCGCAATACACTTTGTAATTAAACAGAATACTCACACACAGAGTTTGCAATGTTGTAGTCGCTTCTGATTCTACGGCACGCGTATCGCACTGAATACTAGGCTAATGCGTAACTTGTACAAGCAGAAAATTTCAGGCAAGTGATCTCGTTGGTAAGACGATAGCACGTGTACTGTGACCTGGGCGCATCGACCGCCCTTTTATAGATCTTGTCCAGCGCAACAGGTATACGCACCCCCATATTCTGGGGGTGAACATTCGGCCCTCTACCGGAGCCCAACAGTTTGACCGACTGCCCTTACCCCTCTTGCAGTCGCGCCCCGCCACAGTGGACATCGATGAAATCTCTGTCGAAATCAAAGAACTTTCGATAGAAATGAGATCGAGCGATGATTTTTTATTTTAAATTAAAGCTGACACATTGCAGAATATGGGAAAAATACACAGAGATTACGTTACGAATGTTTTTAAACCATGGGAAGATTCGTTAAACTTGTACAATATCAATGAAATTGTGGTTTATCCATTACATTTGTTGTGTTGTATCCGATACAATACTTTATCCAATTCATTATGTTTATTTTTGTGTTTTATATATAGGAATACAATATGTATACCTTCAAACAAGTGGGTTATCAAATGATTTCATTAGTTTTATTCACGGAAATCGAGTTTTTGCAAACTCCTGAGGTCGTAGATAAATGTTGAGACCAGATTTGTAATCAGCGTGAAAAAATCTACAGGAAATTATGTATAGCATGTCAAAAAACTATTTTTTCCGCGCGTGGTATTAGGTAAACCACAATTTTCCTGAAATTGTGCAAGTTTAACGAATTTTCAAGGTTAAAAAACGTTCGTACCATAATCTCTCTATTTTTCCCATATTCTGCAATGTTTCAGCATTAATTTAAAAAAAAAGTCATCGCTCTATCTTATTTCTATCGAAAGTTCTTTGAGTTTGACACAGATTTGATCGGAATTGCCCACTGTATGCCGGTGCTTGCGCGCGAACCAATTCTATTCCACCAAAACGCATTGTAACCGGTTTCGAGATCTATATTCTACCCAACATTAACTTTAACTTATCTTTTACTGAACTAAAAACAATGTATTTATTTAGAGAAATTAAAGCAGTGACTCGATTTGATCTTTTTTGAGAGAATTTAGCATTACTAAATGCTAACTGCATGACGTGAAAAAGAAATTTTGAATTTTGAATAATAGTAAATATTTCTTGAACAACGAAGTGATTTTGAATGTAAAATTGTTTTATGTAAGAAAAAGTAAGCCCGCGATTGCTGCCAATCTAATGACTATTTCGTATTACAGAGTCGTAATACCAGTTCAATAGTTTAAAACGTTTTTAATCTAAGTACAGACGATCAGTAGACTGCGGATCTTTATGCAGGTATAGTTTATAAAAATTTTCAAAAAATACTGGAGTATCAATTCAATAGACTTTCGTACGATTTTGATTTATTTTGGACCTACAAATGTTATTACCAATGAAAATAGGATTTTATTTAGTACCACTTTCTTAAATGTTGTCGATAAAGATTGAAAATTGCATAAATATCCGCAGTCAAGAAAGAATACAATTTTTTGACGATTCCAAAATTATTCAAATGACTAGAGAGTACGAAGAAAAACCAACGTGTAGTTTGTTGTAATTTTTTAGCAACAAAATGCCCGCCGACCCACGAATCTTTCCGTAATTGGGTCATTTACCCTAGCGAGCATCGAGTTGACTACAGCAGACTTCAAATCGTTCAAATCATTTAACACGTTGACTGTCGGATGATAATTCTAGAAATGTTCCTAAAAATCAAAATTGAATTAGTGGAACTAAAACTGAAAAGACAAAACTGATCGTGGCAATTCCTGCAACTCTACTTCACATTCGAATCCGAATTCAATTGAATCTACACGACTGAAATAAGAATGAATTTATTAGACTTGGTTGAATAATAGTGTCACCAATACATATATGTATGAACGATCGACGTGGCATTCAACGTGTTAAAGAAGGAAAAGCCAAGAAATCAGGAAGAGGTGCAGTCTCGAGTGCGTGACGTTCGACGACGTGCTGAACCGTAATCTCGGAGAAAAGACATTTTCCCATGCGGAACAATGATGGATCTCGATGCAGAAGAAGCTCGTACTAATTCCTCCGGTATACGCAGGATGGATCTCTCCCGACTCCCGACAAACAAAAAACACGTTGCAGCGTTATTAATCGCCGAACGAAACTTCGAGCGTGCAATAAGATTACGGATTCGTGTCCAGCGAGAATTATGGCTGCGTTCGACGTATAATGTATTACGTCTCGCGGTACAACGGCAGTGTCACACATTTAAATTTTTAAGTAACCTTTCCCATTCTAGGCGTAATATTTCATTTTTGCGATTTACGACGCGGTGCTCGTACAGATTCAATTATTTATCATTTCAAATTCTAGTTCCACCGTTCTCAATTTTGATACATATATGAAATTTTATAGCTAAAATACAAAACGCGTCCCAGCCTTTACGACAGTCCCTTACAATATTTGGAAATACCAAGTCCTCTAGCTTCTTCGGAACATTTAGAAGGACTCGGAGAATCACCGTTAAAAATTGCTGTACCATTATTCAAAATATTGTTTACATTGTTGAATGTGTTGGTGTCGAATCCAATAGACTGCGGATTTTATGCATTTATGACAAAAATCGGTGGATGTAATTTAAAACAGTAAAAACATTAAGACAATTTAACAACGCCCATATGTTATTCTCAAATTGACATCGACAAATCGTTGAAAATAGAAAGAAAGTTTAACATATATGGCTCTGTGTCTTGCAATTGATGAAGTCTACTAATGAATTACTAAACATTTAGATATTGTATGCGGTATTATATCAATTTCATATTTATAAAATGAATAAAACCCTGTATTAGGTTGTTGCATATGAAATTTCCGATTTTAGAATGTCGATGTTGCAATGCATTTTGATCAAGAAATATTATTAGTTGACAGGTTCGTTGTACATCACTTTGAGGTACAGAGCTTACGATCCTATCTCTTCAATTTTAATTGACACATATAAATTTTCTTTTATATAGATTTGATTTCAACATCAATCAGTGAGATTGTCGCGTGCACTTTTTGTACGCGTGGAAAAACGACATATTGCCGATGACATTATGTGACATTTGGTGAAAATGTGATGACTAATCAATAGACTGTGGATTTTATGTATTTATGGCAAAAATGAGTGGGTGCAATTTAAAAAAGTAGATAGGTTACAATGATCTAACAATGCACTTGTAAGAGTGCTAATCTAGAATTATGAAAGTAAGAATAAAGTATTAAAGGCAAACGGGCTGCGGATGCTCATAAAAAGATATGCCGTGTGTATGGAGATGATGCCTTAACAGAACGCGTATGCCAAAAGTGGTATGCCAAATTCCGTTCTGGAGATTTCGACGTCAATGATGAGCCCCGCTCCGGTCACCCGACCGAGATTAATTCAAGTGATGTTAAGGCTGTAATCGACGTAAATCCGTCCCAATCGGTACGAGAGATTGCTACGACATTAAATATATCCCCACACAAGCGTAGAAAACCATTTGCGCGAGCTGGGTTACGTTTCTCGGCTTAATGTTTAAGTGCCGCATCAATTAACCGAGGCTAACTTGATCACACGCATATCCGCATTTGCGATTTTCTACGGAAACGCCAAGAAAACGACCCATTTTTGAAACGAATGGTGACGGGTGACGAAGAATGGGTCGTCTATATACATATATACTGCACATACGCCTACATAAGTAAACTGCAGATCTTTATACAAAATAAAAATGTTCAGCATCGATTGTGTGGGAAGCAGGAATAAAACAAAACTTGATTTCATCCCTTAATGACTTTGTCACTGTTTTATATTTTACCCAAACAATTTCTTCATAAGTGCATAAAGATGCACTGTCTAATGATAAGCACCGATCGAAGAGGCTCCAATATTATTATCCGAAATATCGTACTCTAGGGGTTTTGCTTCTGTTTCGAGTCGCTCGAGCCTCGAAACGCGGTGCACGATTGCAGAAAATAATTCTTTATACGTGGCTTCTATCGTGCTTTAGCATCGTCGAATAATTTACGACAAGAGAAACGACTCGTTGAAATGTAAATAAATTTCTGCTGCGCAACAAGTAAGCGCTTGCGAGCGATCTGGAGGGGAGGTGGGAGGGAGGTAAACGAAGATGGCCACCATAAGCCCATCCATGCATCGATTCCACGCGACTCGACTCGAAACGGCGGAATGATAAGGATAGTGCCGTGAAGGTCGTCATTGTTTTGGTCATCGGCATCGGCCCATCTTGACCAAGGTAATGTTCCGAAAAACTTCGGAATTTTGATGTACATATTTGTACATGCATCGGCGCATGTAATCGAAACGGCAGAAGATTAGTCATCGGTACACGTGGCGCTACGATGTCGTTTATCATATTGGTTACGTTTTTTCCTATTCGTTTCATCCGATATATCGGGCAAATGGTAATGGTTGTGCTGCTGGTTATGCAATCACGATCGTGACTTCGCCGTGGTAACGTCGAACGCGTCGATATAACACCGGACAAAAAGGGTGATATATATTCACGATGATTCGCTAATTACTAACGGCATCAACAAAAAAATGTGTATCATTTCGCGGGACCGTAGACGGTAGTATGTACCTACGGGCGACCTTGGCGGCTCGAAACAGCTTATGCCGTGCGATTCTCCTCGACATTTGCGCAAGATTAGTTTTATATTTTGTTTTGAACCGTAAAAACGCGACTGCTCTTTCCAGAGTAATGACGGCTGTTTAATGGCTTGCACCGACGTCTGGAAGGTAAACGCGACACAGTGTTCGAGTGCAAAAAGAAACTCCTTTTTATTTCGGCGACGTCAAGATAAGGCGTCTTTATTTGGCGTTCATGAAATTCGCCAAGGTCGACAGAGCCTCGGTTAATGCTTCTTGTATCTTTGTTTGATTATGCGCGCAGATAGGCAACGTTCCATGAATATTCGAGCAAACAAAGTATGTATCGCGATTAGGCTGACTGGTACGAACGCAGCGGTGCGTGCGTTTTCTGCTAGAAAGGGCAGGTACCTGATCATTGTATTCACCCGAATTGTAATGACGTGTCCAGGGGGATAGAGTACATGACCTTCATTTCGAGCCAAGAGAAGTTGTTGATTACCTGAACCCCGTACCGTAATGTCGCGGCCAGTCCATTCTTCTCGTGCTAATCCCTCGACCGCCGTTAACCTCGACCCATAAACGCTTTGCGTACATTCAAAGCGCAGGCATAAAGAAAATAGCTTATAAAATGGTCGGACTTTACACCCTCTTGCAACCCAAACCTATCGATGTCGACCGTCTCGGTATTCCCAATTCCTGGAAATTGTATACCTCGCTTCATTTCTCTCCTCTCCCCTTACCCTTACCTTGGTACTTACAGTTCTATCGTTTTCCTTTCTCTTTGTCATTAAGCGTCCGTATAGCTTCATGCATATTATTTAAGCGTTTCGCCTGACTGATCAACCCTGGGACTCCTCCGAGCTCTACAGGGTGTCCCTCTTAAACGGTTGGGAATAGAGGAAAATGTTATAAGAAAAAGTTGAATGGCATCAGACGGTGCATACTATGCAACTAATTTTATGTACTTTTGTGCATCGAAGCATCAGAAAAATGAAACTGCACTTTTTTTTAAAAATGGAAACCTACATTTGTGACTGCACCAATCGATGCAGTTTGTTGTGCTGTACATAAAAGTTATGCCCTATAAACTTATTCGTTAAGAAGTTATCGGAGCTAAAAGTTATAATGGAACATAACGTACACTCCGGGACAGAAAGATAGCACATCGTCTATTTTTTCTCATTCGGTAGAATAAACCAGAAGTGGGCATTATTTGGCGAAAAAAATATTTAGAATACTATTTAATATTTTGGATTTTATTTTGCTTAAAGGAAATAGTATTTTATTTGAACAATCTGAACCTCGAAATAAAATACTTCAATTTTAACAATTTCATCCACAAAATAAAATATTTCTATTTTAATAATCTGAGACACAAAATATAATATTTAATTTTTTGCGTCGTTATACCTAATACTTTCAGAAATCGCATTACTTATTTAATATTTCTTATTTTAGCAATAATTTCAGGAAGAAATGGTACTTACTATAAGAGACTATATCATTTGCCACATTATTGTCTAATTTTTTTGTTTGACTGCTGCTATTCGCATACAACAAGGTGCAGCGTTCCAAATTGGAATCTGTTAGGGTGCTCCTTCGAGGACAACTATAAGAAACTATATCATTTGCCACATTTTCGTTTTATTTTTTATTTGATTGCTGCTATTACCGCGTATATCCACTTCAGTTCACAGCGGGTGCTTCCCGAGGTTTGTTGATAAACATACATACAGTCTATCTTATCACTAGGAAACTATTTATACTCAGAAATCTATTGAATGCGAACCATTATTTTGAACAATAATATTTAAAATTGAAATTGAAAATAAAGACAAACTCAAAATATTTTCAATATTCTTAAAATAAAATACTATTTTCAAAAATTACTGCATCAAATAAAATATTTTATTTTCAAAGTTGTACAGACACTGTAAAATAAATGGAATTATTTACTATTTACTATTTCAAATACTTTTTTCCCGAGCTCTGCTCCGGGACACTTGCCGAGAGACCGAAATCATTCTTATACCTTTTAGCTTCGATAACTTCTTAACGAATAAGTTTAGGGCATAAGTATGTTAGTACTTTTATGTAGAGCACAACAAACTGCGTCGATTGGTGCAGTCAAAAAATGTAGGTTTCCATTTTTAAAAAAAAGTGCAGTTGCATTTTTCTGATTCACCGATGCACAAAAGTGCATAAAATTAGTTGCGTAGTATGCACCGTCTGATGCCATTCAACTTTTTCTTATAACATTTTCCTCTATTCCGTTTAGGAGGTACAGCCTGTTCCAGTTGCGTGGGACACCCTGTACAGCTACGCCGGATTCATTTCTGACCCACACCGATACTTCGCTAATAAATATTGATGCCGGCTGCAGCTTATCCCCACCGTTACCACCACGGTCGCGAATCAACTCCGCCGCACTAAATACAGTTGAAATTATGTCGTGTTTGGTATTATTTTAATCAGAAAAATGCCACAAATATATTGATGAAAGTTTCATAAAAAAAATAAGTAATAATAAAGAAGTTTTTTTATTGGTACTATTATATTGTGAGGACGCGCGGCCTTTGAACTGTGCAGGCGACTGCGACTCTCCGCGTCGCAGTAGTAGTGGTTCACACCGATATACCCGTGCCGAGATCAGATTACTACAATGGAGGGGATATTTTTTTGCATTCATCGTGTACGACTATTCTATGACTATTATAAGTATTCTACTTACTTCTCTTCCGTTTTCGTTTTCAAACAACAAAATTCTGAGGCTATCTTCATGCTGATTGTGAGTCTCTACTGTAGTAACTTTTCACTCTTATAATAAACATAGCCACTGAGTTACGATATGAAGTAGCAAACAACAAGAAAACCAAGTGCGTATAAACTTGTGAATCAGGGACTTAATACCTGCAAAATTTTAATACCGGTACATATTATGCCAAGGGTCTGTACCGAAACCGAATAACATAATACGGAAACGGACGAAGTCATAATCGTTAAAATAACTTTCGGTATAAATGCCGGTTCTTTTCCGTGTTTTCCAAAGGTAATGATGCCCCAAACAAAAGGGACCCGCGGGTCATTTACCCCAGAACCGTCAAGAAGCACAGTGACCTAAATTACTTTAGTGTGCATAATATAAAGGGGAATGTTCCGTCGTAAAACCCTTCGTGCGAAGGAACAAGCACCAATCCGAATTCAGGTAAACTAACCACCGACGACGTATCTACCGTGACCGTCATAAAACGTTAATCAAAAGACCTTTCAGATATACAGTAAATTCTCTATAATCGCAAACTGGGCATGTACGATAAACGCCAATGAAATATCCCCTCCAACTCAATACACTGATCTCGGCTCGGTATATCGGTGTGAACCACTACTAACGCGACGCGGAGAGTCGCAGTCGTCGGCACAGTTCAAACGCCCGTGAGTCATCATAACGTTATACCAAAATTCTATCTTCTTTATTTTCAATTATTTTTTCATGGGACTTTCACCAACATATTCCTGGCATTTTTCTAATGCAAAATGATACCAAACACGATATAATATGAACTGAATTTAGTGGTTTAATTGACGATGAGTGTTTCGAACGCAAGGAAGGACAGCGTATATGAAAGAAAGAGACGCGGAGAGTCGCAGTCGCCGGCACAGCTCGAAGGCCCGCGCGTGGTCTCGCGTTACACGCGCTGTCCTTCTCTACGTTCGGCTCGGCCTTTGGTTCCTTCTCTACGTTCGGCTCGGCCTTTGAAGCTCGAAAAAAGTAGGCCCAAGATCTATAAATGCAAACAGGTGCCGTCGCATCGACGGTTGCCGTGATGTCTGTTTACACGCGCTGTCCTTCTCTACGTTCGGCTCGGCCTTTGAAGCTCGAAAAAAGTAGGACCAAGATCGATAAATGCAAACAAATCCCCCCGAGGCATTTGCGATTATAGAGAATTTACTGTACCTCCATTAAGGCCGCGCTTACAGTGGACCCGTTTTCGTCCGATTTGGCCGATGTTCGACGCATCTGTCCCTTTTTTCAAGCGTGCGAAAAAGAGACACAACGTCGGACGTCGGCCGAAACGGGTCCACTGTAAGCGCGGCCTAAGGCGGTAGATTCGTTTCCGGGATTACAAGGGCGCGGGATGCGCCTTCTCATTTCTCAATAATACAAAGATGGGGTTTTTCACTAGTCAAAAGCGCTAGGTAGAAGATCGATATAGGCCGCGATCGTCCTCGAAAGTCCTATTTTTACGTTTACGAGGGGTAATTTGCATTATTCGACAGCACGTAGCTATGAAAATGGCGGGTTTCGTGAAAATCACCGACTCAAATTTCCTCGACACGGTTTTTGCCGACAACATTTTAGCGACTTCAGATTTGACCGACAATAACTTTGACCGACAACACCTTTAACCGAAAACGATTTCCACCGACAACGAATTTGATCGACAATGATTTTGACTGACAACGACTTGAGACGACCACAGTAATAACCAACAGTAACATTGTTTGACAACAACGTTCTGGAAAAACACGCAGTCGGTGAACAACCCGAAAAGAAAACGTATTCAAGAAATATGTATGTACATACCATACATTGGTAGCATTCGTTCTGTTTATACACATTTTTTTATAAGTATTTACACAATTATGTTTGAAATTAAATGAAATATTATGATTTTCTATTCATTTGTGTGCACCTATTAATAAAGTTCGTTTATTTGAAGAAATTCTGATTAATAAAGTACATAGCAATAAAAACTTTGATCTAAATAACAATGCTTTGTAATTCTCTTTATTCTTTATTATACAAGCAACTAAATGCGTCGAGAACATAACAATGATAATAACGATTAATCTACATTAGCAAATACGCGAATTTGGTGTCAGTAGAAATGAATGAACTCAAACTTGTCGCTAAAGACGGACTGTCGATGAAAGCATATGACTACGATTTGACCGTGTCGATGAAAACATAGTGTCGGTCAAACTGTGTCGATGAAGACATTTGTCGACGATTTGACCATGTCGATGAAAACATAGTGTCGATCAAATCGTGTCGATGGTAAAATGGGTTGTCGACGAACCAAGGGTAACCCGATTTCAACTATTCCGATGGAACCGTTTATTTTAGTCGAACGCCGTGGTCCGTGAGGTCACATTTAAGTTCCCGAGAGTAGAAGGGAAAGAATAAAAAATGGACCTAACCTCAACCCAGTTCTACGGCACAATAAAGCAAGGTAAAGATCCAAGTGAAACGGGACAGAGGCTGACAATGAGACCGCGCTGTACCCACGTTTACGTGGTGCCCCGACAGTCCGTCATCTACGTTTACGGCGATTACTATATCGCGAGTTCAGCGCCAAGGAACTCCGTCGCGTAATACGCGTCCGATTGATCAACTCCCATGTAAGTCCTGTTCGAAACGATCGTAATCTACCGTTCGACCATCAAATCTGAGAACCTCTACGCCGGAGATGGTACCTCTGAGTTTTGAGATAATGTTCTTTCAGATGCTGACCTCTCTACACGCGCAGCAGCGCGCTATCTGCTCGAAGAGAAGGAACAGTGAAATATGGCTACCGTAGCCGAAATTTTTCCTATCGTTTCTGGGTCACTAGGGTGGCCGTTAACACATCCTATCGAACACGGAACGAAGGAAACCGAAAATAATGGTATCGCTGGGCTACCTCGGTTGCTCCGAACACACGATAGTTTATCATCGTGATTTTTCAACGACGCGACGCGACGCGACGCGACGCGACGCAATGTATGTATACCACATTCTTCTGAAGTTGTAGTTATTGTGTCCCTTCTTTTCTCTGCACATATTAAGAGTATGCACCTTAAGCTAACTGTTGCATAAAGTTTTGATAATTAACTCAGCTTAATTGTTAGTAACAAAAATACGAAACTTAAAATAAGAAAACTTTTGGGGAGCATATAAACAGGGAAATACAGATTTATGTACTGAATGTATTTTATTCATCTTGCTTGTGAACAATATTGAGGAAAACTTTAGTATTACTTGTATCGCTGAGAGACAAAAACGGATAGGTATGTATTTTAATTTACAATTAGATAAATGTCAGATAAATATAAACTTTCCGGTGAAATGTGCGGTAAATAGTATCAAAAATTTCAGAAGATTTGGAACGGTTTATTGAAATTTGCGTAGCAATATTAAATGGATATCGACCTGGTAATCGATACCTTCGTGAAGTATCAAAACACTATTAATACATTTCATAAAGTATCAAACAGGTATCGATACTTTCGTCGAAGTATCAAAACACTATTAATACATTTCATAAAGTATCAAACAGGTATCGATACTTTTGTCGAAGTATCAAACGGGTATCGGTGCTTACGTAGAAGTATCAAATGGGTATCAATGTTTTTGATACTTTACTTTTGATACCTATTTGATACGGTATCGTAACTTGCGGATTGATATCGATAGTATTGATTTGGTATCGGTCTGCTGTCGCAGTTCTATGCTTTCGAATAATGTAAATTACGCCTCGTAAACGTAAAAGTAGAACTTTTGAGGGCGATCGCGGCTTAGATCCATTTTTTATCTAGCGTTTTTGACTACTGAAAAACCCCATCTTTGCATTATCGAGAAATGAGAACGCGCATCCCGCACCCTTAGAATCCTGGCAAACGAATCTACCCCCTTAACACTTTACCTAGCGGAAGCCTATTATGTAATACGATTTTCAATAATTGTGCTTTGCCAAAAGGAAGCACATAAATTTTCTGTTACATCGCAATCTTAAATGAAACTATTAGATGACGTTAAAGAGGGTGGCTTATTAGTTCACAATGAAAATTGCTGTTACTATTGAAAGTTCTATTAAAAAGTGTTTAGCCATGTACCATAGATTTTTCAAAATCATGCAATAATCACCAATCGATAATGTGTTAAGCTGAAATTAATACACTGATGTCGTTAAATCTTCTAAATTCGTCCACTGCTTTGCATTGCACCTGTCCACTGTCGCGATAAATGCATAAAATCCGCAGTCTAATAATTACACGACCAAACACTGGATGAATAAATTATCGATATCGTAAGTTCCTTCTCCGCTTCCTTCCTTGTTCTCGTTTCGGTTCGAACGGAAAAAGCAAAACACGACAAATAGAAATAATTGGCAGCGGTCAGTGCACTACTCGCGGTGCGCGTCCCGCGTTTTCAGGGACGTGTTTTGTCGCACTGGCCCGGAAAATGTAGCGCACTGCGACAAATATCGGCCGCCAAATCGGCACGGAAACCTCAACTCCGAGTCATCGATCTCTTTTCAAAACAATCGCGACGTTTGCCGAAAAATCCGAATACGATTCCAAAGCGAGTATGTAATATATTAATATCGAGAATGACAAATATGTAGACAGCGGATTTGATGCATTTATAACAAACATATAAGAAAAATATGAAAATATGGAGACATTATTTTCAATCAATTAAAATTATTTACAGACAAAATAAATTTTCATCTCGCTCCACATCCCTGCAAATAATGCGTAAACATTTTATTTCGCATGAAGATCCGCTGTCTACTAATAAACGTCACGCTCCTCGAGTTCTCAAGTGCACACTCCTCCTTGGAAGCGTTGTCTGAAGCGTAAGATCAATGAAAAAAGATCGAGTCCGCGGAAGTGAATTAGCAATACAGCGGTCGCCTCAAGCCGCCTAATTTCGAATTCGTAAGACCCGGTATTCTAATGCGAGTCGTGTGTGAAATTAAGGACGAGCATAAAACGCGTTTCGCCTTCTACGCTACCGCGGCAGGACTTACACGATCGATCGCGCGAGTCGTCTCTGAAATAAATTACTTAAAATTGCTGACTTTGCAGAGAAGGAAAATAAAGGCAGACTGAAAAAAGCAGACGGACAGAAGTTGTATCGAGGCGGGGACTGGTCGATAAAAAATTTTGAAGCGAGGAGAACGTCCAGCAAAATGTTCTGGAAAGAAATTAAGCAAATCATCTGTGCCCATTAATGCCAGCGGCAGTAACCATTTTGATGGATTACGTTCCGCCAGGGTTAGTAGAAAGACCTCGATGGATCGGTATGGTCGTCTCGCGATTGTCCATTCTTCCCGCGTGTTTGTCCGGTGTACGGCCCTGAGAGCGTTTCTCCTCGTCTCGTAAGTACACGTGTACGCACGCGAGACGCGCGTATAAATACACGAGCGTCGTCGGTTTATTTATACGCAAGGGTGCCCGTACCGTGCCGTGCGCGCGCACATCTAGCTGCTCCCCGTCTCTTCACGCCGAATGCACACGCGCACGCACACGCACACGCACACGAGCACGCATGTACGCACGCGTTCACACATGGAACAGAAAACTACCCGCGACTGCGAGACAGTTTGTTTCTCCTGGCGAAGCAAAATTCATCGTGGCGACGATGATTTAGCGAGCGACGGCCACGTTTTCCGCTCGCGATCGACACGCTTGATAATCGCGCGCAGCGGCGAAACTTGCGGACGCGTTCCCAGGTTCAAGATCGCGACTTTCGCGCTGCGATCTCTCAAAATTCGCACAAGATTTTTCCACTCACGACCATTGCACCTTAATATTGTTATCTTTTCCGTCTATTATCACTAGACTGCGGATCTTTATGAATTAATGAAGAAATTGGTTGGGTGAAATATAAAACAATAAAAGATTTTTAAAATTCAACAATGCTGTAATGTTGCTTTTAATGTAACAAAGTCGTTAAGAGGGATGAAATCAATTTTTAAGTTATTCCTGCTTCCCATAATCAACGCAAAATATTTTTATTTTGCAGAAAGATCCGCAGTCTAATCATGACTAGGCATTTATGGCTTGTGAAAATGTTCAAAAAGGGTTAGAATATAAAATTCGATAGAATTTCGTGGAATTTTCATTCGTCTCGGATCTACAAAGGCTGTTCCTATTAAGAATAGAATTTTATTTCATTCCACGTTCTTTTTTGTCGACGAAAATTGGAAAATGCATAAACATCCGCAGTCTAATTATCACTATACAGCGAATATTTACGGAAAATAAACATTTACTGTCTGAATTGCAACAAACTCGAGTGAAATGGAAATTTATTTTCTTTCTCAACCCTCAGAAACTGCTGTACGATTATTCAAAGTATCGTTTATCAATAAATAACAATAAAGCACATAAGTAATGTGCTTCCGAATTGTAAAATCTAGATGGCGAATTTTAAACTTCGAAATCCTTTTTCCATTTCGAAGCTCACGAGAATGGGGGTGGGTCGTATTTGATTATACACGACCGTAATCACGTGATATTTAAAAAGTCTTACGAGTAAAAGGTTTTCGAAAAGTCTGGAACAAATTGAACGCTAAGTACATATACTGTATGCATGTTCCGGTACGAAATATTGCGCGCTGACGCAGCTGCTCTTCCCTCTTTGTCCTCTTTGATTCACCCCATATGTACTTCTCGCCGCCCCCTCCGCTTCTCTTTGTCTAGTCTTTTCTGTGTAATCTACTCCGCAAAACCATTTGTGTCCCACCGATGCGCTACTTTGATATTTCGAACGGGCGGACTGCCGAAAGCGAATTGCGATCATCAAATCATATTTCAACGATTGACTACATCAAGAAGAACATTTATCCAGTCCGCTGGTTGACACCGGAATTTCATGATCGTTAACAGAAGTAATTGTATGTTATCGTAGTGAAATGACGAGGGGAACTGGTAAAGTTTCCAGAAATTAGAATAAGCCGTATAAATATATAACGTTTCTATATTTAAGATTTGATCGTGTTTTTATCGTCCGTTTCGAAAATAATTATTCCGGCCGGTAACGATAGGTAGGCGAGGGTAGGTCGGTTGACCAGTGTGTTCGCGAAACCGTAATTTCCCGCCAATTCTTCGCGCATTAGCCGGACCATGAATGAAGCAATACATTGGTTTCGCGAAAGTATCGGGAGCACGCGAGTCGATCCGTTCGCGTGTAAACGAATCTAATTCATCCGGATCGAACGAGGCCCGCGGCAATAGAGTTTTCACTGGAGATATTGAAGCGGCGCGCGAGCAACGTGCTAAATAGGATCGCTTACCATCGGCCGACGCCAGCCTATCGGCATTTATGAATGAGAAATTCGCCGAGGATCAATGATGAAAATTCGTTAAAGCGTTTCTCGAGTAAACGAATCCCGAAATAGATACGGGACAGCAAGAAAAAAGATATCAGTCGATGCTTCGCGACGTCGACAAAACGAACGTCGGAAGCACAATACATATCTATCGAATGTTTCTATTATCTCTCGATCCGCAAGTGAAAAAGCACGACAATAAAAGAAGATCGTGCGGCAGCGGCGGTTCGACGGCGCGAACACGCAAGCGTGATTTCTTTCCAGGAACCTATACCAGTGTGCGCTCGACGGACATAGTGAAATTTTGTCAATGGCAGGCAGCTTACTTTTCGGTGGATCCGAAGCTCGGCTTGACCGTGACAACCGGCTAACGATGTAGCCAATCACGAGGACGACCCCGCCGAGGAATAACGTGCTCGCGAGCACGAGCATGGACACGCTGAATCCCGGCGCGAATCTTGTCTCTGCATCCTCCATCTTCACCGCGTGTTCGAGTCACTTCACTATAAATTCCTGTTTAACTCACCGCACCACCGACGCGACGCGCGATTCTTGTCTAGTTTCTGTTTCTGGACCCGTCCGAAATCAACGCGAACCGTGAACCCCGAGTTACAGACACGACCGCGTGCGTTCCAAAAAACACGAGTTTATCTTGCAACGATCGCGGCCAGTGCGTCAACTCCACGGCGGGCCTGAATCACCAGCTTTATAGACAGGACTCGCGAGATTGACGAGTATTCTGCCTTCCGCCACGGGTCACGCGAACTGTAGAAACGAAACACCATGGAACGGTCGGCCCATCGGGAATATCCGTGCGCCGCATTCGAATTCTCACGTTCTTCAACCCTTTCCCCTTCGGCTCGATAATTTCGGACAGCAAACACACGTTTCTTCTACGCGCAGGCTTGCGCAAACCCTTTGGACGGAAGGATCCAGTCCCGTGCCGCGAATTTCGTAACCGTAACCGTAACCGTAATCGTAACCGTAACCGTAACCGTCACCGGCGTGTCGCGGTGTACGTTTCTAGACCGCAAGAGTGCTCGTGCCCGCGCCGCGCACCGAGTCGAAAGAACAACGTTCGCATTCCTCGATCCCTGGATCGTTTTTTTTTCTTGGCACCGTTGCGAGATTCGTCCGTTGCGATGATTAAGTTACCGCTCTGCGAACGGTTTCTGGGTCACCGACGTTGGATTTCGTACGCGACACACTTCCAAGTCCGAAATCTCGTCTGCCGGAGCGATCCTCGTCCCGATGGTGCTCGGCGGCTGCGGTTATCGGCGAACGCTGTTCAAGTTTTGTGTCATGGTTGTTCACGCGAACCAGCGCGAAAGCCCGAAGCCGGCGACTCTGTTTCGTTTTCGTGAGATGAAACGAGAGAGTGTCGAGCTTCGTTGTTGATGGAATCTCGTAAGAAACTCGTCACCTGGTTGCTTTTCCAAGAATAGACACGGAGGTTGCAAAAGAGAGACAAAAAAACGGAGAAAAAAGAAATCAAGAATCGCGATTCACTCGCGGCGATCGTTGTTACCGCGCGAAACTTATGTAAGCTCTTCTAGCGATCGCGTGCTCTGGCGGCACACTCTTAAATTAGACGGAGTCATCGCGGTGCTCGGAACACGTTCAGAAGTTCGACTCGCGAGTGAACGGAACGATCGTCGCAGCTTGGAACGCGTGTTTGCCGAAACGCGCCATTAGTGCCGGTATATACGCGCTGGCGCCTGTGCTTCCTGCGGTTTAATCCGCTCCTACCAACATCTCCCACTATGCAACATACCCCACGAAGGATCCGAGATGCTCTCCCACCGCGTCGGGCGTCGGACTTGCGCCGTCGAAATTCCACGAGTTGAATAGCGCGGCGCGGCGTTCGCGTTCGCGTTCGCGGCCGCGAATCGTTTCTGCGGTTTCCATTTCTGTTCTCGCTCTTTCGAATCGCACCAATCGATCAATCGATAGCATTCGAAATTCATTCTTATCTCATTGTCAGCCGCTGCGCTGGTTCTTACGTATCATTCGATAAAATACAAACAGATGAATACCGTAGGCTCGAATGGACCGGTACAGGATCAATTATTGGTAATCGTTTTCGATAAGAACACGGGTGAACATTTCTAACCAAATTGATAAGATAGAGTTGAATGAACCTCGATACAATCGTTGGCTAGCGAGTTCCACGAGTAGACACGAACCACGCTTACTCGGTTATCGTAGGTGCAGTGTCCCTGCCTGACCGATAAAATCCGTATCTACTGAGTAAGATTTGCATTTCCTACGCTCCTCCGATGATCTCATCGGTGCGTATAGTGCATATTTACTTGCGAAGTGGAATTCCTCGAGTTCAAGTTGAGGAAAACTCGAAGTGGATTATTCTACTTCTTTGACGTAATCAGACCGCGCTTCCTGCGAAATGGGAAATATCGAATATCCGGAAACGACAGTATTACGTTGTTGCGTCAGATCATTCGTAGAAGATGCTCGTTTCCTGAAACGTGAGAACGGTATTCCCAGCGTTGCAACGACTAGACCTAATTTTTTTCCAACGTTCATAGTCGGTCATGTCGGTATTCGTAATTACCGATCAATTCGACTTCGTCGCCGCTACTTCGGAACTAATTGTTGTCGTGCTACACCGGAAGTAGGTCTTCCGTGATCGAAATACGGTAGAATTATCCACGTGGAGCCGGTCACAGTTGTTGCACGATCTACAGTGACCTAACGACTGAGCTGAGCTGACAAACGCGAGCTCGTAACGGCAAGATGCGTTAAATTCAACCCGTTATTCGCCCCGTTACTTTTCCTCATTTCGAACGTCTTCGTCCTCGATTCAGCTCTCTCACGTGCAAGCTTCGGCCACCATACTGTGCCAGTGTGTACATAAACAGACGTCTTCTTAGTTAGTGATCTCGCGCTATGCCATCCTTTGCTCTATCAAATTTTTTCAATTTCTTTCTTCGTATCTTATACAGGGTGGCGCAAACCGATATGTCTGGTTTGAATTCTTTATATGTAACTTTTTTATTTCAACATTTTTTCAATTTTTTTCTTCAGAATTTTGCAAAAAAGGCTTCTAGAATTTAATATGAAAAGTTACACAACCGAGCAACGGTTGTACACTATATTTGTTCCAATATTTATTTATTTCACTCTAAAATTAAAAAAGTTTATAAACAATTCAAACCAGACACATCATTTTTCGCCACCCTGTATCTTACAATTTGTAACTGAACTGAAACTGCGGATTCTTTTCTAGAAAAACGCTCTCTCAAGTCCTTGCGATGCAAGAGATTAAACGATATCAATTGTGTCTGGGTTAAGGAGTACGCAACTACTGCAAATGTAGGCAGTCTCCAGGCACTTGTCATCAAAGCCTACAGAAAGCTTACGATAAAAAATGTAAGCTGTATCGGGCTAATACGTCTTAAGAGTTTGCTCCGTGACTCAAGTTTTCGTTCCATCTGGGACTTTCGATACCGAACTGCTGCGCACTAAGCGTCAACTTTTTTTCGTCGCTTTGCTGATAATTAAACAATGACTGCGGGCGATACGAAATGGTCTTGTTTGTTTTTTCTTTATCTGCGCGTGGCTTCCGACGATTCGCTGCTAAACTCGCTGAAACGATCGGGAATTTGTCAAATAATCTTGTTTTTTTTTTTAACTGTTCGTTGAAAGACTCGGTACAGCGAGTCGAACAAGAGTCACACGCGTTCCTTCGGGAACACCTTTATGGTCGCTGAACCCTGATGCGGAGTTAAAGGTCGTTTGCCCTACGCGATAACCTGTCGAGGTCAAGTTTCACGGACGCTTTTCCCTTCTATGGGTTTGGGTTTGGGGAATGCATTTCATAAGAATAACCGCGTTACGGAAGTACACGTGTAACTCCTAAAACCAGTCCAATCGTGTATACATTGTTTATTTCAGACTTTCTCAATTGAAGATAAAGAAAATAATGCACAGCAAAAAGTTTGTTTATCGAATAGCGATATGTATCAGGACGGTTTCCTCGGTGCATCCTTTTCCTCTTTTCCTAAGAAACTGCAACTTAGAACAGGAAAGTCTCAACACACGCGCTGTTCTTACTCCTATTCGTGGAAACTCGTCATTAGCAAAACATTACCTGTGGAAACAGAGGGGAGAGGGAACGCTGAATTCAAATATTCCGAAGCTAAACTCGTCGGGTTTCTCGATCGGTATTGTATCTTATCTCCCAGAAGTGTGATCTATATCTGAATCATTAATAATGAGTCACTTACAAGTATCGGACGCCTTGTGACAAAATTACCGCGCAACGCAAACAACACACTTTACCATTTAGCATGAGCGAATCTTATTCCGCAAGTAATATAATTACGGTGTCTAGAACTAATGAAAAATTTGGAATCTACAAGCAACATATATATTTAAGTACTATTTCCGTGTAATAATGATCGATGTCGGAAATATCGTTGAACATGTAATGATCGTGTGATTTTGATTTGAATGCATGCCGGAATCCAGGCGGCGCGTGTCGATCTCAAGTACCTGAACTTTGAAATTGGCACGGCGCCATGAAAGAAGTGCGCAATTCCGCGGTTGAGATCCGCTACGCCGCGTCTACGTTACCGGGAAGAATAATTTTGGCGGTTGCGACGCAGGGGTGGTCGGTGCAAATTCAACGGCCGAAGGAACGATCGACAAAGAGCTGGAGAACGAACGTCTTGTTTGCGTGTTTGATCCGACGCGACGCGACGCGACGTCAGACTCGCTGAATCTATATGTGCATGTGTATACCGGTTGGACTTCAATCCGGCGAATGTAAACACACGTACAGCAGTAACGCATGGCTTGAATTTGCTCGTTCCGCTGGTCCCTTTAACCACTTCCGTTCCGAGTTTCCCGCGGCCTATCGACAAACAGTTCCATAGTCCCGAAATGTCAGACTATCGTCGTCGCCATCCGATATTACGTCAGTTTCCACTGACAGAACAGACCCGCTTTAATAACGGAGAAACCAGGCATGCCGAGATAATTTATTTAAATGTCAATATCTTCTCTCGAAACGACGAACGATGTCCGACGCTTTGTTTATAAACATAGCTCTCGCGTCCGACTTTGGTTGCAGGCCTCGATCGGCCAAAATTCATTCTTAATGAAAAGTGCACGCGTACCCTCGGTCCTGTTATCGGCTACCGGAAAACACTTGTCAGCTCACGTGCGTGTCATACAAAAACAATCGCACTCACCGTCAATCGGACGATCCAAGTCGATCTCCAGACGATCAAAATCGATCCTCGGTCGACACTCATCCGCCAGCAGAAGTATGGTCATCCCAGGAAGAACTGTTTACGTTTCGATTCGATTCGATTCGATTCTTTACCCTCGATTCGATCCAAGAAAATCCACGTTTATTCCCCGTTGGTGGTGGTGTCGGCAGTGCCGATGCATCGGTGTCACGCCTCTTTGTTTATAATATAATGCAGGCGTGACGTGACGAGGTTCTTCTCCGCCAGGAGTCGCATAATCCCCTCCACCGGTTAGCCGGTTCTTCCACTAGTCAGCTGACTGTTCACCACCACTGTAACAAGCAATGCCGACGTAGCATAATTATAATATGTATTTAGTACACGGCGAAATAAACACGGGAGGAGACCGTTTTGGCGGGATAATGTTTGCGGATCATGAAAAATAATAGAAATCAAATAATTTCGATTTTTTAGATGTGCCAATCGAGTTATTGTAGTGTTATCGCTCTATTTGGTCAGTCACACAGTACCCACTGTTTATGGTTTCGTTCCATTTTACGCTTCTCAATTCTTAATTAATTATTGATAGGAAATTATCTTATTTTTTTCGCAACAACTCAATCTAACAAAGATGGCACTACTGTTCGGTGAGGCGAGTAGGAATAACAGGAATCTGTGTTTTGGTCGGTATTTACCAGTATTTACCGCGTAGAGGTAACTGTGAGACTTACCTCATCGACGGTGTCTCGTTCTCCGTTATCGACTCGCTCTCTCATGACTCCATTGTCGTTGACGTCACGTCTTTTCATTTCACGAAATATAAAATACTTGTATTAGGTAATCAATTGCGTTCAAAAATTTTGCGTTATTTTTATAAGAATGTTTCGACTGCAACTCCAACATTATTTCGAGCTAGATTTTACTTCCGACGAACATTAGGACTTGCGGTAAAATTAGCGCGCGCTATTTAAATTGGTGCTAATTTATTTTTTAAATACATCATTGAAAGGAAAGAAAACCAATGATTTACATATATATGTCTAAATCAATGGCGAATCAAATAATTTTTCTGGGAAGATATTTTAGCGATTATTGTAAGAGAAAAAACAAATTTGAATCTAAAGCGCCATCTTACATTTTCTTTTCTTTTAGGAAGAACAATGCTACACACATCTAAATTCTAAGTGATAAAGAAAATCGTATGACTCAAAGTTCTTCTAAATAATACATATATATGTATATATATATTTTTACTATCGTCAGTTACGCAATGGCACGAGCGATAATCTTAGAAGAAGCTATATAGGTTAGTAACTATAATTCAATGATGATAATCCTCATATACATGTATGCATATATCACATTTTCAAGATAATCATTCGATATTTCATAATATAATGAAAATGACGTACTCAGTATTTTCAGTTGGGACATCGCGTTAGATGCACGATATATTCATGAGTCATAAACAATATAAACATATTATTCTAGAAATTAATTATTTATATAAGCGTGTCTATAGACACTATATTTTACGTAAAATCGTGCAATACTATTCGACATTCTCGTAATATTGAGTAATTAAAATCAGTAGAAAGTTTCTGCTTGAAAATTAAAGGTATTATTCTAAAACATTGAACGATATTTTCCATAAAATCGATATATTTCTGCTTGCATAAATAATTAATTTTTTCGTTACGTAAAGAAGCTGTTCACTTAAAAAGTCACATGTCTGCCAACTTCGTCATTAACTCGCTCTGCGCAATCATATAAACAATATAAACAATAATACATACAATTTTAGCAAATATTTTAAAAGACATTCACGGATATAAGGGACATGACAAAGTAATTGCAACATTATTGAATGTTGTATGGGCGATTTCATAATTATCTAGTCAAATTTCCACCAATTTCCAAACAGCCTGAAGTGTGCTTTACTTGCGAGAACGTTGATTGTTCGATCTATTTCTGGAAAATTCTAGTGATTCCGTCTGCGTTTGCGTCTGCGTACAAAGCTGTGGTTGCGTAACCTAACGGAGGAGTTAAAGATTTAGCTGCAGTCTTTCAAGAAACTTGCAAGAGAACGAACGCATTAAAAGCAAAGTTTGTAAAATTCTACAAAATGCCACGACGAGGACGTGCATCTGCCCCTCCACCGAGGACGTAAGTATCTTTTCTTCGGTTTTAATCACCGATTTATTTTTTTTAATAAATCGTACGCGCAACGTCACTTCTTACTACGCGATGATGGTCAACGTGACGTGATTGATCGACTGTTTGTTAAAGGCTTACCGCTAACGCTTGATAATAATGAATAAATAATCAATTTTCGTATCATTGCAGAGTTAGGCCCGCTCGTGCAGCGGCGCCAGCTCCAGCCGCCCATCCTCCAGCACATGCTCCACCATCAACACCAATGGTTGCTCAACCTCAGCAGCCATCCCTCATGGGACAAATGGCTGCTACTGCTGGGGGTGTAGCCATTGGATCCGCTGTTGGACACACGATTGGACATGCTATGACCGGACTCTTCAGCGGTGGCTCCAGCGAAACTGCTGCTGCACCTGCTGCAGCACCTGTGGCAGCACAGAATGCACCAGCCGCTGCACCTGCAGGCGGTGCCTGTGCATGGGAAGTCAAGCAGTTCCTGGAGTGCGCTCAGAACCAGTCTGACCTCTCTCTGTGCGAAGGTTTCAACGAAGCTCTTCGCCAGTGCAAAACCGCTCACAGTAAGTAACTTTTTCAAGAATTATTACAGAAAGTTTCATATTAATATATGCAGACAATAACACGTAACGTATTCTTCTCTGTTTCAGGTGTAATTTAAATAAGTATTCCTAGATAAATCTCAGGTAGCAGGTGATCGATAGGTGGAAATTTTAGAAAATAAAACTTGAAATTATTATATTCACCTTTATGCACGAGTATTATGCAATTATAATCATTGAGATGGAAATCTAATCCAGTATATGTAATTAGAAACGATTTTCTTTTAAATGCTATACGAATAAATTGATTCTTATGTTGATGTACATAATGCGAGATTCATTTACATCAACCTTTCCCCTGTGCATCTACATGTATATGTATGCCCATTTCGGATGCAAGAGCCTGCTCCAAACTTGATATTACAAATTACAATTGCGCAATTATCACGTGGATGGTCTGAAATATCTAATCGGGAGACACGAGTATTATAGATGTTCTATGATAGATGACTGTTGTATTAAAAATATAATATTTTCCCCTTGGTTCGGAGATCACCTTTGCTTTTTATTTCGTAAATACGTGAAAAGATCGAAAGGGAGACGACACGACTTAAATTCTGTTTACACATTGATTTCACTTCTGCGCGTTTAAATTAAATGGTATCCCTAGCGTGGCGTGACGCAACCAATTGCGAGGCAGCAACGAATCGTAGACCAATCAGGACGAAAATAAAACAGCTTCCGTCGCTCCCGACAGTTTCGCTCTGCCTTCCGAGTCGGGTAACATTGCGAAGGGAAATACCGTTCGTGACAATTAAATATAAGATTGAAACTTCTGTTAATACGACAGGTACACTAACGTGCTAACAATTTGTCGTTCATTTGAAATGAATGTACCGCTCTGCAGAGCATTGCAAGTTTTCTTGAGATAATGAAGTTCTTGAAATATGCATTGGAGCAGTGATGAGCAACCGGCGGCCCGCAGGCCTTTGTCCACGATTTTCCCGGCTTTTCTAGTATTTGATAGTCTTCGCTGATCTGCGTCAGAAAATACATTCTTATCCGATAGTTGGACATACGATCATTTCTTTACTTGTATAAATGATAGTGCTGTTTGTTTGATATGCAGTGAAAAAACATCTGCGTTGAAGAAATATAATATTAAGAGACAATGTGAAAGTAAACACTCTTTAAAATTTAATAATTTGCAAGGACAGTTACGCTAGGACATGGCGGATCTACTACAAGCGAATTTACATTTAAAGCTATCAAACCGAAAATCCGCTGACACTTTCCAGCTGTTCCTGGGTCTCAAAGCAATAAATTCGTTAAAGAGGCACTAGGAGACCATAGCGTAAACACGGACTGGAATCGGAGCTGGTGACGCAACAAAGTATTTAATATTGCGTTTGTTGCGGGCCGCGCGTAGTATTAGGTTTCCACCTTTGGCCCACTGCAGTCCGCAGGTTGCTCATCACTGCATTAGAGCTCACAGAGCCTTTCGCTATATGCGGATGAGATCGAGTCGGAACAAATACAAGCAGCATGAAAGTATCGGCTAACAGAACTCGCTAAAAAGAACAGAAAGGTAAATAAGGATGTCGACTTCCGCAAGACACATAAAAAAATTAATGATTTAAGAACATAGTTTATTAACTTAACGCGTTTCTCAAAGTCGGCTTTATACTCGGTTAAAGGAGGCAGTTAAATGTGCAAGAAAATGGATATGGTAGACTATCTTTTCTCTGTGTTCAAAACACGCATCACCACGAAGCCCGCGACAGTGGCGACAGCAATTCCAAGGCCAGCTTTCCACCAGACTATGGAATCCCCTTGCATGAGTCCAAATTGATTTATATGTCTGAAATTTCAATAAATTATTTGTCGCATTAATTACATAACATTTCATCGAAATGTTTAGTTCAATAAAAAAAAAAGAACCCATGTATGTTGTATATATGTACGCATTACAGCACCACGTAATGAAACACTGATACAAAATGCTATCCTACGGACTAAATCCTATTGATACTTGATCTCACCACATCTTAATTACACACAAAATTCGAAAACGTAAAATCATGTTGAAAAATATGTATGGGGACGACCATATGTAACAAGGCAAGACTCCAAGGTTCAATTGCGATTTCATGCTCATGCAAGAAAAAAATAATATAGCCTGTATTGTAAGTCGTGAGCACGCCGTGAAACAAACAGAAGTTTACAATACGAACAAAAACCTTGTAAAAGAACTCCACCATTGAGTGGGTGAGGATTTGTCAAGCAACATGTGGACCATACGCCTCAAAGGACTGAAAAGATTCAAGTCTCCGTTAAAGATAGTCTTCAAGTCATGCGGCAACGTCTAATCTCTGAGCAAATCGCCTAACACATTTCCCTGTGACATTTCTTCTGCAAGACTTGTAATGATATATGAATGGCAACAAAAATAGGAGATTAAAAAAAACGAAGTATGTGATTCACGATTTGCTCAAGCTTACGAATGTTTACAGTGTGTCAAAAATTCAGACCAACCTGTCTCTGTAAAATAATACCCATGCTCCTTGAAATCGGCTAAACATGAAATTTCTGTTAGTATCTAATAAGTCATTCAATTTCGTAAGAATAAATATTACTCTTCTTAAATACTACAAAATGCAAACGGAATTCTTTGACTCGTTTAAGAAATTGATCTCTCCCCGGAATTACTCCAAATAAATACCGATTGCTTTACAGAATAATCATTTTGGAGCACGCTCGTACTTGTACAAGTTACATCTAAATACCAATATTCACGTTGTTGAGACTTACGGGAAAGCTGCCATTGTTGCTAGCTTAACGAAGATTTCACGTCGTACGGTACGGGAGACGCTGTACGGTTGCGGTGGCATCAGTTTGTACTTATTGCAAAAACTTACTGGCTGCAGCAAGTACTCTTGTTTCACTTCGGAAAGATCGCTCTTATTTGCTATGATAAGAACAGGTATCTTGCTATCTGCAAAATATTTCTGGAACAAGGAAATCATTTTTCGTACAGAGCGGAAGCGTTGAATCGTTAACGCGAATCATTTGAAAAACGCTTACAATATAAACTCGTGCGATAAATTCGAACGATTTTGGATTACTAGCATCGTAAACGAGAGCTGCGACGTCGCACTGAATTTGTGCTGGAGTTAAAGCATCCTGAACATTCATTATATTTATATCCCGCAAGATTATTGTCTTCTCTTGACCGTATACGTGAACCGTGTTCACTGTTATATGCGCATTCGGTGGGACCGCCTCATCGGATAATTTCTGCAATTGCATTCGTAGTTCAATATACTTGTCCTCGATAATTATATGCACAGGTGCGTTGGTATGTACCTCGAGTTTCGGATCAATAAACGTTCTGCATAATGTCGTTTTTCCGCTACTCTTTGGGCCGATGACGTGACAACTATACACATTCCTGCTCGACTGTTTCTTCGCCAGATCCAGCTTCTTCTCGCGGGTGATTAGAAACGCGTTTGTCTGACATTCGTTATTATACATATTGTAACCTAGGTATGCCATATATTCTAATGCTTTGCGCACATTGGTAAGAGTTAACAGAGCCCATTGACACACGTAGCCTTGAAACGTAAGCCATCCCTGTTGCGGATAGTTGGAACCACAAATTAATTACAAGAACGTCGGCAAACGACTACCGGACGAGTGAAAAAATTATGTAATGGACCTTTTCATTGGTTGGGACAGTATGTTTGTACTCGTCACCCCACGGTGGAGTCAGGCACCTTGAAAATAGCGATTCCAATTCTGATGGTGAAAGAGCACCGTCCTGATCTCTGTCGTGTTGCAGAAACAGTAACGTTAAAAATTCTTGACCTTTGTGAGACAACTCGGTTGTACATCCAGCAGGCACCTTTAATCTATTCCACGTATAAACAAGTTAGTAGACTATAAAATAAAACGTTGTTCATTGATTCATTAATTCGCTACTAACGGTGGATGCACGTATTCTTTCGACATTTGTAGCTCATTGTCGTAGCCGAATTTCCTAAGTACAGCCCAAGTAGTCTCGTTTCTTCCGCGTTGTATGAACAAACACTGGAGGTACATGAAACCTGTACACAGAAGAAACGTTTTTCATCTTATCGATCTTATTCACGTTGCAGCAAGAGAATACCTTTCATCGTAACGCATCCATTGCAGATTCCGTCTTGAATATTTTTCGATAACACAGCTTTCACATCTTCCAGAACCTGCGGCTGCAACGGAGTGTTGAAGCACCATTGTTGAAAAGCGTTGAGCTCCATATCGTTTAGTAGACCATCGTTATCCAAGTCACATATCTGAAATGTTGCGATAACAAATATAAGCCTGTAATAAACGGCGAATATACGAATGTATAAATATGCATGTATACGTACTTTAAAAATTCTTTGGAGAGCAGTTTTACATTCCTCCGTGAGCTAAACATAGCGTATCAACTTAATGAGTTATCCGGCAGATCGTACATACTAGAAATGATAGAAATTAATATCACACTTTACCTCTTGGGTATCATAATTGTACAATGGGGTTGTAGGATGTAAAACAGCTCTTTGTGCATAATAAAAAGTTTCTGATACATTTTGCAAGGTTTTAGCAGAACACTGAAAATAAACACAGTATAAGTTAGATGCTTGCTTCGCCAATAATTTGTTTGTTAGAGATCGTAATCTCGGAGCCAGTCCAGCACCAAAGTTCAGATGTGCGATAATATTACCTCGATACAACTCTCAATCTCTGTAAACTCTTTCATAATAGGATATACAGCCTATAAACGAAGAACCGTAATTAGCATCTGGCATCTAAAGAAACTTAGTACAACATTTACGAATATAGTTCTTTCTATGAACCTCGATAGTAGAATAATCAACCAGGTCTATCTTGTTTCCCACAAGGACGATTGGACAACGATTATTAGCGGAACACCTTCTGATCATTGGTAACCAGTAAGTAGCGGTTCTGTCCAATGTATTCTCGTCCACTACAGAATATACAACGCAGATTACATGTGCCTTTTGAATTTCATCCGCCAACTGATCCTCGGTCTGTTCCGCTGCTGTAAGCGTAATCGATAATTAGAGATCGAAGCTTTTGGGGTCCGAAAGCATCGACAGTAAGAACCGTGTAATCGATAATGCTTAGAAGAACCGTTCAACGGTTCAGAGGTTGACAAAAATTAAGATAAACGTGGACTAGCTAGAACAAACTAATGAAACAGTTGAGATTATCGGTTTAGGTTGAACACTGTCCTTTGGTGCTACATAGAGACAATAACATTGTAGATACTAGCCTGAATAATCAACAATGTGCGTGGGCACTTGTTCAGGCGTAACGTCCGCCGGTATCGTGATTTCCTCTGCCTTGCAAGGCACATCCTCGGCATACTCTTCGCTGACCAACGATAAAATTAGGGAAGTCTTACCGACCCCGCGGTCACCGATCAACAAAATTCTAACGTTGCGCTTGGGCGCGACCGACCGTTGAACCATGCTGTCTCTCGTAAAATACTTCTCTCTCGCTCGCAACAGCGTTGTTCACCGTTCAAATTCGAAGGGACATCTTCGCCGCTTCCGAGCTTTCCGAAAAATTTCCGTGTCTCTGGCCTAACCTAAAAATCCACGGCTTACCCTCTGGCACCAGCTTCTAGACGTCACCTCTCTGTACTATTTCCCGGTCACCTACGTCGACATCTTATCACCGATTATGATCGGAACGATCGGTCGCCTTCGTTGCGATTTCTCTCTCTCATCCGTGTTAGCGGAAATAAAACGTTGGTTCGGCCGCTCCGATTGAACTTGCGCTCCGAGGGTGGGCTTTTCAAGGTTACGTTCTCTCCTCCGAATGACAGTGTACACAGTACACATAGAAAAACATATACACACGTGCGCTGGAGAAAGAACGACCGAGCGAGAGAGAGAGAAAGAGAGAAGGATAGAGAGTGAAAGAGAGAGAGAGAGAGAGAGACATTTTCTGCAGAGAAGGGAAGAGACCGAAAGGGTCACCCCAGCGTGTACGAGGCGAATCCGGGGGATCTACGCGTATTATGCTCGTAGTTGAAGTGGGTTTGAGAAAAGGAGCAATTCGCATTTCGGCAGAATGGAAAATCATTCTATTCGTGGAACGAATCTCGTGAATCCGCAGCGCCCACATTTAAATCGTTTGCTATAGCAAGCACCCGGGGAAATCGATAGCGCTCGAATATTTCCTTCTCCAAGATTAACCTACGAACATCAATTTCGAATAGAGCTTTCGGATATCCACGAGCTCGGGCTACTTATTAACCCTTTGCACTCCTTTGTCGACTGTGACTCGACATCAGAGAAAGAAAAACGTAAATGGAACGGGTTTTTATATATGTATTTGGTTTTTCCTTATTTATTTATTTAATTTCTTATTTTTTCGATAAAAACAAATGTAAGTTACACAGATATAAATTACAACAAAGTTTGAAAGCTGTATTTAATATAATTAGTAAACAAAATTGTTTGAAATACAGGTTCTGCACTCCAAATTTATCCTTTTGTAAATCAATTTCACCCATTAAGAATACTTAAAATTAATTATCTATTTATTTAGATTAAATTATATATTTATTTAGACGCACGTGAACGGTGTCATTACTGCGAGGGAAACATATAAGACTCGATACTCAATACGCTTCCGTAAATACATATATATATACGTACTTTCATTTTTCAAATTTATTAATCAGAAAATGGCTACAATGAGTATATTTGATGTACATCTTAGCAGTAAATAAAATTTTGAATTTCTTAACAATTCATATTTACATTTGATTTGATTTCTTCCACAAAAACTTACTTAAAAATACTTTATTTTTAAAATGGTGAAATTAACTTGCAAAAGGGTGAATTTGGAGTGTAAAACCTGTAAGTAGCAGTCAAGGAACTGTACTCTGAAGTAAACGGGTTGGTGGCAATAAAATTGAAAAAAATTCGGAGTGCAAAGGGTTAAAACTTCGGTTCGTCCCGTTCGGATATCATCCGAGCTTGAGTCTATGAGAGACTAGAATATATTCAGGTATCCTAAGATCCGAGTAGTAGTAAAAGCTCTAGTCTCGGATGAATTTCCTCTAGAATGGCTGTGGTAAAATTAAACCTCAGAAGAAAATGTTTAATCACGATGATTCTCATCTGGTTGAATGTTTATCCGAATAGGTCTCATCAATCAATCGTTCGATAAAATGTTGTAGCGCTGAAGATGAAAATATTGTAACGCTCGTTCTCGAAACACTTCTGTTTTCAAATTTGTACTAGGCGTTGCTACAACTGTTATCTTTTGCACGCGATCGATGAAAGCACAGGTAGCAGCAGATAAGGATGTGGGGACAGAAATAGATAAGCGTAGGATAAACAACGGAATGTAAAGAAATGATTGGAAAATTCGTCTGTTTACGTCATGTTTACTTTTGAATAATGCACTTTTAACAGATAATAAAATAATTTATTATTTCTGTACGTGTTTCCTGAAAACCTAGTTTTTCTACAAACTATATGTATATCTGTAACTATAATATTAGTATTGTACATGTTTTAATTTTGATAGCGTTGCACTCTAAAGAAAATGTATTATTGCGTCAGGATAATAATGCCACATATAGTAGCGATAAACCGAGAAGAATGATTGGCAAGTTGAGATAGATTCGGCCCCCGAATTATCGGCAACTTACGCTTTTGTGCGTTATCGTGTTTGTATGCGGTTTGTTTGTCTCATTCTCATTTGTAATTAATTCGAGTCCGCGATATGTCAGTTTGTATCTGGCCCAAAAGAGTATAAAAAATACTGTGCATTAGCAACAACAATTTACGAAATAACATTATTCACGGAATGCCGATAACAAGTTTTGAAATGTATATGAAAAATCATTTTTTCTTATTGACTATTGCGCGCTAGTCAACCCCTTGCCCTACGATTTATATATTACGGTTTCAGTTAACGAAACTGGCTTAGAACGTACTGCGGTCAAAGTGACCGTTTGAACAGAGTGTACAAATCAGTTTTTCAATGCTCAATTTACATAACTAAAGTTATTATAGCAAGTACGCGTATTAATATCCTTTTTGCTCAATTTCAATTCACCTATTCTACTTACTGTATTATATATATATATATATATATAATTGTCTTTTAGACGCAAATTTTTCCTTTGGAAAAGGTTCAAAACTGAACCGAAACGTTAGGAAAGAAGAAAAGTTTATTGCAAAATTGCTAGATTTACTAATTGATCGAAACGGTAGCGCCGAAAGCATAATTAAATTAAATATTTTTATTAGAATCTGTTCAGAATCTTCATCGCGAGTAAGACACGATATTGTTGTAAGGCAAAGGGTTAAACACGGGAAGAGAAACGCTATATTGTTTCAAAGAGTCTTTGCAATTTTATGCGAGGGAATATTACCGTTTAACAAATGAGCGAAAATTTATCTTCGAACTTACTGTTTATTAGATTAGATAAATTGCTTGTACGATGTAACTGTATATTTGCGTGTGCACCCCCCAGGAATGTAAAAATATATTCGGAGCACTTAGGTGGTAAACAAAGCGATAACCTTTACGGACATAGTCACCTGGGAGATCAAGACATTATCGTTCCGCATTATCCCGCGCGTGAAGATATAGCTGACCCTCGTCATTTGAAGTCAACCTTTGCGACCTGCTAAAAATATTGCAAATTCACCAATAATTTTAGATTGTTGCAATTTAGCATGCAATTTTTCAATAAAAAATTCCATATCAAACACATATATGCATATATTAATATTATTATTATTTTACTTTTTTACGCATCCTTATTTAAAAAATGAAGTAATACGTCTACCTTCACAGGTGTATATGTAATTATCCCCGCAAAACTACACTTTCAAATGTTAATTGTTAGACTGCGGAACTTTATGCAAAATAAAAAGATTCTTTGAATTCGTTGCAAGACGAATCTAAACGTATTTCTCTCTTCAGTGGTTTTATAAAGCCGAAAGAAATGCGTTGATAGATATTCTGAAATCCTTTTAATCTTCCCACTGTTTCAAATAGCACCCACCTATTTTTGTTATAAATGCATAGAATCCGCAGTCTCCCAGATAGCACAAAGACGTCTTAAAGATGTCCCGAATGTTCTACGAACGTATTCCGAACGTCTCCTGAACGTCTTGTGTTAGAAAACGGTACGTCATCAACATATTAATACTTTGATCCCATTGCAATAAGAACCGCGGAAAGTCTGAATAAATTAAATCTCGTCATTTTTATAAGGCAATATGTGTTAATCATACTCAATGAGATTTATTCTTATTCCTAATTTGCTAAGAGCATACGTTAAACTCCTGTACAATATTTACAAAATGATAAATTAATACGTACATTCGTTGCATTGGCTCTGCTCCCACGATTTTCCAATAGCGGCGATCCGAAGGGATTAGGTGAAGCTTCCGAAACTCCTGAAGAAGGAAATGAAATATATTTAATATGCAGTAAATCCAGTTTGAATAGATGGCCATGGTAGAACATGTAGTGTTTAAAATGTACCTGAGTAATCAGAGCAATGCAGCTACATTACCATTGAATTCCCGTGTGCGACTAGTCTGATGTAGCAGAGACAATTACCGTATCATCGGTTAACCTTCGATTCTTTGAGTCGGACACATCCGAAATAGCAAGGGATATCGCGTGTAGACGGCGAAATCTTGAGGGAGGTAGGTCGACAGGTCGCTGATAACCGCGTTCCTCGATAGGATTCGGGTATAAAAGGCTGGACCAACTGGCAGTTAGCATCGGCCATCATTGGACACACAATGAGGTGCTTAGTTCTCTTGTTTGCTTTCGCGGCTCTTGGTGCTTGCCTCAGTAGCGAACCCGCTGGTAAGTGCATTTCTTCAATATTTCTTCACCTTTCTCATACTTTGAGCTATTCACCAAATATACCTGACCAGGATGGATTTATTGTTTCGCAAGTTGTGCCATACCGGTCTAGTCTTTAGCTGTAGAATTTCGATCTACAGAACTGTTGCGGGCATACGCTCTAGTCAAAGAAGATTGTTAATAGTCAGATAGTCTTCGGCAATCGATAATCGAAATTTGAATTACAAGAAATAAGTGATTTGCTTCGGACTGGCTAGCACTGGTTAGTTATTGGTGTTTGAAACGGTCTCCCGATCCTTTCAGCTGACCAGGCTCTCCTCACCAAGCAGCAAGATGTGATCCAGCTCCTGCAAAACATCGGCCAGGAAATTCCGAACCAACAACTCCAAGAACTCGGCATCAACTATGACATCGCAAGCAACGCACTCCAATACCACAACCCGATCATCGTGAAATACTATGCTGGCGTGGTCGATGCTGGCTTGGTTCAACCAAAGGGCACCGTCTTCACCAGCTCGATCAGCCAGCTCCGCAAAGAGCTGTCCCTTCTGTACAAAATTCTGATGGGCGCCAAGAACTACCAAACATTCTTGCAGACTGCTGCGTGGGCCCGTGTGAACGTCAACGAAGGACAATTCGTCAAGGTATTAAATAGCTAGCTGCGGCGTTAGTTATTCTGGATCTGTTAAACGGTTCATCTCTTTTGTAACAGGCTTTGGTCGGTGCTGTTTTGATGCGCCCAGACACCCAGGGCATCATTCTGCCACCATTGTACGAAATCTTGCCCCAATTCCACTTGGACTCCAGAATCATTCAGGAAGCTCAAGACATCGCGATCCAAAACATTGGACAAGGCCCTCAGCAACAAAACGTCAATCTGATCCCAGTCAACTACTCTGCTCTCCTCGACCAAGACGAACAACAGCTCTCCTACTACACTCAGGACGTCGGTCTCGCTTCCTACTACGGTTACCTGAACCTCGTCAGCTTCATTTTGGGAGAAGTAAGAGAAAACATCGAATGCGCTCTGTTTTCCATGTACCATATCGATCGACACATACGTATAAACGCTGTTCGTTTCTTAAACAGGAGGACCAACAACACCAGCAACAACAGCCCCTGACTCAGCAACAGTACCAGCAACAAATCGTAGGCAAATACTTGCAGCAAGTAGGACAGGACCAACAGAACATCGTCGGCCATGGAGCCAAATACCTGTTCCTCCACCAACAACTTTTGGCCCACTACGAACTGAACCGTCTCACCAACGGACTTAGCCCGGTCCAGGAGATCAACTACAACTCCGTCAACTCTTTGTACCACCCACACCTCCGCAGTTTGAACGGTCTCGAATTCCCAAGCCGTCCGGAGAACCTCCAACTCCAACCACAGAAGAACAAGCTCATCCAGTATGTCAGTATTTTGGAGCAGAGATTGATGGACGCCATCGAGTCCGGTCACGTGATCACTCCCCAGGGCATTTTCTTGTCTCTCTACCAACCACAAGGTGTCAACATTCTTGGTAGCCTGATCGAAGGAAGCGGCAAGAGCATTAACCCACGGTAGAAAACTCTTTCTCGATTCTAACGATTATACCTGTAGGAATAACTCTCAGAATTTAGTTTAGCTTGATCTGATTTGTAGTAGTTTGAGAGTCCTACCAATCTGGCACACGTTAATCCTTACTTTTCTCATCCGGAACAGATTCTATGGAAGCCTCCAGGTCGCAGCCCGCAAGCTCCTCGGTAACGTACCCCACGTCCAAGGCATCTGGGAAACACCATCGGTTCTCGAACTCGGCCAAACCGCTGTCCACGACCCGGTCTTCTACAAACTCTACAAAAAGATCATGAGGCTTTACAGCACGTACCAGGAATCCTTGCCCGCTTACCAGTGGAACGATCTTATTCTCTCCGGTGTTACCATCCAAAACGTTGACATCAGCCAGCTCGTTACCCTGTTCAACGACTATTTCGTCGACCTGAGCAACGCCGTTCCCACGCTCGGCCAGCAGCAGCAACAACAACAACAACAGCAAACTCAACAGAAGATCCTCGCTCACTTGAAGAGATTGGACCACAAACCGTACCAGTACGAGATCGCCGTGCACAGTGAGCAAGCGGTTCCCAACTCTGTCGTCCGTGTGTTCCTTGGACCTAAATACGACCACCAGGGGCGTGCGATCGGCATCTCCGAGGCCAGACAGTCTTTCGTTCAACTTGACCAGTTCATCTACAATCGTAAGTCCTTCGACGAGTCGGTTGGCTTCTCCTATTCAAAGTATTCGAACAGCTTACCTATAATTTGCATTCGATTTACAGTCGAACAGGGCCAGAACGTGATCCTCAGGAACTCCCAGCAGGCTCCAGGCTTGAGCTTCGACTGGCCGTCGGTTCAGGAAATTAAACAGGGTGTCCAGAGTGGCATCAGCTCCCAGGGACCATTCTTCATCACCAAGGTAGCGTGTGCTTCCTCTATTTCCTGTTGAACGGAACAGAGAGTTAGTGAATGGAAAGTAGAAACGAAATAAAAATGACATTTCTACTTACAGCCCCACCAGATCTTCAGCTTCCCCGCTAGATTGTCTCTTCCCAAGGGACAACCTCAAGGCTACCCTCTTCAATTAGTGGTCGTGATCTCCGCTCCAGGCCCATTGAACGTTCCCTACGGTCCCGTGATCCCGGAGGACAATTTAGTCTACCACGATCAGCAGCACCAGATCATCGACCCCGAGCAATACCAGAAACTGATACAGCAACAGAGCCAACTGCCCCATGTGTCTGGGATCCAACAGAACGTAGAAGTCCTTCCTGAGAACTGGGTCAGCCATCTATCCTACATCCAGAATGCTCTCCCGAAAATGTATAACAGCCAACCGTGGGAAATACAGCCATTGTCAGCGCCACACAGCCAGATGCAACAGGGACAACAAATCCCGATCGCGGCGTACCCGGGACTTCCTTACCAGCCTCAGCTGAGATCCGGCTACACCCCGATTCAGCAAGGAGTCTCCAGTAACTGGCAGAAATACGGCGTCGTCGGCCAACACATCCAACACCATGTCCCATTGTCCCAGCATGTGCAAGGAGTACAGGGTGTCCAAGGTATCCAGCAGCAAGGCGTAGTAGGTCACCAGGGTGTCCAGGGTGTCCAGGGTGTGCAACAAGGTGTCCAGGGCGTGCAACAAGGTGTCCACGGTGTGCATCAAGGAGTCCAGGGTGTGCCAGTCGTGCAAGGTCTCCAGGGAATCCAACAGGGCGTCCAACAACAAGGTGGTGTCCAGGGTGTGATCTCGAGAATGTACGGTGTCCAGGGCCAGCAGCAAATTGTATCTCAGGGACAACAGAGCATCCCCATTAAATACAACACGCAGGCTGGTTGGCAGAGCCAGTTCACCGCCAGCGGAATCGTTGGCAACGTAGCAAGCGGACAACTCCATGCCGGCGGGTTCCAGGGCATCCACGCTCACCAGCAAACAGTCCAGGATCAGTCCGTGCATGAGCATTACCAGAAACAACCCATCTCCGAGATCATCGGCGGTGCGATCTCCCTCGATGGCAAGCCCCTCGGCTTCCCCCTCGACCGACCCCTGAGCGTTAGCGCTCTCAGCGTCCCCAACATCTTCGTCAAGGAAGTCCTTGTCTACCACGAGGGCCAGCCTACCAACGAAATCGTGCAGTAAACGTCGCTGGGCTACACCGCGGAGCTAACAGCTCCAGGGTAAACAGTGTCGCATAACGTTAACGTCAAAGCAAAACACAACGGTTTATTGATGTAGCATTTACAATGAATAAATTGCTTCGATGAGCATACGCTTCTTGTTTAACATCTACGTTGAAAATGATCCGCGCCATCCATCCTCATTCTCTCCATCTCATCCTCATCGAACATTCTACACACTCTGCATACTATTATATTATATTTGTATTATTCAACTATCCGATTCTATAATGTAGAACGTGGAGGAGTGAAGACGTACAGTCGAGTTTTATTTATGTACATACATACATGAGACTCTCGTATAACAATTGTAAACGAACGTTCTAACAATTAATCTACTAATCGCGGCATTAGCTTAATAATACTTCGGGGAAAACGGAGAAGCCAGGGCGTTCGAAACCCTCGAATAGAACAAAAGAACTAAATACAACCTAGTGTTTACAATAGTAGAGTTAGAAGTTAACAAATGCATTCACTTTTACAATCTGCATGAATTTTTCGGGTGGTTCTACGGTGATCCAGGGTGTCGAAGCGTCCGAAACCGATTATTCCCATTAAACGAACTCCGTGCCAGCCGTTGTTCGCAACAATACCGTAACATCGTCCGAACCGTGTCCTCCTCGACAACGGTGTGTCAGTCGCCTCAAACCGGTCATCATTCTCCCGTCATCATCTCCATAAACTCTGCAAAAAACATCCGAGCGCTGTAGAAAAAGTGATCCAGGAACAAGGTTCTGCGAATACTGTGCAAAATGGCCGCTGGTACATCGCATAATCGAGCGCGACAACCGTTTTTTAACCGACTTCGAAAAAGGAGGAGGTTACTCAATTCGATCTGTATATGTGCCTTTTTTTTCGCTTTTGCTTCTATGTACCCCGTATGTTCACCGATTGCGTTTTGTAACCTTACTTACCCTACTTTTTAGTGCATTTTTCTCGTCTTTTTTAATTTATTTAGTCGGTTTAATTTTTTATTTATAAAATTTTTTTATTTTACACTTTTTAGTGGAACGAGCAGAATTTGTAAATCACCGTAGGATGGTTTTTCGGTCTTATTGGTTATTTGCAATAAAAACCGCAAAGAATGAAAAAGTGCAAAATTTTTTTCACGGGACCACCCCGGGGTCATATTCTACAAGATGCAAAAGGTTTCGTTCCGATTGGTCCATCCATCTCGGCGTAGTCGGTGAACATACATTGAAGGAAAAGCGAAAAAAAAGGCACATACAGATCGAATTGAGTAACCTCCTTCTTTTTCGAAGTCGGTTAAAAAGCAATTGTCACCCATAATCGTGAAAAATACAGCCGCATCGTCTTGTCAAGTATCCGAAAGAAATGAAAAGGAACCATTTAAACTTTGGTGCCCAAGGTGGTTCGGAACCCACCTTATAAAAACTGTAGGTCCCGTCACGAAATAACCCCGAAAAAGGAGTTCAAAAGCGACGTAAAATAAGTAAAAAAAAAAAAAATGAAAAGGAAGGTGGAGCGGAAGGTGTATACTTAAACTATATTATATTATATACTATACACTATACACTATACGCACCGTCAAAGTCCACGGTGCCAGACCCATCGGTGTCGATCTCAGCGATGATACCGTCCAGATCGGCGCTGGTCAGCTTATCGTCGAGAGCAGCGAGGATCTCCTTGAGCGTGGCCGTTGTGATATATCCGTTTCCCTCGCGATCGTACAAACGGAAGGCTTCTTTCAGCTCCTCCTGCATGGCCTCCGCGTCCTCCTCCTCGAGGAATCGGCCCGCGATCTTGCAGAACCCGTCGAAATTCACCTTGCCGACCCCTTCGGGGTCGGTCTCCCCGATCAACGAGTTCAGCTCGGCGTCATCGAACAGCTGACCCATCGTGTTCAAGATCGTCGAGATCTTCAGCGTGTCGATGAAGCCGCTCTTCGTCGTGTCGAACATCTGGAACGCCTTCCGCAACACGGCCATCTTCTGGTCGTCTTCCTCCTGCGGAAAGTTGTTCAATCGCACTACTCTTCGTATACACACCAGATATTAACACTAAACGTACCGAGCTATGAAAGCAGGACAAGATTTAACCCTTTGCACTCGAAGCTATTTTATTGGATTGGCATGAAAGTAATTTCGATATTTTAAGGTGAAATAAAACCGAATTTCTTTATTCTAGCATGATTATTGAAAATCCTATTAATAGGCTTCCGGTAGGTAAAGTGTTAATAGAGTGCGCATCGTTATGCAAAATAAAAATTGTCTGCATCGATTGCATTAAATAAAAACCAAACAGAACGTTATTTCTTCCCTTAGCGATTTTAATAGAGCAGAAAGCATACATCGACATCTTAAATTTTGAAAAATGTGCAACAATTTTGTATTTCATCTACTCAATTTTTCAATAAATGCATAAAGAATCGCAGTCTAGCTATTAATAATCGATGAAGCGGAAAAATCGAATCGCGCGTCTTTTCAGTGCAACGGGGCAGCGATTATGTAACAGCAAAGTAGAAATGTTTCACCGAAAATTAAAATAAAGATGACAAATGATCTCTAGTCGGCGTTGAGAGAGTCTCTAGAGTAGGTGATCGCATAATTTAATATTACGAACGGCACACACAGTGGGAAACTTGGACCAAACTCGATTCAAAATCAAAGAACTTTCGATAGAAATGAGGTAGAGCGGTGAAATTTTCTTTAAATTAAAGCTGAAACTTTGCAGAATATGGGAAAAATAGGGAGATTACGGTACGAACGTTTTTTAACGTTCTGAAAATTCGTTAAACATTTCTCATTTACACAGGAAGTAAGGTAAGTATTTCATCATTTTAACATACTTCTCATCGACAAATTTTTTAACTACCTGGTAATTAACTGGTGATAAAAATAGAAAAATACGGTATCACCAGTAGTTAAAAAATTCGTTGATGTGAAGTAAGTTAAAATGATAAAATACTTACCTTACTTCCTGTGTAAATGAAAATATAATTATGGAAAATAGAGATATCAAATTTAAATTACCTGATTGTTCGTCAAGTGATATACGTTAAGTAAACGTTCAAATACTTCATTATGATTATTTTTAATGGATTTTATATATGAGAACGCAATATTCCTTCAAACTACAGGTTACCAAATCCTGAGGTCGTAAACAAATTTTGAGACCAGATTTGAAATCAGCATGAAAAAATCTACGGGAAATGATATACAATAGCATGTTAAAAAAAATTTTTTCTGCGCGTGGTACAGGAGAAACCACATTTTCTTGAAATTCTACATGTTTAACGAATTTTCTCAACGTTAAAAAACGTTCGTACCGTAATCTCCCTATTTTTCCCGTATTCTGCAAAGTATCAGCTTTAATTTAAAGAAAATTTCACCGCTCTACCTCATTTCTATCGAAAGTTCTTTGATTTTGAATCGAGTTTGGTCCAAATTCCCCACTGTGCGGCATTGCGTGAAAGCGTGAATTGCCTGAACAGCACAGCCGAGTAAAAGAAAAATGTCGATGAACGTTAAGATCCGTTGCACTCGGTGGATTCTGCGGGCTTACCATGGCGATAGTTGTCTCGCACGACGAACGACGGACGACGGATACCTGACGGTGCCGCGGCGTTTCCGTCCCGGTATAAAGACACCGTCCGCGTCTGGTAAACCAGCTAGAAAACCGGTGGTCGCAAAAATAGAGCGCACCGACGAAAAATGAAATATGTTATAAGTGGGTCCCTCCGCGAAGTTAGAAGGCCAGCGCTAAATCATCGCGGGCGTGATCGCATCGAGACCTCTTTGGTGATCGTTCACAGCACCCTTGGTGCTTAAATCGCGGTATCGTTCGATCTCGATCCCTCGCTTTAGAATTCCACTAAAACCGCTTGGGGCGGTGAGCGCAATTACGCTCGAATTTCTGTACGTTGCAGCAACGTATTGAATTGGCCGTGCTAATCAGCAGTCCGCTGGTGTCTTTGACAAATTGGTGACGCAACCTCTATTCAGAACCTCGCTATGAGCCGGCCCTCAAAATTCCTTGTACGCTCGGCTCCTATTCCATACACTATCCCACGTAATTTCGCTGATTTTGTCGTTCGTATACGATATCTATTAGTTTTCGTACACAACTTACGACGAACTTTTTAATCTTACAGTTCAATCACATTGCGTAAGACGTAAGAGCTGCGATTATTTTTCGTGCAACAACTTTGTCACACATAATAAGAACATTAATTAATTAATTAATCTTAAAGACGGATTCAAGGCGTCTGAAATGAACCGTCTTAAAAACGCCCTCAAAAAGACGTCTTATTTCAAACGTTGAACCGACGTCCCGAAATAACGTCTTTAAAACGTCTTATTTCAAACGTTAAACCGACGCGACGTCCTGAGATAGACGTCTTTTTAGGACGTAAGACATTCAGACCTAAAATGGACGTAAAGTGGACGTCTTCAAGACATCCTGTGCTATCTGGGTAGTGAATAGCTAATAAATAGACTGCGGGTGTTCAATCTTGAGAATCTCGGATCAAATAAAATTTTATTTTCTGTGGTAGTAGCCTTTTTAGATCTGACATAGATTAAAATATCCTAGCATTTTTTTTCAATTTTCGAAAGCAATGATTGCATAAAGATCCGCAGTCTACTAATAAATAATTTGCATGGAATTGTTGCGAACATTTCTGCGCGCCAGCGTATATTCGTCGGAAAACGAGACGAACGGTCGATCGACTTTTTTGGATCTTCGTACTGCTCGTTGGTTGATTTTATTATACTTTGAAACATCGACGAAACGTTTCGGCGACCAAAATTGCTTGTGCTTTATTAAATTCGGTGTAACGGGAGGTGTCGGTGTCCCGGACTTGATAAAGTGCAGCGGCTTACTTTGTTGCTGTGCCCGATAAACGACAACCGTTTGAAATTTATTTCCGACATTCTAACGCGACGCCCCTCGCCGAATCGAAATTAGAAACGAGTCGCGGGCGGGCTATCTCTTAATTCCGCGATCGACCAACCCGCGTGCCTCCGAGCGTTTAATATTAGGCATGAATCAAACGCGGAGGACCCGTGATTCGATGCAAATCGCGTTCATTCATAAATTCGTTAAGTTCGGAAAAGTTGGCCTGGCAGGTTTCTGGCAGGCGGCGCACAGTCAAACAAAAGGATGTCGTGGCGATCGAAAGCGCGTTCGATCGGGCCAACGATAATTCAATCTTTACACTGTAGCTTTTAACTCGCTTTATTATACTAGAACTCATCGACGCATCAGGGCGTCTAGGCGTTCTCACTGCAGTAGATATTATTATTGGTAGACTGCGGATCTTTATGCATTTATGAAGAAATTGGTTGGGTGAAATATAAAACAGTAAGTTTCAAAAATTTCAAGAATGTTGTAGTATTGCTTTTAATGTAACAAAGTCGTTAAGGGATGAAATCAGGTTTTATAAAGAACCAGGTACCATTTAAAAAGAATGAAGGTGACCTTCTATTGCATTTTGTAGCCGACTAAAAACTAATTAATTTTGTTGCAGACATTTTTTTATCTGGCTATCGAAAAACAGTCTGTATAACAAATCTATAGACTGTAATAGTATTTTTAGATGGAAAGGCTTCGTTGCATTCTAATCAGACATTTCGTATGCAACAATAACCTGTATACTTAAAAAGTTGTCAACGTTGTGCAGTGTGTATCTTCCGAATAAAATTTGCGTTTGCGCAACAAACTCGGCAACTAATTCAACGAATTTTCTGGCAAGCAATTTTCTATTAAACGCCGCGATTAAAAGACGAAACCAGCTATAAAGCAACCGCTTAGATTTTCGATCGGAGGAGCAGCGAAAGTCGACTTTTGATGGACGTCGATTCTGTCCCGCGGAAGGTTCGCTCGGAAGGCCTGCGTGTAAATCCATCCGTCCGCGAGACGCAAATGGTTATAAATTGTAGCGCGATAACAACGCGGATCTACGCGGAATTTTCAGCACCGTCGCGTCGCCGTTCTTGGATCCGTCCGCCCACCAGGATTCGCAAAGTATTAGAACAAGCGTTTCACCTGGCCAGACCCCCGCGACGCGACGGGGTCCGGTAAAAATATAACGAGTCCTCGGTCTCTTTCCGAACGATTCATCAACGAGTCATGCGGTTCTCCAGACAGTGGGAATTATCTCTTCGCGATTCGTGCAATCGGTGGCGTGAGGGGACGCGTGTACAAATAAACAGCGCCGTGTTTAATCGTTTCCCGAACCAATTCAACAGCGCCATGTTTAACGAGTTTTCCAATTTTACAAGGCAGATGTCTGTTTCTAAATTAGCGCTCAGCTTGGTCGATACCTTACCGCTGAACCGAGCGTAACAGGAATTTATATACAATCGACAATAATTGTTTCTCGTTGTACCGTGAACATCTCGAGATTGTCCGCGCCTGCCTTCACCTACGCATCAATTACATTTTCGCGGTGGAGTGGCGACTGATGGATAACAAGCTATTTATCTGACATGCTGTCACGAGTTGCTATTACAATTTTTTTCGAGACAGAATGCTCCGACACGGACATGAGAATGATCGATCCAAACGAAATTACCGAGAATTGTCGAGGAAAACTTGAATTTCGAATAGAGTTTGTTGATTCGAACGAACGTCTAGATGTCATCGCATATTATTAGCTAAGTCTCTCTAGACTGCCACACCCGGTCTAGAAATAATGGGGATAGTAATCGATCATAAGCGGGTCGGTACAAGATTTTCGTTTCGAGTGTCAAGATCCTAGGCGGTGTAAGCCGTTCGGTTTTCATTCAGGCGATCCGCGGTTTCGAAACGGAGCTGCGCGGCGACGCGTGTAAAGAACGGCCAACGGATAAGTAGTAAGTGAATTTGTCTCGTTAGAAATATTTTCGGTGCCAGCGCATCCTCCTCGTCATCGTCGTTGGCTCCTCCTTCGTTCCCTACATACGCTTCCGACGGAGAAGCGACAACGGTCGAGCGTGCAAAAGCAATTACGCTTCGGTGCCAAGCGCTGAAAATCACCGGTCCGTTGGCAAGAGCCAGAGTCAGAAGACGACTCGTTAGAGAGGCATGCGGATGCTGTCTGATGTTGGACCAGCGGATCTCTCGAAATTTCGCACTTCGTTCATATATTCCGCTCTATAAATAAATGATTCTTATTATTGTCCGCATCATTATGCTTCGCGTTAGAACATTAACCTCTTCAAGAACGAATCTCCTAGGAATAGAGATGATTATAGCTTTCGTTTGAATGTAGTCATTTTCTTGACTCTATAAACTGCAATTCCTCACCCCTACTCTGCTGTCTGCTACTCGCCGATTCGCCGAGCGTCGAACGACAGCGGGTCGACAGCCAATCGGGCCGCGGAGAACATTTTTCCGACTCGATAACTGTAATCCGTATTTTCCGAGTTGATTGCAGTCGTAGAGCCATTACCGTATCTCCTACAGATGAATATGACTCGAACGAAATAAAGAATGATGTAGATACACAGTCGTCGGACTAGATATTTCCATGCGTCCACCTTGAAGAGATTGACGATCTCGTTTCATACCGTCTTACTTCGAATAGACGGGTAAATGCGGCGACCCGTCAGCGGCTAATATTCTATCAAGAGTCTAGAACAGGCCTCCAACAATTTATCAAACAATTACCATGCGTCGAGTACGATAAATGTTTCGAGCATTCTCTGTATTGGAAAATGATTCTACCAGGAATCCTACCCTAAAAAATGCAATTTCTCTAATATTAGAGGTTCATGGTCTTTCGGCATTACCGATAAATCATGCGTATCATTGGACTATACAAGCTCAAATTTTCTAATGCCAAGTAAAAAAGCCATGATGGAAGGGCGCCGCGGGCGCACTATATTAGGAAGTATGGCAAGAGGCCAATGAGTTAACGAGCCGCGAGAACTCGAGGGAAGAATCTCGTCGATACGCGAACTATCTCGAATCGACAAAGCATTCCTTGACGGTTCATATTTCGAGGAACGGGCGAATCTGCGCAACAGTATCGTTCGTAGCATCGGCATCGGGTCCCGGCTGGTTAATTTCACAGCTTCTCGGCTTCGACTCGTAACTTGGGATCGAGGACGCTTCACCACCCACGTCGTCCATTCGTAGATAAAAAGCAAAGTCATGCCGTATACCGTCGAGCTTCGTTATGTAAACTTTCGTTTGACAGAAGACCACAAATGTTACTTCCAGAATCTACGTGGACATCGGAGAGTGACAACTGTACCACGGATATCGTGACGTCACGAATGTCTTCTCAACTATTGCATGCAATCCGCAGTTTACCTGTAATTAATGTAAGAACAGCGGATGGTTTGCTAAACAACAGTAAATAATGACTCGGATACCTTTCCAACGCCCTGTGCACAAGAAATATCCGTGTACCTGTTTTGTAAAGAATTTCATGAAATTTAATATTAACAAGGCTACATGCCTATATGTATCTAAGGTACATATGTCAACGTTCGTCGCACATCTCGAATCCTCGAATGGTGATGGTGACTCTGCGAGAGAGAGGCGCCACTAAAATTTGCTGCACCATTATTCAAAATATTGTTTACATTATAAATGTGTCAGTATCGAATCAATTACTAAACATTGAGGTAAGTATTACTGGTATTACACCAATTTCATATCCATAAAATTTAAAAACTCATGGGGAATGGAAATATTCTAGATCGAAAGAAATGTTTAACTTTCAAGTTAAAATATCTCCGAGCGCAATTATTTTTTAGTTAAAAACAAATATAACCTCCACAAATATAAATTTTGAGAGCTATTATATATTTAACATATAATTAGTAAATCAAAATTGTTTAAAATAAGTAACAGTCAAGGAACTATCTTTTGAAGTAATTATTTCAAATAAAAGTTGTTGGCAATAAAATTGAAAAATAATTCGGAGTGCAAAGGAAATAGTTGCAACGATTTTGTTCGAAAGAAACTATCTTTCCGTAGAAAATATCGTTCGCGATCAGCGCGCGAAAAATTCAAATATTTCAAAGCGCTCCGTCAGGGAACCTTGGTAAAGAAGTTTTTACTACAAGAATCGACTGACGGTTGGTAAACGCGTTCGCGAATCTTGAAATTCGCACCGCTTTGCGGGTATCACATTTAGAATAGTACGCATGCGTACACAAGTTTCCAAGTGTCTACCGATACCGATAGTTGCTGGAAAGAAAGTGACCAGCGGGACAGCACGGGGAAGAGGAGTCTGCGGATTTTATGTATTTATGACGAAAATGGATACAATTTATAAAGCAGTGGACATGTTAAAAATATGTAAGGACATCGATGTATAAGTTTCAGCTTAATAGAATAATTCAAAGAAGAATACAATTTTTATTTGGCTCCTGTGTCCAGTAATCAATGCAAATATTCTTTATTTTGCATAAAGGTCCGCAGTCTAGTTATTAGATACGCATAGTTTTGCTATTGGTCGAAGCGACAATGTCAGCGAATCAAATTATGAAAAGGTGAGATCTCCTCTCACCCCTCTTCCGTCTCGCTAATCTTTTTTCCACTTATGTAGTACACCCTCGTACGCCATGAAAACAGATTTAGAATTACACATTTGACTCGGAAACGATCAGTATACGAATTACAGGCAACACTGTGTTTTCTGTTCAAACTTCTGAACACTCGGAATACATAGAAAATTTAAACGTATATAAGAACATTCGTAGCATCCTGTGCAAGTTTTCCCTCGCGATGTATTGGGTTGGCAAGAAAATAATTTCGGTATTCCAATTTTTCTATTCAAGTATTTTCCATTTTGTTCGATGAACCATCTTTCTGGTAGCTTCATAATTCCGCGCTCATAAAACTTCAAAATTTTCCCAAATACCGAAATTACTTTCTTGCGAACCCAATAGTTTCAGATTTGAATATTGCCGCGCTTTCCAACGTTTCAAATCTCTCGCCTGCGGAGACCAGCGGAGACTGCGGAGTTTGCATTACTCTGCATTCCCGTTCATCCAGTAGTCGAGGAAAAGAAATGGAAATAGCAACGATACCGTGATTGTGATTTCAAAGTGACAAGCGTGAAGGATTCTGACAGGGGTTGGCCTTTTTCGAAAGAATGCTCCGTGGCTCCGTGCAGCTCCGTGCTCTGTGGCCTGTGGCATGGTCACGTTGGATAGGTTTGCGGAACGCCTGCGTTGGAGGGGGGCTCGGCCAGGCTCGGCTCGGCTAGCCATCGTGCACAATTATATACCGACATCTTCCATGCAGTGAGAGAGAAAAGGACGGGAAGAGAGACAGACTTATACGAGTTATACGTTATGTATACATATATATGTATGTCAGCAAGGTAGTGTGTTCGCGGATCGTACGTGCCGAAGCGTTTAAACATTAATCACGTTACGGATGTTTTTGCCGGAGTGACGCGCGCTTAATAGACGAAGACCGATTATCAAGATGCAACGGTTCTGCGAGCGCGTCGAGAATGAAAGTCTGTGCTAACTACGGACCGCGGGACTCGCAAATAAGCAGCGCCGATGGACGCAGCCATGTTTTCTGCTAGCAGAAATCTCACCCATTAATAATTCGTTAATCGTCGAGCACAAAGTGGAGCGTGCAGAATGCCGATATGCGACGCGAGGGCGAAGTTTCTACCAGCTACTTGCGCCTGGACAGTTCTACTCGGCACCACCACATTATTCTTCTGTTTCCCGTAAGTCGCTCGCACCTCGCATCTCGCACCACACGTCTGTCCTCCTCTCGTAAGAGGCCGCAACGGTTTGCCATCCTGTTTTCGTTCGACAGATTTCTCCGTGGTCTCTGTTGACACACGCGGCTCTTCCCCTTGTCAATGAAACTTCGGTTTTACAGATGCCAGTATTATGTGTTCCGATGGGGAACATGGGTGCCTGCTCTTCAGGGCGTCATCACCTTCCTTGTGCTGGCCAATTTCACGCTAGCCACCTTCATGGACCCTGGTGTTATACCGAAAGGTACTTTCTGCTCTGTAGGATGTAGCGCAGTTGTTAGTTTTCTCCGGCATACAGCATGCTACAGAGCAAATACATCGGAATAGGTATAGAATACGATCGGACCTGTGTAACTCGAATTTCTTTAGCGCCGAAGTACCAAACGCCCGATCAAAAATAAACTGCCTTCTTCGTTGTCATTCTGTCTTCCCCATTTGTTTGTAGTTGCCTATAAACGTTTTGCGATAAAGGAATGACTTGTTCTTGGATATTGTAGAAATGTCTACTTACACTTACAACTGCGCTATGTCTTTCACAAGGAACGAACATTGCGAGCAGAGGTTGCCAAGAATGTTCGGTCGGTTAATGTGTGTGTTTTTTCTTTTAAAGCATCTCCTGACGAAGATAAAGAGGACGAATTTAGCGCACCGTTATACAAAAGTGTAGAAATCAATGGTATCACGGTGCGCATGAAATGGTGCCCGACCTGCAAGTTCTACAGGCCTCCCCGTTGCTCTCATTGCAGCGTTTGCAACCAGTGTATCGAGGTTCGTAAAAGAATAAGAGAATTGACATCGAAACGGATAACTTATCGAATCTTAAATTTTGCAGACGTTCGATCATCATTGCCCATGGTTGAACAATTGCATCGGAAGGAGGAACTACAGATTCTTTTTTTTCTTTCTGTTGTCACTCAGTTTTCACATGCTCAGTATATTTGGACTCTGCCTGCATTTCGTATTAGAGAGGAAACAACAACTGGGTGAAGTAGACACTATTGTCGCGTATCCTTATTTGCTTTGTTAATCAACTGGTACACGACTGCGTTCTTGTGTCGTATGATCCTTACACATACTGTAGATTTGTACTTATGGGAGTTGTTATGCTCTTATTCATTCCAATTTTTGGGCTGACTGGTTTCCACGTAATACTTGTTTCCAGAGGACGTACGACGAACGAACAGGTAACGGGCAAATTTAACGGAGGCTACAATCCTTTTTCCCGTGGCTGCCTACATAATTGCTGTTACACGCAATTCGGACCACAATATCCCAGGTAATGCGGCAACGATTAATCACGACTCCTAATTGTAAGTAGACGAAGCGAATAATCAATTTATCCTGGAATGTTTTAGTTTACTCAAGCCAGAAAAGTATTTAGGAAAACGACGTGGAGCTTGCACATCTGAGATATCGACTATAGGCAGTGAGAACCAGGTAAAAACCTACATGGATAGCAGCAATGGTGTTAGAAATCCCAGTTCAAATGCTTACAATAAGGTAAGAGCTAGTGCAACATCGCTTCACACTTCTGATAACTATGTACGAGAAGACTTAACAACTGTAAATAATAACATCTTCTCTAGCATGAAGTTTCTATGCTTCTTCGATGTACATTTACCAGCAGTGTGCGGCTATGCAATTCACTCGGCTTTGAAAGAAACTATAAATTCCGTGCTATGCTACCCTTCCTGTGCTTTAAAGCTTTCATAGACTATATACAATGTGAACTGCAAGTTTTTTATTGCACAATTGGTGCACTTCAAAAGTATTTTCTGCACGAACTTCTCTAGTTATCACGCATCCGTTCGTTAATTTCACCACTTGATTTATTTAGAGTACAATATCGAGCAACGATTCTTCCTATCTATAGTACCTTGTTCACGACGTTGGAAAGTTGCTATTGCCGATCAGCCCCTGTCCCTTACCCATCCCGATTGAACCAGTCAGTATCCTTGATACACATTCTGTACAAAAGTGTAATCCAACGATTCGATATCGAACGTTCCGTTCTCTACTGCGAAAGCAACTGACGCGTCTTGTCGGTTCCAGTTGTCTCCGGGACGAGATGGGTCGGACACAGACATGGAACCAACTGCATCTCAATCAGCGGATTGCGAGCCCACACCTCCACTGCAAAGACACGGTTCTAAAAGCAATTTCTTCCTGCCACCTGTGGAGAACAGCCAGTCTCCCAGGCATCCTCCGCCAACGCAACACCGCCATCCAATGCAATACACTAGAGGCAGTCCCCACCCGAGGCCAAGGTAACAGAAACCACGAGCCAGCAAATGGTAACGCGTTTGCTAATTTCTTTTCTAATACACATAAGGTACGTTGTCGATACCTATAGGGGAATAAACGGCTCTCGAAGCCACACGCCCGATCCATTGTCACCGGAAGCGAGCGGATCGCCTGCCACAGCTTCGCAGAGAGGCCAAGATCAGGGTGGTGCTAGTCCAACGACACAACGGATTAAAGCTATCGGAGTACCAACTCCTCTTGCTATTTCCAGTCCTATGCGCAGGTATACTATCACCACACTTATCCGTCTAATCAGAATACGAATAGACCAAATTATAACGGATACAATGAACTTGAATTCTATGGACATCTCTTGAGATAAATAATCTGCGAGCAATATACTATATTGTACATTCAATTTAATGATGTTTTCGGCGCAACTGTTTATATCACTATTTTCAAATTTACCGCCATATATTGATCTAAGAACGGTGGATCCTCATGTTCAGACTAGTGTGTCTATATGTGTAGTCTTCAATGTTTTCAGTTTTTGGGCTCGGTTACTTTGACCGCAGTACATTCTAAACCATCAACGTGCCGAAATCAGTATTTCAATGCTCAATTTACATAACTAAAGTTATTATAGCAAGTATGTATTAACATCCTGTTTGTTTCAATTTCAATTTACCTATTCTATTTATTGTATTTGATATATACAGGGTGTGTCCGTTAAGTTATGTCACCATTTTCTAGGCATTTCCGGTAGTGTAATTAAAAAATGTTTTAGACAAAAGTTTCTCAGTACTTGGTGAGCTACATGTTCACATATTCTTAAATCTGAAAAAATGCTTTTTACATAAAAAACTAAAGATCACCTTGACTTTTTTAAATGGCACCAAAGAATAAATATGCTGTATATATGTATATCGTGAACATATTTGAGATACTTTGTTTCTGGAATATTGATCTTCTGGATGTACTATATATATACACTTTTTTTTACTTTACTTACATCTTTTTTTTACCTTTTTGTAACTGTATCTCGCAGCATTTTCACGTTGCACAGAATATTGTTTCTATTTCTATGTAGAGAGCAAGAGGGAAGCGCCACACTAGTAAATAGTTCCATTGCATTTGTCGAGCACGCTATATCGATTACAACCAGTGAAAATATATATATATATGTATATGTTGGTTTCTTTTATTCGATGTTCCTGTTTGCTATATCTCGATATGATGTGAAGCCTGTTTTACTTCAGATTCCCTGTACTCCCTCACTTATGCGAACACCTCACTCTTGCTCTTATTCTTTTCTTCCTATTACTCTCACCACTATATTTATATATATATTTATACAGGGTGAGTCCGAAGAAACAGAACACCTAAATATCTCCGTTACTTTTCGTTGTACAAAAAACTTCTTAGGACAAAGTTACACTGTTTGAAGGGCCACATGTAACGGTGTAAGGGAAAAAATTTTCAAGGTAATTTTTTTAATGAGATTTCAAGGTCATCGATGTTTTTTAAAATGGAATCATATTTTTTATACCATAGATCGATAGAGTACCAAAGTCTGAGTATAAGAGTGTTGACCTCCATATGACCTAAACCTAATAGTTAACGAGGTAATATCCAACGAATATAGCCAATTTTTTCGATAATACCTCGTAAACTATTAGATTTAGGACATATGGAGATCAATACATTTTTACTCAGAATTTAACAGCCTATCGATTTATGATACAGAAAGTTGGTGTTTCCAGTAAAAAAATCAAGGTGGCCTTGAAATGTCCTCTATGCCTCCACTACGCAGAAAATGTTTATGTTACAATATGATCCCCTCTACACCGTGCAAATTTTGTTCATAACATTTTTCCATATTATTACATATAACGGAGATATTCAAGGTGGACATAGTTATTGCCCTACCCTGTTTACAAAACATACACGGTGTAGAGGGGGGCATATTGTGAGATAAACATTTTCTGCGTTGGTGGATGCATAGAGGACATTTCATGGTCACCTTGATTTTTTTACTGGAAACACCAACTTTCTGTATCATAAATCGATAGGCTGTCAAATTCTGAGTAAAAATGTATTGACCTCCATATGTCCTAAATCTAATAGTTTACGAGATATTATCGAAACAATTGTCTATATTCTTTGGATATTACCTCGTTAACTATTAGATTTAGGTCATATGAAGGTTAACACTTTCATATTCAGACTTTGATACTCTATCGATCTATGGTATAAAAAATATAGGATTCCATTTAAAAAAACATCGATGACCTTGAAATCTCATTAAAAAAATTACCTTGAAAATTTTTTCCCTTACACCGTTACATGTGGCCCTTCAAACAGTGTAACTTTGTCCTAAGAAGTTTTTTGTACAACATTTAGGTGTTCTGTTTCTTCGGACTCACCCTGTATACATCTCGACTTCTAAACGATGAAGAATTGTGTGCGATCGAGAAAATGATTAAACAGATAAGACTAAACCAGAAAAAAAAAGAGAAAAGGAAAAACAAGAAACCGTATTGCGCGACCGTAGATCATGTTTAATATAGTAGAGAATTAGTTTCTCTGCATGTATATATTACAAGATATATGGTATATAGATAAGTTTGTGTCCCACTGCAGGGGGTGGTAACTGCAAGGAGCTGCTTTCTACCATCATGTTGCAACCTACTGCAGGTAAACACGAACTTCATTCTACGAGGACATATCGTAGTTTCAAGTTATGCTTTCTTGCATATATTACATATATATACGTATCTATATTCTTTAAGAGAGAAATATACATGACTCGGACCTATATATATATATATATGTATATGTATACACACATGTGTAGACACATATGCATATACTTGTATTCACATATATTTCAGTCGACCAACACGCAAGTATAAACGTCTCCACGTTAATATTGTTGTTAATATTTGCTAGGTTTCGCTATATTATATATACCTTTTTACGTTTTCTTGGATAGATGCTAATTTTTATAACAGGAATGTTGCGCTGTTCTGTCTCTCTTTCTCTCTTTTTAGCTATCTATCTATTTATCTCTCCTATGTATGTATCGCCAGAGCCGTATTTGTATGGCTACAATGCTCAGCACTCGCATATATATATATACATATATATATTTATATTTACATACATATAGATATATATATATATCCTCATCTTGGTTAACTGTATCATGCATTTGTCAGTTACAGTAATACCTCTAAACTTGTACGCTCAGTTCGAACGTGGAAACTGATGGGCCTCGTTGTTGACTGCGGACTTTACGTAAAACCTCTAAAACCAGAAGACAGATGACACACGTCTCTTATACCGTGCAGGCGAAAAACTCAGTGCTGTTGTATTAACACTTTAGCTACCGGTAGTAAGAGTTCCAGCGACTCGAATTAATAGGCTATTGAAATGAATCGAGATCATCTTTCTTTGAGCGATAACCTCGAAAGAAGTTGGTAGATTAGGTTGGTCAGGATAGCTTGCTGGTATACTCGAAATATGCTGAACGTTTAAAGGACGTGTTAAGGCCGGTAGATGAAGTATTAAAACAGAAACGAACACGAAACGAGAAGGTCAGATATCCCCGGCGTGGTAGCCCGAGTCGCGTGCAAGTTAAGAGGTGCTACCGTGTGTTCGAGTACGAAACAAATAAAAGAATCGAAGTTACTCTGTCGCTCGAAGTTTGATGGAAGCCAATGCGAATTGTCTGTGTTGCAGATCGAACCCGGGCACGCCGACGCAGGTTCGTCGGCCAGATTTTATAGGAGTGAACGACGCATCGACGTATTACGATGTGCAGCAGGGGAACAATGCCAGTGTCGCTGGGTCTAGCGGCGGCGTGATGACGGGCTACAGTCCCCAGCGTCGTTTCCTGTCGGAGAGCGAATTGGTGCGCCAGGGCGGCGGCGACCATCCTTACTCCCGGACGAACAACACCGTCGACAACATCCGGGAGCTGGCTGGCTCCCCGCAGCGCGGCGTCTACATGTGGAAAGACAACTCTCCGGGCAGCTACCCGGCTCCGCCGGGGGCACAAAACGCGACCACGATGACGATGACAACTACGACGACGACACAGCACCAGTCGCCCTCGCAGAGACCACCACCTTCCTATGATTACTACAGAACGGATCCTACCAGTCCCACGCAACAGTTGTACGCGAACGCAACGAAACCGGCGTACCATCCGGCGATGAGGGGCGGCGTACCGGTCTTCCCGCCTCACCAGTCGCCCCAAGTCAAACGGAAAGCTGCCATGGTGACGCCCACGACGCCCACATCGGGCGACACACGCCGCAGACCGATGTCTTTCGTTCGTGCTCTGGAAATGACCAATTCCATGGAGATGGTGTCCGCGCCGAACGACAACCGATCTCAACGGCCCACCACGCCCACCAACGATCGAGCCAGTGTCTACGACATGAACTATGAGATATCCGTATAGCCCAGCTTCAACGTCTCCGCGCCTGCGATATCCTGCGGCTGGACGGAGATGGTACACGATCGATTGCCGGCACTTAACGTCTCTCGTTCCAAAGAGGACAGAACAGCGGCAGCGTACGCCGCTTACGAGATATCCGTCTGAATTTTGTTGCCGATGGAACAAGTATAGTGACCCCTCTTTGAAATCCTCGTCGAGTGGCCTGACTTAAAGTGAACGCAAAGGCGTAGGATAGACCTAACATTCTTCTTCTGTCGCGACTACCCCGAAGGACTAATTTCTCGTGTAGAATAAAGCCTTGCATTCTTTCTATTCGAAAAATGGTGACCTTTGTAACGTGAACGTATACATTCGATTCGACCAGAGAAAGTAGTCTTGAATGTATACCACGAGTTTTTTTCAATGAGACTCGTCGTGTCCCGTAGAAACGCCTGTGTATATTGAAGTGAATAAGATAGTCGTACCGTTTATGTTGTTTTCAACAAAATTAACAATATACGTACAGATTATCCTACATTTAGTCTCTATTGTATCATATATATAACCGAGGCGAAATTGTCGAATGATCTGAGAAAATGTCAGGTGTTAAATCTATCTTATACCTCATTCGTGGCCATAATAATATTGTTTGGTAACAACCACCAAATGTGTTTTTCGCTGCATAGAAGCGGTCTCTTGCCTATAAACGATCGATGAACTCCGATCAAACGGAAAGCTCTAGATTAGGTAGACTTTCAATGCTCGAATCCAAGCATTTTAGCGTCCTAAAAACGGTTTGCTTAACCATCGACATACAACGCTCAAAGAGTTCTGTATCGTCACTATATTCGTTCCACCCGCAATAAATATTTTTAAACATGTCGATGCAGCTAGAACACGTCGAAGCGATATTACAAACCCAGCCGTGGTTTTAGTTAAGTTCTTCCGGTCCAAATGATGAGCCACCATATAATATATATATATATATATATATATATATATATATATATATATATATATATATTATATGTATTGTATACTTTGTTGAGGTCACGTGGTACGATACCGACCGTTCTTTTCCGAAGGAACAAACACAATGACTGTTGCACGAGTCGTCATTGAGCATAGACAATGATATACGGCTTCTCTACTCTCTTTCTCTCTCGAAGTGTTACAAGTTTTTTCGATGGTACCTGTTTTCAGATTTCACGACTAAAGGATGGCATCAAACAATTTCATTGTACCGAGCCCGACTACGAAATACCCTCGCGTCACAGTTCACGTTGAAATTGCTTGTAATACCTCGATCGAGAAGCTTTGTATATCTGAATTGTATCCTAACGCGGAATTGTAAACGATAGTCTTCGGAGAACAGGGGTATCGCTGTTGAATTGTATTTTCCATTTGGGAACTATTGACACAGGGACTGTATTAGGTCTGATTTGAGCGTAAGGAGTCTGTTTTTCGGCGCAAGACTGTCGTGTCACGTTATTAGCGATATTATTTTTTTTTCTTTTTTGGTCGTTGTTAGAGATCGATGGAGCATTAGATGCGCAAGAGACGCAACGTGTTCATTGATGCCCCCTGTCCTGAACGGGGTGGGAAACGTGTGGATAGGCGTTCGGACCGATTGACGGTCGAGGATAATCGAGTCACGAAACCGTCAACGAAAGTAAACCCGAACGCGTTAGACATTATATATAATCTTACGAGCGGCGAGAACCAGTTTCTCCGTTTCGCATGTCGAGAAAAAAAAGGGAAAAAACGATTCTATTTTTTAGTAAACAGTAAGGTCAGTTTAGATTTTTATACCATGACGTCGTGACTCAATTTCTAGAAGCGCAGCGTCGATTGCCATTCCTCTTCGTTTCATTGCTCTTTGTCGAACACATGACTTTTTGGACCTGTAACAAAGAACATAGGGATTATTATTGCGTGCATTTTTCGAGGCTCGATTCTAATCGACGTTGTGTTCTATTCATTATTCTTACCTACTTATTATTACTACCATTACAATGATTACTATTTTTTAAAGGGAAAGGTTGGAACGAGAAAGATCAGAGTCGAGCCTCGGCCCCAGTATAGTTTCCTATTTTCGTTGATGCGAAAAGAGTTCGTGTGTGCAGTTTAATAAAAACAACGGACGACATGAACAAAAACAACAAAAAAAAAAATATGAAAGAAGAAGAAGAACGTTACTTAATCGATTTAAGTCATTACCAGGATAGAGATAACGAATTCTGTGTAAAATAATCGTGGAATGTGTAGCAAATTTTGAATATACATATTTAACAATATTTATACGTAAATAATAAATATAAGACTTTATAATGATTTCACTTGTTTGTTATGGACGATGATTTTATTGATGTGACCACTAATACCATCGACTTGATTTTTACTAGTAACAAATACAAATGATGTAGAGTTTTGGGGACGGAGGTGTGTCAATGCGAATAGGAAAGCGAATGCACGTAATGGATGTGTAACAAGAGAAATCTTCGAGTATTAGAATGAAAGCAGACGCAAACGAGAAACAATTTACAAACAGACCAGCGTGTCAGAATGTATACAGTAACCGATTCAACGATGCAGAGGTGTACAGCGAATTTAAAAAACGAAAATCAGAAGCTCGAATAGATATGACGTTTATGGCAGACGATCCGTTTACATTCTTTGTATGTTATAGTTTAACCGTAGCTTAATCTGTGATGATAGGAACATCCGACATGTAAATGAGTATAGGGTAATAACTTTGTTTTTTTTTTTTATTTTTATAGACAGCCGACCGGTCATGGCAAGAGTATATGTTGAACTAATAATTTACACGCCTTTGTAGAAAGGAGACACAAAACACATCCGAGAACCGAACAAACTTTCTTTAAAAAAAAAAAAAATATGAAAGAGAGAAACAAACAGTTCTGTAATATACGCATTGCATACATTTATTGGTACATCTACCGCTATTGTTAAGTTTGTAATATATCCCGCTTTTACCAATGGAAAGCTAATCGCATGTCGGTTTCTGTATTATGTATTTGTATGCGAGACCAATAATACCAGACCTGTGCAGATTTAATGAATAACTGCGCGAGATCAACTAAAAACAAACAATTATGCGTGCTCGTTTTACTCGACATCGTGTCGATAATCCAATTCTTCTTACAATTATATTCTCATTAATATCATTATTATTATTGTTACATAGTACACGTGTTATACAGCCAGAAAAAGTTTTACGAAACTTTTATATATATATATTCGCTCGCTAAAGAAAGAGACTTTTTCTTTCAGATAGTAGTCTTACATCAGCTGAGTTTGTTAAAAACAGAAGAGAAAACGGAAAGCGGTCCACTGCAATCATTCGAAACAGTTTCTTCCAACGCTCTTTTCTTCTTAGTTACGTGTATTCCTTTTTCTTTCCTGTGACAAGCTGTGCCAAAACAAGGAAACATGATTTTATACATATGCCACTCCAGTCATACCCGATAAAGGAAACAACACATTGATTACAGAGAAACACACAAAAGAAACAAAAGGACAGATGCAACATTCAAACGAATTGATTTAGAGAAATTATGTGTAAGGTGTGAAGAATGTTTAGTGTTTATAATTCGGTGTATTTGTACATAAATATTGCTGGTTATTATCACTTGAATGTACATACATATACATTTCGATACTTTAGTATCGCTGCAGCAATCTACAGAAATAAAACTCGTGAAATATGAAAGCTGAGAGTATCATTCGTTGTTTCAGATTTAAATTTACGGTATGACAACCCATCTGTTATCAAACTGCAATATGCCTATCATAAAGTGCATTTTCTGAGCTTTAATTTAATCCCTTAAAAATTGAGAAATTACAATTTAAACGTATTGAAACATCATTTTATATTTCATTCAGAGAGGACATCTGTATCAATGCTGGGAGTCGGGAGTGTGTCAACATAATGAGTTGTAATGAGTCGCTTTCGTACCAAGCTAAAACTTCGCCCCTCTCCTGCATGCATGCATGTCCGCGCGGTTACCGCCTCTTCCTGAACAACTGTCAATTTTGACACGGTTCAAAATGCGCGGGTTCCCTGAACCACTGAACAGTGACAGGCCCTTGTTAGTCTATGCTCTAGCACTGTAGCCATCTGTTGGCAAACATAGGTACAAATTTTATACCATAGTTGACCATTGTGATGTATGATTGTGAGATTGTGTGACATTGTGTGATCAACTCTGATCAAGTGTGATCAGTGTGATGCAGTCAATATGTGTTTATGCAAGGATTTACAAATGTGAAAGGTTTAAATTATAGCATGATCTCACACAAAATAGTATGCGTTGTATTACTTTCACGTCGATTTGATTTTTAGGAGAATATTACTACACATAGGTACACATTCATACATATACATTTATATATAACAATAATATTGTCTAAATTTAAATTTGGAACCCTTTCATTTTACAACAAGATTACGTACGAACAAACACTGGGAAATGTTTATATTTTGAATTTCTTTTTTTAGTGGTATGACATTTGGAGCCAGTGCAGGAGTATTCCCTTATTTTATGTTTCAACTGATTTGCCTGGTGCATGTAACAAATTGATTAACACTGAGAAAAAGGTATGGAGAAAATAATTATTTAATAACAAAATAATCTAATTTGGTAATCACATTACCAGTGTATCAAAATTATTTGCAGACACACAATTATTTATTTCTCTGGCATAATTTGCTAATTGTATAATTTATCAATGAATTGGTAACATCTAATCAGATATCATAAATATTTGTAGTAAGTATCTTGTTGAAAGCTAATAAAAAATCAATTAATTCTTTTCACGTTTATGCATATTTCAGGATTTATCAATAAAGTATTGATTGTATTGATTATACACAGCGACCATAGAAAGAAAACTTTAATTGAGTTCGTGGTCAACTTTTATTGCATATTTCAGGATTTATTAATAAAGTATTGATTATATGCAGTGACAGTCGTTGCTTAAAATACTACAAAATGCTGCGCCAAACCAGTAAGCTTTCGTCGATGATAGTACGCAATGTTTCTCTGTCTCGGCAGCAGAAGAAACAGTTTAAAATAAATGGCACCAAGGAATATGTTAGTAAAGTAATGAATAGTTCAGTACCGGTTATTGTAAATTTTCATGCCGACTGGTGCGAACCTTGTAGAATACTAACTCCTAAATTAATAGATATTATAGAACCAATGGACGAATTAGATCTAGCTATCGTAGATCTAGAAACAAATCCAGATTTAGTGCACATGTTCGAAGTAAAAGCTGTACCTGCTATTATAACAATTTCAAGTGGATTAGTTATCGATAAATTGATAGGTCTACATGATTTTGATACGATAGAAAACTTAATACATAAACTTATTCACCAAAATACGTTGCCTTCTTCGAATTCCGAAGACGACAGAGGAAAGGTTTGAAGATGTAATCAGCATATTTTGTAAAATTATTTCAATGAGATTATCATAATTACTAGACTGCGGGTCTTTATGCATTTATGGTTTATAAAAATATTCAAAAAATGCTGGAGTATCAAATTGAACAGGATTTGATTGGGTCCTGCTTTCTTACAAATTGTCTACAAAAATTGAAAATTGCATAAACATCCGTAGTCTAATAATTACATTTTACGAGTATTGTATTTTCTATATCGGGTGGTTGAAATTTTTAAAACTAAAAGTGCAACTTATTTATTATCGAAATTTTATAAAAAAATCTGTTCACGAATAATTCTGTACTTTAAATGTCAATTAGGAGACGAAATGGAAAACTAGCGAATTCTAAACGACAGGATAAAATATAAAATTGTTGTTTCTAAAAAGACATTGTATTTCCATTTATTATTTGTAACTTTTATAATAACTTGTTGATTATTTTACAAACTGTTGGTAATGTATTACATGTATCATTAATGTTATAACATGATTATAAAATGAATTTTTTAACTGGTTGCGTGTATTATATGTATAGTACAATATGTCGTAGTAATATAAGATTAATGTACAATGTTTGTCTCGCTAGCGATACTTAATAAACTAAGCTAACTTTTAAAACTGAAATGTAGTTCAAAGTACTTGCTTTCTTCTATATACTGTAATACTATAATGAATAAAATTCATTATAGCTTATCGGAGCTAAGAATGACATTTTTAAATAGCAAATGCATATTTTAGAAATTAAAATATACTATTAATGCAGGGATTATAAACAAACCTTTATATTCGATCGGATTTTTAATTTTAATATTTATTCTGGATCGTAAAACAATTCTGTACAATCTATGTATGAAAGTACTGTTGATTTACAGATTCAATAGGCCAGAGATTTAATAAAAATTATTTAATCCATGTTCTCTCCGGCGAAAGAGATTGTTGTCCCTTGGCAGAAAGCGATACATAAACATGTACCAACAATTAAAGGACTAGCTAAAATTTATTCATCAGTCAGGTGCTTTCGAGAGACACCATGATAAGGCAATGCTGTGATTCCATGGTTACTTGCAAAATCTTTCATTCTTCGTGCCAAATATACATTAGCCTTTTTCCTCTTTGTTCGATTATGAACATGAAAGTATTACGTATTTTTGCAAGCAACCCCATGTCTTTTTTTTTATTATTATTTTACTAACCAGTACGTACGTTTTAGATTTCTTTATCGGTTGCGATGAAACAAGTAAATCGAAAATGAATTGATAAGGGTATTTACAAAACTAGGAGAACGCGTTCAGTAAGTCTTTCTTCGAAAGAAAAATGATAACAGATGCATTTTTCTTTCCTAGATAAATGTCGTGCGATAAGTTACGGGCAATTAATTTCTTTTTTTTATGATAACTACATCGTTATTCTCTTAAACTATTAGTTTCTATGAAATTTACAATGACGGTATATATCAAATGTAAATATACCACTGTGTTTATCATCATTTTCATATAATAATGTTACAGAAATCAAATTCTCGTTCAAACTATACATAACGTTGCTATTTAATGTACCGATATGTTCTGTAGAGGCAGCATCATGGCCCCACAAAATTACACGTTCAGTAAATACATTTGGACGCTTGAATCTTGCAGAAATATTGTACGCATATTTACAACTTATTTATATTTGAGTCGTTTAAAAAAAATGTAACAAAATGTAGAAAAGAACGAATGACGTTTATATGTACAAATTTCTAGCGATGTTACTTGTTGTTATCGAATGAGTACGTTCGACAATAATAACAATCAAAATATGTCTCTATCTCTTTTTAATAAATAACATAATTTACGATCTTCTACAGAGAGAGCATTCTCTATACTTATAATCTAATGAAATTTAGTTACTTCCTATAAATCACATCGCTATAACTTTCAGATATAAATATATATTGACACAGTTAATAGCTTTTGTACTTTCTTCGTTTTCACATGTATCGAACATAGAAGATTTTTGCACAATTATTAATAAGAAACAATTTCCACACAGCAAATCAACGGAAAATAACGTAAACATACTCATCTCATGTTCGAATGATAAATCGAAGCGATAAATAGAATAATTTAGTTTTAACAACAAGTAACACATAGTTCCCGGTAACTACTAAATCATCTAATGATTATGGTACATAGTATAATACAACATGGTACAATTTACCTTGCATTGAATAACTTGGCGATTGACATTAGTCTTCCTCAGTAAACACGTAAGAAGTAATCGTTCCTATCATAGTTGAAAGTGGCAAAATATTCAATTACGATTTTTATGCGAACTTTTGAAATTCACGGGCTTTTTCCGGAAAACGTTTCTGAAAATCTACGACTACCGTTAATGATTATTGCGATGAGGGAGGGAATGCAGAAGCGAATAAACAATATTAATGAAAAAGTAAACGTCGAAGTGAATGAAAATCTCCGAGAGGTTGAAATAGAGAAGAGTATTTCGTAGTTATATTATTATAATTGAATTAACAAACTAGTTTTTAAAATTCGTCGATTTTCATTATGTACAATTTCAAGAATAATTTTCCATCAAAAATCTTTGTATTTATTATTTTATAGTTGGAATGAATTTTTTCATTTTTTTTTTTAATGCGTTCGTTATTGGTAATCGCGGTGTTTTTTTTTTCGTTTTGTTGTTGTTGTTGAAAAATGTCCGTACGAAAATTGTCAGAATGTGTATCACTACAGAATGTTCAAAAATACTTCATCACACTTCTGCTCCTAAATCTCGTACACCCTGTTCCGCTATCGGAACATATTTATCGTCAATTTTGACAAGCAAGATGACTTTGTCCACGTGAGATCGTCGATTTGGATCACGATGATTAGGAGACCAACAATGAACAACGCATCCCTCCATACCTCTTTCGGGTACCCAATGTTTCCATCCGGATCTACCGCCCTGCTGTCTCATTCTCTCATCGGGCCAAATTACATCTATCCGACGACCCAAATTAATTGCATCGTATACTTGATTAGGATCTATGATCTAATAACAAACAAAGGTGTCAACACATTCTTCACATCGTAGAAAATTGAAGTTATGAATAGACTGTGGATCTTTATGCGTTTATAGCAAAATTGAGAAGTTGAAATTCAATATACGATTTCATTATATGATTTATTAGGTCAGCATAAGGTGATTTTGCTGCATGACAATGCTCGGCCTCACGTCACAAAAGTTGTCAAAGAAACGTTAGAACTATTAGAAGCACTTCGCTGGGAAGTGCTACCCTATGCGGCTTATTCGCCAGACTGTGCCTCTTCTGACTATCACTTGTTTCGGTCGATGGCACACACACTTGCTGAGAAACGATTTAATTCTTACGAAGATGTCGAAAAATGGATCTCTGACTGGATAGCCTCCAAAGATGACTCGTTCTTTCGTCACGGAATTCGCTTGATGCCCGAAAGATGGGGAAAAGTCATCGCTAACGATGGACAATATTTTGATTAATGTACTTTTTCATTTTGTTTCTTAAATAAACTTTCCGATTGACCTAATATGTAGTTTATCGATGCAGACAATTTTTATTTTGCATAAAGATCCACGGTCTAGTCATGAAATTCGTGTTTGTTTACTTACACGCACTCTTTGGAGAACTTCCTCTTTCTCGACTTTACCAGAGAAGCTGGTTTCGCTCTTAGTCTCAGTTTTAATATCACTGTTGCTGAGGAGACCAGCTAAACTGGCAAGCGTCGAGCTTGTGGGCTTACCAACCGAAGCCAACGATCCTCTGTTACCACCGAGTGACGCTGTGTTTGCTCTTCCTAGAGAACCGCGTCCAGTGGATCCACCGATTTGGCATCCGGAATCTATAGATTGCGAACCAGATGTGTTGTAACCCGACTGACCATACCCTACGTTAAAATTTCGTTGTACATTATCATCTAATTAGAATCGGTGAAGAGTAGAGATGTGTCTAAATACCTGAATGAATGTTGTAAGTGGTCATTGCATACACTCCGTCGTTCCCAAAGCCTCCGTCGTCTTGAGATCCTGTTCCACCCGAAGAACAACCCTGACCGCACCTTCTTCTGATTCTGAGAATAGCACTTTTAATAATAATAGATTTTACAATGTACTATACATCGATTAAACATGGTTTACAGCATTCTATCGTATTGTAAAAGCTCACCTCTCCCACAATTTCAATACGTTACGCTTAATTACGCACAGACTTAAATGTCCTCCGACTAAAGAAGACAATTGCTCGTTAGTCTCAGCGTAACTAGTTGTCAATGGCGAAACGTAGATCGGATAACCGATTGGTTGATCGCAAGAACTATTTATTATATTTCTGAGAACCTGCTTCGCGTTTTGTATAGAGCCACGCTCTGGATTTCTATTCCTTAAATATACTAATTCCTGTTGCTGTCCAGCCCATAAGCCGCGCACGCATTCGCGATTCATTTTAATCACTCGGAAGCTTAAGAATCGTTTATTAAGCATAATCACTTTAAATTCGTCCATGCCGTCTTCGAGTACATATCTAAGAATACATAGTACGTACAATGTATTATCAATGTAATGATACTTTAATGAAATGTTCAAATAGCGTACTGTAAAAATACCTAAGCGCCAGAAGACTGGGAGCATCGTTTAAAACAGCGTTTCTCCACATCGGGTCAGCTTCGTGACTAATTACAAGATTTTTATCATGACTACCTATAGCTTCATAAAGAGGAGCTAATTCAACGTATAAGTCCGGACTCATGAAATAATCCTGATGCAGCTTCAACGCCATTCTCACACCTTTCGCTATAACGCTGCGCAATAAATCTACATCGTGTAACACCCATTCATCTCGAACCGATGTTATACGGAAATCTCCTGAATACAAAACGTTCATTTATTGAATGATAATGATTTTATGTAATCAAATGAAACAGTACCTTTAAAAAGTGCGTGCAATCCATAAATAAAGAATTCAACGCTTGTCACAGTATTGTGACACGCTGCTCCCAAAGCACGTCTTCCCAGAAGACTCAATGCAAGACACAAAGATACCAACGGCGAGTCCCTCGATTTGTCCAGTGTCTAAAGGGAATTCAAAATAATTCGATGCTGCGTAAATTTCAGATTAGTCTAGATGTGTTGTAAGAAATTACCTTATCGTGCTTGGTAACGCAGAACTGTATCCAATCCAAGTAAACATTACAAAAGCTGCTTCTTGTAATTCCAATGGCGCGAAAGTCGTAATCCTCGTCGATGTTCATTTTAAAAACAGGATCCAAATCCACGAAGTTCTTATCGAGTGTTATCTTTAAGGCCTCAGAAATATCAGGGTTCCCCAACCAGTATTTCAACTTTGACGATTTAACAGTGTAAAAAATAATACTTTTCACGTAGAAGGTGACCAACGCTTTGCGGAACTCGAACGTTTGAAGCATAGAGACCGCTGAATTATCCGAGATCGAGTATCCCTCTAAAACATACTTGGCATTTGCGACTTCCCAAGCTAGCCAACGCTGACTGAAAGCTGCATTTACATTTAACACGTTTGAGAAATGTCCCATTACGCAGCAACAACAATCGTCGTTCTCTTCGATCCCCTCCGAGATTGCTTCTACCTGGAAATCGAAATCAACGTGCCCATGCTAGACGCAACAATGAATGTACAACGATCAGTAGACTGCGGATGTTTATGCATTTATGGTTCTTGAAATTTTCGCCTAGAAAAATTGAAAATTGCATGAACATCCGCAGTCTAACGATTAGTATTCGATGGGATCGTACGTACTTCTCTCTGCTGACAATATGTTCCTCTAAATTCAAGACCTCTCAATTGAAATGTTACTAATCCGTTGCCCAATTGTACAATATGCACTAAACAGTTTAAGTAGTCGGACGCTAGTAAAAAACAATCTCCTTGTTCGACATTTCCCCAGCGACCAAGAGCTAGGTCTCCGTAAAGACTGTGTTGCAACGATCTGGTTAATTGCTCGTAGAAAATTGAATTCAGATTATTGTCATCCGCACCTGGATTCCGATCTAAATGCGAAGACATGCGAGTGTTCGAATGATCCATTCGCCTCGTCTTATAATCTCTTTCCCAAAACTTCACGGGACGCACGTACGAAGATATAAAAATTGCGCTTCCCAAAAGTGGGCTCAACGGAGTGCTCAGAATCGCAGAAATGCCCGCTTGCAAGAACAACATGGCAGAATGTGGGACCGATATCGGTTGGGCGAAAGCGTGGAACGCGCTGCCCCAGGTGATCTGCCAAGGCGCGATATATGTAACAACAAATCTAATCTTCAACAGTAATTCGTAGATCTTTGCAAATGCTATTCCAGTGACGAAATAATCAACGAGAAAAGTCTCGCTGCGATCTCGAAAGTCTAACTTGAAGAATAACACCGCAAAGATCAGGACTAGGTACCGAGTTGATGGATCAGAGTACGAAGATCTTAAAGATTTCAATCCGCACACAACTATGATTAATGTTCCCACGCTCTCTCCAAATTTGTTTACAATCTTCGATGAACATTCGGTGAGAGCTCCTAGGAATACTATCGGATATAGAACATTTCTTTCTATGAAAGAAAGGTAAACGTACGCTTTCTCAAACCACATGATTTTCACCGGTTCGCGTACTTCGAATTGTGCATGTTCACGACTACGGAGTACGGGTCTCGATAAACACAACCATGGTAATTGCTTTCGAAGCTGTGGTACGATATAATGTAACAGAAATCCTAGACAGCTTACGATACCCCATAAAACTGGATTCAGTTCCGGTTGTAAAGCTGTAAACACAGTGGAGCAGTGGATACCGAACGATAAGGTACCTATTACGGTGCACACTACTAAATCGTTCTTCAATCTTGCGTAGACGGTTGCCCTTAACTTTTTAGGTAAAGGATCCACTAATTCTGCGTCCGACATTTGTTCGCCAACTTTAATTTTCACATCCTTCTTTCTCCCCGAGGTACGAATTTTTGTTTCCTCGTACGTCGTCGACACATTATCTTTATGAGATGTATTCTCAATGATCTTTGCTTCTTTCTCTTCGGTATAAATTTCTGGTGGCCATAGACTTACTTTAACAATGTCCCATATTACGGTAGGATCCGAAGACGATCGGCTCAAATGATAAGATATAGCAACTAATAAACCGGCAAAAACCGAAAACAAAATATGTTGAGAGGATTTAGGCTCCGTGATAGTTCCGTAAGCAAATCCGTACAGTATAACTACAGTAACGATGCTGCGACAAAGACAATATAACGAAGAAACGAGACTGGTCGTTGCGTTCCCACCGAATAAATGAATATCTGTATGTTCGCAAAGATACATCAAGAAGGTGTTGATTTGAGGAAATAAACCTAAAGAGAACACGATCGGGAAGCAGAGAAGAAAAATCAATAAAACATTTCGTATTTGCAATATAACATCGTAATCAGCGACACGGAAGCCATATATCATAAACTCGGACGTTTTGAAATTTCTCAAGCATTCGTTGAAGATTAATATACTTCCCGAGCACAGTATATAATAAATAGGCCGCGAGTATACTATAATGCGATTAAAACCATGTGTCGGTGAAGCTGCGTCAGGCTGAACGGATTTTAATAATGAATACTGACATCCGGCGGTTACAAAACAGAACATAAAGGCGAATATATCTCGATAGAGACCTTGTTGAAGTAATATGAGACCTAGTCCAGCGACGGCCACCGCTAAAAGCGTTGAGACGATCGTCTCGAAAATGGTCAGATTTTGGTCGAGCAAAACCAATAAATACAGACGGTCGAATCGGACTTTTATATGCGGTAATTTGCCAATTTTCCACTTGTAATAATGCCCTGTCTTTTTAGCTTTCGAATTGAATACATCGAAGGCGGACAATCGATTCCACGATAATCTTGCATTCATGTCGGCTTCCTGATGCGTCGGCAACGTTAAAGCAGGCATTCGCCAATTCGAAGTGGTCTGATAAAGATTTAAATGGAAGTACTCTAATAAATTCTGTAATCCTCGATTTCTATCCGTCATTGCTTCCATGCGCGACATCACATCTTGATGAAACTGATCTCGTTCCAAGGTTTCTATGGTACACTGATTCGAAGGAACTAAGTTCGATGCTACAGAGTTTTGCGCCTTCGTTTGGTTGCTTTCTGGACTGGATAAAACAGGCGGTGTATCTATTATAACACTCAAACCGGCAGAGTTCAAAGACATACTGCTGTAACTATTGCTCAGGGAATCCGCAAGCTCCCAGTTCGTGTCGTAATGTAAATTTTGACTGAGTTGTTGTCGCAACAATGTGTTCAACAATTTATCGTTATTAATGGAAGGTACTTGCGTAGCAGCAGCCACAAATCCTTTCTCATCGAACAGGTCGGTGTATAATGGTACAACGTTGTCGTCTCGAATCTTTTCACGTAGCTCGTCTTGTACGGTCAATGATGCTAGAGCGTTTCGCCTTGTTAGTATACCTCGGTTTTCCAAATTGCGACTTAATCTTAAATCAGTCAAATCTCGACCGGAGGACAACATTATAACTACCGGCCGTCTACGTTTCGTCCAGACATTCTCGGTAGTTGTATTATTATCGTCTATGGTCTCTACTGCTGGTTTTGGACGGCTTTGTTTGGGTATCGCACCTTGATGTCGTTTGTTATCTGTTTCTAGTGGCGGAAGTAACTTTCTTTTCACCTCGTTTTCCATACTCAATGTCGTTGTACTGGACGAACCGGAATCTGGTTCTTTATTATGCATATCTGTTAAACAGGAAAAGATTAGTACAACAATTAATTATTAATTATTTAGTTGAGAAATCAAATATACTTTTATTTGTTCTTGGTTCCAGCGCGCAATCGCTGTTCTCGAACAACCGGTCTATTCCAACCACACTCCCAACATCCAATGGATCATCCAAACTTTTCATCTTTTCTTGTTTATACTTCAATTTGTCTTGCTTATACTTCAGCTTATCGTGACTACTTTGGCTTGCATTACTGTATCTTCTTTTGATACTGGGCTTTAACTCTTCAATCAATGCGTCTCGAGAGTTCGCAGAATCGTTATCTATACCACCGTCTCCATAAAATCTAAAAATCAATGTATAGTTGAAAAGAATCATTTTTTCTAAACATACGTTAATTACCCTTACCTTGAATATCTATCTACGAATCGGCTAGTACTAAGACTTCTGTCTCGATTAGAGGTAGCATTTGTTTCGCAAGTTTTTCGAGTGAGTAACGGACTGTAAGAGTCTCGGAAAGCATAGCCCCCAGAACTTTCATTAGCAAATTGTTCGTCGCTTTGTTCTGCTATAGGATGCACTATTTCCGATCCACAACTAAGATATGGTAGTAATTGTAGTTGGTTTTTTTTTAATGTAGCTTGAGGTAATACCTTCAAAATTGAATATATATTTTTCAATGAAGTACCGTACTGTATTACAGTGTAAGTGCTACGAGAATAATACCTTTTTAGCGTTGATTGTTTCAAGACTTTGTGGATGAAGCGGCAAATTATTGTCATCTGTAGTACTTATATTTTTACTAGCAGCACCAATTGTTTCAAGACTTTGTGGATGAACGAGTTGTTGATGTGGTTTTTTCGTAATAACCTTCGGAGAAACAATTTTAGTTGAACACGTATCCGAATGTTAAGCTATACACACTTGTAATCGTTACCTCTAAAGATTGCGGATGCGATGAAATTTTATTTTTATCAGTGTCCTCTTTCTTCGATATAATTTCTAAACTTTGCGGATGATCATTCATTAAGTGAGTTTCCATCGGAATCGAATTGGAATTGAGACGACGCACACTCTGATTAGATTTCCAGTAAGAATAATCATCCGCATGATGTTCCAGCTCCAACGAACTCGTCTGTTTAATTTGACTTTCGGAACCCGTTTTACCAAGACTACACTGTTTGGAATGACGATTTCGTAAATCTTCGGTTGCAAGCCTACACAACTGCCTTCCACACAAGAACTCTTTTCTCTTCTTGTCGATAGTCAGACATTTATTTTGAGAGACACTTATCTCTATGTATATTTGAAAAGTTTAAATATAAATATTAGTATATAGAACAAGTGTTTCAATCGTATAATTTTTCTGTCATAAAAATTGTAAAATTAATACCATTTATTATATTCAAATAATATTCTTCAGCGAATTCTTCTTCGTGTACATTTATACTCGGTACCATTTGTTTGGTCAACTGTTGCGCCTCTTCCGAACTTTCCGAACTATTTTTTCTATGAATTTCTACTTTCAAATCTATCGTCGAGCTAGGCTTATCTCGATTGTATTCCGACGTTATGCTATCCGCATCCGCATTCTGTGCATTTGACTCTATGAAAGAATTACGAGATGAGCATTCTACAGGTGGTGTATCTGTTTTTCCTGTGGAGAAGCAATAATTAATTAAGTTAACAGAATGCGCATAGGGCTTAGAAACTAAATACACTATGGCAGTGACGAGCAACCCGCGGACTGCAGTGGGCCAAAAGTGGAAACCTAATACTACGTTTGTTGTGTTGCCAACTCCAATTCCAGTCTGTATTCACGTTACAGTTTCCTAGCCATAATCTATAACTGTCCTTGCAAATTATTACATTTTAAAGAATGCTTACTTTCGTAATGTCTCTTAATATTACTTTCTTTTTCATTTATACAAGTAAAAATTAAAAAGAAAGTAATATTAAGCATTTTCATTTATACTTTCATTTACACAAGTAAAAAGATAATTGTATGTCCAACTATTGATAAACTGCTGATGTTCGTGTTCAATTTACGAAAATACAAAAATACTCGATTGTACGAAGAATGTGTTCTCAGATGCAGTTCAGCGAACACTGTCGAATACTATAAAGAATGGCTGCCGGTTGCTCGTCGCTGCGCAACGGAGCTAAAGATTAAGAAGATTGCTTGCGCAAATTACGTTAGAAATAGAAAATATATAAATCCTAGACTACCGTACCGTTTAAAACTTGTAGCTCTATTCCGTGATCTATCTGATCTTGAGATTGTTCCCTGCATTTGTTATGTGTTATGCGTCTTTTCTCGCTCTCTGACCTTTGTTGACTGACAGTTTGACCCGATTCTTCTAAACATTCGGTTGTATCATACACACAATGAAGCGCATGATTGACACACTTTATCGTACCAAAAAGTGCTCCAATCAAAAAACAATATGCTAACCAAACATACAGTGTCGGTGGAAAATACTGTAACAGGACGACGTAAATCATATCGTACATATTAAAATAGATAAGCGTACGATTACACGGATAAAGTATTAGATTATATAGTAACATTCTAGACAGAAATATTAGAAAGCGAACTAAGAAAATTCCAAAGAGCACATAAACGTATATATTCGAATGTATGTAAGCTTACATACTAATTGTAAACATATACGATTTATGTGAAACGTTAATGTACGCGAACGAGAAGAATTTAACGGGTGTAGAAAAGCGAACTTACAACGTATATGCTGAGTGGCAGGCAGAGCAGAAAAAGCCAAATATAAAGATGAAAGAGGTTTGAAAAAACGTCGAGATGAGGATCGTAAAACCAGCCTCCTGTCAGGCTCGCCCAGACGCTTTGTCTCAAAATTTCCAGCATTTGAGAACCCATACCAGCGGCAAATATGCTCCCTCACCATCTTCCCATCACTTTCTGCCTCACACCTTTTATTCGTAGTTTATTCTCTCTTTTTCAGAAAATCCCGTGGCGAACAATAAGGCGATACATTTTATCGTGGCCTTTTTTAATCAATGGATTTGGCGCACACAGCTCATTGACTCCATAGCCATCTTCACTTCTCAGATGATTTTCGACATAGACTATACAATTCTATATATAGTAAACACGCTCGCAAGTTTTCGTCACACTTGCTTTACCTTAAAGGCTCGTCCACATCGATCACTTGAACGAGAGAAAAGGGAATATTATCGTTCAAGGATATATTCTACAATTAAAATATTCAATCATTTAAGCAAAATGAGTTTATCGATCGATTAATGTCTCATAAAATAAAGGTTTGTAAACTAAAGGTTATTATTGGTTTAATGTGGACGAGCATCAAGGAGCAGGAACAACTTGAGCAGCCTTTCAAATGTCCTCTGTGTGAATCGCGGTCTAATATATCATCACGTCAACGGTGGGGCCGTCAAACGAAACATGGCGTCCGTTAGGTTATTGCTATGAGTGCTGCTCCGTTTTCTATCGTTAAATGTGGAATCATCGTGCGTTTTGCGGGCTGACGCGAAGCGTCGTGTCCTCCGGTAGGCGAACACGTCGCTTTAAACCCTTCAGGTCTCTCGTATATTATTCCTAATCGCAATTCAATGAGGAGTTTCGGCCTCGTCAACAGTGGCTTGTGGGTATACACACCCCGACGCGAGGCACCACAGTGGTTTTCGGCATATCGAGCTTTTTTTCTACACCTGGAAAATTTCATTGATTCGCGATCCCTCAAGGATTATGATACTCGATAAGAAATCACGGAATCCTCGCGCGTTGCTGCCGGACTCGCGAATCAAAATGCCGGTCACTGTTAAAGTGTTTTTATGCACGGGGTGTTAGTGGTGGTGAATTCGCCTCCTCTCACCCCCACAATTTTCACACGAAACGTGTGCTAACATTGAAAACACCACGGAAAATGTCACGTAACTTTGTTCTGTTCACGTGTTAACAATGATTTCAACCGGACATGTGTAGAGAATGAAATGTGAAATGTGCAAGGATTTGTGTACAGTGTTCGAAAATTATGGAAGGTGGACATAAAACTTGCTGATCCTTATATATACACACATATGTACGTTTCTTCATTCTTATTTTAAAACAAAGTCGTATAGCTAGAACGATTTATGTTTATTATTCGACGTTTGATCTACGCGAGACACTGCACAATATCTACCAGACGAACAAGCTGTGATTATCCAACAGAAGGAAGAGGAAGAATACGGAGAGAGTAGGAACACATGCCGCCAGCCGGGTTATCGGCAAGAGGCTTGTCTACCTTGATGGACCACGGACAACCAGATGCTCGTCATCGGAGCGAGCGATTTTTACTTCATCCGGAGAATGGATCCTCAAATTCTCATAGTCCTAACACAGCTAACTCGTCTCCCAGATATCAACATAATAATAGAACAAATAATCATTCCACAAGGTATACACCGTTCTTTAACCCCTTGCTGTACCATTTTCTTTACAGTTACACTGATTAGAACGTCTTTCTCTTAATCGTCTTTATTTTAATGGTTAAATATTAATCACGAACGAATCAAATTTTATTTCATCTAAAAAGAAACACGTAACATTCATATTTCAAAAGCAATTAAAACGTCTTTACTCCCAAACATGTCGTAGAGGAAAAGAACATTTATAGTTTTTGTATGGCTACATGTATTTTAATGTTTAAATGTTTGCATCGATCGCAGGACACGGGACCCAAATAAAAATTATATTCTTCTTTCAATTATCCTATTAGGCTGAAACTAATACATTGATGACTTTAAATATTTTTAACATGTCCACTGCTTTAAATTGTACATACCTGTTTTTGTTATAAATGCATAAAATACACTGTCATATCTGTTAGGCTTTGTTAAAATCTTCATGACGAGTCTGATTTGTATTTATATCGATGTTACGTATGTAACATTACTTTATTTTACAGTTACGGATATTTGTATGGGCGTACATCTAGCAACAATATGTCTGATAGCAGCGTGTCCGACACACACAGCGGCGGCACAGCAAGAACTGTTTCTCAACAAACTAGTCCTTCTCATGGTACACATTCCTCTTCTCAATCCAGACAGGACAATAGTTCAACTATATTCACAGCGTTATTCGATTATGTTGCCCAAGGCGAGGATGAGCTATCTTTGCAGAGAGGAGAAACAGTCGAGGTAAATTGTTTACGGATTTTAGATAATGAAACAGAGATCGCATTCGAATGAGAAAATATACGTGTATTTCGTTTGATATTTTTGGTTCAGGTTCTATCGAAAGATTCGAAAATCTCGGGCGACGAAGGATGGTGGACTGGAAAAATCCACGGTAAAGTTGGAATTTTTCCAGCCAATTTTGTTGCAGAAGCGGAGAGTATCGATAGGGTCTCGTCGGTGATCGATAAGGTTCAACCGATTGAAATTGACTTCGAGGAGTTGCAATTGGAAGAAGTGATCGGGGTTGGTGGATTTGGGAAGGTTTACAGGTACAGAATCTTATTTTATTTAATTACATCTGTGTATGTAACGATTCTTTGAATATACCATCGCTAACATTTAATAATATTCTAGAGGATTCTGGCAGAAACATGAAGTGGCTGTTAAAGCAGCCCGCCAGGATCCCGACGAAGATCCAAGCGTTACGTTAGAAAATGTTCGACAAGAAGCAAAATTATTTTGGTTATTGAAACACGAGAACATCGTACAGTTAGAAGGAGTTTGTTTGAAAATGCCAAATATGTGTCTCGTGATGGAGTACGCAAGAGGGGGTAGTTTGAACAGGGTTCTTAGCGGTAGAAAAATCAGGCCTGATGTACTTGTCGATTGGGCGATACAAATTGCCCGTGGAATGGACTACCTTCATAATAAAGCTCCTATAAGTCTTATTCACAGGGACCTAAAAAGTTCTAATGGTACGATTCTACTTTTAATGGTAAATTCTACGTATATATGCTGATAAATGTATAAATATTTACACGATACTTTTCTTTTTGTGAATAACAGTGTTGTTAAGCGAGCCTATAGAAAATGACGATCTACAATATAAAACATTAAAAATAACTGACTTCGGATTGGCGAGGGAAGTTTATAAAACAACTCGCATGTCAGCAGCAGGCACGTATGCTTGGATGGCACCAGAGGTTATTAAAAAGAGTACTTTCAGTAAAGCCAGTGATGTTTGGAGGTCAGTTTTAGGTGCCTCCTATATCACTTTAATAGTATTAACTTTACCACAGTAAATCTTTCGATAAATTCTTTTATCGATCAATTTTTCATATGTTTACAGTTATGGTGTTCTTTTATGGGAACTTTTAACTGGCGAAACACCTTATAAAGGAATAGACGCACTGGCAGTAGCATACGGCGTTGCAGTAAATAAACTTACGTTGCCCATTCCGTCAACTTGCCCTCAGCCTTGGAGGTTTTTAATGGAAGGTATATTACCATGGAAATATTTACTTTGCGAATCTGAAGAATATTTGTTTCACTTTAATTACTTTTTAGCTTGTTGGGCATCGGACAGTCATTCAAGACCAGGATTTGTAGAAATCCTTGTAGCATTGGATGAAGTTCGCAGCGCATTTGCAGCAACGCCACACGAATCGTTTCACACGATGCAAGAAGACTGGAGACTTGAAATTGAACAAGTTCTTCATGGATTGCGCATGAAGGAAAAGGTATAAAATTGTATTTCTTCTAAATATAATTAAATATAAAGACAGAATTGCTCACATTTAAATGGTCTTAACTTACAACATGTTTAATCATTTTTCAAATGCTATACAAAGGAATGTCGCTCCTTAGAAGAGGTAAGACAACGCGTAGAGCCATTATCAATGTTTACAAAATTACTTTCGTTTCTGATTACAGATTCGTTTTATCAAGCAGAGATACGATAAATTTCTAACTCTCCTGTATCTGTTTATTAGGAATTGCGCTGCAGGGAAGAAGAATTAACTAAAGCACAAGTACAACAGCGGCAACACGAAGAAAATTTAAGGCAGCGGGAACAAGAGTTGGCTGCCCGAGAAATAGACTTATTAGAACGTGAACTTACTGTAATGATAATTCAACAACAAAATACTCCTACACCAAACAAACGACGCGGAAAATTCAAGAAGTCTAGATTAAAGTTAAATAAGAAGGAGCCTGGTAGTAACATTAGCGCTCCTTCTGGTAAGTTCAATACAATCTTGGACATCGTGTTAATTAAATCATCGATGCGATACCACTGATACATGCATACATTTTATTCAGATTTTCGTCACACGATAACTGTTCAACATACAGCACTGGACAGAGGAAAAGTACGGAATCCTTCGAGACCCAACAGTCCACCAGGTTCTCCCAGTATACCAAGACTTCGGGCAATCGCATGTGAGTGATTTCTCTCCGATCAACAATTCAGTAGTTCACGATTCTAAATACGTGTGGTATTATAATGAATGATATTGCCCTACGATATTTCTTTTTGTATTTTTAAGAAATTATATTTTTAATCACATTGTTTGTGCTTTGTAGTCTCACGTTGTATTCAGTTTTTTTTCTTTTCATCTTTATTAGCATGGCGTGAATAATTGAATACACTTTTTATGTATTTTTTTGAAAGTTTACGTTGCATATATTATTTTCATGTTCGACAAAGTTCTGTTTCCATATGATTTCCAAGTACGAAACGTTTTGAAGCTGCACAAGTAAAAGAATTTTGCTGTACATCTAATTCACAATAAATATTTGAACTTTCTCTGTAATAAATAATTGGATATATTGAGATTCACCGAAAGAAATGAAAAGAGATAAAAAAACATCTTTATCTTTTTGAAACGCGCGAAGAGTCTGGCCTAGGTGGAAGAACTGGTATTGTAGTGAGTAGCGTTTTGTTTTTTGTCTTCCTTCTTTAGTACCAGCAGACGGAGTAAAGGGTAAGACATGGGGACCGTCGACACTTCATCAACGGGAACGCGGGGCTATAATCACACAGCCACCAAATCCTGCGTCACCAGGTGGCAAGCGGTGGTCTCGTTCTGCTCCAGATCTCGAAAAGACACCCCTGCGTACAGCCCTGTTGGCAAGCGCGCACCGCTCCCCGCTTCTTCAAGAAATAGGTAACCCCTCCTCCAGAAAGTTGTACTCCTCAGCAAATAATTTGATAGACAATCAGCCAGGATATAGCTATAACAACATTCCAGAAAATTCTAACAACATTGTGCAAAGTACGAGCTGTCCACCTTGCAATATAAACGAAGACTCGGTTATTGTGGACAACGATATTTACGAGTCGGTGGTATTGCATAACAAATCGGCGAACAATCTCAAAACTCATTTCTCCGACGAGCATTTGGTAGTTACGGATAATTACTCGAAGCCTACCGCTAGTTACACTTTAAAAACATCACCCCCAAAGTGTCAGAGACAAGTACCCGGTGAATGGGAACACCCGTATTCCTCGAATTTTGTACAAAACGTAGCGCTTAGTTTGGTCGGCACTGCGAAACGTGTGAAGAAGAAGAAACGGGACAGAAGTAAATCGAAAGAGTCGAAGCGTAGAGATAGCTCGGAATCACGTTTAACCGCCCTCGCTGATTTCTTTCGTTCCCCATCTGGGTCAAGAAAAAGCTCATTGAATTCTCCGCGTAGCGCCGAACGAAAAAATTCTGTCACTATTAAAATCAACGATGCGGACGGATTAGAGTCGAGCCCCGAGAACTCGGTTGGCAAGAAGTCTCAGCATAAATCAAGAATGTCGAAAAGCCCGTTGAGAGTTTTCAATAAGATGAAAGCGTGGGGAAGTCGTGATGCGTTGGATGATAAATCCACCGCTGTTAAAGTAGAGTACAACGTTTTAGATAATGCGATATTTATACCGCAATTGAATCGACGCGATTCCGATCAAAGTAGCGCAATACCGAAATTCTTGACGGCGAATTCTCGAGAAGGAATCGATTTCGAAAGCCTCGAGTCGGAGCTCTGTAATTTCGATTCGGAACATTCGAACGACAGTTCTGTTTCCAAAAATTCTTTAAGCTTGTTCAACGAGAGCAAGTTCAAAAGATCACCTACGTCTCTCGATTGTATCAGCAACGTATCGGACCTATGTTCGAAGCAACGTGTCCCGCAATTAGATCATATCTCGCAATTAGATCAATTAGATCGATGCCTCGATTTAAATTCTCAGTTGCATCAACGATCAAAAAGTAACGAATACTTGCGTAACTGCGAGGAGGATCACACAGTTGGTAGTATCGATTTGATCATGCACACGCCTGGATACCAGGACTGCGATCCTAAAAATTCACCGATTAATCATAGATCGAAAAAGGATCTAGTGGAATCGCATAGGGATGTTCCTTCGCACAGAAGTTCCGAAGATTTGAACACGGTTGCTTATACGCCCCGCAACACCTCTGCTACAGAGAAATTTTTAAAGAAAACTGATTGATCACGTTGCATTTCATGAAGATAGAGATGTGCGTACAGAGCAAATTCAAAACTCATAAACGCATTTCACGAATATGCCTTCTTTCTGTTTTATATGTTTTAGTAACAACCCTATATTTTCTTTACCGCAGGCCTTTCTGAGGAAAGCATCTATCCCACTCGTAAGTCTCTTCACATTGCTGCGAAACCGTTTTACATTTTGTAAAAGACCTGACCGTTTTTCTTTCTTTATTACAGTTAGCCTCGATAAATAATGGTTTTACCTTTTTTCTTTTGCGCATTGTAGTGAAGCAGAGATCTCAGATGGACAGTGCCTTTTTATGTTTTTATATTTAAGGGTTTCCTTTCTCCCTGCCCCTGCCCCCTTTTTTCGCTAAATTCTTCTTAAGTAGATTATGCTTAAAGTTATTTTTTTTCGTAGGAGAGAGTGCATGAGTACACTATTCAGTTAGATTTTCTACGTTTTACTGTTTCTTATAGAGAAATGCCTAAATATTATATTAGTATAAAGTATATAAATATATTTTATTATATAGCGATATCATGTACAGTTACAAATCTTTTTTTTACATCGATAGTGTTGTGTTTTAAGATTATTTTATTCGGTTGAATTTATTTAGAATGATACATATCGTGATTTATCTATCTTCTAATAGGAAAATAGTTTAAAAAAAAAGTTTTTATCAGGGACTAGACGGAAAAGTTGAAATGAATTTCACTCTTATTATTTCGGTAGCCTTTGTTACCGAACATAGCTTTTTATCGAAATACAAATGTCTATCAAATTACGCAACGGCTATTTTGTTATTTTAATAAAGGGTAAAATTCTTTACCCTTCAATAATCTAAACATTATTTATCCTAATTTAAACTGATAAGAAAACTTCGTATTTTCAACTATAATTTAACGAGTACATCAAATGTAAATGCAGTCTTTCTGGTGTTGGTTCTTTTCTGATGTTGTTTGGAGTACATAACATTCTAACAAAAAGCAGAGCTAACAGCCCACTACTATGTGAAAAAAATAAATCATATGCTTCTGCCATATTACAACAAAAATAAAAAAAAGATCCAGTTGAAAATTGTTTCTTAGGAGCGTTCACAGAAAACGTGTATCTTTTTCACTATAGTTGTAATCTTTGTGACATAAACAAATCAAAATTATATAGAGCATAATATTTTTGATTGTCAGTAGAGTTGTACTATTCTTCTTGTTGTCTCGGATGCATTTTGAAATCCACTCTTTGATTTGTGTCAATTGTTCAGCCCAATTTAACAGCGATTTCATTTTTGTATTACCATAGTCTCTCTACATTTTCTAGATTCAGAAATTTTGCACACATCACATTCAACACACGGAGCGACACACACACTTGTATTTAGAAATAGAAAATTTTTCAATAAAACCTTTTCAGTTCGACACATTGAATTTTGTTTTTTCGTTTTCTAAATTTTTTACGCTCGGTTTGTGGTAATGTAGTAGCGTTCAACAAAACTTCCAAGTAAATGTAATATGTTTTTTTATTTTTCTTTATGTTTAAACAAAAAAAAAACGTATACACACTAAATTCTTTGTAAGACAACTGAGTTTTGCATTCTTGTTTTTCGATTACTATACTAACTGTAAAAATAAAACCGAAAAAAAAAGTAATAGAATTCTTTCTGTCTGCTTTTTATATATTTACATTGTTTTTAATCGTTTTTGCCAATAGCCGAGCGTAAGAGAATCCTTCTGCATGCTTCCAGTAGGATCCTAACTTTGGGTTTGGTCCTTTTCTTACCCTAAACTTCCAATCTCATTTTTGAGCGAATACTCCACTAGTGTTTTTTTTTTAAATATTCCTATTTATTCTGATTTTCGTGTAAAATATCAAATGCAAATTATTATGAAACAGGGGTGCTGCCAAATAATCACTTTTATATAATGGACAATGTAAATTTTGTTTGTCTACTTTCCTTCGATATAAACAAATAAACAAAATTATGACAAAGATTTTGTGTTTTCGAAACGAAGAAATAGGAAATCAAAAATGGGGTAAAGAAAACGATTTGAAATTAGTTATGGTAAATGCTCGCCGTCTTTCGAGCATTTATTATTTTTTTCCTTCCCTTTTACACTCTGCTTCATTTTCAGAGATCCGATATTTTTCAACAAGTATGGCTCATTTTTAAGATACGATCTTTGCGCTTATGTCATTGTTTTCTAGAGAAATAATGTATAAGCTTCATAGGATTTATTGATAGTAACAAATATATTTAAAACAAGAACGCAGCATGTAATGTTTTAATACGTTGCACGTATTACATTGTGCTTGTACACATAAATAATTGTAAGTAATTCAATAACATGTAAGCATGATGCAACTACAATAGTAAACTAGTTTACTAGAAATTTAATACGATAGATTTATATATAACATTTATAAAACAAAAATCTTCTGAAAGTTCCCAAAGGTAAGAAGCAAACAGATTTAATAGCAAGAGAAAAAGTATATTCTAAACTATTCTATATTGTATAAAAAAGGAAAGTAAAGATATATTATGTCTGTGCTTTTTATAAATATGCACCAATACCACCATTATTATTGTAGAAATTTGATTGTTTTTGTAGATTATACAGCTGTAGCGCCTGATCTCTCGTCTGACTGGGTAACATCAGATTATCCATTGAAACCTGGATTAACCGGACCTTACATCATGCCAATGCCTGTTCCGATGCCAACTCTCTATAACGGAGAAATGAAAAAACCAAAGTTAAGCATAATAGAACTGGTGTTGTACAATATCGCAGCTATGCTAGCTGGAGTAGCGACCGGATACGATGTAAGAATGTCGAACATATCTCCGATTCATCCAAGATTGTATCCTCGGCTTGGTGACAGCGAAGAAGAACCTTCGAGATGGTGGTTTCAAGCAGATACCGGATCGAATCGTAATTCTGGCTATCTCGGTCCTGACTACGAGTTTAGTTCGAGTAGCGGTTATCCCCATAACACGTACCACGGACCAGCTAGACATTACAGGTAGGAAATTGTATTTATAATCGTATCTATAATCAGCCGCATTAAAATAATAATTCTTGCCACTACTACAGGCCATTCTTAAGTAACATGGGTGGCATAGCACCAGGTCTTCCCCCCAGCGTGATGCCCGATAAACCTTTGAGATTCACCGATTCACCTCAACACTATGCGAGCAGTACGGCAGGTTCCAATGCGCCAACACCAAGTCCTAGAAGAAAGAGCAGCAGCACCAGTAACGAAGATGTATTTACACACGACGCAGGAAGAGTGGATCGAATGGAAAGAGTACCAACGATATACATGGGCAACGTTGCTCCCTTCCCAGACTACGGACCTCCTGTGTACACGGTTGTTCCACCGGAATATTATAGACAACCAGAACCAACGTATTTTGTACCTACAGATTACCAGTAAGTGTTTGCAATAGTATTGATGATAAATTTAGGGCTGTTACTTTCCTTAGAAGGTCGAAGATTCGAAGCTTTGAAGCTTCGATTTCTGAAACTTCGAAGGTGTAGAATAGACTGCGAATGTTTATGCAATTTGCAATTTTTATATACGAATTTTAAGAAACTCGAATCAAATAAAATCTTATTTTCCGTGGTAGTAACCTTTTTTGATGTGAAATAAATTAAAATAGTACTGAATTCCTTCGTTCCTTCGAAAAGTCGAAGCTTCGGAAAAGTAACAGCCCTAGATAAATTCTCAAATTTTAGCTAGATGTCTCACAAAACTTTTTTCCTCCAGTGATAGAATGCTTGAGTGCCCTGAATTCCCACACGCTTATGACAATCCGAGCAGTATAAATAGTCCGGCTCGGCCTGTATCAAGACTTCCTCCGTATACTCATCATCGTACTTCGTCAAATGTTTCGAACGCAAGCACATCGAGTCAGAGTAACGTGAACCCAACGTTTCGTTTAGAAGATGAGGATGATTATTCATTCAACTCGCCAGGACATTACTATCAACGACCATCGAACGTCATCTCGAACGTAGGAACGTATAGTCCTAGTATGCTTAATCAAGAATATGGTTCGCAGATACTGACACGTCAGAACTCGCACGACTCGAATTCGAACTCGGGCGAACGACCGAGCAATTTAGAAGTTGTTAGCCGATTACGATCGAGTTTGAAACGATCCAATTATTCGTACAATTCTCCGAACAAGAGCGTTAGCAAAAATAATTCGGGCTCCGGTACACCGACGAATCCTACACCACCGGATTCTTTGACGTCCGAGGATTCGAGCTACGTCTCGGCTAAAGATAATCAAATTTCTATTAGTAGGGTTCGATTTTCTCCGGTGACCTTCGATCGTGATGGAGTATCGCGAGAACATAGAGAAACTTTACTCGATATTCCTGTACACGGGCAAAGCCAGGACGGTACTATACCTTTACAAGCTAATCGTCGATTGAACAGAAGTAGAAAACCAAGTATTTCGGAATTAGAACGAGAATTTTTGTCATAGCATTGGCTTATTTAAAATAATAAAGATGATATAGATGTAATTAATAATCCGAAATGTTTGTCAATCTTGAAAGTAACATTTAATTAGAATTATACGAATCAAAGAGAGTATATCTGACGTGGCAGAGGATCGATCAAATCTTTACAGGCAAGAAGAATATTGCGATACACATTTCGAAAGCACTGCCTCCTGCAGAACGTTTTTTCATATATTAGTGCAGGTCATCGAATAGTAAGAATTTAAACATTCCATATGTATAAATACTGAGACACTGTCGTCAAAGACTCTTATATCCGATCAGACTGTTTTTAATTTTGTTAAAGAACTGGTACGTCTCATGTTTTGCAGAAATAGCGTGAATGTCGGGATTAGTATAGTTTTTTGCATCGTACATTCGAATACTATGTACTGTTATTTAAATTGTATGTATTACAAATATTTTATTCATACATTCCGCACATTTTGCATCCGTTGTTGGTGTAGCTTCTCTGGATTCTATTCTTTCCTAATTCATATTTCTTAGAAGAAAATTCCTTCCTCCTTTTTTTCTAAGTATTATATATCTTTCTTATTCTGCGAATACTCAAACTAGAATCAGACGATGCAAGATAGTGCTCACGATGTGCTGCAAGACCAGATGATAACACTAGTCAGATTGGCTTTGTATTGGTTTTCGTAAAAGATATTTCTTAATCGATTCCTCCTTTGTATAACAGATTGGTGCGAAGAGCAAGACCTGTTTTTTTTTGCAGTTGCGTGGTTATTTAGAATTCTTTTCTGGGTGTGATCTCGAAAGATTTGTGTGATCGGCCTGATATGAACTATCCTGTTCCAAACTATCTATAGAATATCTTCTTTAATCTGGTTGCCAAAGAAGTTTAGATTTTATTGGATGTAGTTTTTGTTATTGAAACAATGTTACTAGGTAACGTATAAAAAAATGAAGATAAAGAAAAACAGAAAAAAGTTAAAAATCGTGATTTTCATTTTTCTTTTCGAAATTCCGAGCAATAGCAATTTTTAAAAATTATTTTTACACGTTACCTAGTGAACTAATCCTTCTAACGTCTCAAAAGAAAAACTCAAGTCGTTTAGTTCAATTTTTAAAAAAGTTAAAAAGTCAGATTTAAAAAACAAATTAGATTTTTATCTATTTTGCGTACCCATGCAACTGCATAAAGAAGAGATCAGCTAGGTTCATCTTCAGTACTTGCATACGTATCCAAAAAACATGTAATAGACATATTTATTTTAACGATAGTTTACATTCCATCAGAATTTACGTTTACCAATCAAATAAAAGAATATTGAATCTGAATATTGTATAGTGTAATGAAAATAATAACTTATAAACGTAGATAGGCAGGAAAACATTGATGCGAATCTAAACTTAAAATTATTCATTTTTACATGCGATTGGAATAAATGATCGATATAATTTCTCTCACCATTATTTTACGACAATACATTTAGGTATACCGAATAGGAAAATCTTAGGTCGTAAATAATAGTTAATACAAATCGAATATCGCAATGTTTTCCTGTATATATGCAGGTTTTTTTACATGAAATATTTGTAATGCATAAGTAGGATAATAGACATTCATTTTGTTTTGTTTGCCATTATACTGTGTCAGGTTTTACAATTTATTTTACTATCTTTTACTTTTTATACAGACACCATGGCACATGACACCAAGGTACACGCGTGTGAAAAAAAATTTGTACAGTGGGATTTTTTATGCATTTGTGAGCTACCAGCATAGTAGACTTAATTTAATATGCCATGAACAGTCAAAATGACACTTTTTTTATATACATATAGATATATAAAGAAAAGTATGCATTCGAGTGATTGGCGTACCTTGTAGAAAAGTGTTTAACATACTTAGCATAGCTATAAAAATTCTATAGCAATCTAAGGTGTGATATATTTGGATAAATTGTGTTAGAACGAGAACACTCCATATATACATAATCAACATTGTACATATAAAAATATATTGGATAGTTACTATTTGTTTAACGATGTAACAATGGTCGATACATTCCTTTATATAGATCACACTTTGTACAGTATAATCTAAAATATTTTTTGGATTTTTAAGTGCACGAGTGCCTCAGAAATGGTTTTATTCTCAAATTGTTAATAAAATAATCGAAATACCGGGTATTAAAAAGAATCCACGATTCTGTTCCTTTTTTTTCACCGATCGTACGAAAGAAGGAAAAGAAATGCTCGTAATACTCTGTATTTTGATCGTATATATCTTATTTCTCTCTAACTACTAAAAAAAAAGATATTAACTAAACTTGATTTTTATATGAATTTTATATATTTAATTTATTGGTTCAAGAATGTAAAGTATAACAGCTACATAATTTAGATTAAACTTACAAACCAATCAAAACTTATTTACATGTTGCGTATATTCTACGCCATGTTTTGTATCTAATCAAAATAATTCATTTATTTCTTTGACCTCATTTAGAATGTTATATATATATATAAAAAGAAAAAAGAGAAGCGGTACAGATTCTTTTGCAATAATTTCTTGAATGATAATCAGTATTGTAGGATATGTTGCAATGTACATAAGATACAGTAAAGACGAAGAAAGGAAAAAGAGTTTACTTTGAGGAAGAATTTTTTGGTGGAGTTCAATATCTGATAGACTTGAATAAAAAATATTGTAATATGCGTAGAGAAAGTTTCTTTTCGATAAAATTTACTTTGGATCTGTCGAGAGAATTTCTAAAAGATTTCGCCGAGAAAATTGTTCTCAAAGTAGAATTAGCAAAGCATTAAGGATGTATTTAAGTGTTTCTTAAGCAGGAAAAGCGAACCCATTGAATTGGTATATTTATAGTTTATTACGTACGAAGTGAAATAAAACTCATCTGGTTTATACTCATACCTTTTCGAACTTCGATTACCGATGAAAATATTTATGATGTTATCGATAGAAACTTATAGTAATAATATTTCATGGGTATGCCTTTCTATGCTGTACAAAGATATTCTACGGTGCTAGTATCATGTACTTAATATATTAAGAGACACAAAAAAAAAATTGAAAATGCTTCCAATGTAATTGAAAAAAAATATTTAATGAAATCTTAGAACACTAATATCAGTAATTGTTGATAGTAACGATGATTTACTTATACAAAATACAATATTAGGCAGCTATCAATTATCGATTGTGTAATGGCATATGATCGCCAACAGTGCTAGTCTAAGCTATATTTATTTTTTATATATTATAACTTCTTTAGCTTAATGTAAGGGAAACATCCAGTTTTGTATTTCACCATTCGTAGATGATATGTTCCATTAATTAGATACAATTTTCTAAGAAACAATGTTCAGAATAACTGTACGAGTGATATGATAAAAACATTTAAAAATCTACATGTATTAAAAAACTTGGTTTACATATATATATATATATATATATATGTACACACATACATAAACTAATTTATTACCGATCTCTTTATTTTATCTTTAAATTATGGAAGACCAAAAACATTGTTGTTTGAACATGTTTCTTTTGGTATATAAATTTGAAATTGTAAATATTTTCTTATTGAAATTACAGTACTACTGCATGCTGCTTACGAATTAGTGATTTGTACAATAACACTTATGACCAAGATGATAATTGTGAGACATGTGTGCTTTTTCATTGTACACAAAAGTATTCGCTGCAATATCTCCTCCGTTCTTTCTATGTTTATTTCTTTGTACAATATGCTAAATAATTTTGCGAAAAGAATTCGTGTTCGTGGAGTTATCGCAGTTGTTCGGTATTTTTTCTGTGTGAAATTAATTTTTGTCAGTATTTTTTCTTTGTAATATAACGAACTAAAAAAAAGAGGACGTAGAATGTACTGCAACCCGTAACCACTGACGATTTATTTAAATTTTTAGATTTACTCTGTAGTCGTAAGAGTATTACTAATAAGCTATAAGTGCAATGTGTTCCACATGTATTTAAGTAACAAATGACTGCTTTGGTGTGCGCCTTAAAAAAAGTAATGAAATGCAGAACCCAAAGCTTGAGAAAACAAAAAGAAACATTTTGTGTAATATAACTTAAAAATACATTGTACGATGAGAATAGGGATTTCAGAGAATTTTCTGGTGGTGAATATATAATAATATACTTTGCCAAACAAGACATTGGGCACTGCACGACCATCAATTAAATTACGAATACGCGAGAAATAGAATAAATAATAATGAGAAAGCAGGCAAGAAATATTCAATTTATAGTGTGCAAAATTTAAAAGAAGTAAAATACGTTAAAGAAATGCAATAACGAATATCGTCTTCGATTTTTTACTCGACATGTTTAAATGTAATGAAATTTAAGCAAAAAAAATAAGAAAATAAATAACTGAACGGGAAACGTATCGATGCGGTGTCTAATTTGCACTAAAAATTCATGTATTTTTCCAAGCATTGTACATTACTCTATAAATATTAATTATATATAAATTATAAATAGTAACTGGAATATATATATATTATAATAATTATTACAATTATTGTAACATTCAAGCATCACAGATTGTAGGTGATGCTTTATTATTATTAATAAATCATTTCAAATAACAGCAGAAAACAAATTAAATCTTTTCTTTCATACATTCTTTTTCATAGTAATTTAAAAAACAAAACAAGTGACTTGCCATTATGTAAGCTAGAAAAAAGTTTTAAATGTGTGAAAATTATTGTATCATTTTATAAATACTGTGAACATTTCGCTATGTAAATATTGCTTCAAATTCATCGTATCGATTCCAATTTTATTAATAAACATGGATTTTCAAGGGTGCAATTGTAAAAACATAACAATTACAGAAGGAATATTTGGAGAAATTTGGATTGGTAGGTTGTTCAATTATCTATTGCTATGGCGCAGAATAAATGATGATTTGTATAAAATATAAATTACAAATAATCAGATAACGATGAAAACCAAATGTTCACCGACTCTATACCAAAAATAGTAAAATCGTATACTATCATAAATGCTAATCGAATGGAAGTTGTTGTTATTACTTGGGGAGCAACGATTCTGTCTTTAAAGTGTCCAGATAAGTATGGACACTCGGCTGACGTTGTTCTTGGATTCGATGATTTAAAAGGTTTGATTTCACGCATCTCAAATAATTCAGTCGTGTTAATAATTTGAATTTCATAGGATATATGAACCCTATGACAAATCCATTTATCGGATGCATACTAGGAAGGTGTGCGAACCGTATTCAAGATGGATATGTTACAATCAGAGGTAGAGATTACCAATTAACGCAAAATGATTTCAATGGAAAGCATCATTTACATGGAGGGGTAAATGAACTTTAAATACCTTGGACCATTACATGTCATCTGATTTAAGCGTTATACATTTTCTCTAGACAAATGGATTTGGCCGTAAACTTTGGGACTCGTATATCGCTGGATGTTCAGTTGTCATGAGCTATTTAAGCCCAGACGGAGAGGAGGGCTATCCGGGTGCAGTGCTGACCACAGTAAGATTTAAATTAACTACAGATAATAAGTTGGACATATGTATGAGAGCAACGACATCTAAACCGACAATAATAAATCTATCGCATGGTTCGATGTTCAACTTAGCTGGGCATGTAAGTAGTAATGCATTTAAAAATGATATTCGTCTAAGTAATTTATTGATATCAAGTACATCGTAGGATGCAGGAGAAATAGAATTGAAAAGACATAAAATACTTTTTAATTGTGATCGATGGACATTCTCGGATTACACGGATCCTGTACCGACAGGTGCTATACGTGGAGTAGGTGGTACTGTAATGGATTTTCGAATACCAAGAATTATAGGTGAATATATGGAAAAGGTATAAAAGAACTAAATATTACTGTAAAGATACTGTTTAAATAAAAATACTGAGAACAATTGTGTTCGTGTAGGTGCCACCAGGGGAAGGTTACGATCATAATCTTTGTGTTACGAGAAATGGGCAATCTGGAAGTTTATTTGTTGCGAAAGCGTGGCACGTAAAAAGTGGACGGTAGAGATTTACTAAATTACTAAGAATGCACTATTATTACAGAATACTATTATTTTATATATAATACATTTTTATAGTACCTTAGAAATCTACTCTGATCAATGTGGTGTACAATTTTATACTGGAGGTCGTATACCACCCACTGTTCCAGAGTTTTCATTTAGTTCTGACTCGTTAGAAGAAGAAGAAGAAGTAAATATAATTATTTATCGTACTTCTACATTATAAATTCTAAAGCTTCTTTTAATTTTATAGATATATGTTTATCCTTTTTGCAGGAAGAAGATAATACAAAGATAAGCGTTAAAAGTTACACAAGTAATAACGAGGAGGAAGAAGAAATTGATAAGCCGTGGCAAAAAATCCTCACTGTACCGAAAAAGTTAAAATTTATTTTAGGAAAACAAGGAGCACGTTACAAAAAGTATTGTGGCTTTACTATTCAACCACAAAATTATCCTAACGCAATACATTACGTGAGTGTGTTAAATGTTTTTAAATACAAGCGCTAAAGGAAAGCCTATATAATGAATTTGTTTCAGTCACATTTCCCGTGTTGCATATTGTACCCTGGACAAGTTTACTGTCATGACTTAGCGTACAAGTTTAACGTACAACTTGCAAATTTTATGTAAAGTAAATTGATACAGTATATTATAAGTAAAATTGTTTGAATTTGATACGAATTATTTTTTGTTGAGTTCATCCCGTTTTTTACTAAAAAATTTAGCTACAACACCGATCATGCTACCGAAGGTACTATGACTTATTACCGTACGTTGAATCCAATGTGGAAGTGCTTTAGTTTTTTGGGAGTATCGTTTGTCAAATAATACAACCGTTGAATAATCGTTAATATGTCGAATAGCTCGTCCGATGCACTGATTCACAGCTTTCATGCAGGCGTTCTCATAAAAATTTTGTCCAGCACCAGATTTCTGGTAAACACAAGAAAATAAGGATTTTTAACATATCGAGTATTACACATTTCTATAAAAAGATATGTACATACAACGTTGTCATTTAAATATTTCATTTTCTCTTGTAGTTCTAGCGATTTAATATTCGGATACGGCATTCCTACTACTATAACACATCTACCCAAGTCATCAGAGAAATTTAAACCTTCGCTTAGTTTACCACCCACTACGCTAAATAATAATGACCCATTTTGGGGGCTTTGGGGGTTTTTAATGCGACGCGCATATTGCTCCAAAATTTCGTTCACCTGAAAAATTGATCTACATAAACTTTAGAACAAATTTTCTACTAGAATAAGTGAACAAAATACCTGACTAGTTGATTTAGGCTCTCGAAACACACACTTTTTCAAAGAGATTTTAGATATGATACCAGACTTGTCTAAGTGTTTGTATAGTAGTTCTTCGAAGCTATAAGAAGGTAAAAATACTACGATTCCAGCTGGTACAATGTTACATATGTTTACCAATGCTCTCCCTAGTTCATCTAACTGAAATATCAAATTATAACAATTTACAACAATTTACATTATTGCGATCTATTTCATTAAATACACACTAGCTTTGTATTTTGTCGACTTTGGAAATTGAACTCAAATTCAACGCCAGTTGGACCGCATGTCACAATACTGCATGTTATGTTTTCTTGTGGAACTACATGATTGCAGGAGAACGTGACAATCCTCTCTGGTGAAGCACCCGCTGCTATAAATAATTGTTCTGTAAATTCATCCATCGGTGCCATCGTTCCACCAGCCAATATTACAGCCTTAGCATCGCGCACTATAAATGTTTCAGTATTAAATTTCCATAAAACAATAAATACACATATACGTACCAATATCATGAAAATGGGCAGCTGGATTTAACAATAAAAATTTGATAACACTTTGACCAAGGGTTGGACCAGGAACCACAAATATTCTTCCATCACTACAATTACTTTGTAAGCATTCAATAAAACTCACAATTGATATTAGAGGATTATTCGATCGTTCCTCTTGGGGTACAGTGTCGGTCTCATTGTCCTCTGGACTTTTGTTTTTGATAGTCTTTAAGAATTGTGTTACGCCAGATGTTTTTGCACGATTATCTTGAATTTTTAATTGATCTCCGTACTGCTCCATGAAACCTTGAAGTTTATGAGTCAATCGAGAATTCTTAATGAATTTCAACAGCTCAAATACATTTACATTGTCGATTTCTGTCATCAGCTCGAACTCTTCGACTTTGTATAATTTTGGAGTTGTTTCTGTATTCAGAATATCGCTAGGATTTGATTTTGTGGTAGCGCCAAAAATGGTTAGAAGCTTTTTCAAGTAAAAACTTAAATGACTTAAGCTCAACACGCTTTTAGCGGAAAACAAAGCTTGAAACCTAAAATAAAATAGGTTCTATTAAATGTTTAAATGATTAATATACAAGGAAATTTAAGTTAATACCTTTTTTGGTATTGCGAAAGTTGGCTATAGCAATGCAATATATTTCTTCCCGAAATCATAACGCTATGCATTCTTTCGATAGCCTCCAATAAATTATGGGCCTCGTCGATTATTAATATGTTTCCCTTTAATTTAATTCCAGAACTAATTCTTGTGTTTTTATGTAATACAGAATTGTACGGGATTAATATAAGCTGACCGTGTGGAATCGCTTTTCTCGACGCATAATATGCACAAGTTTTAATAGCTTCTCCTTTCTCTGTGATCTCTTCGACATCCTGAATTTGTGTTATAGTTTCTCCTATCAATAGGTCTTGATTACCTGGTAGAAATGGACAACTGGTCATGACTTTCTTTCTTTTCAGATCTTTCTCATCTTTAACAGTTGTCTTTTTCTTTTGCAACTGCAAACAATGCTCGTTCATTAAATTCAACTGTTTCAATCTTCTAATATTCTTGTTAATACAGTAACTTTGCCTAAAATCATTCAAAATGTACAATCGTAAAAATGAACTCTAGAAAAAGACAAATAGGAAAATTACCTGGATGCTAACGTCACAACAGATACCATTTTTGAATAAGGGCTTATCTTCAATTCTCCTATAAATTGCGAAAGCTGAGAGTGTGTTCTCGAACAGAAAAAGATTTTAGTGTTTTCGTAGACATCGTCTTTGTCCTCTTCGCTTTCAGAATTATCCGAATTCTGGACATCTTCTAAAACTAGTTCTTCCTCAATATTTTCTTCGTGTTTTACATCCACTGTTTCCAATGGTAAATCTATTTCTTCTTTTTGTTTCGAACTACCAGGTTTCTCACGTTCATGTAACTTTTTTGTGTTATTTGCACTTTTTACCGTTTCCTTGATCGAGTTTTTTTTACATTCATACTGAAGAATACTGTTTAATCTCCTTTGAATTACTTGCTTCCTAGCATTCAATTTCATTTGTTCAGTCTGTACGAATAACCAGTTATTGGAGGTATTGGAAAGGCTCTCTATTTCCTCATCAAGTATAGAAATTGCTGTTTTTAACTGATCCTTTTCAAATTCTTCATGGTCGATTAGCCATTTCAAAGCACCACAAATAATTGACATAGACTTACCGGTACCGGTTGGACTTTCAAAGATCCCTAAATTGCCGTTCTCCAAACATTTATACAATTCTTTCATAAATTGATTTTGTATAGTGTACGGTGGAAAAGGGAATGGAAATTCTTCGGTACTTTGCATGTTGTTGATTGTTCAAAATCGTGAAACATAACTGAACACTGAACATGACACTATGCACTATGACACACAGAAATCGCGTGATTCGCGCGCTAAATTTTGTGTCCAATATCCAACATATATATATACTATTTACACAGTGGCGGCGCCACTGTGGCGCCGGAGTGGTCGTGGTCGCGAATCGCGAAACGCGACACTGGAGAAAGGTAATGTACTTTTATGTACATACCTACAATTACAATAATGAATTCATTCGAATGACTCGTGAGTACATGATTCGTAAAACGATTAAGTAATATACAGAAGAATATTAAAAAGTAGGAAGGAAATGAAACAACTACATATATAGTGATGCATAGGTGTCTTTTAGGTTAAACTTCGGTGAAACGGACAGTACATGGAACAGAGTCGGTTGCATCCGTCGACAATCATCACGTGCTTCACGAGAAGAAAGAAAGAAATTCTTCAAAATGATTATGAGGAGAAAGATATGGCCTCGAACATTAAGCGACTTCTTTTCGATGACATTTATACTAGCCATTATACCTCTGATATATTGGTTTGAATTATGGGTGGTGTTACCGGCTCTATATGGATTTGGATCACTACCGTACACGTTAAACTTTCTTCTTGGGAATTTTATCATGTTGAACATTGTTGGAAATTTCACGTTTATAGTTTTCTGCGATACTAGCACTAGGAGAGACATTATGCCAATTAGCGCTGCGAATACTAAAGACGGTTGGAGACTATGCGCTTCTTGCGAAACGCTAGCACCACCTCGTTCATGGCACTGCCCGACATGTGATATTTGTATTTTAAAGAGGGACCATCATTGCATTTTTACGGGATGCTGCGTCGGTCATTATAATCATCGATACTTTATCATGTTCCTTTTGTACCTGTTCGTTGCAACGACGTATAGTTTTTGTTTTAATAATCTGTTTATTTGGGATAGGATACATTTCGAGTTTCCTATGTCGATTATAAAAATTGTTTTCCCATTGGCGATATTTGTTTTCGGATTCGATGGTTCTGTAGATCAATTTTACTTAATGTTGTATATCGTGTCTACCATAGGAATGTTGTATACCGGAGTTTTATGCATTTATCACTTTCATTTAGTCGTTCATGGTAATGTAGCTAATGAAAGCAATAAAAAGATTCATATATATAATCTAGGACTGAAACAAAATATAAAGGAAGTGCTAGGCGAACGATGGTACCTTACGTGGATACTTCCTTATATAACGTCTCAATTACCGCATAACGGTATAATATGGGATACGAGAAGTTCGTGGCATTTAGCGAACCCCAAAAATAAATAAGCTTCAATTGTATACGTACAATATACAGGGTTTACCAGTAAGAGCTGCCGCGTGTCTTTTTAAAATGAAACATACTCAAATGTAAACAGTTTCAAGTTTCTTTATTTTAACATTTAACAAGAATGATCAATGCCAAATACTTTGACATGTCGAAGATACAAATTTTTTTATTAAAATTCATTGTGAGATAATCCGAGAGACAAATCTAATCTGTTGGATAACTCTGTATATGAACATTTCGAAGAAACCGTGAAAGACAAGGCATCGTTTGTTAAAGGTATTAATTTTTATTTTCTGTTCACAATTTAGACACATCCTACAGACAGAAAGTAGGATACAAAGAAATTATTAGCATTGTGCTACAGATTGTTGTTATTATTATTATTATTTACAAAATTGTTTATATCTTCATTAAACATGTGATACAAATGTTGATGTATGGATATTGTGATAGATACATATAGAAGAGAAGAGCGGAAGTTTGGTTTGATATTTACATATAATAAAAATCTGGAAACGTTTTCTATATATGAATCCTCATGCTCATGTACATTGAAAGTTATTTAAATGAATGATAATAATATAATTGTACATTGATATAAGACTAGTCTGGAAGTATATGTATTATTCAATGTGTCTAAACGATAAATCTATATCAGTCATTCTAAATAGTTTTTACTTCAGCATAAAAATGTTTCACGTTCGATAACATCTATATATAAAAATTTGGAGCTTTTCGTTTGTGACTAAAGGAGTAAATTACTAGGAAAAGAGAACTTATTTTATTACAAAAAACACGAATAAATCATATTAAAAAATTTTATACATTAAACATAAATATCTGTCACGTTCGTTGCTTTAAAAACTTTAGATATACAACATCGCATCAAATATATATATATATAACTACGATTTCTGTGTCATAATTTTAGTCAGCAATATGTATAAAAGAAGCAATTAAAAAATTTGTATCTCTAAATATTACATCCTTATGAAAAATAATCTGACAAAAAAAAACAATAAAATATGTACAATATATAAACATAGCAATCTCAATCGTTTCTCTATTAATGTCCTCGCTTATTTTGATTTTACAAATTGTTACAATTAACAAATAAGTCATACTCTGCCGAGTAAACTAACGTACGTCTTTTTCTTATATGTTCGTTTAACTGCAAACTTTATACAGACCAATATAAGTATGACAGTAGAGGCAGCGTACAAGACAACGCAGATACTTATATCAAAAATCGTGAAGTCCCAACCAAGCTTTTTACTAGTCACATATTTGTTTAATACTAGTCTCTCCTGTCTTACTTTCATTTTCTCGTCTGTAGTTTTACGTACGTTAGTCGAACCGTAATAATTTATTCCTTTGTAGCTGTACTTTGTTTTGAGGTAACGTATAACGTTTTCCTCGCTCCAAGTACCGTTTTCATATCTACAATCTGCACAATGCTCTGCCGCAGGATACTGTATCTTTTTGTGTTTCGGATCTTCTGTATTATCGCTAGCCAATCTTGCGTTTACTTCGTTGTGAGCTGACCAGAGCCATAAAATGCTATCGTTAACATTGGACACCTCGAAAATTTTATTTTTCTTAGCCATTTCCACAAAATGTTGGGAGCAGTCAGCGCATCCAAAGAAATGTTTTACGTATCCATGCATAGCTTCCAATACTTTTCTTGGCTCGTGCTTCGGGTCTTTATTCTCGATGGCATAATTAACCGTTAACATGTGGAACATTGTCCAAAGACCACAAGTGTAACCGCGATAGCCTTCTTTGCTGCCTTTGCATCCGACCCACTGCGCAGGTCCAGAATATATTGGTGACATTTCTTCTTCGGTCGATTTGATTATTTGACTATACTCTTCGCCAGATACATTATCCCGTTTCTTCATAATGTCACAAACAGTTTCCAAGAAGATATTCCCATGTCTCAGAGGGAAATAATCGGCTAATAGATTTAAATACTTCTTTAGTGCATCCATCTTCTCCCCGGTTATTACTTTATGCAGTGGAATCTCATGGCTGATAGAATATTTCAAAGTGTTCTCTAAATCCAGTTGATACAAATGATCAACAGTTATCTCTGTACTTTTCGGTCTTTCCGATAGTTTCTGTTCCTTCGAGGTAGAGGTAGTTGTTAATTTGCTCTTTTCTGTTGAATGAACTCTTGTCAAGTTTTGTTCGTTAATATTTTCCCCTTTCGAGATCATGTACTGCATAATAATACTATAAGTGCCTTCTCTCGTAGGTACTCTGATTTTAAGAGATTTTTGCGTCTCGTTACGAGCGAAAACTATCAGACTCGGAAAATTAGTGATTTTGTTTGTCTCGCATAGTATTTCGTTTTCAGACGTTACTCTCCTTATTTGTAATATTGGAATTTTATGCGTGTCTAATATAACTTCGGCTCCTAAATGCGAGTCTGTCTTCTCAAAAAGTAAGAAGAAATACTTGACGGTATGCGGTACAGCTGTCCAAATGTTTGTAGTTTCGTAATTCCTATGGTGTTAAACAAAGAGTTCGTGTTAGGATGATAAACGCAAGTTTAAAAAGATTCATGTATTAATGTACCTATACGGTGTGATATTTGGCCACGAAATACCACGTCCTTCTTGTTGTTCATTTTCTAATAGATTAATTAAACCGTATCTCAGCTCGTTCACGGTATCGTATTTTTTCATGACTACTCCCATCGACGATGCGAGCGCATTCACAGAAAAATATTTCAGCATTGGATAATGCATAATTTCGTACTCACGACAGATTGGGTTGTTATCATCGTCCGCGCAATCTATCGCGGCTACTGCCACAATATTTTTCCATGCTAAAAAGATTGACTGAAATAAGGTTTTTGCAACATATGTTCGACTTTGTGTGTTACTTAAATGTTACTGATTTAAAACATAAATAAGAATTATTTCTTTGATAAAGTCCAAAAAAAATTACACGAATATATTGCATATCTATATGCAAAATAAAAATGTTCCACCTAAATTGTAACAAACTGGAGCGAAATAGAAATTGATTTTCTGTCTTAATATATTTAATGGGTTGAAAATAATGTAACCATATGTTTAAATTCTCCGAATGTTTTCTCTGTTTTAATGACACCAATTCATTTTTATCAAAAATACATAAAATCCATTGTCTATACTGATAAGGCTGAAAAAGACATGCTACGTTTACCGTACAGATGTTTACAGAAATCTTCATTCCGAACAGATTATTTTACGAAATCGAACGGTAGAGAAGTGTTAAAAGGTTTAATTATGTTAAAAACCAAATATAGAACTCTATTCAATATTATTAAAGCTTTTTTTTATGTATTTCTTGCACACATATATGTGTGCCACGAATGTATCGAGTGCGTAGTTATTACTTATAAAGTAATTATACATATCTAAGAATCATCAATTATTGAATATATCAAAATTTGAGTATCCTTTTACAGTTATATATGTACATATACATATTTTTAACAGAAATATTGAAATATCTATTGTTGCATGTTTTAGAAGTTTGAAGACGATTATAATATTTACCGTAAACGTCATTAGCAAAAGCTTTCCACAAAGGTGCAAATCGAAAACAAAATCCGCACCAACTATTGTAAAATTCGACTAACCATCCTTTATCGTCCCCGTAAACAGATGACTTAAAATTAGTTACATTTAAAATAACCACGTTATCACTAGCTTTATACAATCCTTGCGTAGGAATTAGACTTTGATAAGGTTCTTTAACCGCAGCTGCATTAGAATTCACTGTTATTATACTGATTAGATACACTTTCAAAAGTAAACCGACGTCAAAGTATTCCATGTTTTCTTCACTTTAATCACGCGGATGCTGTTTCGATACACACTGATACACACACTGACAAGTCTGCGTTTCCATGAGAGCGATTTTACACGATTGGATTTGTTTCCACGAATCGCGACGACTTTTCACACGAACATATTGAAAAACAAGGATTCTAAAAAAGTTTCCATTCAATTTAATATTACAAAAAAAGAACTGCTTTGTATTACAAATATTTGAAATTGTCAGTTTATTGAAAATCAATGAGAGTATAAAATTAAATTATACATAAGCGATATTATATGACGGAAATTGTATGTACAAATGAATATACGTAAATCCCACGGAAACGGTAATGTCATAAAATCGGTATTGTTTTCGTCGATGGTATTTAAAGTATATTTGATCGTACAAACAAAAATACTTATATTGAATGTACCGAAGTAAGCTTGAAATAATGAATCGTTTCTATTAAAAACAGAGTTTTATTAGCTGTTTCAATATGAATGATCGCTGCCTTAATCCTATACAAAATGAAAACAATAGGACGTCACTCTTCAAAGGATACAGGAGGTTTTGGGATGGTGGAGGGAATAGGGGAGAAGGTATATTATACGTTTATTTATTTTATAAACACCTAATTGCGAAATATACCATATGTAACCAAACCAACTGATAAAGAATATGATCGGTATAAACCTTTGGAGCACCTTACGCTCTTCCCTACTTATAAAAGATTTTCGATGCTTCTTGAACATTTTCTGAAACGTTCGGCCAGTTTCACCCCCAACCACTGGCTTGTCCCAGGTCGGGGGCCTGACGAGATCAACGATTTCTTACTGTCTTGAGGCTTGCTTTTTACAGAGTGCTTGCAGTTCTTCTAGGCTTGAGACTTCTCAGCCGGAAATGAATGCGATTCGGATCATATTCTTTGTCACAAGCGCGAAAAACCTTTGGATCTTCGAAATTCGAGCAAGACAAACATCTTCAGATATCTTGTCTTCGACTTTTCAAAACTTTCATTTTTTCAGAGTGAAACTTCAAACTTCCCTCTATCATCCAATACCTCTTGATTCAAAACCTTATAAACAAACAAACAGGTTAGAGAACTTACTTCTATTTTTTTTGTTAATTTTATTTTTTTTTGTTTTTTGCGTTCTTTTTTGTGTGTAATGTGTTTCGTTTTCCTTTACTTTTAATATATATATATTGCATATATATATATATATATATTTCTATTTTTTTTCTTTTGCATATAAACATTAAGGAATACCACACTTTTTTCAGATTTACATCACTTTTTTCAAGTGATAATATTTTTAATGTCCAAAACGCGGCTGGAATACAACTTTTTTTCCAAGCAAATTCATATCTTGTCAAAGGAAAATAGAAACTCAATTATATTCCAACCTTCACATTTATAGTCATTATACGGTTAAGATAACGTAAACCTTATCTTCATAAAACTATTAGGAAATGGTAGAAACATTATGAAAATAAGGTTTTCCGTGTCCATTCTAACCTTACTGTTTTTTTTTTCAATGTAAAGAATATGCTACACTCCTTTGCATATTTGTCAAGTTATCTCATTAATTGATATTGTACAATATCGTAATTTAAATGCCATATATTAATTGCATATGATGCTGAATTAGGTAAGGTAAGAACAGTAGTGAGAATGTAGTTTTTTTGCATTTTTTGACCCGGTACAGTATTGTTAGAAGAAATTTGAGGTCAAAGGGTCAAGTCACACAAATGGTCTCCCAAACACCTGGCCTCTCGCATCACACTCGTGTCACTTAATACCGACCTGAAATTCATTAAGCAACAAAAACTATGATTGTTTGACCCAGGTTATATGGGTTACACTTAAGTTACTACCGTACGATTTATTGGATGCATTTCTTGATGCTCCTGTCTTCCATTCTTGCTAATTTAACTACTTATTTTTGTACTTAAACATCTCGTTCGAACGAAATATAAGCGGTCTACGAAAATATGAATCCAAATTATGAATTTCTCTTAGCCTATGTCACATGTGTGTATATGTAATTGTTCGCAATATCGTCCGAGTATAATGTTAACATCAAACACAATTTCTCTTGTCTCACATTTTGTATCCTCATTCTTATCTTTTATCATTTGTCTGATATATTGTATGAGAAACACTCATGCACATAGTTAATGGACAAACTTACTGATGAATGAACAATGGTATTAAGAGAGTGATATATGCTTTTATGGAATATATAATCTCATGGATTTCTGTTTCATTCACATGTGAAAATTCTCATCTGTAAAAACACTCGAGTACAAAATACATGTTTCGAAAGTAAAAAATTTTAAATGTTATTCACTGTTTGAATAATATTAATACATATGATTCAACATGCTCTCTCAACGTGTTTTACTTTGCTGGGTGGTACTGTTTGTTTTGGCGAATTATACAATATCAAATCAATGAGTTTTTTTTGGTACTGTATTTCCCTAAATAAGGAGAGTTAATCGCATGACTTGAAACATAAATGTTATTTCAAAGGAGACACATATCCATGTAGACTGCTTATATTAGGCGGTGCCGAAGAAAAAGAAATAAACTTACGTGGCGAATACGAGCGCGATCTGGATCTGTCGTAGCGGGAACGTCGGCGACTGTAGTAAGGGCTTGGAGATCGTCGGTAGCTTCCCCTGTAACTGCTGCTATTCCCAGCACAATAATACGAACATATTTTTCTTTTTTTTTACTGAATCTTTTATAAAATTACATTGTTGCGAGAAATATTCAGGATAATCAACTTACTCTCTACGTCTAGGTCCGTCCCCCCATCCTCTGTCGTGTAGGTGTGTAGGTTTTCCCATATAAATTCCAGGCGTGGGTGTGTGAGCTCGTTGCGTAATTGAAAAATCTACTCTTATTCTTCGGCCATCAATTTCCATTCCTGTGCATTGTTCTTTGGCTACTTTCGCATCTTCGGACGACTCAAAATATACAAAGCAGAATCCTCTAGAACGTCCAGTCTAAAAGAAACATTTCTATATTGTTTATGTAAAATGACACCTATTCATTGTATATACTAAACAATGATAAAATTAATGTAACATGTAACCAGAGGCCTTTAACATTTCATACAAACTTAATTCATGAATGGTCTAAATCTCTGGTACTATTTATTATTCCCCTTGGTAAATTATTAAGGGGATTTCACGGTTACTTTATATTTTTCTTGTCTCCTTAAAAAGATTATTCGTAACAAATTGGAGTTACACTCCCATCCATAACACTCATTCTTAGAATAAGGTTTTTCTAACCGATGTTTTCTATATCTTAAAAAAAAATTATTGTTATACTTTTGATTTATATACGAAGGGGAAGCATAAATTTTATTTTTAAAACAACTAATACTAGATGCTTCCTGTTATTTTTATTCATTTCTAAAAAGTTTGTTTTGTGTATTTAATTTTCATGATCAAAATAAAACAATAAAATCAAGCTGAAAACTTGTTCTCTTTAATTGCCATTTTGTCGAAGATAAAGTGTCCTGTGATTTATGGATGGGAGTGTAAATCGACAAATTTATAATGTTTCAAGTACCTTCGCGTCGATTACAACTTGAACTCGTTCGACAGGTCCATATTTTGAAAAGATGTGATGTATTTGTTGTTCGGTCGTAAAAATAGAAAGTCCAAATACACCTAAGCATCTAGAAGGACAGGGATTGTCCCTGTTACCGACATGTCTTCGTCTAGACGACATTGGACTGCGGGAGTGTGAACGATAGATGTTCCTGTCACGTTCGCGTGAATAACGAGAACGAGAGTAGGAACGAGATCTGCTTCGTGAGTATCGTCCACCCCTATAAGGAGAACGACTGCGACTGCGACTACTACCGCGATGACCTGCACTGGCATACTTGCTGCTCCGATAGGACTTTCTTCCTCTTGATACGGAACGGCTTCTTGACCTTGAATATTCTTTTACTGGTCTATGGGATTCTTTACGTTCACGGGATTTCCGTGATCTTGAATGTGAACGTGAGTCTCTTAAACCTCCGTCTGCTGTTCTGGGTCGTCTGGGACTTGCACTGCGGCTACCACTTCGCTGAAAAACAGAATCATTATAAATTTACATAGAATTTTTACATATTCATATTACATATATATTTTTAAGAGATTCATAACAATATAATAATTAAGGAAAAAAATAAGCATGTTTATCAATATCATCAGGAAATATATATATATATATATGCGTAGATTTTAAAACATGGCTTATTGTAACATGCGATATTAAACTTATACAAACATTGGAAACTCGATAAAGGTAAGCTTAACCTTACGGTTACTAAAACAAATATATTTACAACATACAGTACATCATAGGATCATGAAAGGAATTGTGATAATTTTTATAATGAAAATGATTTCTGAAGTATCAAAGATTAATAGAAAACTGGTTAAACTATTTAGTAACATATACGTGAAATGTAGTTAAAACGTTGATGGATCAATAATGGCTGTAGTAGGCCGCATGTCGTTACAAATGTATTGCGTTTAAAATTCCGGTGAAAAAATTGAATCTTATATGGAAATATAAAGATTACCTCGATGTCACTCATTGTGGGATTCTTAGATATGTATAAATGTTGTGGAAAGTAGCGAAACTTCAGAGAAACGTTCGGAATAAACCGCTGTAGCGTCAGTGTACGATAATGGCGTACAATCTTTGGGCCGTTTCAGCGGGCAACAACCGGAAATGATTTCAGGTGGTATACAAATGCGAAATGCCCTAACATCCGGTGTTGCCAAGAAACAATTGTTAAAATTAAACATGGCGGTGCTCCTCGAAATGGCGGCAGATTCAATGTACAGTAAATTTACACATATTTATACAAGCTTAGAATTGTAGCTTTTATCACATAATTAATTAACCTGCAATTCTTGAATGTAGCGAAAACACTGTTACTAGATGTTGTCATTTACTTCTGTTGTTATTTGTACATATATATTTCTATATATGTATGCTATGTAAAAATAATCCAACATATTTTCTGTATCTGGAACTGTGAAATTAGCAAAATTGAGTTTAAATTTATTCAACCTGTAAATGCATGAAAATGTAAAATAGTCTGGAATATTCTTTGGTATATTTTAGTGCACACTGAAAAACAAATCATTTTGTAATAATGTATAATAAAAGCAGATGAAATGTGCAGTATTATTTGAAATCCGAGTGAAATGGTTTTACGAGAAATTGATCAGTTCAAAGAAGAAGAATTTGTTTCCGTAAAACCGCCAGTGATGCACCTGCGCAGAAAGATGCGCGTGCTTCTACGTCTATAAAAACTGTTCACATCGCATACTGCGGCAAGGCCAGAAACGAGGAAGACTCTCCGGTAATCAGCGAACCATTTTTCTGTCGTCAAACGGATCAAGCTTTTTGTGAGACTTGGATCGATCACAAAAAGCGGGATTCGCTTTTCGCATAGGAATTGGCCTGTTAAGGAGCCAGCTTAACCACGTAGAAGTTTGAAAATTGTAAGTAAAGGTAGTGACTTCTTTTTTGATTTCCCGTAGCGGACGATACTGTTGACCGGTTAGTCTTGTGCGCCTTCTTTTATCACCGTTTTAAATATAACTCTGTCAATGATGAAAGTCGTCACTCGTTCTGTTCTCGTTCGAGTGATAATAAGACCTTAACCTTTATTATTTTATTTCTATCATTTCTATGCTCCACATACTAGAATTAATCAATGAATTTTATAACAATCATGGCTGCCAGCCGGTTTTCGTACCCTTTTATACTGTATACAGCTTACATTCATCGATATAACTGTTCAACTAAAATAATAGCACAACTTTATTATTCTCATTGAACTTTGCATAACGAATGCTGTCGTAAAATTCAATTTTTCGTCATGCTGATTACAAGAACTGGTGAATCTACCATTTAGCGCAATAATTTGGCAAATTATTAGAAATTTCGTTTCACGATGCGTGAATTGTTATTTTGTTACAAACTAGTTCACTTTAATTACACAATTAATTTTATAGAAATTTTATTGAAATTGTTTAAAAATATGCTCAAGTATCTTGAATACTTACCATTTTCGTTTCAATTAATAGTATTATCGAAGTTTTTTTATTACTGATTTTCACTTTGATCATGAGATTCGATTAAAATTTAACCACTTTATAACAACATTGTGTCGTTATATGCAATTACAAATTATACTGTAAATTACACAATATATTATTTGTATTCTTTCCTGAAGGTGAAAAACATTTGTATCTATAGGTTACAGAAATGGAGGAAATACATCAACCACAACAAGTTGGGCCTAATTCAATGGCCGTTGTAAGCGGAGTTCTTAATCATCCGAATAATGTGAACCGGCGTAACAGAGTTCGAATGTCGTTGCACAGTTTAATGGTGGAAAAGCTTCCGTTAAGCGAGGCTGCTCAATTGGAGATGAAATCGTTGTGCAGTAAAACGCCAGTTTCTATTCTTCAGGAATTGCTTTCTCGTAGGGACACAACACCAAAGTATGAGCTAATACAAGTAGAGGGTGCTATCCATGAGCCTATTTTTCGTTACCGTGTCACCGTTGCCGATATTGTTGGTTTGTATCTAATTTTGATAACACATTATTATTTCATTCTCTATTTTTAACTCTACAAACATGAAATTTTCTTGGACTGCAAAATGTTTCAGTCCAGGAATCTTTCTAAATGATCTACAAATTCCTTTTTGAAATACTTAAGTTTAATACCATTCATGTAATGAATGATAAGTATTGATTGATTGAAGCAGATCCAATTGTTTCAGCAATGGGGACTGGAAAATCAAAGAAGGAGGCCAAACATGCAGCTGCACGAGCTGTGTTGGATAAATTGTGTAGATTAAATAGCGAGTCACCAGATTCTCCACTTCCAAATAATATATCAGAGTAAGTTCTATGATTAAACGTACACATAATATATTAGATGATTGCAAAAGTTCAATCTACAAGTGTAATCGGCAAGTTTTCTTCGAAAAAGCATTGTGCTCTCTGAGCTTGAGGTTCACAAACTTTTGCAATTATCCAATTTCTTTATATATAAAGTAGAAAAGTATGTATGATCCGATCGATACGATTCGGTCTGACGATCGCGCGCCGATTACCGAGCAAAACTTCTAGATGGCAGCACAGACACTAGGGTATTATCACAGACGAGATATAGGAATAGACCTGATACCCAATGTATTTTGGTGTCCGTCGGTATTGGTGCGCTAACGTCCCAGGATGACTCCCATTGAGTCCCATTACCATTCAGTGTCAACACCTTTATAGAATTAAAAAGATGTATTATTATTATTTCTAGGAGCACAATATTTATAGCCAGTTTAATCGCAAATTATGGATAAAATTTAAAGAAAATTATTGCTTTCACTGGCATTTTAAGGTGTCGGTACTACAGATTCCTATGGACACCAAGTCCCATAAGGTGTCAGGTCTATTCGTATATCTCGTCTGTGGTATTATTAAAAAAAAACAAAAATCGCTAACATAGAGAAAATAACTCAGAAAATTGCATGTAAGCGAGATTTTATCGAAATTGCCTACTGTGCGCCGCCCGGAGGGCCTGGTAAAAATATATATTTTATACATATAATTTATTTATTTTAATAGTTCTGAGAATCTACAAGAGTTACCTGAATACGGAGAAGAAAAAATAATCACAAATCCAATTGGTGCGCTGCAAGAAATGTGTATGTCACGCCACTGGCCTCCTCCGAAATATACAATGGAGAACGAAGAGGGTTTGCCGCACGAAAGACAGTTCACGATTGTTTGTTCTATTTTAAAGTATCGTGAAGTTGGTCAAGGGAAAAGTAAAAAAGTTGCGAAGAGGCATGCAGCTCATAAAATGTGGCGAGCTCTGCATGATGCGAACTCTGAAAATCCTAATCTAGATGAGGATGAGGTAAGAATCATTTTTACTCATCTACGAAAGGGGGGATTCTCGTGTAAGTGGTCCAAAAAACGATTATCTTTTTTTTTTATTGTATGTTTTAGAATTATAAAAATCTTAAGAAATTCCAAAATTTACTTTTTCACCGTTCACACAAGAATCTTCCCTTAAAAATGCACTTTCATATCGACGTAAATTATTTCATACTTCAAGTAAACAAAAGTAATTGATTTTGTGCTTTTTTAATTGTGCATCTTTTTCTGTTCGGTATTTGAACATTTTAAGAGAGCTCTACGTACGAAAACGAATATTATTATTTATATGCTTTTGTGTACTTGTATGTGTTCAGTTTTAGTGTATGTGTGTGTATGTATATTCCAGTGAAGTGGAAGTGATTTGGCACTGCAAGCAGTACTGAGGTATAAGCTACCTTTCTGATCACTTTTAATCTATAACGGATAATTTTTTGATGATATATATTGTGCAATATATATATATATAGATATATACATGTATATGTAATTGCTTTGTATACTAAAATATACTTGTACAACACATGTTTAACAATCAACACGCTTGGATCATTTCCACTTCATTTTACTCATAATATAAGCATATGATTAAAAACTTTTAAATATACTAATTGTCCGTTATAGGTTTTACAAAGAAATGCAAATGTGAATGCCCGTTATGCAGATCTGAAAGTTAGCAAAATTTCAACATTAACAACTATTCATAGCCTTAAAGTTTCACAATTTCATAAAAGTCTGAAGTCATCGACCGGTGTTAAACTATTTGAACTACAGGTGTGTAATGGAATTGTACTTTATTAGAAACACCGAGAGACGGTCTTCTTTCTCACGATATTACATTCGTCTTGTTACGTTTCTCTGTTACAGAATACCTGCTTAAACGATGGCGATGTAAATTTGGTACAATTTTTGCAAGAGATAGCTTCGGAGCAGCAATTTGAAGTCACTTATGTTGATATCGAAGAAAAGTCTATCAGTGGTGAGTAATTCACAATATTGTATTAAACAGATACACTTATTTTTCTGTAAGCACAAGATCCATAAGCACATCGTTTTCATCCGTCGGTATATCGTCCAGTATTTGTTCATTAAACGCCACTGCAATTAAGTGTGGTTTTCTGTGTTTTCTCAAATACGCATTCAAGAATGAGTCGTAATAACCCATTCCATGTCCTAAACGTTTTCCTAGTACGCATAAAAAATACAAATTAATTTTTCAACAGAACAATCCTTTATTTTTTAACTTACCATCGATGGTAAATGCAACACCAGGCAGAATTATTAAATCCAAACCACCTGTAAAGAAAATACATGTTACTTTTATGGTCCAAAAACATTATTCAATGTGTTCTAGTTTTACTCACCCCTTTCCAACGCACTCTCTTTAGTTTCGTCAAACTTTGGTTGCTTGATATTCCACTTAGTTACTGGTAAATCTTCATACTCCTCCATTGAAAGCAGTTTGACTATCTCCATTTTTAATCCTTTGTACGTAGGTACAAATACTTCTCTTTTTGTTTCGAAAAGATATTTCAACATGGGCAACGTATTAATTTCCTGTGGCATACTTAAGAACAACGAGACCTTTTTGCTCTGTTGAAATTGGGGTGTATCACATAGCTGTAATATGTAGAAATATTTTTCTTAGTGTAGATCGAGTTTATTCAGGATGCAGTAATCTGTAACATAACCTTTCTCCTGCTTACTGGAACACATTAGTATATGTTTCCATATACTTACCTTCTCAAATAATTTTTTGGATTGCCTATCCTTTTCCTCGGAACTAAGTTGACCAAGAATTAGTTTCATTTGTTTACGCAAATCACTCTTGACAGATTTTATTGCAGACATGATTGCTCTGAGTCCTTCCTAGCAAAACAGGAGAATTCCGTATGTCTTATATATACTTATGTAAGAGGGCACAAACATGTTTACTTTTTGGAATTGCAATAAGACATGTGACCTGTGTTGCTGTTATCATAACTTGATACATTTAATCTCTAAGTATATGTAATCATAGATGCAAACAGTCTCCAGCCATTTTCAATAATTTCATCAACTTTTTCAATTTATCTTTATTTATAATATACACTTTTATAATATATACCGTTTGAATAACTAATAGTCAATCAATTAATTTGTTAATCAATCAATCTTTCCATTGTTTAAGGCGACTCGTTTCAATCAATCCATGCAATTGTTTCATGAGCTACCCCTTATTTACAAAAATGTTTAAACTAAAATATTTTTATATCGAGGTGATATTTTTCTTGTTTTAAACAGAATTGCAATTGTTGTCTGAAAATATCTTCCGTGATTTGAAATAGGTAGAATTGGAAAGGGAAATTCAAAAAATTTGTTGGTTCATCTGTATAATTCTTGTGTAATTCTTATATATAATATATCTTGTATAATAATCATCTTGTATAATTTTCAAAGACTATTGTATTCAAGAGCTCTGTTCTAGCGAGTGACTGTACACATTTACTTTTATTTGCAAAAGCCAGGTTGACCTCCGGAGGCACTTTCACTCGAACAGGAACGCGGATTGATAGAAATGAGACAGCCTGTACAAAAAGACTGTACCCGTTCCTTTAAACAAAAGCTTAAAAGATCGCTTTATTTAATATTACAGGTAAATGCCAGTGCCTTGTGCAACTGTCTACACTACCAGTAGCAGTTTGCTATGGTTGTGGTTTTACTAGTAAAGATGCTCAAGCTAGTGCTGCTCAAAACGCGTTGGAATATCTGAAAATCATGACCAAAAAGTGAGCCAGCGCTTTGCTCCTGCCAGCTGTCACGATCAACTGCAAATCCCATAATAATATGCTGTCCAAGAATCAAAACAACAACACAGACACCAAAATTTTATCATTGACTAACCAAGCGCCGGACAAGGGTAAAAGTGGTCAGAAGCTCGATCACGTAGGGAACAAAGGTAGATTGTCCAAGCTATCTGTTCGAACAGTGAACAAAGAATCAACACTAAACACGATCGCTAGCCCACCGGGTGTTCCTGCGACTCGGATAAATCAGTCTTTAAAAAAGAACAGTGGAAACAACGAGAACATGAAATCATCCGATCAACAATTACCGAAGAACTCGTCGATCGTGACTACGAATCAATCCAGCTCGAAGTTCGGTAGTGTAAGAGGTGTGACAACGACTTGTGTCAGTGGTAACGTATCGTCTCACGAGAATCCATCAAAATCCAAAGATTACTCCACGAAGAAGTTTCCCGGCGAGATCGACTCGAAAATGAAGAATTACCAGATGCAACCGGATTACAAAGACTCGATCAACAATCAAGATTACAAATCGAGGAACAACACGGCGATGAACAATCTACCGTCGTCGAGATTCGTGAATCAGGTGCCAGGATTGCACAGAGGTGAGAATCACGGTACTACCAGCAGCCATCATTCCAGGCCAACCTCTCAGAACGACAACACGGCGTTCGCTGTCGCCAGGAAAGCTTTGGAGCAGCAGAACCCAGCTTCGAAGATGGCTCCGATCAATTTTCCACCGTTGCGTGCACCGCAGAGTATCGTGAACGTTCGCCATCCGTTCGTGACGGAGGCGAGGACGAAGCACAACGAGGTGGGGCCGAACTCGAAGTCGAAATTGAACATGAGTCCTCTGCAGAGTGGGGTGAAAGACCTGGAGCATGGCCGGCAAACGTTCCACAGTTATGGCACCTCGCAGATCGCTGGAATACCGAGCGTTCAGAGTTTGAGTACGGCGAACATGTCTCCTTATCCAAGACCGGACAGCTTTCCTCAGCCGACGGTTGCTAGCGTGCTGTTCCCTGACACATCGCAGTTCCCACAATCACCACCGTTCAGCACGACGCAGATTGGACAGCTGAATCAGTATCAAACCTACGATCCTGGAAGCTTCGCGACCACGCCGGTTAACGTGAACCCGGTGATACCACAGTTCTCCGCGGAGAACTCGATCCCTTATCCGCAGTACGACAATCCTCCTCAATTCGTTCAACCGAATCATTATCCGACCGCGGATATAGCTAATAGTCAGTACCAATATCAAGCAGCGGGCGTCGGACAACTGCAGGACTCGCCGATGTTCATACAAAGTCTGCAGAGCCCGATCGCCGTCACTGACCAGTACGCTGCTCCGAATTACGCGAGAACAGTTAGAACTGAGTTGATACCGCGATTGAGGAGGCCGCCGAGATTCAACAAGTAGAAACGATCGTTTCCGTTGCTCGGTTATTCTCTTTCGTTTCTGTACACCGCCGAACAACTGCGGTAACTCTGTGGTTGAACTACAGAAAGCGTGAGCGAGAGAATATGAGATTGAGTGAACCGTTTTGGCAATCGCGAAAGATTTGGTAGAAGTTATTTCAATTTTTGATCCATTTTGAAATAAATTTTAACCAATCTGTGCACGGTTCGTGGACACGTAGACACGTCGGCTACGGTTTATTGACGAAGTTGCTCGAATGTCTTGTAAGGATTATTTGTGAGAATGATTGAAGATGGTTTTATACAGTGTACACAGGCACGCACGCACGCACGCACACGTATATGTATGTGTACAGGCGAAGAGAAACGCGCATCGGAAACGAGAAGAATCATTCTTCGGCTTGTTCAACCCCTTGTTCACCCCCTTGTTCGATGTGACACGGCAGGGCACAGCGAGTTGAGCTCGGACACTAATTTTACGACTGTAATTTATCTACATTGTGGAAGCTTGAGAGACGAGGAAAAAAAAAGAGAACGATAACCGCAGAACAACAATACAACATAAAGAAGACAAACAAACAAAAAAAAAGCGAAAAAGATGAGAAAAGAGAAAGAATAAAAAAGAGGTGGGTGCATCCAGTTTGTTAGATTGTATATAAATTATGACTGCTGCTGCGAGGATAGTATCATTTCTATAAATATTGCGAAATGATTTTTTCGAATCGGTGAAGCAGAGCCCACAGTCATATTACCGTGTTGAACGAAGAAGAAAAATTTAAAAAATAGTATGAAAGAAAGAGAAAGAATTTCGCGAGATAATTAAGAAAAAAAAAGAAACAAAAAGATAGAGTGAGAGAGAGATCGAGCGAGAGAAAAGCAACTGGATTATAATTATTAATACGATAAGAAACTAGATTTAATGAATGGTATTCTACAAGCTATACTTTGCATAGAATTAGTGGAGGTTTTCCAATATTTGCATATTACTTAGCTTACCGCTATGTTTTTAATGTGCTTCACTATCTAATATACGGATGGATAACGATGTTCATTGCAACGCGAGAAGGTGGATGATGTGTTTTGTGATATAGTAAACGAGAGAAACGAAGTCAAAGGGAGTAATCTTACCGGTTCATTTGAACATCGTTACTCCACCAAGCGTGTGCACAGTGCAAGACACGTAGCTTTCGGCGGTCCGAGTATAATAATAATATCGATCGCGATAAAGGTAACGATATAATCTTTCAGTGGTGTATGTTTTTCCTTTAGTATGGTAGCTCATAAACTCATAAGCATCATATTACTAATAACGAGTAAGGTTAATCGTTAAGGATTCCTCATTAAGTACACATCTCGTATAGCCAAGTGTATACTCGTGTGTATTGAATTTTGAATTGCCTAAGTGCGTCGACCTCACCGGATGAGACATTTATACTAAATGAAAAAGGATCACATCGCGTGGACGTTAGGTAGAGTTTCGTAGAGTATGCGACCGATAATACGGAGGGAAGTGAACGCGCGTTCTCTCTATCGACCGCGGTTCACTTCTCGCATCGTCTCACGGAATGTGTTATCCCTTAGCACTCGATGTAAATGATTTTATATCAAGTAAATTACTGAACATTTGAGTATTGCATCGGTTTAATACGCATAAACTGAAACAGATCATGTAGACTGGAAATAATCTAGGTCAGAAGGAACGTTTAGTTTTTCTGTTAAAATAGTTCCGAGTGCAAGGAGTTAAATATTCGCACGAGAAACATAGATCGCCGCTGTTCTAAACGGAAACCGTGGATCATTGGGGAAATAAGGAGCAAGATAGCGCGAACGAATCGTTGCGATACTGATCAATAGACAGTGGGTCTTTATGCAAAATGAAAATTCTCTATGTTTAATAGGTTGCGAATATAACAGTATATTTACATTCTTCTAATTTCTTTAAAAATTCATAAAATCCGCTGTCTGCCGATCAATGAGCGCAGTGACTCTTCAGCAATTTGTCACAGTAGTCTCCTGAACCAAATTACAGATTCGCGCGAAGAACAAAGTTAAGTCGCCGAAGCCCTGAAATATACATATATCAGACGATGAAACATTCAATTTTTGGATAGTAATCCAAAAAGACAAAATCTGAAAAAGAAATTAGCTAGAGTTAGTAGCTAAAGTTTTATGTTTCTGCATAAAGACGATCTTTAATTTAGAGATCGTTGCTTTCAATATTTGTTTAATTTTTAAGTTCCTGAATCATTGTCGTTTATGAATTAGGGGCTCTCGCGGAACGGAAGAATACCTGATGTCTAACTGGTAATAACGTGTTTCGTCCAAGAACGATGTTTTCGTTATCGAAGACGAATTTCATTCGACAAGTTTACACATTTGTACAGTACCTTGTTTGCCTGTCTTGAAATCCATGTTTGACTAATGGCTAATTATATAACTGCCGTTATCTTTCGTCAGGGACCACTCTAAGCTTCCAACATTCCCTTCTACACGTTTATAGCAGGTAAAAAAAAAAGTAAATTTTACAGGAAACGAAAAAATAAAAAAAACTATTTGAAGCGAAACTATTTTGCTTTACACGGAGATTTTTTCAAACTCTGTTTATATTCAGACACTAATTAAAGCAGTTAACAAAAAAGAATATTACCCTCAAACCTTAGAAATTGAAGTACCTAAGAAAGGCGAAGCTGAAAACTGAATTTTCATAAAAAATGGACTTAGACAGCGGTCCCTGAACTAGCTAACTAACCAAAGGGTTTCTATTGTGACAAAAACGGATCGCGTTATTATTTGTTGCAACGTGTAGTACAGTGAGCACGTGTCGGCGAGCGATAACCGATCGTAAGATGCAAATATATTTCACGTGTGAAATGGTGTATGCATATTGCGTGAATCGCTGTGCCAGATGACGATGCAATAACGAAGAAAACCGGTCATGATACCCTGGCAAGCGTTTGACTTATGTCGATAGTACAAAAAAATTCTTTTTCTGTAAAGTAGATCGAATCGTCAGCCAAGGCCAAGGTATTATGGGAACGCGAACGAATGGTTAATGTGGCACGATCGGTGGGCAACGCGCATGGTACTCGACAAATAAATGTGAACGGATGGAAAATTTGTAGAATTTCTGGCTCGTCCTTCGAAATTTGTTAATTCTTTTGAGATTTTAACTTCATTCTGTGGGAAATATGTTAACCCCTTGCCATACAATATCGTGTCAGACTCGTGATGAAGATTTGGAACAAAGTCTAATAAACGTGTATGTTATATAATTTAACACATCTCTTTAAACCGAGGAGTGAAATTCAATTTTGATTTTGTTAATGTATACATATTAATTTTCTCCTTTTTTAGGAAATTATGAACTATAAAGAAAGTTCTAATCGCTCAAATTATTGTTGAAATAATATTAGTATTATAATAATATCGATCATTTCTGACGAGTTTCTCACTCGTTGCCGATCGATCGCGCGGATCGTAGATAGATCGTTGTCGGTGAGAACCATGCGCCTCGAAATTAGTGTATCGAGGTGAACGAGAGAAACATAACAGCCGAGGCGACGCGACATCTCCGAGAGTCGCGGCATGATTTTCCGGTTCGGAGCATACTCCATACATACTTTTGGAAAATAGGCATTATTTACATGCAAAGTATAGAATGTGTATGTGTGTAACAGGAGTACGTTGGTAGGCTGATAAACCGCAACCCAGTTGTTTCTTTAAGAATAGAAAGCGAGCGAGAACGAGAGAGAGAGAGAGAGAGAGAAAGAGAAAGAGAAAACGTAATAAATTGTAAAAGAAAAAGCAAGAGAAGTATAGAAATAGGAGAGAACGATGCGAGAGAACGATTCCGAGAGCGAACCGTTCGTTAAGCGAAAACCGATACGTGTTCGGTTCGAACCTAATTATAGGGTTGGCAAAAAGTAATTTCGGTATTTTAACGCGAAATAGAATCCAATCCGTTTTATTCAAGCAATGAATTTTAACGAATAAGATATTTTCCCTTTTGTTCGATGATCTTTCGCGAAACAGAGTTAATAAGAAAATATTTTATTGACTAAAGTTGATCGTTTGAATAAAGAAACTCGGTCTCTTATTTCACCTTAAAATACCGAAATTAGTTTCTTGCCAATACATGGGCAAAAGTGAGACATGTTCGCTCGCTTTCGCGGGACGAATGATCACTTTCCTCGTATGACCAATTATTTATTTCGTTAAGGGTTTCCCCACCGTGGGATCACGAAAAATAACGCGTTCCTTCATCCTTCCCTTCTTCACCGTATCCCCTTTTTTCATTCGACGTTTCTCTGTACATTTTCTTTTCCTCGTTCGTTCGTTCGTTCTTGACTGTAGAGCGCTGCTTCGCATGGCGAGAATCCGACTAGTTCATCTTCCGAGAGACGCGAGGTGGGAGGTGATCCTTTAAATTAGAAATAGAGGCAAGTCCTTTGGAACTAAACTGCTCCGTTAGAGGATCTACTCGACTCGTCGATCGAAAAAATTGATCGATCCAATTTCGGTTTCCTTGGAAATACAAGGAAGAACGATGAACGCTTCAAAATCGACTACAGAGTGAAAGAGAAAGAAGTTAATTAATTTTTCTCGTCTATGGGAATCTTCCGTTGATTTTAGACGCACTAGGGTTTCCTCCGCTGGTTAAGATGTATTCAAATCTTGAAGAAACGTTCTTCGGTCTTAGTCTTTTCAGGGTCGACATTTTTTCTCTGCTTGTTGTCGCGGAAAGACATAGAATAGTATTTTCAATGGACGATCGATGTATCTCGTTTAATTACAGAAAAAAGGGAAAGAAATTGAAATTTTAAAGTATATACATGTCTTGTAGATGGGAATACCGAAATGACTACGCGAAACGAAAGAGTCTCCCTTGATCTTTCTGATACGATCGATTTTTTAGATGAGCGAGAACGAGGTAGAGAGAACAGCCTTAGAAGAAAAGAGAAAGGAAACGTGGAATGTATAAGAGAAAAGAAAATGTAGAAAGCTACTGGAACAAAAAAAAAAGAAAGAATCTTAATTATCGTAGACGATACTTGTCAATTTCCCGGTTCCCTTCTCGATCTATCCTTCGAAATATTTAGATCGTCTATCGATTACTCGAGAACGCCAAGCGAAACCCGAAGATTTTACAAGGAAATGTAGATAATTTGTTCGTTCCTTGCCGTAAGCGGAGAAAGAAACGATAAGATGATGCTGATGCAGAAAAAAGAAAATAAAAATGGAGGAAACAGTTTTATAAGATGTATAAATACAAAACGGTCCCGGCAACAGGCCCGGGCCTTGTAATTTGTAATTTTTATATGTGGAGGGGGATGCATTATTATTATTACTGGTAGTATTTTTTCCGTTTCTTTTCGTTTTTCATCTCTCGTGGAGATACTTCGCCCCTCTCATCCTCCTCTTCCGTACCCCCACTTTTTCACCTTTTTCTGACCCCTATACCCCCTTAGCCTCCCCTTCGAAGTTTCTTTTCGTTCGTAAGTTAGAACACATTAATGCATCTTGCGTTTGTAAAGTGATATTTGGTCGGTTTGTAGAAAAATCGACAACGGTGTACTGGCACACACGACACGGACATGGCATACAGATAACGACTTAAAAAAAAAAAAGAAAAAAGCAGTATAGCGCGGCCCGTCTCTGTAAAACGAGGGGCGTAAAATATCTATAATCAAGGTTGTTTTATGTATGATTGTGCGTGTAACATTGTTAATAAACTAACGATGCTTATGAAATTTCTTTCGACGCTTCGTTCCCCGTTACCCCGCAGAACTTTTCAGAAATTCTCAGAATCAACAAGGATCCTATCAAAATGTTACTATAAAGTAGTCAGGGTGCATCGTAAAACAGCCAGCCACTCAAGGATCGAGCATTTCCGTGTCGAATCACAGTTCCGAATGGTTTTAATGCTCGTTGCTCGATAAGGGAAGTGTAACTGTAGTAAGTGCCCCAGTCGGAAACACTTGTTCACGGCACCAAGTATTCACCGAATCGCATAACACCCGAAATATCAGCAGTCAATGAATCACACTAGAACACGCCCATAAATGTCTGTTGTACAGCGACTCCCACTAGTATTCGGACACTCTTGAAAAGATAACTTTTTTAATATTCGACCATACGATTTACACGATTTACGTCACACAACCTGAAACAAATTTTTGAGAAAATTTGCAAGTTGCCGGAATTGCAATTTTAAGCCTACACAAAATAGTTGTAAAATGCAACTTTTAGTATTTTTTCTACAATTCCTTTCAATCAAAAAATTTTTGAAAAAATTTCTTTCCACATCCTGTGGTAAACTAATTGCTCTAGCTTCCCAAAAAAGTTAAAATCGTATAGTACAGTATTAAAAAAGTTGTCATCTTTTTTAGAGCGTCCGAATATTAATTCGAATCACTGTATATGAAAGAAAAACAAAAATATATCGCACTTCTTCAAAGTTCTGGGCTATAATTTGGAGAGCTGTATTTTAATCATATTGCATTTCAATTATATTGTATTTCAATTATACATCTGATTAAAATACTTAGTAACTGAATTACAAACCTAGTGTTGAAAAATTATCGTTTTTTTTTGTAGCGTCCGAATATTAATGAGAGTCACTGTATACGTTCGGCTCGCACGTGGCTCTCTCTGTTATTGTTATCGGCTCGTCTCTCTCTCCATCTAGGTATAACTAACAAAACGATCCAATTTTCATGCTGTGCAAACTGAATCGGCGCCTACACTTGTCGATAATAATCAACGTCGCCACGCGAACAATCGGCTCTAACCGATAACAAGTAAACCCAAAAATCTAATTGCATTTCGCCGTCTCGTCGACGTCGCCGACGTGGAAACGTTACATCGATTCATTATAGCCGGTGAAAATGATTGCCGGCTGTTCACGTGTGTATTAGCGGCACGCCTTACGTGTTCCCATAACGACAAGCTCGGCCTGGACTTGACAGTAACGACAGTGACTCGACAATAAATTTATGCAGTTAAATTGCTACCCTCGGCTACGTGCACTCGGATGAAAAACGCCGTTAAAGGGGTTCTACTGCACGATCGCACGATAGTCCTCTTTGACCGAGGTTTAACAACTATTACCTGACCCGCTGTTATGCGAAAAATAATCACTTTCGCGGAAAATCTCGCCGCGCGAATTTGCACGTGTTTCCGTCTCGCTTTCTACAACGAAAGAAAATTCGTGTTGCATACGAAATAAGTAGACTGCGGGATCTTCATGAAAAATAATGTTATTGCTTCCCTTAATGATCTTAATATAAAGGAGAAATCATATGTATATTGACATCTTCCATTTTTCAAATATTTCATCTATTCAATTCGCAGGCTAGAAGTAACAAATACAGCTCTTGTGGCTCGCAATAAGATCATTGCTTTATCGCACAAACAAGCAAGAAGAGATTGATTCGGACACTCGGAGAAAATTCGGGGAAAGATCAATGAAAACTATTTTTCTCGCGGACCGCGCGAGTCGGGTACGGTAAAGGGGAAACTCGAGGGACAAAGCGGACACCGCGGGGGTTCCGGAAAATTCGCAACCCGCAAATTTTCCGGAAAACCGCGAGGGGGTAGGATCGACAGTGTCGCCGTCTTGCCGGCAACAGTTGCGCGCGCACTTCGAGTCACGTTTCTATCAGTAGAAACGCTCAGTTGCCGCCGCGCGGCCGCGTGATCCGCAGTTTTTGAAGTTCTCCTTCCGAAAAAATAGTTCGTTGCTCCCGCAGCGGTTTTCCTACCCTGATCGTGCAAGATTGACGAGCACCCTCTAATTAAACGCGGAACAACCGAGCGTTCGAACGTCGTCCGTCGAGAACTATTTGGGGAAAGTTGAAACGAAAAATAAAAATATCTCGTGCACTCGTTTTGCTAAAATATCGCGTGTTCCAAGTGACAACGACTCCTTGTATCGACGCCGAATGCTGTGCTGTTTTGTTGCAATGCATCCGGGAAGAGAACGGTGATCGCTCGACAGTGGATCGGCTAGTGGTATCATGCGGACTTCATTCAAGTAGGAACATTCTTCTTAATAATTTATCGCAATTACTTAGCCACCCTCGTTTCTCGCACAATCGTACGCCGTGAAATTTATGGTTCCAATGTGAATTATTGTCGAGTATCCGAGAGACGTCTTTGCTCGTTTGTATCTTCGCAAGGGGTTGGTGTGTTTATATTTGGAACTATGTAGTCGGAGAGGACCGAAAATTTAGTGGTTTTCCAGTCACTGTATAAAATACCTTTAGACTGCTTCAACCCTTAACCGGACAGGTGAAATCGTTCAATCGCTACTTTCAGTAACATTTGACCCTCTGCACTCGGAGCTATTTTAACTGGAAAATTAAACATTTCTTCAGAGATTAATAATTCTATATATTCTATACGATTTTTTTCTGTTGGTGGATATCAAAGCTATTTGAACTCGAAAATTATAAACATTTACAGAATCTTTCCATTCTCTATGATTTTTTAAATTTGGTGTACATGAAATTCATACAATACCTCATACGGAACAATGCTAAGTTGCCTGGATCCTTACCCATTCTGTTAGGTTCTGGGGAGTATATCGCCGGTCTTGCCCAGTATATGAATGATACAAATATGTATAAAATATAAGGATCCATATCAGGATCGAAACGTTGAAAGTTTAATCAAACTAGCAAAATTGCTTTAATTTGTATCTCCGACCGAACCGTTGCGCCGAGATCATCAACACAATGTATAAAATATTGTAAGAAAATGTACCGTGTTGCTAATGACCTTTATAAAAAAAAAAAATACTGAAATGTTCAGCAATTGATTAGATACCAACATACGTATTTAATAACGTAAACAATACTTTGAAGAATGGTGTAGCAACTTTTAGTGGCGCCTCAATCACCATTCGAGTGCTGAGGGTTAAAAAACCTTCCAAAGAACCGTACATAAATAAAATATCGACGCATTCAAAGAATTCTTACGAAACCCGAGGATTCGACAAAAAGATAGGTCGTGAGTTAATTCGGCTAATTAATTCAGCATCGGTCCCACGTGGTCTTTTATCCAGTGTCAGCCAGATTTCATAAAAAAAAGTCTTTCGAGAAGGAGGACATTGTGATTTATTGCTTTCGTAACTTGTCCGAACGACTCTGCTCTTGCATAACGCGGACGACCACGGTTGTTAATAACAAAAAAGCGGATTTGCATGAGTGTTCAGTCGGAGTGTAGTCTCGGTTCGCGAGGACGTGTTCGAAGGGTTCCGGAAGTGGGGTACGTTTCTAAGAAGTGAAACAAAAGAGGAGACCGGGTAATGGTCAAAGCAGGGTGACCTTTAGGCGATCGAGGCGTCGTTAATAAATTTTTCATCGTTATCGCTTGTTTGAAAGCTAGCCCTGACGCCGTTGCAGCGAGGTTAGCTCGTGTAAACACAACGATACGTTTACGATCCGCCTCGAATGAGCAGCTTCCCGACCACCACGTTAGGTCTTCGGCAATAAACAGTGATGGGAGTCGGATGCATTTGCAACGTGTGCATCGGGAACTGTAGGGGGTTGCTTGATTTCAGACGTTGCTCGTGATGAGCATTGTGATTCACTCGCCTTGATTTCTTCAGGACTCGAACAAAAGTGTCGCCCGACTTTTCTATCCTACTTTAGAAGCCCCTACCGACCCTCACGATCTATCGTATGGGGACGAATGAGGCGCAGTGGGAAATTTGGCCCGAAAACGTGGAAAAACTATTGTAGCGTTATTTATAGGCTCAAGGTTATAATATATTATACAGGGTGTCCCGAATTTAAATGGCAAAACTTCGGGAGCGTATAGGGGACCGAAAAACTGAGACAAAAAGTCTTTTGGAGCTCGTTTTTGCTTCGTTTTGGAGAAATTCGCAAAAAAAGAAATAAAACAAGTTTTCATTTTTGTACTTATTTATTTACATTTTATTTTTTTTTTAAGTGTATACAATAACTCAAGAGAGCAACTGACGACGAGATAAGAGACTTTTTGTCTTAGTTTTTCGGTCCTCTACACGCTCCTGAAGTTTTGCCATTTAAATTCGGGACACCCTTGTATATCGTTGGATTCGTCTTAAGATTAGCTACAACATTATGAAATCCAAAATATATTTTAGTATTTAAAAAAATCAAATTCACCTCAATTATTTGTAAAAAAAAATTTTATTTCAACTTTCATATATTGAAATTTGTAGATGTCTGAATACTGTTCCTCTTTTGTCCGAAACATTTTTTCCTCAGATTATCGAGAACCCATGAGAAACCGTGGCGATAGTGGAATATTTGCACTATTATAAATTGAAAAATATTTAAGAAAAAAATATTAACAATCCAGTGGATTTATATAATTCATTTACACTGCGCAAGTATGTCAAAGGTTTATTTGTAGAAACTTCACTGTAGAAACAGTGAAATTGTTGATGATAACAACAGATAGCGTGGGAACAAAATGTGGGTATACATATATTACAAGAAATACAAATAAATATCAATTTATAGTCGAGAATAATGCAGTATACTGATCGATGTACCAAATGGTTGATTCATTTGATTAGAAAACATTGAATTCTCATGTCCATTCAACGAATTGAATTGTTCGAATATTTGCCGAGTGTATGTTCCACAAAAACCCGAGTTTTCGCGGAACAAAAATACACGGGGATCGAAAAACGGGTTTAAAAGTTTTCGGAGAAATGTACGTGAGATTGAATCGGTTAATTGATTAGCGTCAGCTGTCACATGGAAATCGAATATCGCCTCGTGAACCAGTCCCTGCTATTCAAGGGAGCAACAGTTGTCCCAGACTGTCACCAGAAGTTATCGGTTAGCGAGCGCGTTTAATTTCGCCGGGATTTTCGCGCGTGTTTTGCTCGCGACTTAAACTCGAGGGGCGAGCGACGATTCGGGCACGTTAGAGCAATTAGTTTGCTACATGGTATGAAAAGAAATGTTTTCAAATGTTGCAATTGGTCAAAATTGTACAGAAAATACTAAAAGCTGCATTTTACTTTCTTATCAATTGTAGCCATTGTGAAAAGAAATTTTTCCAAAAATTGCAATTCCTCAAAATTGTATAGAAAATTAAAAAAATACGTTCTCAAAACGTTCGAATCGCATCGTTCAACATTAAAAACGTTATCTAGGTGCACGGGAGTGCATCATTGATGAAATCTCAACAAAAACATCCTGTAAACAGGAGCCAAGTTCCTATGGCCGTAAAAAGTTGTGAGATCAAACAAAATACGGAAAGTTCGTTAGCTTAGAAATACCTCTTGCAATACTGGAAAAAAGCGTTTGTAAAAATTAGTTTAAAAGAACGCTATTTAATTTTTAAAGAGTTACATGGAGGGCTAAATTAATCAAACTTGGCAGTTACTTTTTAAACCAATGGCCATAAAAGTTGTTAGGTAACTATCAAAGAAACTCGCATCCAACCGTAAGCATAAATCGCATCCGAAAGGGACACATTTTTTTCGAAGCTGCTACCGAAATATCTCGGGACTAATGCACCGATTTAGCTGAAAATTCATGATGGTTATTTTCGGTACGATTTAGTGCTTTCACAGAATCATTTTACGCCTGTCATAAATTTTCTTTTAGAAATAAGACTGGATTCTCTGGAGTGCTGAAAATCGACTGAAGCTATATTTATTCATACAGAAAGATGTATTATACCTTCAGTCGTTTCTAGACTTAATTGATTAGCTATGCAGATGAGTTAATTAAAATGCAGTACATTACGTGTCGTCGGACAAGTCGAAGCGAAAAAGATGAGTGGGTAAATGTGTTGTTGATAATGATCGTTACGAAAGCGCAGGAGTGTCTGTGGCAACGTAAACTCTAATTAATACGCGGACAACTTGATAGAAAATTGTGTTCATAAATAAGAACGAAGCCGTGGCACCGTCTATTATACTTCTGCTTTGTTAGTAAAAACAAATTTCGACCGCCAAAGCTTTAATCCAGATTCTACAGAATTCTAGTCGGTAGGATTTCGTACGGCTTGATTGGGGAATTGTTTCTCAGTCGCGCCATGTTCCAAACTTCCTTCTAAATGCAGATTTCTCGGCGAAGTGGAAGTCGATCTTGTTCAAAAGACTTTGAACTTTCTCATAAAAATGGTAGTTTCCATTTCGTTCGCATCGTGGGTCGCTGAACAACCGGAATCGGAAAAGCGAATTCATTTTATAAGCGTTCAGATTCGAATCAAGATTTTTCTACCGATCTTTACGTGATTTTTGTTACAGTTTTCTTTCGAGGTTGAATTCATCCGGAAATTATAACAAAGAACAATTCGTGGACAAAGAGCAGAGCTTTTCACATCCGCGGGGGGCGAGGACAAAGCGAATAAAAGAAGAGAGTTGCGGATAAAATTGTGAACGAAAAGCAACGTGTGGAAACAACCGACGTGTTACAAAGGATGTGAAACATCGCATCGTCTCGGTTTCTTCGTGAATGCGGGGTGCGTGTCGGTAGAGGCGAAATTGAATGACGTCGATCGGAAACTAATTGAATTCGTCCAATTAATTGGGTCACGATAAAACGTGTAAGTTATCGTTACCGTGGGTTTTCGAGCGTCTTGCATCACGCAGCTCTCGTCTACGGTGAGTACCAAATTCCATTATTCAAAATTTAATCCGTTGTAATTGCCGCGGATGCTTATGCAAATACCTCTTACGCGAACAAAAGGGAAAGCCGTAGTTCGGCAAACAAATTGATTTGATGCAATAATTACTTTAGTACGTCGAGCACAAACTAAACCGTGCAGCCAGTTTTATCGGGCTTCGTATTTTACCATATTTTCCGAAGTTTCGACAGAACAATCCGCGCTGACGGTACACCGTTTTATTATCAAACTTTTCTGCCACTGACAACACTAGGAAAAATTTAACGTGAGTCGCAAATATTTTTTTTACGTTTTCCAATTTCCCAATATGGTAGAATTGTCAAGCACGAATTCTGGTATACATAGAATTTATAAATTTTAAAAGATTAGAATGGAATTTATTATTTATACATTTATACAATAATATCTGAACAGAAATAACTTCTGGGTTACACATTTTTTAAATTTCAACCATAAACATGAAATAGCGTTACGCATTACGAACGAGGATGAGGAATAGAAACTACGCCGCACAGACAGCAAACAAGTATATTTAGTATATATGAAAGAAAAATATAAATATATCGCACTTCTTCAAAGTTCTGGACTATAATTTGGAGAGCTGTATTTTAATTATATTGTATTTCAATTATATTTATATTTCAATTATATTTGAATTTCAATTATATTGTGTATTTCGATTATATATACACATCTGATTAAAATACTTAGTAATTTAATTAATTGAAGATTTACGCCAAAATTGCGTAATTGAATTACAGTATAATTGGATTAGCACAACTCTGCCTGAAACTACCAAAATTACCGAAATTACTATCTTGGCAACCCAATAATTGATACTTTTTAATTACTATTCCTGAGTACTCGCTGTGAAAACATGGAACAGTAGTCGCGCTCCTATCTCACGTTTTTATTAGGTTGGAGGGAAAGTTTTTATAAATTCATTCAAATTTTTCTTTAAAATGCGACAGAACATTATGTTCCCGCGTCTCTCGTTTTCCATTTCCGAGAGAAAGGAGAGCTCGACTTTTGCAGGCGTTCCTCGTGCAGAATGTATTGGAAATCATCTGGATCTGCAATATTACTCATCGTCTCGTTTAAAATTGTGTTCGTCTATCCTGTTGCCAAGAGTGTGCGAATATTAATAAGATTCAATATTACTTTGTCATCCAGTTCTGAGCTATGTTTAAAATTTCAAGTCTGTAGCTCATCGGGAAATTAGTTTAAAATCAATTGCAAAATTTGTACCGAACGGACAAACAGACAGACAAACAGACAGACAAACAGACAGGCAAACAGACAGACAAACAGACAGACAAACAGACAGACAAACAGACAAGAAAGCGAGCTAATAAAAACGTGGTAAAATCCGTGGTATCGCCTAATGACGACTGATTTTGGAGTTCTCGGATTAATACAGTCTCAAGGCTGGTAACAACGAACATGACCTGGAAATATCATAGTGGCAGTGGCATCCACACCCATCCTCGTAAATCGACCCCGTAACCATGTGTTCGGTTTTATGATCGATGCCTCGCTTCCTCGGCCGCGTATGTTTACGCGTACGAGCGTCGAGGTGTTCCCTAATATGCTGAAAGGCAGCCATAATGCGCACGGAGAGCTTGCAATTGCGTCGGGAAAATATGCGACATCGAATACCATAAATCCCTGTTGCATTCTTACCAGCGCGCCGCTGCGCTGTGGCCAGGTCATTAAAAACTGCAAGCAGACATTCGCGAGCGAAGTTTTTCAATTATTCATTCACCTGTTACTGGGCTGGTCAATGCACCCTGCCACTCGTTTAATTAGTTTTCCCTTTATTTATTTCTGCTTGCTGATGTTGCAAGTTCTGCGCACACTGGAAGAGAAAAAGGGACGAGTATAATTACTAACACGTTCCGGTTTTCCTCGACAATTGAACAAACTTGTGTGCTTTTTTCTATGCTGCATTTTTGCACGCGGATTTTCGTACGTGTTTATTTTTCGATCCTTTCCGTCTTCCGACCTGAAATATTTCTATTTTCTATGATTTTCTTAATTTGATCGATACAAAACTGATATACAGGGTGAGTCACCTAACGTTGCCACCTCAAATAGCTTTGTTGTTTTTAAAGCCTAAGTATGAAGTCCGCAAATAAGGGGCTTCGAAAATTAGTGAGTGATTAACGAGTAGACTGCCAATTTTTAATGGTCAATGCAAAATAATAATGTTCTAGTCTAATTATAGTCATTGAATTCCTAATGGAAGGGACTATCATTGTAGGTGTTTAAGAAATGATGCTTCCATTTAAAAAAATGAAGGTGACCTTGATGTCTGTAAAAAAATCACATAAAAACAACAATATGTTAGGTATCATGTGAGCTCCACTGAACCATGCAACTTTGTCCTTCAGACATGTAACATATCTTTAAAACCAACAAAGATATTTGAGGTGGCAACGTAGGTGATTTAAAATATTAAATACGTTTAGTAATTTATTGAAATATAAATTGAATAATGCAAAGGTTTAAACGAATTCCGAAAATTAAATTGTATATGTAATAATTAGACTGCGGATGTTTATGCGACTTGCAATTTTTGTAGACGAATTTTAAGAAACTCGAATCAAATAAAATCTTATTTTCCGTGGTGGTAGCCATTTTAGATCTGAAATAAATTAAAATCGTATTAAATTCTGTCGTATTTTATATCCCAGTATTTTTTTGGAAATTTTCAGAAGCCATAATTGTAATAATTGGACGCGATGTCCACCCAATATATTTAGTTATCGTTTCGCGGAGGAAATAGTTGAGGCATCGATTTTTCACTCGGCCGAAACCAAGAAAACATCGTGGAAAGTTTATGGTTTTTGGTCGGGGGGGTCAATGAATTGAAAATAGGTTGTGCAGAGATCGCAGACAAGAGTTACGTCTATATCGTTCGCGGATCTGAACTTTGTTGCATGTGCCTTTCTTATCATTAGACTTCAGCTTTCTTTTTTGCTTATTCATGTACAAGGTATCTCGCAATAAGACTGAAATTAGTGTAGCCAATATATGCGATAAACTCGTACAAAGTTTATCCTTAATTACCGCGAGTCAAATACGCGAACAATTTCATTACGTGATTGTAACAGCGGAGAAGGAACAGTTTCCGATTCCGAAAGGACTTCCGCGCGGATTTGTTAAATAAACTGACTCGTCGTGCTTTTTATTCCTCTTTTCCCACCGTGCGCCGTTTCAATTTTGGTCGATCAAATCGACCGGCACGATACGGTTTTTGTTCTCGGATCCTCTAAATGTCGCGCGACATCAAAACCCGAATTCGCATAAACGTCCGCAGGCTGTCGCGAAACCATTCGGTAGAATGGCACAATAATGAAAGCGATATGATACACGTGTTCCAGTCGGTGTGCTCGCAGTAAGAGCCAATGGAAATGAGGTTTGATTAAATCCTTGATTAAATTCTTGATTAAGAATTCGGTCTGAGGTTTCATCGGGATGTTACGTCGACCCGAAGACCGCGATTAACCACTGTCAAAAGAGTGAATCTGATTCTGGCGAAGAGGGAGAGCGATGACTCAACGCAAACTCGAACTCGGTTGAAATCTAATTACGAGGCTGATCAAAGATTTGAGTAGAGGTTAACCAAGATTCGACCATACGCCACGAAGGCAATCGGGGTCTAATTGAAGCCTGACCGAGTCACGTGCCATGTACACACAGCTTCTGCTAGATTTCCGATTTAAAAAGAACTGCGTGCTATTCGGTTGTCCCGGAAGTTCGTTTCGTTCTCGATTAATGTGCTCGGTGCAAATTCAGAGTAATTTTTAAGAAAACCGCGTTTAAGAAAGGGGAAGCTTAAGGAATAATAAAACATTAACGAAGAGAAGATTGTGTTGTTTGCGTATGCTGATGTTATCTAACAATATGGAATGTGCACGTAGCAAAAAAAACTTTTAGGACAATCTAATAGTTTCAATCTTACAAATATTCGGAAATTGCACAAGTTCCGGTTCGAAAATAAAACAAACGCGACATTTGTCTCCTTTTCGGGCTAATTTGATATTTTCCAGTAATGTCGCCTTTTCTTCCTTCGAGGGACGTGTACGTCAGCTGACGTACAGCCAGCGAATTACATATCTGCTCGTGGTAGACAAGTCAACACTGTCCCGACTAGACATCGAGTGTTTGCATCTTAACGAAACCGCATCTCGAACTCCTCGGTATCGATTTCCACTATTTCTCATGCTATTTTAAGCTATCGCTGGCCGAGTGCGAGAAACACCCTTCAATTAGTTTCTAATCAAATTTTCGAGGTTGTTTCTAAATCGCAACAACAGCAAACTAATGAATCCGCGATTGTGTTCGTATAACAAAATGAAATGAAAAAGAGACAAACGAACTGGTAGGAGAGCTTTCCATTTTCCCTCGACCCGCATCTTCGTATTTTCCGGCGAGAAAAGAATACCTCACGGTCACCACGATGAATTCCGTTGCTAGGTAGCGTGTTTTCCCATAGATAAAAGTACATCGAACCATATGGATAGTTTTAGCGTGTCCTACGTGGATTCGTGGCGAGCGGGCATCGCAGTTGCAGCTTGCAACCGATGCAACCCGTACGTGCGTCACGGTGCACAGAGAAAGAGAGCGAGCGCGAGAGAGTGAGAGAGAGTCAGGTACACTAGGCACTCGCATGGTTAATGGCCATGTTGAGAGCATTATCGGGTGACTTTCGTTGACCTATGTCTTCGTTCCTTCACGTGTGTGTTCAAAATAAACGCGATTCCCGGGTATATCGACCTAATTCCCAGTTTCAAACTGGTCCCGATACGAACAATTTGCCAACAAACGATGCGTTGCGGTAGACACCGTCAGTCGATCGTCCTTTCCTAATTGGGCACTCGAATCGATGAAGAATTTCAATGGCTGGCACAAGCAGAACCGCAACGCTCGCTGCGAAAGCACTGCTCCTTTGCCAGGAATATTACTATTCAGATTAAACAGCTCGCTGATTAGATTTGTTAATGATTAATTGGGTCAGATATCAGACTAAGAAACTTACTTTTTTCGTTCGCAATTATTTCGAAACATGTTTGTCTTGCAGAAAGATCGTCGTTCAACCAATACGAAAAATGGAGTACATACAGGACAGATCATAATTCTTGTCGATCGTTCAGGTGTTAACGGTGCAGAATTTCTTGTTAGATGCTGCACACCGGTGCGCGTCTGGCGTCGGTTCGATCGATCTGCTTCGAGATGCAGTTTTCCCATCGGAGTTTGAAGTTGGTGTTGAACCGTTCTGGGAATACACTCTTCGAAGCTGGTGTTCACTTTCGCGATAACAAATGATTACTTTATTATATCACCTGTTTCTTCAACTTCTTGTTATTTTGACCTATAAAAATTCTCTGAACGGATCGACCGGGAATGAACAAACTTCTCGTCTCGGCGAAGTTCATTCAAGTTCCAGTGGTTCTACCGCCTGGCACTTCTCCGGCCAACTAAACGAGCCGATGAATCGAACGATCGCGAGAACAGCTTCAGGATCGTTTAATTCGGATCGATGCCGGAGTTCATGAGGCGTTGCCGAATTTGCTTAGCGAAAGTGCAGAGAGCTTTCTTCACGGTACGATGAACGCGTAATCAATACACCACCCCGGTTGCCGATAAGATTGTGGCGTGTGCAGTCGCCATGTGTATCGAATCAGGCCGAGAAGCGAACCGAAAGCTATCGTTGTGGGCGTTCTCTTTTCGCCTTCGCCTCTTGGCCGTGGCATGGCGGGATCATCCGCCTGTGTGATCTCGCCGAGTAAAATCGGAGTCGTGATAACACGTCGAAACGCGCCGCTATACACTTCCTTTATTTGCTCTCGCCTCGGTCATCTAGACGCCTTTCAAATCCGCCGAATAAAAATAAACCGTTTTGCGAACCAGCCTCTCCGCTCACGCTTGTCGCCAGCGCGTTTCTCGCTTCTCGCCGGAATGATTTATTTCTAGACTACGGATTTTATGAATTTATTACAAAAATTAGTAGGTGTAATTTAAAATAGCAAAAACTACTATTACATATTATTTTCAACCTATTAACCCTGTCTTCCGACCTAGAATAATTCCATTCTACTATACTATTCTTTTCATTTCATGCATATGAAATTGATGTAATACCTCAAACAGTACTTAAATGTGTAGCAGAGTTAATCGATTAAAATTTTAATCATGATTGATTGATTAATGTGTACGATTAAAAAAAGAAATCATCGAAAAATCGACGATTGATTCAATCGATTGATGAAGTTAATCGTCGATCGTTGATTAAAAAGAGAAATCATCGAAAAAAAACATAAAAGCACGTAAACAGAGTTTGTATTATATATAGACCAAATGACAATACACCTAAACTCAGTTTATATTTTTTTCAGTATTCATACAGTTTTGATTCCGTATTTCATTTCGCAATTTCAACAGTTAATCGTTAATCAATCATCCGATTAACGATTAATAACCTCTCCACGGTTGTACTATCAATACTGGGACACTCGGCGTAAATACAGTAATTTTTCGACTTACGCGGTTAATTCGTTCCAGCGCTTTCCGCGTAAGTCGGAATCAAAATAAGAATGTTCTGCCTGAATTGCAACAAACTGGAGCGAAATAGAAATGTATAACCGGCGCGTTTCTTTCGTCTCAGTGGGGCATGAGATTTTAAAGGGTAAACTTCGTGCGAACTTCGGCCGAGTTTATTAAAGTTCGCTGCGCGGACAGAACAACGCAACGGCAACAATAGGGGTCGGGTCGGGGATAAACGCGAATTCGAATTCTACGCTCTCAAATTTAGTCGACCGAGCAATAATCTGAAACCTTTCATCGTCCTTTGGGTTTAAGCTCCCGGTTCGCAGCTGCGGCGAATGTTTATTCCTCTGGTTTTCGCTCTTGGGAACTTATTTACGGATTTGCTAGCTGGTTATAATACGATAGATTGTACGCGGAATTTGCCATAGGTATCTTTATGCGTTTTCCACTATTAGATGATTGCATAAGTTCGTGCCCGATTTGAAAATAAAATTCAATGGTTAAATTTTAAAGAGTACAGGTTTATTAATCAATTATACAGTCACCATTCTTCTCTACAATTACAGAAGAAAGGTGACCATATCATTTTTCTTTTCACACTCCGCTGTGTAGTACAGTTTTGCGACATCTATGAAAATCGGGCAAGAACTTATGCAATCATCTGATATTTACTTCCGCGAAAACGAACTCGCAAACGGAGATTTCATCTTCGAAAACGATTTCGAATCGAGTCCCATGTTGGAGAACCTGAATCGATTACTACACGCGCGAGCGGAATCATAAAATGTCCAGTAGCTCAAATTTCCGACCCAATAAATAAGTTACAAGTACAAACGGAAATATGCACACTCTCTGGCAAAAGTGAGATGAAAGCATACCGGAACCATATCGGGAGCAGCGGGCACTAAAACAGAGTTTCAATATCGGGAATAGAAGTAAAGCAGCGACAGTAAAATTGCAGTAGTCGAAGCGTACCGAAAACTTCGATAAAATAGAAAAAGCTACATTTCCTTCGGTGTAATGTCTACTTCGTTCGTAATCTCTCAAAAAGCGTAATGGAAGTAATAAACATAGAGTTTCCGCAAATTGGCACACCGCGACGCGATCTCGCTTGAACGTCCGCAGTATAACATTCGACGAACTGTGCCAACGAGTCTCGAAAACAGTGCCGGGGTTCTCGGATCGTCCTTTTGTCCTCTTTCATTTTTCATACTGCGTTCTCGAACGTCAAAAATTTATGTAGCGTTGCGGGATCCGAACGGCTTGTTTATCGAAAGCCTGGCCACCGATTTCGCCGGCTTAAAACGAAAGAAAACCGTTCGCCGACGGTTTCACCGCGGAACGATGATTTATCTGGTACGAAAAATCGGTTACGAAGTTCTCTAGTGGCCACTCCGGGAGATTCTGCAACGACGATACGAGACATCGTAGTAAATATCTCCGTTCTCCGGAAGAATGTCGGTCGGCCCGGAAGATACAGTCGAAGAGATAGCAAGAACTCGGTTTCACTTCAGTCGAAAATGTTAGGTGTACAAATTAGTTCGTGACTTAATTTTACATTCAATAATTTCAGTGAAGCTGCTGGAGTGATAATTGTAATTTAATTGCCTGCTCCTTCAAGAAGCTCCATCGGACGACGGGAAACGCGATTTTGAATTAGCCAGGCTCTGGAGATTTTAATTAAACGAATTTCGTCCCCGTGGAACGTTCCATTCGAATATTTATGCGAATTACCGGCTTCCTAATTTCGGCTTCAGTTGGCACAAGAACTTCATGGTCGTGCGCGCGACAGCCACATGGGTAAATTTTAGGTTTCGATGCACAAAGGGATGCGCAAAGGGAATTTTGAAATGAGGGGTATTTATTCTGAGCGAATTTTCGGAGGGTGGTGTACGTAGGGGATTTAGTAAGAACAGTATTCGAAGCGAATGAAGCTTTCTTTTTACATTCTTTCCGTTAGTGTTTACGCCAACAGTTTCGACGATTTGTCTCACAGTCATCCTCGAATTTGATGCTGTTCTCAATGTTGCACGTTTTTCACGGGCAATTCAACTTTGTGGACGCCCAGAACTCTTCTTTTCCCCGTAATTTTCAGGATTTTTTAACAAGCTCATAATAACTTTTCGGCATCTATTTACAACTTTTGATATTTGTGTAATTCAATCTTGTTCTTCCTTTAACTTCAATATCGTATGTACTTCACATACACTTAGTTTTTTCCACGACCCATTCTTAACACTTTAGTATGTTGTTTTATTAAATAAGCACGAAAGAAGCTAGTACCCACTTTATCAATTACGTTTTGCGATGAATGTTTGCTCTTCAGTAACTTCTGCACAACTGACAAATGTAAAACTGCTATTTGTGCTATCATTTTGTGCCGCTTGTGGGCACCAATATATACGTTCTCATTTCGAAAATTCTATTGAAGTAAATATGATGGATGATATTCAGTACATTGTACTTACAGGTATGTCAGAATATGTTCACATATGAAAATATTCATTTTCTTCAGCTTAATGTACCAAATGAGGAAAAATAGATGATGTGCTATCTTTTTGTCCAGGAGTATATACGATCAGGAAGTAGAATCGGTTGGTCATGGTCAGACGCGTCAGACGATTCCTATGCAACAGCACGTATACTCGCTGCATTTTCAAACTCGATTATCTCGAAAACGAAGCGTCAATCAAAAAAAAGGCTATTCCTTTTTTCGACTTATTTTTACATGCAGTATCACCTCCTGCTCGGTGTACCACCCCCACCCATCCGGCCACACCCTGTATATAATAAAATAAAAAAGTATGTGTGTATGTGTGTGTGTGTGTGGTTGTTTGGTCCCATTCAATCAAACCGTTATTTCGCGTATTTTATTTTTGAAAAAATTCAAAATGGAACGTTGCGCTCTCGATTAACGCGAACCAAATCGAGGGGAAAATATTGTAACGCATTGAAGTTCTAGAATCGGGCAATCACCTGGTAATTGTAGATGGGGGGAGTTCGTTTTACAAAATTGATTCTGCATGAAAATGGAAAAAAAGAAAAATGCGGTACATCGGTAAGAGATCGTTGGAATCTGCAGGAAATCTCCGTGTGATTTTTGCACGCTCCTTCGTACGGTTTACCTCGTTTAAACGGTCTAATTTGCAACGGGTTAACCTCGTAGATTCGTCAGAAATGCATAATGTATAGCGTACCACTAACCAAACGGGTAACAGCTACCGAAACCGACATGAATATCCGCGACCCTTAATTAACGTAACGATTGCCGTCGCGCAGTAAAATGCGAAACCCGATCGTCCATGAAAATAATTTTGCATGAGCACGGACCGTGTTTAATTGAATTTTATTCCCATCGATCAACTGCACGCGCGGCTCACCTTCGGAAATGAAAGTTCACTTCATCAATCCTTCCTGCGACGGCGAATAAACCACCGATCGAGTCAAATACTGTTTTCTCTCGTTAACATCGCATTTTTATCCCTCTCTCGCGGTGCGGCTTTGTCTCGGACGTCATCGAATACGTCGAACATCGAAAAATAGTATCCACTACTCGATAATTGGGAAACCTGAGTTTCCTAACTCATTATGGAGCACTAAGAGTGATTATTTTACATTGCTTTTATTTACGACATTTACGACAAGAATGGGTAGGTGTAACTAAAAATTTCAAAATACCTGTTAAGAAAGAAAATATATTTGACTCCAGTTTGTTGAAAGTCAGGTAGAAAATTTTGATTTTGCACAAACATCCGCTGTCTAGTGATTACTGCAACTTGACTTTCGCTGGAATAAATTCTATTTGAAGCTTACGAATAACTGCGAGTACCATGATCGAAAATTCATAGAATCCTTCATTAATTCCCACCGTGTGATACCTCGATATCTGATTCCCACGACCAGAAAATATATTTTCCGAAATTCGTGATGCCTCGCACGAAACGTTCGATCGAATCAATTCGAACGGTATGAATGGAAACTCCGTACGAATTGAATTTCGCCGGAGCTATAATTTCACGCGTGGATCATTCCTGCGACGAGAGAGAAGCGAGTGAAATCCATACAGTAATTCCAACAAACTGAAATTCCCGAGGCGAATCGAGAGTTGTTCAACTACTTTTCGGACGCAACAAAAACACGCTCGCTTCTATGTAGTTTCATGCGGGGAAAATAAACGTCGGAACGTCGGAACCCGAAGAAACTTTCGATTCAAATACATCGAGGAGTGTAGGATGAAGCCGGTAATGAAAGGCAATCTGGGTATTACGTTCGAGAAGCAACAACTGACAAAACGCTGGTTGGCCATCCCCACTGTTTATTTTCTTTCCGCAGCAAGCCCCGTACAGAGGTGGGCATTCTTTGGCGAAACAAATATTTCAAATACTATTTAATATCTTAGATTTTATTTTGCTTAAAGAAAATAGTATTTTCAATAAGATATAGAATTTCGAAAATAAAATATTTCTATCTTAACAATCTGGAACACGAAATAAAATATTTTACTTTTTTTTATAATAGTCTGAGAAACCGCATAAACATACAATCGTTAACAAACGATTACTATTTTCAAAAAATTACTGCATCAAATAAAATATTTCATTTTCAAAGTTGTACACATGCTTTAAAATAAATAGGACTATTTACTATTTACTATTCAAAATACTATTTTCCCCAGCTCTGTCTGGGTTGAAACAAATATCTTGATTTTGGAATTCAAATTGCTTCGAGTGCAGAGGGTTAACAGGTTTTCAGTAGGTGAAGTGTTAAAAACTGTTTCAGATAATGAGATGGCAATTTTGGCTGGCGTCCCAGACTCACTCGAGAGTTAATCGAGGTGCTACTGTGTTTGAAAATTCTTCTAATGTGTTTACTGTTTCACGTTACACTTGCTTATTTTTCTGATAAATCCGCTGTCGTTGCCGTAAATCGTTCCGACGGCGAATGGAGTTTCTTTACGCGGCGATTCGGAGCGACGAAAGTCGTTCGGCGCGTGTTTGCCGTTTCTGAACACGGCATAAATTTCGCTGGACAACCGGTTGATTGGGCATTTGACTTTTCCGCAGGTGTAGCTGGCCGCTCGGCACAGGTAAATTGATTTTGCCGGGGGGTGCCGCCGCGCCGGTGATGGTTTCATTGGCCGGCATGCTTACTTTTCGCCCGATTCGATTTACGACACGCGGTTCCGTTCCGGCCGGAATATACGCGGAGATTGAAAACGTCCGGGAAATGAATGAATGCTCGTATTCGGCTAACCGAAAGCAACAGTGAAATATGCCGGCGAGAGTCTCACTTCTGGCCTGATATCATGTTCGCTCGGAACAATGGGCAATCCTTCACGAAACCATTGTCCCAGCAACACGGGATCGCACATCCCCTTTAAACGGCACACGGTTTATTCAAATACGTGAAAAATTGTCGAACATCGAACAACCGGATCTTCCTCTTGTTTTTTCTTCTTTCACGTTGGACTGTCAACGCGGTCCACGCTCGTAAATTGGATAAAAAAAATTGGTGTAATCGTCGCTCGATACGAAAAATGAACACGAAATTGGCTTATTTCGTATGTATGGAAAAATGTTCACTCCCTTTCTCAATTCCACTTACAATTTTTCTCTTTGCAATGCATTATCGTTTATTACGTACACCGTAGCTGAGTCGCTGTAAGCTTCAACTGAGAAGTACGTATCTCGAGCGCGAAAGGTTGAACCTGTAATAAGGGATATACACTGTTGTTCACTTAAATAGCCTCGAATAATCCAAATTTGTTTTTCTTATTTTCCCCACAATTTCTTTCTTTGGTATAAACTTGTATATATTTTCACCCGAAGCTAATCAAGTGAATAGCACTGTATATATAAAAATTTTGTCCGTGGATACGGTGTTCATAGTTTAAAAATACAGAAGAAATTTTCAGCCACCTCCGTCGCGTGTTTTTCCAACCAACGCCGGGGGAAAATGCAATGGCGGAGATGCAGTTTATCGTTGGGGCATGTTTATTGAAACGAAATCCTGAATTGCGAATCTCTTTTCCTGCAATATTACGGCGAGCTTTGCGCGTCACGTCAGTTATAATTTTTTTGCACTCGCGATTTATAAAAAGTATTTAACAGAATCGTACCGTTCCGTAAATTAAGGTAATATTTTTAGTGTCTCTGTATTTCGTTTTCGGTTAAAGTTTCATTGAAACATGTTCTTCACTTATTTTAGATTCAAACGTTTATTATGACTTGCGTGAAATCGCGTACGTACAATTAATGGAATCAACAATAGAATAAAACTAATGAATAACGACGACGAAAATTGTGGCAGTCCTTGAGTTAATTGGATCCAGGTGAACATCCAGCAGATGACAAATCTAATAACGCATCGCATGCTTCCAAATTTACATGCTTTTCATTCCTATAATTACTCTTCGAGGTTTCCTCGTACCTGTTGCGAGATTTTCGTGCATCTACTACGGGAACGTGCAGCCTCTAAAATCATTACAACAACTAGAGTCCGGATCTTCATGCATCCATAGCGTACAAACATTTAAAAACATATCTGATGAAAAATTTTAATCTCTTTCTCTCGCGTAAATATACATTCCGCAGTTTTAATAACGCAGGCAAAAAATTTGATTCCCCGAAGATCAGCGTGTCGCGATAAATATTCGCAGTCTACTGAACTTGAATCGAACGTAATGAATGTGCTAGCAGACGAGTCGAGTAGCTCTGGGGCTCGCGAAACACATCCCGAGGTTGTCCATGATGCGATAAATCGGTGAATTACTTCGTTGACGCCGTTCCGCCGCAGCTGAAATAATAACACGACCAGGTGGCTCGTTTTATCCGACCGATTGGAAAACATTGGTTAGAGAATCGACGTTCCCTCTTGATCGACATGCCGACACGATCAATACGTACCCTCGCGAATATCAATCGTCTCGATATTCGTTTCCTCGAGTCCAATTAACATTTGTAGCACCGTCAATACGCGAGTCACTGTTCGATTGACTCGTGTAACCGTCGATCGATTTCACACTGGGACATCGAAACGACGAGATTTATCGTTTTACCGATAACTAACGCGAGGAACAATTATTTTTTGGAAATTCGAGGAAGGCAATGAAGAATGTACAGATAATCGGTTCGGATGTATAAAATAAATATGATCTGCATCGTGTTGGGTCCCATTTTAGTCGGGGGAATATTACAAACACGTTGCTAAAAGTTCCGAATAAAAAAATGTGAATAATTCTTTATTTATACGACATTAGCCAATAGTATTTTGTGTTTTAGTTACATATACTTTATACTTATACGTGCAGATGATATACAGTTTCATTTTGTTAAGTGTACTTAAGTATATGTCCGCCACTGTATATCGAGACATTACCGTGCTAACAGCCACAAAATGGCTGAACCATCGCTTTGAGGGAACGTCCAAGGGTCAATTAACTTTGTCCACAGACTCCTGCTTGTAAATTGACCCGGGTGTCGACGATTATGACTACAAGCGACGAAGCCTGTACGCTTTCCACAATATGGTCGCGATAGTTCGCTGATAATTCAGACATCGCCGGTGCCTCGTGGATGATGCGATGGGAACTGATTGGAGATGACCATTACCTGGGGACAAATATTTGTCAACGATGTAATATATGTAGTAGGTCTCGAGTGGGTCGTAGTTCACCGACGTGACACAAGCAGCTTCGTAAACCCGAATCAATTTACATTTTGGAATCGTACGGGTCTTCGTGACCGGATAGCCCTCATCCTAATCCGGATGCTAGTTTTAATTATATTCTGTCCTTTAGCAAACTCCTCCTCGGTGACCACTTTGCTGCTATGAATCTAATCCTGTGGACTGCACCCGACGCGACGCGACGCGACGCGACGCATTAATTGTTCCCTCTTTACACAAAGACTTTAATGCTTTGATTGCAAATTGCGTTAGGCGCTTCTGCAGTATGAATTTTAATTGGCCCAGTCGATGCCGAACTTGTTGCTGTCGTTGGACGTGTGTTTACGGTATCCATGCTGCTTAGAAGAGTTTACTATTACTAGACTGCGGATCCTTATGCAATTATCTCTCCAAATTTTTCCTTTTATAATTACTGAATTATTACAGTTCAGAATTGATTAAGAAATTATTCTAGCAACGCCCAGAACGCCACTACCTTTATCATATCGCCGCCTGAATGTAAGAACTAGGTAACTTACAATTCCTTATTTTAGAGAAATTGATGAAACAGTATTTTAAGGTTTTAAGATTATGGTAGGGAGACCGTTATTTTAAACATAATGCCAATATCTGCTTATATTTCTTTATTTTAAGTGGAACAGTACATGAAAAATCATCATTTTGGATTAAAAAAAATGTCTAGTTGCCCATTTATAACATCAATGGAAACCTGTATTTATTTTTTATCTACTTTGAACACTGCTCACTAGATGTCGTAGATTACTTCGATAGGTTACCCAGTTTTTACATTAAATTTTACTTGATTTCTTCTTTAATACGAAGTAGATAACTCAAAATGTTCAAATTTCAAGTTACCTGGTTCTTACATTCAGGCGGCGATTTAAAAACTTTATCGGTTCAAGATACCGGATGTGTCCTTGGTTCTTGCGGGTGGTGACGGTGCAAGCGAACATTTGTTGTTCGCATCGTTGTCATGCATATGCGAGGAACAATGTGTGGGCAGCTGCGTGCGAACAGATAGAATTGTTCACGTATTTCGAGCGTCGCGCGTCATTGTTCGACGGGTTTCGCCCCGGGCTATCTTCAATTTAGCAAGGAAAATGCACGATTGTTTCTTGCTCCGATGCTCGAGCAACGTCGGAACTATACATATTGTCGATCCATTTTGACGCGGGCAACTGATTGCTCGTCGAATCCGAAGGTCGACCGTACGAAAATATATTTTTCAAAGAAATACAGCTTTCGCGCTATGGGATCAAAAATGATTAAATTATTATCTATACTACAGCCTCAGATTCGACGGCATTTTCGCATTTTCGCATTTCCGTTTTCCGCGGAAGCTCGCCGATCGACGGATCGTTTCCGGGAGATTAGGTCGGCGCATCACGCGCGTGGTTTGTTGCTTGGCGCTTGTCGATCCGCATCGTAGATCGTGTCAAAAAGATTCCCGATAATGCGATAACCGCGGTGTTCTGCGAAATACGTCGCACGTAATGGCCGCCGTCATAGGTGCCGAATAATCGTCGGATCGAATCATTAAACGGGTGGCATGAATGCGAAAACGGGCAGAGAACTAGGAACGAAGCAGCGGCAGATGATGCAAGGCCGATTTAATGAATGCGCGTTGACCGTGATCGTTGACATTCCATCTTTCAGATCGTCTCTCGCCGCTGATGTCCACCAATGATTTCAATTGACGTCAAAATCAACATCGACCTACGGCCGCGTGCGAACTGTCGATACGACGGCGTTTCAAACGACGCGCTCTCTGACAGCGATTCGGTTATTGGCGAAACAAATCTGCTTATCTCGCAAAACCTACCGGCAGATGATTAACTCTGAACTGCCTCCGAAAACATTACTTGCATAAATCTTCTCCATAGATTGTGGATTGGACCCGTATCTCTGAATGCTCGCAAACTTGCATACTTAAATAAAATTCCCAACTTCCGAGTACGAAGTTCTTTGTACGATGAAATGTGAGAAGTTGCGGCCGCTGATGACGTCAAAGATGCCGGAGAAACTAAAGCGTTTAAACGCGCGAGAAAAAAAAAGAATCGTGAAAAGACTGGGAATTTCAATTTTCTGGAAGGAAGAGAATTGGCAGTTTATGAAGAATGTAAGAACCTTGAAGGAAGCGAAGTGACTAAAGTACTGAAAGAGTTGAAAGAGATGAAAAAGCTACGGGAACTGAAAAGAACCGTGACCAACTGAAGAAGCTAAAGAGACACTGGAAGAATTGAGCAAACTGTGCCAAACGAAACGGACAATGAGAACCTAGGAAAATTAAACAACTGTGAGAGAGTTAAGACGTATCTTGGTCGAGTTGATTTCCTTTCGATTGAATATCACAAACAAATTGTTTCGATTGAACTGTTTCAAATGAAAATGAGAATGCGGCCTGGAGAATACTTATTTAACTTCGCTCGTTTCTGCTTCTGGAGTGAAACGAGAGGGGACGCGAGAGGCTGGAATTACAACAAAACTTTCGAAAAAGTTCAAACAAAGCGCAGCGCAATCTTAGAATAATGAAATTTACTGCGGGTTTAAATCATGTAAAGTTGCCCACTAAAAAAGAGTAGATTTACCTCGCCCGTTAAAAACTTCGGGAGATAACGAATGACAGGAAAGTTGTAAACTTTCGTTAATAAATGTACAAAAATCGAGTGGCAACCTGTTGGCGACGAATTGTGAAATCGCCAACCGTGAGTCGATAGAGTTGCCATAAATTTGAACGCGTGGTTACTTATTTCGCAATTACATGCTCCGACGATTCTGCACGTCTCCTTGCATTGCTGAATTCACCGGAGCGTCGCGACTTTGATTACAGACCGCAATAATGAATTGCAAATTCATGTTAATTGGCTTTGTGTAATTAGACGAAAACCCCTACGGAGTTTTTCTCCGTTGATTCAGTTCGTTCGCGTCGACTCAAAACTGGAATGTCCTAGATATTCCAGTCGATCTTCGAGGACTATACATTTCAAACGGGTTGTGAACGAACGTTCGATCCTCTTTATACAACCCGAATGAATATTTAAAACTTCCGTTTACGTTTTTACCATGCGATCTTTCAAACAGCTTTATACAGGGTACATATTTCACCTAACTTGACCACCTTGAATATCATTGTTGTTTTTAAAGATAACATCGACATTAAAAACCATCGATGACCTTCATAACTCCGAAAAAATGACCTTCGGAAAAAAATAATCTTGCCAGATATTTGGTATCTTGGCACCATGGACATTACGTAACAAATATTTCTTGCATCACAATAACCCGAAGAGATATTTAGGTGTCCTTATTTAAACGGACCTCCCTGTATACCAAGTTCCGAATGCCGGTTTATCATTCCGATTGCTTCCGTCGAGTTGTACAAGTTTCAAACGGAAAAAACTTCATTACGAGTTCGGGAGGAATTGATAAATGAAATCACGCGTGAAACCAAGCTGAAATTTCAACTGATTTATGGAAAATTTACGCGCGAAATTTCGACCGCAATGTAATTTATCATAGCCCCTTCCTGATGGCCGAAAACTGGAACTGACCCAGATTTTAATGGGGACCACGGAAATCGGTTTCTACAGTGTTGATTCATTGTTGCAGCCGTGACCGGTCCCAGAACGCCGCGCCGCGCCGCGCCGCGCCGGCAGTAAATTTTTTCAAAATGGCTGAGAGCTTTATGACCGGTACGATTATCGCTGAGATTTACGGTTTTATCTTTCCTATTCGAATTTACTTTTATTTCAATGATTTTAATCAAATTCTCAACAACATAGATTTAAGGTTTGTATTCTTGTAATCTTTCTACTGTTTCACATCACCCCGACTAGTTTCTGTAAATACACTTTCCAGAGTCCATTGATTAATTAACGTTTGGGAGAAGGTTGCTGGAGGTTGTCAGAGAGCAGGCAATAATAGTGTGCTATTTCTAGTGACTATCGACTTGATGAATTGTTTTGCTTATAACATTCAATTTTCGAATAAATATAGATTTCGGCATCCGGTTCTCGAAGATCGCGAAGCCGACGAAGCTCCGCAAGCTCCCCATTGGATTAGCTTTTTGGCGCAGCTGTTGCTGTTAAATCTATTTTGGCGTTGTCTGCACTTCAGTCGTTTATCGACGAGATTGGAGCCGCCGATTTTTTTCGTTCACTATTTTCTTCCCTCGTTGTGTTTGCCGCTACTTGGTGCAGTTTGCATTTCCTATTTGCAACGAGACCTGCGCGAGCTTCGTGTTCTCGAGTCTTTGAAGCGTTAACACGTCGTTTTCAAATCAATTTGCAAATGTTATTTTAGACGTACGAGTCGAAATGAATATGGGGACATATTTGAATCTAAATTCGAATTCAACTTTCAGCAACCCAATTTAAATCGAAATTCTACTTTCAATCATTATATTTAAATGTATTGTAAAAAATGAATCGTTCGATAGTGCTTGTTATTTCAACATTATATGGAATTCATTTAGTGTTAATATTCTTTTCCTTGAAATATGTCTCTAAGCAAGAAATATATCACTTGGATCACTTTAATAATTATGAGCACACGTGTAGTGCAGCAACAGGTCACTTGCTGAAGTGGCGCGACAAATCTACAGGTACATGTAGTGCGAATGTTAATTATGTAGATAATGCAAATAAACAAGTTAATGATTTCGGCGCCATAGGTTCGATCAAGTATTACTCGCAAGCAATTTTGCAATTTAAATTGTTCTCAACGTTTTGATCCAAATGTGGACCATTTTCACGAGAAAATTTGCGTCTGTAAAATACTGCAAACTATAATAATTGTTTAACAAAACCGTGTAATACCAATAAAACTTTGACATACTTGCTATGTGTAAACGAATTATATAAATTCACTAATGGAACTTTTAAGAAAACTGATTAACACCATGCCGGTAGACGTTACACTGAAGCCGAAGAACCAACGTAAGAACAAAGACGCGACGTATATCGACGATAGCCAATCAGACACAGAGATCGATAAGTTTTCAAATCAGTATTTGGCGGCAAATGTGAATCAAAGCCCGTTAATGATATTTTTCATCTTCATATAGTAAACTTGATAGTGCACGGATGGAGCGGTAAATCATTTGAGATCCGTGTTTCCGAAAAAAGATGTGGTGGAAAAGGCGCGAGAAAAAGAACGTTTGACGCAGGTGTCGTGTCTGTTGGTGGGCCGTTGATGAATGACTCGGATTGGTATTGGAAAGTTTGTGGTGTCGTCGGTGGGTTAACTTATCCGCCGATGTGCTGGCTCGGAGCCAAACGTCTCGGCGTGTTAAGCCGCAACTGCTTCTACAGAAACTATTTCTCGCTAAATCGAAGATCGCCCGATGTTCCTGGAACCGCTGTAAGAAACGTTTGGCAATCCGTCTTCCGGATTGGCCGCGCGTGCTACCTTTACCAATAGAGGGAACGGCATTCGCGCTAATCGAACGCTAATATTTACGAGGACCGTCCGGAGAACGATTCTCATCTCACCTCCATCTGCGGTCCGCTTCTTCGCGAGATCATCGTTCCACTGCATCTTGCCTATTTCCGCAGGGTACGCTTCAGATATAATAAAGTGACTCCCGCTAATATTCGGACATTGTTAAAAAGACGATAACTTTTTAATATTGGACAATTGGAAAGATAGAACAATTGGTTTGCTGCTCAGCGCGATCAAAATATTTGAAGAAAATTGCAAATTGTTGGAATTGCAGAGAAAATACTAAAAGCTGTATTTCGCAACTTTGTGTGGGCTTAAATAGGAAATTTATCGATTAAACATATATTTTGAAAATTTCACCAAAATCGGTCGACGTTGCAATGTGAGTAAATTAATTTAAACATATATTTATTAATGGTGTGGAACCACATTTGATTAATGCAAGATTTCAATTTCGGGTTTACGCGAGGGCTCCGATGTGTTTATTTCTGTGAGCAGCTATGATCGAACTATAATAAATATCTTTACATTTTATGGAGCAAGAGCTTGTCTAATGTTGCGAATGATACGATAACGCTGATTGATCGAGTACCAAGAGGGAATCAACAGGTTAACGCATTCGCTGTAAATGACGCCGTTTCGTGTTATCGATGACTTAAGGATGCACGGTCGGTGCCAATTGCAGTTGTTACATGCTCGACAATCGACAAATGTGTAAAATGCTTGATCTATTCATTAATCATTTATATTGCTTCTTGAAAAAATCAATTCCGTTATCTCGAGCAGCGCAGTTCGCACGTGAATGTAATCGCATGACAAACTTCTCGATAGTATAAGATTTAAGGAATTTAAGTTTGCGAAGCCACGTAGAAAAAGTTCGATAAGAGGATCCCTTCGGTAGGATGTTCTTAAAAATGAATTACGTTGCGTAAGCTCCACGTTCCGAGCGCGATTTATTTCTAGATACCCTATATATTTCTTTAAATTCTATCACCCACCACAAAAAGAAACCTCGTTCCAATTTTTCTCATCGCAGCGCCGAGAAGATATTTTTGCGCGTCCTTTTGTGTTCCATCCTTCGCTTCTGCGACAGTGGTTCAGTCGATCATTGGAATTCTTGTGTAAATAGTATGCGGATCGATCACGAACTTTTTCTCCCTCTCGTTTCATTTACAATTAGTTGGAAGGCGTTCGATGAAAAATTTACAGAACAGCAAAAAGAACGTGGAGATACGTAAATAATGTTTCCTCTAGTGAATTTCTTTCATTTCGATCATTTTTGTTATTATCGTTAACGCATTGGACAAAGTTTTTTAGCTGTACGTCATGTAATATTCCTGTGACGAATTTATAAAATGAAAATGTCCTACTTTCGTGATTCCATGGGCAGAGGTGTTTTTACCAAATAATTATTTTTCTTCGAATACATATCTGCCTGGCGAGTTTGTTCAATAAAAATTAGGGACGCATGATTCCGTGCAATTTTCGTTCAGCATGAAATCGGGATGTTAATTTAAATTGCATTCCTATCTTACGAGGAAAATATTGGAGAATTATGGAAAACGGCACAGTGGAGAGTAAGTATTATCGAAACGCGATATCGGTTACTTTCACGTTGTTCCCGGAGCCCTGAAAATATAATAGTCCGCGTTATCATAGCAATCTCTGCGACGGGATCCGATAAAAAATGCTAATTCGACGATAAGCCGAATGCAAACGGATCGTTGGGAGGCCCAAAAAAGTGGATTAATAAATTCGCAAGCGAGTCCTCTTCGTATTCGTTATCTTGTACACGTCTTTCTTCTGCTTCTGTGCTGCCAAACTGATCAAACATTCATACGCGAATAATTAATGAATGTCATTGGATCTCGATGGAAAGAATCAAAATATTTTCTAGCTCAGAACTGGATGACAATGCAATATTTAAAAAAATTTTTTATTAAACAAATATACAACACCAGATAATATCACGGACTTTATTAATTATGTTCTGAGGTGTTGATGTTCGCAATTCGCGAGCTTCAGTGTAACTGGAAAGCGTAGATTTACTACACGTGCTATCATTTTGTCCCACTTGCGAACCACAATAAATATTTACGTTTTCATTTCTAGAATTCTGTTGAAGTAAATATTGTCGATGATATTCAGTACATTATACATACATAGATGCATGTTAGAATATGTTGACATATTAAAATACTCATTCTCTTCAGTTTATTCTACCAAATGAGAAAAAATAGACGGTGTGCTATCTTTTTGTCCAGGAGTGTATAGTTATTTAATTTCGACTAAAAATATTGAAAATAGCGTATGCAGAGTTAACATTTATCGAGGTTGATTTTGTCTCTGCTGTTTGCTTTCTCCCCGAAATACGGTGCGCACACACACGATTGTCAAAATCCCGAAAATATCACCGACTAAGGTAATTACGACGGGTGCTTGGAAGTTTGTAGAATGTTCGGAACACTTGTGCGATAATTATGCGTGTGTACAGGCTGTGTGTTGTATAATAACGTTAATACATACATATGTGTCGCCGCCGCCGTGATAGGACGGGAACATATTTTCCCAGCTGTGAACATGATTGGCGGAACGAAGCCGAAATACGTAGCGCGCACAATTAAATTTGGACGGTATAAAATTGTAAAAATAGAACGAGATTAAAAGAAACGCAGAAAAATTCGAAATCAATTTTATAAAATATTTGTGTCTGTTGGAATGTTTAATGAAATTCCGCGTTTCAAAGGACGAATTTGCCGTTTGGTTTCGACTGTAGATTTTTTTATTGTGTTTCTTCAATTGTTGAAAAAATGAACAGCTGCGGAGAGGGAATATTGTGTGAAACGAGTGTCGCTTCGAAACACAAGCACATCAATTTCACCGTGTCGATGTAATACTTGAATTATGCAGAGCAAGTCACGCAATTGGTGTTCGTGTTAAAAAAAGAAATGGCAGAACGACCATGGCTGTGACCTTGTCATGTCCACATGCGCAAGATGCGTGCACAGTGCCATTGTTTGCTCCCTTTTTTAAAGCGACCTTTGCTGAATAATCCGTGAAAGGACAATAAGAGCTCGTAAAAACCGATTGTAAAAGAAGAGGTGGAGTTTCGGTGTTACATGTACATTCTACATATTGTGTAAATATTTTCGGTTACACACATTAACACTTTCACACTTCTTTGTTGCAGATCGTGACTCGAAAGCATTAAACCCCCCACTGTATTTTCAAGAATGGTTAATATGGACATGCAAATTGAGGTGAGCAAACGTTTCAAGTAAATACTTATTCATCGATTTGCATATTTTTCTGGAATCTCAATTTTACTGCTGTATTAAATCCCTTTAATGCCGGTTGTAATACTAACAAATTAGACACAATTTCTTTTTATCTGCGAACATATTTTCTGAATTTTAATGTCGTTTATATACTATGACAGGCCGATAAAATATATTCTTACCTCCTTTTGTGAATAATAATCACAAAGTAAAACTTCCGACACGATGTCAAAAATATATTTTAAATCATTCCCTCTCTTCTTAATTTGTTTATATATTACGCGAACTACAAGGTGTTTATTACGAATTACTTAATTTCCGTTTTAATCGATTCCCCAAGCGTGCTTCTCTCAAGTACATAATTTCGCAGATGTACCAAATGTTCGGGTACTCCCAGATTGTTTAACGTTTAACCAATTAAATATGGAATTCCTGGATGCGTCAGCGTGTTTTGTTTTCGGCGCAAATATTTGCAGGATGCTTTCGCGAATCGGTATTCTCCTCGTCCCGCTGTTTCGCGTGCAACGTTTCCGCTCTATTTGCGATAATTACGGAAAAACGAACCGGAAACACGCGATGATACTTTTCTTGCGCTCCGACTCGCTTTATTTAGATCATTAATGCGGTCCCGGGCAATTACGGGCCGGTGTTAATTTCCCCTGTGCAATTCTAGCCGTTCTTTTCTTGACGAGCTTCAGACAACATTTTGTTGACGCTTTATCCACCGCGAACCTATTTCATAGATTTTTTAATGACAGTGTTGTGCACGGTAGAAGAACAATTTTCTTCTGAATAAAACTTGGAGTTAAAAATAGAAGATATCGATGTTCTTAAAATTTTACGTCAACATTATTTCGACGTACGAATAGTTTGTAGATCCATTATAATTTCTTTCTCAAAAATTCGAGCCTTGCTAAACGGTTTGTATAAATAGCGAAGTGGAAAACGTGAAATAAAAATATCTGGCGCGACATTGATGGAAATAGAAATGAACAAGACAATAATAGAGCAACGCAGGAACCATTTAACGGCAAGATGAAAATTTCCGTGTGTGACATTATTGGTCTGTTAAATCATGTAAGGTAATTATAACACAATTCGCGAAGACATTCAGTTCGGAATACATTGTTATTGTGGATTGTAGAAACGATTAGATCGGAGTTTTAGCGTTGCAGTTAAGCAGGTCGCGGTAAAAATCCGTTTTGTGAATCGTAAACGTCGTAATTCCGTAACGTACGAGCGCTGATTCGCTTAATGATATTTATCAGGAAATCATTACAGAAATATTCGCGTTGCAGTGGCGAAATAAAAACTCTTCGTTTGGGTACGTCGAAACGCGAATGCAATGCCAAATCTGATAAAAACGATTTCCATTCGCGAAGTTAACAGATTGCAACTGAAATGTCGGATTCCAACAACATTGATGATTAAACAATTAGTAAATTCGTGAATCCATTTACAGATCCATTTGTGTTAAAAATGAGGTCTGCAAAATTTTTATTTCCCATAAACGCTCACAGCGATCGTGCAAAATAATCTGGATCCCCGGATAAAGCTGGATCTTTCCTGAAAGAAATTGTGATGCTCCAGCAGAAGTTTCAGACGCGAAAGGCGGCGATATGAATTGAGTCAATCGTTACTCAACTCGACGTGCTTAATTATTATTCAGAGAGACCGAGAGAAATGCAAAGCGACTAGTGGTTCAGATTTAAATACCTCAGACGGCGAATTAAAAGCTTCCGCACCGCGATGGAGGGCAATGTTAACAAGCAAATTCGTCTTCATTCATGATTCTTAGCCCGAGAGTAAGATCGCAATGAATAGAGTACTCTACTATCAATCTCGAGCTGTCGCGCCACTTATGATTCGCGACGTACCACCGTGATTCCTCTTAGCAACCATCTTTCGTTCAATATGCGTGCATCACTTAGCAATATTTGAATCCAGCTGCTGTCAGTGTGCCAGAAATTATTCATTGAAAATATTGTACATTTCTCAGTGAACGTTCTTTAAGAAAGTTTAAAATTGTTGACATTTTATTCGAATTTTTGAACATAATCTCTACGATCACGGTCATTTAGAATCGAATCGTGGAATACACGCGATGGTCCGTTAAATGAACAGGTGGATTATTTGAATTTCTCCTCGAAACGGAGCATTTAACAAATCATTTCCCTTCCCGATCATGGTCGCGTATTGTTCGCTGGACAAAGGTCGGCCCTGGCTGCGAGATGATCCACGTTCATCATCGACGCAATTAATGAGATTCCCCGATCCTCCGTGTTGTTCCATTAATTACGGCATGGGCAAAATATGGTCGGGCCGCGTCATGTTCTGAATACTATCAGAAGTATCATTATGGAGGAGTACGTGTGCGATACGAGAATAATTGCGTGTCGATCTAGAGGGCCGGATGGTCGGGAGAATTGGCCAAATCTTTGATAATTGGAAATTGGAAACACGTTGTACTGGAATAGTCGACGATTGTCAATCTTGCCGTGGCACCAATGAGGGTGAGAACTCTGTAAGTGAAAAGTCTAGCCGAGCGAGATGAATCCTTACAAATTAGAATTTTTATTTTTATAGAAAAGGAATAAATTCGACGTAAAAAGGACTTGAATTCACGGTTCAAGCTTTCTCCACTCCTCGACGCTTTTCAAGCGCTCTCACTTCTCGCAAATACACAGCGAAGTATGCCAAACGAACATAACTATTTGACAACCTGCTTCGTTATGACTGACAATGAGCTAAAACTTTTCATGAAGATTTAATTTTTGTGGTCGGGGGCCGCGAAACTGCGGCGAAATGGAATTTTATTTCGTATGTTAACCTTCAATCCGTCTCTCATTTCACGAACTGAATCTGTCCCTCGGTGTTAAATTGACACAGTGATAAAAAAATCGATAAAATAACCAGTCGAACAGTGTCACTTTTCGATGTTTTTTCATTGAAATTGATGAGTTAATATTTACATTTTAGGTTTCTGCAGTTATATGTTTCGCATTAAAAAAATAAATGTCACGAAACTTCGGATAAATTTACCTACAAATAACAGAACAGTGTAATTTATTTCAGGAAAACTGTGTCAAATTGACACGAGGGATGGATGAGGGTTAATATCCTCGGCAGTTTGAACTTCAGGTAGATAAACGAGGTTTTTCATGAATTGAATATTTTTTTTTTTGAAAAATGGTTATACCTTTATACTATTCCATAGATTTTTGAGAATCCACACGTGCCGGATTTGCCAGAACGACGGCGCTCACCTCGGGCGATAATAAAGTCGCCATTATCACCGATGAAACTGCCCGTTGTAATCCGGTATACTGGCAACAACGAATAAACGAAATTGGTCGTCAATAACGTTTTATTAATATCGAACGAGCGGCAACGGTAACACTGCTCGCGTTTACGTATCGCAAGGGGGATGATCGAGATCGGCCGCAACGAATAACTGCGTTCCCCATAGTCATTTATGGAAACGGCAACGACTGCTGAAAATCCAGCGAACGTATATATACGCCCATCGATTTCTTTCGCGTGCTTCATTGCCGCGGAAATAAAACGTTTTATAACCTTGGCGAAACACCGTTTACGGACATATCTGGACTCGATTAGGGGTGACGAAACGAGCAGCGAAGGGAGAAAGCGGTGGAGCGCGATGAAAGTCAATTTTTGCACGTGTCGTCCACGATAAAAATATAATACAGTCTGTATGTAATATAAAAGAGAAAATATTTCAGCAGTGTTCTAGAAACACGTGGAAATGGTGAAAAATTCGAAAAACGCTGCTACGCCCATACAATTTATTAATATCCGACGGGAGAAAATATGTCGAGAAATGCGAATTTTATGACTTTGCTAGTCAATTTTTTTAGATACATGAATTTATAGAAATGCATGAAGTTTCATGGACATTTTCATCGAAGGAACATTGAAGAAATTGTACTGTAAGAGTTACTTCCGGAAATTTGAAACGTTCTCGAAGTAGAATACATGAGAACCACGGATCGCATGTGACAGAAAATCGACGTTTCCTTCCCACTAACCCAATAATAGAACAATAAAAACCGTCTCATTGATTTTTATTAGATTGTTGCACACGACGTGACCGATTTCACGATTGGTCGGTACACGGAATTTGCTCAAGCACATTTTATCAAATAAAGCTTGCTCGAAGCGTATTATACCATCATTTGAGAAAGGTCGTTTCATTCGAAGAAAAATACATTTATGAATGAATCGAAGTTAATAGTAGCTGGAATTGCGTAACGATCGTGCTCTAAACAAGCGATGTAGCAATCAACATAACACATTTGGAACAGGGTACATTTCGCGGGGAGATCGGCACGTTTAAATTAGTCAACGATATTAAATGTACCGCGTGGCTCGTGTGCGACAGTGCTTGTGAAACTAGACATTACCAAGATGAACGATTCTATGGTAAATGGATAGGACGTGTAGAGCCGGCTGTTCAGCTACCAACAGAGCAATTGGGTCCGGAGAGCCACTCCGCTGTGCTGTGCTATGTATACATACAAATCATCCAAAATTTATGATCCCTGCAATACTACTGATCTGTCAACGTGCACTCATAATTTCCTGCACATTTTGAAATCGTTCAATCTTACGCTACAACGAGATCCCCAACCCTCGTAACATATTTTTCAATGGGGGTGCGCACACTAGACCAGCACCGGCACAGCACCGGCTCGCCTCCGCACCGCCTCGACAGAGTGGATATTCTCGGCGAGAATATTTTGCCGGTTGCTGGATGTGCATATCGTACGGTATACGAAAGACGATCTTAACAATTGAATGAAGCATTGAAATTGCACAATCCGAAAAGACTTACTATAGACACCAATTTTCAAGAAAGGAAATTAGTGAAAGAAGGTCTAATGAAACAATGATTTCCAAATGAAAGGTGCCATTTTTTAAAATTTATCAATGTCACATCCTTCTACAGGAATGAAGCATTGAAATTGCAAAATCCCAAAGTTTGACTTACAGAGACCAATTTTCAAGAAAGAAAATTAGTTAAAGAAGTTTAACAGAGACGAACGCACAAACTACGAGTCTGACAGCACGTCGTTCGCCTCACAGCAATTAGATTCGCCTGACTACTTCTTCTTCGCACGGAGTCCGGGTGTCAGTATAATCCACATTCGAAACTCTTGATAGAGAAACTTGGAAAAAATCGTCGAATCCTATACGTTCATAGATTCGCATCCCTCCGCTTGCTGCCGGGAACAAGAGTAGCAACATTTCCGCTGCGAATTCTCGTGAAAGGAAACTTTCTTGGGTTCCAGGTATGTAGTTCCGAACTTGTACGTGTCTACCTACTCGTAAACCTTCGTCTTCGTTCAATTCCTCTTCGTCTCTCAGCTCGCACGCGTTTCCGCGAGAGATCTGACGCGAGAGTTTATCCTTGAACTCTACTCCAATAACCGATTGCCCGACTCATACACCCGAAGAAGCGTACTGTGAAATTGTCGAGAAAGTTGGATGCAGCCCTGAAGTCCGCGTCTCTTGTTTTTCAAAAGGAAATCTGCCACTTCGTTGGCTCATAAAATTTTACACGCGCACCGAGCAGGACGCCGCGCCGCGCCATTACGCGTCGACTTCATGGCTCGGGAAATGGGAAAATTTGTTAAACAATGGGATGCACGCTGGGAAAAATTGAACACATAAATTGAAAAGTAGGTCCTCCTATAGTCGCCAATACACTGCAATTTTTATGCGTTTATGCGAAGAGACTCTCAGCGCTTAAATGGAACATCGAAATGTACTTTAAAAATATTAAGGACGTTCCTTATCTTCTCCGAATTTTTTTTAGATTTTTTCTCTTGTTGTTTCCTCAGACATTTTTAAGAGATGAATGAAACCCTTTTATCTTCTATCCCTTGGTACTCACTTACAGTAACAATTACTGTACCATTATTCAAAATATTGGTATCTATCAATAGACTACGGATTTTTATGCAAAATAGAAATGTTTTGCGTTGATTGTGGGAAGCAGTAATAACATAAAAATTGATTTTATCCCTTAACGACTTTGTTACATTAAAAGCAACATTATAACATTCTCGAACGTTTCAAATCTTTCGGAAGATCTAGTAAAGGGGTTAACAGCTTTTAAAAAAATGCAATTTCCGGACGCGTCGAAAGTTATTGCCGAGGTAGAAATTGTCTCGCGAAAACGAACTCTCGTCAAAGGCCTCGTTGTTTCTCGTTCGCGAGGAAAGGTGTTTGTCGAGGAAAATTGATCTCGTCGCGGGAAACGACGCGGTTTGGAATCTGCCTTCCGTTTCCACGACGTCCCCGACCAATTTGCGAAACATTGCTGTCACAGGATTGTTTATATTCGCAGCGAAATCGTGGTTTTACGCAGACGGTGACGTTCGACTTTGAAGATTGTCTCGTTGCGACACGATCTCGGATTTCCGATCGTACGTGGTAGGATTTGCGATATTCGGTGTCAACAGAATTGCGTCATACTCGTTACAGCGCGGTAGATTACCCTCCGCGGTTTTTAGTAAAACGCGCGCAATTTGTCATTTAAACGATAATCACCTCGGGAGGATCGCGATAAAAAAGAATCGCAGCGAGCTTCCAACGAAGAAGGATGCGTTGCCATAAACTCTGATATACTTAACCGATTCTTGATGATAATACATATAAAGGTTCTTGAAGCGGCTTGCACACCGTGGCTACGATGCGAACGCAAGAGTCGTTAAATTTTTATAGGAATGCGCCGAGTTTCCTCTCTCGCGCGAATTTCTAAATGTAAGGTATCGAATTTGGCACTTCCGGTGCTTCTACGTGGTCGTCATCGCTAACTTAAATCGCACCTCGCCGCCTCGAAGAGTGCTCAATGATTACCGGAAGTTTTTCGCGGGAAAGTTGCCGGACTGGCAAAAAACTTGGGAAGTTGAACGACGGAACTTTCAATTTCTGTTTGACGTTAACGGGATGCTGGCGAGTGGTGCGAATTTCCGGCGGAAAAAAGGAACGTCGCGTCGTGCGGAAAATTCTCTATATTGAAATAACCTAGTTCCTCGGATCCATGTTGCGTATTACCAACTGCGCCTTCATATTATTTCTGTTCTTAGAGATGTTCTACGGTTCGCAGACTATTTGATGATGATGCAAATTCTTAATTATTTCTTATAGAAACGAACTGTCTCACGATTGGACTCATTTTAATCAGGAAAGTGTCCCAAGTATGCTCTGTGAAGGATCCATTCAAAATAATTAGAAACAACGAAGTTTTACTGAAAGGCAACGTCCGGCGATAACGGGAACACATTTTTCGCAGATATCGTGCGCATCCCTTTCACATACATCGAGACATTACTGTATTGCCGATGCAGTATTGAAAATGGCCGAGTTACTTCACAGAAAAGAATCAGAGTAATCCTTGACCTACATACCGATCAACACGGGAACAAAAGAGTTCAAGCCGATCGGAACAGATGAAAAATTGAAGCTTGAAAAGTTCAGTGCCATTGATGGGGGTGGGAAAAGCGAAACAGCTCAAAGGCATTTACCGGAGCAAGGCACACGAAAGGCTATGGGGGGTATTGCTAGTAAATATCTCGGATGCCTCCTGTTGGATCGAGGTGCCGTGGAATGATGGAATTTACCTTGCTCCCGCGGTAATGGAATTTTTCCGCCAAGTTATTGATAATACTTTCATTAAGCAGTAATCGGAGAAGATCGCGAGACTGTCTGAAATTCAAAGTCCACAATTTAGAACCTGTATTAATCTTCCGAAGGAATCGTCAAATTCCAATTTCGACTTGAATTATTTTAAGACGTTCTTTCATTACCTGCAGACGCTCTTTGATTTTCTTGAGAGACTTTGTTATCAGCCCGAGCCATACAGGGTGGTCCACCTAAATATCTTCTTTATTTTTTATGACATAACAAATGTTTTTTAATGCAATGTAAATGGTATAGTTATTGTAGAGTCAAATAAGGCTCGTCCTTGTGTAAATGACGTCATAAAATTTTGTTTTTTGACACTGCAGGAAAATCGACCTTCTCTTTCATATTATAATTAAGGATTATAATTGGGAAAAATAACGCGGCGAGTACTATTTCAGTAGAACGAACTAAAATACAGCGAACACAATAGTCTTCCAGCTTCATTATTTAAACGTCCACACACAAGAAGTCTACTCAAAAGAGTTTTGTTCACCAAAGGATTAATAAGCCGCGGCGACGACACGCCAACCGTCAAAAGCACGAATTTTTCTTCCTCAGCTGCGGGTTTTATTCTCTTCCATGCTGGCATTCACAGTTTTAAACAAATGAAGCGCCGTGAGATGGAACCGCTAAGAGATCGTTAAGTCGACTAAAGATTCCTTCATCCGAGAGCGACAATCTCGAGATTAATTTTCCGATCAATGAACCGTAGGAGAATGCTCGAATTTTCCGCGAAGCGGAAAAAAAGATCGGAGCATTCGTTTTTGCAATAATCCATCACCGAGCGAGGATCGATGATGTAACACCGGTCTATCGACGTGTCGCGTACCTGGCCTCGAGTGATTTTTCACTTTTTTCCTCGACTCTTCGTCGCTTGCTCCGGTTTATCGCCTTTTGTGAAAGCTTTTTTCGAAGCTCGGTAATGATCTTCCGCGAACGATGTTCGAGGATTTGATATTTTTTAATCGGCGTCTGATATCACGACGTTCGTATCACGTTGTGGCATTGTTCGCGTGTAAACTGCGCTTTCGATCGCGCTGTCCGCCGACAAAGCGGAATAAACTGCTCATGATAATGCAACGAGGTCGACTAACTTTCTCGGATGTAATTCTCGTAAGTAAACTGCGGATCTTTTTATGCATTTATGGCTTCTGAAAATATTCAAAAAATGCTAGAATATTATATCCCAACATAAACATAAGTAATTATTTAGAAGAAGAGCCTCTTCTCAGATTTTGATGATCTTGAAATATGTTGTCAAGGTCATCATTCTGAACAACTGTTTCCTATACATGTTACCGCCGCTCGATTTTAGTTTTCGAGATATCCGCAAAAAACTATTGCTAATACTGTATTGAATTTTTCGTATTCCTGCACGCTTCGCTGCAACTAAACACGCTGGGGAGATGCAGAAATACGAAAAATTCAATACAGTATTAGCGATAGTTTTTTGCGAATATGTAGTGCGAGAACTTGGCTGGTGCACTACCGTGCACCTAGATAACGTTTTTAACATGACATTTCTCTAACATGTCCTGTTCGTTTTCACACGATTTCTCAAACACGTCTCATTCGCTGGATTTCATTATTTCTGTCAAAGAATCTCTAAGAATACTGGCAAACTGTGTTTCCTCTGTTAGTGGTACAACTTGAAAAATGATTTTAATATTCGTAGAACTCTCTGCGGTAGTTTTCCCGAGAAAGTAGAATTTCACGATTCAGCGGTTTAATCTTTGGAAACAAAAGAGAGTAAGGCATCAAAGTTCTTTGATCCGTCTCTTTCTGACGCTGTGAAAATTGAGCTTCCCACATTGGTAATCGCCTCGCTCATGCGTCCAAGACCGTATGGAATTTCCATACGAACCACCGGGAAGCTTTGCAACGAAGGCTTTGCGCGAGAGAGTTGTTTTAATTAAAAATGCTGAGTCTGGTTTCGGTGCAGTGGTTTCAGAAGAAATCGCGATGCCGCCATTAGATGACGTTATTGAGGGTGATTTGTTAGTTCACAATGAAAATTGCTGTTGCTGTTGAAGATTCCATTAAAAAGTGTTTAGCCATGTACCTACCATAGATTTTTCAAAATTATGCAATAATCACCGGTCGGTAATGTGGTTTAGCGTTTATTTGAAAATTTTCAAAAGCCATAATTTCATAAAGATCCGCAGTCTAGTTATATAATTCTTGAATGTTAGCATTAAATGGAGTGGAAATTTCTGCGCGTAAGAGGCAACGGAATCTATGAAAATTAACTCTCAACCCCGTTCGGCTGTTAAAAGTTATAATTGATACGGCATTTGCTATGCTTCGTGTGAAACGTCAGCAAGGAAAGTGCAGCTAGTTACCAAGGTAACAAACCTCTCTCTCTCTCTCGAGAAGATAACGTTGCAAGAGTTTCTCATGAGACACCATTAATTCTAATCACTCAGTGAGCCGATTGGTCGATATCGATTGGTCGGTAATCTTGCTCGATAAGGGGCAATGGCGGATTTACGTTAATCTCCAAGGGGGATCTTCATCCCCATAAACGACAGGAGCTCGTCTTCGCAATTTCTTCGTCAAGGTTCTTTGATCCTGCGACGTTGCATAGTTCGCGGAGGGTTGTTTGTCATGCAAATCGCTGGCGTAAATGATATTCAATTACTGTGGCGGTGGGATCTTCGTGCGAGCGCGTGCTGTTACCATCAATATTAATAAACCACGGCTACGACAGTCGTGACTAGCATATAAAATAACCGGTGCACTCCTGAATCCTTCTCTGTTTGCTATTCACGGGGAACCTTGTCGAGAGTCAGCAACAATCGTCGTGCCAACTGTCTGCAAGTAATAATCGAATTAGAGAGTTCCATTCACTCACATTTTTCTTCGCTCGCCCGTTTTTATCGATCGTTCCGGAGTTTTGCGCGCAATTAGGCGGATTGATCTCTGCTGATATCTTGGGTCGTGGTCGTCCAGAGAGGACGAGTCAGTTGTCATAAACAACGTTGCTACTTTCATTAACGTATTAACATTGTTAATTTCACTGCTTTAAATTGCACGTGACCATTTTCCTTGTAGATGCATTTAATCGTGTAAGCAATGTCGGAGCGTGCTGAAGCGTGTTGAAAATGTGTTAGCACGAATAACAGCGCAACAAGAATACACTTGACGCCGACCTTTAGTGACAACCACGTGGTTGTTCTCCTCAGAAGTTCTCCTCGTCGTTGAACAACACAGAGACCTGTCTCGAACTTCTCCGCCCATCAATCCAGCATCTCTTTATTCGGCGTAATTGCATTAATATTATCAAAACAGACCTCGCGTCGCGGCGAGCTCGGTGAACTTAATTGGACAACAAGCAGAACGGGTACTAGAATTTATGCGGCCCGGTGTTGTTGTAGCACACCGACCCAAACAATATAATTTAATACACGCCGCGTTATTATATTACTTCGCGTGAGGTGAGAACTTCCGGCGCACAAATATTTTTCATTTAAACGTTTCTTATTGCAAGACAGCCGCGACATTTTTTCTGTTGTAACTTTCACTACGGAGGCATGCATTCTTTTATGACGAACAACAACGAATAACTCGGACTGTAATTTGTGCGTAGAATGATGCACTCTAAACAGAGCTGGGGAAAATAGTATTTTAAATAGTAAATGGTAAATAATCCCCTATATATTTTAAACAACTTTGAAAATAAAATATTTCATTTGAGGCAGTCATTTCTTTGAAAATAGTATTTCATTTGAAGAATATTGAAAATATTTGTATTTGTACATCTGCGTTGCAAAAATTCTGCGACGTAATTAACCACGCTCGGTAAAGTTGACGTTTGTTTAATATTCCAAGGATGATTGTCTCCCGTTGAAGACGTTTTCGCGAAAACGTCAACGAGAAAACAATACTCATGAACGGTTCATTTAATTCAGAATTTCCCGTCGTAATAACAGCTGAAGAAAACTGTGCAACGGAGAAGTGTCAGGACAACAGCTAACACTCTTTGTCATTAATAACATCGACTAGATATACATAGTTTCTATTAGGCGATGGCGGGAACGATGTTGTTTCAAGTTGCGTCTCCTTCGCAATCTATTTTTCATGTCTCTCGCCGGTGTCAATACCGTTAAAAGCAATCGTCCAATGGTAAGACGTAGATAATGCACTTATATACAGGGTGTCTAGAAAAAATCTATACAGAAATGTGTACAGGAAATTGATTGAATTTATTATGTTCAGTTAAAGCTGATTTAATCGTCTGTGGAGCAAGTCTTTCTCAGAGTTGATTAAATAACGCATCCATCACTCGCTGTTCTAGTAGCGAGCACCACGAAACCACTTTATTAACTGTTTTCCTTCACAACAAACTATTATGGGCAAAATTCTCTTGCGCAGCATTATCAATATTTACTAAAACCAGCACAAGTAGAAATAATCGAAAATGCTCGTATACGAGAACTAACAGTGACACTCCTCGACTGGCTATAGTTTGTTTTCATAGCACTTCTGCAGTCAAAGCAAACACTATCGAACATCAACAGCGTGTTCTTTCGATCTTTATGTGTGATTCCAATTACTTATCAAAGCTTATCGATAAACTGCGAGTCATTGCCAAAATAATGTTTTAATTTCACGAGTTTCTTCGATGTATTGTTCATTATAGAACGCACTGCGAAGGAGAACTGCGAAGCTTTGCAAATCGAAAAGCTTTCGATTTCGGTTGAGCCAGAGTGTACCGATACAGATCTCCGTATTTGCACAAGCGCGGAAAATTGCAACAGGTTATACGTGACATCTGTTGCTCCTAGGTTCGATCAATTGATCGCCGAAATACCCGAACTGGCGTTGCGATCGAATGCCGGATATTCGATTTCATTGAAAAAAAGAGATAACCGATGTTTGCATCGGACTGGGAAACTGAATCTCATGCTATTGCTATAAATGTTTACCGAAGAATTGTCGCTGAGCAGAGTTGTGCAGAATTACAATTGAATTACTCGAGGAATTATAATTACAAAGTAATTGAATTACATCGTAATTCAGTTATATTGTAATTTATAATTCACATCTTCATTCAATTAAATTACAATGTAATTCGTAATTGCAATTGGAGTACAATTATAAAATACATTGTAATTGAACTACATTCGAAATTACTTTCCGAAAGACTTACAATCGGTCGAGTGACGTCAACGTTCGACTACTGAAAGCTCCGGTAAATAATTGCAATAAGATAAGAAGGATTATTGTAGTCCTTCGAGCGCGTTCGGAGTATCGAGTAACTAGATCAGCACCAATCCGCGGAATGAAATTTCGCAAGAACGCGTCCGTTAATTCAGTTCACGGTCCACGAGTAAATTTCTTTCGTTCCAGTAACGAATTCCACCTTTTTCCGAGAGACTAGCAGAATTGCATCGGCCACCCCTCGTCTGTGGGATAAAGGAGCGGAACCTTTACAAAATAACATTCGTTTTAAGGGGAATAATAACCAGCCTGCGGTCCCTTGATGGAACGCTGACTCTGTCTCAAGAAATATTTTATTGTCTAACTATATGTCGGAGCGAAATGGAGGAAAAGAGAAATGGCAACTTCTCCTCGCAACAAATCGTCCTCAAGACACTCGAAATTCTTATTTAAATGTAGCACGTGCACACGCGAGATTTAATTTTTCCTCCTCTTCAGCGTGTCTCTCTGGGAAAATTAAAATGAAAATTAAATTATAAGTATTATTAAGCTTCTTACGAATCTTGCGCCTTTGTGTACACGCGAGAACGTCTAGATGTTTTCGCTATTTATGCACCTACGTAAAAAGTGTTTAAGAAAAAACAAGCCGGAGGAAGTCGAATAATAAGCTTGTTGATTGAATTGAAGCGACAGGCAAACGTTGCTTATTTTTATAGCTGATTTCTTAGACAGCGGATCTTTATGCAAGATAAAAATTGTCTACCGGAAAATTGCAACAAATGTATCTTCTTCCTTATAATATCCAGTAGGTTGAAAATAATGTAACAGCAATTCTTATGATTCTTCAAATGTTTTGACTGTCTTAAATTACACCTACTCATTTTTCTGATAAATCCATAAACGAACCGGAGAGTGAAACAGAATTTTATTTTCTTTGACTGAAAATATAATAGTATCTCTAAATTTTCTTGTAATATTTTGACTGTTTCAAATTCCGCCTACTCATTTTGATTCTGGATATTGATGCAAGAAGAAAAAATAGAGGAGATATATTAATAGAGATTGATAAGATTTTCATTTTATTTTTACGACCAGGATTTTTTGTAGACGATGTAATTCCAATTAAAATAATTAGCATATCGTGTCCCTGTCGAAGGATTTGAGCGATTCGGCAGGTGGCCGATGTCCGGAGCAACAAGCAACAACCGGTGACGTATTATGTACGTCGTGTGTAAACGGTTCGATGTATGTAGTACAGTTTCACTTGGAACGGAGAATGCAACGGTGCTGCAATGAATTTCGCGTATGCACACGTCGCGCCGTATGTAAATGACGTGTGTGGCAAGTCAATGCCGTTATATCGATATCGTATTCCTGCTGAATGGAGCCCTCGAATCGATGCTGTCGTTCTCACGCAAGAGCTTGCTAAATGGAAGTACTTCAAATTCGGACGCACAGTTGTTTCAATTTGAGCGGGCATACACTCTTGAATTAACGATTGAAAAATAATCGACAATTTGTTGTATGTTTAAAATCATTTTATATACTACATACAGGGTGAGTCTCGTAACGTGACGATCTCAAATAACTCCTAAGTTATTTGTTGTACAAAAAAAATGTTCAAACGAATGTTGCATGGTTCCTAGGGGGACATACAGTGCTGCCATCTGATTTTTGTTACTTCGATTTTATATCAAGATATGAAGGTCACCTTCAGTTTTTTAAATAGATTGCCCAATATTTTTTCTCGAACTCGGATGAAGCACAAAATTCTGCGTAAAAAAGTATTGACCTTCGTATATCATAAATCTAATAGTTTACGAGATATTATCGAAACAATTTTCTTTCTTCTTTGGATAATATCTCGTTAACTATTAGATTTAGGACATATGAGGTTCAACACTTTTATACTCAGAATTTGATACAACAAACAACTTACGAGTTATTTGAGATCGTCACGTTACGAGACTCACCTGCATGTACGACGAGAAGGACTCCGTTCAAGCACTTTTCAGTGGAAAATCCTTGCCATTAGTCAGACAAACACTCGCTGAGCGTTCAAACAAAATTGTTATTAAAAATTGAGTTACAAAATTGAACGATAGTCGACAAATGATAAATCCATTGACGTAATATTGTTATTTTTAAAGCCGTTTTCGTCAGATCAATATAATCATCGAAATTCTGCTCAAATTATGATTCAATCTATTTTAATTAGCGAGATAATATTATTGTTACATAGAACTGGGAAAATTTGGCCGGAATTGTTATCGAACACAATCAGTAACCTTCGAATATACATAATTGTTAAATGTAATCAGTAAAATGAAAATTCAATTGCTATGAACAGTCAGAGCGGATTTGATACATATCAAAGAAAATGGAGTGATATTGTGTAATGATTTTTGAAGATTCTTCATGAATATTCCAGCTATCTGATAAGTTGAAATATATTGTTGGAAATTCGGCTAGGTGTGTTTCCTCGGTTCACCGTGTGGATAGTCGGCGTCCGCAACTAGTTCCATCTAGATATCAATTCCCGTCGCTCACGTCGCTGCACCAGGAGCTAGACATTTCACAATTATTCGTCACGGGATCTGCGATTCCACTTATCCGGCGATTTGCCGGCATCTAATCGCGCGTCCAATTTGTACGTGTCGGCGATTTGAATCCATCGAGGTTGCCACGACCGTCTGCAACACATGTATCCGCTGAAACATCTGAACAGTGCTGAGAAACGATAAGGCTATCCGTCGTTCACGGAAGAAATATATTTTCATTCCTTTTCGCAGAAAGTAATCCGAAGATATTTAAATTCCGATCAGAGATCCGCTGCTCGATATAATTAAACGTTCCGCTTTCAACGCGTCGCTTTATTCGATAAGGAGCCGTCGCTAAAAGAAAACTTCCAGTCTACTAATGGAATATAATAAAAACAGAAAATTCTGCTTCGGTAATAATACAGTACATTCAAATTCTTCTAATTTATTGGATGTCTTAAAGTACACATACTCATTTTTCTCGTAAATGCATCAAATCTAGACACAATAAACGCTAACTGAGTAATTTGTCTCGAATATTGGTAATTCTTCTCACTATTTGGTACACGTTCTCAATACTTTCGTATTTCCCGAACCTATTGGTGCAACATCCTCGGTACAATAAACACATCTGGAGCACATATGGCGGGCAAGTGTGACAATAATTCCGAAGACGGTCTCAAGGTAAAACGCGAAGCTTGTGCAATTTTCGACAGTGCCTCGCAACGAGTGTCACGTCCGCTACGCCCTATAAACGCTTTTCCAATTTTACGATAGAACTGCCTCGCATTAGAATAATAAATTTTATCCTTGTGAAGCTAACTCGTTTAAATCTGTCAATGAAAAATCAAGTTTTCTATGATTTTCAACTCGGAGAAATTTCAGATCGACGACTGCTTTCGTAATTTGTATGAATTCATTTCGTGCCAGGCTCATTGGCGATGGACATGAGAACCATAACTACAGTAGGCTAGGTTAGTCTCCAACTGGATAACGTTATTAGGTGATTATATTGTTAGAAGAAATCAGCTCCAATGGAATTTAAGTGCGCATCAATGCCGTAGTGTATTTGCAGGGAAACCCGCAAACCGATTAATTACTGCATCGGCAGCACAACGATAAATTAATTAACCTTTCACGAGTTTCGCCTAATTATGGTAGATTACGATTCGGCTGTTCGGCTGCTATTTCCAGGTGTTGATTACCGAACGCGGGTTTTTACTGTAACGAAACACTACGGTATTACTCAATCAACAATTTTAAAAGATTTCGACGTTTATAATTTGTTTCTTTATTTTGACTATGTTTTGGTTGGCGACGTTTCTAATATTTTTATTTCCCTTCTGCTTTTATTTTCAGTTCTTTGCGCGCGCCTTAGGTTCGCGGAACATTTAAGCGACGTGTCCATAAGCCGAGGGATTATTTATGTGACGGTAATTTATTGATACTACTATTTGCACCATAAAAAACTACTTGCATATTTCCATCTTTTAAAATATTCGATGTCTCACGAAAACTCTCGCATCCGTTGATATCACCCACTCGAACGTAATAATAAAATCAATAAAGAGCGATGTAAATCGATACGGGAAATCGAGTATCTAACATTACGTTTATCCACGTTAAACATAATCGAGACTCGTCGGGGGACATTCGACCCGTCGATATATTTCCGTTTGCACCGTCATAAATGTTTGATCTCGTGTGTATGCATACGCTCAGTAAAAAGGTGGAACCTCTGACATCTGTGCTGACAGTCATTGCTGGCTGCAACTCATTGATCAAAACATTTCAATCATCTCTCGCCGTTTATAATATTTAACGAAGCTGCTGTTGTGAAAAAACACCAGATCATTTGTCACTATTGCCGTTTGCACAATTATCTGCTTTTGTTTTTGCGCATTCGTTTTCTTGCGGGATTACTATTACGCGAACCGGTATGTAACACAAACATATTGTTAGCTTTATTATTGCCGCGAGTCAAAAGTTCGTTCTATTTCGTGTTGCGAGATAACGGTTGTAACGATTGCAGTTTATTAGATTTTATTTGCCAATGTTGGAATTGTCTTGGGTCAGAACGAACTTTTTGTTCTACTTGATAAGAAGCAGCGAATTTTAACGAGCTTCGAGATTAATCTCAATCACGACGTTTTGAATTCAATGTAAGCAATTGTTTTATAAGAAACTTCATTTATAATTTCTCTCTCGTAGATGCCGTCGAATACGACAGTAGGCAGCACCCTTTTCGACGAGGACTATCGTCGAATAGTGCTCGACAGGGAGCAGGAGTGCCTGGAGTTGCAGATCAACTCAACCGCTCCACCAGGTAGGATTTACCTTCTATACTAATCTAACCATTTGCACTCGGAACTATTTTAACTCGAAAATTATACATTTCTTCCGATCTAGAATATTTTCATTCTCTATGATTTTTTAAATATGGTGTATATGAAAAATTGACATATTACCTCGTACAATACTTGCATTTCTAAATAATTTACTGGGTTCGAAGCTTCGGAACTTCGATTCTCATCACCTTCGAAGTTCCTGAAATCGAAGCTTCGAAATTTGAAGCTTCGTAATCTTCCACCTTGGAAGGAAAGTAACAGCCATAATTTAAAGAAGAAGATCAATGAACATCGTTCATTGTCACTAACGAATAATTACGCGGACTTCGTGCATTTATTACAAAAATGTCTTCCAACCATATTTCCGTCTTACCAAACTTATTAAAAGGGGAGATTCATTTCCATAAAACTCCGCAGTCCTATAATCATAATAGGATCGCGATAAATCGCAATTCATCGGAGGTGTCAGCTACAAAATGCCGGTGCTCCATTAACTTATAAAATTTATTATGCTCATTGAAACCGCTCTACATTCTGTTGTATAAAAAAACTATACACTTTTATGTACAAACATTAATATAGTTGAAAATTGGCACGGGATAGGATCGCAGATGGTCCAACCATCGAAACACATAAATTCTCATTCTATTATCCGGTTCTGCGTTATCGCCGTGTATAGTGTATATACGACGAGAATCGCGTCGATTTGGTGCCGGTTCCGTTTTTTCCGGTGATTCTTTTCGTCCGGGCTGTTATCGACGTGTTTGGGTTGTTCCACGACATCTTCATTTCCGTTTCTTCGACTCGGATGTTTTGGTGTCCTTCTTCGAACAGGATTTACAGCCCGGTAGCAGTCTCGTTAACTTTCGGAGAATGAAAACAAGGACGCCGAGCACCGCCGCAACGCAGACGAAGAGAAACGCGTAAACATCCAGGAGGTTTTGTTGCCACCAGGTGAGATGAATGGCAGGCGATTGCAGGATGTTTCCGTGTCTGGCAACGTACTCGATCCAATAAACCGCCTCGTCCAATGGTTTTATCGGACGGTCCTTGAACAGCGTCGAGATCCTCTTCATGTTCGTTCTGGAACATCAAGATATCAATCATCAGATTTTTCAACATGTTTCCCTATTTCTTTCCGAAGGGAAATACATCCAGCACAGAGTGCTGCTCCACACCTATAATTCAAACACGTTGCAGTGATCGGGACATGTGTTTGCTAGGTCATCCCCCAAATAAACTATCCATGCCGATGCCCAGTGCCAAAGTCACAGAGCAAACAAGATTTAAGAGAACCGAATGCAAATGCATCTGGCGCTTGATCAATTGAAAGCATTGTTAAAGGAAAGAAAGCTCGACTTGTTTTTGACTAAGATTAACGGGTACAGTCCGGAATAAGGAGGTCAGAAGCGACCTACAAATTTATGCATAATTCCTATGTAATCCAATATATTTTTGCGAGAAAATGCCAAAAATCCGAGTTTTAATCCTAGGAGATCAGTGGTCCAAAAATTGTGCATGTTTAAACTTGAACGATCTCGGCGATTGTGACAGGTAAGCGCTGCCATAATGACTACGTTTGCGAATCTACGTTATCGACATCAAGTCACTACATACCAACACAGCAACACCCTTACCTGTCGAAAACACTGAAAGTCGCTTGACTTTAAACACTCATAACTTTTCAACCACCGATCTCCTAGGATCGAAACTTGGTTTTTTGGAAGAAGGCAACACTTTCTGGTTACAGAACAGTTTAACCCTCAATTTGGTTGGTTCCTCACGTACCGATATTCGTCATCGTTCAACACTTTGTCGACCGCATAAGACAGTGACTCGACGGTAACGTTATCTGGCGGTCCAAGAGACACTGCTATCTTCTTAGCGGCAGCGTTCCTCAGGTTAGTGTGTTGATCGCCGAAAATTGGGATACCGATCAATGGAATGCCGAAGTAGACTGCTTCTTGGAAACCCAAAAGACCACCGTGCGTTATGAATGCCTTCACGTTCTTGTGTTCTGAAATTCAAACAATTGTTTTTCCTTCAAACCGTTCTTCGATTACGTACTTTACGTTTTTGAAGTGAAACTTCTTTTGGCAGGGTGTAAGCCTATATTCGCGTCACGGAATTCGCGATACGAAAATGCGTAACGTAAGTGGTGGGGATGGTTAGCCGAGCTAGTCTTAAATATTATAAAAAATGTTATGAACTATGTCTCTTTCTTTCCCATACGCTCTCCTTCTTTGCGTCGCAAATTTTGATCGTTCATTATTTTTTCTATGATTTTCTATGATTCAATCATTGAAACAATTGGCTTGTGATAGCTAAAATATGATATAAAAATATTCTTGATTCAATTTTGTCTAAATGTCTTGCAAATACTGCATCGAGAGTTGTTCCTGATCTTGTTGTCGCCTCATTAGGATTATTTTTCATGTTCGTCAAACTATTGTTCGATTACGTACTCAAGACGGTCACTTGAGGGAACCAAGGCTGAACCATCACATTCTCCGGCAATCCTGGCGGCAGTTCTTCTTTCTTCGCAATCTTCATCAACACGCGCACTGGCGCGATCTTCTTGAAAACAGTGTAGAAAGTGTCCAGGAGAGGTTTCGGGAAAGTCTCGATCCTCACCATCGATCCGAACGTGACGTAAATGCAGCCGTGCGTGCTTTCGTCCAGCCATTTCTTCACTTCCTAGAAAGTCACAACGAGAACGATTGGTTAGCAGTGTCGACAATTATTATGAAAGTGGTCTGTGAGTCAAAATTTCAAAATTCAAAGTATGTTAATATCAAATAAACAAGTTAATGATTTCGGCGCCACAGGTTTCGATCAAATATTGTTCTCAACGTTTCGATCCAAATGTGGACCATTTTCAAGAGAAAATCTGCGTCTGTAAAATACTGTAAACTATAATAATTGTTTAACAAAACCGGGTAATACCAATAAAACTTTGACATACTTGCTATGTGTAAACGAATTATAGAAATTCACTAATGGAACTTTTAAGAACTATGTTAATATCCTTCTTCTTTATACACAGACTCCCACTAATATCCGGACATTGTTAAAAAGACGATAATTTTTCAAGGATGTTCTGGAGGTACAATGGGAGACAAAAGTACAAGAAATTCGAAATCCATCAATATATTGGCAATGAAAGCCATTCATGAGTATATTTTGCATTAAAAAGATAGATTAATTTAAAAAGCTTTCGTTTAATTAGTGAATTTCATGTTATATTTATTCTTTAATCAAATTGTCTTCATATTATAAAAAATTGTAAGTGACTTTTGCGAATAATTGTACCCTCTAATTTGAACTTCAAGATAATAAATTTGTGATATTCAACATATATAATAACGCAATAAAAAGTTAAAAATAAGTATTAGATATATTAAAAATACTTCAGAAAGCAATATTCATGGTTATTATTGAAAATAAATAAATAAATTTGACGTTTTGTAACAGTTTATAATTTTTTGCTCTGTAACTGTTTAGTGAACCCTAATAAATTTTGTCACAAAAATTTTTGTCACGTTGTGCAGCAAATCAATTATTCTAACTTCTCAAGAAAGTATAGTCCAATGTTAAAAATGTTATAATTTTTTTGGCGAATATTAATGAGAGTTGTTTTACTGAAAAGTTTTCGACGATCTTAGGAATTGGGGATGTTTGAACTTTCTCGACGAGATGAGCATCTACTTACCGGGGAAAGGGGATTTCCATTCTCGGTAACGTGTAGACCACCGACTTCAACAATGCCAGGGTTGGTCGGTTTAATCCCGTTCAAGCTGTGATGCGAGTTGACAAGATAAAGGGCTATATCCTTGTGGAGCTCACGGACAGGAATATCGATGCCGAAGTTGTCCTTCACGTGTTTCGACATTATGTCCATACGGGAGTTTAATTGGTACGAGACAAACTTCGCTAACAGGGTATTCAGCAGCCTATCCGAGAAGCTCATCGGATTCTTAAAGGCGCTGAACAAGTTCGGCATAAAAGCGGTGTTGTGCGGATTTCCAGTGACATCCTCGAGCCAGTCCAAGAAAGACGAGGTCATTATGGCGGCCATAGGAACCTTAAGATGGCGGCCGAAGGCTAGGTAGCAGGGCGATATGAACACCTGAAAAAACACATTGAAAATTGCTCTAGAGTCTGCTCAAACAAACTTGAACGCAAATGTACAGCGATGCACAAAATAATTTGTTCTACAGGGTGGTCATTTTATCTGAAGACATTGAAATATCTCGAGAACTATGCATCGCACACTGCACACTGCTGAGTAAACATGGTACACTATTGTTTGAGGATTTTTTAACTAGAATGCGAGTTCTCCTTTACAAGATATAAGGTAGTGCCACAATAGGCGACTATACCATATTTGGGCACTTCACCCTAAGTCTTTGTAGATCTGAAATAAATCAAAATCGTACTAAATTCTGTAAAATCTTATTTTCTAGCATCTTTTGAAAATTTTTTGAAGCCATAAATGCATAAAGATCCGCAGTCTAATCGTTACAATAAGCTACAACTATGTCAGCAGATAAAACGCCGCGGGAGAAAGATCTAATATCCGCGGAGATAAATATTCATGCAGCGTCACGCCCCGCCGCTGATAATGTATTGTGTGTTTGGATTCGAGAAATCAGTCATTGTCACGCCGATTCTGTACAAAAGGAATCATATTGTGTACAATCATGGGTTGGAATAACAAATATTCCTACGCGACAGAAATACCTATCATCGCATGATGCAAAACATTAATGTTGGTAATAGAAAGAAAGAAATATTTCAATGTTCCAAAATTTCATGTAGGTAAAATTGTTCGACACAAGATGTTTTACTTTTTAATGAAAGAGATTAGTGCTAAGTGATATCTTCCTTGCAGATATTGTCATAATTCTGAGAAGCAGACTCTATTCACACCAGAGTTACATAAAAATGATTCGCTTAATGAGGGTAAAGACGATTAAGTAATTTTCCTCGGTTTGTTTTGCGGCTGTCGTATATAGACGTATAATCAATGTTTAATTGGCACCATCTCTTGTGCGAAGTTCTTGAGATTAAGAGCAAGCTATACTGTTTTGATGCGGGGCTTATCAATTACAAGTTATCGATCCATACAGTCCAATGAAATATGGAAGCATATAGTTTTCTAAATTATTTCTGTTCTTCGTATTTTGATTAAAAAGATTTAATTTCACCCTTCAAAATTAGTTTCTGAAAGAAATGATTTTTCTACGATCTAGTGGCATTCTACAGTCCATGTAACTCCACTAACAGCAGAATTTTTATGGTCTGCTGTCAAGTATTTTAATCTTATCGGTATTTACACTAACCTTCGGCTAACTATCGGCTAAAACTGTCTATCGTTTGCTTTCCCAATGATAATCAAAAAGTCATAAAGTGATAAATCACTTGTTACAAATGAAAAACTCCAAGCTTCGTTTATTTCATCCCGATGCAGTAATCCCTACGGAAACATCGACTCGCTAATCGAATCATCGTCAAAATAACAGAGACGATAAGCTATCGTTAAATTGATAATAAAAATTAGACAAACCGATCACGCAACTGTAGGTACTTGTCTGATTATATTCATCTTAAGCGTAGCAAGCAAATAATCCTGTAATGATACTTTCGTAATTACAAATTTCAGATCAAATATCGGAATCAAAGAACCCACTTTGGCAGATTCATGACTAGACTGCGGATCTTTATGCAGAATAAAAATTGTTTGCATTGATTGCAAGACACAGGAGCCAAATAGAAATTTCTTTCTTCTTTTAATCGTCTTATTAAAAGCTGAAATTAATACACAGATGTCCTTGAATCTTCTTACTTCGCTCACTGCTTTAAATTGTACGTGCCCATTTTTGTAATAAATGCATAAAATCCGCAGTCTATTCATGGCATAAAATTATTCATGCATCGTACACATTACACGCGATGTTATACGATGCAGTGCAATGTTACAAATGAAAAAATACTGTCCGAAGATTCGTTTTGTATATTTAAAAACCGGTGTGCGTGCGACCGTATATATAATCACTGCAAAGCAGAGTTTTGGGTTGTGAAGATTTTCAACAAGTAACACGAGATTCAATACAAAAGACAAAATTTCATAGTGCCTCGGTTTTTCAGATTGTTCAGCCTAACGATGGATTTTCCACAAAATCTGCAGTCTAACAGAACCGTGAATATTTTCAAAACGCAAAGCAAGTTTCCCACGAAAGTAGATCACAATAGAGATATGTAATTCTTAAATTACCTCGGTAATGACGAGGTCGTACGGCGGGTCATTAGGAGGATTCTTGATGATGCGCTGTACGCTCTCGTGGGCGAGAAGATCGCAGACTTTTACGCCAGCCTTGTCAACCATCATGTCGAAATTCATCTGGTTGAACTCATTGGCAGTTTTCGCGTCCAGATTGTTTTGTATCGCTTCTAGCGTGCCAACCAAGCTAATGTCCTTGTAATTCGGCGGCGGTGTCTTCATGGGGAAATGCGTGATCACGTCCACTTGATGACCTCGCTCGGCCAAGGCCACCATGAGACGTTCGGCCATTATCCAGTGGCTGCGTCCATTCAGCGGGAACACGCCAAGTATTCTCAGACCGCTGCCAAGGTGACAGCATGTCAACGCGAGCAGTACAGTCAGCGAACAGAGTCTCATCTTGAAGAAGACTGGCGACTGGGAATCATGCAAGATCGAGTTGCCGCTTGTTTCAGTCTTTCCAACAGAATTGTCGTCTTGTGACGCCTCTTCAGTCGGTGATCACTCCTCGCACTGACTACGTTGACTACGCTGACTATGCTCGTGGCCCACACGCAACTGCAAACCGACAATTAGATGTCACTACTGTTAGCCGCTCCGCTTGGATCGCCTTCGGATAGAATGACTCTGTTGCGTGGTGGGTGACTGGCCCACGTGGACGCGAAATCTATAAATATTCTTTTTTAACCGGCTCGCTGCGAACCGGCACCGGAAATCGCAAATACACTCCCGGACAAAAAGAAAGCGCACATCGTCTATTTTTTCTCATTTGGTAGAATAAACTGAAGAAAAATAGTATTTTAATGTGTCAACATATTCTGACATGCCTCTACGTGTAATGTACTGAATATCACTGTCCAACACCTTTGTTCCCAATATACTGTTTACTGTTGGGTCCTTCTTACAAAGTTTTTTGCGCTGATTCCGAGTCTGTCCTTAATCTTTCTCCTACACGCACAGTTTTTGAGGAACATGGCTTTGAAAAAAAAACATATTTTTCAACTTTAAACAAATATTGTGATGTTATTACAAAAGATATTGAATTGTTCTTTACAGCAAAAGATTCTGTAGACTTTGCCGAATCCAGTGATATAGAGGGAGCAAATAGAGGAAAAAACCATTAAAAAACTCTGTAAATCTTTGCCAAAGAGAATGATGGCTGTTATTAAATGTAGAGGAGGAGCCACAAAATATTAAGCATTAATTATCATTCGTTGATTTACTGTTATACATAATTTTAAGTTAAATGTGCTATCATTTTCAAAAATTCTTTTTTTTTTAATAAAATTGTATAGACTGGCGAAATTCAGTTCAATTTCATTTGTGTCTGTTTATAGAGATATTTTGCAAGAATGAATAAAAATGAAACCTTGGTTGTAATGTTAAATAAATAAATATTACGTTAATTTTAAAGTGTGCTATCTTTTTGTCCCGGAGTGTATGTATGTATTATGTTCTCTCAAAAGGCAGTTTCGTTTTCGATCAATTCGAACTTCGATGCTGTTGAAACATCATTTTAACGCAACTATTTTTATCGATTGGAAAAGACTGTTTACCTGAAGCGAAGAATAATCGATGAATGCACTTTTTATGAAATGATATAGTGTACACTACAAGAGCGGCGCGTTTCTCAACGTAGAGCCTAGCGAAGCCACTGGACGACTGATCTCCAGTGAATCAGACTGTGCAGTCCGGTTGCCTGGTAGTAGGAGCAGTCAAATAAAACGATCGCGAATTTAGATCTCTTGAACGTTCGGATGAATCACCAATGAAACGGTATACCGAATCTGATCGACGAATCAAGATTGTAAAAGATCGATCACACGTTTCATTTCCATATCTTGGGCAGTAAGATAAATCATATTTTCTTCGAAATGTATTGTAACACGAAAAGCACGGTAGTTGTCTGCATTTTCTGATGAACAATTATAGTCAAAATTTTGGTTATACAGGGTGTTTATTTTATCTTGGACACGTAAATTATTTCCGCTACTATTAAAATAAAGAAAAAATAACTAAATAGGGTGTACATGGTTTTAAGACGCGCATCAGGCGGTAATAAAGAAAATCCTTTGAAGAGAATTTTAACAGTTTTTTCAAGATCATCGGTGAACAAAATATATAGATAAAACATTAATTAATTGGGAACAGATTCCCCGATAACAATGAAAATCATTCCAAATTTTTTTTTCAACACATAAATGAAAGAAGAAGGTTTCGACAAGTTGTAGAATGCAGAAAAGTAGAAGCAGGTGTTATTAGGTGAGGGATATCCTCGTGACTATCTAGAACCGGTTTCTTTTACCCGATCTGCGGTGGTCTGAAAGTTTCATCATAGTTGTTTTCGGAAGTATTGCTGTTTCATAGCTCGACATAACTCATATACCCACATTGTTCATTCATTCTATCTTAGACGAATAAGTTCCAATTGATTTTGTAGCTCCAACATTTTCATATTCTATTAAATTTTGTCATAAACATATCAAATCTGCAGTTTGATCACCAGACTGTGCGGATCTTTATGCATTTATAGGAAAATTGAGAAGATGAAATTCAAAATTGTCGAAAAATTTAAAAAATTGACGATGTCAATATATGATTTCTCCTCTATTCAAATCGTTAAGGGAAGGAATAACATTGAATTTAGTTTCTATTTCTTCCAGTCGATGCAGAAAATTTTTATTTTGCGTAAAGATCCGCAGTCTACTGATTACAATTTTAAAAAACGACATTCAGGGAATATGAGTTTTACTGACAACATTTTACACTCTAGACTTAATAAAATATTATAGTAACTACCAGGACCGATAGCAGAGCATGATACGATGCTAATCGTGTGAAGTATCAGCGTATCAGGGGTAAAAAATGAATATCTTCTCGATCATGCCAGTCATCCAATTGCTACAGTCAAATAAAACATTATCGTTCGAGCAGCACCTATCACATATCGATTGTAAAACGCTGATAATAAACACGTGATTCTATAGATCGTTTCGTTGACGGAAGAACACTGTTTTCCGTCTTCTGGAATTCGAGGTTTACTTGCGAATCATTAACATCGCGTTGTCATGTTGACAGTGCTATTCAAACTTCTCGGTAAAAGGAAGAAAATCGCGCGTCGGGGATGAAATGCGCACCTCTGATGCTCGACTGATGAAATTGAGTGACTTTGCATATTTTACCTGCTGACATCATGTCGTCAGCACACATGTGCGTAATTAAGTTGCTCGAAGAAACGATTACCTGGTGATTGCTATCGGGCGCATGATGCTCTAATGATTTGCGGAATTCCAGGTCGCTAATCAATAAAATCAGTGCTGCTCGATGACACGTTTCTCACTCCGAGATTTATTCATCGACCCCTTTCCATTTTTATCGAAAAGCACGAATTCGGTCAAAACATTCCGTTGATTGCATTTTGAAGAGGGGTCATTCTATGCCGAATCGATCACTTTTTGACGTCACCATCGACCATCGACCATTTGATACTGAATAAAATTAGTCCAGTCGCCAGGTACTTTTACCTGGAAAGTATTCCGAACTCAATGAAGTTTGACACGTCATTTAGGAGTACTATGGGGTGTCGAATCTGAGTTTTCGACCTCGAGGACCCTGTGCTAACTTGGGGAGGGGGTAAAAGCCACGATTTTTGTTATCTTTTTTTGGTTTTCCGCCTATTACTCAAAAACTGGATTGGACTACAACGTATTTCACTCGGAACAAAATGGTCGATGGTGACGTGAAAAAGTGATCGATTTGGCATGGAATGACTCGGAGGCTATTTTTCTTTTTGATCGGGGACCAATTAATTCCTGATCGGTGTCATTTTAAATAGAACTTCGCAGCCAGCTGATCGGAAGCAAACATAAACGGTTCAATTCCCTGTACTTCGGCAGTTTAATTGGACTTTTACGTCTCTTGACGGCTGTTACCTTCGCGATCGTTCGAGGAGCATTTCACGGTGGCTGCGACCGGCCAATCAAGAACGTATCCGAATGGCTCGTTTTACAAGCGAATGGGAGGCAACAAACCGACAGTGTCCGGCGGGTTTCCCGTTTTTATCCTGCTCCTCTACGATTCCGTAGTTTGCCAGCTGAGAAACGGCGCCGTTTCATTCGTCGACGTCTCGTAAATCGTCGACGAAACAGCGAAGTTCGTATCGCCGCGGTTTTTTCCGGTAGAAATGAATTTTTCCGGAGTCCCGCGTCGACGTTGATTTTCACGTGACCCTCCACGTTCAGCGAAAACCATGGCGGTGACAGACTCGACTCGACGCGACACGTGTCAGCCAAATATCAAACACGATTCAATGATCTGTCGGATCCAGAAGACTCGGAATTTTCATTCGAAAGTAATCCTGCGAGTTTGTTAGTATTAATCAACTCCCATCAGCGATTGCGAATAATTCTCTATTCGGAAATCGATTGTAGAAATTGGTTGGTTTTCTCATTTTCACTTGTTTATTTTCCCATTGGAAATGTAGCATCTTAAAAGTATGTTCGGCAAGAAGTGATTAATAAATTACAATTTCAAACGGTATGTACAAGAACGGAGGCAAGAACAATTCATCGTAGATGTGCGATTGTTTCAATTAAGAATCACAATTAAGAAGTACTGTACATGTTTTTAGTACTTGTTCATGCACGCTCGTTATGAAAGATTGATTCCCTTGAACCGTAAATTCGTCTTAACTCTACGTCATGTAATCGCAGGTACCATAAATTCGTAAGATCGACGGTCTTCGGCATGGATACTTGTCCAATGTCTTTGAAACATAGATTAGACTAAACAGATCGCGTTCAGTACGGTTATCGATAAACCGAACTTAATGAAACTTGTCTATTACAAGAAAAAACGGATCAGTTTATGAAACTTTCTTCTGGTAGTGCGCTTTTTGGTCCGCGTTTACCGCGTCGATCGCAAATCGTACGATGCGTATCACGATATAGATCGCCAGGCCAACTACAGTTAAGGCGAACAGGTAAACATCGAACAACTGCACTTGATACCACGTCAGGTCCATCGCAGGTGATCTGAGTGCATCTCCGCCGTTCCTGGCGATGTATTCGACCCAGTAGACGGCGGTATCCAACGCGCTTAGGGGACGGTCTAGAAATCTCGAAGACACCTTCTTCATAGTTTCTCTGAAAAGTAAAAGGTCTTACTCGATCATACAGTCAGTGCCGGATTAAGCCAGCGCGGGGCCCTAGGCTTACAATAGCCGCCCATGTGCAAATGTAGCGCACCTTTTCGGCAAACACAATGAATGAACTTTTTTTTTTAGCAAAACTAAAAACCAAAAACTGTGCCCCTGGCATAGACAGGCCACTGTTTTTATGGCGCGGGGCCCGTAGCATTTGCTACTTCTGCTACGGAGCTCAATTCGGCCCTGTATACAGTTCAATTATTTCCGTAAACGGGAAGAAGAAAATTTGGGTCGAAGATATTCTGTGATAAACGACATCTTGGTAAATTGAAGTCGGAGAGAAACCAGCGAATAGGAAGTCAGACATTACCGATATTTGGGATCATGCAAGACGGCGTTCAAAGCGTCGTCCATTTTCTTCTCCGTAAGGGTATCAAGGTCTAATCCTATCGCAATATTACGCCAGACGTAGTTGTTGATATTGATAAATTGATCAGCGAACAATGGTATGCCGATCAGAGGTACACCATAGTGAATCGACTCCTGGGTGCCCATAAGTCCTCCGTGAGTGATGAATGCCTTTACGTTCGGGTGCTCTACAACAATAGAATTCCACGTTATTTCACAGCTTCTTGGTATGTCTCGTTTATATATCTTTGCATTTCCTTCGGATAAATTGATGAACAATATATGTTACTCGACTATCCTCCAGATGGTTTTCAGGCGAGACAAGTTCACTTCAGAATGGTTTCTTTGTGTCAGAGTAAGGAAAGTAAGCTATTTCCATATGCATGGAATGTGTCAAAGGTTCTTGTATCGAATATGTATATGGAAAAACTTCGAAAATGGCCCCGTGGAACGTGACCGGGACAAGGATCTCTTGCGATACTTTATTTTAGAATTTTCTGTCAAAGGATGGTATACATTGACTCCCACTAATATACAGGGTGAGTCATCTAACGTTGCCACCTCAAATATCTTTGTTGTTTTTAAAGATATTTGAGGTGGCAACGTTAGATAACTCACCCTGTATATTTGGACACTCTTGCAAAGACGATAACTTTTAGAACAATTGGGTTGCTACACAACGTGAAGAAAATTTTTGAAAGCATTGCAGGTTGTCGGAATTGCAGAGAAAATACTAAAAGTTGTATTTTGCAACTTTTCGTGTTTTCCCTACAATTCCGACCAATTATGTACAATTTTCATGTAGTAAACTAATTGCTCTAACGTCTCAAAAAAGTTCAAATCGTATAGTCCAATATTAAAAAAAGAGTTATCGTTTTTGAATTATTATTAAATATCATCACTAACAAGCACTCACTCAGAACTTTGACTTGCGGAATCCACGGCGACGTGAGAATGTTCTTTGGCAGTCCAGGTGGCAGTTCGCTGGGATTTGGTATTTTCATTAAGACCCGGACGGGTGCAATCTTTCCCAGAGACTTGTAAAATATGTCGAGATACTTCATGGGGAATGACTCGATTTTCACCATCGAACCGAACGAGAAGTAGATGAATCCATCTGTGCTCTCGTTCATCCATTTCTCCAGGCTCTGGAAAAAGTCGCTCTCTTTAATACCGAGATCAAAAGGTTGCGTTAATAACCGTATTACACCGTACTGCTCCTTTCGTATAATTTCACTGTGTTCACTCAATTTTATACACGATGTTACATTTCCAGATCCCTTCTTTGTATCAGCTCGCCATTAATTCTTCAAGAATAAAAGAACTTTGAAACGAAAAGGAAGGTTCAGAGCATGTTAATAATTAGACTGCGGATCTTTATGGAAAATAAAAAATGTTTGCATCGATTGCAAGACACGGGAGCCAACTAAAAATTGTATTCTTCTTTTAATTAACCTATTAAGCTGAAACTGATACGGTGATGTCCTTAAATATTTTTAACATGCCCACTGCTTTAATAATATTAAATATCATCTAAATCTAAATTCAAATTCAATCAAATGAAAATAAAATATTATAGTTACCGCAGGCAATTCGACACCCTCTTCCCGGACGTGTAATCCTCCAACTTCGACGAGCGCGGGATTCGTGTCCTTAACTCCGTTCATGCCTATGAAAGAGTTGACGAGGATCATCGAGAGGTTCCTTTCGAGGGTTCTAACGTCTGGGATATTGTCGCCTAGGTATTTCCTCGCGATCTCGGTTTGCTCGGATGAGTGGTGCAGGAAGTTCCACTTATGGTAGATGGAGTGCAAGACATTATATGTTCTTTGCCAGAAGTCCATTTGCGGGGGCAATGAGATCAGATTGTTGGCTACGTATGCCAGGTTCTCCGGGGCGCCGACCATATCGTAGTGCCATGGGTAGAGGATCGCAGAAGCTACGCCTATCATTGGTTTCTCCAACAGGTGACCGATTGCGAAGTAACAATGAGCGCCGAACACCTGGAACAGATTGTAAATGTGTCGCTAGAGTCCAATTCTGCACCTGACATTTTCATGTCGATATCAACTTTCGCAATTCAGTTGGAAATTCTGATAATCCTATTATCATAGAAAAATTACCATAGACAAATCTATGGTACATGCCTAAACACTTTTTAATGGAACCTTCAATAGCAACAGCAATTTTCATTGCGAACTAACACGTCACCCTCAATAATGTCATCTAATAGTTTCATGTAAGATTGCAATGTAAAAAAATATTTCTATGCGTTCTTTTGGTACAGCATAATTATTGAAAATCCTATTATTATAGGCTTCCGGTAGGTAAAATGTTAAGTGGGCCCTACACGATCAATAATATTTTAAATCTTACAAGCATTTTTATAGCTATTAAAAGTTCACGATCACAAATTTTCAGGACTATCTGTATTTTATACTTTTTAGTCCGTTTTAAAAACGTGGTATGTTAAAAATTTTTTTTTATTTAAATAACTTTTGCATCTATTTCGCATAAATTATGCATTAAAGTATAGATTTTACATATTTTGACATATACAATTTGCATAAACTTCCGCAGTCTAGTTATTACATCACTTTCATTCCCATGAAAGTAAAAAATTCATTGGGAATGAAAATATCCCAGGTCGAACAAATGTTTAATTTTCCAGTTGAACTAGGTCTGCAAAGGGTTAAATGTCGCACTGTGCCAAATTTTCAACAATGGCCGCCACAAAGACAGACAATACACTCCTCAATTTTAATGAGCGAACATTGTCGGATTTGCCGCGAGGGTACAGTATCCTCAATGTTTTGTTGGAATTCCATATGAACCGTGCGGAGGTGGGCATTATTTGGCGAAACAAATATTTCAAATACTATTTAATATTTTAAATGTTATTTTGCTTGCAATGCCTGGTACGCAAAGTTTCGACGAAAGAATTCAGAAAACGAAACACGGAATAATACGAAAAGTCATCCCCGTTGCATGTCAATTCGAATCGCGTCTTTGAATTTCGAAGAGATTGAGCGTGACTCGTCGCTTACAGCGATGTCATAACAGATGATTAATTACCACTCTGAATTTTCATTTTCATACGTTATGTTTAACCACACACAAGCTTCGCATTGATGCGATCACGTAATACGTTGACGATTATCAGCTGTTGACGGCCAGACATGTTGAAAAACAAATTCTTTTACATCGCACGATCTCGCAGAGTGATTTAAAGTGAAAATATTCTAAACACGGAGGATGAGATTTATTGCAATTGTAATGGACAGCGTGTTATGTTTAATCTCTGACTTAATCGATCAGGAACATGCGAACGTTGTAACCACGAGAAGAAACTCGTGCATGTTGTGCATCGTTTTCCGCGCTTCTGCCGTAATTTCTCGCCTCGTACGCACTCTGGCTTCCATCCACGTCTGTAAAGCACTATGCGACGGAACAGTTTAAGAAAATTGCGTTTAATGGCGCGAAAACGTTAAACGACGTTCAAGTTTCTTGGCTTTACCGATGTCATTTACAAGTCGCTAAGTTCTTTACGGCAGTCGACGAACTCCTTTGGCAGATCCACATGGAATACCGAAACAGTTGGCAACTGCGACTACACGTCTCTTCCGCCAGTTGGAAGAGAGCAATTACATCTGTGTTTGCAAGGAAAGACGCAAGGAGAATCACAATTTCAAAAAATTTACGCGTTCATTGAGCTTCGTTTACTGTACTTTACTATATTCACGAATGGCTCAAAAACGTAATGCAATTTGACCGATGTCCCATGTTAAAGCGTTAGTGATCGAAACTTTAAAGTTCTGATCACTAATGCTTTAACATAGAACATCGGTGAGAAGGCGCATCTCGCACCCTTGCAATCTTGGAAACCAGAGTTGGGCATCAATCGATTAAAATTTTAATCAAGATAGATTGATTAATGTGTGCGATTAAAAAAGTAATCATTGAAAAATCGGCGATTGATTCAATCGATTGATGAAGTTAATCGTCAATCGTTGATTAAAAGAAGAAATCACCGAAAAATCGGAGACTGATTCAATCGATTGATGAAGTTAATCGCAATACGGTCTATCCGTAAATTGTAATAAGGCGGGAGATAGAGATAGATCTCAACAAAAACTCAATTTACATTTTCTTCAGTATTCATACAGCCTTGATTCCGTATTTGATTTTGAAGTTTCAGCAGTTAATCATTAATCAATTATCCGATTGACGATTACAATTGAAAGGAATCTAATCGCTAATCGCAATTAACGTCTAAACTAGGAGAGATTAATTGTTAATCGCGATTAACAGAAGTAGAAAATTCGTCAATCGTTGGTTAAAATTTGCCCAACTCTGCTGGAAACGAGACTGCCCCTTAAACCCGATTGATAAGACTCGATTACCAAAACACAACGAACCGTTTCCATCCATACTCGGAACTTCGGTTTCCATTTCAACGTGTAAGAATTCAATCATCTACTCCTTCGCAATCCTTACCTCCACCAGAATCACGTCGTAGGGAGGATCATTCGGCGGGTTTTTCACGAGTTCCTGTATCCTGGGATCGCTCAAGGACAAGCAAACCTCGTTTCCTGCGAAGGTAGCGACAGCATGGCTCGCGGATGAAGACAGCATTATGTTCATGTTGTCGAAGGTCATGTTGTTCACGAACTGCCTGGGTGCCGGTAGCACAATTATATCCTTATAATTCGGGTACGGTTTCTTCAAGGGGAACGTGCTGATTACATCCACCTGATGTCCTTTCTTCGCGAGACCCTTCATCAGGTGCTCGAACATCATGAAGTGACTTTTCCCGTTGAAAGGGAACAAGCCGAGGATTCTGTACCCGTGGCAGGTGGACAGGATCGTCCATAGACAGATCAACGACAGCAGCCTCATCTTCAACTTCTATGTTCTACTAGTGAACGATTGGGCCCGAAGCTGATCGATCGGAAAAGAGTCTGTCGACTATCGAAGACGAACTGATCGTCTCGGGGAATTACAGTGTCTTAGGCACCGTGTAAAAAATCAGCTAATCATGATAAACTGGCGGAACAGGGAGAAACTCAAAGACCTGCTACTTCCGCACGTCACGGTAGAGTTGCGTGCACTATTTATCGGCGGTCAGATAGGTCGGCGTTGGCAACGAGTTTCGCTGGCACACTAAGCCTGTGTTGTCTGTGCATAGAGTGTCGCAGATAAATTCAACCTTCCAATGCTCGGTTTCAGTTCGAATAAAAGCTGCCAATTCTTTCCCCTTCGTCGAACGATCCCGATCTTATTCACTGATCGATCCCAGCCAATTCCGTCTGTCTGCCTCGCGCGACTAGATGACGAGTTGTCGAAGATCGACGCTGAAGTAACCCGCTCTGTTTCAACGACTGAGATGAACTATCAGGGCGCCTTGGTTTGGATCAACGCCGGACGATTACTCGCAGATTTTAACGGTTACGTGACACACACACACACGAACACAGATTCGTGACGTTTAAATCGTCTGACTAGTATGAAACGTAGTTTCGCAAATATTGTTTATGTTACGACGCGTCTCGTGCGTTCCGCTCGCGATAGCCACGAGGATTGTCTCGATCATTTCGGGGAAATCGGTTTTAGAAGATCTTGGGATGCTTTCCATGGAACAGAATCGATTACGCTGTTTTGATAAAGAATTGAATAGTCATGGCAATAAATAGGCTGCGGATCTTCATGCAAAATAATAATGTTCGGAACGAGGTTATTTGCATAGGTTGAAACGATGTAAACGCGAAAAGCAGTTTCGAATCGTCCTGTATTTCCACAATAAAAACTGATGCATCTCCCCTAATGGTGCATCTATCTCGAAATTACTATAATACCAAGGTGGGGTTTTTCAGTAGTCAAAAACGCTGGATAAAAAAGACGCAGTCGCTGAGGGCGATGGCGGCCTAGATCGATCTTTTGTCTAGCGTTTTTTGACTACTGGAAACCCTCATCTTTGTATTATTGAGAAATGAGAACGCGCATTCCGCACCCTTGCAATCCCGGAAAAACAAGTCTACCCCCTTAATGACTTTGTTGCATTCAAAAGAAGTGATTCAGAAAGGAAGATCAAGGAAATGCTGGAAGAAATAAGAAACGCTGAAGAAAGAGAAGAAATTTCTATACTGATCGACCATAGGTACCAGCGAGAGAAGTTCAACGGGCGATTAATGAGTTTTATGATCTTGCTTAGCTCGACTCGATTAGTTCGAGCGTAACGCGGATATCGCGCGACGCCATTTTAGCAATAATAAGATAAGTAGTAATTTATATGTATACTAACATAAATGACCAGTCATCGTCCCCCTCGATTAGGTTGTGAAACGATCGACAGATTTTCCGCTGGCATTGTGTATCTACAATAGATACGAGAGACCACTTTCTTTCGAGTTCATGCTCGACGATTATATTTTTTTCTCGGCTTCGTATCAGCACGCGAAGTGCCCGTTGAATTTTGAAATGTCATGCAGGGAAACATAGATATAAAGGACAGCTACTGGGACGGATTTGGGGCTGCTATCGAACTATTTTTGGACAAGTGTCGTTGCGAAAGATATATTACGAAACTGTTTCGATAACCTTTCAGATTCCCGGAAGATTATCTGAAAGACAAATTACATTAAAATATGTATATATACAGTGGGTGTACAAAGTATTCGTACACCTTTTAAAAACGAATGACTTTTTCAAAATCGAAACCAACAGCTTAAGTTTTTCTGAGACGTTAGATGGATTAGCTTACTATCTAATATATAAATAATTTTCTTTTTAAATTGTTATTGTCCCCAGTGCGAAGAAAACAGTAAAAATCACGACTTTTTAATTTTTTATTTGTGCCTGTAGTGAAAATTTGGAAGGTGGCTTCCGTCGATCTAAGTAAGTTATATACATGTACAAAGTTTGATTAAAATCGATCAAGGCGATTATGAAATATAATTGATTGAAAATAGCAAAAATTGTAAGAACCTGTGATTCAAATGAATCGCACGCCCTAAATTCAAAGATTTTTACGTCCTACAATGCCCATAGCGTTTTTATGCGTCAACCGATTTCAATGAAACTTTTGGACGTATATGTAATTTACTTACATTTACAAAATACATGTTTTAAATTTTCAATTACAGGCAAAGATAAAAAATTTAAAAATCGTGCCCTATACACATATAATTCACAGAGACCTACAAAACGTATTTTTTAAATTTCCAATATAGGCTCACACAACAAAGTTGTAAAACGCAAGTTTTATTATTTTTTCTACAACTCCGATCAATTGCAATTTTTGAAAAAATCCCTTTTCACATCCTGTAGTAAACTAATTGCTCTAGCTTCCCAATAAAGTTGAAATCGTATGGTACAATATTAAAAAAGTTATCGTCTTTTCTAGAGCGTCCGAATATCAAATCCGAGTCACTGTATGTAAAGAACACATTTGAAGAAACGAACCGTCGGTACCGCTAATAATATAAACTACCAAACCGTAACTGTTAATTTACTTAACACCGGAATCGGAGGGAGCCGAGGTTTCGTTAACACGTTCCTAGGAAGATCAGGCGGCACTTTCGTAGCACCAGCGCATCTCATTAAAGTCTTGACTGGCGAAATTTTGCCAAACGACGCCAGCGACGTGTTCCGGGGCCGCGCCGTTTCGATGTTCGCCAAGGAACCTAATGCAAAATAAACCACACCATCATTTGCAGAAGCCAACCACGCCTTTAGACCCTAACTCACAACAAAGTTTGTTTTACATTTCAAAGTTCTACTATTGAAAATCACCGATACTGACAAGAACAGAGTACATAGAGAAGAATATGTATAACAAGAATAATTTTTAAGCGACCTCCATTATTTGAAGTAAATAATTTCACCAGACACAATCCTCTAATATTCATAATCATTAGACAGCGGATCTTTATGCGAAATAAAAATTTTCTACGTGAGATGCAACAATCGGGAGTGAAATAGAAATGCGTTTTCTTTCTTAATATGTTTAATTAATTTACACCTATTCATTTTCGCCACAAATGCATAAAATTCGCCGTCCAATAATTATCGACACTGAGAAGAATTTTTAAGCGACTTCAATGATGTTAAATAAATAATTTCACCAGTGAAAATTCCCCGTGATCGAACGGGACGCATTCCTCCGAAATGCACAATGACACCTGCGATGGCTCCGATTCCATTGAAGCTATGGTGGTCGTTCGCCAATGCGAAAACCACAGCCCGTTCCAATTCCCGGACGTCGGGTACATCACGACCCAAATACTTTCTCATTACTTCGGTTTGGTCGGACGTCTACCGATAAAACATCAGCAGCTGCCAGTAATTCTCCAGGACGTTCCACAGTCGATCGATAAGAGTGAACACCATAGTTGCCCATGGAATCATCGATAGCCTCCGCTCGTATGAACGATATACAGGGTGTCCCAGAACTTCTGCAGAACCCGGAAATGGGAGGTTCCTGAGGTCATTTGAAGCGACATTTTCCTCTGCAAAAATGTTGTCCGCGGCTTTGTTTAGGAGTTATTAACGAAAAACACGGACCAATCAGAGCGCCAACTGTCATTGGCCAACTATGCCAGCTAGCGTCTAGGTCGCGCTCTGATTGGTCCGTGTTTTTCGTTAATAACTCCTAAACAAAGCCGCGGACAACATTTTTGCAGAGGAAAATGTCGCTTCAAATGACCTCAGGAACCTCCCATTTCCGGCTGTTGAAGGAATTTTGGGACACTTTGTATAGCGATCGCTATTAGGGGCGCGTTCACCGGATGACCGAATCCCAAATGGTACATCTCGCCAAAATATTGAAAATGATTAATGACCAATCTGCATATTTCCTTGACGCGCTTCGGTAAGTACACTGCGGATTTTCTGCACTTGTCGCATTTTTTCGCGGTTCGATGCAGTATTCGAAAATCTTCAAACTTGACCTTCTTTTATATGTTGTAGAACCCTTCACGTAGCAAAGAATACATTATTTTTATAAATTTATTTATTAAAATCATAAGCAGACTGCACAGAAAATTCATTTCTATTCCATTTCTGTTTCGTACAATCGGTTTCAAACATATCGAAATATAAAAGTCGATTCTTCTAAATTATACAATTTCCGTGCATATCATGTTAAATTCGTCTTTAGCGAACCACGGTAAATCATTACATGAATAGGGTAATTGTTGCATCTCGCACAGAGAAATTCACCTAATTTTGATTTAGTATTACGGCGGCGGATCAATGATTAAATGATTAGTACAACAGCTTCATAGGAAAGCTGCGGTGGGAGTAATGATGTTCAAGGCTTTTACGTAGCTGCCTTATTAGCGCTTCCATTTGTCGGAAGGGTGAGTAATCTCTTGATTGATGCATATACAGTATTCAGTGACTTCCACTAATATTCGAATACTCTTAAAAACACCATAACTTTTTTATTATTGGAATATACGACTCGAAATTTTTCAAGAACTCAGAACATTTGGTTTGCTACAGAACGTGACAAAATTTTTTGAAAAAAACTGCAAGTTGTCGGAATTGCAGAAAATACTAAAAGTTGTATTTTTCAACTTTTTTATGTGGGCTTATATGGAAAATTTAGAAAACACGTTTCGTAGATCTGTATCAATTAAACATATTCTGAACATTGATTCCGATGAAATTTTCAGTATGTGTATAACTAACATAGATGTACAAAACATATATTTTAAATTTTCATTAAGGGCCCAATTGAAAAAGTTTCAAAAAATGCCTTTTTATTTTTGCATGTAACCTCGTAAATTATAATTATTGGAAAATCTTTTTTGCACATCATTTCGTAAACGAATGTTTCTAATTGATTATAAAAAATCAGGTCGTTTGGCACAATCATAAAAAAGTTATTAGTTTTTAAAAGGTGTGCGAATACTTTGTACGCCCACTGTATCCTTGTACTGTTATATCTGTTATATCCAATTAACAGCATGTTGAAATATAAAATAAAGCATGTTGAAATATAAAGAGAACTGCGTAGAACAACGAATGGAATTCTCTATGCGGGGCATCAAAGAGAAAAGAGAATTGAAGCTGCTGTCGCCAATACCGTAATTGTGAATTGCGTTTATTAAAGCGTGGCGTCATTAATTACCCGCGAACACAACAAAGCTTTCCATTGGACATTGTCGTGCAAGAAAATCTTTCCAACGAAGACGCCCGAGTCATTAGAAACATCTCTTGTAAAGTTTGAAATTTTCTGAAAACATGTACCACAAAGAATCTTTACAATAATGCTGGATGAAAATGTTGTCCTAAAAATACTTCTTTGAAAGAAGAAGCTTCTATTAAAATAATGAGAACGGTAATCTCAAAAAAACTTCAGCATGTGAGTACTCTCGAGTGGAGGCGGTGTTTCGCAATGTGCAGCTGCTGTACCGTTCATTATCTTAAGATTAAAGTCTTCAGGTACACGATAAGTGGCGTGATTTAAAAGTTGAACAGCATCCGTGGGTCTCGTCAAGTGTTTACGTATTTTTAAAATGATTAAATACGGTCTGCTCGACGTTCAGTTATACTTCGATAAAGTTCCAGCAGGTCGTTAATCTAGTTAAAAGTGTTCGCCCCCGGTAAGATAGTGTCGGTGGCAGCCATTCTGATCGTTTTTCTTGTCATCTTCACTCGCAAATTGCCATCGGAATCTCATACATTCCGCGACGATTGCAAAGAATTGTTTAATATGGATTTCCGATAATGTTTCGGGGAATGCTTCGATTATTTCATTTAGAAACCGAAGCCGAAATAATCGGTAATTAATTGTCGTGCAGAGTGAAAAATAATTACTCAATATATCCAATTGAACGCTACAGCAATTTATTCGTATTTTTTAAATTTTTATTTTGAACTAGCTTTCCCCCGCCACGCGTTGCTGTGGCTCAGTATTTTTTGAAAGCATATTTTTACCTGTCACAGATGTGACGTTTATATCGAATTCCATCAGTTGAGGTTCGAACCTGTTTGCGAGGTACTTGTCCCATCCCTAATCGCAGGCATTTCGACTTTGCTCCAAATAATTACAGTGTACGTAAGTAGACGTCCGGCACAAAAATCATAGGTTGAAACAAAACATTTATAAACAGCAGAATTTCTTGGAATTAATAAAAATCATAATCCTGGTATACACATCGGGGTACCTATTTCTTAAAAATAATATATAAACAGTCATTACAGGTGTTTCAAAAAAATACACAAAGTATTAAAGTTCAAATATAAAGTGTACGTAAGTATATGGTCGCCACTGTACATACTATTTTTGCATTATTGGTGAGAATAAAATTTAATAGGAACAAACTGTTTCTAACTATTCGCAATTGACCGATATTTTCTCGTCAAGAGCGGTCAGCTCTCATCGTGTTTAACATTATGCAATATACAATATACACCATACCAGATGCACTACAGCAGATCTGCACGTGCTCCGATTGAGCGCAATCTATCTTTGTGAATTGAGTTGGAACAGAACCAAATAGTTCCTCAAGGTCAATGTAGAATGGTAGATGACCATACAGTGAGCTACGATCTCCAAAGAACGACCATTATTAAGGGCAGAAAATTATTTGAAGACACAAGGAATATATAAACAGAAACGTCACACTTGTTTTTCTGAATTTTTGACGTTTGGAATGTTTCAACAGTTCGAAAAATAAACTGACGGCGACATAAATAGCTTGGTGGAAAGCCCGAACTTTCGGTACTGAATGTTTTATACATTTTCCGTGTCGGTTTTGCGCAAAATGTCACGTCCTCTCAGACTCCTCATACATTATTACACGCTTTCTGCATTAAGAACATTCCCACGCGGTTTAATTAAGAATTACGAATTGAATAATCGTAATATATTACACGGTGTCTCTTAATACCAAGCATTTACGGTTAAGCGAGAGAGCGAGAGAGAGAGAGAGAGAGAGAGAGAGAGAGAGAGAGAGAGAGAGAGAGAGATCGCTACGACGATCCTAACCGCACCGATGCGCCCATGAAAATTCATTAAACCGTATGCGAATTATGCAAAATATGCACAGTATGCAGACACTGAAAGAAATGCGACCGACTATTAAAAGAGACATTTCTGAAGAGAATAATTAAATGAGAAGAACCATTTAGCCAGTATTTCATTGAATTGCTGAAATACTTTACTCAACATCTTTTTTATTCATCAATAAGATACGGTGGTATCTTTTCCTCTTTATTATCTTCAGATAATTGATTTGAACAATGTCTGAGAGCTTAAACTGTTCGCGTTTCTGGATTTTCGTTGTCACCGTAGACGAATAGTTCGGACCACCTTGCGCAATTGTCAATTTGCACGATTCCGTAGTCCCTTTATGGCGACATTCCGTAGCCAACAGATTTAATCAAAGTATTCTATAGGTAAGTCTTCTAGGACGTCTATTTTCCAAGAGGGACCTTCGCATTTGTCCCAGCGCAGAGCGGCGGCGGCGGACCAAATTCTACCAGATTCACACGGACTGGGAATCGCTTCGAACGACCGCCGGCCGTTGTAGTCACGGGATCTCGTGACTAGCTGCCATAGTCAGCAGTTCGGCCACTTTGCGATTGCCATTCGGATCGGAGTAGTACGAACCCCCTCCGGCGATCCTCAGGAATCGGGGTTAGTTTACAGTCTAGGTCTCATGGGGTGGTGAAGGTTCCTGGGTATCGACTCGTTCGCTCATACGCTACGATAATTCATACTCGAGAAAGGCAACTACGTAAGTGGGCTATGAGTTTCGACTGCAAACAATACCCTAATGCGTATTTGATGGGGTAAACAGTTGCAGATGGGCCGATTAAATTTCCAAGCTCTCTCCATCTCCCTCTCTCTCTCTCTCTCTCTCTCTCTCTCCAACATCGTACAAGGGTCCATTAAGATCGGTTCAGATTCTGAGGTCTTTGGGATCTTTATGCAAATTTGTGTTTTTAAGCGGCTGATTGATGGAGAACAGGAACCAGATAACAGCTCCCTGCCTCGATAAATGTTTTAGATTGCCGAAGATCATGATATCTCCGATGAACTTTGCTCGAACTTTCGTTTTGCTCGACCTTTAATTGGCAATGGCTTCTGCAAATGCTTGTAGACGAGAAAGTTTGTTTCGAACAATCGTGTTGGATCGTTTGCAAAGTAATTTCGTTTTTCGTGTAGAGGTGTTATTTTTTTAGACAGATTTGAAGAAAGTGATACCAAACAAATTTCACTTGAAAATGATTTTGTACATTGGCTTTCGCACGAATAAGAAGCGCGATGTATTTTGCGCTGACAACTGCAAATACGTAATTAACCATCCGGTAAATACTACACGGTTTTTATCATCTCAGTGAAAAGCGATTTTCGTTCTGTGTTTCATCTGTTAATTAGCGGTTTTCCTCGAAACTCCTCGATGGGGAGTGAGAAGTGTGACCGCCCAGCAGCGTCCCGACGCTCGATGAGAGAATCGATAGAGCAGCTAATGCACGCAGCTGCACCGAGAGCGTTGCAAATAAAGTGCATCTCATACCTATAGCCTTGTACATCAAAGCTATGCTTTTGTGTCAGAGCAGGGAAATATGAATCGGTTGCCTATCTCTCAATCAGTTTCGCTCTCAGCATTGATTTTAACATTATAAATGCAACGAAGAAGCACTTCTCTTTTAATATTTCAAAATTGATTTATCGTCGATAAAATTTCGTCTGTTATACGTTGTCTCTCGTTAGTAATAATTGCAATTTATAAATGCATTCCGGATTCATTATGGTAATGCATGGCAACGTGGATGGGGTGTGTAATTATATTTTTATCAGAATGCTAGCAACGTATATACGTAGTCACTGTAATTCTGCATAAAATATGCAATGCGCTCCGCCTTAGATAAAACGCATGAAACATTGCATTCGTAAATGTATTTAAATAATGCAGTGAACAGACTAAGGAACATGTTACGTAGAATAAAGTAACAAACAATTCAAAATATGAATCTGTCTTAACCAATTCACTGGTTTCATTTTAATGACCAGGTTCGCTACAAAATTATTCTCGGCCTCGTCGAGAAGTATTTGAATAATTCATTCAAATACCAAATACGAAGTTATTTCATGTGACAGTCGAATAATGAAATAATCTAGAGAGAAATCATTTTCGTATGCAAATAAACCAGCGCAGTTATTTCGAAATAACATCTAGCCGAACGATGTAGTAAATTATTCAAATTTTCATTCTCCAAATGCACTAGTTGAATAATGCCGAAGGCTAATTCATGAATGCATTAAAAAAGACAGTATATACGAAGTACTACTGTGTATCGTTAACAATCAAGAAAAGGAAAATTAGATACTTTCATGTTTGCTTCATCTCCCAAGTAGACTGCACTCTCCTACATAATTACCTTCCAACTGCGGTTTCCTTTCTTCAGAATCCTGTTTATTCTTCGACTACGCCTGCAGCCGAAGCGTGTTTCTGAAATATTGTTTCGTTTCTCAGTCGCGATTTAAATCGTCGTATTCGTGCGTCGGTTCGCGAAAGATAAATCGCCAGGCAATCGAGACCTGATTACGCGTGAAATTACTTTCGAATTAATCCTGTCCGGAGGAAATCGCACCGGGACACAGTGGAAAAAAGAGGAAACTAAGACAGGCCGCGCTTGCGAATTACATAGTTCTCGGTGGCCAATAAATTCAAACTCGCTGAGAAGATTTATTATTCCAACCGTGAACCGTCCCCACTGTCCGTGAAAATACGCCGTCTTTTCAAACAATCGGAGCATATCTGACTAATTGTGAGTCATTCCACCGTCGTGTGATAGAACAATATTGTTGCCTGGGAAAAATTTAGAATTATTCTTTAACAAATTACCGACCGGTGATTATTGCATAATTTTGAAAAATCATGGCTAAACACTTTTTAATGGAAACTTGGACAGTGATAGGAATTTTCATTGTGAACTAACAAGTCACCCTCAATAACGTCATCTAATACTTTCATTTAAGATTGTAACGTAAAACAAAATGTCTATGCTTTCTTTTGGTACAGCACAATTATTGAAAATCCTATTAAACCCTTGCTCTACGATTTATTTTACGGTTTCAGTGATTAGGTTTCAGTCAGGAAGTACTATAGTGTATCTCTAACGCGTGACGTAAAATTTGTAGCGTAGTTAATGAGCGGGAAAAAAAGAATTTTGTTGCAGTGGGAAACGCGTGTCGGTCTCAGCTGCCACGATAATAATGAAATTCCTTGGTCCGTTGGCGAAAATATATTGGGGACGTACCAACACGCGCGTCACTCTTTATTTCCGCGCGGAACCGCTTCACGCCTAGAAAAGCCATCAGCTTTCTAGTCACGTTAATTACAACTACCTTCGGCCAGTCATTTCTATCGGCCGTGTCGTGGCAGAATGTGCATCCACATTTAAGTTACAAGTGGCGCACGCGACGTTTACATTAATCAGAGATACATAGGTGATTCCTCGAGTTTAACAATTTCAAAAGTCGGCAAACTGGTGGATCACGTAGAAATATTAATAATTTTAGTGTACCGGCAATTACGAGTTCCTTTAGAAGCGTTTAATGAAACTCCGAATGTCTCTCTCTTAACCCTTTGCACTCGGCGCTATTTTAACGCGAAAATTAAACATTTCTTCCGACCTAAAATATTGCCATTTTTTATGAGATTTTAAATTTGCTGCATATGAAATTGATATTATACCTTATGAAATACTTAAATGTTCAGTATTTGATTAGATACCTACATATCTAATAATGTAAACAATATTTTCAATAATGGTACGGCAATTTTTAAATCACGTCCCCGAATCGCCACTCGAGTGCTAAGCGTTAATTGTCGGAAAATGGCGGATTAAAGCCCGTCGTATCAGACGGAAACGGATAATCACAGTCGGACCAGTTTAGAAGCGGAAAATATCTTCGGGTCGTTTCTTAATTTTATTATTTCATTCCACCGATCGTTTCAACTTCAATTATCCTTCCCCGGGGAGGCTGATGCATATGCAGGCGTTCCACTTTTAATTACTTGGCCAGTTAACTTGCAAGTTAAATATCTGCCGATTTGAAGATTTCGTCGGTCTGCGCGCGTTGGAAATTCCGGCGGTCAAACTGGGAAACTTTCGTGGGATCGATGGGAATTTCGGTCGTGTTGCTTGTAGCAGCAGTAAAGTTACCGCCGCGCCGGGAAAACGAAGTGCTGAGATCTGTGATTGTGGAGGAACTCCGTGCTACTTTGTGGTCGTAAGTCGCGAAGCTTTCCTTTGGATTCTCCTTTGTGCAGACTCGGAGGACTGGCTCGCGGAATGCCGGTAGCCAATTCGAAATGGTCTTCTGTCTAAATAGAAAGATTGCCTGTACTCCTGTTTCTTATAATTAGACAGCGGATTTAAAACGAGTACATTTAGAAATGCACGATACGTATTTGTAACCCCGAGGGGATCAAAATAAAGATTTATTAGAAAATTTGTTTTGAATAAAATATATGCTTTTATTAAAATTTAAATAAAATTATTTGATTTTTATTGAAAATAAAAAATATGTACCTTTATTTAAAAAATATATATATATTCTTAGGGAGCAGAAATTTGTCTTTTTTCCGAGGCGACGTAACCGCTAGGGCGGGCGCTGGTTGCGGATCAAGTAGAACATTTTTAATTTGCATTAAGATCCGCTGTGTACTTATAATTGATTCGGACAATTTTTATTTGACACTTATCTGACAATGGGTTCTCATTTCTCTTTCCAGAGCCGTATTGTAGAATAACATTCGACGGATGGTCCTGTTGGCCTAACACCCCTGCCGGACAAACTGTGTACGCGCCATGTCCAAATTTCATCACTGGTTTCGACACCTCATGTAAGTTTTGTCACTCTATATAGTCGATAATTATGAAAATGGTTTAAGTGAAAATTTAGGAATAATGACCATGTAATTTTTACGATATTGTGAAAAATGAACCGTTAGACAGTGCTTGTTGTTTCAACGTTATTTTTGTTGAATATAAAGAATTTATGAATATAAAGAAATAAAGAATTTATCTTTTTTCTTGAAATATCTCGAAGGAAGAAATATATGACTTAGACCACTTACATAATTATGGGCATATACGTATTTCCTTTTGAAATCCGGTTTGCTTTACACATCGGTTGTCGAGCCCATGAAACTTTCAAAAATGTCAAGTAACTCGCTCAATGAAATAAGAATTGTACAATTAAGATTCGAAAACATTCAAAGAATTCGTATTTATAAAGATTAAGAATAGAAAGAAATGAAGGGTACATAGGGCTGCATGCAATCAGAAAATATGACTCAGTCTTTACATGTCTTTAATAGTACAGATATAAACGTGTATATGTATAAACAAAGTAGATAGGAATGTGTAGAGAAGTACAATCTTATCCAAGTATGTATACAGAAAGTGACGAGCTCCGCGATCCGTCTTATAAATATCAAATATTCAAACGCGCGGGAAGATATAACATTCCACATAGAAAAATACGTTTCGGTTGCATCGATTTTTAATACAGATTCGTTTGAAATGTACTTTCCAAAAGAAAACAGAAAACAAATAAAATATGGCAGCCATATCCGAAAACGTTGCTTCCGTCTCTTAATCCTATACATCAGTTCATTATCACAAAATATCGGCAAACGGTATCAACAATAAATAAAACAAATAACCCATTCCTCTATTGGAGATATGCCGGAAGAGCGTCGACTCAAATTTACTCATTTTCAAAATAGAAATTGCTGTTATTCGCTTTGTTAACGTTATCACAGGCGATGCTTTTCACCGCTGGATGATTGTATTCTAAGAAGTTGCTCATCAAATCATCGTATTTCTGTACATATTGCTTTTCGACGACCGGAGTCATTAGGCCAACTGCAATTAGAGTAGCTTCTACGGTCCCGATCTCCACTAATCCCTCGATGACGCTTAATCTAGAGTAGTCCCTATCGTGTTGTGCAAACTCTCTCTTAGACAATAGATTATTCAAGATGTTAGTCATGAAGCCGATAAACAGAGGAGAGAAGATTCTCATCAGTTCTTGCAGTTTCCGGCCCAGATTCAGTCCGAAATCGTTGGGCGTGTTCGCTGCAACCTGTTCCCTCCTGAAGACCAGTAACAAGTACGTGGTTGGGTCCATCTGCGGAGTCAACGCTTTGAGGAAGGCGTTCAAAATCCCATCCAACACTCGCAGTTGACCTTTACCAGTCAAATTAAACACCAAAAGATCCGTGAACAAACGTAGACCGTAATTGGCGGTGCGGAAGTGCGGTTTCTTCGGATGCGGCACGTTCCACCTGGTTCTCACAGCCTCCACGAACACTTCGGTGAAAGTATTCATCCTAGCCTCGAATTTATCACCAGCTGCCATTAGATACGAGTTCTGCGCGAAGCTGGAAGCAACGCTGGCAGATGTCATCGATTGGACGAGCAAGAACCTGCGGAGGATTTGCTCGTTCAGTTCCTCAGGTAGGAGATTGCAGACGCTGGGGCTGATGGCGGAGATCAGGCTGGTCCTGACCCAGCCTTCGGATTCCGGTAGCTTGTCTACGGCGTCCAGTACCAGCTTCACGAAATCTGCAACGTACATATCGGAGACGGATGGGATCATCCTAATCGCGTCTGAAATGGCGCTGGCGTTGTTCTCGTTCAACGCGGAGATCATTTGACTGATCAGGGACCAGGTTGTTGGTCCGGGTTCTTCGGAGAACAGCTTTCTAGCGGTGGAGAACAGGACATCTCGGATCGAGTAGTGCTCCTCGGTCTTCCATTCGGAGAGGAGGAACCTGTGGAGCTGATCCCGCGATGCTACCAAGTGCATCATTCTCACTCCGTGCTTCCGGACAGACACTCTTTGGGTGGCCAGTGTCCGGGCGAAAGAGAGGACGTAGGGCAGCAAGCTTCTTCTGCAGAGATTCACCATGGCTATCAGAGCCAAATGCAAGTAGTCTCCTTCGCAGTATCGGCACAGCAAAGAGAAGGGAATCGGTGGATTACAGGATTTGGTGCAGCTGATGGTGTGACGTGTCAGCCAGTAGTTGTCCTTCGCTTGCTCGTGGTGGATGTCCAGCATCTGGTTCGTAGGCATCAGCGGCTCCAGGATCTTCACCAATGTTTCACCGTGGACCAGCAAGGCTATTGTCTCCAGGCAGACGCCGTCTTTTTTCGATCTTAAGTCCTCGAGACTCTGCTGCAAGAACTTCACCGGGATCTCGTTGTACCATCGAGCAGTTCTCATGAACGTTTTCGCGGATCTCTTGCAGAAGTTGTCCTGGAAAGCGTTCAAACATTCCTTCCACATGGATAGAACGACCTTCGGGTTTCTCTTCAACAACGAGAAAAGTTCACGATCCTTCAGCACTTCTTTTCCGAACAGACGTTCCGCGAGGTCTTTCTCGTTCGTGCGTAGAGTGCTCTTCAAGCTCTCGATTATGTAGTAGACGACCTCCGCGTTCGTCTCGATTATCCTCTCGATTTCCTTCAGCAGCCAAGGGTAGTTCTTGATGGACATCGGCTCCACTCGAGTGTTCTTCGAATGGGTCGCGTTGAACGCGTAGATGGACCTGGTCAAATCGTGCAAGATTCCATCCCTGTCCTTCTTGCAGGCATTCGCGTCAGAGCTGAAGCGTTGAGAAACTATAGCTATGCAGGCTTCCAAACATCTTTTCTCGTGCTCAGGGTACTTTTTAAGTATGTTCCAATTCTCGGACTTCTGGCACTTCAGGTCGACCAGTATGTCGATCTCCTTGTCGATCGGCTGCTCGTTTATGATCCTGAAGTGAAGGGCAGCTTCGACGACCCTGATGCTGGTGTAGCTCGAAGCTGTCAGCTCGTTTTTCACGTGCGCGCGCAATATGATGTCCATCAACACTGCCCACACGTCCTTGTTGAGGCGAGGTAAGTTGTACAGTTCCATCAGATCCTCCAGAACCTTCAACAAGAACAGAGAACTCTCGTTCTTGTGCCTGTCCCTGACGTACGTCAACACTTCTAGCAAAGTCTGATCGTCGCAGTTCACTCTGCAATTACAAATCATTTGAGAGACCAGTGCTGCTCTGGTTTCCAACTCCGGACTCTTCGCGATCTCTTCCTTGATCTTTGGTATTGTCTCCTTGGTGGGCAGGTAACATCTCCATATGTGTCTGTAGTCCTCGATCCCGTATTTCATCGTGTCACTTTCCCTCTCTATCTTGATTCTGGCTTGCCTTATCCTTTCCTCGACCGGCAACAGCCACATCAGACTGGCCGTCACCGAACTACTCTCGTTCAGGATGTTTTTCCCGTAGACGTCGCGGTAAGACTTGATCAGCAGATCGGCTTTCTTCTCCTCTGGATAATGGGCCAAGTAATCCAACATTTTATCCGTGCCGAAGTTCGCCAGCTTCTCTGGAAACAACTTCGGGAACATCACCTCCATGCGCGAAACGCTGATCATCTGCAGCGGTACCAGGTTTATGAACAATTTCGGCTTCCTCAGGAGATGATCCTTCCCGTTCTTCAGGAAACACACGGCCCGCTTTCTGCTCAGCTTCAGAGTTAACGGCACGTCCTCGTGCATCTCGAATAGTTCGACGAAAGAGCTCAGTCTTTTCTTGATCAAGGCAGCCAGAAAATCTCCCATCCAGCCGATGTACACTTTGTGAAGATTCCTATCGCTGGGGTCGTTGCTGGGCTTGCTCAGTCTGAGATAACGTACCACGAAGTCGGGATACTTGCGGAAGATCGTCTTCACCAGCTTCCGACTCAGCACGATCCTCTTATTCACGACTGTGTCGAACATAAAACTCTCGCTACACGCAGGTAGCAAGGTCAACGCCTGGTCCAGGCCGTAAGTCGCTGCAATGGCGGTGAAGAACTCTTCAGCGAGTGCTGTCTCTTTCAAGCGAATCGCCAGATTCTTAATGATGCGTGTCCGGGTGTTCAGAGAGACTAAAGGGAACAGTTCGTTGAGGAAGTAGTCGACGTTGGTGAACATCTTGTTGCTACCGTCGAAGAAGCTTTTCACCTGCAGCGCTTTCGTTACCACTTCCACGTTGTCGGACTTTAGAGCCTCCGCGATGGCTTTGTAGTTGTCCTGGTTCTTCGGATCCCGTTTGATCAACACCTGTGCCGCGTGCACCTGTATCAGAGGCGCTAATAATCGTGGAACCTTCTGATCTTCGACTATTTCTTCTAGACTGTTGCATTCCGAGATACGGTCCTTTATCAACTTTGCTATCCATTTATACTTCTCGCCGATAGTCTCGCCGGGAATCAACTGAATCGCGTCCAGATACGGCGCCTGGATCTCCATTTTCCTTAGGTCGGGGCAGCCTGCTTGAAAATAAATTCTTGGTTAAGTTAGACTCTACTCGAACACCGTCCACGAAGAATTCTCCGTTCAGTGCACGGAACTGTTGGGTCGTTCGAAAAGTAATTTCGTTTTTCGTGTAGAGAAATCTTGATTTTATGGCTTGAAATAATTTTCAAAAAATGCTAGAAAATAAAATTCCACCGAATTTAGTACGGTTTTGATTTATTTCAGATCTACGAAGACTACTGACACTGAAAATAACATTTTACATGATTCCAATTCCTTTCCCTACGAATATTGACAATTGCATTAACATCCGCGGCCTAGTTATTATTACTTAATTTTATTTTTTAAATTGCAAAATCTAAGTACGCATTTCCGTATCTCGGCTTGCATTTTCCCATAGGAAAACGAAATGACTTCCTGAAGGACATAATGTAACGCGAGTTCGATTGCTTCTTCTTCAAGTCGAACATTGTTAAGAAAGATTGGAAGTTTCCTTCAACTACAATCAATTATTCAACATAATACGAAACTAAATATTAAATTTATCGGTTGTCCACTGAGGAAGAAGTTCGAACAACGAGTTATTGATGACGCCATAAATTTTCTGAGTTAGCACCGCCATCTTGTCCAAGTTTGCGTCTCATCGAGGACACGATCGTAATTTTGCCCGTGCACTGAATGGACAAATGCTTCTTTCGAAGAGATTATGCGATACTTGCATACGGAAAATGATTTATCGCGTGCCCTTTAAACTTGGTTAATCAAATACGGAAAGAAAATTTTGTTGCAGCCTTTTTGCTGCGGACTTGTCCGCAGTTGAAGTACACAATGTCTAACACCGACGGGAGTATTCCACTTTCTGAGCGTGTCTTTATACTTTGAGAGTTTTTCTTTCTGATAAAATATGCAACGATTTTTTTTCGAGAACTTTGTACGCTTATACATTTAAATTATACCATCAAGATTATCCTAATTATTCACCGAGGAACAGAGGGGTGGAAAGAATTCCTTCAAAATGGCTTCCACCGAGACTTCCGGTTCATTTTTAAAACCAACAACTCGGAACTTTCGATTAGTTCTTTATTAAAATATATAATTGTTCAACTTGTTTAAAAGGATTACTTTGACATTGTAAATATTAAAATATATATTTTTAATAGTTCGGCAATTGACTACATATGCGGTGTGACAGATTCGAATGTGATTGGTTAAGCCATTTACGAAAAATGGTGGGAACGATCTAGGAGAGTGGACGAGGTTAGGTGAATAATTCTTTATTAAATAGTGACGTTAATTTTAATAATTAGAGCGTCCGGCAAAGTTTCGCTGAGATATCTTATTTTATTTATTATAGAAAAATTCGCAAAGTACAAGGTGTCACGAAATTATATGTCACGGCCACCGGCGTGATTCTACACCTACGATTTAGTGGAAATTGACATAAAAAAACTGCCCGCAAAATTGACCTTGACCTTGAAAATCAAGGTAAAAAGGCAAACATTTTTTGTTTAATCGTGTTCTACTGGTCATAAGGAGCAACTTTGTGAAAGAAACCATGGGTCGCATCCCAACCGTTCTCTTAAAAAATGATGTTGCATTTCTTATAATTTTTTCGGAATTCAATGAAATTACTACAGAAAATTTAATTTGGAAAATTAAATTAGTATGATACCTCGCACAACAATGTAAACAGTATTTTGAATAATGATACAGTAATTTTTAGTGGTGCCGCAGAGTCACCGTTCGAGTGCTAAAGGTTAATGCGACAGAAACATTTCCATTAACACCGTTGTTTATGCTCGAAACACTAAATTGAAAGTTTCCAGTTTGTGAATATTGTACGCGAGTATTTAAGTAATTAAAAGTTAACGAGGTCCGTTGAGGACAGCTGGTGAAACGACGTGACAATAAATTAACGAGCGCGTGAAGACGCGGCTATAGTGTACACAGACTATACAGCAAGATGTCCCGATACCTTTATCTACTTCACCCACGTAGAAGCCGCAAGGAAAAGATTGTGAAACTGTTGCACGTTCGACTTGTTTTCGATTTAGCTTGGACCAGCCGAGGGAAATTGTAGTTTCTTCTGACGTTTCACAACGAATTTTATTCCTCCATGGTTCGAGATATCGTAACGGCACACGACAAAACACAGGCGAATCTGTTCTGGTCGTCGCAACAAAGTTTGCCGTTCACTGTGTGTAATCTTTAAATGCCTACGTGTTTTTTCCGGCCGGGTTATGGTTAGGTTAGGTCCACGTCGAAAACATCCAACGAACCAGCGGCGATTCTTTCGCCCGAGGTTCCGTTTTATCGTTCTGCTCAGGGTTTAATTGCTCGATAACACTTTCCCTCCGTGTATTAATACTTTCTTCCTCGGAAATATCGCGCGAATACCGCGGCCAGTTTGTCACGCAGCACTGATCGCACCACAGACCGCGAAGCGCCTGCGCGCGATACACTCGTGATGCGCGATACTGATGCGCGCCTAAATATAACACGTTTCATTGTACTCGCTCTCGCTGTTGCGCTCCCTGCACCGATGACTAATCCACATATCTGATACCTGACGCAACTGGATTTGCCCACTCTCAACTTCTAAATTTACCATTTTCCTCCTGGTGCCACGTTCATCGCCAAATTATACTTATCCCACTTGTTTGATCGATGCAGATCTTTCCGCAAAATTCAGATTCTCTGCAGCAGTTGTATGAATCAGATACGAAATACAATTGGCATTGTTTCGTCGATCGTTTCAACCAGATGAAAATAACACATTGATATTATTCACTTCGTTTAACCGTTCTCTTGTTTTAATTTCTTCAACGAGATTCAATGGCGGACGAAAGATGGACCAGTCAATGACTTGTGAAGGTCAAGCTTGATCTTTCATGCGGAAAGAATTATTTGTTCAACTGCCGATCAATTTTTACCACGTTTTTATTAGCTCGATTTCTTGTCTGTCTGTTGTCTGTCTATTCGGTATTAATACTTCAAACGATGGTTAAACGCGAAGTAGTTCCTGAAAAAAATATTTAATATAGGGACAAGATCGAGAAGAAGCATAGGATACCGTTTCTTGAAAGACATTGGAACTTTATTGATTATATAAAATTATTCGTTTCATTATCAATGTATATTTTTATGTAAAAGGTGAGTGATATTTTAAACAATCAATTTATCGTTCTCGAGGTAAAAAATAACGCGTCAAATAGCGATCAAGAAAATAGTAGCTCTTTTACAAATTTTCTTTTACACCGAAGCTCATAACACGTATGTACAAACAACAATTGATAGCGATCTATCATTACAATTTATTCTTCATCGACTTCCAATAGCACGTGTGATCCCCCAGTTTTGCACTCTCCATACGAAGTTTCTCGCCGATGTTCAGGTAGTTCACGGTATCTCCCTTTTCGATCGGTTTCCAGAGCGTGGAGATTAGGTTTGTGGTCATCGGTGTTGGATTTCTTGAACGAGAAACGGAATTATTGAAATATTCACCGATCGGTCAGCCAATAATTGTTTTGCTAATTATTTGAAAGACCTACCCAGTTTTCGCGAAGTCGGTCCACATCTGCGTGAGATATTCCATAACATTATGGTCCGTGGTTCCGGCTTCTGGTGGAGGCAGGCCCATTAACTTCATCAAATAGGGATAAAACAGATATATCAATTCCTCCGAGTGCGTCGCTCCTGCAAAACAGACGTGCACCAGTTCAAGAAATTGAGCAATCACTGTCAAGATAAACTGTCCACTTTTTCCTCTGCAGCTACAACAATTTACGAAGGTTACACTGCTGTTTCATCATAAGCACGAGTTCGTACACGTTTCTTTACCGGAAACACTGATATTTTTGTCGCTGATTTCGCGTAATTATATTTTATCGTTCGCTCTTCAAAGACTACTCGGACGTAGACTTCTGGCGCTCGTTCGAAGGTATTCACGAAAGAATACGAATTGAGAAACACTCGAGTTATCTTTTAATTAATTCTGCATATCACACAGAAACGTTCGAATGCGTTTAAGTTGATGGGAAATATTGTACCTTTACATTCGATACCAAATCTCTGTTTGGTCAGCGAGATCTTAGGCTCATAAGTGAATTTATAAAAGTACGTGGGTACGTTCTTCTCGGCTTGAAGTTTCACGGTATCGTAGATTCCCCTGATAAACATCATGTCGCTGAAATAGGACGCATAGTCATCTCGACAATCAAGGTTGATCGTCTTCTTGCCGAAGTATAAACGTTTTAATTCCTCAAGAGTGATCTCGTCCATCTTCATCGTCTCTTCCATTTCTGGGTGCACGATTTTCTCAAAATTAGTATTCAGCGATTCCATGGTTTTCTTGAGGTCTGTACATAGTAAACCTATAAATATAATAAAGCACAACTGTGAATTATACGCAAACTTCATTATTACGTGTACATCATTCATTCTGTAATTACTGTCAAGCTTCACAATCAAAATAGATTCGTAAAGAACGTCCAACAATTCTTTTCATTTAATATATCCTGTTCGAGGAGGATCAAAAGCCCTTTCAGTATTTTCTAAAGGAGGATTCTCAATGCAGTTGTCACAAAATGTTGGTCCGATATTGCATCATGAATGGCTTGATTAAAATGAAATTCGGCTTACTGCTTACGAACAGGCTTCCTTCGTTGTCGGTGTTGCCTAATAACAAGGGTACCTTCACTCCGGCTTGCGCCAGGATTGATGGATGCTGCGGCATGAATGGGTTCGAAGATTTGCTGTCGACAGTTGGCCCGAATAATCCGATCATGACATATAAACCCTGAAAAATGTGCAGAATCCATGTGAAGTATTCCCGATTGGTAATCATTAGACAGAACGGATCTTTATGCGAAATAAAAAGTTTCTATCTGAATTGCAACAAACTGGAGTGAAGTAGAAATTTATTTTCTTTCTCAACCTTTGTGTAGTCAACCAGGTACCCATTTACTGTATCTCTTTCAGCAATTTGTTAATCTTCCTCGAAAAAATATTACAAAATTTCTCTGCATGGACATTCTTTACTCGCTAATATATTACAGTCTTGCAATGAGAATTTCTGGAAACATGTTCAATACAGGAAGGTTTTAAATAATCTATGCATTTTGGTTGACTACACAAGGTTAATATAATATGTTCAATAGCCTGAAAGTACCATAATATAACCGTATAACAGTGTAACAGTACACCTACTCGTTTTAGCCAGAAATTGCATAAAATCCGCTGCCTAGTATTAATCATTACTTTTGCAACAAGTTTCGAACAAAATTTACCCTTTTGCCGAGGAGCTTGTGTTGCGTATCGGCGAGTTTCACAGGATCTATCGTCCTCAGGAACTCGACCAGTTCCTGAGGATCGGTGGTCTCTTTACCGAGAGCGGCACCCAGCTGTACGGCATACTTCTTGACGTCCTTGGTTATGATAGCCCAGGGATTCGTCGAGACCCCGCTTTGTGCGATCGCCTTGTGGAACAAACCTGCAAGCAGAACGATCCGCGAGTAAAGCTCGGCAATCTTCTGTATTCGGTGCCAAGCCAAAGGAAAATTCGAGGGATCGAGGTGGAAAGATAAGCAGCGAAGACGAGCTCACGGTTCAACACAATGGAGCAGAAGTAAACAGGAGGATGGCCTGTTCATCCAGAAGCGGAATAACGAAAGTAGAATGCGCCTAAACGATGGCTGATTCTGAAATGTAATTTTCGTAACAGTCTGGAACAGAATCGTGACCCGTTTTCACTGATCTGTGCAAGCTGTCTTCAAATTAACCGGTACAATGTGTTCCGGAAACGGGAATAACTTATTCAGCAGGACCGATTTTTAAATAAAAATACCTATAGCAGGATTTTCTTCGCTGTTCCACTTTCGAGGAGAATCGTGTTGGACGTTCCAAGGAAAATCATTTTTCGAAACGCATTCCAAATTCTGCAGCTCGTCGAAAAATCGAAAATCGTACCTTGAGACATTGAAGATATGCATAAGTAATGCACGGATGCACCGCCAGCGCTTTCCCCGAATATTGTAACATTGTTGGGATCCCCGCCGAAATTCGAGATATTTTCCTGCACCCATTTCAACGCCATTACTTGGTCCTTCAAGCCTTGGTTACCGGGAGCTTCTTCCGTTTCTAAATTGAGGAAGCCTGAAAAATGATCAACAAATAATTGATTAGATTTAAATAATTGGTTAAACGCATTAAGGAAAATAGTGTGCTGAAACGGGTGAAAATTTCAGTGCGGATGACACCGAATATCGAATACCCACCGAAGACTCCGACCCTGTAATTAATCGTGACCAGAACGACGTCCTTCCGGACGATATAATCAGGCCCGTAAATTTGGCTGTCGCCGGACCCACAGACGAACCCACCCCCATGGATCCACACCATCACGGCGCGTTTCGAGGACACGTCAATCGTCGGCGTGTAAACGTTTAGATAAAGACAATCGTCGGTGCCGATTATGGCATTCGAGAAGAAGTCGAATTGGCCGCAGTTGCCGCCGAATTCCTTTGCATCCCTTATCCCGGTCCATGGTTCAGGGGGTTGGGGGTCCTGGAAGAACCAAACGGAAATCAGAATTTTTTCAGTAAAGAGTATAAAAGAATATAAGCGAACGCATACAACTACATTGGAAGAAAAATATTGAGCATTGATTTTTATCGATTAATTCTGTTACATTTCAAGTTGTTCGTCAAGTATGCTATTATTTTGTATCTCTATATTTCGATAATAATTCTACTTTATTCGATAAAAATAGACATGTTAATGAAGCTTCGTTTCATTTCATTCATATATGTCTTAACATATTCTTTCTTAAAAGACACACTGAATTTCTAATGTTTAATAAACAGAAATTACAGTAATTTCAAATTGTGCTATCGGCCCGGAGTACATGTTGTCGTTATATCGCATAATAATTTTCAGAATGCTCATTTCGAATACGGATATCTCATTCAAACAGCGGATCCTTTGCACAGTTGACATAAGCTGCGTATACAGGTTCTGAAAACAACGATCATAATGCGGTCCATTACGATTCACCGGTACACTCGACTAATTAACCGCCCATTAACATCCTCTTTCAATATAGACATCTGAATGTCGCGCGGTACGCGGCCAGTAGCGTGCCAGATTTCTCAATCAAATTTCCCTTTAAACGCGCCGTTTAATGCAACCGCTTAATAGTTAATCAGTCAACTGACAGCTTACCGGTCACCTCGACCCATATATGTATTCAATCATTTTGTATAATACGAGTCTGTTTAAGTTTTGACAATATAAACTTCACGTTCAACCAATAAACTAATTGTAATTTTAGCGCACCTCTCGTCACGTTATTCATACAAATTTTATTTTTTCTCAATTTGCAAGGTATTTTGGCCGCGGCAATAATTATTTATTTAAATAAATTTATTTATATATAATATATTGCCACAAACACTGATTATATGTATATAGACCAAATGACAATACACCTAAATTCAGTTTACATTTTCTTCAGTATTCATACAGTTTTGATTGCGTATTTTTTCATTTCGAAATTTCAGCAGTTAATCATTACTCAATTATCCGATTGACGATTAATAATCGTTAACCGCAATTAACGATTAGTAAGTATTTAATTGTTAACCGCAATTAACGACTAAACTAGGAGATTAATTGTTAATTGCGATTAACGATTGAAGTAGAAACTTAGTCGTCAATCGTTGATTAAATTTTTGCCCAACTCTGCAAACAGCAACTTGCAGATGGTAATTCAGTGTGACAAGCAATGAAAACTTCTTGCCGCGTGGCAGATTTCGCAAATTCATCGGACGAAACATAATAAATTACTTTGTATATCGAGTTACGTATTCTGTGTTTTTCGAATACGCACTACCCACAATATTGCTGTAACAGAGATACCGCTAACTATGATATTAGATACAGTATTATAAAAAGCTCTTAGATAAGACAGGCTTTATCATCATTGTTCCATCGCAGCGGAACGATTCCGATTTTATTCACTCCCGGGACATCCTTGTGCGCGCCAGCGCGTTACGCAATTCAATGTTCACCGGTAATTAATTTATTACAACTGCTCGATGCATTTGCATGATATACGTTCCGCGTGTTATGGTTGTGAATAAATCTCGCCTTGTTTTTCTGAATTTATGTCGCGCCGGGAAACTTCGCAATTAACGCGGATCTAATGTATTCGTTTGTAAATCATCGTTTAAACACGATAATTGTTTTACGATTGAAATATATATCCATTATTATTGTTTTCTAATTGCTGCGCATGCTAACAACTCGACGTCGTTAACGAGATTTATTCGTGGTATAACTCCGCGAATGATTAATGCTCATTACGCGAAGTAATTGTGGCAAGTAACCTTTTTTCGAAAATGCTGAAATGATGTTGGTTACATCTGAAATTCAGTTGGCAACGAATAATTCTTATGCCGCTATTTTGCGGACCGACTACTCAGCGAATTCAAGGTTCGAGACGAGATCGCTTATAAACGTCATTCGCTATAGTACATTTTCTGTCACTGTCAAACCATAGTGATCTCTCGATGGCTGTTACGCGAGCAAATATACTCGGCGACCAGATATTAGAGTGAAATAAAAGAGATAAGCGGTTTTATCATTTTTAGGCGGCCGATATGACGATAATGAACCGTTCAAAGTGACTTGTCACGTTCAACTAATGCGACATAAAATATGTATTTACTTGACCATTATTGTTGTATGACAACGATAAGACTTCCTCTAGCATTAGTAATCACTAGACTGCGGATATTTATGCAAAATAAAAATTTTCTGCATCGATTGCAAGAGAAAGAAACTAAATTGATTGCTATTTCTTCCCCTAATGATTTTAACAGAGGAAAAATCATATACTGACATCTTCAATTTTGAAAATTGTTCAACAATTTTGAATTTCGTCCACTCAATTGTCCTATAAATGCATAAAGGTCCGCAGTCTTTCTATCTTCAGTTCGTCATTCTATCTACTATTACTCATCGTTGAACTTCATTCCCCATGATTCATCCCTTACCGACCATTAGACGAAAACAACCCCCAGCTTACAGGACCAGAAAACCTATGTCTTCTGCTGAATTCGGTTCCTCGCGATTATTCTTAGTCTCATTCTCATTCGCTTCTGTACAGTTTTTACAGAGTCCTGTCTATACGACTAACATCTCTCATATTTCGTCTGCAGTTTGTATGTCGTTCAGAAATTGTACCTAATAAAATACATATATTAAGTACCCGGTATACAACATTATCTACAGGGTGTCCCAAAATTCCCTCAACAGCCGGAAGTGGGAGGTTCCCGAAGCAACATTAGAAGCAACATTTTCGTTTGCAAAAATGTTATCCGCGGCTTTGTTTATTATACACCCTGTATAATTGTATATAACCACTGTACTCTGTCAGTTGCATAAGACTTTTTTACCAAACGTTACAATCCATTGCAGGCGGCAACTATGTATGTATTTAGAACACATTATTCAAAGAACACACCTTGCAATCATTTCACACGTTGTTTTATATATTTCTTCACGTTCCGATAGTTATGATTTCTCTTTTGGAGGGCGTGCGACCTTGAAGAGGCCATCGCGAGTGAATGATGCAGAGAGATTGAATAAAATTGAAGTAAAAACACGAGTGGTGGTAGTCTTTCTCCGACGAAGTTGTGTTTCGAAAGATGTGAAAGACAGCTCGCATGAGAAAGTATCACGTGTAGCGAAATAGAGAGGAGAGAGAGAAAGTAGTCGAACGATTAACTTTTAATTACTCTACAATTAATTTACAATCTCAAATGAAATTTTAAACACTTTTAAAGTTTCAAGACATAAACAAAGGTGTGGACCAGCAAATATTTCTTTTGCATCAAAATGGGTATTTCATTGAATAAAAGTATATTTCTGTTGGAGTGATGTAAAGTCCCATGTGACCTTACATAATGTGGAAAGTGGAGTGCTAATAATTAAATGTTGAGAAAAAACGTAGCTCAAGGAAACTCGCAGGAGACAGGAATGTTCCGAGACCGATGATAGAGACGCAATAACAAACTAGTCGATGTAAATCCTCAATTCCTTCGAATCAGTAATAAGCACACACGAATAAAAATTTATTTATGTTAGAGTTTCGTGAAGATCCATGCGAACAGTTATGTAGATTATTATTACGTAGATTAAGGACACTTACAGGAGACAGGAATGTTCAGAGAAAGATGATGGATGCAATAACAAATTAGTCAATGTAAATCCTGAACACTTTCGAATTATTAATAAGCACACATGATGCTGGACCAGTGTTTACCAAAGTGTGGTAAACACGCGTAAATACTCCTGGGGGTACAGGAAGAGTTTGGAGGGGGTACGCACTGATTCTAGTGCAACAATCCTGGTGTTGTGTACAAAAAATGTACACGCCTGATACTTAATGCGGATTGCTCTTAACGAGGTCACGATAGTTATAGATATAGTTATAGTTATAGATACTGTCGGTGTCACGACAGTTATAGAAGGGGTACACAGATGTCGATACTTTGGGAAACACTGTGTTAGACGAACGAAATAGGCAAGGCTCTTAAGCAAAGTGGCGAGAAACACTGCAGAGCGTTGTTGGAGTGGCAGCCGACAATTGAGGCGCGATTGACAAAGGAAGCGAGAGTACGAGCGAGGAAGTATGAAAATGAGAGTTTACCTTGAACCTGAGTGGACCGGTTGGCGGTTTCGCGAACGGGACTCCACGGAACGCGAGGAATTTTCCTCCGTAGACATTCTCGTCGACGGCGCCACGGAGCTGGCCTTGTTTCACGGTCACCACAGGTTCTTCGCGCGCCATGTGACAGTATGAACACTACTAGTCGGAGCAGCAATGCCAACTGACATGTAGACACGTTCCGTAAAGAAGAGTTCCGCGGTCCCGAGCCAATGAACCGCGTAGTGGGGAGTTAGTGAAACGGTCAGTCTACCGTCGAGATCCTAACTGATAGCGATGGGATCAAGCATGTTCGCAACTAAGTTTAACACTAGAACTACCAGACCAGTCAAAATGACTGGGGGGTTTTACAATCTCATTTTAAAATTCCTACTTCATGTTACTTGGCCGTTACTTTTTAAACGAATAGTCATAAAAGATGTTAGGTAGCAAGAAAATGTTCAGGAGGAACATCGATATGTTCGATCACTACCGCGACCCATCGCTACGTCTCGGCGACATATTTCGTGTGTGAAAAAAATTTCGATGAAATAATTTATGTAAATAATTATCGTTAATTAACCTCGTCATGTGCGTTTTGACGCGAAACGTACTGAAAATTAACGTCGAGGAGTCTTGCAGTGTCATTAAAGAAATTAATATCGACTGTCGTGATAAGTCGTTGTTACTGATAATTCGTAACCTTCCGACGACATTCGCGATTTGCAATCTGTGCTGATAGCGGTATAGAATTTTCAAGCTACTTTTCAATTGATATATTAGAGCTGTAATTTCATTCAGGAATCGAGGTTGTTGAATAATATTATTTCCAGATCTCTATTTAAATAACTTGTGCATTCTATATATTACAATGAATCGCCTATCGTTGTTCGGTAAAGTCGCAGATCAGAAGACATGTTTATAACGATGATATAAGAAAACGGATGATAGATCATTATCATTACCAAAGACATTATCAATTTATTACTCAGTCGTTGTAGATAACCATAACTGATCACTTGTTTATCCGAAAAAAATCCATTATTCTGAAAAGTATAGTTCATTTGATCTTGTTTCTCGATCAGCGTTAGTCTGCAAAACTTTTGAGTGAACATTTCTGTTGCTTAGAAAGGGAAACGAATTTATTGCGACCGGCTAGCGCTATTTCGCCTCGTTTTTCAGCGAAATGTACAGCAACTAGCTTTCCTACACAAAGACGATGCCACGTAACTTTATCATCCAAAATGCTTCCTTTATTCGTAGCGTGAAGATAAATTGCGCTACTTGTAGGCTGTGTTCTTCCGAGAACCTGGAAAATAGATCTTACTGTACGTACAATGTATACAGTATTCGATGGTATAGCAATAATAAAATCATTTTATTCTCTTTTTCCAGTGGAAACATTTTTAACCTCCAGTTACTCGCACTCTACTTTATACATACAGTTAGGAGCAAAACTGGTCACACACACTTTAAGTCGGAATAACTTTTTTATGAATGGACCAAACGACTTCAATTTCTCGGTAAGGGTAAAAGAATTACTGTGATAATACCTGTAATGCTTTTTGGATTTTTCATACCCAAGGTCACACGAAGGTCATTGTATAATATGTCATTGAAGAGGACCTCACCGCTACTATTACATCGCGATAAAAAAAAAATGTATGACCTTGATATCTAGAAAAAGGTGACCATGAAAAAAGTTTTTTCCCAATCATTATATTGCCCCTTCGGTTTGGTTACTATTGTCCTATAACGTTTTTTTCTGTTACTGAAACTAAGCGAGATATTCGAGGTGGTCGAGTTAGCTGGGACACCCTGTATACGACTCCAACGTAAATAATTAATTTAAGTTTTCAGATTGTAAATACTATATGCGAGTAATTAAAAGTGGACTGCATCAGAAAATAAACGAATCTGCGGGAATCTCATTCCAACGTCCGTGAAAACAGGGAAACAGCGATTACCGTGCACGCGATAATAAAATTCTGCATTCCCTATGAAACCGTTGACCAGATCCCGTTCCGAAATAAAAAAAAAACAGCGGGTTGCAAACTTTCGAAGCTCGGATTGATTTATCACGGGATCACCCTAACCGGATTATTTAAATTCCTCGCCGTTTGTTTCGTGCTAGTTTTCTTGACGTCAAAATATGTATTTCCCAACTCCGTGCAAACGTGGCTTTCTCGAAAATTAATTCGCCGTTAAAAAGAACGTTAGTGCGTCGAGGTTAATAAAGAAACTTCCAAAATAAGGAGAAAACCGGAAAGTTGTTATTCACGGAATAAAATGTCGGGAACAGATCCGTCGTAAAACATTTTAATGTTCCTCGTTTCTGCTACGCGATTGTATTCGGTATCGTGTTACGTATTAATATTCGTTAAATATTCACTCTCAAATTGGGACAGAAATTTAGGGCCACATAAAAAAGTTGTAAAATGCATCTTTTAGTCTACAATTCCGACCAATTCCAATTTTCGAAAAAATTTCTTTTCACATCCTGTAGTAAACTAATTGCTCTAGCTGTCCAAAAAAGTTCAAATCGCATAGTCCAATATTAAAAAGGTTATCGCTTTTTTTAGAGCGTCCGAATATTTAGAAGTACTTTGATATATGTATAGATGTTTCTCTCTCTAGAATGCGAAATGGAGATTCTGTCGGCAGTAAACACCGATCTTTCTCGCATCTAGACAAATATTAGAGTCCGGGGGGAGAGGAAAGTAAAAATTTTCCTTATCGTCCTGTCAGACGCAGTCATATCCATTGCCGGGTTTAAATTGATCTTATCTTCGACTTCTGGTTCACGAATAAGGTATGTCCTGAAAATGCTCGATCGTAGAGCAAACACGAGATAAGAATCTATGGAAACCACGGCGCCGTTAGTTTCGGGAAAATCAATAACACGGAAAAGACGAGCCGGATAAAGGTGTCGTTTCCGTTCCCGTCGTCGATCGCGATATCCGGTTTTTCCCCTCATCTCGGGTACCACTTTTGCCGAGCCCGGATGATCCTTATCCGCCATCGTGATTCTAGTCTTCGAATATCTCGTTATCCCGCAAGAAATTGATTTAATTCCCAGTCGAACATGTTCCGGATAAAAAAGTCTTTCGAACATGAACAAACATTTTTTAATATTCCGATTAAAAATATCGTCGTTCCGTTAATAAACTCTTTTCGTAAACTGGAATTCCAATCAGAAAAAACGAGGAGGCGCCAAAAGCAAAGGACCACGTCACTTTGGAGGACGCGCTCGAGTTGCCAGACAAGGGATCAAGTAAATACTAGCAGCAACCTAGCATTTGCTCCTTTTTCCGGCATCGCAAAGACTGAAGCAATCGTGCGGTTTCGACGCCGTTCGTCCGGACGCGTTCCGAACTAGAAAACCAATTTGCAACGATGCGGCGCGGGGCTTATAAAGACTAAATATTTGCCGATCACTCAATCACAGCCACGCTCAACTCGATGTGGGTCCCTTCGTGCTCGATACGATCAATAAGCAGATGCAGTGAATTTTTTACGATCGGCCGACTCGTCGTCCCGCTTTTACGACGGCGACGGAGTCAGCGAAACGTTGACGGAAGTATCAAACTGCTGTTTGCTCCGCTTTCCTTTGTCGGAACAGCATAAAATTCTCTTTTAATTGCCCTGGCATGTGGAAGTATGCTTTCTTTGGTGCCCCGACCCCGACGCCTCTCCTTTTGTTCGCTCGCTCTTAATTGGATTAAATTCTTAGACTTCAGATTAAAAACCTTTCAGTACTACATGGACCAAAGTTGTGCGCGATACCTACGGATGGGATCAAGTACCTCGCAAACGGAAAAAGAAGAGTTCTGGGCGCCCACGAAGTTTAACTGCCCGTGAAAAGCGTGCAACATTGAGAACAGCATCAAATTCGAGTGTGACTGCGAGACAAAACATTATCGGAAAGAATGTACGTTGTGTTCGAGGGACAATCGCAGCACAACCTGGCACAACTTAGCACAATTGAGAAAATTGAAAAAAATGGAAAGTGGGGTGCTTCTCAAAAAATCGTTTTTCTCGATTTTTGGTCTTGTTTTTTATATTATAGCTGTAATATTCGAGCACAATGTAGCACAAACTTAGCACAACTCGGCACAACTGTTGAAATTGTTTAATTTAACAAGTGGGGGGGCTAACTTCTAGGAGGCCGTTTCGAGTGTGACATTTTTTTTATGAATCAAGGAATCACTCACTTTCGAATCAAGTTCCATTTACAAGTGAAATGATTGTACATACCTTTTTCCATGCGTCCTTACAGTCTCTATTAAATGCACGCTCATGCTTCTACCCCAGGTCACTGTTGCTGTGTATCGAACCGCGTTTAAATATTGCACAACAATTTACGGGTCGCCTTTTTGAAATTTGCGATCAACCGCGTCCGAAATCATTTCCAGCGCGACGCGCGACACGCTCAGCTTGAATTGCATTAAAATACGTGGCGTTTCAATAAAAAAAAAAACCGGTGTACAATTGAAACGGAGGATATATTTTTACCACGCGGGACGCGTCGCTGGCTCTTAATAAAAAGCCTTTATGCGCGTTGAAAAATCTGTTTTGTTCGGAACTAATTCCTCGGCTCGTTTCTATTGTCCGTGCTGTTGCGTTCGATCGAATCTTGTACAACTTCGAGAAAGTTATCGCAGATTTGACATGGTGCTCGCTAAATAATTAACAAAGCAATGCACGGTGAGAAAAATGGAACTGAGGAAAAGCATTTAAAAATCATTGTCGTATCGTTTCCAGTTTTTTGGTCGTTAGGAATTAATGAGACAAATAGTTGTTTTATTTATAAATGCCGGTATACCTTGTATCTATATCTATGTACATATTAATGGGGTGGTAAAATAGTCATTATTGTCCGATACCACATTCAAATTACATCTAAATTACAGTCGTTTAAGTCCCATCATATTCAACGTATTTATTTCAGAGATACATAGATAAACTGGTAATTAAATGACTCTTAAGAAATTATACATTCTTGAAAGAAATGTCCGTCTTAATTAGAATGTTACATAGAATATTAAAAGTACAGATTTATTCGACTGGATAAGAGACACGTGGATTATTATAAATTATTACTGGAAGTAGATACCGTATAATGTGATAGGACACGTTCGTTCACTTGAGCCCTCTGCCATCCCTTAAAATATTCCACTGTCTATCTGTGTCTACCGGAATGAATTTAAACGTACCTGCGACTGCATTACTCCTTTTTTCTGGTAAAATTTCTGAACCGAATGTACACACTAAAACGATGCTTATCTTGAATAATTTACTAGACGAGAAACAAAGTCCCTTTCTACTCTGAAAGTTTACTTTTATTTTATAAAATAAGCTTCAGCCGTCCGTCGACTTAAATTGACACATTTCTCATCTTTCCCTCGTTCGCTGTTTTAATCCTTGTCGAACCATTGTGTCAATTTGTCAGATTTTTCATCAATTCTGGATAATGATTGAACGCTGTACATCGTTTTGTTGGTTGACGAAAATGTTAGAAAATGTTCGACATGGTACTTTCTTCAGCCTACCGAAACATTGAACAGAACTGGCGTTTAACGAATTGGATTTAAAATGCGGGAGACTCGAAATGACGAGCGAACGATAGAATTAGATCGTCGAGGACGATCGAGGTCTGCGGCGCGCAATGCAGTCCTTTAATTGCACCGCGCGCGGCCGCAATTAATCGGCGTCTGGAAGTGCCAGTGCTCGTTGCACTCGGTCCCACGTGCACGGACGGTTTTTCGAAGCAACGAGGGCGATAAAATTCGCGGGCTGTGCTATTCTTGAGGGGGTTGAGCCTGGTGAAATACGAGCCGCGGGGGTGTAGAACGAGTCAACTGTGTAGAACGGTCAAATCGCGGCCAAGAAAGTTCATCGTAACCGGAATGTTTCGATGATTTATCGGCGGACGTGCACGCGAACCCCTGCAGAAAATCTTTGGACGTCCCGGGTTTCCGGCCGGTCGCCGTTGGGCGAGAGAGTAAAAAAATATGGAAGAGGGAAAAACGGGTTGTTTGTTCGTAAGTTAATCAGGAAACTTGCAGAGAACTTTCGGATACTGCGAAGTAAACGAGTTCTCGCCGTAGAGGAACCGTGGAATATCTTTACCGGGGTCGAAGATAAGATCCAAGCGAAAGAATGTTTTCCTGAAAATGGTTTCCCTGGCTTGCGAGGAGAAATTGTGGGACATTCGAAATTCTGGAACCGGGATTATTACGTCCACTCTTCTTCCCTGACCCGAATCGCATTCATACTTCTCGAGTTAGGCTCCTGGTTGAAATAAAACAGTAATAACGTGAACACGTAAACAGCAAAACGAGTAAATACTCGTCGGTAGCTTTATGTACGACGCTCTCAAAAATAAAAAGGACGACAATAACTTTTAGTATTTTCTTTGCGAGCGCGACAACTTGCAGTTTTTTCTCTTAATTTTTTCACGTTGCACAGCAAGCCTGTTCAAAATCCCACGTGCGGATTATTTCACCTACAGTGGGCGTACAAAATATTCGTACACTTTTTAAAAACCAATAACTTTTTATAATTGTACCAAACGACCTGATTTTTTATAATCAATTAGAAGCATTCAGAAAGAGTTTTTTCAAAAACAAGAAATATCATGGATAAAAAACGAAAGAGGGTAAAACCAAGTATCGTAAATGAAATATTATTCTTAAATAGTTACGAATTTAATAAAGAAAGTGCTTAAAACCCACTATATGCAGTATTGATTTCCAAGATTCGAGTACTACTTGTGATAGTTTCGATTCCTTTCAACATCGAAGTATGTACTTATAAGTATCTTTTCGAAACTTGTAAGTACTCATTCCGAGGTTCGATAACTACTTGTATACAATGAATACTTTTCAAGTATGGTCACTGAAACTTTTATTGTTTTAAGTAATAATCAGAACTCATGAAATGAAACTTGGTCATTGAACTTGACTCGGATTCGTGAGCACATATTGAACTTGATCCCATCCCTAGTAGTCACTGTACCATATAATAAACACGAAATCATCGTGGCCATCAATATGCAACAACCGGAGGATTAGGTGGACTTTTATGCCGTAATATAATAGATTAAAAAAAGTAATCGCATACACATTCATTGCGCGAATACATTCGATAAAATAATATATTAAGGTTACGTAATATTATATATTTGCATGCTCGAATATGTAAATGCATTAATTGAAATCTGCTGCGGAACCAACAAATGATATTTTTTCTTTCGTTTGACTTTCGCGTCTCGATATGGTAAACCAGTCCCCAACCGATATTGATATTGCATTCGTATTCAAATTCCGTGCGGCGGAATTGAATTTATATTTGAATGCGGGAAAGTAAATTCGAATTTCAATATCGGGATAACGAGATCACGGAGGGAACGGTTTCGACGAGGATTTAGACTGCGGAAGTCAAGACCCTCTCTCCAGAGACTTAGGAAGTGTCGTCTTTATCCGAGGGACACGCTGTCGAAAAATTCCCGGTACGCTTTCCGAAGATCCTGTTTAGCCGAGTGAAATCTTGATCGTACACCATCGGACTGTTGCGTCTGTTGTTAGCCGCGTGCTTAGGTGCGCGATAAATGGATAAACAGTGCCGGTCTACTTCCAGACAACGGTGTACGCGTACACAAGGGATTTATGGTGTCCGGAAATACGCTCGTAGAACCACTGAGAAATGCATCGTCCGCAGAATGACGGGAAAAGGAGCGCGGTTTGAATAATCCTCCATGGCGTGCCGTAATTTCGCCCATAAAAGTGATTTACCGGCCGGCGGAATGCACGCGACATGTGCGCCGGCGATTCTTCGGCTTTTAACATTTCTGCGTTCTCCAAATGGTTCCACGCCACCCCCAATGCGGTCGGTTAGGATCGCGAATGAGCAACGAGTTACAGATAAAGCAGATGTCGGCGAGGGTGATAAAGAATCGCCGTGGAATCGTTGTTGCCATTCGATCCGACGATAAAGTCAGTTCACTATGCTGCTCGCTGTTTATCTCGTTTTCAATTGCACAACCGTTCGTAAACCGTGCCGTTTTGTTTTGCGAACTTCCGCGCGCTCCGGCGAAGACCGAATGGTAAATTTCCATGCGTCGTTGGCGATTTTATTTATCTCGGTGATAGAAAATAGTCGGTGAAGTCATCGTATCGATCATTATAAAATTATATTTCATTTCCGCAATCTATTGGGTTGGCAAGAATGTAATTTCGGATTTTAAGGGGGCAGTCCCCTAAGGGGGTGGGTCTATTCAACGCGGAGCGGCGGCAGTCGAGCCGATGCAGAAATACGTTATCGAGTGTTCATCGGGTAGTTAACCGTCCGAGATCGATAGTCTTCGAGGAAACTTATCGAAGGCACAATAACGCCTCGGTTAATTCGCTGGAGTGAGATGTTTCTGAGAGAGAGAGAGAGCGAGAGGGGGGGGGGGGATGCTGATATCGCGATCGTGTCTTTGCGGCCGGATACGAGAACCGATATCAACAGATCGTCCGGTAACCGGAGTTAGCCCTTGCGCTAATAAAATGGAGGGTTTATCGCGACGGGCATTATCCCCGGCTAAGAAACTCATCATTTACGAGTGGAGGAAATGACTCCGTGCACGTAATCTCGAAAGTGGTTTCTTCATTCGAGCGCTGATGGGAACGAACGCTGGATTTCAAGATTGTTCCCTTATGTCTTGCATTAGGCGCGCCATCAAATAATTCTTCACCTGTACAGCAATTTTCGAATTTATTTGTCTCTGCTTCCGCAACTCTTTTTTTCCATAATTTTTAACATATTTTGCAAACTTTCAATTTATTCGCAACGAGACGAAAATGTCTAGCTGCCAACGTAATTTATTTGCTGGTAATCGTTATTCCCTTTCGCGTCGTTCTGTTAAATATTTATCGCGTTGTTGTATTATTTATGTATAAAACGAGACGGACAGTAATTCGTCGCTAAAACCCTCATCCTCTGATATTTGCATGGTTTTTCCAAGGCATCCCACTGTCTGCTTGAATATTTTCCTGTTATCAAATATATAAACTGCAACTGCAGTGCGGATCAGCTTTTTTAGGAAATTCGTGACGATGGAACATTAAAATTACATAACACCACGGTCAAACTGTTCCAATCCAATATCTAGACGTTCCCGGAGCGTTAAATCTGATGGAAAACTAATTTCGCGATGCAAATCGAAGCGTACCCGTTTCTCAATCACGTTTTAACCAACCCCGTTCTGTTTCCCCCACAAAATTTCACCCGTCGAATTCTACTTTCGTTTCATTAGAAGAGACAACCATTCCGATCGTATAAAGTTGCGACACCAAAAAATTGAACAAGGGAGAAAAAGTTAGACTATTCATCGTTTGAGCCTGGTTGCAATCCAGAATTTCTACCAGGATTGTTCAAATTCCGATAGAGGTGATTATCTGAGATTGATGCCGACATTATTTCCCTATTAAATTCCATCGGGCCGATATAATGTGAATATCCGCTAATAACAAAGTAGATCATCAATTTGTTTAATTTCCCCGACCGGACCAGTTAGATTAATTCGCGAGATCAAATTACGGGATCGCCACGATTTTAAATGAAGTCGAGAATTTTAAGCTGTAAAGTAGGGAAATCATTGCATGAATTAAAACAGGGACCTCGTGCTCGTCAAATGGAAGAATTAAATATAAAACCTGATAGAATCGTGTAAATTATTATCCTTTTATTTATTTTATTATCCATTTTATTATCCCATATTCTCGTGGGTATTTCTTCGAACAAGCCGCACATCTGGAAAATACTTCTGTTGGATCAACTTTTCCCGGCTGTGCGGTTTTAATCGATGAGAGAGCAATCGTGAATGGCGATTGTAAAACCCTTTCCTCCATTCTCCGCTTTTCGTCGAGTTCAACTGTGATGGTAAGCGATCCAGAATCTCGAAGTAGATCGTAAATTGAACAGTAATGTGCCGGTGATGCAAGTGAATCGGCATTGAACGCTTAACACTGCGAGAAGAGAATCGATTCCTAAAGGATCATCAGCTTTTCGACAATGGTCAAAATCAACTTCCATTTTCGGAATCACCAGTAAAACGAATTAATAGAAAACTATAAGTTGATATATTCTATCAGCAGGAACGTTTCTGTCATAGGAACGATGACACGTTTTGCAATTCCTTGTCGGCGAAATAAATTAGACCCTCGACCCAATTCTCCCGAAGCAACCCACGAAAACAGAAGTTCGCAGGAAGGTCCGCAAATCTGGTAATCGCCATGATGAATCTCAGCTGTCCAGTTTCCGTTCCATAAAACAAATTCCTCGAATTTTCCAGAAGTTATATGACTATTCGGCGATCAACGTGTTAAAGCGTTCCGCTTCAAGTTAAGCGTCCAAAGAAAAGAAATTTGCCGGGATTAGGTAAAGAAAAGTTAATCTAGCCGGGCTAGAGAGGGATATTTTCAAATGAAAAACCCAGTGAAATGACAGTAGGGTAGTATGTGCATTTAACGATTCAGGACGCAAATCCCGGGTGAAACTGATCTCAGAGAGCAATCCGGAACGAAAGGAATCCTCGTAAAGGGATAGTCCTCGATGACAATCGAGATTCGACCCTGAACAGTTTGTTCGACACTTAAGCGACGTTGTACGACCCGGAGAACTGGCACTTGGCTATTTATTTCGGGGTTGTGTGCACTCGCTGATGATACACGTCGACACCCTCTATCGATTTCGGGGCACGAGAGAGTTGCCTGATGCTTTGCGACAACGTACCCTAAAGTGCCTCGCGAACTTCATACACCCAGAATCTTAAACTTCGAACTTCCGCCGCTGACCAACCGGGGCAACTTCATTTGTCGATCGGGCCAGGCTCGCTTTAACTCCCCTAACTGGTTAAGAACTCGGTTTCTTCGTTAAATCGATTCAATCGCACTTTCTGGATCGCTGTTGCGCAACTCGATACTTCATCGCTAGACAGCGGACCTTTGTGCAAAATTAAAATGTTCTACCTGGTTTCCAACAAACCAGATTTATCTTCTCTCTTAATATGTTCAATCAGTTGAAAATAATATGAGAATATTTTTAAATTACGCCTACTCATTTTCGTCATAAATGCATCAAATCCGCTGCCCCTTAACCTAACCTTTGAATTTATTTAAGCAATCTTAACATTTTAGAACATTGTATTCAAAGAGGAAAAAATGGAAGCCGTCGAGTGGCTTCAGACGTCGAATGGCCCGGTGCGTGGCTCTTAGAATTTCGCGTAAGTGCTCCCGGAAGCTGCTTTTCAAACGCTCTATGATCGAGTCTCCGACGATTTTTTGTAGCTCCCTCTGAACCGTGACACTGATAGATGCCGTGCATTCTCCGTTTCAAAGGCGAATGTGAGCTTTGTAACTGGAATTCGATCGACATACATTTCGCAGGGATACAATGCAATATTGCGTAACTTCAGGATCAAATAAAGGACAGGTGTACGAAACGTTTCTGAATAGCAAGAATAGCTGTACCAATAAAATTCATACATTCGTAGTTGACTGTGAAAGTCACTGCTCGAGCACTTTTCAGATCCACTGTACGTATTGTTAGCGTTGTATTATAGATAGCCTGTGACACTTTCCAACGCGGAGACACAAATTTATTATTCCCATCCAGGTTTTAATTAGACTGAAAACAAAGTGGAGCATATTAGTAAAGCGATTTCTCACGGTCGTGAAGTTTATGGAGCTGAAATTCTGTAACCTGCTCGTTGCAAGATTCTTTATTTCTGGACATTTGTTGCAGTTGGCAATTGCACGATCCGCAAGGTGCACTTTCGCGCGATCCTAATTCTCGAAATCTGTGAAAGAAGTCGGAGAAGTTTCGTGACAATTAACGAGACCGATCCCGTGCTTTCTGGGATATGAAATGTGTACAGTTAGGAGCAAAACTGATCACACACACCTTAAATCGGAATAACTTTTTTATGAATGGACCAACCGACTTGAATTTCTCTGTTAGGCTAGAAGAATTAGTTTAATAAATGACGTCTAATAAATATGTTGAAAAAATGCATTTGGTCGGAACTGTGGAAAACAATAGTAAAAATTGATTTTTACGAATTTTTTAGAAAATTACGAAAATTTTAAAATTTAAAAGATTATTATGGTAGATGTCATTTACTAAACTAATTCCTTCTAGCCTTACAGAGAAATTGATGTCGTTTGGTCCATTCATAAAAAAGTTATTCCGATTTAAAGTGTGTGTGATCAGTTTTGCTCCTAACTGTATATACGAATACTATAGTTCGGAGAACTGGTATAATATGAGATCACGTTCCGCGTATTTATATCCGTTTCCGTTTATATCGTCCCGAATCGGAGTTGAAACGACCGTTTTATAGCGAATCGCTGAACTATAAATTACAATAACTCGACTAAAAATTCATCCACTTTCTACTTGAGATGCTGCAATACTTTTTACTGCTTTGCCATCGTGCAATCTGATGCACTCGTTCGAGGAATAAAGCACAATTGGTCGGATTAAAATGTAGAAATGTTACTCCGGCAGAGATACGAGAGAAAAGAAGGGAAAGAGGGAGAATTAAGCTCGGTGGATATATACGATTCACAATAAAATGTCGGCCGTTGCCCGGAGCAGCGGATACACGGGAAACGCATAAGCGTTCAAGGAAAAAGAGAAAACGAAATTGAAACCCTGTGAATCGCGAGAGCGTCTTCAAACGGCGTTTAACGCGTCCGATCGATATTTCCCGCGGGTTCTCCTGCGGAGACATACACGAGCCTTCGAACTGACAGAAGACCGTCGTTCGAGAATATATTTATCCACGATTGTCGCGAAAATTTTCCATCTTTCCCGCAACAGCGGGTCACGAGAAGACACGTAGCTGCGTATGCATGTTGCCATCGAACGTGATTCGCAAAGCTAATTTAGTAGAATCGTGTACGGCGTGACATGTAAGCGCATGTCGCGCGATTCTCGTTGCCTGGCGAATTCTTGAATGTGTTGTGAGACGAAGAGACACGAACACAATCGTCGCGGTGCATTTTCCTGCCACCAGCTTCAATATCTTTTGATTGTTTGTAAACGAACGATAAATTTATCAAGACGTTCTAAATTCACCGACCTGGTTGCGACTCGTTGCATCGTGGATCTTTACGCATTTATGTGTTAGGAAAATTTTCAAGAAATGCTGGAATATAAGATTCGATAGAATTCAGCACGATTTTTATTCCACTTGGATCTACAGGGGCTGTTCCCGTTAAAAATAAGATTTTCTTAATTCATCCATTATCTTCAAGTTTGTCTACAAAAATTGGAAATTGCATGAACGTCTGCAGTCTAATAATTACACTGCGGATCTTTATGCATTTATGAAGAAATTGGTTGGATGAAATATAAAACAGTAAAAGTGATTTAAAAAATTCAAGAATCTTGTAGTGTTGCTTTTAATGTAACAAAATCGTTAAGGGATGGAATCAATTTTTACGTTGTTCCTACTTCCCACAATCAATGCAAAACATTTTTATTTTGCCTAAAAATCCGCAGTCTAGTAATACATAATTACGATTGAGTAAGAACCACTTGAGACGAACTTGAACCTTTACACAGGATCTTATTAGGATCTTATCGGAGAACAGTTCTCAACATGGAAAATAGATGTAATGTGAAGCTTCTCGGCTCGCAACAGCCCCTCGCAGATCTGCTCGAGCGAGAACATCAAATCTTACGCGAACGCTGTTTGAATTACCGTTGTCATGAATAGGAAGTGTGTACATGATTAACACCTGCGGTTTATCATTCCATCGGGCGATGCAGCTTGTTGCACGCACGAAATACAAAACCGAGCAAGAATACTTCCAGAACATTGCTTGAACAAACTCGGGAAGAAGATTCGTCACAGTATTTGAAATATTTGTTTCGCCAAATAATGCCCACCTCTGTTGGTGTTCTTCGTACACCCCACCACCCCCATTTGCCCACCTTGCTCTCCCAACCCTTATTTGAGAATGCAAGATGGGGAACGACGACTCACGGTGCTCCGTTGGTCCGTTTTACCATTGTTTCAGTTTTATGCGAAAACAAGTGGCTCCAAACAAGAAAAATACAGGCGAGTCGGCAGCAGCCATCTTTTATTATTTATTTGGAAGTTGCTCTGTAATTTTACTTTGAATTTTTACTCCATTTTCATTGTCTGTATGAATATTCACGATCACTTTGCCGTTCAAAAGATATTGTATCTTTGTTTCACTGTATTTTCTGCAGTCGGATGCAAATCTCCAATTTCCACAGTTTCGAACGAGGAAGTAAGTCGCCGATCAAAATGATCGGCAGCCATATTTCATTCAATTAACCTAGACGCCGATGTAAGAACATTATTGTCTTTGGAAACATTGGCTGTACGGCTTACAACTTCTCCCGGGGAGCAAGTTCCCCATCGTGTTGTCTCCGATTACTTTTCCTGAACCCCTGAACGACCGCAATAGTTTCGCTTTGTTGGCCACGGCAAAGAAACTGTTAAACGAAGTACAAGCAATATCGCCCCCACGTTACAAGACTGCGAACCAAAAACCGTGACGAATTTAATCCATTTTTCTTCGCCGGCTTCCACTTTCGAAGCTTTTACCTTACTCGAACTTTTTCATACTGAAATCGCGTTAGCTTCCACTCTCGAGCGTTCTAATATCCTCAATCTATTTATTAGACTTCTAACGCGATACAAGAATCACTGAACCACGAATAGCGATCAGTAGAGATTACTTGTAAATTTGATTGTTTCAGTAATGGCACACAAATATTGCGACTCGAACGGTACCTGGTTTCGGCATCCAGCGTCCAATCAAGTTTGGAGCAATTACACCACATGCGTCAACCTGAAAGACCTCAGTGTGAGTATAATCGACTTGGACAGTTTTTATTTTGCACAGTATACACTAGGGATGGAATTAAGTTCAATACACTCGCGTCGGTATTTAAGTTGACGCGGCCGAATTACAAGAACACGTTGCTTTGTTTTTCTGCTGCACGTGTTGTACTTGATCTTCTCGTTCTTTGCTTGTGTTACCATTGAGTATGACCACTGTCGCAGTTGATTACAAAGTTTCGAAGCGAAAGGGTTGCAGTAAGTGTAGTATATAATTACTAGACTGCGGATTTTATGCATTTATTATGAAAATAGCCACGCATCATTTAAAACAGTGGTCGTATTAAAAAGATTTGAGGACATCAGTGTATTATTTTCAGTTTAATAATTCAGTTTAATTTTTTATTTGTCACCTGTGTCTTGCAAACGACGCAAACATTTTTCATTTTGCATGAAGATCCGCAGTCTATTTATAACGGTAAAACGAGATAAAAGACTATGCAGAAGCCATGGAAGCTCGGGCATACCAAGTTCTACTTTGTGCGAGTATTTTCACCGTTGTCCGGAATAAGATACAGGCTGGGTATGTCGGTAAAACAAGAAACGATACGACAAAAAATGCTGACGCTTTTCGGCGAGGATGGTACTAGAAATTCAGCAGCGACGTCGACGTCGACGTCGAGACGAGCCGTGCAGATTCATCGTTTTATTTTCGTCGGAGTTATAATCTCCCGTTTCCGACTTTCCTGCTGGCCGATCATAAATTCTACGTTTGTATCGGGGTATTTGAATTCCTTCGGAAGCGACGAAATCGAAGGTCATCGGAGCGAGATGAACAGATTTTTAATCCGCGTTGATTGTTCCCGGATTGCCGCCCCTAAATAACGACCTAGTCGCGAAATGGAAAATTCTGCATCGATGAGCTTTTACATTTGCCGTGGAATCTGTGAGTGGATCCGCTATCGATACTATTACACGGCTAAATGAAATGTCATTAATATTATTGCGTTATAATCTTATGAAAATCTGATTATTTTCAGCTTGTTAACCCTTTGCAGTCGGAGCTATTCTAGCTTGAATAATTAGACATCTCTTCCGACCTAGAATAAGTCCATTCTATATCATTTTCTTAATTCTAGGGATATGAAATTGATGTAACACCTCGTACAATATTTGAATGTTTAGTAATTGAGTAGTTACCAGTTGGCATGAGTCGCCACTCGAGTGCTGAGGGTTAATAGGAATCGAGAGAAGAATAGACGTCGTTTAAATTGACAAGTCGCGAATTTTTACGTCACACGTTCATAATACTCTAGGTCACTGCGTTCGTGAACGATGAGATCCTTTTCCTCATAACATAAAAGGGATATACCGTGCACCGTGCACCGTGCACCATTATAGAGTTTTATACTCCTCCCATTGAATCGAGGGACGAACAAGCTCGCATATGCGTTTTTCCACGGCGCATAATATGTACAAGCTAGTACATCTTAAGCATTCAGATTATGTGCACTGCATGTCAAGATATCACAGGAAGAGAAATAAGTTAAAATAGAGAGCCGAACAGTACAAAATAAGAAAATCTAAAGTTGTTCAATATACGCATTTTATGCATTTATGACACAAATGGGTAGGTATCCGCTGTCTAAAGATAACGCACTGTCTATAAACGTCAGCATCCTTCGAAACGAAATATTCAAGTGCATAAACGGACACGAAGAAAAGAACCGGATAAAGTGGGAAATGACTTTTTCATGTTCTACGAGCAGAATAATGTAATTGGTAACGTTTCAGTTTATGGCGTCAAGCTTTCTCTCGTTTCCTGAAGTTACTAATTTTACAGTTTTGTTATTACTACCTTTTAAACTCGTTCAGAAAGTTAACAAGCAGCCGCGGAATAATGTAGTTATCATTACTGCTGTTCTTTCTACCGTCCAAGAAAAATTGTTCCTCGCCACGACAACATTGACACCTACATACATATTATCCGCTCATGAGAAAAAATGGACGGGAAGAGTTTGAAGCTTGAAAATCGTTTAATGTTTTTGTAAGAAGAAGTCATCTTCAAAATCAAACTGATAGAGACAGATCTTCGCGGGAAAAAAAGGTAATATAGAAGAACAAATATTTTACCATGTACGTAAGTACGTGACCGCGAATAACTAGACCTCCGAACAAAAAAATGTGAATAACTCATGATTTATACGACATTAGCCAATAGTATTTTGTGTTTTAGTTACATATAGTTTATACTTATAAATAATATAATTCATTTTTGTATAAATGTACAATGTTCAAGTGCAAATGAAATAAAGTTTCATTTTGTTAAGTGTACTTAAGCGTATGTCCGCCACTGTACATCCGATATTGAATTGATTTGCACTGCGACGAATGATCGAGAGCCGGATGAAACGTGAATGAGAAGTGCCATTGATTCTCATGGAGATCAATGGAATTTCTACGTGGACAAAGGGACCGTCGAATGTAATTAGACGCCGCGGAAGTTGACGCGAAGTTCATCTAACTAGTGGTCGCCGCTGCGGTATAACTTCCGGTTGGTATTAATACGATTGTCCGCGCGTGGAAGCCTCCTCTCTCCCGTTCCATTACACGATAATCGAAGTTCACCATAGTACGGCCGATTGTTCCCCATTGTTTTTGACGACACTAATACGCGAATTGAAACCCGGAACAAGCCGGAATTGCAACATTGTTCCGGATACGGCGAATAGTTCGACGAACATTTTCATTTTCTGCATCGTGCGCCGCCCACCCCCCTCCGACGCGGATTATGTTTAACCCTTACATGGCCCTCGTAAATTCACCGAACAGCCGTGCTACTGTAACCGCCTCGATAACTTTGCCATGGAAGTCATAAGCGAGTCCCAACTTGGGACTCCCAAGACTTAGCGCTCGCAACGCCGCGCCGGTTGTCGAAAATGACAATAGGAAAAATTGCGACAATTTTATGCAAAGTAAAAATGTAATACCTGCATCGCAACAAAGTGGAGTGAAGTAGAAATCGATTCTCTTTCAAGATATTGGGTTGGGGAGAAAGTTCGTAGCGTTTTCAAATTAAGAATCCGAGATAAAATTAATGTATTTATTCATATGTTTATTCAATAGCGCGAGAAGTAACCTCGAAAATGGCAAGCAGTAATAGAACAGAATGGGAAATACGTTGTTGAATAAATCTATAAATAAATATCTGAATTTTAGCTTTCTTACCACGCTTATGTGTTGCTGTTGAATGCGTCAAATTTTGTAATAGAATTTCAAACCTCTTCCCATAGTCCAATCTCGATGAAATTTTGTATACACACTTGCTTCCGGTGGCAATAAAGGTAGAATATAAAGTATATAAAAATATCTGTTTGAAGACCACGCTTATATTGAAATGTACTAAAAAGGAGAAAATAATTTTTTTCCTGGTTCTCCATAAAATACCGAATCCAGTGAAATGATTAATAATATTTTTCCCCAAAGTTTTAAGCAATTAGTTGAAAATTTCTTTTGTTATAAAATTAGTGTCGGAATAGATAGACAAATTTAATATAAATTGAAATCGAATCATGACATTTGTGACTATAAAAATAAAAGCATGGAGCGCTAAACTATATCGGCGTACTCCTACTCATTTTGCTTCTGGATTTGGAAAATCAAAGTGCAAACGAAGGAAAAGCGATATTTCCGAAAAGCTAGAGTATTACCACAAACTGATCCGTAGAACGCGATTGATTTCGTTCGGAGCTCACTCTCGTGAGCTTCTATAATCCTATAATGTAGCAATTAATTTTGATTCCAGTGGCAGCAGGGGATTAATGGAATTTACGAAGCCGGATACGCGATATCGCTCCTAGCTCTGCTGCTCTCACTGGGTATTCTCACGTATTTCCGGTGAGTCGATCGAAATTTCTGACGTTTCCACGAAAACCCACGTACTTGCTCCGAGAGAAAGGGGGGACAGCCTTTTATTTAATTTAATTATTTAATTGTATCTCTTCTCTCGCGAAGATCTTTATCCGAATAAATGCAATCGCAACAAACAGATACATAGATCTCTCGATCCCAGAGAAAGGGTTTGCCATTGTTTTTGCTTTTTATTGTTCCCTGATGAATGCAGGTCTCTGAGGTGCGCGAGGATCACTCTCCATATGAACCTGTTCGCCTCGTTCGCTGTGAACAACGCTCTCTGGCTGGTGTGGTACAGGTGCATCGTCGCAAACACGGATTTACTGTTAAACAATGGGGTACGTGCAACGACATTGTCATGTTAAATGATCCCCTTGACTTACGAGTAATTCCTCGTTGAGATACCGCCAGATCGCCGCGCCGATTATATTATGCATTCGTTTCGTCCAATGAAATGAACTTTTTCGGACCGTTTCGGTGTATTCCAGTCTAGTCGATAAATTTTATATTCCCACGAGCGTTCGCTATTTTCCGCCATTGATCCCCTTCATGGTTTTTCCGAGCCCTTTTACAATGAACGTCCACGAACTATATTCAATTTATTAGCTTTGTTTATACGCTTTGTAAGCGAGTAAATTGGATATTTTGCTCGTCCATCTGCCGGTTTATTAGATTAAATAGAAAATCAGTGGATTATATTGTTCACTGTTAACAGTTTATTGCGTTTATAATGCATTCGTGTACTATGAAAAGTATAGTTAAAAAAATTCTATTTTCCCTTGTTATAAAAGGGATTTTATTTTCAACCATTTTTTGTAATACAGACCATTTCTCCGGAGTTCATTCTGCATAATTATACAGCGAGGAGCAAAAGTGAACACACATACGATATTTTTACAATATATACTTTTATATTTTATACAATAAAATTTTCTTGAAAAGCTAAAACTTTGTACTTAATGCTATGTATTTTATTTTTATTCTATTTTTTATGCAAACATTAAATAAAAATACGTTTTTGTAAAAATATCGTATGTGTGTTCACTTTTGCTCCTCGCTGTACAATTGAAGATCTTTCTACGCGTGTAGGATATACATATGTAAATTTTCTAAAATGCTAGGGAACGTGCGTATTAATAGAAGTAATCGTACTTTTATCCCAGGAGATAATTTAGTCGTCGAAAGAAATTTTCCCGGCTTTCAGCTTTTTGCGGGGTCAACTGCAAAAAAGACGGGGGAATTTGCATAAAGCCATTCGGTGGTGAACGCGGCAGTTCCGAAGTGGACAAAACTGGCCTGCTAAAGCCGAATTTAATATTTGCGTTTACAGGTAACGTGCCGGATCTTGCACATTATCCTCCACTACTTTTTGCTCACTAATTACGCGTGGATGTTGTGCGAGGGTTTTTACCTTCACACGCTGCTCGTCAGTGCTTTCACCAGCGAGCACAAGCTGGTAAAGTGGTTGATAGCGTTGGGATGGCCGGTCCCCGCGGTCTTCGTCACAATTTATGCTTCTTTGAGGGCGCTAAGCGACGATCCTGCGGACACTGAACAGTAAGTAGCCTAAAAACGCAAATTCGAACCATTACTCGCAGCAGAAACACTGTACCACTCATTAGCTCTTTCCACACTCGGAGATATTTTAACACATTACCTACCCCTATGGCTGAGGATTTTTTAAAAGAATCCTTCAATAGCACCAGCAATTGTAATCATAAACCGACAACTCACGCTCAATAATAAAATCCAATAATTGCCTTCGGGATTATTGTGTAAAAAAAGATTTTTTAGCTTCCATTTGGTGCAGCACAATTATTGAAAAGCCTACAGTAAATCCTTTATTATCGTAGAACGGGGCACTATTTTTTTTTTGAGCTTCAAAGGCCGAGCCGAACGTAGAGGACAGCGCGTGTAAAGAGAGACCGCGCGCGGCCGAAGCGACTATTAGTAGTGGTTCACACCGATATACCCGAGCCGAGATCAGATTACTACAGTGGAGGGGATATTTTTTTGGCGTTTATCGTGTACCTTTTTGCGTTTATAGAGAGGATTTACTGTAATAGGCTACCGGTAGATAAAGTGTTAACTGGAAAGTTAAACATTTTTTCCGACTTACATTAGAATAAGTACATTCCATATAATTTTTATTTAATTTTATGTATATAAAATTGATACAACACCTCATACAATACCTAAATGTTCAGTAATTGATTAGATACCGATGCAAACGAAATTTTGAATAATGGTACAGTAATTTTTAGTTGTGCTTCAGAGCTGAGCGTTGAAAGAATAATCTTGGAATTTGAAATTTGAATTTCGTCCCGCAAAACGATTTTCAATTGCGTCGATCCTTCGGTCTTGTTTTTGAATTTCAAGTTTTGATCGTTTAGCAGCGGAAGGCATTTTAAATTCTTGCGGGATCTGAGCGCAACGGGAAACTCGAGACGGGCACGCATGTGTTTGCATTCGTTCTTAAAAATTCACCATCGGCCTCTCCAGCCGAGATCGAGGTATTTGTTCATCGGGGAACCTCGATCGATTTGCAAATAACATTAAGCTTCGCGGTTACCGTTGCCAGTTCGATCAACGTTCCCCGGAACGTTCTCCATTTTCCGACGAATTCGCTGGAATTTAGTGGAATCGTCGCGAAGATCAAAATTATTTAGCGACGGAATTTCGAGAGTTATGGAGCGCTTGATTGAAATACGTGAAAAGAGGAAAACAGAAATACGCGCTTTTCAACAAGGACAGGAACACGGTAAGATTGATAGCACCGGGACTGCTCTATGTATGCTGACAAGGGAAACAGATGGGAACGAAAACAATGTGCGAACACTCGATTCTATATTCGGGCAGATTTAACGAAAAAATAATAAACAACGCTGACCAACACCGAATATCCTCCCGAAAAAAAAGAGACACGAAATATTCCCGGTGCAACTGAAACAACGTGAAGCGAATGTGAAGCAAAATAAATGGTGGATCACGATTAGACAGCCGATCTTTATGCAAAATAAAATGTTGCATTTTCATTTCCAACAAACTGGAGTGAAATGGAAATTATAATAAGTTTCTTTCATACTGTGTTTACTAGGTCGACAGCAGAGTTGGGCAAAAATTTAATCAACGATTGACGATTAACTTCATCAATCGATTGAATCAATCGTCGATTTTTCAATGATTACCTTGCTACACATTAATCAATTAATCTTGATTGAAATTTTAATTGATTAATACTCAACTCTGGTTGACAATAATGTAACAGTATTTCTAAATTCTTCTAATGTTTTTACTGTTCCGAATTACACCTCTCACTGTTATCATAAATGCATCCAATCATATTATTTTCAGGTATTCTATTTCTTACGTCTATTTGTTTACGCGATTATGGAAATCCCACCGTTTATCTAATGATATGCTTTCCCGTCACTCTGGTGCACGGCACGTGACCGAGGGGAAGTTTATTCGGGCAACTTCCGGCGGAAGTGTCGGTACGTGGATGCATCGTTGTTAGGAAAATCGACGTCGCGGTGCATTAATCGCGAAGCAGCTCACGAAATCCCGAGAGAACCGCAACACCATGACCGTCATCGTGGTGCGGAGTATCGAGCGACCGTGTCCCCCGTTGACTTCCTATTGCGCGGGGGTGGTTGAAAAGGGTTCTCCGAGGCAGACACGACAATGACACCCGGTGCATCTCGTGCAGCTCGTACCCGAGGGTGCAGCACGTGCGACGAACTAGAGCCAGAGGATCAAAACCGAGGCAATTGGTTTATCGTCGCCTAGTCCGATGACAGCTCCGAAATTCGTGACGAACAAAGGAGACACGCCGCGCCGCGCCGCACTGAACACCGAAACGACCTCGCTAAAATAAATTGACCGGCAGACACTGTCGCCAAAATCATCCTGCTTTTTTGGAAATTACGGGATTAATCGATCCCGCCGCATTTCGGTCGGATTTCATTGATCGACCCACGAAAATCTGCTTTCGTCGTGTTGATATTCTTTCATAAATGGCCAGGGTCGTGCGGTAGATTTTCAAAACCGATGGATTTTCTGTCAAAATCAAAGAACTTCCGATAGAAATGAGATACAGCAATGTTTTTTTAAAATTACAGCTGAAATATTGCAGAATATGGGAAAAATAGAGATATTTTTTTTACTTTGACAATTTAAACTTGCAGAGTCAAATGATAAAACATTTTTGACATTTTTATTAAATATCGAACTTTGGCTGTACAGCAGGAACTTTCTTTCGCAAAGAGTTACGGTCTTTTTAAGTGGCGGTTGAAAGTTCCGCGTTCTAACGAGGCAGTTTCTCTTCTAACTTGTCCTATGCATCGATAATGATCGCAGGTGTTGGATCAGCGAGGGCAACTACATGAATGCACTGGTCTACCCAGTCTGCGTATCTACCGTTCTGAATATGCTGTTCCTCATCAACATTGTGAGGGTTCTACTGATGAAGCTGAGGGCAGGGCCTGCTGTGCGTTCACAGCCATCGAGGTCCATACGCCAGGCGTTTAGGTGACTATAATTCTATTAACTTCATTGAATATATTCGTATATATTTAAATGATATAAATACTCTCAATGATTTTTGCTGTACGAAAAATTCTGTTAAACTGTTTCGGCTGAATGGTTTCGCTCTTTCGCAGAGCGACGATGCTGCTGGTACCTCTTCTAGGCTTACACTATTTGGTCATCCCCTTCAGACCGCCGAAGAATCATCCGTGGGAGCAGTTTTATGAGGTTCTTTCGGCAATCACGGCCTCTTTCCAGGTGAGCTGAACACTTTGCGAACTAACCGAACGAGCCGCGATAAAATATAGAATGTGAAACGAGTTCCAATCATTTGAGAATAAAATTCCGACGATCAAATTGACCGGAATGTAACGAGAAACGAAGTTAAACATTATTAGATCTAGTTAGCGTTTATGGTTCTAAATTAGTTTGCTTCCGCAGGGTCTCTGTGTCGCCATTTTATTCTGTTTCTGCAACGGCGAGGTGAGTCAACGAATTCTAGTCGGTCGTGAGATTGCTAATTAACCAAAACGCGTGCCACAGATATTTTCATTAATAAAACGATGCTCGTGCTGCAGGTAATAGCGCAATTCAAGAGGAAATGGGAAGGCAATATTCTTCTGCGAAATCGGACCAATTCTTGCACGGCGGCGTCCGTGTTGTAATGAATCGAACACTTTGTTTCTTAACGTATAACATTCATATAAATACTGTATAATAAACGAACGAAAGATCTGAAGAACGATACTACATTACAGGACTATGTCTGCACTCTGCACACGCTCTACAGAAAGGGTGGTCCACGCAAATGTTCCAGATAGCGACGCACAGTGGGGCAGAGTTGGACATTAATCCATGTGTACGATTAAAAAAAGAAATCATCGAAAAATCGACGAATGGTTCAATCGATTGATTTGATCTTTAATCGTTGATTAGAAAAAGAAATCATCGGAAAAAAACGTAAAAGCACGTACACAGAGTTTGTATTATAACAGTGTTGGGCAAATTTTATTTTAAATAATAAATAAACGTGTGGTTTCAATTGCAAATAATAACTACACTTTTTATTTTAATAAATGTAATTTAAATAATTCCAAAAGTGATGAGAAGGTGCATCCTGCATCCTGCACTCTTGGAATCCTAGAAAAACGAGTCTACCACCTTAAAGACGTCGTTTTAACGTCTGAAATAACACGTCTTTAAAATAAAAATTCTCCACCGAAAGTGCAACAAACTGTAGCGACACGCAAACGTATTTTCTTTCTCAATATATGTTTAACAGGTTGAAAATAATACAACAGTATCTTTAAATTCTACTAATGTTGTTGCTGTTTGAAATTACATGTTCCCATTTTGTCATAAATGCATCAAATAAAGCTGGAACAATTGCGTGGACCACCTTGTATTATCTTTCTCACATACGCACACACGGCGCATTTATTCTCACACTCCGTCTCGGTATGGAAAATTCGCAAACGCGGCTCCGTAGAAATGAAAATGTCTTAATGAAAGTGATCTGCAGTATCCCTTGTCTGTGGTTCTACCACCGATCCGTGCTCATAAATATTCATATCGTTCCAACACAGCTCTAACTCGTCATCGATGTCACGTATGGCATCGATCTATGCATCGAAAATGACGAAAACGTGTTTCACCTTCACCGTACACTCGAACCTTTCCATTTCAGTTTTTATTTTCGATTTTTAATAGAAAGTATACCTACATGCACACGTTATTCGAAAGTATAGATCGTTATTTGTTAAGCTTCGAAATTCTATCTTAACTTATTTTAGCCGTAAGTGTTGACATCGTGAGATTTTATTAGAGAATATTAATTGTAAATTTTCTAACGAGTAACGTTACAATATCGCCGAAATATTTTCCGCAGCGTTCGCGGAATTATTAGAAAAGTGGAATGCGGGCGATCTGGACTCTGTAAATCATGAACGAAATATGAAAAACGACTGCGACCTATAACGTTGATAAATCATAGAGATTGCTTTGTACATAGCGCTTCGTTTTAATTATACTTTCGCTCTGTCGATCGCACGTTACAGATATACCTCCCCGTATTGTATAATATTTTCAAAATCCATGGATTTGTGTCGGCGAAATCGAACCCAGGAGACAATCCGGCCGTTATAAATGTCCGCATGGGTGATTTCAACGTTTCTATACCATATATAAATACATCGCGAAATCATCATTATTGAAAATAGTCAGACAGTGAAATTCAGTGGACCTCTCAAAACCATCGAGAACTTCGCCGTTCCATTTCGCTATCTATCACAGCAGACAGGGAAGTGACTTTGAGCGGTTACTGTAACGTGAACGAATCACCGTGCTTTCATCATTTTCACCACTTCACATCCCATCTCTTCACTTTTCCCTCTTATCTTTTAGTCCTTCCTACGCAAAGCGTGACTGTAATTGGGTCGACGGACAAATTGGTAAAAGAAATCAAATTGTTTATATAATTCAGAGGACTCTCCGTTGTTTTGCTTGGATTTTGAATGTTGGAAGAGGGTAAGATGCTTTCACGAAAAAACAGGGTTGACAAGAAATTTGGTGAAATTTTAGCTAAAAAAATGTCCGATCGAACCGCTAGCAACAGAGTACTCTAAGCTGATCACTAGACTGCGGATCTTCGTGCAAAATAAAAATTGTCTGCATCGACTGCAAGAAATAGAAACCAAATTGAATGCTATTTCTTCCCTTTAACGGTGCAGTGAATCGAACCCAGACTTTGGTAATTGCATTAATTTAGTAAGGATTATATCTTGTCAAATTTTCAAAAATTTTGTTGCGTTTTTATATACTTCCAGAACATCCTTAATGATTTTAATAGAAGAGAAATCATATATTGACATTTTGAATCTTGAAAATTTTTCAACAATTTTGAATTTCATCTATTCAATTTTGTTATAAATGCATAAAGATTCGCAGTCTATTGATCACGTTTCGCGACTCACCCTGTATATGAGAGGGTAAATCTTCTTTTAAAGTAGCGATTCTACGCAAAAGAATGCTGCGAGCCGCGCGAAACATACAACAGGTTTGTGAATCCCATAATCAGCTGCTATTCGAGGAGGGAGCGGTGCGATGAATTGGAAACAGCCTCGACGACAACCTGCCTCGAAGGTTCCTAATAAGGGTGTGAATAGAGGGTAGAGTCTCTCTCGTCGATTTTACCTTCGACCCAATTACGGTATCCACGGCTCTAGGTCAGTCCCGACTTAGTAGAAGCCAGCGAATAGTCACTCGTTGCACGCGAAACGAACCGGCTCACACTCGCAAACCGATTATACGTTTGTACATATGCTTGTCATTCAACGGTGGTTTCACCCGAAGAGGCATAGCACAGTCAAGAGCCAAGGAGGTGCTATGCGGATTGAACAAGTCCGACGAAACCGATGCTAACAAGTCCTAGCCCTAGCACGTCCCAAAATTGACGACTGAACAATTAACAATTTAGCTAGTGCCCGAGTCAATCCACTGTGGGGCGTTCATTGGTTAAAGGGACATTTAAGGGATAAACTAATCTATGTACATTTGGCCAAGCTATAAATAATGTAAAAATCGAGTAAAATACTTCGTTTGAAAAACGCTTGTCACCTACAATGTATAAAAGAAGAATTGATATTCCTGTTATTTGTAAGTGCGCATTGTGAATCAGAAGTATCGTGTTATCGTGTTACAATATTCAAATTACATGAATATATATTTCAAACTAATTATTTGTTTAATACGAATAACAGTCACAGAAGAAAACCAGAGAAAGGAAATCAAAATTAGAGAATAAGAAAATACATTCACCGGTATCATCTTATATACGCTTAATTTTCTGATCGTTTTCTTGATTTTTGAAAAACGAACAATGCAGTTTGTCATATGAAATGCGTCATGTAATTTTGATACAAAACGATTCTGTAAAAAACATGTCGAAAATGTATTTAAGTTTGTTCATATGGGTAAACAAACAAAAGAAAATGTGTATATATATATAAAGGTTTTTGATTCATACTATGTAATAACTAAATTCATTTCACCACCCTCGGATTAACAGTCGAAAGAAAGTAGTTGTACCGCCTTAAATATATATTTGTAATTTGATTTTAAAGAACAGGAGATTCTTTAATAATATATCACATATTAATAACAAATATTTTAACAATGTCCTTACTAAAATTATTCGAGTCTTCTTCATTAATACATATTTTAAAATGTAAATTAAAATTCCATTCTTCTTGTTAACAATATGAATCCCCATTTTAAGTCACAATCATAAATTACAATATGTAAAAAAATATAAAACAAATGAGATAGTTTTAAGGCCAAAATAAATTTGCCATTTTTGGTAAGGTAAATGCTACAATGACACTTGACAGAAGATTGACACTGTGATTGTCCAGAATTTGTCTACCGCAAATGTATCTCACTCGTTTCCCAGGACGTTCTACCACTAATCCATTCTCATTAATTCCTACGACAAAGAAGCAAGATTTTTAATTCTATTTTTCAGCATAGTACATTATTCGATATGGTAAAAGATAATTTACCAGAATATTGTAAAGTAGCTCCTAAAATAGAGTCTACGATACTCCCAAGGAGACCTCCGAAACATCCAGCAAGAATAACTGGCCATTGCGGTGCAGCTAATTGAAGTACAGCTGAGTCTACAGTATACAGTATGGTAAAGTAATAAAACAAACCCACTGTCAAACCGCCGAGCGCGGAAACCAAAAGACCTACCCAGGAAACACCACCATTGGTTCCTGTTAACGAAAAAGAAATAGTAATAATTTACTCGAATCTTAAAAGCTATATACTTTTATAATTTAACAGAGAATTTACCTCTTGGTACTCTTTTTCCTGTAGTAATTAAGAAAGGATCGCTACTACCGATAACTGTTGCAATTTCCGAAGCCCAAGTATCTCCATTGCAACACGAGAAAGCTCCTACATCACAATGAGTTAAAACAACACGACAGTGGTTAAAAATTCAATTCGAACTACGATTTCTCTTTTTCTATACACGCACCTAGAATACCGATCGACAACCATGAACTCCTGTAATACTTATCAAAATCTACAGGGTGTTCTCCACAGCCGACATCTAATAGGTACAAAAGTGCCAACTGTGTTGCCATACCGCCATTGCACAAGACTTGAATCCAATTTCTTTGACCACCTTCCTTATAGTCTGCTTCAAGTTTTCTTTTTTTGTGGGCACGGAACTTTGTCGCCTTGGAAGATGTAACAAAGAATGTGAAAAGACAAGCCAGATGAACATAACTTGTGAGTGTCAGAATAAAACCCACAAAAAATCCTGCAATATAATATTCCGTTACTACGGGTAGCACGTACAAAACTTCTCGAAGTTAAACTTTCACAGACAAACCACTGCATCTTGTCTGAATAATAAAGTGTATTTTAAAACGCTTTCGTGTGTGTTCGTTATTTTTTCTTTTTAAATCGACAGAGCATTACAACTCATAAATTCTTTCGCTTGACAATCTAAGGAGCATTTTCTTACCAAAAATAGCACCAGTGATGTCCACACTTTTTTTCCTGAAGCCCCAGAATGCCATAAAAGTGGGAAGTGCAACGACAGCCAACCACCTCCACGGTGATATTACTAGATGCTCTAAAAATATATAAGGTTATAGAAATCTAAACAATCAAATAGAGAAGTAAGATAGTAAGACGAAGTAAGCTTTGCTCATACCTTCGAAGTGATTATCGGAGTCTGGATGAAACATAGAGTAAACAACGTTTACGATCCAGAAAAGCATTGAAATTGGAATAGCACAGGCACTTATAAGAACCGGAACCAACACGCGAGATTGTTCCTTCTCCATTTTCGTCATCGAAAATATGTTCGACTTAATACGTTGTCATAAATATCCGTAAATATTAAATTTGATTCAATTGACTTGATAATTGAATTATGTTTCGTAATATAAAAGATGTACGAAAGAGTTCATCTACGAGAAGAGGGCACAAAGAAAATTATCCTGCATAAATAGGTACTATCTATGCCCCACTACCTGATATTTCTAATCCCTACTTCGCGCAAGATCTACAAAAAAATATATATACAAATTTCTTTGTATATCTTTATACGTATTAGTGATACCTGTTTACATTTACGCGAATCATTCACTGTCAGCTATAGGATACATGATAGCGGTCTATCAGTGATTATGTATTAACAAAAAAGTTAATGCATGTTTGTTTTTACTATTTCTTTTTAGATAAGATTATATTTAAACAGTCGTGGGAGGACTACGAAATTTCATTATCACTGTAAATACAGAAACCTGCTGTCACCGGCTCGACCGGCTCGTTCCTAACCACTAACAGCGATGAGAACTATCGAGGTACTATCGATGGTTATCGATAGTTCTCATTATCGAAAACTATCGATATATCATTGTCATCTCCAATTCAAATTCAAACTTCATTGTAAATATTTCAAATTGAAAACTACAAATTGTTTTATATTGTATTACACTTAATCAAATCGTATATAATTAAACCGAATCGATCGTATAGATCGTATAGAATTCTCAACAAAAACTCGTGGTTACTATAAGATTCTGATGTATAATATACAAAATTTAAATAAATATGTTTTCGTCAAATTACAAATCTATTTTACTTCTAGTAATACCAAAATGATAGAATAATTGCTTGTATTGTAGAAAATATACTGCGCACCATCGCTATCGATTATTATCGTTCTCGATAACTATCGATAGTTCTCCAACACCTTAGATCATACTGGTCTATAGATGTGAACACCAGAGAGGCCGTGCCCATTATAGTGCTGCCCCTACTCTAGTGCTTAGCCTGGATCAGCTCCTATATACATCATCTTTAGCATGGACAAGATCCTTCATCATCTTTAGCCTGGATAACGACGAGATACTATCCCAGACGAGGTATAAGAGTAGATCAATCACCATATGGGATTTCGTGTCTCACACCACCGACGAGGTATAGGAGTAGACCAATCAGTCAACGTAGTTTTCTGTGTCACGCTCGTAGCGTGTCAGGCTCCATAGCCCTACGCCCTCTACACTGACGAACGATAAATGTTGGAACTAGATCCACGAAAGCGATCAAATAAAACCACAGAATATATGACAGTGTTCACACTTCACACCCGGGGTGAACCAGCTTGAATAATACATACATTTTGTTCTGAAGGAGGGCGAAATTGCAAAATGTTATGGAAGACAATAGGAATAGGAATAGGAATAGAATTTATTGAAAATCAACATATCTTTTAAATGTGCAGCTATTAGCTCGATATTATCCTCTATTCATAAGACACTATAGAAGTTCTTACAAATAGAGGATAATACCGATTGCCCAGGTCTCACCACAAGGAGGTTGCTGCACAAGAGACCCGAAAGGGAGTCAGAACGAATGCAATATTCCTTCTGGCTCCCTTTCTTACAACGACGGACTTATACTAAATTACGCATGTATGTCGAGTAATTATCGCGGAGAAAAAAGTGTGAATCGGAGAAGAAGTCTCCGATTCACGGGAAGCAAAATGCGAATCAGGCAGAAGGCTCTGATTCTTTCAAAGTGAGAAACAAGTGCGAACCAGAGCAGAAGGTTCTGGTTCGAAGGTGACGCGGCGCGTACAATGCTTGCAGCCCAACTCCGGCCAGAGCCGATACCCGGCGTGTCCTCACCAAGAGAAATGGCCATGAGAAGTGTTCAAACGATATCCCATTTCTCCAACAACTACCTGTCACCAAACAACAACAGTTGAGGTGAACGCGGGTAGGATTACGAATAGAGAGGACACTGTAGCATGGCTACACGAGTGAACAGGTCTCAATGAACCATCCCTCTCAATGAATCGCCGCCGAATACCGGCTCCAACCGGTCTGGTACATACAAGCAAGGTCTGACACAGCAGAAGGCTGTGTCGGAATCAAGAAAACAAGCGAAGTGAAGTTACGGCAATAATTACTCGACATATTTACAACGAAGATATACAATCTTAATATGTAGACGAAATATAACTAACTTAAAAATACACTGTAGCCTTCTTCCTCTTCGTTGGTGTGTCCTCTTCATTCGATGTGTCGCCTTCGTTAGCAGCCGGCTGTTGTAATCTAGCTGGAACAGACTAATCGTATTTAGAAACAACGCAGTTGAATACAGAATTAAATAACGCACACGAGTGCGAATATAACTAGCCCACGAGAGCAAATATAAACCCGCACATAAGTGCGAAAACAAGAAGAGAACCAGCTCATCAGAGCAATTGTAACCCCGCACACGAGTGCGAATACAATCAGCTCACAAGAGCAATTACAATACTGCACATGCGTGCGAAAACAAGAAGAGAACTTGCTCATGAGAGCGATTGTAACCCTGCACACGAGTGCGAATACAATCAGCTCACATGAGCAAATTTAATTCTGCACATGAGTGCGAAAACAACAAGAGAACCAGCTCACGAGAGCAATTGTAACCACGCACACGAGTGCGAATACAATCAGCTCACATGAGCAACTTTAATTCTGCAAATGAGTGCGAAAATAAGAGGAGAACTTGCTCATGAGAGCGATTGTAACCCCGCACACGAGTGCGAATACAATCAGCTCACAAGAGCAATTACAATTCTGCACATGAGAATTATAATTGCGGCCTATAGGCGATTTGGGTAGCCCCGGGGACGCTACTCCCCGTACTCATTCACGGCCCCATCCGTGAGTGAGCCCCTGAGGGAACTCCGATCGGAGGAATACCAATTTTAAATATAAAACAAATATAACCGCGCACGTAAGCGCAAACCTAACCATGCACATGAGTCCGTATACAACGAGAGAACCAGCTCATGAGAGCAAATATAACCGTGCACGAAAGCGCAAGCCTAACCATGCAAAAGAGTACGAATACAACGAGAGAACCAACTCATGAGAGCAATTGTAACCCCGCACAGAAGTGCGAATACAATCAGCTCACAAGAGCAATTACAATTCTGCACATGAGTGCGAAAACAAGAAGAGAACCAGCTCATGAGAGCGATTGTAACCCCGCACACGAGTGCGAATACAATCAACTCACAAGCGCAATCGTAATTCTGCACATGAGTGCGAAAACGACAAGAGAACCAGCTCATGAAAGCGATTGTAACCCCGCACACGAGTGCGAATACAATCAGCTCACAAGAGAAATTATAATTCTGCACATGAGAATTATAATTGCGGCCTATAGGCGATTCGGGTAGCCCCGGGGACGCTACTCCCCGTACTCACTCACGGCCCCATCCGTGAGTGAGCCCCTGAGGGAACTCCGATCGGAGGAATACCAATTTTAAATATAAAACAAATATAACCGCGCACGTAAGCGCAAACCTAACCATGCACATGAGTTCGTATACAACGAGAGAACCAGCTCATGAGAGCAAATATAACCGTGCACGAAAGCGCAAGCCTAACCATGCAAAAGAGTACGAATACAACGAGAGAACCAACTCATGAGAGCAATTGTAACCCCGCACACGAGTGCGAATACAATCAGCTCACAAGAGAAATTATAATTCTGCACATGAGAATTATAATTGCGGCCTATAGGCGATTCGGGTAGCCCCGGGGACGCTACTCCCCGTACTCACTCACGGCCCCAACCGTGAGTGAGCCCCTGAGGGACCTCCGATCGGAGGAATACCAATTTTAATCAAGAAATATAAATTTGAACAAGACTCGATACCGAAAATTTCGATGGAAATTCGAATTAGCATATTGGAGGTAATAATTGATGGTATTCGTTGAATGACAGTTTTGTTGAAGCTGGGCCAAGGGTAGACAAAGGAAGTATTGAAAAATATTAATAGTAATAAAACTTACCGTTGTCCGTTGAATGAACCGTTGAAAGACAAAACAGGATTGTTGATGGTAGGCCAGGATAGTCCAGGGTAGCTGTAGATGACCCCTGGTCCACCTCTGGTGAGTCCCTGGTCCTCCTGGTCCCGGAGCCCGACGCGACGCGCGACGCCCGACCGTTCGCTCCGGCCCCCCCCGCCCCGACTGTCTGACTGACGGCGGGCTCTCGCCGAGCTCGCGCGGCGCCCCCCACCCCACCGAATATCGATCGATGTCGATCGCCGTTGATAATTATTGATAAATTTATTATTTCTAGCTGGTTAACGTTTATAACAATTCCATTTTACAGCGATGTCCACTAGTACTCCCTTGGCTATCTGACCACCTAGTTTTTTAGTAAAAGTGGCTAATAGTATTCGAGATACGGAATAACTTTTAAACTATGAACATTCGCACGCATTCATTTATTCAATACAATTCACAGATAAATTTATTATTTCTGGCTGTTTAATGTTGTCGATTTAATGTGATCGACAGTTCGTCGAACCCGTCAAATTGTCTCGTGGGCCATCGCAACCTTACTCCAATTCCGTTACCCTATTCCTTTGTCTCCTCCGCAGCACCGTTTATCAGGTCATTGCCCTAACGAACTTGCTGCGATCTTACTCGTTTAATTTCAAACTCCGTAATCCGTCCAAAACCGATTGCCCATTGCCCACGCGGGTGTAAAAGAGAGCTGCCTTGTCGCTCTCACTCTCTTGCGATTATTCTGGTCATATTGACACGTATCAAAATTTTCATGCGTATATTCCTGTCATACTGACACTCATCAAATCTCGTTTCGTTCGATCATTCATTGTTCATTTTCTCATTTTATTATTTTTCCTTTTGTATCGTTGATTTCTCGTTAAATATACTTTCTATTGTTAACTTTCCTCGTTACACCTTTCTCTTCTACTCCTTTTACATTTCCATTAGCTAGAGTTTACAACAAATGTTTATAACAATTCCTTTTGCTAATTAATGATGTTAACGAGCACTCCCTTGACCACCTTGCCATCTAATCTTTTACAGTCAAGTCTTTTCAACATATATTTCTGTTCCCTCAGATTCTTGAAACATTTATGTATAAAAAAGTGTAAGGTAATAGTTCTCGTTTATGAAATATTTTGAAATTACAAATAGAGGTATCTCGTATAAAGAAGTAGGAATTGTTGATTTTCCTAAAATTATGCTTCATATTACTTTCTTAATATACCTAGAAATCTTTTGTCCTTGAGTTTTGCTTTTAGTATTTTAAATTTTAAAACATCGTCTGAAATATCTACAATACGTCGGTGACACCAACTCCCGTAAGGCTGGCAGTCTTCGTCGGTTGTTGTCGGTGCACAAGTGCTTTCGTGGATCTAGTTCTAAAATTTATCGTTCGTCAGCGTAGAGGGCGTACGAAATATGGAAATTGGTCTTTGGTCTATTCCAGTCTATTCCTATACGTCGTCTGTGCTAAATAGAAACCACTGGTTTCAACAACAGGCGAGATATTCTGCTACATATATTAATTCTCTCGTAATAAGTAAAATATTATAGTTATTTTAGATGTATTCTACAAACAACAAATGATCAATAATGAATATTTGCAATGTAACGTCATTGATCCTTGTTCGTAGATATCCACTTTCGACTTCTACAAGTTCATAACAGACTATCGCACGTCGCACCAGTGCTTCGATTCGGGGCACTATTTTTCGCGCATGCGTGGCGATTTTAGCCACAGACGGCCTCAGTAGCGTACAAAATCGGGTACCTTGTGCACCCCGCAGAATACATACGAAATATTGAAATTTAATATAATTCAAACTTATTCTTTATTTTGAGGATGGGAAAGGGAAGAAGTGCTAAAATAACTAAGCAAAATACATAATAAAACAACAAAATATTTTATTTGACTAGTATTACTCCTCTTTGCAGCTCTTTCTCCACTATTAACTGCCATTGTATAATAAAACATTAATAATAACTTACCTCTCGTTCCGCGTCACGTCTCTCGTCTATCATTATCACTCGTCCCGCCAATATAATTGCCACAGGGCTCTGGCCGCTTTGCTACCTCATTATAGATACGTTACTGTTTTGGCCGCGCATGCGCGAAAAATAGTGCCCCGAATCGAAGCACTGCGTCGCACTGGTCGCACGCGCAGCCGCGCAGTAGCGCTGATGCAGTGATGAAGAAAGGATCGAAGCAAGTGTATCACACACTAATTCACTGACAGTTATCCAGTTTGTAATGTGTAGTAATGTAATGTAAGAATAGTGAAACAAGATAGCACTGACATGTAATCGTAACAAGTATGGTGTAACCGAAATTAATCGTACAATTTATATAATTATATTTTTCAAACAATGGAAAACTAAAAAAGTGATTTTCCACTAAATATTCATTCGAGGGATCTTAAATTATGTCGGTGATAGCGTGCGTCTTACTGATATACTCGTAAGCGCATACTTTATAAACAGTTCGAAACGATGGGTATATCGATGACATGGATAAATATAAGTGCATGCGAATGACAGTAATTGACGATTTATCAATCGCGCTCTATACATGCCTCGCAAACGAAGAAAAAGCAAGATACGTGAAAATATAATGGTTGAAATGTGCGAGTTGAAGCGATAACCGATCAATTTATCGAGCTTCTAGTTTTATAGTTTAATTATACAAACGATGGCACCCACGAGAGACAAATGGATGAGACGTTTTATTATTCCTGAAACGACACGACACAAGAAAGGCTTTACCATCTACAAAGTTACGTCTGTGGTACGGCGTACACTGAACATTATTTTTTTCATTATTTTTTAATACTCAATGAAGCAAGTCCGAAAGTTAATTTAATTCTGTATTAAATGTTACGGAGACTTGTTTCCAGGATTGCAAGGGTACGGGATGCGCCTTCTCATTTCTCGATAATGCAGAGATGGGGTTTTTCAATAGTCAAAAGCGCTATTTAGATAAGAGATCAATCTAGCACACAAGCTTCCCAAAGTGGCCTACTTTTGCGTTTTTGAAGTGCAATTTGCATTATTCGGAAGCACAAGCAAATTATGCCTCTAAACGTAAAAATAGAAAATTTAGGGGCAACTGCGGCCTCGATTGATCTTTTATCTAGCACTTTTTGATACTGAAAAAACCCATCTTTGTTTTATCGAGAAATATGAAGGCGCATCCCACACCCTTTCAATCCTGGAAAAACGAGACTACCCTGTTAAGTGATCCTCATTTCATACATTAAAAATACTAATAGATATATGTAGAATACATGTATATAAATGTGTATTAAGTTGTCCCAAAAGTTTCTTTTGGAATGTGTTCCTTTAATATTGCTAAATAAATATTAGGTTGTCCCAAAAGTTGGTTTTCGATTCATGCGCATAATGCAAATTCATGTTAGGAAGTACTAAAACATTAACATAAAGTTTGTATTTATTTAGCAACATTAAAGGAACACAAAAAAGAAACTTTTGGGACAACCTAATATATATACATGATTGAGACAATATAGAAATTAATAATTGAAGATATCTGTTATGTTCCAGGTATTTCTGAAATCTTCCCACGAAGAAATATCCAAAGTGTCCGTATGGAAGCGTTACAACGATTTCAAGAAGCTTCACTCAGAATTAAGCATTCTTTGCGCGAGATCTCAAATCAAGGAGAGTTACCCAACATTCCCAAAGCCAAAATTCTTTGGCAGGTTCGAGGCGGAAGTTATAGAAGAAAGAAGGGAATGTGCATTAAAGTTTTTAGAGTTTGTAGGCAGGCACTCGTATTTATACTCTAGCGATATTTTCATAAAATTTTTTGAAACTAGTCACGCAGATTATTCTGTGCACGATTGTTCGCAATCTCTTAGCTCCGATACATCGGTGGAAGATGATCGTCATGCTTATATAAATCATTCGCCACCTAACGATATCATTTCTCAGAATATTTTCGAAGCTAAAGTTATTCACAGTTCTATAGTACCTATTTCTGCAACTGAAAATGAAACAAAGCAATCTCAAGAAGCTTCTAAATCTAAGGAATTACAATATGCACAGTTGAATGATGCAAATTCTAAGATCGAGGATAAAAAAGCATACATGACAAGAAACACAGACATAGACCAAATTATATCTAGTTTAGAAGATAATCAATTAATTTGTAATAGAAATAACAATTGCTATGAAGATTCGAATCATAATCTTCGAAATGACAATGATCATGTAATTATACAGACATCGAGCAGCAACACCGATCTATTTACTGCTGATGCGAATTCTTCTCTGACTATGCACGACGGTTCTGATTTACCGCAAGCATGGACCGACTCTTCCCAATACATATTAGTCGCAGCTGCACATATGAACGCAGCCTTTAAACATGAAGATCTTACAGAGTACGAGGAAGCATTTACCCAGTACAAAATGGGAATCTCTAGTTTACGATCTGGCGTTGAATCTGATTCTAATAAAATAAGAGCAGAAATAATTAAGGAAAAAATATCGAAATATTTGGAACGGGCCGAAAAACTTTACAATAGATACTTGAATTGTAATATCTCTTTGTTGAGTAAGCCCATCTCAGAACTTCAACATTATAAAGTATTAAAGATTTTGGAAACAGCGATGCTTGTAAAAGATGTCCGGAAGAACTGTCTCAATATTGTAAAAGTATGAACAGAAATGATTTTATACTACAATATACATGAAGTAAAATATATGTGCTTGAGCTTAATTCAAACGATAAATTTGTTGTTTCAGACTGTAGAGAAGTCAGCCACCAATAAAGAAAACGTAAGCGATTATATACTACGTGGACAGGTGCCGTACATGGTACAGTTACATGCATGCATTGATACGGAAACAACAGTATTCTTAATTTTACAACATCTCAGGTAAATGTTTGCTAATACTACTATTTTGTATAATCAACTGGAAATGTGATTTTGTAATTGTATTTCAGCCGTGGAAAGTTGTGGGACTTTATACTATCGCACTATACCTCTAACAACAACCGATTATGTGATAAAAGAATTGCGGAGAACGATATTGGAAAATCAGTGAACGATAGTAACAATATTTTGGAGAAAGATAGTATTGAAAATGAAAATAAAGGAACTGCGTCGCTAGATAACGTGAAATTACCTAGTACAAATTCCAAAGTACAAATAAAGATAGATCAAACGGCAGTAGATAAAACAAATGAGATATATAGGAATCTATCTACTACGCAATTATTAGAGAAGGCGCAGATACTGCTACAATCGGTTAATGCAACATTGAAAGAAAGTAATACTGTAGTGAATCGAGTACACGAATCTGATTACTTGTTCAACCATGAACAGAACACTAATTTATTGAATTTAAAAAACAGTATAAATCAGTCGAAAAATTGGACCGATACTCCGGTCGACATTAATAAGATATCGATAGAAATTGACAGTATAGACAAGAATACTACGACCGAAAAAATACCTGAGAACAATGTAATAATTCCTAATTACTTACCGGTAAATAATCATAAAAAAGAAAGGAGCCAATGTAGTACTGGCAATTCATCGTTAAGCGATAGTTTCAAAGATCTTAGTTTCGATGACAAGGAGTCGACGAGTTCGTCAACGGACAGCTTAAAAACCATTGATGCTCTTGACATAATAGATCACAAGAGTAACAAGGCAGATAACACTACAAATAACTTGGAGTTTAAAAAATCAGCAAAATCTCATGGGAAAACTGAAAGGAAAAATTGTTACACGCCAATCGGTCAACAGATACAGTATATCGACAATACGCAAAAGAACAACATTGCAGATATTGAACAAGTACTATGGATGATACCAGAAAATGTAATTCGTCTTTGGGCTGCTGAAATACTTTTAGCATTAGAAGCATTGCACCAACAAGAGGTTACAGTGTTTGATTTAAGACCAGAGAACATATTACTGGATGATAATGGACACGTCCAACTAACGTACATTGTGCCGACTCATAATATAGATTTACTGAAGTATAAACACCCTTATGCGTCTCCTGAATTATGTATGTTCTCGCCGATGATTCCCCTTACTCCAGCCACAGATATCTGGAGCTTTGGTGTTATCTTATATGAATTAATAGTAGGCAATGTAAGTTCAAATAAAAATTACGTACAATAATGTTTCAAGTCAAATAAACTACATTAATGTTTCAGAAATTTCAAGCAAAACATCCAAGTGTATTTCACTCGCATTCCCTGCTTAGTATTCCTTGCAAATTATCGGAGAATGCCAAGTCCTTGTTGGTTAATGTAAGTTTCTAAATAGTATGTTAAATAATCAATATTTTTAAAAATAAATTCTAAACAAATTTTGTAACTTTTCAGATACTGAAATATCAACCGAATGGAAGGTTGACAATACCAGAGATAAAGCAGCATCCCTTCTTTAAAGAAATTAATTGGTCAAGTTTGGTAGATACATTTTAGGATGTACAAATCCCAAAAGAAACACTTGAAATTTCAAGGTTTTGTAGTATATTTACGTACTTAAAAACAGAAAATATTTTGCAGTAATTTCTCCATGTTTCAGATTTCATTTTATTTCGTAGCTCCGTAAGAACTGTTAGCGATTGCAACATATTGTAAAAATATCTGAAAAACAAAACCCGCCAGTCGTAACTACCACGACCACGAGTCAAAGATTAATTTTTTAATTGTATAGAGACTGTTACTTACAAAACACTCATTACTAGACAGTGGATTTTATGCAATTATGACGAAAATGAGTAGGTGTAACCTAAAACAGTGAAAACATTAGGACAATTATCAGCGTATTAAACATATTGGAAAACAAAATATACTTACATTGCATTCTAATTTGTTGCAATTCAGGTACAAAATTTTGATTTTGCATAAAAATCTGCTGTCTACTTATTATATAATTTATTGCATTGCAAATGTACATTCAATTATGTCTGACCATTAAACCTACCGAGCCTTAAAAACTAAAGATATATATATATATATTATATCTATAAAATCATTTCCTATAATTATTTTTATTGTGTCAATAATCGTAAAATAAAAAATCTGGTCATTTTAACTTGCGATGGTAGGTTTAGTGTTAATCTTTAGTTTCTAGATATTGTTGACATTCCATCAACAAACCTAGTCGTAAATATTACGTTGGCATTGTTGAACATTCCGTCTTTCAATGATACAACAATAAACTGTGAATGTTTAAAATGTCTTTTCAACATGACACCAATGTTCTCCGTATGAGAGAGATCTAAAGCAGCATCAACTTCATCCAGAATATACAGAGGCGCGGGATTGAATAAAAGCATGGCTAAAATTAATGACAATGCTACTAAAGATCTCTGCCCTCCGGATAATTCACCGAGCGATTCTTTCCAAATGCCGGAAAATGCGATTTTCACTTCTAAACCATCCGTGACTGTTTGATTTTCAGGAGCTTGTAATTTCGCATCTGCTCCTGGCAACAAACTACTGAATATCGATCCAAAATCTTTGTTTACCTAGAGATTAATGTTAATTAAATATTTTGTGTAACTCCAGCATTGTTATTTATTCTTCTAAAAATTCTTAGTCGACGTTACCTGTTTCCAAGCTTTAAGCAAAGTTAATCTCTTCTTCTCATCCAAGTGTTTAATTGTTTCCAATATTTTCTTTTTATCATTTTCAACGATTTTCCTCTTCTTCATCATTTCATTATATTGTTCTTCCTCTTTGTCAAGTAAACTGACAGCGCGCGTATTAATGTTCCGACTTAGTTTTTCGTGGTGTGTTTGTAATCTATTTACCTTCTGTTTCATTTCATCGGGCTTGTTAACTTCGAAATCATAAATACCACCTGCAGAGACGAAGGAAAATAATTGAAAAGATATTCATGTGTTAAAATAATATATTGTTTCACTGTGAATCGCTAGTTACCGGCTTTTCCAAAATAGATCTTGTCTTGTTCGATCCATTCGTACTTTCGTAGAAGTTCTGAAACTTTTTGTTTACAGTCAGTGGCGTAACTTTGAATCGAACCGATTTCGTGGTTTAACCTTTTAATGTCTAATTCTGCATCTTTGCTGCGTTTTATAATCTCATCTTTTCTTGCTACAAGCTTTCGCATATGAACGTTCTGCTGATTAATAACATCCTTGTGTTCTTTTATTTTAGATTGTAATTCTTTCACATTACTTTTTACTTCTTTTAATTCTTCTTCCAACTTATTCTCTATTTCTTGCGCAGACTTCAACTTTTCTTCAGACGCTTGTAACTGTTCTTTCCCACTCTCGATGCTTTTCTCCAATTCTTTTATTTCTAGTTCAAGTGTTTCTGCCTCTTGTTCTCGTTTCTGCCACTCTTTACGACTATTCTCTGCCTTCTTCTTCAGTCTTTCTAGTCCCTTCTCAGCTTCTTTCAATTGTTTCTCGCGAATATTAGCCGAGTCTTTCAGTAGGTGTTCCAATTCTCCAGCACGTTTCAGATTCACTTTCTCATTTGTTTCTGCTGTTGCCATTTTCTGCGTAAGCTCTTCGATACTTTTCTCTAACTGATCAATCTGAAATCCAAACATATATGTTGAATTAAAAAATACTCATTTCTTTTATTTCACTACCTGACACCGTTCAAGTATACCTCTTCTTTCATTTTATAATAGACTGTCTGTTCTAATCTTTGTTTTATCACGCCGATTTCATAATTCCGTAAATCGAACGTTTGTTTTAACGACATGTACTGATCCGCAATACCAGTCAAACTTGTCAAATCGGCCTCAACATTCTGCAAATTGTGTTGTTTAATGTCCAATTCATTCTGTATTGCTTTCAACTCTTCTAGCTTTAATAAAACAGAGCCACCCTTCGATGCTGCACCACCAGATAGTATACCGGAAGGATCAACGACGTCGCCTTCTAAAGTAACGCATTTTCTCATAATCCTCTCATGAAACGCAATCTTCTTAGCAACATCTATATCTTTGCAAATGAAAATTTGTCCGAAAATCCAAGTCATGGCTGATCGAGTTTCTTCTGAATACTCTATAAGCGACAACGCTGGTTGCACATTCTCTGCTCCGCCTATCTTTTGCGCCAAATGAACCATTCCATTATCCATCGTTCTTCCATTCACTTTGTTCAACGGAATAATGGTAACACGTTGTTGCAACTGACCACGTTGAAGTAATTTTTTACTTGTAGTTTCCGTATCGACTATTACATTGTACAACTGAAATATAACAAATCCTATGTAACTTTAATTTCCCAATAGTATAAATATGTACGTACCTTTCCTCCCGCAGCAATATCTAAAGCGTACGCGGCTCTCTTATCCTTAACTGTAATTAATTTGCACACCACTCCTTTCACAGAATTGGGATTGAAATTAGGTTCAGGCTTTTGATATTCAAATCTAATTTGTGGATGTCTGGATTCGAAGTAATCCACTTTTTCTTCCAACGCTCTTATCTCGTTTCTCAGCGTATGCCTTTGTTGTTTTAACGCTTCTATGGTTCCGTCTTGATAATTTAATCGTTTCAGTTGATTCTCCAAATTCTTTAGTTCCTTTTCCTTATCTTCAAGATCTTTAGTATATTTCTTGTACTCGTCTCCAGTACTTTTCAAATCCGTCCTCTTCTTTTTTAGTTGTTCTCTATTATGATTTAATGTCATGTCACATTGTTTACGCTGTGTCTGTGCTTCGGAAGCTGCTTGTTTCACCGTTATTAATTGCTGCTCCAACGTTGCATTTTCACCATCTTGACTCTCCAATAAACCAGAACTAATCTTTTGATATTTTTCTTGCGCAGCCTCCACAGCTTTACAATCTTGTTGATCCGTCTCTTTCAATTGTTTGAAAAGCCCTTCAACTTTAGCATATTCTTTCTGCCTGGATGCGCAAGTAATTTCGTCATCTTTTATGTTAGTCTTCAATTGTTCTACAGCCTTTATAGCAGCTTTCATGCTTTCTTTGCTGCTATTCACTTCAGCCGTTAGTTTAAATTGCTTCTTTTCTACCTCTTGTAATTCTTGCTCCAGAGATTGTAGCTGACCCCCTGTTTCCTGAAAGAAAGAAATACTTAGGAAAATAATATACATATAATAATTTGCATTTTTAATCAAAACACATACTGTATCTCTCGTTTTGGCAACTACATCGTATTCTTTGTCTATTTCTTTAAGTTCTTCTTCGCCGGCTGCAATATCTTTAGTTTTTTCATTGATTTTATCCCTAACTACTTGCACATTTTCCTCCGCCTTTTGACTCTCATTTATAACGTTCACGTATTTCCAAGCGAGGCAAATTCTTTTACAATGTTCTAATTCTCTTTCTATACGTTGAAATTCCACGTATTGCAATTTTTCTTCCTTAAGTTTCTCCAATTTTGGACCTAGCTCTTCTTTCAAAATCTAAAACACATTACGTTTTTTAATACGTACATAAATGAAATTTATGTAGAAACATAGAAATTATTTTGTACATTGTTTATTTCATTCAATTTACTGTCTTTCTTTTCTATAGTTTTTAACGCAGCCTCTTTCTTGTTCTCATACATTCTTGTACCTGCAGCTTCCTCTATCATAGATAAAATTTCTGCGGGTTTCATGTTAAGAACTTTCGTTATTCTCCCTTGCATAATCAAGAAGTGTGGATTATTCACATTCAATTGAACGGAGCAAAACATATCTTGTACACGCTTGTTCGGAACATTGGAACCGTTGATCAAATACTTATTTTTCCCACCGATTACAACCTGTCGTGTGATCGTTATCTCTTCATAATGTTCGTATCCCATCGGAGACGAATTTCTATCACGATTGTCGAATGTTATTGTAACGCTAGCTTTTTTAATACCTGCTTGACCAGATTTATAAACTAAATCTTGTAATGACGCTGCACGGACCTGTAATCAAGAAATTATTATAGAATGATGTCCACTTCTGTGAAAGCAATTATAGAGTTTATGAAGAATAAAATTTTATATTATAATACATTGCTGATTTTGATACATTCATGAAGAAATTCGCTGGTTAAAATATAAAACAATAAAAGAACATAAAATTCGATAGCACACCTGGCCAAGATTTGAAATACCCAAAACAAAACATATCGCATCCAAAATATTTGACTTCCCGCTACCATTAAATCCTGTGATTGCGTTGAACTCTTTATCAAAACCAACGATTTCAATTCTTTTTCCGTACGACTTGAATCCGTCTAGTACCATACTCTTGATATGCATCTTGAAATATGAAAAATACAAATTAAGCAAAAGTACAAATTCAAATCGTCATAGTGACCGGTATACATAATGCGCGTATTTTATGTAGAACTGTGTATATAGAACATAGAACGGAAACAAGTTACGAGTCATATGTACTCATATTTACACTTTGTTTCCGTTTTCAATTTCTTTATGACCATTTTTTAATATAATGTTTTTGGTTATTTTCCTAAAGTCTTTCACTTTTAATCAAATATATATTATAAACGAAGAACATGTATTTAAATATTTATAGTTCACTTTTCCACATCAACGAAGTTTTTAAGTTGATCTAAGTGGTACCCACATTCTATTGGATGATCATTTTACGTCAGAGTTCTGCTATCTATTTGTAGTGTATAAATTCAGTCATAGTATTCGCCAGTGATAATCACAATCAACAAATACAACAATCAACAAGTAGACGAACTCATACGGATAAACAAAAAAACAAAACATCAGTGTTCTTCGCTATCTAGCTCTGGTGACCAGAAAATAGTCTGCCTACTCTGCCTTAGACCATATAACTTATAGACCCACAAGCACGTCACAAGATAATTCAAAATGATGGAGAGCGACTGATAGCGACATAAAAGTGAGTCATACAAATTATTTCATAAACATTTGAAAAAACGGTGCAAACTTGTTGCATAAAGAATTGTAAATTGTAACCAATTGTAACCACGACAACCTTCCCGCGGCTTTGCTGATTGGACGCAGTCTGAGTAGATACCAACATGGCGGCGCCTGTCGTTACCTGTCAAAACCGCTAAAAATCGCTCGAGTTTGAACTTTTTGGATTTTTGGAATTTTCTCGCGAAAATCTATAGCATTATCATAAGAAAAAGGAAAAACTGTCTGGTCACCGGAGGTATAGTGCAGCCAACCTCTGATTCGTTATTAAAATGGCTAGCGCGTTGCGATTGGTCGCCAGATCAGCCAAACGCGTCAAGCGTCATTTGTTTGGAGTAGTTTGGTTCAGTTGTATTCAGTTGTATTCGGAAAGTGCGGCGATAAGCAGCGATAAGGGTACTGGTTTCTGCAGGAGAAGGGACGCCAGTATTTGATTTGCGAAAAGGACGCAGGTGTTATTATGTGAAAGAATAAACTGGAAGAAAGAGAACGTGTGGACCACGATGCGTGGAAATACGTGTGCGGTTAATTATTATCCTAGCCCGAATAATAGTCTATTGTGCACGTAAGACTCGCGTTTGTTGCGGTGTTGCGAAACAGAAGAGAATCGATTGTTAATTTACAAAGAAAAAGAAAGTCCTGACGAACACAATGTCTTTAAGTGCTAGCGCGGAAAACTTATCAACCGAGGGGCAAGTAAGTGAAACCATTGTAATTGCATTTCCTCATATGACTCACGCGAATCTTGTCATCGCATTGATGCGTCCACTTGAATCGTTTACGTGAATCGTTTCAATGTCTTTTTCTATTTGTTTTACGCTCTGTCTATCGAGGCTTTGGCAAATAGTCCGAAATCTGTTTCGATGGAAATAAAACCTGTTCAAACACATTACATGTTTTTCCCTCCCTGTCACACCGTCTATGCGCTTAATGCACTTTTACCTATTAATATATTAATATTTCCCACGAACATAATGTTCGCCGTGTGTTATGCTTGTCCAGCAGAAAGGGATTTTTTAAATATCAACGCAAATTCCTTGTCTGCAGTTAATTTATTGAAGTTGCATACCCAGCCACTCCCATGACCATTCCAATACCCTTTCCACACACGTTTTTTTTCTCATGTTAAGCATACTGCAATCATTCGTAGGACGCTTTATGGTTGCTTCTCTTATTATCTCTTATTATTTTATTTATAAACTTGATTCATAGCTAAAGTTTAAAACAGATTCCTTTTCTCTTCTGTTTAATAGAACAATGAAAGGTGGAATATGTGCCTTGAGCTGGCGCTCGAGGGCGAGCGTCTATGCAAGGCTGGGGACTGTAAGTCCGGAGTGGCATTCTTCCAAGCTGCGATTCAAGCCGGCACCAATGATTTAAAAATATTAAGTGCAATTTACAGTCAACTTGGGAACGCGTACTTTTACCTTGGAGATTATGTGAAAGCAATGCAATATCATAGACTGGACTTGACACTGGCACGTAACATGGGAGACAAACTAGGGGAAGCTAAGTCTAGCGGTAACTTGGGGAACACATTGAAAGTGATGGGAAAGTTTGACGAGGCTATGATCTGTTGTAAAAGACACTTGGAGATTTCTAGAGAAATCGGGGATAAATTGAGCGAAGGAAGAGCTCTGTACAATTTGGGAAACGTTTATCATGCTAAGGGGAAGCAAGCCGGTAGGATAGGTCATCAGGATCCTGGGGAATTCTCCGAGGAAGTTAGACAGTGTCTAGAGCAAGCTGTTCAGTATTACGAAGAGAATTTAGAGCTGATGAAGGAGCTGGAAGATTCTGCTGCTCAGGGTAGAGCCTGTGGCAATCTAGGGAACACCTTCTATCTGTTAGGTGATTTTAAACAAGCAATTTATTATCACAATGAAAGACTAAAGATAGCCAAGGAATTCGGAGACAAAGCTGCCGAGAGGAGGGCCAACAGTAATTTAGGAAATTCGCATATATTCCTCGGTGAATTCGAGAAGGCTGCGCAACATTATAAAAGGACTCTGGATCTTGCACAAGATTTACGGGACAGAGAAGTGGAAGCGCAGGCTTGCTATTCGTTAGGAAACACATACACTCTTCTTAAGGACTACTCGACCGCGATAGAGTACCATTTGTGGCATCTTGAAATAGCTAGACAGCTTAAAGACAGGGTGGGCGAAGGTCGTGCCTGTTGGTCTTTGGGAAATGCTTACGCGGCAATGGGAAATCATGAGAAAGCGTTGCATTATGCTAATCTCCATCTAAACATCTCTAAAGAACTGGAAGATCCGATGGGCCAGGCCACAGCGCAAATGAATGTCGATGACTTACAAAAGATCCTGGGTATAGAGAAAGGCCAACACGAAAATAACAAAGAGAACATAGCACAGAAACTCTCAACCAATACTGGGTCAAATAATATATCTTCACCTTGTAGATATAGACTTAGAAGGCAAAGTATGGATAATTTAGATCTCATTAAGGTAATTTGTGATTGCTTATGTATTTACGCCAGCAATGACGAGTTTGTAATATAATTGGAAATTGATTTTAGCTTACGCCCGATGCAAAGCTGAAAGAACAAGCAGAGTCTCAAATAGATAAAAGCAACAACGCGACTCCACAATTTACTCAAAAGGAAGAAGACAGCTTCTTCGATCTTCTGTCTCGTTTCCAATCTGGCAGAATGGACGATCAGCGTTGTGCTTTGAACACGAACCGAAGTCAGAAGTTCAGACCGATCACGCCTGAAGTGTCTGATTCGGATGACAAGTGTGTATTTGTTGAAGGTAAACGTTATTCTGCGTACTTCGATATTAAAATGTACCAACTTCGCTTTTAGGGACGGAGAGGATTTGTTTGAGCTGATTGCGGGTATGCAGAGTAAAAGAATGGATGAGCAACGGGTGACGTTGCCTTATTTGCCCGGTCTAAACACTAACCAGGATGCGGACGATTCCTTCATTGAAATGCTTGTTAGGTGCCAGGTATGTATTCGGATATTGTATAATCATTTTCTGATTGTAATGGTATGATCATTCGTTTAAACAGAGTTCGCGTTTAGAGGATCAACGAAGTCCTCTACCTGCGTCGTCGACAGTACAAGATGCTGAAGAAGAAAACGGCCAAAGGGCCAATGGAACCCAAGCAGGTTCGACAGTTCCCGAGGAAGACCTTTTCGCTATGATTCAAAGACTCCAAGCAGGACGGATGGAAGATCAAAGGGCCTCAGGGCCTCGCAAACTGTGTTAGAAACGCTTGCGTATAACGGCAGAAAGCTACTTAAATGAAAGGAAGTCTCAAACTTGATCTATATCGGACTTTATAGCTGTACGCAATAGTTATTTGATTTCATGGTTTATATGAGACCTTCAGTGCTTAATTATACAGCGTCTCTAACTACGCAATCACGTGGATGGCAGCTACAGTAACGGGCCTAGAGTCGAACAAATCTATATCCATACGAATCAATGTCTTAAACCGTACATTCTATAAATATCACTAGTATACTAAGGAGAGATTATTCGAGGAATTATTTTCACTTGGAATTGAAGGTTCTTTTTCATTGCCTTAGTAACATAGTGCCAAAAACTTGTACATACGAGCCTAAGTTATGTACGCGATTGATCAGAAAATTATTTTTATCTTTTTTTAAGCAGTCGTAAAGTATATATATATACACATATATACGTTGACTAGAAAATTATTTTCTTCTATTTTTAATTAAGTGATCGTGAAGTACAATATTATCAGTTCGTAGTGGGAACTAGGATGGGGTTAGGTAGTTGACGACACAAAAAAAAGATATTCATTCTCGACCAGAGTTAACGTTTTGAACACTGCCAGGCTTAGAGCACGAATCGCATAAGAGTCTTGTTAAAATATAGAGTATTTCGAAGATCTATTGATCCCGGCGTAATTTGTTGCATATCTGGTACTGGAACAGTTGATTTCGGTTAACGATTATTTTTGTAAATGGCGGGGATGTAGGTGAATCTGGTGCCAAACGTTTCTTCGTTGGTTGCTGTTTATTGAAAGCAAAGAACAGAATTGTTGGTCGTTGTATATTCTCTGCACTTTTTTGTAAAGTAAACCGTTCTCTCTCTATCTATCTATCTATCTATCGATCTATCTATCTCTCTCTCTATCTCTCTTCGTCTATTGTACGTCGTAGGACGTACGTTTACAATCAAAATGAGTAACACGTACAGTTATAATAATTTATAACGAACGTTACCATTTTTCTCTTACATCGTTCATGTACTTCGTCCATTCGAGAGGACGCTGACCCGAGTACTTGTGGAGGGGGTTGACATTAATCTCAATAGTACCTAATTAACACAACCCATATAGTAATCTTCCAAAGCGCTGAAACTTAACTAACGAACTTAACTGTACGCGGGGAATTCGATTTATGTGAATTCTCTGATCTACACATCGATACAGTGTAAATGTATCACCTGATCTCCTTGTGTTCCGAATGAAAGAAAAAAGAAGCTATAACGCGAGACACGTTCATTGAAGAAGCGTATTCAACATTCCATTGAATATTCCATTGTATTTATATCCTTTAAAGATACCTATCGGATAAGTAACTTAAATTATTGTAAATTCTCGACGTTATTTATCTCTGACTACGCGATAAGAACCATTATCGGACAAACAAAAATAAACGCTTCGGTAACAATTTTTAAATAACTTAATGAAACAGAGAACTGTGAAAGAATGGAACAATGCCTTAATAAGTTATGCAATTCTATCGACCTAACAAGTTTGTGTGTCTGTCACTGTCTGTACGTGTGCGGTCAGAGGTCAAACACGGCCTCTTACGCCTACCTATGTGTATAAAAATAAAAATTATGTAACTAATTATACAAACCGACTATAAAAAAGAAATGACTAAAACCGAGCCTGATCGAAGGACTATAAAATTATATCTTAAATATTGTTGAAAGAAACAAATATTATAGTTTACGTCGTACGGAACTGTGGACGTGGGCTAATCGTAATTCCTAAATGTAGTGTTATTTTTCTTGTTGTTGAGAAAGATAATCTTTAACTGTGAACTTGCGAGTTAAACTTCGTTCCAATGGTGTACGTGTACAAGCTTATTCGTCATCGTGGTCATCGATAGAATTGACATTGATTGAATCGTTATTCAGTTTGATATAATGAGAGATGGATAACAATTATTTTTTGTAGAAATTATATTTGTACTGAATTATATATACATATATAATTATATATACATTTAGGTTTTCGATAAACGCGACGCCGCCATCGTAGTCGAACTACTAACGAAATAGAGTTTTCTTTAAATTGTAATTTTTTACAAAGTCTGTTTTCGACGTGAACTCGCATTTCATCTTCGTATAGTTATGTATAATACAGAGATCTAATAAATATATACTTTTTTCAAACTTTCGTATTATTGGCTTCACGACTCTGTGGTTCGTCGAATATTTACAGTGGATGTAAATTACACAACTAATGCGTAAATGTAATGTGTTCGGACTGTTTGTAGCCTTTGCGATGTAAAAAGTGACAGTCGTATTTAATCATCGGAAGGGAATTTCAGATATGTCTCTGACATCGAAAAAAGTTGCGGCGTCTGAATTCAGCTTACCGTCCACGGAAGATATTATATTATGGCCGGAATGGTCCGACGCGGCGTTAAATAAAGAAAACTGGGCCAATCCTAAAAGTACATAATACCCAATTAACTAAATTTAGTTGGAAGTTCATTTGTAATATTAATTATCAGATGGCTCGGATGGATTATTCATGGACACGCGGCCCGTCGATTTGCCTCCGTCTTTGGATTCCTCCGAATGGATAAGGGCAAAGAATTTAAAGAATCTAACCGTGGGTTCACATAATCAATTTTTTATTGTATATTTTTAGAATCTATTTCCACTATAAGAATCCATGGAATAACATTTATAATAAATCTAGGAATCGGTGACAGTGTTCGTAGCTAGTTCAAAGTACCCAGACTTAATCGCAAACAATGAACATATATTGCACAGCGAAGTACGTTCAATGTATACAAATTTATCACTAATTAATAAACATTTGTTCTAATTTTATTCGAATGAAAGACTAAGACCAGTGTTCGTTATATCTAATTATAATTAATAACTAAATTATTAATTATTAAATATTCTCTATTCATCATTCCATTTATTCGATTAACAATTGATACAGAACAATCGCTCGGAATATATATGATTAAAACGGACCGATTGAACCCCGGTCTCAATTAAAAACAACTTTCAGTTCGCACGATGGGTTATTTCCGCGCTAATAAACCTTCAGTATTGCGGCCGAGATGGATTGGAAATAAGTGGCGAGAACAGCAATTTCATTTGGAATGGGCGGTACCAATCTTGGCGTGGCTGGGTGCATGTGTATTCAATGAACAAAGCGGGCAAAGGGGCGAATCATCGTCCTACAGTGAATCCAAACGGTATGCATCATTCCTCTCCTTTCTTCATTAAGTAATCATCATCGTTGATTAGAATGTCGACAATCAACTGTCAGTTGAATTTAGAATGTTTCTATGTATTAAAGGGAAATACGTTGTGCGACTATACTTTTTGGGATCGTGGCGTTACATCGTGGTGGACGACATGATACCAGTGAATTCCAATGGGGTGCCCGTTTTACCCCGTACATCAAACGACCATGAATTGTGGCCGATGTTGCTCTCGAAGGCTTTATTGAAACTTTGTTCTCTGACGTGGTTCGACGGTCGCGAAATTGTGGACTTCCATCCGGTTCATTGTCTAACGGGTAAAGTAAGCCATAATTAGTAACAATCCCTGAATATATGTATTAACACGTCCACAACCCTGCAGGTTGGATCTGCCTGCGATTAGAAATCGGTTACCTGTCTCCGCAGGATAAATGGGACTTTCTGAGGAAATACGCGGATCACTTCGAATGGAACGCGGACATGGTAGAGCAGGGTGGGTATCGTGTGTAGTTATCCTTGCTACAATCTGTTTATAGTTTGGACCCTTTGGGAACAGGAACCTCGGAGCTGGAGAAAACCAGCGAGAAGTTGAAAGGTACGTTGAAATCGAACAAATCGAAGGAGACGGAGGATACGAAGAAGTCGAAGGACACTGATCGAACGAAGAAATCGAAGGGCAGCGATCGATCGAAATCATCGAAACGCGGACAGAAGCCTGTAGCGTTGAAAAAGCCTGAACCGGTTACTTTGTTCCTCGGATTGGAAGACATGCAGAAGCTTTCTTCGGAGACTGTGCCCGGATTGTCTCCTTGCTGGAGCCATTTTATTTATATCGCTCAGTCTCGCGATGTTCCCTTGGATCCAAAAGATGTACGGAAAGTTTTAACGCTTTACACTGAATTACTTTTTCAGTAAATCGTTCAATAAATGTCGCAGGTGAAGCCGCCTCTGGCAAGATGGAAGCTGTTCCGCTGGGCGAAGTGGGCGATCGAACAGGGGATAATCGATCCAGCCGAATACTTCGTCCCGATCCGTTCCTTGAAGGTTGTCAGTCCCTTGAAACACTTCGACGAAAGCGTAGTCAACAAATACAGCCTCGCGAACGCTGAAGAAAATTCTGAAAAAGGTGCACCCACGTCAGAGAAATCGAAGAAGGGATCTTCTAAGAAGTCGCCGAAGGAAGTGGGGGAAGCTGGAAAGAATGTACCAGACGTGAGTTTCTGGGCAGACTTCAACAAGCTGGAACCGTACATCCGAGACGTCCATTTTTTCTACAAGTTAGACTACTTCGAGTACACCGCGAAAATGTCGGATCGTTTCAAAGACAAAGATCTTGGAGATCAGAGAGCGGAGTCGAAGAAGGATAGCAAGAAAGGGAGTACTGGAAATTCGCCCGTCCGAGTGACATCCGGGGAGTTTAAATTCACGGATGTCTATTGCTGGCCCCGGGAGATATTGAGGAGTAGAAACGAGCCGTTGTACATCTTCGTCGATTCCGTGAGGGAGAAATTCTTCTTGATCAACTTCTCCACGTTCCAGATCCCCGTCAACTCCGAAACTCTTGTTTCCGCCTCGAAGCTCACTAATGTCACGAGTGAAAGCTCGGAAGAGCAGCTCAGCGATTCTGCGAGTGTCTCGAGCTTCACTAGATCGGTAGCTAAGAGGAATTATTTAATCATCGAGAGACACAGTTGGTTCAACAGACAGAAGTACGGCAACGACTTGGTTCACTTGCCAACGGCAGGAACCAAGTCAACGGTGCTGGAACTGGAATCGGGAAGACACTTGCTGCGAGTGTACTGCGGCTCCGAGAGTAACTGCTTCACCACCATTTCCTCTGACACGGTCTTCCACTTGGGTGACCGCAGGAGGATCTACGAATTGATGTGCACAGAATCCGACACGATCGGTTTAAAAGTGAAGCACATCAGCAACTGCGCGAGCAACGCCTACCAGACGTTCGGTACGAGCGAATACCCAGACGCGATAAAACTGTACTACCGAAGCTACATGCCACCCGGTAACATCGAGAGAAAGAGGATTAAGACCTTCCACTATTACATACACGTGTGCTGTCTCAGCGAGAAGGTCAGATTGATTCGGGACCTTGTGCCGCAGGATCAGGTGCAAGGTATCATCAGAGCACTGAGGATATTCTACCTGAACCCTCTGATCGGCTTTCAGTACTTCAACCCATTCGCGCAAGCGTTGAAAGCCATCAGGGAGACTAGCACGCCTAGAACCTCGAATGAGAAGAACAAACTATTTCTGGAAGCCCTCCTGGAGAATAACCTCCTGAACAAGAACTACGCTGCGTCTGTTATTCAGTCATTCTTCAAGATGCTGTTGATTAGGAAGTACAAGATGATTCACAATCCCGCTCACGAAGAGCATCAAAGTGTCCTGGAGAACCTGCTGAAGGTCGCGGAGCTGTTTAACTATAATAAGAGGGAGTCTTTAGCTAGCTCTCTGTTCAGGTACATACTGAAGCACTTCGACAGGCTTCGGGACATGTATCCTTGTTCGTTGGACTTCGAGCACACGATCCAGACGCAAGAGTTGACCGGGACGTTGAAGATGTTGAAACCGGAACAGTGGACGCCGATCGCCAGGCTCCTGGTAAACACTCGCACTACGGAGATTGTTTTTGCGAACATCGATCTGTTCGTTAATCTGCCCAGGTACTGCGTGCGCGTCTTCAACAACGATACGAAGCAGGAAATGCTGCGGGTGGTGAACAACGTGGTTCCGACCCGCTACGAGCACGCTAAGTTAGGGTACACGGTGTTCGCCTACGGCTGGAACGGTGATCAGCTAGCGAAAGAGGTGACTTGGACCATGCTGATGATCACGAAGAAAGCGCAGCCTGTGTTCTACACCATGGACCAGCTGAATACTCCTTCCACCAAACTGTTGGCTCCTCTCCTGGTCACCGAGGAACTAGCCAACAATTATATACCCAACAACAGCAAGTCCATCGCGAAGTGGATCGCGAAGATCAGCAAACCCACTCTGGTGTCCTTCCGACTGTCCGCGTCCTACGATACAGCGAAACTCCAGCTTAGAGTGATAAACACCGAAGAGGATGTACTGACTGAAATCTCGGGAACTTCCACGGTCATTCTGCCTCATGTTTATTTGGGTCAGCCATCGAGTACCAGTCTAATGGAGGTGACAGTCAACGCTAAAGCTAGTACTGTTGCCAACAATGTTACCAAAAACGAAATTATGAATGGAAACCATGCTAAGGAAGATTCCAACGAACAGATCGAAGTCAATGGAAGCAACGCCAGCAGGGAGACCCTGTCCCGGGAGATTTATTACGTCGAGGCTTTTGTTCTTGACGACAGCTGGCCTCTCAATAAATCAGAGTGGGCTGTGGTCACAGAGGTCAAATCGCAACGCGCTGGCTCTACCGTTCGATCGAAGACATCTGTTCTGAGTTTGGGTAAGCTGTCCAAGACTGAATCCGCCAGGATCAAAAGAACTTCGAAAGCTTCCGGCGATGCTAACCATGGTCTTGACAAACCTTACTGGGTCCTGCAGGTGGTCACCGATTCCGAAAGCGGCCTCGAGGTGCCATTTTCTTCACGTTTAGCTCGGTTTTAGATATTCTTGCAAGGGAGCTTACGCAACCGTAACGCGCCGATTTTAATGAAAAAAATGTTCGACACGTATTTTTTTTATAGCTGCCGACATTCATGTTAAGGGGGTGAAAAATCCATTTTATCGAATATCTCCGAAATTATTGGGCCTGAATGACGAATCTTTTAGTGTAAACTGATTAAAAAAATAATAATTTGTTTAAAAAATATATTAATAAGTACCTTTTTCTTGAGGGGGAAATTTTTGTATGTTGTATTTCACCCCAACTTTGAGGGCTATTTTCACTACCTTAACATGAATGTCGGCTGCTATAAAAAAATATATGTCAAATTAAAATTGGCGTGTTACGATTGGCTAACCTCCCTTGTTAGATATTCGAAGGTTACACAAATAGATCTTGATGAAGTGAGTGTGCAGATAACAGAAGACAAGTCAAAGGAGGAGAAGATCACGAAGATGAAAGAAACTTGGGCCAAGGAGACTCCAGACAGTTTGGCGCGTGGCAAGAAGCTTCGAGAGGAATTCCGTGCGAAACACGAAATTCAGCCGGAAGCCACCGATTCGAGTACCAAGATGTTCATCAAAACATGTTGTCCAGACGTTTCACTATCTCAGCTAGAGACTAGAACATTGGAACCTCCTCAATCGCTTCGTAAACTTCCTCCGTTGAGTTTGTCCGCTTATAAAATCAAAGAAGAGGAAGAGGACACTCCATGGTTGAAGACGGTCTACGACGAAGAAACACTGAGGAACGCTCGTCTAGCGAATATCATTTACGCTCGGGAGGACTATAATGGCTCGGTCGAGGAATTGAGTGGGCTGATGAAGCACAGAATGGAAAGATATCACATGCTTTTCGGTGAACACTATGATTCGTTCTCCGCGAGGAGGACTCTCGTGGAGAATGTTTACGAGGCGAGAAAATCTTACCTGACCACCAAGTCTTCGAGTCCTAAGGACAGTAAGAAGAGTGCGAAAATGAAGAGTGCGAAGTTTAATTTAAATCCTTAGATTGTCATTAATTTATGCTATTGGTGAAGGTACCTACTGAGAGTGTAGCTACATATCTTCAAAAAACTGTTAATTAAACAATACAAGCTTCCAGTTTGACTCTATTGTTTTATTTTGATTAGATGTAGCTATTATACGATAATATTTGAGCGCAAAGTTAAATATGTAAATGTATTGGTGAGATAAATATGTTGGTAAAAAGAGATTGAAAAATTGTAGGATGATTATGGACAGCTATGGAAGCCAAATTGGAAGAAATTACAAAATATAAAAATAATAATTAAAAATTAGTATATTTTAATACGAAAAAATCGTCTGCATCCAAATTTGAATAAGCGTCTGGTGACTTATGGCCGGGAGCGGATGTTTGCGCAGATTTCTCGAAAAGAGCGTGGCTTAGCAGAAAGCTCCGGAGGCTATCCGGCTCATTAATTCGTGCTTTAGCAACCAGCGGGTCCAGCGACGTGACAAATGTCCACGTGCCTCGATATTGATTACGTGGATCCTAAAAAATCCTCGGGACCTCGGTGTTTTCTAAATTGCTCCACATCCACGGTCGCTAATCGGGGTCCGGAACTCGAACAGGAGCGGTTCTTTTGCATACTCTCGACTGGTAGTTATGGTCCTCAACGACGACGGGACACCTTTTAACGATTGCCTTCCCTACGCGCTCGCCACGGGAAAGAAAAGCACGCCGATCCGTTCCGTTCATTTTTCATCCGGGACCAGTCCTCGTCCTCTGGCGAGATTATTACTAAACTACGGAGGATGCTGGGGAAGAGGTCTAGGTTAAGCGCAAGAACAGGTACTCTGCTCAGGAGCCACCGAACAACGTGATATTTTACCCTTGATGAAGCTGATGTGCCATTTAATAATCCTGCGCCTCGCTGCCGCGCGATTTCTAATTAAATCGGAAATTTCAATCTGTTACGCAACGTTCGAGGATAAACGAACGACCCCCTCATTTATCTTTCGGGATTGTGTTCAGCGTTATTTCTTAGTTGCTCCGTTCGACATTATATGTCTGTATTGATAAGTTGTCGCTACACTTCCTCAACTTATTAAAGAAAAAGATCGTGTGCATTATTATATATTAAATATTGCATTGTCATTCAGTTCTGAGCTATGTTTAAAATTTCAAGTCTCTAGCTTATCTCGGGAAGTTAGTTTAAAATCAATTGCAACATTTGTACCAAACAGACAAACAGACGGACAAGAAATCAAGCTAATAAAAACGTAGTAATAATAAAAAACAGAAATTCTACGACCATGGGATCTTCATGTTGCCTGAAGAGATAAAGATCGTACTTTCCGAACGGCCTAATGAAAGGAAAATTTCGGACAAACTACGAACGCCTGAAAAACCGTCTGCAACCGGATCAGCGTAACGTGGCACAATAACGTTAACAATATAATAACCGAATATTACGATAATGACGATTCTGTTCTGGTTGAAATATTACAAGAGCAGAGTCTCGAGGAATCTCATCGAATCGTTTTCTTTTGCAGCATGCGGGTACGAAGGTGGCACACGGTGCATCCCGGTGTGCGTGCGTTGATTGCAGGTGCATTCGCGTTTGCAGCACGGCAGCAGCCCCGTTTCGTTCACTTCGTTCACTTCGTTCACTTCGTTGGTAGCCGACTGGTAATCACTGTCGATCGTGTTTGTTAGCCGGCCTCGTCCTTCACGGGACGAATTACGATCAGGGTGGCATGGCGGCCTTTACAGACTACCGATGGCAATTTACCTAGTAAATATCTGCTACCGTCGAGACTCCTCGTGTATGTACACGCGCGGAAACGTGTCTAACGATACACTCGAACGGGCACGAGCTTGTACCGGCAAGCAAGTGTCGGATAAGATTAGGATTTATCCGGGGAGAACTGGAATTGATTGAGATTTCTCTACGTTCTGATCGTCGATCTTCCGCGGACGTTGATTATTTCGAGGATGCACGAGAAACGAGACGGTAATTTCGCTCGTGCACGCTCGAAGAATCGAGAAACGCTACAAATTATGTATATTCGTTTTGTCCGATCGTTGTTGCTTGTTTTCGACAATTATTATTATTATTATATACGGACCGAGGTCCTTTTATACAAAAGTTTACAGACGTTCAGTAGAACTGATAAAAACAAATAGAAAATAACAAAAATACAAATAAGAGTCTTAATCTAAAATTTACATACAGGTACATAAACACACACAAATACAGGTACGATATTAACAAATAATCTGCCTGTAACGTGCCATTAAAAAAATCAATATTATTATACAGTGTGTTTGATCTTGCAATAATCCGATTTAAAGGATTTATTACTCCATATGTGGATTTGGATTTCGTTCTTTGAAATCCGGCTCTCGTTCTCAAAACACGTTCAGGTACATAGAAATTGATATCCGTAAGGAGAGCGGGACAATGTATTCTTCTTTTAATTATCCTATTAAGCTGAAACTAATACATTGATTTTCTTAAATATTTTTCACATGTCCAGTGCTTTAAACTGTACGTGCCCATTTTTGTTACAAATGCATAAAATCCGCGCTCTACTTATTAGTGACAATTTCTTCAAAGACTTTGGGCATAACACTAATGACGCTTATAGGTCTAAAGTTTTCAACATTAGATTGTTCGACGATTTTTCCGCTGGCAAATGTCGGAAGAAATAAATGGATTAAAGGAATCCATCTTCATATTTACACCTGAGCCTTCTTACTCATCAGTCTATCGGAATTTTTCGACAGTTTACAATTGTAGGAAGTGAATTGCGGGATTGACGGTTTTATCAATGAACCCTCCGGGTTTAGGGGGCAGCCATAAACGCGCACCGCAGATACGCTACCGAGGGATAAAATGCGACGCGAGAGGACGTTAGTTTAACGCTTCCGCAATAAATGGAAGCCGCCACGGTAAAACTTGCTCGCGATCGTTCCATCGCTCGTTTCCCGTTTTATTGGCAGTAAACGGGCCCCGACCGGCAAAAAAACAAGCGGCATGGTCGCCGTTAATCATTCACCGATTTCCCATGCGGAGCTCGCGTATATTAGAGTCGACCCGCGATTTTCATCGTCGTCGCGAATCGGAAAATCGCGCTTTACGAGCCGTTTCCTCGACGGTATCGCGGCCCACCAGCACAAAGGAACAAAGGCCCCGACGCGATTTATGAGTCCCCGTTAGCTTCGTACCATCCTCCGACGTTTCGCCGCGCGTCCACCGTGCGAATTCGCGCTTCACGCTTGTTACCAGCTTCGCGATTCAAGTCTCTTCAAATATCTTCGCTTTTCCGAGCTGTTCGTAAAGCAAACGGTGTTCCACTTCAAAAAATCACTTTCAAGAATTTCAAGCTGGAAGAAACGCTATGTCGCGATAAACACGTTAAGAAGAAACATTTTACGTCCCATTGTGATGGTCACCACCCGCATGAGACTTCCATGACCACCAACAGGGCGATTCATTGGGGATAAGCGATACACAATAAAAAGAATTTTCCTCTTCCTATGCCCTTCCTCGCTTTTTAAAAATAGTTACAGGTTCCTCAGCCTTATTCTAAGACAGGCATGTCGAACTCTTTTACCACCAACGGCCTCGTTAAGTATTATCAATTAATTCGAGGGCCGCAATAGAAAAAAGCAGATTCGAAATAAAACGGAAACACGGTTTTTTATTAACATTGCTGTTGCACATACAAAATAACATACAGTGACTCCCACTAATATTCGGACACTCTTAAAAACAACATAACTTCTTTAATATTGGAATATACGACTTGAAATTTTTGGAGAAGTTAGAACAATTGGTTTGCTACACAACGTGACAAAAATTTTTGAAAATGATGAGTTTTCATAGACCGCGGGGCCTATCAAAACGCGAGGCCGGGTTCCGGCGAACGCGCTGAACCTGCCTCCCGCCGGCCCTGTTCATTGTAGCCATTTTCTGATTAATAAATTTTCGAAATGAAAGTACATATTTATTCAGACGTATTGAGTATTGAGTCTCCCCTCGCAGAGTAAGGACACCGTTCATGTGTGTCTAAATAAATATATAATTTAATCGAAACAAATAAATAATTAATTTTAAATATTCATAATGGGTGAATTGATTTGCAAAAGGGTGAATTTGGACTGTAACACCTACAAATTGTCATCATCAGTTTCAAAGTTTTAGGTCGGGCTGCAAATTACATGTCGACGGGCCGCGTGTTTGACATCCCTGTTCTAGGAGAACATTGAGACTACAAAGACAGAAAGTGCATATTTTATTATATTACTTCAAGGCGCTGCGTCGCAAGAACGATATCGCAGTTCCTTGACAGAGTCATCGGCTGACAATAGATGTTACTAATCGCACCAAGCGGAAGCGGTTGCTGCTTAACACGATTATTGGTCCAGAACACCAGAGGCCAATGCCGTTCGCGTTTCCCAATCGAAGTTTCCGCCTCGTCTGATAAAGCTCGGCTTGCGAAAGCTCTCTTTGTTGAAGCACTTTGATGCAGTTCGGGCCAAGGAATAAATGTGTATTATTAGGTTGGAGGGAAAGTTCTGTCGTATTTTAATTCATTGGGAAGTCATTAGTAAACGGGTTACCTGAAAGACGGCAACAAGTTGTTACACGTAATGGTAATAATATCATTGAATAATATTAAATCTAATAGAAGGATCCTGAAATTAGTCCTGGTAATTTTTATTTCGCATACAATTGTGCTGCTCGCGATCTGTTAGGTCAGCGAAAAAATTTATCAATAAAAAGATGCGTTTTCAGAGTAGATCCCTGCCGCCAGGCGTTACGAGGCTGATCTCGTTGACAGCGAGGAAGAAAAAGAAGGGTTGGGGACTGTTGGTGGCTGCTCTTCGTGTTCTCGGTCGTCAGCTGGATGCTGCCGGCGAGAAAACGGGCAGGGAAAGGTGGGAAAGGGCGCGTGGGGGGAGGGAGAGACGCGAGAAGACGAGGGAAGAGAGCAAGAGAGCATCTTCTCTCCAGATGAGCCCTCTCTCGGAACCGCTCGTCCACAATTTGCCGCTCCAGTCTCGCGTCGAGTCCCGTCGGCGCATCTTTTCGGGGCTCGTTCCCTCGTTGCTCCTCCGTTTCTCATCGCAACAGCGTGTCCCACCGAAAACACCGCGCACAAGTGTCCCTAGAAACTCATTAATCGCTTCGACTAATCATCACCTTGCGGGATCGTCTCCTTTTTCTTTGTCGATCGGAAGATTTATTAAATTTTTTGATCACTTGGGTGGGCTGTTCGCGTGAACCCTCTTCCAAGGGGTGCACCACGCTCCCGTGATCGAGGATCGAGGTGATCGAGGAAAGGGTACACGTGGCTGGATCGGGATTTTAAGTGCTACTGGTGATACTGTGCATTATTGGTAGCTCGTGGTGGAGTTATGTTGATGGTTCCGTTGACAGGTATGATATCCGGTTAAGGCGATGGAGGTGTCGAGTTGTTTATATTTCGAATTTGAAGAGCTTAGAGTGGTCCGATACCGTACATGCTTCAACACACTTGTAAAAGTTGTAAAATATAAAATCATCTATAACAAAAATATCGCTCGCGAACGATAGGAGGAATTTTGAATTTGTATAAAGATAACGTTTATTACCGTCCATACTCGAAGAGCGAACAGAAAAATTTTAGATTAACAGTATTTAGAGTGCTTGGAGAAGCATAATGGCTATTACAATGAACGTACAGTGAGAAAAAGTCGAAATAACCGTAGCGTATCATTGACTGCCCGGCGGCGATTAGTTGCGAGTGTAATAAACGTTTTAGAATCGCGTTTGTCGCTGCGATATTCCTCGTCCTCGACACACCGCTCGTGATAGAACGTGCGAACAAGTCCGATCTCTTTTTGCGCGAGTTTTGCACGAGCATACCAAGCTTTATGGAACTATAATGATAGCCTCTGCTCAGTCCGCTTTTACGTTATGATAACGAGGGAAAGCGGAGAATGGTTGACCGTATCTCTGGCGAAATCGTCGCGCGAGTCCTTTTTTCCAATGGTCCTCTCGGCGTTTTGGCGTTTTCAATGAGAAATTTCCATGCGAGAGGAATTCCTCCGTTTCGATTAGAATTATTGAATACGATAAGTGCTAAGTTCGATAAATGTGTCAGGGACTGATGATAAGTTCCTCGCGATTAGATTGTTTTACATTCATTGCTGTTAATGAATTAGCAAAGATATTTGTTGAGGTGTACGTTTTTAGACAGTTCTCGGTGTCTTTAAAAATTATACCGTCTTGCTAGTTTTTATCTTTCACCTTTTATCGGGAAACCATTGAAACTTCTATTTCGCTCTTGTTTTATTAAACGTACTAAGAGAGAAAATATATTTTTATTTCACTCGAGTAGATTGTAAATCAAGTAGAACATTTTTATTTTGCATGAAGATCCGCCGTTCAGTATAATAATTAGAATTATTATAGTAGTCGACGAAGAAGTAGAAAGCAGAGAAATCAAATAATTATACCTAGTTGCGTTTTTGTTAGAGTCGAAAAAGAATAGAGAAGAAACTGTAGAGAATTCGAAGCAGCTAAAAAGTGATTTTTACGAATTTCTTGGTGGTAGACATTATCGGGAGAGATTCAAGAGGAGATGAAACGATAATTTTTTCATTCGAGTCACGTTAGAGATGGATACAGCATTCTAAAATGAAGAGCAAACTGGAAGGCAGGCTTCCTCGCGATTCCTCGCTGGTTTTCGTCGTGCCGCAGAAACAGCTATTGTGGATATTTATATCAGAAGATAGTTCCATCTATCTCATCGTACTAATTTGGTGCTTCCGGAAAGGCGTCATAGTCAGCGTGGAATCGCGACAATTATCGCCAGTTGTCACTCCGCTTGGTTTACGTGGCGAAATTCTCGATTCTCTTGCGAAATGAATGATCAAAGATGAAACGTTGTACATTCGCAATGAGCTGCTCAAGTGCTTCCGACAGAGATCGAAACAATAATTTTAAGAGAAGCATCTTGAACATTTTTATTCATACTATCAGGGTCCACGAGGAAATCCGCGGGACATAGTTGCTGATGATGCATCGTTTGTATCGGCCTTCTAACTCTTTGAACTCGAGTCATCAACTCGTTATCAGTACCAGTATTACTTTGTGTTAATCGTCATTTCTCAAACGCGATTGTTAAGTAAAGGTCATCGATGAACGTCTATTTATAATGTGTAATTATGACATTTTTACTGTGTCGTAAAAAAATACGCAAGAATGAAACCGCTAGATGTAACATAGCGGTGACGCAATCGATGATAATCGTTTCTTGTTTCGACAGTCTATTTTGCACAGAAATGACGTGCCGACAAAGAGGAGACCTCTTCACTTCTTTCAATATACATACGATGATTAAATATTACAAAAATGATTATCTCCATTTTCAAACATTATCGGGTGATCTGGTCTGTTTGTACCGAGTTCTACTCGTTTCAGGATTCCGCGAGCGCGAAATTACCGAGCGAGGACCATGATCGAGCCTGCGATCGTGGTGGCGATCGCGGAGCAGCGTTGTTGAATCTCGAGGCTTGAAGAAAGCTCGCGTTCCGAGATCGATCGGGGATCATGCGCATGATGCGAGCCGTCATCGATCGCGCGACGAACTAACGAATATCAGGGCTCGTGATTCCGCTAGCTAGGACGAACAGGTTTGTCGTTCGATCGGATCCGAAGGAAAAAAATCGTTCACCGGTTCAAAAATGCCGAACGGGGGCTTGTTGTTCTGCTGTTTGTGGCTGTTGCTGCTCGCCGTTCTCCGAGGAGCTTTGACCACGGGACAACGATACACCACCAGCCCCGGCCAGGATCTGGATAACACGCTGCAATCGGTACCACCTCTCGGGTGAGTAGATCCAAGATCGAGTTATCGAGCCGTCCCATGAAAACGCTGACGGGCAATCGGTGCTCGCCCTTAGATCGCGATAACCGAGCATCGGGACAGTAATTTCCGAGCTGTGTGATCACTAAGGCTGCGAGCCGACAACGTTTTCTTGCTCGGGCGTTTGTTGGTAATCGGGATGATCGCGTTTTTATTCGGCCCGTCGAGAATCTACGGGCTGGGAAAAGGTTCCAGGGGGTGATCCATCCAGGGGCACCATATGTGGGTCAAAGAGCTTCAATAAAAAGCTGATAACGATTACTTGGAAACGTAGGGTGAACTGATCACGGGAACACCTGATCTTCGAGACTTGACAGAGACAAGGGAATTTGTCTTTTCCGAATGAAACTTTCGTGAAAGGTCGACGATCTAATTATTAGACTGGACTTTTATTATAATTCAGTTAAACTTACCGTTTTGCGCATATTTTATACATTAAATTCTTTAAATATTTCTGCTGTTCTGAGCTATGTTTAAAATTTCAAGTCTCTAGCTCATCGGGAAGTCAGTTTAAAATCAATTGAAAAATTTGTACCGAACAGACAAACAGACAGACAAGAAAGCGAGCTAATAAAAACGTGGTGAAATGAAGCTCTGGTCGGATACTCTCCTTCGAGCAGACAATGTTTCAAGGTTCATTGTGGTTAGTATTGTGGAGTAATCATGATCAAAGAATGACATTGGATATTTCAGCTTATATGAACAAAACCGGAGAAATTTATGCTGCACTCTCCCGAGCATGATTTCGTAATTAAAGCTTCTCGGAAATACAGTTGCATGGTCGAACTGTCGAGGATTGAACTGGAAGTTTCTAGTGGAACCCATGGAACGCAGTTCCATGGCGTGTACCCGGAGCGAATAGAGCGAAACGGTGGACACGTGACAAACATTACGCCGGACCAAGGCGCACACTATTACGTCATTCGTATGAAAAAAAAGAAACTAGAGCAGAAAGTTCCTTGTTGAAGCGATTTCACTACACCCCCGGCCTTCTCGGCCAAGTAAAAATAGAAACGAGCTGAAAACAGCTTTATCACTGGCATTCCCACACACGTCTGGAAGTTGGGGATTTGTCAAACGGCTGCCACTTGCTGTGTGAGAATCCGTCCGCGTGAATCTGCTCGATCGATCCCTGCCACTTAATTACTTTAACCATCGTTAAAGATCGTGCTGTCCGTTCACACGCGAGGAACTTAACATCCTATTAATATGATCGTTGGACAGCGGATTTTATGCGTTTATGACAAAAATCTCTAGGTGTAATTTCAAACAGTAAAGAATTCTCCTAAATTTTCAATAAAATCTTCAATGAACAACAATCATCAGATTACATTAACAACAAACAATTCTGAATGCTTCATTCGCAGCCACGCGAAAGTACGTTTGAGATCACGATAGCTAGATCACGATCAAGGAAAGGATCCCGCAGCGTTCGAGTTCGTATAATAAGCGACTGCATGGCTGACGCGGATTATCGGACGATAATTCGGGACATAAATTATTCCGGCGTGTAATTGATGGCCGTACCGATGGTTTTAGAGTTTAATTCGGACGGCCGTGGATCGGTCGGGCTTTTCTTCCGGACGATCTCGCGGATCGTGGCTAATTAGACGCGGCGGAATGCGCGAAGATTAGGCGAGGCTTCCTCGAAGGTCACCGGGGGCCGAGTAAATCGCGATGACGGAACGTTTCCAACGTTCCCAGGCGATCGCGGAAAACGTTTCCGCCTTGAAACCGTCTGCCACGGTCAATTCGACCGAATCAACGGGTAATAATAGTTCATCATATCATCCATTTGGATCCGCGGTGGTTCTCGAAATTGTTTCTGGAAATAGCGGTGAAGCACGAAACCTCGCGCCTTTTGCCGCGCGAGAAACCAAGGAGAAAATGAATAGCGGCAATAGAAACGCGACGGAGTAACGTAACGTAACATGCGAGATAACCCAATTAGGTGTTATCGTGGCTTTTCGACGCGACGCGACACGACGGCACGACTTGCCTCGGATTATGGCAATCAACGATCTCGCGAAACTTTTTTTCCCGCGAGCCTCGAGTTCGTTGATTTTTCGACGGTCCGTTCGGAAATACAGAAATTCGTCTCCGTTTAAATGCCAACAACCTCCGAGCGTACTCCGTAACTGGATCGACGTTATCGCCTCGCCTAATACTCCTGTATTAAGTGAAATCACGAGACCGTCGCGTCGGTACTCCGATTTTACTTATTTCCCCGTGTATCGAGATTCACCGGCTGCGAAACCGGGAGGAGAGATCCGCTCGCGAACGCGGTCCCACTATCCACTATCGCGTGCAATGAGCTGCCAAGAATCTTTTACCGTAACAAACTAGTTCCTCTGGTCCCAGTTATACGATACCCTCAGTAATGTCGAATACTTTTCCGCGAGAGTGGCTAATACTGTCAGTTGGTGGCTTTGTATAATAAAGCGCCACCGGCTTCCATTTACGCCGACATTCCATGCTCGCCTCTCGCCAGCTTCCTTTTTCCCCAAAACGATAAAAGAATTCGTAAAAACGAGCAGCTTCCCTTTCAACCACGCCAACCGTATTTATCATTCGCTGTGATATCCTCTCGCAGTCCGCGTAGCACTGGGGAAAAGTGAAAATTAAGGGGGTAGTCTCGTTTCCAGTACTGAAACAGTTGTTCAGTCGCACTCAAAAGTCCTATTTTTACGTTTATAACATTCGAATACAAATTTAACCCCTCGCTTTACGGTTTATTTTACGGTTTCAGTGAGTACTATTATTTTTCGATGTAGAATAAGAATATAAAATTTAAAAAATGGATTTCCATTTGAAAAAATGAAGTTGATCTTCATCTGACCCCTAAAGGGCCATTATGGAAAAATGTGCATAGCGCCATTAAACGTGCCCCTTCATATGAAGAATATTTTATATAAAACATTTTTTCATATTCCTGCTGGTTTCCGTAATAATTGACTGTCTCAAGACAAATTGACCACCCTCTATATTGTCTAATAGCTGTAGATTAACAAAACCAAAAGGAATTTTATTTCGGTTTAAAGGAAATTAATGAAATGCATATGTTTATTAGACTCTGTTCTGAATCTTCATCACGAGTCTGACACGATATTGTAGGGCAAGGGGTTAAATATGCAAATATATTATTTGGATAAATATAGGAAAAAAGAGATTGGGAAATCGTGGGATCCTGAATGAATGAATGAACGAAGAAGGATGGAGAGGTCCAATTCGTTCAGAAGGACAGGCCAGCCTCGCAGGCTCCTATCGCGCGTCATGAAGTAAATGAAGTAAATCGACCCTGAGCGAGGATGAAGGCCAACGAAAATCGAGCAAATCGTCAGGACGTGTCGGCGGCGTTCGCAGTAACTTTTTCATTAATAAAGTCGCATTAGCTAGTGTCTTGTCACGGCCAATTAGAGGCCCGTTTGGCACGGTACCATTGAACCGGCGCGGCGCGGCGGTGATGTGCCATTAACGCCTTCGCATCGATTATGGTCGTACTTGTCCACGATCGTAGAAAATCGGTGGCGGACGTTCGGTGGTCGACTAGGAGGCGTGTAATCGGCCCCCGGACAGATAACGCGTGCCCTACAATCGATGAACTTTGTCATTTATCGGCGGTACATGCTCGAACGCGACGATAACAAATGTTCTGGTCGGAATTAATAAAGCTGGACGAGTTAGGCGCGCGCGACGCGATTCGGCAAACTGTTTATACGCTGTCTCCCGGGGCGTTTAATCTGCGTTTAATAGATTCGGACGCAGCCGGAGTTAATGGGCCGTCTATATGTGAACGGACTCGTCGTTTCGCGATCGCTTGAATTCGTCAGACGACAGCTCTGTTTATGATTGAAACTCCACATTTAAAGGTTCGAGTTTCTAAGTATACTATACAGGGCGAGTCACCTAACGGTGCCACCTCGAATATCTTTGTTGTTTTTAAAGATACGTCAAATGTCTGAAGGACAGGTTAGGTGACTCACCCTGTATACGCGGGTAATTAAAAGTTAAGGATCATTATCAGAAAGAATAGAGTTTCCAGTCACGAGTGTCGCTAATAAGCATGATAATTTCTGTCAGCGATAAAGTGACTAGGCAGAAAGAAAAAGTAGACTAACGACAAAACTAACCGGAAAGATGAGCAATTTAACAAGTGGCTCACTTTCTTATCATCTCTCTGCCCACCGGTGGATCTAACCTTCACCACTGACTGCTCCATTACTTCAACTTCACTTCCGCTACACTAGGCGCGGAATATTCATCCCAACAGCTTCGCTTCTCGCCTGAAATCACGCCTAAACGAGTCCGTAAAATACTCTCTGAATGATCCGCTAATGAACTAGAAATCAAACTACCCCTAATTAAATGTCTTCATTGAAAAACTTCATAGTTCTCAATTTATTCATCGATGCTTTCCTTGTCTTCCCGATATAAGCGGAGAACAGCTGTCGGAGAACCACCCTTGCGGGACTAGCTAGAAAATAGGATAGGACCTATTTCACGCCTGATGCGGGATCACCACTTACATAATTATTCACGGTTAGTCCGCCACTTAGATTAGTTGAGGTTGAAACTAAGTGGGGGTTTACGTAACCCACGCGGGAGGAAGTGAAAGAGGAACTGGAGGGAGGAAAAGTGGCATCTTTATTGCATAGTGGCACGTTTCAGCTGGAATCGCGCAACGCGGATTGCTCGCCAATTAGGATCGATTCGCGGAATGGGGTCAGACGCTAACTCGGTTTCGGCGAAATCTCAATTCGGCCAGATAAAGAGCCGGGCCCGATAAAAATGATGTCACTGGACGTTCAGGAGTTATTCAACCTTGCGCGAGAGCCGCGGGAGAGAAGAAATTCAGGCCCGATCAAACATAGAATCCATTGATGATTCTCCCTCCTTCAATTGTTTATTGTTTGCGGCGAGATCCGAGCCGGAACTTGCTCGTTCATTCATCCTTTACGTTTTAGAATATTCAATTAGTTCTTTATTCATCCAAGACTGAGATGTACACCTCGCCAGATAGTTCATATTTAATACCAAACTGTTAAATGAATCCCAACAAAAACATCCTGTAAACTGGAGCCGAGTTCCTATATGACCGTAAAAAGTTGTGAGATCAAACAAAATACGGCCAAGTTCGTTAGCTTAGAAATACCTCGTGCAATACTGAAAATAGCGTTTGTAAAAATTCGTTTAAAAGAACGATATTTAATTTTTAAAGTTTAAACTTTAAACTTGGCCGCTACCTTGTATGGCCACTGGTTTAAAAAGTAACGGCAAAGTTTGAATAATTTAGCCCTCCATGTAACTCTTTAAAAATTAAATAGCGTTCTTTTAAACGAATTTTTACAAACGCTTTTATCAGTATTGCAAGAGGCATTTCTAAGCTAACGAACTTGGCCGTATTTTGTTTGATCTCACAACTTTTTACGGCCATAGGAACTTGGCTCCTGTTTACAGGATGTTTTTCTTGGGATACTTTTAACGTCGGCAATTTAGAATGAAGCGAACTATTTCGGTATTTGAAATGGCACTTTGTCCGTTGGTTAAATGAATCATCACGTGAGATTTTATTGGGGAGAAGGAGCCGAGGCAATTGAATTTTTCCAAGGGAGTCAGGCTGCGGCGACCCGGCGCGGCGCGGCGCGGCGCGGCGCGTTCCTTCGTCGTAATTCGCAAACTATTTCGCGGTATTTGCACTGTCGTCGCGGGCGCGCGCAATAATCGAATAAACTGGCTGCACAAACCCCAATGCGTGTCTAAACAGCCTTAGCTCTGCGGGTGTGGGTTTAAAAGTTCAATTGGAAAGTGCACTTAATGGATCTGAAACGACTGTTGGAATGGCTCTCGTGATGGCGGATTACGGCCCATTAAAATTAAACCGATCAAAAGGCGACTGCGTTGCGCTTAAAGGTTGTGCAAACAGCCTCCTCCTTCTCGGTTGGCGTCGGCCGAGCGACGGCGAAGAAAACGAGAAACAAGGAAAGAGGAAGGGAAAAATATCCGTCGCGCGAGTAGACGCGGAATTAGGTGGAACAAACACGTAGCATTATTTACGGTTGTTTAAAACACCATGGGAGGCTATTGAGGCCAGCCACTGTTACGAAACCGTCAGCATTATGTCAACGATTATGATGGAAATTTATTGTGCCGTTTATTATGTCCCCCTGCCACTGATAATTAGGAGATCAACGGCTACATTCGGCTAGGAATCGGTTGACACCAGTTGCGAACGTAATTGCGACAATTGCTCATTGTTCACCTAGTGTACACTGTTCGCGGCAGACCTAGGCTAATTCACCGCGTAACGTGAATTACTCGGGAATCATCGAATCAATGAGACGAAAGTCTGAAACGGGGACAGCGGTTCTGTAAACAGGAAACAGAAGGGTCCAGTCTTTAACCCCTTTTGCCCTTTCCCATTGGAGTCCATAGCGTTAACAGACGAGATCTTTTCATTTTATTGTGTCAGTATCTAGGTGCACGGTAGTGCACCAGCCAAGTTCTCGCACTACATACCTCCTTTTACACGAAACAACTTAGCCGCTTTTTAGAGGCTTATAACTCGGCACTGGAGGCAGATGGAGAGATGTAATTTCGTACACTTGTTAAATGCTTTCATGTCTCAATATTACAACATTAATCTTCCAACATTAGTAGGTTCCGAGATATAGGACCTCAAAAATCGCTTTTGTCACTGACTGACTGACAGATCATTAAAATCTTTTGGATACTTCTCATTGACCTACAACACTCAAAGGAATAATTATCACAGTTTGATAATTGATGAAATTTCTACTTCGTACTAGCTATTTAAAGGATACATTGAACGCTACCAGCATCCACTCACCGAGATCACGGAAACGTTTCAGATTGAGACACCAGGCTAGTATCATTGATATCAGCTGGCAGCTCGTTAAGAAAGTGTATCATTACCGCGGGTGTGAAAATTACACCCCGAGGATCGTGTAACGAGTCGCTCGCCAGGATAATAAGCCGATTTCCAATTTGGTAATGGACCAATCGCCAGAATGGCCGCTGATCTGCATACATATTGCCTGCGAGAATTCTCAGGGCAGCGACTTTCACGTAATAACCCTTGTCGATCTTTCGAACGGTGGCGAAGCCCGCAATTTTCCAATTAGCTGCGATGATAAAAATCAATCTCTGTCGGGTCCTGTCGGTCGTTTGTCACAGCGACACCTTACCATTTCGCGAATAATTTTTCTCCTTAATCCGGCTTTCACAATTTCTCGCCACTCGATTATCATATTTATTTGTTGATCTTCGTTAATTGGATACGAGAAGCGATTAAAGTTCTCCGTGATGTAATATTTTATCGAATTTATACGTAATACTTGTCGTTCATTCCGAACCGAGTGTAGCTGCAGGTACATACATTGGTTCCGGTTTCATCAACATGAAAGGGGTTAAACATAGCTGCTGAACGACACGATAATCGTGTGTGTTTTGATATCCCCTTACAAACTGCGTTCGTTATCGTTGTGTTACGTTCCTTGGCAAGTTACCCGCCTGATAACGCCGCGAATCCGGTGATATACGATTTATGCAACTGCAACAAATACCTGCCGCCTGATACTGGTTGTAAAGATCGTTCGCGGTAACACAATTACGGCCATTACATCACACACAGTGGCGGACATATACTTAAGTACACTTAACAAAATGACACTTTTAGCTAAATTTCTCTGTTTCACTTAAATAGTATGCTCCCCAATTGCGTCAGAGTGACCGCAACCCCCGTAACGATGGTTTCAGGGGCTGGTATCGGCCACTTCGGCAAGTGTTGGAGTAAATGAACGTAAATGTGGAAGCGTGGCGTCGTTTGCGGCGCCGAGGCGCGTAAGTGGAAATACTTAGAGGCTGCCTATAGCAGCTGACGTTAATTACGGGCGGCTCAATGTGAATGGCCGCCTTGTTCCGAGGTGGCGCACCACCATACCCTTCTTCCCGTTCTTTCTTCTCTTGCGAGCTGCGCGCGTGGCATGACACCGCGCGAAAAAAATCGCGTTTCCGCCTTCTGATAAGGCGCCGCTACGACCTCGTTTGAAACGCGCCCTGCTATCAGCAGGGATCGCGGATTTCCTGGCAAGAGAACCGTCTGTGGTTCCCGGGCCGATCATGGCTGCTCGCCTCAGAAACAACTTATCTGTCAATGTTAATTAATTAGAATTAGAGAATATGTGTCAGACGAGATAATTGCACGAAGATACGCAGTCAAAGTAAAAGTGAGTAGATGAAATTAAAAATTGTTGAAGAATTTAAAAAATTGAAGATGTCAATGTATGATTTCTCTTCTACTAGAATCATTAAGGGGTTTTTTCAATTTGTATAAAGTTCCAATTCTTATTTCGTATAAAGATCCACAGTCTACTTATCAAGTATCAGTATGAAGAAGGTTCTACCGTGGAAGGGACACAGTCCCACCTTTTAATTGATCAGTTGACCATTGTGTTGATGACCAATGATCCGTGTCGCAGGCCATACGTAACCTAAATAGATTAAAATTGCAACACGCTCGACAGTATCGAATAGAGTTAGAGTAGAAACAAAGTTAATGGACGGTTCAAGGTCGCCCAGAGATTCCATCGATCATGCTAGCGTATTTCGATCATCGAACTCTGTCATCTTCTGATGGAAGACCATTAAACGATGGAGAATAAATACACATCCACAGCTCAACGTTCCAATTAAACTAATCTGAAAGAAGGGAAGAAAGTACAACATGTTCTCCTAATTTTTCAGGCCGAACGTATGCAGGTCAAGATACAAGAATTACTGTTGCCCCGGCTGGTCGAAGAAACCGGAGACCGGGCTCTGCGTGATTCGTAAGTACGATGAGCTGCGCCCATCTAAATCATTAAACCCTAATCAGGGTAAACTGTACTATTGCTGGCACTGCACTAGTTATTGGCACTTTGGATTTAAACGGCAAGTATTAAGAATTCCTGGTATAGAAAATCATTTTATATTGCTTCTTATTTATATTTCAAAGCAACGTAAAACTTAATTTAATATTGCTTTCGGCGCTACCGTTTCGATCAATTAGTACTTTTTCAGTACGTTCAATTGCTCAATTTACATAACTAAAGTTATTATAGCAAACGCAAATTTTTCCTTTGAAAAAGGTTCAAAACTGAACCGAAACGTTAGGAAAGAAGAAAAGTTTACTGAAAAATTGCTATAATAGAATTACTAATTGATCGAAACGGTAGCGCTGAAAGCATCATTAAATTAAATACGTAACATTTACGATCGATAATCAGGATTATTTTACCCGTAAAACTGTTTGATTTTGGTGAAAAATCTCTTTTAGCTAATAATATTAGCAAGTTTAAACATTTCAAAAAAAGATAAAAAGATTTTTACTACGATTTTGGCTTAGAGTGCCAATCATTGTACAGTTTACCCTATCTCATAAACGCCTGTGCGTCTCTAGATCGCTCTCGGGTCTTGGGCTGATCATCGGGGAAAGAGGATCGGCGATCGATCTCGCATTTACACGATGATAATAATTGCGCAATTGACCGGCTAACCAACGAACGAACACAGGGCGTTCACGCGACATGACCGATCCGCTCGTCGAGCGAAATTGCTCTAATGGACTGTTGCATGCTCTTCCTGTTGATTGCATCGTCTCGCGCGGATCGGTTGCGCATCGACATGACACTCGAGCTCGATACCTGTTCTATGTAACATCTTGTCATGTTTCGTCGAGGGCCTGACTCGTCGGGCTAATTCCGAGCTCAATTTATCGCGATGTACTCTCGATTTATTGCAACCGCACTGTTCGAGTCTTCGTACACGGCGTATAAAAAGTAATAGTCATCCGACGTAGGGGTGAATCAACACCTCTGGACCGATAGACATTTGTAAAAGAAACTTGCCGTAAAATTGTTTATAACAGAGAAAGTTGTTGTCAAAGTTTGTTTTTACATCAATACCTTCTACTCATCGAGAAGAGAAACAGTTTGAAAGGGGCCATATGTCGCAAACAAACAGTTATTAAGATATAAGTTGTTAAAGTTTTTCAAAAATTGATTGTGTGGAATTATACGTATAGACAAAAGCCTACGAAGTTTAAAGCGACATTCGTCGCTAGATCCATACCAAGTCATCGTCTTCCTGCCCATTCGGATCATCAATTTGAAGTTGAGAATTTCAAGTTAAACGGTGGCATACGTTTCGTGAAATGTGGAAATTCATTTGACCTTTTCAGCTGTATGCTCAAGACGATGCGGTCCGCCGGGCAGATGCATCAGGCCAAATATTTGCTTGTGCGAGGGTGGAAGCGTGGCTTCATCTTGCACCAGTAGTCAAACCAAAGGTGAACAATACACATCTTTTTTCACGTAACTCTAATGATCCTGGTTTAGGAAGAAATTCGATCCTTTCGAAAATACGTATTACAGTTTCCACACACGAGAATGGTAACGCGATAGACAGGGGAGAGTCCGGCAGATGCAGAGTGCATTGTATAAATGGCAATTGCGTGGATGGAAGATGTCAGTGTCGTCCTGGGTATCAGGGAGAGTTCTGCAATGAACGTGAGTCGACAAAAAACGTTTCGATTTACTCGGACAAGTCGTACAATTAGATTGACAGTGACAAACTTATCGTTTAATCAATGCTCACAATGAAACAGCGATCTGTCGAGAGCCGTGCTTGAACCAAGGAAGATGCATCGGGATCGATCGCTGCGCTTGCATTTATGGTTACACCGGAAGACGGTGCGAGACAGACTACAGGTAATTCACGATAAAAATGCTAGACCGTCCGAAGTGTTACAATTCTAAAAAAACTTCTGTTTGTTCGATTGTTTCGTAGAACTGGTCCATGTTACACCAAAGTGAAGAACGGACAGTGTCTGGCGAACCTTCAGGGTGTCGTCTGCACAAGGCAACTGTGCTGTGCGACTGTTGGCAAAGGTTGGGGCCACCCTTGCGAAAGATGTCCCGCCAGACTGGACTGCGAGTTGGGTCACTTGAAGACCAACCAAGGCCAGTGCGTTGGTGAGTCGTTCGTCGTTCGATAGCATTCCTCCCCCCTATAATTATGCTATCGGGTCGTTAAGTATGAAACTCAACAAATAAAACACGAATGTCAAACACATTTGTCAAGTTTCATACTTAACGACCTGATATTTAGTACGGACGACGTGATTATGAGGAAGCTCCGCGATATCTTCATTCGCTAACCACTGGTCTCTGTCGTTCGTTTTCACGATCAATAGAAAGGTAGATGAAATCGAACATAATTGGATAAACAAATTTAATTTCTTTTCAACGAACCGTGCAGATATCAACGAGTGCGAAGCGATACCAGGATTATGCGAGGGTGGAAAGTGCGTGAACACGCCTGGTTCGTTCACCTGTGAGTGTCCCGATGGACAAGCTAGAGATCCTGAAACAAATGCGTGCAAGGACAGGGACGAGTGCCAGGAGGAAGGAATCTGTGCCGACGGGAAATGCATAAACACGAACGGTGGCTACTATTGCATGTGCAACCCCGGGTTCATTCAGAGTCAGGATCGAAGATACTGTATCGGTAACGACTTGTGAATGGTCTATTGCGAATTCATTTAATTCTACATAAATGTTGATTACCAATTTGTTTGGCGATTAATTAACAGACGGGAGACAAGGATTGTGCTACACGTCGGTGAACAGAAACGGACAATGCAAGAGTCGTTTATCGATGCGTTTGAGCAAGAAAGATTGTTGCTGCGGCAAGAATATGGGAAGAGGCTGGGGCGACGAGTGCTATATCTGTCCTAATCCTGGAAGTGGTACGTAACGAAAAGATCATTCGTCGAGTAATTCCCGAATGCGAGATTGAACGTTATCTGCGTCTGACCAGTGATTGTAACGGGATTCCTGTTGTTACTCAATTATAGACGATTACAACAGGCTCTGTTTGCAACAACTGTCGCCGATCACAGCGATAAACGAGTGCGCGCTGCGTCCGGACATTTGCGGAAACGGGAAGTGTATCGACACGAAGGACGGATACGAGTGTGACTGTTATTCAGGATTCACGAAGAAGGCTGGCAGATGCGAGGACATCGATGAATGTCTGTTGGGCTACTGCGAGGGTGGCACTTGTCAAAATTACGAGGGCAGCTTCGCTTGCCAGTGCCCGCCGGGTTTCGTTGTGTCTGGCGAAGGCAGATACTGCACTGGTAACTCGTCTTTTTAATTAGCTCTCGACGAGCACGGAATTCTCGCTTCGTACATCGAATTATTCATTTTTTGACTGAACATTGCATTTGAATATTTTCATTTCGCCTCATGCGTTTCATCAAGTATTTCAAACCCTGTTCTAAATATTCTCTTGATAGACCACGACGAATGCCAAGACACAGGCATGTGCAACAACGGACACTGCATCAACATGAACGGATCGTTCAAGTGCCAGTGCAACGACGGCTACGTGTTGTCGCCTACAAAAAACACTTGCATCGGTAGTACTACGCATGATTACTCTAACAACCGTGTTAACACTATTCGTAACAACAAATTACTTGATTGTAGACATCAACGAATGCGCCGACAATCCAAGAATATGCCTGAACGGCAGATGCGAGAATACACCTGGCTCCTATCACTGTATTTGTCAATCAGGATTCACTGCCTCGCGAGACAATACCTTCTGCGTGGACATGGACGAGTGTTCGACGAATGGGATGTGCGAAAATGGAAAGTGTGTGAACATGGAAGGCTCCTTCAAGTGTGTCTGCGATTCTGGATTCAGGATTGGACCGGACCAGAGTCACTGCATTGGTAGATTTGCGAAAATACAATAATGGTTTTTATCAATAAATTTACGTACTTCCTTCGTTGTTGTTTTCTATTTAATAGATATCGATGAGTGTTTGAGCGGACCGTGCCAAAATGGCCGCTGCATCAACACCCCCGGCAGCTTCCGGTGCGAGTGTCATCCTGGATTCAATTTGGGACCTGACGGAAGGTCCTGTTTAGGTGAGTCCTTGCATCGCTAATCTTATCATACTCTTAGGACCTGTACTATGCTCAGCACTTTATCGTTAGACACCAGACGGGATTTGTGCTACTCGCAGTACAGAGACGGACAATGTTCAAACCCCACGTCGACAGCAGTAACGAAGTCGAGCTGTTGCTGTTGCACCGTGATACTAGGACAACCCATGGGATGGGGAAGCACTTGTCAACCGTGTCCATTGCCGAATACGAGTGAATTCGACGCTCTGTGTCCTCATGGCGCGGGAATGACTTATAACGGAGATGGTGAGCATTTCTATAGTTTCATTTGTACAGTCCGCGACAATACTATAAGACATCACTTAAAACGAAGTAACTAATAACACTCTGTATGAAAGACGTTGAAGTTCTTTCATATAACACATAATTACTTCGTTTTAAGTGATGTCTTATAGTATTGTCGCGGACTGTAACTCTAGAAGCAATCGATTAATTTTTCTTTTATCAAACTAGATATCAACGAGTGCGCGCAGAATCCTAACATCTGTGTGAACGGTGGCTGCGAGAATCTGATGGGAACCTATAGATGTATCTGCGATAGTGGTTACGAGGTAGATGCTACGGGGAAGATCTGCACCGATATAAACGAATGCGAACTCGAGGAATCACTGTGCAGCAGGGGACAGTGTCGCAACACACCTGGTAGCTTCCAGGTAAGTATTTTTGAGAAGTTGTTTTACAGGATAAATTCTGATTAATTCGTGAAATTTTGTTATTCAGTGCATTTGTCCAAGCGGCACGAGATACAACAACGGGAATCACATGTGCGAGGACATCGACGAATGCGAAGAGCTTGGTCCCGATGTCTGTTTGAATGGAATCTGTGTGAACACTCCGGGCTCGTACGAGTGCGAATGCACTTCTGGATACGTTCTCGACCACACCGGCCACATTTGCATGGGTATGCATTAGGCCAGTGTTTTCCAACCTTTGTGCTAACTACGCCTCCCTAAAAAAAATTTTTTTTGATCGAAAATCATATTTTCGAAATTTCAAGATCATCGTTATTTTTATTTAAAGGAGGTCATATAATTTTTCCATATTCCTATTCAGAAAGAGAGACAAATCCAACGATATGCCATGTTCCATAGTTAAGGTGAATTTCAAAATTTTCAAAATTTTCAATTTAAATCTGCCACAAGATCCTTTTACCCGATCGATCTCAAACTTTGCGCACATTTTTTCCTCGCGTAAAGGAACAATACTGTAGGGCGCGGTGCTATGTATCGTTGGTCTATAATTAAGGTCCACCCTAGTATGCATTTTGTTCACGCTGTAGGGTAGAGCAATATGAAAGATTGTATTATTGAATCGTTTTGCAGACAATAGGAGAGGTACCTGTTGGACGAAGATGATAGATGGCCGCTGCGAGAACAATTTACCTCGACTCGCGCTGAAATCAGAGTGCTGCTGTTCGGTGGGAGTTGCTTGGGGAAGTCCATGTGAGATTTGCGATCACTCTCTGTGCGAGTGCAAAAAGGGATACGCGAAATTCGGTGGGAAAGACTGCGTCGATGTGAACGAGTGCGAATTGAACAGTGGCATATGCAAAGGTGGTGGCACTTGCGTCAACACCGATGGATCTTACCGTTGCGAGTGTCCTCCTGGACTGACTTTAGACGCGACACGTAAGTTCCGTGCATTAGATCAGATTCTCTATTTATTGGTTGCACAACTTTATTGGAATGATTTTTCCAGACACCACGTGCGTGGACACAAGGCAAGAGACCTGCTACATGGAGTACCGTCACGGTCAATGCACCAACTCCATCGAAGGTCAATTCTCGAAAAGTCTTTGCTGTTGTTCAGTAGGACGCGCATGGGGTAGCGAAAGATGCGAATCCTGTCCGAAACCAGGCACCCATGCTCACAATGAACTATGTCCAAGAGGGGACGGTTTCACCGAAAAACACGACATCAACGAATGCATCGAGTTTCCGGGAATGTGTTTGAATGGAAGGTGCAAAAACACTGTGGGCAGTTACAGCTGCAAGTGCAACCAAGGCTTCGCGTTGGACGAGCACGGCATCAAGTGCAACGGTGAGTTGACAATTTTAGTCAACTAATTACAAGCGCGTGGCTGATAAACATTGGCTGTTTCCTCGCGCAGATATCGACGAGTGTGAGATCATGCACGGGGTCTGCGGAAACGGCACTTGCAGGAACACTCCCGGCCATTTCCAGTGCGACTGCAACCCTGGATATCGGAGCAGTGACATCATGAAAATATGCATGGGTAAGCATCTTCCTAAAAGAAATCTTTGTTCGAATACATAACTGTTTGAACCAAAAATTTCAGATATCGACGAATGCGAAGAGACGCCAGGACTATGTCGAGGTGGCACCTGCGTCAACGCCGAAGGCAGTTTCAAGTGTCTGTGCCCTCCTGGCCACGAGCTGGGTCCTGACAAACAATCTTGCAAGGATATCGACGAGTGCTCGAGAACGAGCGGCATTTGTTCGAACGGCGTCTGCGAGAATATGATGGGAACATATCAGTGCATTTGCGACGATGGTTACCAACAAACTGGACTGAAGTCCCACTGCGAGGATATAAACGAATGCGCGGTGAAAAATGGCGGCTGCGAGGACGTTTGCTTGAACACGCCCGGTAGCTTCTCTTGCTCCTGCGGGTGAATATTTTCATAATATATGTTTCTATTTCTATATAAATAATATGTATATATTTCCTATCATCAGAACGTTAAAAATAATCGTTATACCGATTTTTATCGACAGCACCGGTTTCGCACTGAATCTCGATGGCCGCTCCTGCGTGGACGTCGACGAGTGCAAAGAGAATCCTCGAATTTGCAATGGAGGCAAATGCAGCAACATTCCTGGTGGCTACATATGCAGCTGCACCAACGGACTGCTGCCTGGCAAGGATGGGGCGTCCTGTGTAGGTAAGAGAAAGTCTGAATCACATCCTGAATACCGTGGAAAAGGATACGATAATTATTTACTTTCAGCAGATTGTCGTCAAGTTGAATGGTAAAATGTGGCTCACACGATACCAACAAGTTTTTGTTTTTATGTAATTTTTTTGGTATCGTATGAGGCCCATTTTACCATTCAACTTTGTCCTTCAGACATTCGACGTATCTTTGAAAACAACAAAGATATTTGAGGCGGAAACGTTAGGTGACTCACCCTGTACATTTTCTTTATCAAATCCTCTAATCATTGCAAAATCTTTTATGCAATCTTCGAAAGAGGAACTAAAAAATATATATATACGTTTTTTGATCAGACGTTGACGAATGCACCACGCAGCCGTCCATATGCGGTTACGGGGAATGTTACAATACTATCGGTTCGTTCAACTGTCGCTGCGAAGAAGGATACTCCGTGAAACCGGAAGCGGGTCCTGGATGCACCGACGACGACGAATGTCTGCTGAACGCGTACTCCTGCAGTGAGTTCGCCGAGTGCCAGAACACTCAAGGTTCTTACGAATGCACCTGTCACGAGGGCTTCGTAGGAAATGGCGTCGAGTGCAGAGACATCAACGAGTGTCTGACGAATAATGGCGGCTGCGATTCTAACGCGCAGTGCATCAACACCGAGGGATCTTTCAAAGTAAATTTTCTCTACAGTCAATCACGTTTTTCCTTGGAAACGCGGTTGTCCATCGATGCATATGAATGAAACACATGAATATGCATTACAGAAATGTAGAACAATAAATTCTGAAATGTTCCAGTGCGTGTGCGACGCAGGATTCAGAGGCGACGGCTACGATTGCAAAGACATCGACGAGTGTGCGAACGACAACACCCTCTGCGAAAATGGCCACTGTTTAAACTACCCTGGTTCCTTCCGCTGCGAGTGTGAAATGGGCTTTATGCACCCCGACGAGAACAACGAGCAAACCTGCGTCGACATAAACGAGTGCGAGATGTTCAGCAATTTGTGCGTGTTCGGTCGGTGCGAGAACATCTTCGGCATGTTCCGTTGCGAGTGCACCGAGGGCTACAAGTTGGACGGATCCGGTGGGAACTGCACGGACATCGACGAGTGTGAGAATCCACAGTCCTGTCAGTATGGAACTTGCATCAACACACAGGGGAAATACACCTGCCAGTGTCCGCCTAATTACGATCTGGTGGAAGCCGGAAACGCTTGCGTCGGTGAGTATTCTTGGGAAGATCCGTTTGGTTCCTTTTCTATGTACGATTGTGTCTTTATGTCTCAGACAGGCGAGAATCGTTCTGTTTCACCGGTTTCGAGCGCGGCACCGGGAAGCCGCAATGCATCTTCGACATGTCCTCCTCCGTGACCAAAGCAACCTGTTGCTGCAGCATTGGCAACGCTTGGGGAAACCGCTGCGAGGAATGTCCGCAGAGTGGCACGAGGGAATTCGAAGAGTTATGTCCTGGAGGGCTTGGATACAGACCGAATCAGGCCACCGTCATCCTGGAGGACATTAACGAGTGCGAGGAGCACGAGAACATCTGTCAAAATGGCCACTGCACGAACACGTTCGGTAGCTTCATGTGTTCTTGCAACGAGGGATTCATCTTGGACGACACGAAGACCAACTGCATCGGTAATGCCAATTTCTTTGCGAGAACCGTAATCAACGTCGAATTATACATTCGTTCAGTGGATTGTGCAAGTCAGACGATAACTTTTTGCAGACCTGAACGAATGCGCGTTACACCCGCACATCTGCGGCGTGGGATACTGCATCAACGATCAAGGAAAGTACCATTGCGAGTGCCCGGAGGGATACATGGCAATGCCAGGAGGAAGTACGTGCATGTAACTTCGATTTTCCATCGAATTATTCCGTTCGGTAAATTGAATGATAATTGAATTACTCGTATTGCCAGAGGAATGCGTGGACATGCGAAAGGAGTCCTGTTACCTGAGTTACGAGAGCGGGCAGTGCGTCAATCCGATGATGCATCCGCAGACGAAAATGCTGTGCTGTTGTTCGATGGGAGCTGCTTGGGGGAGTCCTTGCGAAAGGTGTCCCGCCGAGAGGACACGTAAGATCAAGTTCCTCTTTATTTAACCCCTTGCCGGACTTGCCGGATTTTGACGAGTCTGACTCGCGATGAGAATTTCGGGCCAAGCGTAAACATCGGGAGTCTGACTCGTATTCAGAAGTTCGAACTAAACATGAATGTCACGAGTCGACCTCGTGGACTAAGCGCACGGCTACTTCGCAGGTAGTCGCAACATATTCGCTTCGGCTTCTTTCGCGAACATATGTGGGCACCTCTTGGGCCCGAATTGTTCCGAGTTAAAAGGCACGGCAAGGGGTTAAGGATCGATCCAAAATGTAACAAAGTGTTGAGCGTTTTTCTAACAGAATTGAGCTATTTTTAAAGGCGAGCATGAGATCTTGTGCGGCATGGTGCCTGGTCAATTCAAGAATCCGATCACCAACCATACCGAAGAGATCGACGAATGCGAATTGATGCCGACGATGTGCACTCATGGTCGCTGCATGAACACTCCTGGCAGCTTCGAGTGCCAGTGCGATCGAGGATACGTCTACAATGAGGACTCGCATCAGTGTATCGACGAGAACGAGTGTCTACAAGTAGGAAGCTCTATTTCAAAGTTCTTGCCACGATAAGTTATATTTTCTCTATCTAATCTGAATGTTTTTCAATTTTTCTCTGCGGTTCTTCAAAGGTGCCAAACCCTTGCAGCGGCAACGCGCAGTGCATAAACCAGCAGGGCTACTTCGAATGCGTCTGTCCAGCCGGGTACAAGCTCGGCCTGAGTCAAAGAGATTGCGTCGACATCGACGAGTGCTACGAGAGAGCAGGCATTTGCAGCAACGGCGCCTGCAACAATTTGCAAGGTAGCTTCCAGTGCGTCTGTCATCCTGGCTTCGCTTTGACCAGGGACAGGGACAACTGTGTGGACATCGACGAGTGTCAACGTAATCCGAATATCTGCAACAACGGAACTTGCGTCAACACCCGCGGAGTGTACAAGTGCATCTGCTACCAGGGATTCAAGCTCAGTCCTAATAACGATTGCGCCGGTGAGTTGTTGAACAGTTTTGCTGAACATTATTGCAGTTGTTGAATATTGGGCTAGGTAGCAGATTATCCGCTAAAGGGCAGTGCATACTGAAGTCGTAATAATCAATAATAATTGCAACTAGAAAGTTGTTTTAACTACGATTATTAGAAATGGACTTACTCCACTTTCAAAAAAGATATTTTTCTGATAACATTTTATAGCTAACATTCTTTTGATTACTTCATCAAGAAATTGTGCTCCATTGAATGTATGATTATAAATATCAAAAGAGGATATCTATATCTTACAAAAATGACCATTAACTCATTTTTTTCCAAAAGTGGACTTATACCACTTTCAAAAAAAAAACGACTCATGTGCACTTATATTTTGGGGTAGATATCGACGAGTGTCGGATCATGCCATTCCTGTGCCGAAACGGAAGATGCAGGAACACCATCGGCGCTTTCAATTGCGAATGTGCTGATGGCTATGTGTTAGCACAGGATCGTCAGCATTGCAGAGACATCGACGAGTGTCATGAAGTGAGTTGATGACTTTTAATGAACGCACCAATTTAATATTACCCAGCTTATTCACCCTTTAAACAATTTTCCTAGATACCTGGACTCTGTCCAGCGCCAGGAAAATGTCAGAACCTGATGGGTTCGTACATCTGCACCTGTCCTCCGGGCTACGAGTTGGATCACACTAGAAAAGCATGCGTCGGTAAGTAAAACGATTCTCTTCGAACGATTAAAAATGCCGAAATTAAAATGAACATTGAAATTGATGTCAGACGTCGACGAGTGTGTGGAGACTCCCGGGATTTGCGAGAACGGTCGCTGCCTGAACACAGAAGGAGGCGTGATTTGCGAATGTCCAGTTGGATACAAGCTAAGCGACAAACCTAACTCGATGCGGTGCATCGACGTGAGGGAGGAATCGTGTTACGATAACTATGTGCGTGGCCGATGTTCTCACCCTCGAACGGGCGGGATGACGAAGAAACATTGCTGCTGCACGATGGGAAAGGCTTGGGGAAGATACTGCGAGCAGTGTCCGCCTGAAAACAGCGGTGAGCTCATCGTCTAGCTGAATTGCGACCAACTGGAGTAAAATGAAAAGTTTACAACAACAAGAGTTGATAAATAATGATAACAATGATTTACTCCCATCTAGACGAGTTCAGAAGACTGTGTCCCGAAGGCCCAGGCAGAGACGACACGGGAATCGATCTGAACGAGTGTCTGTTCATGCCTGATGCCTGTTCCGGTGGTGAATGCATCAACACGGATGGCTCCTTCCGGTGTGAATGTCCCTCAGGATTCGTCTTGGATGCTACTGGTCGACGGTGCATCGACAACAATGAATGCTTAGCTGTTCAGAACATATGTGGAAACGGAACTTGCATCAACATCGACGGTGGATTCGAATGTTCCTGCAACGAAGGATTCACTCCTGGAGTGAACCAAGTCTGCGAGGACGTGAACGAGTGCCTGGAACTTGGCAACCAGTGCGCATTCAGGTGCCACAATGCACCGGGCTCCTTCAGATGCATCTGCCCTTACGGATACACCCTTGCACCTGATGGACGACATTGCATAGGTATGTAGTAGTAGTAGTATTTATTAATTGCAGCCTCGCGGTCAAGAGATTGGACTTGGATTACAGTTTTCTAAGTCATTCATCCATCCATCCGTTCCTCCACCCATCCGTCCATATCCCATGCCACATCACATGCCTTATTGTCTACAGTCTATGTTGATCTATTGATTGATATGTTGATCACAGAACTTAGATGCCATTATTTTATTGTATTGCCACTGTCCCTGCATTTGTCTATCCTTCTCCCTCAGGCTATCGATAATTTCCATAGTTTCTTTTCCTTCCCTTCTTTCTTTTTCTATTCCCGCTTGACTGTATCCCTTGTCGTTCAGGTACTCCGTCCTCTTTTTACTATTTCTTGTTATCTCCCACATATTTTCTCTTTCCCTCAGGCATTCTTTCATCAGAACTCTACCCTCCGATCCCTCCACTCTTTCCTCGAATCTTATTGCTTTCTCAATTGCATAGGAATGTTTTAGATGTTTCAATCAGGCTTGGATTGTTAAATGTCATGGAGAGTTTCGATTGTTTCATTGTTCGCAGATGTGGACGAGTGCGCAACGCCAGCGAACAACTGCAAGTACCAATGCAAAAACTTGATCGGCACGTTCATGTGCATCTGTCCGCCTGGTTACCAGCAGATAGGCATGACAGACGAGTGCAAGGACATCAACGAATGTGCAATCAACTCCGGCCTGTGTCGAAACGGTCGATGCCTGAACACGGAAGGCAGTTATCAGTGTCTGTGCTACGATGGCTTCCAGCAAAGTCCGGATGGAAAATCTTGCATAGGTGTGATTCATAGAAAATATTGCTATTACAAGTACTGATAAGAATCGAAATTTTTATCTACGTACTCTTTGATAGACCGACGGGTTGGCTATTGTTTCTTGCAAACGATCGGCGGAAGATGCACCGCGAGGACTTCCGATTTGAAGACCGTGACGAAAGCAGATTGTTGTTGCACCATGGGCGCTGCTTGGGGACCACACTGTGAAATTTGCCCCTCGAAGGACTCCGACAATTATAACGAACTGTGTTTGGACAAGGGTTTCTCCGTGGATGGTCAAGGTATTGTCTTATAACTTGAATCTGGCGATCAGATTAAATTACAATAGATTAAATTTTACTCATTTGTTGTTTTTCTGTTGAAGACATCGACGAATGCAGAACAATCCCCGATTTGTGCAGGAACGGATTGTGCATCAACACACTGGGTTCTTACAGATGTGTGTGTAACAAGGGCTACAAGGCTGACAAGTCTGGATCCCAATGTACCGGTGAGTATCCCATAAAAATTGTTCTTTAGAGTAGAGAATAAACGAATTTTTTGCATATTGCAATTGTAGATATAAACGAGTGCGAGTTGACGCCGAAGCCGTGCAAGTATAATTGCCAGAACACAGAGGGAGGCTTCACTTGTTCTTGTCCTGCCGGCTTCATCCTGAATCCCGATGGCATAAGCTGCAGGGATCTGGACGAGTGTACCGCGGGAAATCACCTGTGTCAACAGAACTGCATCAACACTCAGGGAAGCTATACTTGCGGGTGTCAGGAGGGTTACAACCAAGATGGCGACGCTTGTCATGGTTCGTAATTCTTTTCAGGTGTACTAAATTATACAGGGTGGAAATTATAAGGCGTTACAGACGAATATCTCTAAAACTTTCATCTGAAACATTTGTGCGTATAATCAAGAGTTTTAGAGATATTCGTCTGTAACGCTTTATAATTTCCACCCTCTACAGAAAATCGTCGAAGTTTCTGTCTTCCAACGTTTCAAATTATAATGTCCTATTATTGCAGACATAAACGAGTGCGAACAGCCAGGAACATGTCCGAAACCAGGCACTTGCATCAACACCCTCGGCAGTTTCCGGTGCATATGTCCGAGAGGGTTCAAGTTGGATCCAAGTGGAAGATTCTGCATCGATCAGAACGAGTGCGCAGACGATACGACCTGTGAACATGGCTGTCAGGTAAAGTATTTCTGGCTACATAGTAATTTAACACATTACCGACCGGTGATTACTGCATAATTTTGAAAAATCTGTGCTGCATGGCTAAACCCTTTTTAACGGAATCTTCAATAGCAATAGAAATTTTCATTGTGAACTAACAAGTCACCCTTAAGAACGTCATCTAATAGTTTCATTTAAGTTAGTTCATTTTTGATACAGCACAGTTATAGAAAATCCTATTAATAGGCTTCCGGTAGGTAAAGTGTTAAGAACATTTAGCTATTTGATTTAATTTGTAGAACTATATGGGAAGCTATCGATGCGGATGTCCCGACGGTTTCGTTCAGCATCTATATTATAATCAGTGCATCGACGAGAATGAGTGCAGTGGATCGCCTTGCGGAGATAATACTTGCATCAACACAATCGGTAGCTTCAAGTGTGGCTGCCCTGATGGTTACCAGTTCGACAATAAGTTACAAATTTGCGTACAGGTAAAATTTCAACCCCTGTCTTATGTTCTTTAATGTTACGAATTCTATGCACCTGAATGTATCGAATGATTTTAGGTGAGCGCCGGATGCATGGGCAGCCCCTGTGCATTCGGATGCACCCCGAACGGTGCGAGTGGCTTCGTCTGCGGATGTCCAACGGGTTATCAACGAATTGGGCAGGTTCGTAGTCACAATCAAACGTTCAAAAATACATTTACCAATTTTTCCTAGTGAACTGCAGGGAACATTGTAATTTGGAAATTACATCTTCTTATTATCTTGTTAATTTTTAGGGCCACTGCTTGTCAACTATAAATCCACTGTCGCAAGGACACGGATATGGCGAAGACATTAGCAATGCTCCAACTTTCGTCATCAATCCCGATCCTTATCACATACCACCGGCGGATGATAAGACGATATCTACGGAAGGTTGCTTCTCCTGCAAGGTAGCATTTCACACTTCTCAAGTAAAATAATAGCTAATACGAAAATGTGAAAGAATATTGTTTAAATAGATCAACGGCAAGGGAAGACACAGAAGAGGCGCTCGAATGAACAAAGAATTGTCTGTACGACGAAGCGAGATCATGAAGAGGCGAGTCACGAGGACAGCGAAGAGACATCATCACGGCGAAGAATACGTTCTCAAGATCAGCTTGCGGCAGACCAGGCACCGAATGAGAATCGTGAGACTGCAACCGGCTGTTAAGGTTCTGCTACAAATCATTTAATTTTATATTCTTTAGAAACTATTCGTGGAGAGAATACAGGTGATTTATTTTAATTATTCTTATTAATCGTTGTCTTTCTACAGAATGAAAACGTGGAGTACACGATAGCCCACGGCGACAAGGACAACCACTTCGAGATCGTGAAGGAGCACGGTGTCTGGGCACTCCATTTCCGTAGTCGATTGAAGAAACCTGGCCACTTCCGGTTGGTGATCCACGGCCGCTCGAGAAACGATACCACCGAGGAGAACGAAGTCTGGGAAAGGCCTCTCACGTTCAAGATTCAGTTGATAGTGACGGAGTAACGCTTAGGATAGAATGTTTCGGTTCGAATTAGTCAATTTCCTCGTTTCCACGCGAGACCACCGAAACGACAGAGATCGAAACGGAGAGAACGAGAGAGTACGCCGCGCCGGGCCGAGTATTACGGACGAGAATATATTTCAGAAAATTAGGGTAAGTCCTGCGGGGTAGCAGGACGCTTTAAATTTGTGTTCATCTATCGCCAGACTTGCGTCGTTCCACTGCCAAATAATCGTGTTTCTTCTTTTGTTTTATATAGATAACGTAGCTGTGCACGGTCGCGATTCATTGTCTAACACTGCCTTTGCCTTTGTTTTATATTTTTCTGGTTTTCAGATACTTTAGATCAAGCGTAGCATTAATCGCTCTTGGTATGCCCGAGTATTCACGATGCGAGTGTCGAGATTTTATTAAATAATCCTTACGAAATTGTTTAAAAGCGACACTTTCGTCGATCGAAAACTCGGCGAACGCGAGAGAAAGTTTAAACAATCTCTGCCATAAGATACTGCCACTCGGAACATAATACGTAGAGTTAACACGCTAAGGATGTACAAAAAGAAACGAATTTTCTCGATTATACGCCTAAGTGAATGTACACACGGACACACAGATGTAGCTTTACATGTATATTTATAAACGTTTATGGATAACGAAATAAATTTTATAAACAAGCCGGTGTAGAAAATCTGGACCACGTTAAACGCTGGATCGTGGTTCGAACTTTCGTCGCACCGTCGAAAGATGTGCCTTCACGTGGATCGAAAGAGAATTACATAAGGATAGTTAATCGACTCGATAGTATGTACAATTTAATTAGTAGAAATCGCTGTGCGGCGATAATCATCTCGATCAATAGCAAACGCAAGGTGTAGCGTGCGACTGTTGTCCTGATAAATATGCGTATGTGAATAGGAATTACTGTGGCTAGTTTTGTACAATTACACCGGATGCGAAGATTATTCCAACCGAGATCGTTCACAAATATATGTATTATAAATCAACCAGTCTAAATGTTCGTTAAAATTCTTTCCCGATTTTATATTCTGAATTTTTCATGTCGCAACAAAATTTCTACGATCACTGAAACGTTAGACGACGCAACAAGCTGTCGACTAGTTCAAATTTTTGAAAGCAGACCGAATTTGAATGTTATATCGTGCGAGTAAACTTTACCAGGATAGATTACGCAACAAGGAAAATCGCTTATGTTAACGGCGTTAGGATAATTCTGCGGTGATAAAATGAATCCTCCGTGTCTGTAGTAGCGGACGCCATCTTTCCCCCAAATTTCCGTTTCCTCATCTGTACAACACTCCGACACCTAAAAATATTTATTTGAGAAACGTCGAAATTTTGCAAGTTTTTCAATTGTCTAACATAATCTAAGTCTTCGCTGAAGTAGTCGTCGAAATCGGGTGGATAGTCGGATTCTGGGTCTGGGAGGTCGTTCCCGGTGGCAAATTGCAGACCTGGTTGATTCGAATACACTTCTAAAGTTCTTCCCGAGTTAGGGTGCAGAATCCTTGAAATTGGATAGGTTTACTCTCCTGCCTGGTTAGCTATTCGACGTTTACGCGACTTACCTAGCGTGGAATCGATAAGACCAACAGCTGGGGCTGGTGATGCAGAGATTCTGGTTGTAACCACCCCCTGGTACGTTGTAAAGCCGGTTCTTGGTCAGCTGTGTCGGTAAACGTAAATCGTAGACTGTCCGATCGACAGGAAGTATAGCTCCTGTCGGCAAATTCTTCTTAACATCAGCGTAGGTCCAGCTACCAGCGTTGATCGAGACCACGTGCTTTTTTAATTCGGACGAACCTGTCGCCTATGCCAATTTTAACATAGTTTTTCAGTTCATTCAACTTACCCCCTTAATCTACAGGGTGGCGCAAAATGATCTTTATGATTATTATGACCCTCCAACCTAACAGTTAGTTAAAAAATAGTTAAACATTCATGATAGGATCTTACATGCCCGGCGAGATTCATTAGACAATTAGTAGTGATGTTAGCAGGCGTAGGCTGAGTCGCTGTTGCACGAATGTTAATATGCAGCTGATTATCGTCAGTCCAAGAGAATTTGATCTGGACCAACATGTCACCTGGGTATCCTTCGCTATTCGCTGGACTATAGTGTGTCATTACCTACGCAATCAAGATATTACGATTAATAGTAACCAGTGGTTACTAACCATTAAAAATATAGATCGATCCAAACCGACTAAACTCAGTCAATCAACGATTAATTAAACATTTGTACCACGTGTTTGCCCATTATGTAAGAGTGCCAGTTCACATTATCGAAACCAAGGAATCCTCCATTGTAATGACTGCAACCATCCTTGTAGTTTACTGACAACGCGTACTCTCTATTATTCACCGTCATTCTACCAGAAGAGATTTTACCCACCACTCGTCCGATCATGCTTCCTATGTACCTGTTCTTCAAATATCCTAATTAGATTTTCATATCATTGTTACTCTCAAAATTAATTCCAGTATATCATGCCTGTGCAAATCAAATTTAACTTCGATTCTTGCATCTTTAACATTGTTTACAGAAAGGCTGATTTCGATTAAGTAGCATAATATTGTGATTTAAAGTACGCTAGATTCTTTTACCCTCAATATCGTCGAATCCGAGAACTACGTCTCCCAAGATGCCTGAATTGTTTGGGACTTTAATGGATTGGATTCTGGCGCCCCATGATATCAATTGCACCGATGCTCTGCGTTTATTAGTCAAAGTATATCTAGCAAAATTAAAATTATAATTCGTTCGAAACTTTTCCGAGCATATTCGAAATAACTGTTTAACATTCACCTTCTAATAATATCAAATTGCGTTTTATGTTCACGATGGTTAGGTCTAGGCACCATACCGAATCCATCTTCTTCTATAAATGTGTCGCGTATAGACATTCTAAAACGGGAATCCAAATTTTTCCTAACTTTTACGCGTAATTTTATCTACCACAATAAATTTAGATCATCCGAAATTACATAATTTCTACAACTTTTTAATTGCTATCACTGAAATTTAGACTGTCACGAAACATGTCGCTCGAACAGTTTACCGATCGAAGACACCTGTTCCAGAAACGAGCAACTTCATGCCAGAAGAAGAATTTAAATCTAAAGATATTTGAATTTAAATTCAAATTCTTGTGAATTCCTTTAAATATCTTAAAACAAGAAATATATAGACCACTTTTAAAATGATGGGCACACATAACGAATGGTATCTTTGTTCGCATCGAGTTCCATTTAGTTCGCACGCGAAAGGATACAATTATAAAAGTAGCTCACCGTTGTTGATTCAGGATTCCCATGAAAGCGCAGGATCCGGGCTAAGGGGGAAAAGGGCTAAGAAAAAGCAGAGGAGTTCGCGGTTTCCGGGGACATTGGCGCAAAGTAGTATCGCAAAGCGACAAACCGCGTGCGAAATCCATTACGCGAAATCAGACTATTATCGTGGCGGCAAGCAAACGAGCGACACAAATCCGACAAGCGAGCCTCGTTTTAACGGTTCGTCGGGATCGTGACGGGTCCCCAGCACCCGGTGTCAACCGAGGGAGAAAACGATCTCGCGTGTGTGGAACACGTTGGGAAAGGAAACGCCAGCAGAAAGAAAAAAATCCGGACTGCTCGTCGCGTTCCTCGCCGTCGGACAAGGACGGAAGAAACGTGAAGGGGATAGGAGACAAAACGGAAGAAAAAAAGAAATGGAAGAAAGCGCGAGGCGCAAAAGAGGAAGAGGAAGAGCTCTAAGGCCGTGGCATCGGCGAGCGTCCCCGCGGATTCGTTTTCTTTCGTTTTCTTTCTTCCCGGGGCCTGGCAGAGTCGGGCTGATCAGTCTCAATTCCCGCGAAGCGTTCCTCGGCTGCTGGAAACACTCGCTGGAAATAATTACATTAATGGCGTCGCCGGTAGAAAAGCCCGTTGGATACATCGGGTAGATGCCCACCCTCTCCGGCAGTCTTCCTCGAGGAACGGAAAGCAACCCCCGCTAGTTTCAATGGCGAAACATGGAACTGACGGAATAATGCTCCACCCACAGGCTAAGGTATACCGAGGCGGGGGTGTGCTGGCCCCCCTCGCCGACCCCCCTTTTCGCCAGCACCACCCCCTCTAGTCGCCCACCCCTCTCCTCCTAGCCGCGCGCTCCCTCACTTTCTTCCTGACAATACATAATGCCATTCTGCCGCGGTACCGGCAACAATGAGTGCGCACGTCCTGCTGGAAAGTAATTATCTTAATGTCGACGAGCCGAGCGCCGACGAATGGAGAACACTCGCGCGACGGCTGCCTTCTGTGCGAGAGAGATCTCTCTCTTCCTCTCTCCCTTTCTCTTTTAGCTTGGTTACTGCGCGCGCTTTACCTTCCTCTTCTTCCTTCTTCCTTCCACAACGCCTACATCAACGTCCTCTCCTTTTGCTTTCCTTCCTTCCTTCCTTCCTTCCTTCCTTCCTTCCGACCACCCGCTAACACACCCCTCTCACCTAGCCTGTCTCGGCAGCTTGCTTGAATCGTTGTTTCGCTCTTGGATGCGGATTGTACCCGCAACAATATCAATGCCGCGAACCGTCCCCGCGATATCGTGACAAATCGTGTCGCAACACGCGCCCGCGATTGTCTAACTGCTGATGGATGCGACGAGGAAGTTGACTTGGACCCGCCTTGGTCGTGCCGGTTCCTTGGGATATCGCTGGGATCAGATTGCACAAGCATAACTACTCATAGCTACTCGGTCGTTTAGGTTTCTCCGGATTCTTTGGGATTCTAAACATTGTAGAGTGTCGCAGAGACGGTGAATCGCCTGAATTCCATCAAAATCCTGTGTCTCGTCCTCCGTGAATCGAATCGCTTAATCAGAGGAGTCACGAATGATCCGGCGAATTCCCGGCCGAAAAAATGCATGGAAGAAGCGGATAGATCCGTGGAGAGGTTTCGGTGTAGAGGAAGAAGGAGGCTGGTTCTCGGGATCGCGTCCCGATAAATCGATCGTATTAAAATCGAGAGCCGGGGGCCGTCGATCCGGCCGTCTGCCGGCGCGACAACGTAGTCCCCGTAATTCCATTGGTGTGCCTGCAGGCGAGAGATCCTTTGTAATCGACACGGTCGGAGGAATGATGGCAGCGGGAAGAGAGAGAGAGAGAGAGAGAGAGAGAGAGAGAGTGGTGGAGGGAGGGAAACAGTGGAGGGAACGGAAGAGGATGAAGAGGAGAAAAGAAAAAGTGCGTTTTACCGTGACCACCCGGATCGCATTATTCCCTCCTCTTTTCCAATCTCAATTAGTCATTACGTCTCACGGCGCGGCGGTAGAAACGATGCCCGCTCCTCCCCTCTCTTTCTCCCACCCCTCTCCCCTGAAACACCCCCGGTTTCTGCATTAATTGCGTCTACGTCGGGGCTACGGATGCCCCCTCGCACCCCTAGCCACCTCCGATTCAGGGGGGGTGTTTCGACAGGGATTAGTGTCGACGCCACGAACCGCATAATTCGACCCCCGCCCCCTGGCTGCCACTCGAGAAAATCGGATCCGCGGCCGACTCTCGCGCGAGAATCGCGCCCTCCAAGACGTTGTTTACGTAGTAAAATCCGCTGCCGCTTTGTAATGATTGCCAGCCGAGCGTTATGCTCGATAATTGATCGTTACGCGCCGTTTGTGCGAGAGAGGCTTCCTCCGCAGGCAATTCCCAGACCCCGAGGCGATGCCCGAGTCTCGACTGCTACGGAAATCATTTGTGACATGACGAAAACGTGCAAGTACAATTGCACGATTATGTCCAGACGATTTCGAACAGTTTGTAAAATCCACGTATTTCACTTGAGAATAAATTAGTCACCGTCGACAATCATTGACAGAAACTTTACCGGCCAACACTAAACGGTTTCCATTTCGGAATGGTTCGAAAATCCCCCTTAATTCTGATGATCTGCTTGGTCGCAGGGTGGCATTTAGTCCGCAAATCGGCTCCATGGAATAGTGTAGGAAGCTGAGCGGCCATGTCGGACGACCCGGGGCGTCTCTCAGCCGGTTGGCAGAATCCCTGGCTAATTAGTAATCGTCCTCGTGCGCCGTGAAATCTGCAGGTGCCTCGGGTGTATCCAGACAGCACGCCGAGCGTGTGATTCGGATGCGCTGGATTATCCGCGCGACGTTCCGCCGTTGATTCTGCAAATTAAGTCGACTGCTCGACGAGCGGCCAGATTCGAGTCTGTGGGGTGGTGGTGTCGTAGGGAAACTCCTGTGTGGGGGGAGGGGAGTTGCGGGGGTTGTCGGTTGGTCCTGGAAACAGGTGGGGCAGAACGGAACGCAATCGCAGCGTACTTTGGGTGATTATAGGCAATCGTAAAAGTACCAGAAAGCGACGGGTAAGAGGGAACAAGACGGGGGTGCGTCGAGCGGGGGTGAAGAAGGAACGACGAGGTGCTTGGATGAGGGATATACACGGGCCCATAACGGCGCTACCTATGCCACCCCAACGTGCACGCTCGAACGCGTTGCGTAATTAGCGACTGCCTCTCCGGTTTTGTGGGTGGGCGAGGGGGTTGCTGGGCGGCCTGGATGGCGAGGGTGAAGTGGGCGCAGTGTTACCCCGCGTTAGGATTGGGCCACCACCCCCGAGAAACGTGCGAGCTACACCGACGACCGGTTCGAGCCTATCGTGAATCTGAACACACGTGTTGTGCGATCTACGGGGTGGTTCTCGATGTAAGATGCTGCTGCTCCTCATTTTTCAACTTTCCAATTTTTGCTTTATTATTCGGTAGGAGCTTGAGCAACACCTTCACTACCTGTAGAAAAAACTGTACGTATCTTAATTCGAATAAGTATATTGAATATTTGCTGTAATAAGAATTACTCTGAGCTATGTTATTAACACGTGCGTTCTCTTCTATTCTCTTATCACTACTGCTTTCGGAACTGCCCAGTCATACACATCATGGGCTCACTCATTACTATACTCCGGATCTTTATCTATATAAATAAAAATGTAAATGTCTGTTTGTTTGTAATCGGTCATCTCCGTAACGGCTGAACGTAAAAAGCTGGGGTTTGAGCCATTAGACGTAGAGCGTGCGAAAAAGTCCATTCGTTCAAGAGATATTCTAGGGATAGCGACATCCCCACCCCCTATAATACACATAATATTATACAATATAAATTTATTATATTCCTAACACTGCCGTAGTGGTTACCAATGACCGTTCGATTTTCTACCGCTTAGATTTCCCGTTCCTCAGCCTCGACTGTCATGGCACGTTTTAATTTGAAAGCCGTGGTGTATCCATACGTTCAAGGGTCTTCTTTCGGGCAAAGCGCGTCGTTAAAATTCATACCGTTCTATTGAAAATAATTAGAGTATAATCTCGTCTGTGGTTGTAATTACAGAGCGTCGAGTGCTTTTTAAAAATTCTGAAATTTCTTTCCACCGGATAATTTACGTCCCCATTAATTTTAGTCCATTATGCCCACAGATGCAGCCATTCCAACGTAATACATATGTACGTAATACATGATCAGACCATCGCCCAACGTCTCCACCGTCTTCAGCACAAAGTTCCTCAAAGTTTGCCAGTCGCATAGAACATTCTCGCCCCGGAGCGGAGCAGCAACAATTCATTTCCCACATTTGACTAATTGTCGGGTACTCGATTAATAGTTCGCTGTCGGTTCAATACCTGCCCGTTGTTGCGATCGTCATCGTTGCTAGAACCGTCAGAATTGGCCCAGCTGATCCGTCTATTCAGCTTCTTCTTCGGGTGCTCCACTAAAACACAATATCGCGGGCCAAAGGGTTCGAAAACCGGGCAAACAAAAACGTAGAGGAAAGGAATATCAGCCGCGAGCTAGCCGAAGCTGGAGCGGAGCGGAGCAGAGCGGAGCAGAGCCGAGCCGAACGGAGACTTGCATTCGCAAGCTTGCACTCTCGGAATCGTAATCTCCGGCGAGACAAAGCCGGCCATTGTACGGTGCCCCCGCGATTCTCACGGCACTTCCATAGAGATCGACCTTGGCAATAGCTCGATAGGGACGCAAAAACATCAACGGAGAGTTCCCCAGGCGGATCTGGGGCTCATTCGAAATTCACCGGGAACGGTTCGAGCGAAGGGGGGAGGGGTGGGTGGGAGCCGCGAAAAGATTTCGTCGCTGAGGGCAATCATTAAACGAGGACAACGGGGTTTTCATACGTGCACGGCCGAAGATATGCGGCTTCCTCGAATGGCCGAAGGTGCGGATGGCAAGGTGATGAAAAGAGAGAGGTTAGGGGATGGGATGGGAGGGGGTGAGGGGTGGCGTTAGCGGCGGCGTCGGCTATACTTAAATTACCTAGGAAGCATCGCCGGCATTCATACGTGGGATAAGCATTGTCATCCCGTGGGGGATTGTCTCACAGACACCTCGCTGGCACATGCTTTATGTCAGCGGAGGGTGAGCGGAGTAGAGCCCCGGTGCAAAAGGGGTGGCGCTCGGGGGTGAGCGGAGGTGGCAGTCGAACCTTTATTAGGTAGATAACCGAGATGCGAGGCTGCGTTATATAGATGCCCATCCACGCTGAGCTGCCTCGTTTTACTCACTTCAATGCTTAATGGAATTGAGTTCTTGTAAGCGCCCGCTCCCCGACACCCCCGCGTCGGCCCCCGCCTATTTTCGCCACCCTTCGAGGCCAGGCGGAGGCCGGGGGTGTCGAAGGGACGGCATAGACGGAGGACATGAGATAATTGGTATTTTGTCTCGCCAAATCCTTTGTATCTCGAGTTTTAATTGACTTCGAGATTTTTCAATACCAATTTGCACCCAACTGTATGCAGACCGGTACAGGGGTGTGCGAGTAGGCGGACTGTGTGCGTCTGTGCTCGGACCCTGCACAACGATACCCAGAACCAGGACCGACGGAATGGCGACCGTCGAACAGAGTTTTTCCTCCACGAGCCGGAAGAGTCCGGCTCCTATCCCTCTTTTCCCTATTTCTCGCGCCTCGAATCGCTTCCTCCCTCTGTTTACCGTTCTCTTATTGGCGTCGACGAACCCCCGGCTTCCAACCCCCTCGATCTGCCTCCAACGCCATCGACGCGACTTTAAATGCGATTTTGGTAGTAATTGGTTCAAAGAGGGAGGATTTTATACCGCCTCGCGGAACGCTTCCTAATGAAAACGTAGCTTCACACTTCGAGCGCTACCTCTCACAGAAATTTACGAGACATTATTCCATTCTAACGTTTACTAATACTTGTTTAATAGTCTTGTGAGCTTCTTACACCTCGAAGAATCTAACAGAACTTGGTTACCCAGATTACAATAGAAATCGTTTTTGGTTCTTGAGGGTGTGTCCATGTCATTGTTCGAATCACTATGAGAATACGGTTTTTATGCGTTTAGAAATACTTAATCTTTAACGTACAAACGAGGGTCATTCAGGTATCCCAATGATAAAAGACGGGACAATTAGAAACGTCTGGAAAAGCGGACTCTGCCAGGTTGGGTTCGTTTTAACTGTTGAAATATTTTATTGGTAGAAAAACTCACTTTTGTATTGTGAACAATGGTGTGTACTTTCAAATTAGACTAGACTATTACTCTCGTGAATTTCGTTGTTCCGCCCCGTTTGTTGTAAGAGTCGTCCTTTTATTGACACTCCGATCAACGTTCAAGGTCTATTTCGAATTTGTCTGCTTTCGTGTAATCGCAGTGCCTAGCGCTCGTCGATCGTCCCACGGCCGCTAAAGTTTTCTCGGGCATGCCGCGATCACAATATTGTCGCTCACGCGCACACACTCGTTCTCGCCGGAGCTATGTACCTAGGAGAGGCCGCGAACGTTTGTCAGCTGTTATTGTCGTCGGTGTACTTTTCTTATCGCGTTTTTTTCTCGAGTCTGCCGCGTTCGCGGATCCTCCTGTCCGTTGACACCTGCCTCCTACAGTATTTATTAATCTAAAGGAAATAAATGAATGTCTAACAATAAGTACCTCGAGTATCTTGTAATTAACGCAGGTAATTGTTGTGTCCTGCGATTAGAAATAAATATCGGGGAGGGTTAAAGTGGTTCGAATCGGTCGTTAGAGGTTCCCCCCATCCGAAACGGTTTCGAAGTACAAAACGTTGCAAGGATGCCGGCCCGGACCGAGGCTCCCGCTCGAAAATGCAGGAAGCTTAATCGATTATTTGAAAATCGAAGTAAGGAGACACCAGCGCCGAGGCGTACGCGCCTCCGCGACAACAAAAGCACAAACGACTAATGCAGTTCACCGACAGAGAGAGAGAGAGAGAGCGAGAGAGAGACAGCTTTTATTCGTTCGCATTGCTGAATGTCCTTTGGGAGTCGAGGGCGCGGTGAGTCGAGATTGGGAAAGGGGCACAAGCCGCCTCGCTCCTTTCGCCGCTGTTGCTTTCCATTCTAATCCAAGTGCCAGTCGTCGAGAGATTTTTTTGCATTGTTCCCCAGATTTCCCACAGGAAAGGAACCGGCAGAATTTCAACCCCTCATTGTTTCGACGACGGGGAGAAGAAAACGAAGAAGGACCCGGGCACCGACATGCGAATTCTGATTAATTACTCGACGGAAACGAGCCGCGGATTGGTCGTCTACCAAGGAAACGGTGTCAATCAGCAATCCCACCATTGTTGCTTCGTTATCTTCCACTCGTTTTGATATTTCTGCAGAATTCCCCGTGTTTCAACGCTAAAAAGCGTAAAACCAAAGAATCCATAGTACATACAATAATAGTTTCTTATATCTGAAGACTGTATACACAGTGCTTGTCAAGAAACGAATGTACGACTGAATTCAATTTTTAAAAAACAACTTACTTAACCCTGATCCGTCCCTCATTTCACGAACTGAATCTGTTCCTCGGTGTCAAATTGAATTATCAGTAAACAGTTATTCTCGATGTTCTTCGGTGATGTGTAGACTGCGGATTTTATGCATTTATGACAAAAAATCAATTGCAAAATTTGTACCGAACAGACAGACAAGAAAGCGAGCTAATAAAAACGTGGTAAAAATCAACACGTACAATTTAAAGCAGTGGACATGTTAAAAATATTTAAGGACATCAACGTATTAGTTTCAACTTAATAGGATAATTAAAAGAAGAATACAATTTTTATTTGACTCCTGTGCCCTGCAATCAATGCAAACATTTTTTATTTTGCATAAATATGTATCTGCAAACAACAGAACAGTATAACTTATTTCGGGAAAACTGTGTTAAATTGACACGAGGGACGGACGAGGATTAAATAAGAATGTATAATTCTCCACAAATGAATAGAATAAATGAAATCTTCGCTCGTGCCCTGGATAAATCACAATTCCGTGTACCTTCGAAGCAATTGCAAGGGGTGTTCGAGTAAAATCGTATCCGGCAAGCCTGCGAACCTCGTTGGCGGAGTTCGTAGGAGAGGATTGTGCGGGAAAGATCCTTGACCAAGAGTCTTCCCCATCCTCGTTGGCGAAGTGGGTGCAGAACAGGGGTGTCGGAGAGAGCGTAACCAATTATCGCTTGATATCGTGGCGTCGGCGGTGGTTGTGCGCGGCAGAGTACGGGAACACAGAGAGCTAGTCAATAACGGGTTGCCTATACGCTATTTGTACTTCATCGTATCGAGGTAATCGATAATAATAATTGCAGCAGCCTCGCGGTCTCGGAGGTAGCAGTAGCAGCAGCAGCCAGCAGCATCAGCGACAGCAGCCCTCCTCAGTATGGCACATAGGGGTTGCTGTTTCTAGTCGGTGTGCAGGCGTCACTTAGTGGGGAGAAAGGGTAGAAAAGGTAAGCGAGCTCGCTGGCAGCCTCGACGAATAGCGTGAAGAGGGTCGGTTTGTGGGCGCGGCGTTCGACGCTCTGCGTCGGTTCCGCCCTCGAAATTCCGTTGGAGAGAGACTGCCAACGGTGGAAAGAGCGGGATAGACTGCCAGCTGGAGAAAGAGAGAGAGAGAGGGAGAGAGAGAGAGAGAGAGGACGAATCGCAATTCCTCGAGCAGGTCGTGGACCGGTCCTACGGATAGTCCAGAGTCCACGCTCAGTCTACACCGGCACTCCATACGAGCACGTTCTGCATTGACACTCGCGTCCGATAATTGACGCCTTCGTTCCGTCGGTTCCTTCCATGTGACTCCCCTCGGTCTTCTAACACGGTGTCCAACTCGCTGCTTTTTCGACAGAAACGGATTGTACGATTAGTGGATGTACAGATCGACAAGGACTATTATCAACCGCGACATACATAAGTCCGCTCGCGAGTGCTTGAAGTTTCGATTGACGTCCGGAAGGTGCGAAAGTTGGATTCGAGGGAAGAGTCGGCGAGCTACTGGTGCCCCGATCATTTCACAATGAACAACGCGGTGGCCATGATGAGTTCGCATCAACAACACCCCGGTTACGGGTTTCTGTCCGGCATGGACATGCACTCTGTACACCACGTGGGCCAGGATATCAACGTGGGAAACCAGCAACCACCAATGCTGCAGGAGCAGCACATCAAGCGACCGATGAATGCGTTCATGGTGTGGTCACGGATCCAAAGGAAAAAGATCTCGCTGGATAACCCGAAGATGCACAATTCGGAGATCTCGAAACGACTCGGCGCGGAATGGAAACTGTTGTCAGAGTCGGACAAGCGGCCGTTCATCGACGAAGCGAAGAGGTTAAGGGCGATGCACATGAAAGAACACCCGGACTACAAATACCGTCCACGAAGGAAACCCAAACTGTCAGCTGGTTCCGGAAAGGGTGGTTCGATGGGCGCTGGTGGTTTTCCAAGCTTCCCGTTACCGCCATACTTCGCCGCACCGGGTGCCCCAGTGTCTCATCATCATCATCACCCGCACCCTCTCGATTACCCACCCCTGCCGCCATACTTCGGCTCCGCCTTCGACGCGGTTCATCTGAGCAAGTTGGTAGCTGGCGGCAGCGGACCGACATCCTCGTCGTCCAACGCCGCTGCGGCTGCAGCTGCGGCTGCGGCGGACGCTGCCAACAACAACGCGGCCGCAGTTGTCAGCAGTTTCTATTCCGGGTTCTACTCCCCGCCAAACACACCAGGTAACAGGTATTCTAATCTGACTTCTACTTTTCCTTTACTTTCCACCTGTCGTGACCCGTACCAACCACGGCCGAACGTTTCTCACACTCAACATATTTCGAACAACTTTTTCTTATACACATGCGCTCGCTTAGCTTTCCTTAGATACTCGCGAAAATCTATTGACACCACTACAGTGAATTCTGCCCGTACTTGTGCCCGTCCGTGTACTCTTCTGTTTACGAGCAAGGGTCGTGTCAGTTTCGATTGTGGCTTGTTGATCAGATTCAAACGGTTGTTTTCAAAAGATGTTATAACTGCATTTTACTGTCTACCGTGTCAGTGAGGCAGACAGTCGTGTTTCGTACCTTGAGCTCAACGAAATTTAGAAGAATTCTTCACAATTATTCATTGTATTCGCAAATAAACTGAACTGATCGTGGCGCCAAAGCGTAGTTATAAATCAGAAACGAAGAACTTCCCCTACTCGGAGTTTCACGGGTTACAAAGAACGATTTCCGTTTGAAAGCTTTTCGCAAATAGTGAACGGTTACCGAAGCTACGTGGGTCACAGGGACGTGTCGAGAACCGAGTCTGATTCGTGTTGTTTTCGACCTCTACCAGGTAAGCCGTACCACAACACGGCCTCGCATCTGGGACAATTGTTTCCCACCGGACACCACACGGTAAACGCAACCGCGCCTCATCCGCCCCTCATGTTCTCACCCTCGTCGACCACCGGATCTGGAAGTATCGTCACCACCAGCAGCCCCGGAAGCAGTCGAGGAACCACTCCGATACCATCGTCCCATCAGCAGGTCGCCACGCCGAACACCACGCTAGACCTGGAGCAACTACGCAGACCTGTCTCCGTGATATTTTAGACATGCTCAGTGAAATAGCTACCGAAGGCAATCGAATCCTGACACGACGTAGGTGAGTCTTGCTAGGGGGTTGATGATAGTTTTGGTTGTTGAACTAGCGGTGGAGATGACGAGAAGTTTCGTTTACGGTCGCTTCGATGTTGCTTTTCATAGACTCCGTACAGGTTTATTGGCTTTGTATCGACTGATTGACAATGCGACACCAATGGTCGCTTTCGTTACAATTTAAAAAAAAACATGGTAATAGCGGCAACCGTCGTTGTTCCGTTCGGGATACGACAATTGCTTGCGGAAACTGTTCTGGAGGATCGAAATCGATGCTGACTTCTTCCTCGGAAGATCATTTTATTACCGTTATAATCGTTAAAGTTTTTCCTATATAATTTTAGTATAATTGAATTTTTGTTATTCGTTTGTATTTGTTCATCGGAACGTAAATGTTTCTCTAATTAGATTTAATTGAACGGCATATATTGGAAGAACCGACTTGCCGACAGAACGAAATATTTCAGTAATATTTTTTAGCTTTGATAACTTTCGAACAAAAATAAGTTAAGGGTATAATCTTTTCAATTATTTTTTCGTTGAAACATTAGGGTTTCTCGTTGATCGGTACTTCTAGAGTCAATTTGTCTCGGAACCGCTTCAGCTCCTAACAATCAACCCTCGATGTCAAGTCTCGTGTCAATCGTTACAGTATAATAAGAGGGAGAACAACCAGGATGTCGCGAACGGTATCATGCCCAAGTTTAGCTGATAATTCGTGTAGTCTAATACGACCTATGCATACATGTATGTTCTGTCCGTGCTCGATGCACGGTGACACGACAGCGTTGAACAATATTTATAATTCGGGAGGTGTCTCGAGAGCCTTGGGAGGAGATCGACGTCGATTTTAACGCAGGATAATCATCAATCTTTTTAACACTTTACCTACCGAAAGCTTATTAATAGGATTTTCAATAATTCTGCTGTACCAAAAGAAACCATAGAAATTTCTGTTACATTACAATCTTAACCCTTAAGTGGTAAGGGTTTCGTCAGATTATAAAGTATCATCGTACAAACTTTCTAAAATTTTGTATAAATTTTTTCAGATATTTTAAGTGTAATAATTCAGACCAAATAATCCAAATGATCTAAAGAAGTAAAAATACAGTAGCAAAAGTTAGTTCACAGAAGTTTCGTCAGCATACCAGTTAAGGGTTAAATGAAACTATTAGAAGACGTATAACACAATAGTGGGCGCCTTGTTAGCTCACAATGAAAATTACTGTAGCTATTGAAGATTCCGTTAAAAAGTGTTTAGCCATGCAGCATAGATTTTTCAAAACTGCAATAAAATCACCGGTCGGTAACGCGTTGAGGATCCCATTTTTTCGCAGTCGATTCATTTGTGATATTCGGTGGAGAGGTGAGACCCGAAGGACGAGAGACGACCGATTGCGAATCGACCGGCGTTTCGCGGAAGGCTTGCCGGCAACCACGCGGATAATTGAATTAGCATATTAATGCGCTGGAACAAAAGAGCCGTTTAGGCCCCGGATTCGTTTTGCTTTATTCAATGGGCTTCATTGTGCGCCACGGTAGCCCCTGAATAGAAGCACCCTGTCCGGCCCCCCGGTCTCTGTCCAGCCACCCGAGGTGCAGAGCATTGTTTCCAAATAATGTTTTCTAATTGTGGATGTGCTTTTTACCTGTCACAGGACCATCGAGACCCGCGACGCGGATTTTCAAGCTCGCGGACGACACGACGATTCCTTTCGAATCACTCGTCACTAGGGGTGAAAGGGGTGGAAGTCGAAGATTGGGTCGGGTCGAGCCGGGAAACCGAAAATCTAAGACGTTCTGGTCTCTGAAAAATATAAATTTCCGGTTCGCTGTAGGGATGGGCCGAAATTTTCGGGCACCCGAGCCTCGGGTTGGTTTCGATAACTCGGGACCCAAAAATTAGTAACGCGGGGGTATCGGAAATTTCGGTACCCACCGAATTTACATTGTTCGGAGATCCGAATGTGTGTCATAGATTTTCAGGTACCCCTCTACTCATCGCACTCTCCCCTCTTTCTTGCTCTCATCTTTCTGCCTTTATATTCGTCGCCACGTTACGATCCATTGTTCCTTTGATTTCGACTGCGCCTACGATCGCCTATCCCGACCTCGCTCGTTGGCTCTCGAGCATCGTTGCCGTTCGGTTTAATATACCGTTTCTACGGGTGTAAATAGTTCGTAATATACATACCGCGTAGGTTAAGCACCGAACCAGTCAGTCCGTTCGGTTCTGACTGTTCTTCGTGGGACGGCGAGACCGGTCTCTGGCAGATCTTGTCTCTAGAAGGATGTTCGATTCAATCCCATTTTTCTTATTTTTTTTTTTGGAGAATCGGTCTCGAAACAATGGTCTTTTTAATTTTTTTTTTTTGATCCGTCAAGAACAGATTGTCCTATACGAGAACCGTTTCTCCGGAGAATCGGACATTTCCACGATGTACATACTGTCCGCCTGCCAGATGATGACTGGATCAAGTTTTGACGTTCTCACTCTGTCGAAACTCGTCCATCATCGCACGCATCGTTGCTATTAGCCAAAGACGACAAAGAACAACGATAGCGGTCGTATCGTAACTCGGATTAGAATGATGAACGATACTAGAAAACTATAACGGAGAGTAGAGTAATGGCGGTCATCTAAGCAATAAGTACAATTGAACGATACGTTTGAAATTGTTATGTATTCGTACAATAAAAAGATATTTGTTACATGTTCATCCAAGCATTCTCCGTTCCGCTTTAATCTTTTTACAAGCTTCTTCTTCTATCTTCATCAACCATCACGAATTGCTCAAACTGGATATTGAACATAGAAGTCTAAAAGATATTCATCTGACGGGCGAACAGTATGTGTACCGGCACAGATCGACTTCTGCTAGCCTTCAGACAGAGGCTGTCAAACTTTAGGATTGAATAGTAGAGTTTTAAGGTGGATCACGAGCGAGATCTACGGAGAACTCCGTCCTCAACGATTTGTCCAGGACGCAGGGTCTCGAGCACGCATTCGCCAGCGAGAAACTATGTGATATTCCGTCTTTGATCCGCGTACAGTGCAGATGCTCGTGCGAATCGGTTGTTTGTAGATAGACTGCAGGTCTCCGTGTTTGAAGACCCGGAAAATCGGGAATGATCGGTAAATATAACATGTTGGACGAATCTACTATTGCAGACTGAATTAACGTAAACGCGTGGACATCCGCAGTCTGGAAGCATACAATCGTGTTCTCGAGGTGGTTTCCGGCCGTCCCGGAAGTAGAGTTTCCGCCGGAAAATGGGAAATAGTTTGAGGAATTTATTTGCTGCAGTTGCACAGGACTTGAACGGCGATAGGCAAAACTTTTCTGCGAAAAAATCGTAGGATTTTACGATATGTAAAATCGCGATGACTCGATCGATGAAAAAAGATTTTGCTGATCTCCGACATGCCACGCCAACGATTTCTAACGAACGAAACGATATTTCTTGATTTAAGATACAAATATAAATATATATATATATATTATATAGATATATAAATAAATGTATATGTACGTGTGTATATAAGGCGATGATACGTGCAATCGAATAAAGTAAATTTCTCGAAGTATTTTCTATTTGTTATCCGCAGCGCTATTTTATTAAGCTCTTCTCGAAAAGCATTTTCGTCGCCGTGGTCCGGATGTAAGTGGACCAGTCGTTAACTGTGATTTCGTTATGTCGTAAGCGTGTTCTTCTTGAAAACAACCCCTAACGAAAAATATTCAATTAGAACCACCGGGTAATTCTACGCTGGTGTTCCAAATATTTTGTTTCGAAATGTTCTTGTTTTTACAGCTCGATGTATTATCTTTGTTCGAGCTTCAATTCTTTTTGTCTTCTCTGAAATTCCATTCGATTTAGAAAAATGTTTGAGCTCAATGAAGTATTCTCTGTTAGGGGTTGTTTCGTAGGTTTAAAACAATCGTACCTCTTGTTGTAAGTAACGTCTGGAGCACACATGCTAAATAGTTGCACCGTGTATAGTTATTTATGGTGGACGATCGCGTCCGACGAATCTCTTTCGTTGTTCTCGATCTTCTCTCGAAGAAACATTCTCTTCTTCTCGCGAGAATCGTATGTCCTCTCTTCGAACACGGTATAAATTGTATACTAGTCCGTAAGGGATCAAACGAGGATGCAATGTACATTCAGCGTGATCCAAAAAAAAAGAACAATCGTTGTTTGTTTGTTAATATGAAATTGTTATCCTTTAGTTGATAGTGTGAACTCGACACAACGCTCTGTCGAGTATTCGATCATTCTACAAATATTTGTCGCGAGATCATTAGACCCAGAGAATCGATCATCGGAGGGATGAAAAGGAACAATGTCTCTAATCGTATCTGTGCATATATTTATTATTATCAACGAATCGAAGTAATAAATGACTCTATGAATTTCATTAAACCTACTGTGTTCGTCATTTCCCGAAGTACCTAACATTTAATAAATCTATTTCCCTTTCTTTATTCGCGAAACGTATTGAATCTCGGCTGGAATTTCTATGTGCAATCAATTTCTCGATCCTAAAGTTAGAATAGCTTCAAGAGCAAAGGGTTGAGGGCCGAAAAACTCCCTCCGGAACAATATTAATCCCTATTTAACCGAGTCACCCTCATCGAGATCACCTCGATTGTTCCTCGCCAGCTCATTGCAACCCCAACTGCCAACGTAAGATGGATTCCGTGGTCCAACCTGGCGTAGTTCGACAGATCGATCGGTTTCGCCAGGTATCCCGGATCCGTGTCGAGATCGGGATCCATCGAACAACGTTTTCGCACGGCGAACAGCCGGCTGTTGGGCACAATGCTATTCTCCCGGTGGCAAAATTCGTAACCTCGAATTTCCTCGCGACACTAGAGGAGCCGGCGGCCATTCAATAGAGAAGGAGAATGAAAACGAAAGGAGAAGGCAGGCCCGGAGACGTCAGGTTCTCGTCAAACGACACCTCTCCTGCACCCTTCGCGTGCATTTTTTCCTGCCTCTTTCTAAAATTGCATACTGGGTGTACCGCCTAATTTCGTCACCTGAAGTGCCTTTGTTATCGGCTCGGTCGACAAATAATTCGATTCCGCCAGAAAATTCAAACTTTACAAGAATCGTTTCCGAAAGAAGCCAAGATCCGATGTTTAAATCATTTGAAAGGAAAGATTTCACCTTCAATAAAATGATTGCGGCGGTATATGTAGCTTGTCAAAACGAATGCAATTTTCGCAGGGTTCGTTTTCGAGAAGGGTTCGGGGCTGGAAGTAAGGCGGCACACCCAGTATAAGTGGTTTTGGTCGGTGCATTGAAAACTTTCACCCCGAATCGCTGGAAGGTGACCACCCTTTGCTTTTATGGGGCACAACACGACCACGAAGGAGAGCGAGGGAGAGAGAGAGAGAGAGAGAGAGAGAGAGAGGATCGTGTCACCCCAATGGGCATTGCGTTTCGCTATAACTACCCTCTGTTTAGAGGGCAATTGTATTGGCGCGGGGCCCTTTTTTTACTCTTTTCACCCTGAGAAACCCCGCTGGCTCTGTTGGCCTGTCTCCTCGGTAGGGTGCGCGCTCTCCTTTCTCTCTCCTCTCTTTCCCTCTTTCTTTCTGGTGTGTATGTACATTATGAGCGGTCCTATGCGTTCTCGCGTACCGATAACGGGGCGCGAACTCTCCTTTCTCCGTGCCGCTTCCGGTCGGACTTCTTGACCGCCCTTTAGTCACGGCTCGCCTTTCAAATGGCTTCCCGTTCGATGCTGTTTTCTCGGGGCCATGGGAAATTTCAATGAAACCTTCCACCGGCCGCCGAGCTATCATTAGAGATCGTTGGTCGAGTAACCGACTCGTGTATTCTTCTCGCAACAATGAATCCGCCGATAATACCACCGCTTAGGCGGTTGATGAAGTTATGGGAATCTGGCCAACGGCGTACACGGGCTGGGTCCCATGGAAATCACCAACACTTTCCCCGACACGGTTTTCACCGACAACGATTTTGGCAGACAACGAATTTGATCCACAACGACATGAGACGGCCATAGTATGTATTATCATGCAGTACATATTATCATATTGTGGTCGTCTCAAGTCGTTGTGAATCAAATTCGTTGTCGGTCAAAATCGTTTTCGATTAAAGGCGGCGCGGTGTCGGTGATTTCCATGGGACCCACACGGCTACCAGTTGATCGAGGATCTGTATACTCGTATTAATTTAGCGGTACAAAATTTTGAAATTTCTGTCTTAAAACGAATCGATTAATTAATATTTTCCATGAGCGCAGAGCAGCACAATAACTAAAAGACGTTTAATTCACGGACCGACCCTGTTCCGCTAATTTGAACCTCTGCGTGAGAATATCGACGTTACGTCACACGGGTGACACAGCAATAATTGATTCAGCCACGAAGCTACAAAGTACTCGTTTCTAAAACAATCTCTACAACAAATTGTGGGGAACTGCATCGTGGAAAGGCATTGGTATTCGGAATACCTTGAAGAAGGGGTGGCGGATCACGTGGCGTCGCCTACTCCCCATTTTTCAATCAATCTGACCCGCATCTTGCTGGCTTCCGGTTTTCCGTGACGCGAGCAGCTCAAAGCGAGCGTTTTCAAAGAATTTAATTAACTAATGATCTGGGAGGCGGAAATCCCGGGTGGTTCGTTGCGAATCGTCGACGAGGGACAAATGATCTCGCCGCCATGATGGATCCGGACATATGTTGCGATCCGGACGGCAAGTTTTTTGGTTCCCGGGACATTTGGGAACGTAATGTCGAGTAGGTTTCAAGATGGAGTAGCGACAAGGTGGCACAAAGAACGAGACTTTAATAATGCGAGCGAGTCAAGAGGAAACGAATTCTCTTCTATCCCCCGCCCCCCATCGATGTATTCTCGGGGGCTCCGATCGGTGCGCGGTGATGCCACTTTTCCATTTACGGCCGCGACGTCGAGCACCGGCCCGGCGAAAACAGTTAAGTGCATTACATCATCCCGGACGAGTGCACTGCTGGCCCGAAAGTGGACATTGTTTCAACCCGCTCGACGAAAACAATGCCGAAACGGGAACCCGAGTGGCCCCGGTACCTGGGCTACGTAGTACGTTGAAACACTTTTGCGTGCCAGTCACCGGCCGGCAATGATCTCGTTAAAGAGGCCTGACCGCCCCACTTTGACTCGATAATGCTTTTCTTTTTCAGGCCTCTTCGTTTCCATTGTGCCAGCCGACGATTGTTTCGCGCCAGCCGGCGCTTCGGTGTGTCAGTTTCGACTTTTCCACTCTTTCTTCTATGACTTTTCGACTATCGAGTGCTGGGTAACGGATACCGGTTAAGAGGGTTGTCGTCAGCAGCAACTGTCACTTTTCAGACCGTGAATGTTTCCGGGCTCGTTGGGGTCGTCTGTTCGGGGGTGGATCTGTAAATGCGGACGTTTTTTGACTGTATTGTTAGTTACTAATTATGTGGCTCGGGTTATTTTTTCGCAACCAATGCGTTCAGCTCGTTCTTTACGACGTGCGTTATGGAGTTAGTATGTTGCAAAGTAGTCCCAGTGAAAATTGAAAAAAAATGAGTTTATAAATTAATTCAATGTATTTTCTTGATATTGTGAAAAATTAATCGTTGGATAGTTAATATACTTTTCCTTTACAAATCTCGAAACAAGAAATATGTACAGGGAGGAAATTTTGCGCCTGTAAAATACTACAGTATTTAAATTGCAAAATTGCTTAGTGAGTAACATTTAATCGAACCTGTGGCGCCGAAATCATTAAATTGTTGATTTGCACTATTTACGGTCGACATAAAGGAAAATTCTAACAAATAGTATTTGAAAGAATTCTGTCGGCAAACATTGCCCGGTGGTTTGCAGCCCGTCGCATCCGCGGTGCATCTGAATGCACAGCCGTGCACGCCGGCGCTGCGCGGCGCGGCGCGGCGCGGCGTCTTCAGTCGCAGTCATTCATCGGGAAACCGTATTGCTTGAAAGGGTCCCGGCCCATTAAAACGTTTACATTCGCGAGCGTTTATTTTTTCCTCTCCCTTTCGGCGGGTAAGGGTCGAGGGTCAAGGGACGTGTTTCCCGAAAGAGGAGAGCCGCGCGAGTGTCCACAGAGTGCCATTCCGGCGGTCTCTCCCCTATTCCTTTTCTACTCGCCCACGCAACCCCCTTTAATCCACCCCCATACACCGAAGAAGCTTCTTTTCTTTCTACCCCGGCAGTTCCCTCTCTCTTTTTCTCTTTTGGGCGCAAAATTATATCCTGCGTCGGATTGTCAACCGGGCAGGACCGGTCGCGGTGCATTCATCGCGTTGCACTTGATGCGGCCGTCGCGTATCGCCCGAGTTTCGTCGTCGTCGTTGCGACATACCGGTTCTGAAAGGTCTCTCCTTGATACGCGGCGGATATTTTCCCCGTTGAATGGCGGCACGAGAGCCCTCTCGTTGAAAAAGCGGATCTCCGCGGCGGAGCCGTGCCACGCCGGAGGACGATTAATCCGACGGGGAAGAAATTAGTGAGGAAGGAAAAGGCATCGCGCTCGGCTTTGTACCGCGCAAAACGCTCGCGGAACGTTCGCGGAATCTTTCACAGGCCGCGGCACACGGCCGACGGAATATTATTATCCCGGGGGGGCCGGGGCTCATTGTGCGAGGCCTCTCTCGCACGAGGAACGTCGAAGGTTTTTTAATTGTGCCCGTCCTCTCTCGAGGACCTCGTTCGCCAGGGTTTCGAAGGCATTCGACTTGTTCGCGAGAAATGCTGGCCGCACAATACGTCTTTTCCGCCCCCTTAATCGTAACATTAGAAGAAATCCCCCAGGTTCACCCCTTCCACGGCGGAACCGCCGCCGAAACAATTGGCGCGCGAGAAATTATTGAAACGGCCGATAATATTCATTATTTCTGAATGCGCCGACACGACGATTCGATTGTCCGGTGGCTGAATGACAGAGAAACTGGGGTGGAAATGTATACATATTTACGCGATCAGGTAAATTCCTTTTCATCGGGCCACCGGGAACCCTGTTTTCGTTACTCTGTGTCCCGAGAAAAGACCACGGGAAGAATGGCCGCTTTGCATTCAGCCGCGATGAATATATCGTTTACCCGGACGCTTTGTTGCCGCGATTATTTCACGCATAATTCGCGAGCGAGCCGTGCTTTGCGAAGGAGCCGCGCGCGCTGCGAGAGAAAAAAAAATGAAAGAAAAAGAGAAAGCCTGTCCTTCGTTCTCGGGGCGATCATTGTATTCCCGAGCTCCGCGGGGGGAAAAAGTTGTTGGCCGCCCGGAACAAATTCGCCAGCCCCGCGATTCCGTCTTTTCATCGGGTCGAAAATAATTGTCGTTCATCGTTGCTGGAACACCGCGGAGGTGGTGCGCCGAGGGAAATTCGCGCGAGAATAAGGCGGGCCCCGGCATTGTGCGAAATGGGAAAGGCTTGTTTTTCGCGAAGGCGCGGACGAGGGCCGAAAGCCGTCGACGACGACGACGACTTTGCCCGTTTTCGACGACTCCGGCTCGAATGCGGCCAGAAACAATCGCCGCCACCCGATGCCAATGAGACTTATCCCTTGATAAATGTTGAGCCTTTTGTGGCCCCCCGAAGGGTAACTAAGTGGATTTCTTAATTATTTAGTTCGCGAGTTCCCGACCCCGGGAAAAGGGGTTGGAAAGTTCCGGCGTGTGTCCAATGGGACGCGCTCTCATTTTCTCCGCGGACTTCGCAGTCGGAAACTTCAGGAAATAGTTGCGTGAAAGATTCCACGTGAAAGCAGCAAGTTGTGCTTCGGTTGTGACGTCAGAAACGTATGAGGGTCAAGACTGTCGATCTCCCAAGCCGAGTATCCGTTGCCTCGTTCAATAAATTTCACAGCAACTTTTTAACGGAATGCGCAGCATCGCGACACAATTTGCACCGACACCGGCACAATCAAATTCGAAGGCGACATTAGCGGTGGTTCGCATTATCGGCCGAACACGCTCGCAATCCGTCGCATCGGCGCAATTAATCCGGGACGAGTTACGGGAAACGAGCGTTTAGCTTTTGTAAAGCGGCACCGTGGCAGGATCGCCCTTTAGCAGCATAAAGCTTTGGAAAAACATTCGAGGGTTCGCGCATAAATGTTTCTTTCAGTATTATCGGTGCTCGGTGAAGGAAGGAAGGGATCTGGCGAGGGGGCGAGGGGGCGAGGGGGGTGGCGACAGGGGGTTGAAGGTTGGTTTCTCGGCACTTGAAAAATATCGTCGCGAGTCAAGAATCTGCCGGGCTTTGGCATAATATGACCGGGGTTTTTCGAGTGGGCCGTGGGTTCTTGCCCTCTTTCTCGCTCCTCTTTCAGCCCCCTCTTCCCCTCTGCTCCCCGCGACTCCCGCGCTTCGCCATCCCTTCGTTCGGTCTCCTTTTCTGATTCCTTCTCCTCATCCTCCTCCTTTATATATATATATATATATTTCTTTTTTTTCCGAACGCCATTATGCCCGGTTCTTACGTTTCGCGATGTCGAGTGCGTGCAGGCATTGACCTTTGCCCCCTCCCCTTCCCCCGCCCCGACGAATTGAAAACGCGAGGGGGGTTCTTCTTTTTTTTCGCCCCTCGAGTGGGTCATACTCTATGAAGAGGCCACCGTTCCATCGTTGTTGATACCGCGCTTTTGTCAGGGTACTGGCTTTTTTCCTTTTCTCCGTTTGCGACAAGAGGGGGGAGACGACGGGGAACGTTTTCGTTAGTTTGTTGCTCCGATCGGTTCGATTATGGCGATCGCTACCTTGTAGTGTCTGGGGAACGACTTTTCGGTCAGGTACCATTCACTAAACTTGGCCTCTTCTCTCGGGGGGCCATTATTGCCGCAGTTAATTCGATTCGGACGCGACTGGATAATTCGAGTAACCCTTTGCACTGCGATTAATACAATCGGCGATGTTTAGCACCGTCCGCTGCTTTTTATTCGTGAATTTTTTAAAAGATATTCCGCAGATTCAGGAAGATGAAAATATTTAGGATTTTCAACTATTTTGTTTAGTGTATTGAAGCAGCATATAAAGCATAGACCAAAAACTTTGAAACTGTTGCTGACAATTTATAGGTTTTACAAGTGAATTTCACCTTTCTGTAAATTAATTTCTCCCTTTTGCAAATTAATTTCACCCTTCTGCAAATCAATTTCACTCTTTTGCAAATCAAATTCAACCTTTTGCAAGTGAATTTCACCCACTAAGAATATTTAAAATTAATTATTTTACACAATCAATGCAGAACATTATTATATTTATTCTATTTATCGCGTGCCTGTGTAGTCTCCAGTTTAAAGGGAATTAGTCATATTTTATAGATAGTGTTTGAAATCTTCCTCGGCGACTGAATGGTACAGTGCAATTAATTTGAATAATTGAAAGGGTACAGTGTTTTCTATGAAATTTTAGGCGACCTGCTCTGCTCGCTCGCAATTTCTATTGCGCGATTATTTAGACAGGTTAATATGCACACGTTTTAGCGTAAAGCCGAGTTATTGTGCGTGCACACAATTATTCCAGCTGTAGCGCGTCCCAATTCTATCGTGATAAAGCGGGTCCTCTGTAATTTACACAGAATCAAAACGCGTGATTCGATACATTCGGCTGTTAATAATGCTTCAATCAGCTTGTGATATCAAAACGACTACATTTAATGCGACAGTTGTCATAATGAGCGTGCGCAAACGCGGAAGCGAATCGAGCACGCAAAAATAATGAATTCGCTTTTGACATGACTGCCCGCGTTCCTCAAAAATGAGGATGAAAGCGCGAGACAATAATTACACAGCAAAATTTTCATATGAAATTATTAAAAAGAAGTTTAAGCGATCGCAAACATTTTTGCTCGTTGACACGAGTTAATAGTTAGAGCAAATATTCAGGTCCAGTTCTAGAAAAGAACAGACATTACTTCCAATTTATAACATTTTCGAAAATGGTCTTTCCTGGACGGATAACCGAAGCAGGATAAATAATTTCGACTTTCATTGCACGCTGCTTGTACGGTCAAGATTAAGTACTTCGACACGAAAAGCCGCTCTTACATATAATTAATGTATACAAGGAGCAGACAATATGGCGCCGACCGTTGCGTCACCTAAATCCCACAGAATTAGAACTCGTTCCATAATTCTCTAAAGAAAAGTCGTAAAGCGCTCTAATGAAACGAGTGATTAGTTTTCAGTACACCTCTGTCGACGATTTGTGGTGTACCCTAATCGTTAAACCTAATAGATTAACGACTCCTAAGATTAACGAAATCGTTGTGTCGGGATATTAATGTGAAACCTGTAAATGGCAACGGCTTTCGTCACACTGCAATCGACTTTCCTATAATTTATTTAATATCTAGATATCGCTCGAATGCTTATGCAAATTTGTATTTATCTTTTTGTAACGCAATCTGCGAGAGTTGTAAAATAGAAATACATTTTCTGCCGGTTACATAGCCCGGAGGAATGTTAAAAATACCTCGGATTGTGCGATTTCTACTCATAATGTACCAGTATTATGTTACAAGTAGACTGCGGATTTTATGCATTTATTACAAAAATGTAGTCAAAAATATTGTTTTATTATATTCAACCTATTGGACATATTAAGAAAGGAAATCAATTTCTATTCCACTCCAGTTTGTTGGGATTCTGGTAGAACATTTTTATTTTGCATAAAGATCCGCTGTCTAGTTATAACATATCGGAGAGACGTCTAACACACCAACTCGTTTTTATCATAAATGCAAATAATCCGCAGTGTAGCGACGAATTGCCAGTGACGGTGATTAACTGGTTATTTCGTTGAAACGAAAATGAGACGTATTAGCAGTAAATGATCGGAGAGGCAAACGATGTCGTGCAACGTCGGCAGCGTCTGAAATCACGATTGTTCGCGTCTCCCCCGATCAATTCGTTAACGAGAGGAAGCGGCGCGGCGTTCGCAGATCGCTCGAAGCGATCCCGCGAAAGTCATTAGTGCCGTGAAAGCAAGTCGAAAGAGTGTTGCTTCTGGGACGTGAGTGCGGGTGACAATAATGATTAGAAGTGGCTCTCGCGCAGCGGACCCCGCGAACAATGACGACGGGACGTCATTGAACAAAAGAGGGAGGTCCCCCCTCGTCGGCCCCCTCCCCCCCAACACCGATTTATCCATTGCGGTTAAAATCATGCTCCGCCTCCGTGGTTGCGGGAGGGCATACGCAGCAACGGACACATACGGATAAGTGCATTGGACGCGTGTTCTTTCGCACCCGACGGGCATTGTTCCGCAGCGCTGCCACCGACGGCAACGTAAACCTGCATTTATTTAGCAGCTGCTGCCCAAAACGCGTTTCAACGACAATATCGACGTGGCGAGAACGCACCAACACCGCTCCACGAATTTTTCGATTGTCTATGTACGCTGGTCACGTGGCAGCCACCTATCCGCGTTTGAATTTCGCGCCGTCTAGACGCGTCTTCGGGCGGTTTCCGGCAGAAACGGTTTTACCTATTTTTTTATTTTAAAATCATTTTCGAACGTTTCCCGCAAATATACATAGATATAAATCGACTGTGCAAGGGTAATATACGTAGAACTGACAGAAACAAAATGATTTTTCTGGACGATATCGCAAGCATTTTGCGATTTCGAGGCAGCCATTATTAATCGCGGAAGGCATTAATAAAGCGTGGAAAAATATTCGCCCGGAAAGCTGCGGGGAAAAAATACCCGGTGTATTTGGCGACTCGTTGTCCATAAGCCTGCACAATTTACAATGGGATTGGTCGAGGAGCGGAGGTCGGTGTTCCGGGGGATGATTTATCGAAAATCGTCATTCCGTTCGGCGAAAATTTCGCGAGGCCGTCGGTTGGGGTGGGGATGTACAACAATGGGCCGCTTGTCAACGCCGGACAAATTAATCGAATCAGTGCGCGGATTTACTGCCGTCGAACCCCTTACCCTCCCTCGCCCCTTTTCTCCGCTTAAAAAAAAATGTATATGACACAGTGTGTCTCCTCGCTCGTTTGAATGCGAATAAACGGCGCCGTATGATGACGACGACGATGTGGTTACGGTGAATGGGTATTAAGCTGGAGCGAGACGACGTGTTACACCATAAACGAGGGTGCAACGGAGAGGCAACCATCTGGCATGGGGGGCAGGAGGCAGGCGGAACCGTAAAAGCGTATGTTTTGTCTCCGATTGTGCGGCGATGATTGATGATGCGGTTAGTGGTATTTTATTAGAGACGCTTTCGAGGGTCAATAGACAACGGGTCCGGATGAATAATAACTCTGTTACGACGTTACTTATTAGGATTACTCCGTCACGTTGTTTCGGACGGCGTGCCGCACGATCATTAGGGTTTGCTCGTTCGAATCTCTCTCTCTGTCCTTCTCACTGCGATTGCGTCTTTATTTGCAGTCGGATGGGATGAATAATTAATGCGTTAATGCGTCCTGCGCATTACGGGCACGAGGCTCGCGAAAGACGACGGGAATCAGCATGCTCCGACAAACTCTATGTGTTTCTTAGCGTTGTAAAGCTGTAGATGTTTGCCAAAAAAGGATGGAAACGGAGGAATAATTATGGGGTTGAAACAGCGTTCGTCTCGAATTCGAAATATGAATCAGCGGAACGGTTGCTGCCGTGACAAGTACGATGCGATTTGTAAACATATTCTGTGGCAAGCAGTTTAATTGTGGTTCCAATGTCGAGCTCGAGGCGGTGTAGAAAAACTATCGACGCAATCGTTCTTATAATCGTTCTTACAGCACACAGTTGCCGGTGGCTCGAGCAAGAAATTCAGTTGTAAACACTCGAGAGATTTAGAACACTTGCAATTATTGAATGTATTCTTCTTCCAGGAAATGGCAGATTTCAATAACTTTGAATACAATTAATAACAATGGGTACAGTATATAAAGCAGGAAGTTCTTGTCTGGATATATTATATGAGGTTAATCGTATGTGGGAAAGCAATTTTTGGATTGCAAGCTATAATCATATAGGACCGGGGAAAAGTCAACTGTCTCCTCGTAAACTTACAGTTATGATTATGGCCTGCAGTCCTTTAATATAATGTCCATTTATAGCTGTTTGGCTATTTACAAGCATGGACGTTTTATTGGCCGTTTCTCCCGGAACGACCGGATTAGTCGAGCCTCTCGTTCTATTCTTGCGCGATCTTGTTTCCGATTAATTATATATTTTCATTCTGTATATGATTTTTATGCGATACTCGGATGTTTAGTAAATTATTTGATTCATAATTCATAACTAGATTGCGAATCTTTATGCGAAATAAAAGTTGTCTGCATCGATTGCAAGGAATAGAAACTAAATGGAACGTTACTTCTTCCCTTAATAATTTTAATAGAGAAATCATATATTCACATATTTAATTAAAAAAATTTTCTACAATTTTCGATCTCATCTGCTCAATTTTGCTATAAATGCATAAAGATCCGCAGTCTATTCATAATTAATGGCGCGAGAAATTATACCCCTCCGATCTCTGTCGTTATTGTTTAATCTACAATGCAAACACTATAGATAGTCCCTAAGTTTGTTTCTTCTACCACTCCGCCACGTGTACTCTAGAAACGACTGGCCAGGTAGTAAGGGTAGTAAAACTGTTCTCGGGAACCAACTTTCTCCGGTGTTTGCGCTCCGTCGTATAACAATTTTCTGCGAATAATCTCATTTCTTCCGAGGGTCGTTATACGACGTGGCAATCCATTGCTGTGCAGCGTCGAGACTATACCCTCGACAGCTCATGAGGTTAAGGGATCGCAAACAACGTCGCCGTCCCTTCTTCCGTCCTTTCTTCCGTCCCTTTTTTCGGTATCTTCGAGGAACCAACCTAAATGCCGACAAGAACAAAAGAAGGATTGTCGAAGGTTAAAGGTAATGGCCCACCGGTTAATAAACTGACCTTAGTTTTCGGCTTTACGACTACCGAGATGACCGTTAAAGGGTGAGTTGTCCTTAAAAACATATTCCGATGGTGGAGGCGGCTTCGTCTTGTTTATGAGGAGTGTACGCGACAATAGAAAGTCAGACGGGGGATTTTCACTGGGTTTTGTACCTGGACTGTTGGATTGAAAATGTCGCAAATCACTCTGTCAGTGTATTCGAACGAGTCGACTATCCAGGGAACAATGATAATCGAACGTGTTTTTGTACCTTTTGTAAATTAAAAGAATTCTCCTCGATGAACCGCAAATTAGCCGCGCGGCTCGCCAATGAAACGGCGACGAACGCGAAACGAGTGGGAAAAGGAGGCGTGACAGAGTGCAAAAACAGCGGCAACGACCGCGTAAGGTTCATAAATATTCGCGGGTCGGGAAATCGTAATCAGAATCGGCTAATTAAATTAATTCGCGCGTCAAAGAGGGGTCGGAGGCGGTCGCCGGAAAGAGCCGATTTCCCGGGTGCGCGAAGTCGAGCCTCGGCGGCCATATTAGCCGAACGATACCGTTTCATTATTTTCGTCGCTTTTTTTCCCTCGGCGCCGCGTTGCCACCGTTCTCTGTTTCTCGGCTGGCAACCCTTTGACTCCGCGGATCAAACGCGAACTTTGTCGCGGAGGAGAAATCGCGCGGCCTCTCGACCGGTTTGCGTGAAAAATAAAACGCGGAAGCCGTTGCCGACGCGCGAGGCCCGACGTCGACGGCAGACGAGCCCGGTGCCGCACAATCCGCAGATAATTACGACGTCCAATTAGCATTAATTACTGACCTCTTTCTAATTAGTGGCGCCCGACTGAAATATATCGCTCGCGCGCCTCGCGCATCGTTCCCTCGGCTCCGCTCCGCTCAGCTCCGCTTCGGCTCGAGCGAGACTCGCTCGCATCCGCGCGATTCGAGTGTCCTCTTGAAAACCTTCGGAAGCCCCTGATGCTTAACTATCTGTTACCCTACCACCCCCTATGCCGGATACTTTGAAACATCCGATTTCCGTATTTTTTTCCACCCCGAAACCACCCCGCGTCGTTCGCAAGCGCCGCGATTTATCTTCGTGCGATTTAGCGCCGTTCGATCGCGAGCAAGGGCGTTAATAATTTGATCCCAGGCAGCCGGTCATTGTGAGAGACGCAGACGCATTTTGATCGGTCGCCACCCCCGACGAACCCGCGTTGAATAATTCGTTGATTAAAATCCGCGATACCACGAACATCCGGGGGGTAATTACGAAAAATAAAGTCTGCGCGGCTAATGATGCCGCTTTTACGGATTCGCCGACCATGATCATAAGGAACGGCAACTCGACACCTCCAAAGTGCTTCCTCTTTATGCGCATGCATCGATGCGCGAGTCTAATTCACCTATCGAACGATTTTGTTAGTGGTTTTTCAATCAATTGAGTTATCTTTAATAAATCACAATTGACAGTTGAATGTAGTACACTAATTTGCCAGCAAGTCTTTTTAAAGTTGCAACCGCGCGAGCGATAAAATCGTTATTCAAACATTCAAACTTGTTCGGTGAAAAGTCTCCTCTCCACGGCTTCAAACCAACAATGATCCATATAAATTAGTGTTTTTTTCCCCCCGGAGCTTTTGTCCCGACGGGAATTTCCAACATTTGTCGCTTTTCTCTCGTGTCGAGCATTCTCCAGGACTGTTTAGCGTGCACACTTATGGCGCAACATGTCGAGAGCGAGAAAGAGAGAGAGAGAGAGAGGAAAAAACACGAACTCCAATTTGGAACACAAAGGCGAGGTTTGTCACGGGTCATCAAAATTCTTTCGAACTGTCCCATTGACTGCGAGCCAAGTGTAAATGCAGGTTTCTGGCTGTATTTGTTTATCAAGGTACGCTCGCCGGGTTCGAAGCGGGGCATTGTTTGCTTATGCACACCTATCCTCTATGGAAAAGCTGTTCACATAGCCGGTGTTTGCTCTCCTATTAAAACCGGCACCTAAACTTTTTTTTCTCTCTCTCTCTCCTCTCCTCTCTCCCTCTCTCTGACAGACGACAAATGTTATCCCCTGCTACCGTTTTCCTCGAAGAACTTGCACTTTCCATCGGGGAATCCTCGGCTTGTTGCGTTAACGAGATTCAAGTGCTCGGTAATCGACGTTAAGTAATAAAGTGTGCGCTTTCAATTCGCGACGTTTCGCGATTCGTCGGCTTGGGCGGTCTTCTGCATCTTTGGAAAATATTTGGTCGTTCGGTAACTAATTTCGTTTTTCCTGTAGAGCCTATGCTAAATGGTGAAAAATAGCTTTCATTTTTTCCTGAGAAAACGAAAAGACTTCCCGAATGATCTAATATTTTTAATACAGCAGGAATGTGCGTGTTTGAAAATGTACGCTTTTCAAGCAGAGTTGAATCAACGATTGACAATTAACTTCGTCAATTGATTGAATCAATCGTCGATTTTTCGATTTATTCTTTTAATCAACGATTGACGATTAACTTCATCGATTGATTGACCCAACCGTCGATTTTGCAATGATTTCTTTTTTTAAGCGTACACACTAATCAATGAATCATGATTAAAATTTTAATCGATTAATGCCCAACACTCTGCTTTCAAGGAATTACTTCCAACTAGGGACTCGATCGAGACACAATAAATTACTTTCTTCATACAATTTTCTAATATCCGAAACATTTAATGCATGGAGAGAGGGTATGTTCGACGTGTTTATTTGCCAGAAATTGGTTGTAGATGTTATCGAAAGGGGTGCACGTTGTCCAACAATCCGTGAGATTAATTCGTTCGACTATATTAAGAAAAGCGTATTTGCCCATTGTGTGACGGGAACACAGTGTCTCCGGAGGGAGATCGCAGAGCGTATCGTCGGCAGATTACGGAAACAAACGTTCCAGGGTATTATCCGTATATAATGGACCGTATGACATGTGTACGACCGGTACAGCTGCTTATGACTTTGGGACTCCGTGCCACGGGATTTATAAATCTAAATACAGTGCGGCCCCGGATTACTGCGAAACGATCGGGTCTGGTGTCTCGTATTCGACGAGGGTGAGTTTCGTTTCTCACAATCGAAGATACCTTACGAATAACAAAATTGAAGATTTACTTCTCTTCTCCGGAAACGTCCCTCCACGTGTGCCACTCAATTTCAATATAAATCCAGGTTACTCAAAACGTTGGGAATAAAAGAAATAAATATTTTTCACCCCATCTGCACATTAACTCCGCTCGCACCAGCACGGAAACGGTCGAAAAGCAAACAATACCCTCTGGAGTAATTGTCCGACTACAAAGGCGCATTGATCTCCGATTATTAGTCGATTATTCCGACCGATCCTCTATCATGTATGCTGATCCCAGTAAAAAACAAGTCTCTAGTTTATTGGGGAGCTAGTTTAAAATCAATTGCAAAATTTGTACCGAACAGACAAACAGACAAACGGACAGACAAGAAAGCGAGCTAATAAAAACGTGGTAAAAAACAGTACCAATCATAGTCATGAATATCGCGATGAATATAAACCGAACTCAAACAGTCGAGGCGAGTCGTCGGAAACGGTACAATATTCATAATCCGGTATTTTATTATGCGACCGTTCGATAGACAGCGATGTCGGTATGCGGCTTATCCGGTAATGATCGATACTTGGCTACGTAGATCTGATTGCCGGACTTGTCGGCCCAGAGGAAATATTATGGCGTCGTTTCGCGAAATGGTACCTTCAGAATCTAGGGATCCAAGGGCCTAATGGGACCTATGTAATTCCGTGCTTCCCGGTCTTGTCAAGGCGATAAACCCTGGCCGATGAGGACGCAACCGGGAATGGATAAGCAATCTTCTTAGCTGTCGTTTTGAGCAGCCATGACTGTCAGTCCGGGGCCCACGCTCGACTGCATCGTAAAGTATTAACGGACAATGCGTGACTGATTTCCATGCCGCACTCTTTGTCAGAGACACAGGCCTCATTAACTCTTTAACAAACCGGCCTGGCGAACTTCTGCAAACCCTGGACTTGCTGTTCCTGCTGGGAAAGCAATACAAGTAACCGCATTAGGTCGCTTCGCTCACGGGACACTCGCGTTTCCTTCGTTCTGATTTTTTACACACTTTCTAAATTTTTTCAGGAACACAGGATGGCAATATTAATTATTCGCATGCATTTAGACGCCGTACTTTCTCACCGTTTGCACTCGGTTCTTCAAAATATTGTTTACACGATTAAATATATCGGTATCTAATCAATTACTAAATATTTAGGTATTGTATGAGGTATTATACCAATTTCATATCCATGAAATTTCAAAAGTCATAGGGAATGGAAATATTCTAGATCGGAAGAAATGTTTAATTTTCCAGTTAAAACAGCTCCGAGTGCAAAGGGTTAATATTTCACCCGAGAGAAGTTTAAATAATAATAAGAGACGCTACGTAGAGATTCGTACCCTAACAAGGTTCTTCGGTTTTTTCCGTAGTGGACAGAGAGGGGATCAACTAATTGGCGGTGTCTCGGTGAAGGAAAAGGAAGAGAAAAGTGGAAAGCTCGGTGTATAGACGCAACACGCGAGTACGTGTCGCATTAACGAAGGAACAGTCGCTGGGTACACACTGGTTTAGTTAGCCAGGATAGGTTTACAAAGCACTAGCCACTGGAGGAGCCTCTATGCGAACACTTGCAACCTATGCAAACACGTGGCACATATCTTGCGCCTTTGGTGCCGGCCAGGCCGGTGATGTTTGGAAATGATAATGACCATTAGAACGTCGTAGCCGGTTTCGTTCTGCCGCGATGATTCTTCCACTTAGCGATCGGCGGACGTGAAGAGCTCCCGTCTTGTGTTTGCTCAAGGACAAAGAGGAGACCTTCGATCCTCGGGGAGGACTTATCCTGGGAGGGGATGCACGAGCCTGCTCGAATTTTTATTGATGCATTTTTCAGGCAGCCGATCCCAAACGCTGCGAATCACCATTTTTTAATCGATTGGTTTTTGGCTTGATCTTGTATATGCAAAATAAAAAATGTTTGCATTGATTGCAAGACACAGGAGCCAAATAAAATTTCATTCTTCTTTTGATTATCTTGTTAAGGCGAATCTAATACACCGGTGGCCTTAAATCTTTTTAATACCTCCACTCTTTTGAATTGTACGTACCCATTTTTGTCATAAATGCATAAAATCCGCGGTCTAGTGATGACATAACAAACGTTTTGAACGCAATGTAAATGGTACCACAAGATGAATGGTTTGCAGATGTTATTTTTTTCTCGAGGCCATTTTTTCTGGAGTTTTCAAGGTCATCGATATTACTTTCTTGTAAATGTATATTTCTTTTTCCTTGCGTATTCTAGTTGAAGAAATGAGAAATTCTAGTGGACATTGGAACGTACTCGGAGATATTAATAACACGACCTTGAAAATATTTAGGTGGCTATGTTTACGTGGACCACCCTGTATTCGACCAAAAATATTAGTCAAATATGACAATGGCGAAAACATACTCAATGTCCGGCTACAAACTTGATGAACAGTAGAGCCTTCGCTCGGACATTAAATGGTGTGCTCATTATGATGAAAGGACAGGTTCCACGTGAGATTCGAGTAGACTTCTCACAGGTTTGCCTAGCCAGAGGATTTCGTCGAGCGAGGGGGACGAAATTCCTCGAATCGCTCGATCTGTCCTCCTCGGAGAGAAGAGGATCCGGTGTTTGGTAGCTGAGATCTCATGGCGACAGTCTCCTCTCATCATCGGTATGTGACGAATGTTACACGTTGGTGTGAATTACATTAGAACGGGCGACTTTGTGGCCTCCCTTTTCGTGGCCATTAAGGGACATTTTTCGGGTAGCCGTGCAGCCGCGAGATATTTACAGGGACAAATAAAAATCCACCGTGGATCAGCATGCTCTTAACGACGTGGATCGGTTTTGATCTAGAGCCAGACCGTACAGAATGGACCCAGATATTAAACCGAAACGATGTATCTGCTTGGAAGTGTTGTACCTCTGAAGAATTTATAATAATTTCGAAACACCTCGTACCGTTGTCACACACAGGCGTTTATCCTTCTTTAAAACTCCCCAGATACTTTCTAGCATCCATTTGTCAAATTATCACATAACTAAAAAGTACATATAACCTGAGCAAACAACGCTCACTCTTAGCCTCCGCAAGCCTCTCCTATTAAGTGAATAAGAAAATATAAATAATAACGATAATTCCCACTCTCCCCCATTATAAAAACCACATCCAAACCCTTTCACCAAGCCGGGAATTCCAAAGAAAATTCCACGAACACCTTTCGCAGGGTTTGATCGTTTAAAAATCGCTTAATCCTGGTTTGCTGGTTACAGAATCGAGGGATCAATTTTTCCCCGCGTGTTCAAGTGCATTAAAGTTCTCCGATGGGGGTATACGGTTCACAATTAGATGATCATTGTCAGTTTGAGGGTAAATCAGAGAGCAAACATAGGTGGCCGATCGAGAGGCGAGTTTCGAGTCTCTTTTCCTCGCAAAGACGGACCGTGTCCATGGGACCCCATGGACACGCGTGTGCTCGCGCATTCTCTGGGCATGGGAGGGCAACCTTGCCCCGTCTGTGCATAAACAAAATGGCCCATAAAACCTGGAGGCGCTAATCCGCGCAGAATGCCGCCGCGAGGATATTGTCAAACCGTCCTGCAGACCCGTTCACTCCGCAGGAAGACCAGCTGATTCATGCGGCCATATTTCACGTCTTTATGCATTCGCGAATATTTCAGGCCTCTCCGCGCTGCGCCGCTTCTTCGGCCACGGACCAGAGACAAAGAAAAAAATCAAACTAACCGGTGACCAGCCGATGCTCGGACCGTGGGGGACAATGGGGCGACCAGGGAAGACCAGGGGAAGCCATCGCGCGAATTTTCGTATTAACGGTCTATTGATCCGCCCATGGCGAAGAAGACGTTCGTGGTTTACGTCCGAAATCCACGCTTTTTCATCCTTTTCGAGGACCTTCCTCGGACCCCTAGCGCAACTGCATTAGTTTATGCTGCGCTCGTCCGGGTTTCTGACGGTTGCCTTCAAAAATGATGAACGTAAATAGCGTTCACTAATTTTGAACACAGAGGCATGATCAACCCTTTGCAGTCTTGAAAATGAAACATTTCTTCCGACCAAGAATAATTCCATTCTATATAATTTTCTTCATTTTATGGACAAGGATTCGGTTTTGTAATTATACGTAATAATTAGACTGCGGATCTTTATGCATTTATGTTTTGCAAAAATTAAAAAAAATGCCGGAGTATTAAAGTTAACAGAATTTAATACCATTTTTATTTATTGCGGATCTGCAATGCTATTAATAATGAAACAATAATTTTATTTGGTGCCACTTTCTTAAAATTTGTCTACGAAATTGAAAATTACATAAACATCTAGTAATAACTAGTCTGTGGATCTTTATGCATTTATGAAGAAATTAGTTGGGTGAAATGTAAAATGGATCACAAAAAATTCAAGAAAATCCTAATATTGTTTTTAACATAACAAAGTCATTAAGAGGGATGAAATCAATTTTTAATTTATTCCTGCTTCCCAATCGATGCGGAATATTTTTATCTTGCATAAAGATCCGCAGTCTAGTAATAACTCCTGTGGTAGCTAATGACCTAGATGTTGACGCGACCCGTATAAATAAATAAATTAAAGGAGAAAGCTAATTCCAAAGAATATGCCCAGAAATCAGCGAACAAGAAATAGACGAACGCGAGAGGTTCGAAGGCTTCGTTCACGACAATAAAAGTCGCGGAGGATATTCGGTGGCAGCCGGGCTCCTTCAGGCTCCGCCAAACAATGGGCTAATCTATTGGTCGATCTATTCATTTGATAGACCGTCTAGCCGGGTTCTCTTTCATTTATCCATTGCGTCCGCGCTTCGTGGGATTAGGCATAGGTGTTCCTAAACGAGCTGTCTCGAGCTGAGTGGATCAGCTTCGGGGACTGTTTAGTGGCTCCTAATCGTCCCGAATTGGGCACAATGGACGGATGCACCGCGCGACACATGCCCCCTTTTGTAAACGCACGATAGCGCAACAGCATCAGCATCAGCATCAGCATCAGCATCGACAACCCCCCGTCTCTCCCTTGCGCGAATCTCCCGCTGATTCCCGGCGACGGGATAAGACAGCGCGATTCAATCGACTGGAAGTCCAACAGAGGGGGATTCGGTTAACGATAGTTCTTTCCTATGAACGGCACCAAGTGCTCTGTTCAATGAGCTGACACGAGATCGTTTGTAATTATTTCGGATAACCCCCGCTAGGAAACACTTTGTTCCCTCGAGGGGTGGTTGGATCGTCGCTTGGTGTTCGGATATGTTTGACGATCACTGCTGGGTCGGGGATGGTGAATCGAATTGACACATCTGGGCAGCACAATATTTTCTACTATTCTCTTTTGATTTTTAGTAAAAGTATTCGTACAACAAATTCTAGTAGGTCGTGTAGGGCAAGAGAAGCTTCGATCTTCAAATCTTGTATAGGTAGGTTCGGCGTAAGTGTCCGTTCACAGGCGCGAACAGAATCGTGGATCGCGGACGTCGTATTTCATAAAAAATTAATGGAAAATCGTGGAGGGAGCAGCAGGGTGAAAGGTGGAAGGGAAAATGAGTGATTCGTAGCCGGACAGGAATAGAAGAGAGCGAGGCGCGTGTGTACGCGCGTAAATGCGTGGCCCGGCGCGATGGCGTGGGACTTTAGTGTTGGTAGGTGTACACAATCTGCGAACAATGGACGCCGAATGCGGAACAATGAAGTATACAAGCGACGTCACAATGCAGGGATCAGCGAAACAACGAGCGGTCTCACTACGGATTACAGGCAGATGCGCTTCAGTCCGCGCCAAATCCGCGCTCTGCCTACTGCGCGCGATCATCCTCGCTGCTTTCTCCGTTCCCCTCTGCTCCTCTCCTCTCATCCTACTTCACCTTCGTGAACCGATCCGTGGTTTGCACCGTCGCGTCGCCGATTTCCGGTCCCGTTCGTTGGAAATTCGCGGAATCGCTTGCACTTACGCCGGAACAACAATAATCGTCCTATGATGGATCGATTCTCAACAAAAGCGGAAAATTAGAATTATTACTTATTACTAGACTGCGGATCTGTATGCATTTGTAGGAAAATAGAGTAGATGAAATTCAAAATTGTTGGACAATTTTAGAAATTGAACATGCCAATATATGATTTCTCCTTTGTTCAAATCATTAAGGGAAGAAATAACATTCAATTCAGTTTCTATTTCTCACAATCGACGCAGACAATTTTTATTTTGCACAAAGATCCGTAGTCTACTTATTACGTACATATTATCGTGATCATTGAATTTAACATTACCAACAGAGCCGGTACAAATCAGGAATGGAGAAGAATAGCCGAAAATTCCATCAGCTAGAAAACAGCCCTTAGACCAGGTGGAACGGGCTCTATATTTCAAGGATTTACCAGAAACACAGCAAGCATCAGGTGATCCGTTGGCGAAATAGAAGACCATCTATCTCTCCGAGAGAGAAACGGGGATATTTCGTTACTCCGTTTTCGCCCCCCTCTTACCGACAATAAAGGAGGTAGCAATAATTCCCGGATCCGTGTTTTCTCTATGGAACAGAGTTTTTTTTTCTCTCCTCTCCTGTGCGAAGCTCCGATGCACCGATCGCGTTACCGATCGTCCGATCGTTACAATGCCGAGGACAATGGGCATCCTTCAAATCGGATATAATGTCGAGTAAGACGGACCGACGGCAAACAGCAACCGGACGAAACCGTGCCGAATACTGCAAATACAGCGGGTGGGCGTTATTCCCACTGTATCGAGAGGCGACAATGGGGGACAAACTGCATGCTTGTTCGGTCGGTAATACCTCGTTGGGTCGCCGAACAGACCCACTACCATTGTCGATGCATCACGAGCGTATATATACCCATAGACCTGCGCGCCCGTACATTTCGAGTAGATACGCGCGAACAATGGCATTAATCCGTGATTGTTGCTGGTGTGGATATTACCGGGTGGAGACCGAGGGCTGGCTCGTTCGCGGTGGCGATCGTGGTAGCGCTAGCTATCCCGCCGCTCCGTGTGTTGCTACTGTGTTCGACGCCGATCATTCCGCTGGGGAACCTGGACATCCGCGATCACGATCCACCCCCTAACGAATTTCAAGTTTTATCTTCGACGCTCCAGCCATTGTCTTTCGTCGCTCCGCCCGATCTTTTCCATTTCTGCGCTCTGATCGAAAAGTTTCGTTTAGCTGTCTCACATAAGCATATAATAAGAGAGAGAGAGAAAACACGTCGGACTGCAAAGGGTTAAAAATTTTTAAAAAATCGAGGAATTTCGAGAGTGCAAGGTCGATGAGTCTCAGATTTATCCTTGTGAGAGGCGCAAACTATTGCCAGGGGAGGCGCCAGAATGTATTAATTAAAAATCAATGTTCATGCCATAATATCTACAAATAAATCAAACTTAACAGTTTTAAAATATTTTTTTTCAGGAAGTCGTAGTAGCGTAAAGGTTGGAAACCGTTGTCGTAACCTGAACACAGGACAAATGTCGGAGCAAGGAAAGCGAGAATAGGTTGGCTGGATGCGTGTTTCGCGGCCGAATTAAAACGGCGCGGCGCGGCGCGGCGCGGCGTTTGGCCGTTGCGTAAAAGCGAACGGGGTGGCGTTCGTGGCCGCGGCATAATGACGAGCGTCGGGGATGTCGATTTCAGGCTTGCGGATCGAATGACTGTTCCGTGCAATTTCCCTCGTCGCGTCGCGGCGTTGGCTGGTCGCGGGGTGTACCGATTGGCAATGGTAGGTAGCGGTCGGGTAATAGTGGTAGTAGGCGGTAGCAGTTGGTGGTGGAAAAAAGCGGAGCCCGTAGATAGGATCGTCGAGCGATATCGTGTGGTGTGGTTCTCGCATAGGAACACCGAAAGAGGAGATAGCATCGTTTCCATAAAAATCCCCAGACGTAGCGGTGACACGTAGGAAATTAAGAGATAGGATTTTAAATTGGAAAAATACAGTGGCCGGAGAATGGGGGTGGTGCTCGGGGGACGAGGAGAAGAGATAGTACCGAAGGGTGAATGGCGGCCGGGGGAGGGTTTTGTGGGTGGTCGGACACAAGAGGGTGGACGAGGAAGCGAATGCGGTGAAAAGTGGGGGGAAGGGGCGTTCGTGGGGGCTCTGTGGTAATTAACGGTTTAAATTGGATCTGAGTTGGGCGGCTTATTGCCGATTGTCGGGGCCGAAGACGACGTAGAACAAAATTGAGAACAAAATTGCGCCGGGAGTCGAGAGGACTCGATTGTACGCGAGAACGATAGAGACGGGATAAGTGGACGGTACGTTATATGTCGAAAATAGAGAACTGGACCGGGGGAACGAGAGGGAGCGAGAGAGCAAGAATACCGATGGAGAAGGAGAGCGTTGCACCGTGTGTCCAGGGAGAGCTCATTGTTAAACTGTCTTGAGGGCTGTCCTTGCGGACGTTGCCAACAAAGAACTTCATTTGGAGAGAAAAAGACCGGCCAATGCAGACCGTCAACGGCGCGGAATATCGATCGTATCGATCGACCTCTCGGGGATTTCGAAAAACGATTTTTACACCCGTGCTGTATAAGCTGAACGTCTGGCGATGTTCCGATTCCGATTGTTTCGATGGCCCTCCACTTCCTTAAATCGATTTCAAAAATCGGGATCGAGAAAATAAATGTTTCTTCATCTTCAAACTCAGGAATTCCATTTTAAAAAATACATTGAACAAATATCCGCAATACGATAAACATGATACACTCGCGGGCAGAGTCGGCGAAACGGTGGTCAAGCGAGACAATGCCGAGAATCCATTTGCAAAAGAGGATGCAAACAGTCGGTTAATCAGACCGGTTCGTTTGGTCGTGATCCGTTGAAAGAGCCGAAGCATAAAACTTCCGTAGCGGGGGCGGAAGATGACCAAGCCCCGCGTTAAATGTCCGAAAGCCGATGAATGGCCGCGCTCCTTAGAGCGACGAGACAACGGTTGTTGTAATTACCAGTTTATCGGCAGCAGTTTTCGATAGGGCCACCCCGTTCCTTCCATTTTCCTATTCCCCCAGCCCGCCGTTCCATTTTCCCCGGTCCTTTTTCTCGGGCCGGGTCGACAGTCGAGTCGGTTCCATCCGTTTCGCTAGCTTCCGCCAACTCTCTGGTTTTGCGACGATGACGGTGGCGAATACCCACCCCGGCAACGGTCGGTGGTCGGCCAGTTCCGTCGAAGAAGGGGGTCGGGTGTTGCGGGGGCGAAAAGGGGGCCAGGGGAGGAGGTACACGGTCCTGGGTTCTATAGGGTGGATGGCTCACAATTAAACTCAATCCTATACAAGTTGTTTTTCTTTTGATTCGCCTCGCTCTCCCTCACATGACAATTCCAATTTAACCCGGGGGCAGGGCAGAGCGGCCTATCCTCTGCCGAACCTCGATCTCTATGTCCCGCCAATGGTCCTCCCTTTCTCTCTTACCGACGAGAAACACAACAAACGGCAACAACAACAAACGGGCAGAACAACGGCGGCCCGAGGGCCGACCGAAGAGCAAGAGAAACGGACTTTTCGACATTTCAATCAGACATGACCGTCGTCCAACCGGACCTGATACCACCCCCGCGTTCTCCAGAGAGAGAGAGAGAGAGAGAGAGAGGATTCTCTGGAAACGGAGAGAGTTTTCGGGGATGAGTAGGTCCAACCCGATGCGCGCCCGCTCTCTCGGTTTCAGCCAATTCGTCGGCTCTCTCGAATTCAATGCATGTTTTAATGAAACACTGCTGGCCCGCTGCCCATTGTCAGTCCCATTGTTGCCTAGATGACTGGTCGATCGAAGGCCTCCAAGCTTTTGTCGTACCACCACCCCCGTTCCGACTACCAAACCCCCTTTTCCTCTCTCGAACCTACACACCCCTACGGTTACACCAGGACGTATATCTAGCTAGCCGGGTTTCGTTTCGAATCTACCACGGCATCGTCATCCACGTGCATCCAATGCGATGCGATGCGATGCGATGCGATGCGAACGCCGACAGCCAGCCTATATATCGGCATTTTTGGAGAACGTCCAAAACAACGTCCAAGAACCTAACCGTTCGCTTCTTTCTGCCGGTGCACGAACGGGGGTCGGTACCCTGTTACGTACCTCTCCGCAGAGGATCGACGACAATGAACCAGCTTGGTTATGCTCGTTTTGCTCGTCGGTGTTTCGGCTGATAGATTCCGGCTTGAATCTGTCGCGAGACGCTTCTTGTTGCTCTCGGAGTCGGGATCGTCGTGGCCCTTGGTTTATCCTAGTCGCAAAATATGGTGAACGTTCGCTGCGTTCGCGTGGTCGAAGGAGATTTTCGATGCTTCATTTTGTCCTTCACTACATTTTTATATATAGAGATTACTCGCATTCCACTTTCTACATATAATTGGTTACACGGAGCTTTACTTCACTTTAACGCGAAATATATATTTGCTAGTGCGGTGGACACCTTTGCTCGTGCTTCGAACACTAAATTTCAAGTTTCGAGATTGCAAATACTATACGCGAGTGTTTAAAAGTTAAACAAGCCTAAACTAGCACTATAAAAATTGCGATTCGTTGAAGCCAGCAAGGTCAGATCAGAAAGAGAGGCGGCGCGGCGGAACCGCTCGGTACGCAGAGATTCATCGCTCTAGCATTCACCTGAGGGCGGAAGACAGTGGAGAGCGGCGTAACGAAATCAGGGTGCCAATCAGGTTGCTCGATTCATCGGTTCGTGGTGTGTAACACGAGTCCTTGAACGAAGCGCGTCGGTCCATTCTAATTGCTCGGCGAATATCGCGGCGCTGGTTGGACGGCTCTCACTCCATACAATCAGTCAAGTCTTTTCAGGATTATGGGAAATTTCGATCCTCGCGCTCTCGGCTTCATCCCTTCAGCGACGTATTCACCGGCGTCGAACAGAAAAATCTCGAATATATCCCCAGCAACCAGGGTACATTTAATTACAGTGCTCGCGTGTCGGGATGTATCCAGCTGACGCGGCGCGGTGTCGGTGGCGGTGGCCGCCGGATTGTCCGGCATTTTTCCCCGGGGCTGCAACGATAGAATAGCCCCCGGCAGCCGTTGAATGGCTCAGCGCGCGGATCGACGACGATAAGATACGTGGCTTTTCACAGAGCCGCGGTTAGCAGAATTGACAGTGCACGCGACTTTTTCCCCGTTTATGAACGCCGTCACCGTCGCCGACGCCGCGCAACGTGCCTCTGCACGGGGGTGGTCCGAAAGAGGGTGGGCAACGTCATTGTACGGCATTATCGGCCAACCCTCTACTTTGCCGTGCACAGGACAGGAACAGGGGATGGACGCGACAACCAGGGGAACACCGGCGCTTGTTTCACCGACGCAACAAGCTCTGACGTTGACTCCTGCGGCAACGTTCCTTTCCGCGAACAGAATTTGTATTCATTGTCCATCGGACACCCGCGCCACTCGCATAATAAAAATCTCCATCGGCTCGTTCGCCGGAGGAACTGGATTTTTGCGAATTCGCGATCTCTTGGTGTGCGATTCTCTTTTAGAACATTCTACGGACGTTTATGCAATTTTTCATTTTTCCAGGCAAACTTTAGGAAGACGGGAACGAATAAGATATTATTTTCTGTGGTAGCAGACTTCATAGATCCGAATTAAATAATAATCTCTAGAATGTACTGGGAAAATTCAATATTCGTGTATATCACGATACGAAATACGTTCCTTTTGCCAAAAATGCGTATTAGGATGAAAAATAAATTTTATTATTTTTTATAGAAAATTGTTAATTTGGCTCCCATGGAAATCACCGACACCAATTGGACAAAAAAAAGTATCCTACGAAAATTACTGGTCTTTTTACGTACAATAAGATTCCATAATAAAAAATGTAGGTTTCCATTTGGAAAAAAGATGACCTTCAAATGACCTTGAAAACGCCACCCAAATAAAAAACTGATACTGCCCTCTTTCCCCCTCGAAATCCTTGGAGGACACGTGTTTTACACTTTTTTAATATCTGTATATATACATTGGTAACGAAATTGGAGGAGTGCCGAATTTTGGCGGTTTCTTCTGTTACTTCTCTCAATACGGAAAAGTACTATGCAGAACAAAGGTGTATGCACAACGGTTTCCAAATGGGACTTGAATAGGACAGATCGGTAGACGACCGGGGAACAAAATAAGTTCCTCACGCCTCTAAAGTAACAAAGAGACAATGCAGGCACGGATCGATGTTCCAATGTCTAAATGGCCCCTAAAAGGAGGAAGATGTTTTTGTTTAAATACAGTTATCGTAGTTTAATTTGCGTGGCTGTTCGCTTAAACCTAACGACCATCGATACCTGGCCCGGCAAATTGTGGGCCATACTTGAGTTGACAATGGACATTGTTCTATTCTGCTATCTTAAATTAGGGTTCTGAAAAAAGCATTCCATCACAAATGTTGTAAAACCTACTGACCCTAATCCATTTGAGGGGCACAATAAAATGGATTGCTGTCCTTCGATGGACAATAAATCTGATGAAAATATTTCCGACGAAGTCATAGCAATTGCCAATGACCTGGCAATGTTCTCCTACAATGTTACAAATCTTACAATACGATTGTCCCTTCAATTTTACTTTCGCACTGGCGTTCACGAGGCGTGTAATTCGTAGGCAAAGAAGCCCTACAATGGGATTTACAGGTCAAGCAATATAAGAACCTTCGGAAGGGGTTGTAATCCTCAGATAGCCATATTTCACCAGCTTTGATTTAACAAAGGAGAAATCGTCTTGGGAATGAAGGCCAGCTGACCGTGAACCTTCGAGGAATTCTTGTATTTCGATTATTGCTGACGCAACCTGGTACACTTTTTATTATCATCTCTCTCTCTCTCTCTCTCTCCCTCTCGTGAATTCTATTTCTGGGATATTAAAAATTTTCAATCGCAATTAACAAGTATGTAAAATGTAGCAAGCGGTAGGTAGCTGCACGAAGAGAATTCTGTTGCGTGTCTTACCCAAGTTTGTCTTCTTGCAATCATGTGTCGCGGAGTGATATATTGATGCACCTGCAGTTGCAGTTTTGGCATCGGAATCGTACAATGTTCAGAAAAGGTCGACACCGTACGCTGCTTTCGTTAACGAACTTTCTGCAACACGTTTTAATATTTATGACACAGACGTGGTCATTCCTGGAGCTATAATTTATTGGGTTGTCCGGAAAGTTCGTGCCAATTTTCGGTAGGTGGTATGAGGACAGGTCTGAATATATCAGAATGATTGGAAACAAATGATATGCGTACATATTCTACAAAACTGCATGCATATTTGGGAAAAAATTTGGTTGCGAAACGTTTATTTTTGTCAGTTTTATACGCCTTTGGATATGGAAGCAAACAAAGTTTTCAAATCCGATCGAAGATCGGAAGATCGAACCAGTGCGCTGCAATCATTATCATTCGTTATTACCAAATTGTCGATCGAGATCAAGGAAACAGTTACAGTTGAACGTGTTCGAGTATTTTCTTGAGAGTGGTCTCCCGCAAGAAGCCAGGAACGATGTTCGTGGGCAGGAAAAGCGTTGGTGTCAGGGGTGAGGTCAGAGATAGATTCCGTGCCGAAGCTGTGGCGAAGTGTCGGCGGACAATGGCGAAACGAGTCCTAGGTCCTGCGAAGGGATAAAGGGACATTATCCCCGGCAATAAAGAAGGTCCAGGAAAGGAGAGTACGCGAGTTGTTGTGCGAAGCCATGTTTTTCATCCATTGTCAGCAAATATAATGCCGCACAGTCTCGGTGGCGAAATCTCTGCCAGGTGCTCTCTTCTCGGTTGCCAGCCTCCCTTCTCTTCTCCTTCACCTCTCAGCTCTTCTTCTTCTTGGAGACAGCAGTCAGCGAGAGCTGATGTCCACTCTGTGGGCGTCGAACATCCTCTGTGTCGGTATTCGTAACGCATTGTCGCCAAGCGACAAACAAACGACCGAGAAAAGACCTAGGCCAGGGATCAATGGAGGATATTCTTCGAGGGAGGAGAACCGCCGCCTCCAAAAGGGGAACTTGGAGTTTCGGGAAGCTTTTCTTTGACGGTGGCTGCCAGCTCTGTTGTGCCACCGGCTAATTGATCGGAGAAGCGAGCGCTTTCCAACGGGCGACGTCCTGTCGAATGAGAAGGATCCGAATAATTTTTTAGGACGTTCCTTGAAACGCAGAATTTCGCGGAACACCAAAATCCAGGCATAATTACAGAAAAATGCGCAGTCTAGTAATAATCGACAAAGTGCCAGGTCCCACAGGGAAACCTGTTCTTTCAGACGATATCTGGAAAGGAAAGAGGAAGCTGGTAAATTAATCTGGCCACAGAAGACGCGTTACGTCGACAAAGTTTCGAGTATAATAATCTCCCTCCGAGTCAAGCATAACTCTAATCCGCAGAATTGTCCTTGAAACGGGGGGCTGCTGGCGAACAAAACGTTTCTCGGCGAGCATCTTTCGCCTTTCTCATTTTTCTCGGTCTAAACGGCGAGGACGCGGGGTTTGGCCTCTAATTAAGTAAATGCCTGGCAGCTGGGTTGCGGCTGGAGACAATGTTTTACAGTTCCAGCGCCCCTTCGACCCGGGGCTACGGGCGCGTCAACGCTTCCCATGTCTTGTTCTCTGTTCCTCCAAGGGGGTAGGGTCTCTTATCTTCTTCGTCGTTTTTTCCTGGCTTCCGTGAGCCCGGTTCTCCTCCATGTTCCATCGGCCTGGCGGGGTAGGCGCGCTCGCTTTAATTAAATGCTTTCAGCACAGCGATTTTAGAGGCCGGCGTGAAAGCCTCGCGGAGAATCGCAAGGTGTCAACCTAGAAAGCGAGTTTGAAGCCCAGTGTGGCCGCACACAGGCCCCGAAGAAAGTGAAGAAACGAGGCGAAGAGAGAAAGGACGCCGAGAAGCAGCCCGGAGGACAGGAAAAAGATCAGAGGGATGCTCCTGCCGCCTCTCTCTGACTCTTTCGCCTCCTTTGCCAGCCACTAACCCTTGCCTTTTATCAACGCCTCCGACTCGCCGGTTTTTCTCCAGGTTCTCCCGTGCCTCGTTCCTCTCGTCACTTGAAGCGGCCGCCTCTGTTCGAGACGTCAAACAGCAGGCGAGAACCGTGTAACTTTAATTGTGCCGCGACCTGCCACTTTGTCGCCTGCGACCAACCCCCCGCGTTTCGTGTTCGTGTTAGCGTGTTTTCTTTTTCTTTCTCATGCAGCGCCCTCCTTGCGCTTCAGGAAGCCGGCGTTAACGCGTCGATGATGTTAGAGTGAAACTTTAGGGTTGCCAGCGTTTATTAGGCGAGACGTCAGCGGCGGCTTCAAGTTCCATTCGTTATTGCTGACAAGGAGATAGCTAATGAGGAATAATCGAGCTTTGTGGGCGGATAGGCCTGCTCGGCGATTAGGGGATACTTCGCTGCACCCTGCTGTCCTTCCCGGTTACGCTCGTGGCTGTGTGAAGATCATTTTAAAATGCTGTTTCCTTCGTGTAAGAAATGAAAAGTTGCCTTTAATTCTTCCTATCCCTAACTCAAAAGGGAATCATGGAGTCATTCCCGTCGGCACAGGGCTTGTCATAATCTCTCAGAATGATTCTGTCTGTCCAACAACCGAATGACGTTGAAACGAACGAAATACTCGACGCAGCCGCGTACGAAAAGGCTTCTTTCCCAGGAAACGTATTCCCTTTCATCAATTACCCTCCGCCTTGACGTCGGATACGAACAAACGAACGCGGTCTGGCTGGGAGAGGGAGGGGAGTGATTAAGGGACAACGAATGAGCGCCACTTAACAAGTTAATAAGTTGCATCGCACATGCGCAGGCGTTCGCGCGAGTAAACGCCAATGCTCTCGGGGTCGCGACAGGGCTTCTTTTCGGTTGCGCGCGAAACAGCTTTGTGGTTAGTCGAGGAGAAGGGTTCGCCGTGAAATTTCTCTACTCCCTTGGCATCCCCCACCCGCCGCTCATAATTGGCGTACAGCCCTTTGAAGTCTGGCGCTCGTGTTTTCGTTCTTTTCTCGCGTGCCACGAGCGGCGCGGAGCTTTTTTGTTGACGGGTGTCGCGATTACGCGCGCCGCTCGCACGCCCAGCGGAATTTTAAAATCCGCGAGCCCCCTCGCCCTTGCCCCCCTCACGCGTCCGCAACGCTTCGAATCGCGAAATCACGGCCCTTGATAACGCGTCGGTATTTCCGGTGTTGCCCGAAGAGGGTTCGCGCACCCAGCCTCGCCCGCAATCAAATTAGAGAAATTAGCGACCTTTCTTCGACCGGGGATTAAAAAGAGGGGTCGGCGATGATTGGATTGCGTAAAGCCACTCACTCGGAGCTCCGGACATACTCCGGTGTCTCGGTCACACGCAGAACGACGGATGAGCGAAAATTAGTCGTTAGCGGCAACCGTCCTCTCTCTCTCTCTCTCTCTCTCTCTCTCTTTCTCCTCGAACAGCCACAACAGCGACGCGATTCAATTGAGAAAGCGCTCTCCGGTTCCTTTGCCGCTGGAGAACCGCGAGAACGTTTCTATGTGTGCAGACGTTCGAAACACGAGGGTAATTTGAATCATTCCAGTGGACATCGTGGCGCAATGTTAGCTACTTGATTAACTACCCCAGAAATTGGAGACCGAGTCGAACAAACACCTCGCGTGATATCATACTTTCCATTCAGATTTGATGAGAATTAAAGTTGAACCAAGCCTGCTCGATGATCTCGCCTAAGCTCACCTTGATCACCTTCTGATTATCCACCCCCGTAATTCCCAGAACCATCAAAGTCCCGTGGAAATCTTTGACGCCTACCACCCTTGGTGCTCGGAGGACTCGTGGTAGCCGTGTGTTAGGCTCGCCGTCATAATTCGTCGTTATCGCCGAGGAATAAAGTGACGGGTTCCACCACAAGGCGGAAGTGGCGCGGTGCCTTTTCTCTCAATGGCCATGCTCTGCCTCTACTCCTCTCTCTCTCTCTCGCCCTTTCCCTTCCTTTTTTATTTTTTCACCTTCCTCCTCTTCCTCCTCCTCCTGCGGGGAGATTACACGCAGTCGGACCAACCGGAGCGTGGGCACGACGCTAATTGGCATTGAAAAAAGGTGGTGACGATAGGCTAAGTACCCGACCAGGACGACCCTTCTCTGTAAATACCTGGCCGTTTAACTTGCGCGCCCGCGCGACCGTTTTGTTTTTTTCATCCCCCCTATATACGCACTTTCTTTTCCTTCGCCCAGAACCACCCCCCAGAGAGAGAGCTGAACTCCTGAAGGTCTTGTTCGACGATCCGCGCAGCTCGGGCCTTCAAAGCGGGAAGCGGGAGCGAGAAAGTCGCGCGCACAAAACTAGCGAGTAATTAATTAAAGCGACCCCACGGAAGAAGGGGCAGTTTCCATCCCTCGCTGCGACGGGGGCGGCTTCTCAGCCTCGGATAGAACCTGCTGCAGATAGAATTTCAGACATCCGACTTAGATACTCTTCGCAACCCTTAAGTTGCGAAGATGTTTGAACATTATTAAATGGTTCGTAGTGTGAAGATAAACAAATTTGAAAGATACAGTAAATTCTCATGCATTAAAATCTAGTGTGTTAAGGAGAGAGATTTTATAAAAATTTCCGATAATTAACAAACCGGTCCATAGGAAAGCGCATTCACTGTTAATTTAAAGCAGGCAGCTCGTGCAAATTGCGTCTGAAAAGGAAACTCGGAAAGGCCGAGCGAGGAACAGTGATGTCGGGCAAGGGGCAAGGGTGTTGCTGGTGGGGAGGGGGGTTGAACGGAGGGCTTAGGGGGTGGTAAAGGGATAATGAGAAGGAGAAAGGGGGATAGGGCCCGCGGTGTTGGCGAGAGGCAAAAGCAAGGCCTTCGAGCCCGGTCACCGTTGATTCGCGCTAATTACAGCGTTTTATACCACTCGAGCTGAAAGAGGGTATTAGCTGAGGCGTTGTAAAAATTCCGTGTGTTCCCGGCGTGGTCCGTTGTTCGAGAGCACACACGAATGAGGCCGGTAGGCAATTCCGTTCCACAAAACAACCCCCTTACGGGTTCCCGGCGTGGATGTCCCTTTGATGCAAGTTATTACACTTGTTCTTGCACGGCAATTATTTAAGCACGCGGCAATTATATTTTAATCGGAGACCGTAAACGTGCGCCGAGAGACCTGTTTGGAAATGAAACGTTGGCTTTTAGATTAGTTGTCGAGCGCATCAATTCCGGAAGCAAGTTTTATCACTTGTGATAAATAGACTGCGGATGTTTATGCATTTTCCAATTTTCGTGGAATGAAATAAAATACTATTTTTAATGGGAACAGCCTTTGCAGATCCGAAACAAATGAAAATTGTACAAGATTCTATTGAATTTTGTATTCTAGCCTTTTCTCAACATTTTCATAAGCCATAAATGCATGAAGATCCGTCGTCCAATGATTATATATTTTTAATATTATTCGATGATACAATTTTGATTTACAAGCAAAATTACCTGCTTATTTAAAATACGACAGAACCTTCCTTTCAACCTAATGTAAAAAAAGGAACAGATCAGCAATTTTGACTTTGTCGAGACGAAACAGAATTGAAAAAAAACTTGGCGGACTGCGTCTAAAAGCCCCTTTCCAGGTTACAGGATAGTCTAAGAATGGTCCTGGCCTCGGTAACGCAGTAAACGCGGGGGATGCCCGCATCATGCTGTAAAGTGTGTAAAGCAGTCTTTTTACCACGGTGCCCAGTGCTCGTTCCGCGATCGGATATCTGTTGGGTCGACAGGAAATATCCCGGAGAAATATCTCGGGGCCCTGTGACGAGCGTCGAAAAGTCCAGTCGTAAAATCGTCGGGCTCCCCGAGCGTGTCCGAGCGTCAAGAAGTCAACGGACGAAAATCCACTTAAGACATTAAGAGGCGGAATACGCTCGCAGACGTTTATTACGGAGAAGGACGAGCAGGAGAGCTAGGTATCTGCGGATAGGTGTTTACAACACCGGAAATCACTGTTTACAGCTCTCGCGGAGAGAGCTTTCAGCCCGACGACCGTGTCCCCTTCTTTTACAACGCGGGCTATTAAAACGACGGGACCGTTCAGATATTTCCATATTGCGGTCCTGTTCGGCCACCATTTTCGGAACGTTTTCCTCTCTCTTATTCTGTACCTACAGTGCTTCCTCGCTCGTGGACGTCGACACCATAAATCCTGACACTGTTGTTTCCTTTCTCCCTACGCCCGTCCTTTCCTTCCTCCACCCTGTGTGACCGTTGTACGACTAATGGGCCTTCTTTCTCTTTCGGCTTGTACCACCGATGCCCGAGAACCGGGCTCGTTTAGTAGGGACCGTGTTAATTAGGGATAAATCAGGGGACACGGTGTTTCTACGGTGTAATTGAATTTCCGAGGGTCTAGTGGGTCTCGAGGCTTACCTGGATACGCTAAAGGCCGCATTTAATTATTGTTACCTGCGGTGAGTTAATCCTGTTTGCACCGAAGAATGGCCCAATTCTAACAGATAGGAATCAAAGACTGAATAACGATTTTCGTCGCAACACGAAAGACAGCGCAAGTACCTGACAACAGGGATTGCCGAAACGAACCATCCTAAATATCATATTTTCATAGTTGCCGTTGAAAGCTCAAGTGGTCCCATTGTACTCTCTCCATTACTCCGGATAGTTGGTACTATTGAAATCGAAATTGCATAATCGCCCGATTGACGCGTTCGTCGTAATCCTAGCGGTCCGTCGGCGAGGTTGCTGAATAGAGCGATTTAGTCCGAAAAAGCGATACCTCCTCCTCCGGTCATCTGGTGCAGAAGCGTGTTCTTTCATCGGCGAGGAGACGCTTCCGAGACACGCGGTTGATGCGACTCCCGTCAGGATCCATTGGGCACACATCCGGGTATTTGTAGCAGGGCTGGTGTGCAACATGTAGGCACTTAGATCGCTCCTTTGTCCGTCATTGTGCGGCCCCAAACATACATTTCTTCGAATGTCCATTGTCGCGGCCGATGCCTGTTGGCTATGGACACTTTTCCACGCACCAGCCCATTGTCCAGCCGGCTATAGCGAGAGAGCCGGTGCGCTTTTTAACGCCGGATTTTTCGACCTTGCCCACCCCCTTCGGCGGCGTTGCCATTGGCTATTCCGTTTTGTCTCGGGTGTCGCTGGAGATGGCTGCACTGTTCATTCGGTAACCAAAAATTGTTGCCTCTCTCCTATGTAATCCAGTAGATTTTGGTAAGAAAATTTCAAAAATCCAAGTTTCGATCCTAGGAGATCAGTGGTTCAAACGTTACGGGTGTTTAAACTTGCCAGCAAATCACAATTTCGTCATCAAAGCGAAAACAATATAAACGTAGAACCCGCACAAACAAAACGACCAAAGGCAGAACACATACAGGAATAAAATCCCGGGAGCTGGCACAATGCTTTCAGCATTAACCTCGACTTAAATCGCAAACCACCCTCTTCCAAACGCAACCCCGTTAACTCCCTAATCCGGCAAGCTCTGGAGCTCGAGGCAGTACGAGGGGTAGGTGACCAGAACGTTTTAAGAAGCGGCAAGATAATCAAATAGCAATCGATAATGCCAGTCTATCGTGGCATAAGGTTTAGTTTCCAGGTTGCTCGCTAGGGGCGGATTACGCGCGCAATCGGTTCACCTGAAAGAGGAAAGGGTTGCGCCCCCTGTCGAAGGTTTGCGACCGCTTCTAAAACGCTCTGTTTCCGTCGTTCGGCCTAACGTGTCAGACATTCTCTCGCAACACAGGGACCAGGGGTGCGTATCCCACTCCCCTTCTTTTTTAATCTAGCCATTGTGATGGTAATGCACAGTGTTAGTTTCACGGAAAGAGGGTGGGAGACATTGTATCGCGCGAGGAGGGGCACGCAGGGTGTACGCGCTTCTATGGAGCCGCAAGGACTGCTCTAATTTCAAGGGGGGTTTGTTTTACGAGCACTTCAATCCCACGGAAAGCAATACCGCCTGAGTAGGACCTGACGTTGTAAACAATTCGCTCGTCGCAGCCTCGCCAAACCCGCCGCCACCCCTTCGCGCGAGCCCGTGATATCAAATAGGGAAAATTCCTTTTGACTTTCTTTCTTGCAATGCATTCGTTCTTTCTTTCTCTCTTTCTCTCTCTCTCTGTTCTCCTCCATTATCCCAGCGACCGTTACACGAACAATGCCAGGCTCCTCGATACCGCGAGACAGCTCCATCAATCTTGCAATTGCGGCGTTTCCAGGCCCTCAACAGGGTGATTAATGCAATCTTGCGTTGCACGCTGTTGCGCCAATCTGGCTGGACTGAAGTCGTTTCGGTGAGCGTCGCATAATCTTCTAATTTGTATCGTAAATGCCTGGACGAGGTTCTTCCATGATTGCAAGGGTGCGGAATTTGGGGGGTTTCAGTAGTCGAACACGCTAGATAAAAATCCATCTAGACCGCGATCGCCCTCAAGAGTCATACTTTTTCTGTCTTAGCTGGTTTTCTAAACTGACATCAGTTAACGAAGCACGTGATGAACCCATTGTAAATTTCATCTTCGAAAATAATGTTTCACAAACATATGTGGTTCCAAAAGCAAAATATCTTAAGTTGGAATATCTGTCGGACGTAATATAAGTATTGTAAATATTAATTTTTGATGTGGACGCAAAAATTTGTTTCATTTGAATGAAGATCTGAATTATAAATTACAATATAATTGAATTACTTCGTAATTATAATTCCAAGAGTAATTCAATTGTAATTCTGCACAACTCTACCTGGAGACGAGTCTACCCCCTTGAGTAGTATCAAATGTACAAAGTGGTTGTTGATTATTTACGGGAAATCAAAATATTTAACTGTTCCCTTCTTTTTCGAATTTAGTCTACTTAGCTCAAGGTTCGCGTCGGCCGCAGTCCGAAGGTGGCATAGTCGCAGTATAACGAGACACCGAGATGATACGAATGATTCGCGACAAGAGGGGGGAAGACTCGTGGGCCGAAAATCGCGTGATTCCGCGATGAAGGTTTGCAAACAGGCGTGATTCGCATTCCCCCGGGCGGCAAAGCTCGCGGATCCGTCGGGATCGGGGGTTGCATGCACTATACTTACACCGATGTGTGCAAGGAACAAACGCGACGGATGAATAGTGTTTCGTATGCTCCATCATTGACTGTAATAGCGGGGTGGAACCCCCAATAGACGCCGCTCGTATTCACCAGATTGAACGCGCACCGTGAGCATTTAGCGCTTTCCCATTGTCCGTTTGTCCGGATGTCAGCATCACTCTCTGATTGGCGGAGAGTGATGCTGACATCCAATCGCCATTGAAAATCGTTAACTGTTGACTGTGGGGTCAACCTGCCCGGCATTCAACCATTTCTCTCGTCGTTTCCCCTAAATAAAGCGGCCCCGACCAGTCACAACATTTCTGAACAAATTGCGCGAGCACTCTTTCTCGCGATCCCACCGACACCATCTGCCGCCATACCACCTTTCATACTCATCTTTCACGTAATTCGCATTGTCTGGAACATTTCTACAAACTTGTTACACGTTTCTGTCATCGGGAAAGCTTTTCGCCTACTAACCTATGTATGTCGTTTCCGAGATATCAGCGCTCAAAGTTCACTCAAAGTTCACTCACAACATAAAGCCTCGAAACACGGTGTAATACAATCAAGAAAAATCCCCTATCCTACCCAGCACAAAAGCGAAAAGATCCGAAGAAACGATACTTCGTAACGCATGATCGCAAAGGAGCCGCCGCGTAACCGGTAGCTCGAGGCTCAGAAGGATCCTCCAGCATCCCGGGTTGATCCTCCGATGATCTCGAAAGTCAAATCCCCCGGAAATCCCGGTGTGGCAGAAACAGGAAAGGATTCCTGGGAGTCCGCGGTGGAATCGTCGCTGCGTGAAATTCAATTATCTCATTCATTGGCCTTGTTGCCGGGTGGCTCCCTGCCCCGAAAACCCTCGACGATCCCCATCCATCGGTCCGTAGGATGATCCGCAGATGCGTAACACACGGATGCGTCGATCCAGGGGCCACGTATCGGTTTCCACCGAGGTCACCGCGATCGCTGTCGCCTCGGATTAGCCTGATCTGTCCCCGTGTCACAAGGCTTTTCATCCATTTTCCCGGGGACTCTGTTTCTCGAGCGCAACGTCTCTCGTGTTCGATGTCCCCGGGAAAACTCTTTCTCCTTCCATACCACGGGATAGCATGCTTCTCCTTCCGCGGAGAAGCTCAAGAGATAGCAAGGACGATCCTTGCACGCGTCGTTGCCCTAACGACGCCGTCAAAGAAGCGCCTGTCTTCTCCGACTTTGTCCCTCCGCTTCGAGAATCCTTGAACGGGACGTTTAATTGACCGATTTCACGGATTATTTCGCTCACGAGGCCGATCTGCGGTAACCGCGACAAAAGACGTGCTCGAAGGTCTCTCCAGGATCGCCCGGGAATAAATTGTTTAGGGGAAATTGGTCATGGGAGCGCGGCCCGAGCTCTCGTGTGGGAAGAGCGGAGTTAATCACCGCTGAATGATTTTTACCTGGTCGAAAGGGTGCTTGAATCAGCTCAGAATTTCTTGGAATCATTTCTTCAAAATTTCCAATTTTCCACCGCGAATAACATCGTACAGGCAGACCTTGATCGTTTCAGCGATTGGTGTCGCATAATGGTAAATAGTTGGTCATACAACAGTATATTCAGATCAGTGGAACACCGAAGCGCAGAGTCGAACGAATTTTCGTAGTCTAATTGCGACCGAATTACAGTCGCCCATAATTTATAACTAATTAAGCTGCCGGGTGCAGTCTGATTGATGCGATCGGTTCGGGAAAGCGAGAACCTTTAATTTCCTGTCAGCTATACCCAGCGGCTTCCGTTCTGTTTAGACATTCAAACGAGACTCAATTAAAATTCATACCGGGTTTAGTCCGACTGTAATCAAAGTTCGAGCTGCATAAATATGCAAATACGAGAGGAGGAATCGAATTTCGAACCGGGTGACTATCAAAATTCCTCCGGTAATTGACAGGTTGCAATTAGTCGATGGGAATTTGTTTTCCCACGCAACGCAGGCTACAACGCTACGAGGAAGTGTTACTCGTAACGGTACACCCATTGATCGGCACTGTATCTGTGAATGGATGACCATTGTGCTATGAATGGACGATAGTTCCGCTTGGGAAGTAGGTGGGTCTGGCCTTGGGTCTCTTGTTTGGCTGCGCGACAGATTCGCACGGTATAATTTGTCACCCTTCTGCCTGCTACTCTGTTGCCCGCCGCTTTTTCCAAGTACGCGTACACCACCACCACCACCAATCTCCTCAAACAGATTCTGCAATTTATATTAAAATTTCCATACCTCATTGTTATTATATCCTTTTATGTTTCCGGGATTAGAATTGCTTCGAGTCCAAAGGGTTAAAGAAAAAGGATATTAACACTAAACGAATTCCATATAATTCATTTTTCACAATATCGCAAATATTACATTGAATTCATTTAGTTGAAAATAATGTGACTTTCTTCAATTTTAGCTTTGGACCAAATTTCATAATTATGGACACGATTATTCCCCCCTGGCCGAAGGAAACACATGTTCCTACGTGTGGACCGTAGGAAACAATGACCTGGGACCCTCGTAACGCAATTTTGCATCATTGTGCCCGCGTGGCCCGGTTATGAAACTCAATTCTCATTGTCGGTCCCCTCGTTTTATCGCGTTTCGAAAAAAAGGTAACCCGTTGGCTAGCGAACGGAGGAAAAGAGGGAGAAAAAGGCGCAAACACAGAAAGCAACCTGGCGTTTTAGAGAGCTCGGGGCGAAGAGGGGTGGAACCAGTTTTCTTCGACGTGTATATGTATATCTGGCTTCCCTCCCTGATTCCGATTCTCTCCCTGTTTCTCCCTGAGGGTTCTCTTTTTCTCAGACGGTGCGGTGCCACGGAGAGAGATGGAGAGAGAGAGAGAGAGAGAGAGAGAGAGAGAGAGAAAGGAGAGGTGTTCACGAAAGGACCCCACGAAAACCCGTCAGGCCTCGCAGCTATGAATATTCCTGCGGAACGGGGACACTTCATGGTGGCCAGGAGGGGACGCCCGGTTATGAATGTCATTCGCAAACGTTAATCGACGAAATACAAAACCCATTAGACGCCACCGTCGCGTCGGGCCGAGAGGCCCGGCCACGGTTTAAGTGAAGCGCACGCCCATGTCATTTTCGCTATTGTCCAGCTGGCACAATTAGAGGCGACTTGACACCGAGGTTTCCCACTGATTGGTACCCATTGTCGGACACCGGCCCGTACCTACCTTCGACAGTGATGAACGTCGATCTCGCGATTCCCGCACAATAAGCTTCTTTTTGCTTGATGCTGCTTGCCAGCGGATTTTTCTTCGATCCTCCTCTTGGCCAGGATGACGGGGATTGCATGGGAAACGGACGAGTTCGGTCTTAAAATCGTATGTAATTATTAGACTGCGAGTGTTTATGGAATTTTCCATTTTTATAGACGAATCTTAAGAAGGTGCAATAACCAAGAATTCAGGGCTTCGGAGTCGGAGTTAGAGTTAACTCTAACCGTAACTCTAACCGTAACTAAAAAGTTAACCTTACTTCAGACGTTATAGTGAACGACAGTTCGAGCTACGGCTACTGGACGCTGAACGGACGGAACGTTCCGATTGACCTAATAAATAAAAATTGTACTAAATTCTACCGAATTTTATATTCTACCATTTTCGGAAAATTTTCAGAAGCCATAAATCTACTTATATTTTATTTATTATCTATTAAATAAAACTTAGTTCTTGCGGAGACCAAACACGATACAGTTTGGATCATTATTTATTCGTTTATAACCGATGTAACCTAAATTCTTCATCATTCGTTAATTCCTCCCGGAACAAAACCACCGGTAAACATTGGAATCCTCGCGGAACATATCGATGACAGATTAGGCAGCTCCGGGACAGGCAGCAGCTCGGTGGCATCAGCGACGCGCGGAATTTCCACGGGTAACTCGGTGCTCAGGACCCCCAATTACTCATTTCCATGAGAAGAGCCGTGGAACGCGTGTTGTTCGTGGCCGCAATATTTATGGGGTTGCGTAATCGCTTGATAACACAATATATCGGACGGTTTGGGACACCGGGGGCGGGCGCGGTGTCACATTGTCTGCCGACACCTCGGAGACGCTTCAACAAAACGCTCTCGCACGCCATGAAACTTTTATTCCGGCGAAATGGATGATGGCCGTGGTGCTTCGCACCGGGTGGCTCGCCCCTGTTCCTGTTGCTGCTGTTGCTGCTGCTGCTGGTCCACCGTTGAAAAGATCGTATCTAACACGAGGTGGGCGTACGGTGCCTCCCGACGGAACGGGCTCTGTCTCTACGGTTGGCCTACGGTGCGACAGAGAGGAGGAATGCCGCGCGATGGGGGCTTTTAGGCGAATACAAATATGTATGTGCCACCTGTGTGAATTAAGGCCTCTAAACCCCCTTTCTTCCTCGATCGAGGAACGAATCGTGTCCCCGACCGACCCGAAACATAGAACCAGCCCCCCTTTCAACGTCGTTCCGAGCGCGACACCTTAAATCGCTGCATTCTTCTCCAATTTTCTAACGTTGTGCAGTGACGCCTGAAAATCTGGATACGCTCGGATCGCTTCAGCCGACGTCGTAAATAATTTTATATTCTGAAGTCTGAAATGTTCCCAGAATTTTATGGATTAATAATTCTATTATTCTGACAAAGAACAATATATTTTTGCCAAGCCAACAGCATAAATAATCGCAGCGTCCATAGCCACCGGGAAGACAAGAAAATCGACATCCAACTCTCCCGCTTCAAATTCAAATTCCATCATTCTACAGGAACGAACAACGCGACAATAATGAATAGAACAAGTGGATAGTAGCGGAGTAGAACTCCGCTATGGAAGCGAAACAGCTATGTGGAAGAATCGCCGTGTCATAGTCCAACGTGTCTGCGTTACGTCGGAAGACAATATAATAGAGTGGATAAAGTAGATTTTTTTTGCGTTTCGCGCGAATGACAATGAATCACGAGACGGACGTCGACCGGTCTCCTCTTCGGGATCGGCTAGGGACGAGGTTAAGGTGTGTCCTTCGCGGAGGATCGCTCGCCACCGATCATTTTAGCATTTTAAAAGCATTCCAGAGCCGCTTGATCTTTTTCGCGGACGCGCCAGGTCTGATCGAGAAAGAAAGAGAGAGAGAGAGAGAGAGAGAGAGAGAGAGAGAGAGAGAGAAGGTGAGGGGCTGGCCGATGGAAATCTGGTGGCGCGGCCGCTATTCCTCCGCTTTCTTATCCAACGATCTCGGGAGATGTCTAAAGTGCAGGCATCGTGCCTACTATTTCGACGATGAAACAGATTTAATAATAAAAGGGACGTGGGGCGATCGATTTCGCGCCCACACCCGATGATCTGTCCACGATGGCAAGGCAACGTCGACGCGCCGCAATTCCTTCCCTTTGTCGTTTTTATTTCCATCCGGGAGTGCAGCCGGCGCCCATGGAAAACCGCTACGGCGACGGATATCCACCGACGTTATGCTAAAATAAATTTTGCCAAAAATCATGCCTGATTTCCATACAAAGAGTGCCACGGCCGTTCACCGGCTCAGTCTCGTTTTATTCGTCGCGGGGAATGCTCGAGTCGGTGATTTGTTCAACTGGCCAGAGGTCGACGAACTTGCCCGTATAATTAACCATATATATATATTTTTGAAAACAATTTTTTGGTCGTTCTCATGCCGGAGTATACTGTACGTTTTCATTTTCAGTATTGTAATCGCACGCAACGATGAAAAAATGTAAAAATCCATACACCGAAAGTCAAATATGAAATGATTCGAGTTAGCCAATCCGCGAGCGAACAATCGGCGGAAAACACGGGGCGAAATCGGCGCGAGAACCGGACAAGCGGCCCAGCAGTTCGGTGCACGTTTCACGATTCGAAACAGCCGGGTATCGGCGCGTGATTTCCGCAAAATAAATAAACCGGTGAATGGTGGCCGGATCAAAAGCATTATGCAAAAGAGGCGCGGGCGCGGGTAAAAAGTCTGACTCTCGGCGTGGAGCGATAGGTGGCCGTTGAAAACGAAAATTTTCAGAAAATTTCTCGGATAAACAGCGATCGATCGAATCGGTTTTCAGTGGTCGTTGTCGTCGCCGCGATGTCGCCTCCCGCGGCCACCACTATTTTGCAATATTATCTCCAAGTGCGAGCGCATCGATCCGCTCCCTCTTTCTCTCCTCTGGTTTCTCCGTCGCGCACCCCCTCCGTCCACCTTTTCTGCAACCCTCTTCTTCCTCGTTCCCCGCCGTTACCACCACCGTTCTCCCCGCGAGCAGAATCGTGGCTCGGTGCCTTAACCATTCAATCTTTGAATCACAATAACAGCGGCGTGATGTATAGCGCCGCGACTCGGCATTAACATAGGATCCAAATATGTAATCCCAGACATCGCTGGCGGCCATCTGATATGTTCATTATATATTATACCGCGAGAGAGCGTGTACCTCATGCACCGCCGCCGCGGAACAAGTAGGTGCACACCCCCGCCTCCTCGTACACCCCTCCGCCCTCTTTCGCCTTTCCCCTGCACCCTACCGCACCATGCACGGCAGTTCTTGTATGCAGCACGGTGCAACGCGTCTAGTTAGATGCGTTTCAGGTGCGCGCACGTGCACACGAATGCTCGAGCCGCGCTCTACTCGTCGCACTTTCAGCGCGCAATAATAATGGGGAAAGATGAGCGGCCGCGGAAAGGGAAAGGGATTCATTATTCTTCGCGGGATCGCGAAATTTTCAGCTGGTTCTCCAAAATCGCGAATTTTTTCTCGATAACGTGTATGTATTGGGTTGTAATCCTGTACTTCGTTCAGCGAGACGGATCGCTAAAGGTAAATACCACTGGAGTGAATAATTTTCATACTATGAACAATTTAACAGCATTGAACAAATTACGATACGTGCCTGTAATTATGAAACTGGTCCAAGTCAAAATTAACCCTGCCGTCCTCTTCACTTACACTGCACTTTCGTATCCCTTTGGATGACAGTGATCCGATGGATAAAAGTGTGACACTTTATAAACATTATCGGCTATATTTTATTGTCTGGTATACAGGGTGTCCCACGTAACGCTTTTCACGATTTTTCAAGTACTTGCGATAATCTGACAAAAAAATATTTTCAACAAAAGATGATCAGCTTTCGATTAGCTATACATTGCATTAACGTACGTCCTCTGCCTGTCAATATGTCTTTGGTTCTTAATTGGCAAAGTTAGAGCGCGTCTCAATGAAAGGGACCCGGATGGAACTTTCTAGCTGGCCTGTACATAAACGTATGCAACTCGAAATAAAAGGAGGAGCGATGTAAATGGTCGCGGCGGGATGGGACGGGACTCTCTCGCAGGTGAAGCGAAACAATAGGAGCTGATGGTGTTTGATGGATACGACCCCGTGACCCGGCTAATAAGCCGGGCCCGAAAATAGAGAGTCGCGAATCGAGGACCGCCCTCGGACCCAACTCCGTTCACGTCGTTCGTGCAAGCGCGAATAACGAGAAGACAATTGGCATCGCGATCGGCCCGAGAGCAACGATCATTCCTCCCCGCGGGTGATTGACAAAATAATTACGTTGTCTACACGGACAATTAATGAACATTTAGACCGGGACGTTACAGAGACACGGTCCATCAGTCGATCGGACGATTGATATATGTATGTATGGCTACGCGCGAGAAATGTCAGCGAAAGCATTACACGATAACAGCAGGATCCTATAGGCTTCGAGGCGTTCGTAAATGGATGCCTGTGCACGCGTGTCCTAACGAGTTATTCGTTTTTCGAACGAGAGGTATGTATTTGTACTCTTTCGATAGGTGGATGATGAATAGACAGCGGATTTTATGCGTTTATGACAAAAATGAGTAGGTGTTATTTAAAACGGTAAAAACATTAGATGAAATACTGTGTCACGAAGACAGAAAATCAATTTCTATTTCATTTCAGTTTTATTTTGCAGGAAGATCCGCTGTCCAATGATGAACATCTTGCTCGAGGTAATTGTGTCTTCCTTCGACGTCATCTTCTTGACGGGAATTTATGGTATTAGCTATCAAAATGTGTATTATAGAATGATTGCATATGAAAATGTTGGAAAGTCTGATGCTGATACATACTTAACCTAGTTTCAACCAGAGTTAGGCATTAATCGAATTTAAAGGACGTTAAAGGCATCAAAGGAATGTAATCGTTAACCGCAATTAACGACTAAACTAGGAGATTGATTGTTAATTACGATTAACGATTGAAGTAGAAGTCGTCAATCGTTGATTAGATTTTTGCCGAACTCTGGTTTGAACTTATTTCATGACACGAAAATTTTAGAAGAGAAGAAAGAAGAAGATCGAAGTTAAAAAAAAAGAAAAGCTGAGGATCCGGAGAGCAAGGAGCGCACCACGGCAGCCGATTTCTCGTGCGCCGTCGAAAAAGAGAATTCAATTACCGGTGGTATCGTTCGGTCGTAACAGAAATGACGCGCCATCCGGCATAAAGGCTCACCTGCCAAGGTGGATAATACTGGAACAATCCCGTGGGCGTCGGTCCGGGTAATGCTCGCTGCCGTTGTTGTTGTTGCTGTTGGCCGTTTTTGTTGCACGGCCGGACCCGTGGCACGGTGCAGCGTTCTTTTTCTTTTTCTCGTTTGCCGGCGGGGCCACCCGTGGCGACTCGATCACCGTGCCAGCTCGTTCGGCCGACGATTTCGTTGCATTTCTAAGCGGCTCGTTGCTCCGTTCTCCACGGAACACAGAACACGGACACGCGGTTTCCGCCTCGAAAATCATTCCGGAGTCGCGCGCCATCGAGGTGCCGACTGGATTGATGACTTCAGCAACGCGCCGACGAGGAAATAAAGAGATCCTCGCGCCACAATGGGAAGAGAGGCCCGCAATACCGACGCGAGACACTCGGACGGATCGTTTTATTCGTTGGCCGAGTGACGAATGAAGTCTGCATACAGCTGGTTGATGGGTCGTGCTCGGGGAGCACTGATTCTTTCGATATTTTTCTCGAAAACCGCAACACTTTATCTAAAAAGTCTTTTCTTCTATAGATAAAAATCGTCTAACTTTTACTTAATGATAACAATCCTGCAGATAAATTAGGCGAACATTGTAATTACATACGACAGGGAATCCGTCGATTTCTTCGTATTCGGAAGCCGCATAGAATTAACGTTTAACGAACACCTTTCTGAAGCTGCTTGCAACAGAAGCCGCAACAATGGTAACGAAACGTCGGACAAAAGCGTCGTTGGACAATGCGCCGCTCCGCGTCGAGTCTCGATGGTGAATTGATGTAATTTCGTACGTATCGGCAGGAAGTGACTGCGCGCAAAATCATTTCGAAAACAAAAATACAGCGCGTTCCACAAGCAGTCCTCTCGCGGCGCGGCGCGGCGCGGCGCGGCGTCGAAAAGAAAAACAGCCGCTTCTGGCTTCTTTTAATTCACGCATTGTGGGCCACGTTTGCCAGACACAAAGACGTTCCCACGAGCGGCCAATGAGTTGGCAGATATAACAAAAACATTGGCCGTTCGATGGTCCTTCGTTTCAGTCTATTCTTCGGTCTCGTTCCTCAGCCTTCGCGATACCCGAATCCACGAACGCCGCGCCGGTAGCGGCGATGCTTTCGTTCCGTCGACAAACTGCGTTATTTCGATCCGAGCACGTGGATCACGATCTTATCAGTATATTGGCTGTCTTTATTCTAATTTTATTTTTTACAATTTACTGTCAGTTCCTCATTCATTAAATTTTGGCCGCAGCAAACAGTTCCATTGAGATGTACGAACAGTTAGACGTTCACAGTTAGAGAAGCGTTTTCTCTTTTTCGGATAGGCAATAGGTGGACTATCGATTCTATCGGTGGTATCGATTAAGAAACAAGTAGGACGTGAGAGGAAATGATTACTCACTTTTAGTAGGGCGATGCCGGTAACAGGAACGTCCGGTAATCGATTTCAATCGAAAACATTGCAGCCGAGCGGTTTTGTCTCTAGTGTTCCGTGAACAATGCGACGACCTCGACCCGCCTCATCCGTTCAGTTTTAGTGTTCTGCTCTGAATCGGCTGGGACTTGATTAATTCCTCACGTGACCGCAGAAAGTCCCGTTTCTAAAGTGTTTTACAAATATGCACGATCTGAAATAGAGGTCTCTGGACATTTATTTTCATTCTTTAAAGTGGCGTTTAATTTGAAAGTTCAATTTACACGGATTGGGATCTGAAACAGTCTTAAAGAGCATAAACGGAGTAATTCATACATCACCCGCGACCCGGAAAAGGTGTGTCCGATCTCGACACAATTCCTCCCCTAAAATGGTACATAATCTCTGCCATAGTCAAAATAACGTTTGTCAAGAACAGGCCACGCTTTTACTAACCGGCCACTGTCGAATAAAATGAAGGATCGCCGCGCGCCTACTATTCTGGGAAACCCGAAGAATTTCGAGCCTCGTCCCGGGCCTTGTAGGATCTTTATGGGACCCCATGGTGGACGGCATGGGGCGCTACCATTGTTCGATGGTGCCAAACAGTCTGGTCGAGCGGACTCTCGCGCCGCCGTGTTCAGTTCACCCACCAGCAGATTCATGAGCAACCTTTTCTTCCTCGGGGCCCAGGTGAATGATTTCACTGTTTCCAGGATTCCGATTGAACGCATTATCCGGTTATTTATGGAGATTAAACGGCCGAATTCTCTGTAATTGTTCCCGTGGAAAAATATCGCTCTGGAACACCACGGTCGAGCCTGATAACTAAATTCTTTTTCCGTGCCACCGAAAATTTATTTCTTCTTGCAAGCTTGCTCGGGATCGTCATTTATTTATTCTGTTACGGATTAATTCGTAGAAACATTCTTCTTTATCTTAGCGTGTCAAAGCGCAGTTAAACAGGTAGAGAAAAGGAACAGCTACACAGGATGAATTGCGCTAGTCCTCATAAAAGCGAACGACGGTTAATTTATACTGCTAATAAAGTCTCTCGGCTAACATTGTCTCAAAGTAACAGCGAAGCACAGGGTTCGACGGCGAGCATGATCGCAGAGTCCGGCTAGACGCAAATTAGCCGCTCTCTCAGCGAGCATGCCTGCGAGAGAGGTAGAAAAGGATTGCTCGTAAATAACAAGGTGTTTATATGAAATTGCGCTTCTTGGAAGCCTCCCCCGCCCGTTCATTCGTGTTTCCATAGAAATTTACGACCACCCCGAAGTCCCAGTGTCCCAAACGCAGTAAGTTAACGCGCGGACGCGTCCGCAGAAGAAGAAGAAGAGGAAGAAGAAGAAGAAGAAGAAAAGGTGATACCGCAGGGATCACGGTTAGCAGTCGAAGATGAACCGCGGCGACAAAGCAGACTATATATTAGCGTTATATTAGCGTTCCCCGAAGGGAGCAACGGTATATAACACCGTGAGTATTGTCGGCTCGGACCTCGCTCTATGGCGAATCAGCTCGAGTCAACTTTGACTAGGAACGACACGTGATCGTTACGATATCGTTACCGACACGTGCGCCATGCATTCAAGGAGCAATCCCGGAGGAACAGAGAGCCTCTTCGAGGATGTACGTGCGTTAGCTATAGCGGAGCTGGTCTGGATTGGGTCCGCGAGAGATTGGCAAGTTCAACCTGGTGCTCGCTTTGGAACGATTCCATAACTGTTCCACAATAGTGACCAGAACTTCACGCATTTACAACTTTCGCAAATAAAATCGTAAGGAGTAAAGAAATGCAAAATTTTTTCACGGGACCACCTCGGGGACATACTCTACAAGATGCAAAAGGTTTCGTTCCGATTGGTCGATCCATCTCGGCGTAATCATGAAATGGTTGACGGTTCATGGAAATGGTTCACGAACGGTGAACATACATAGAAAAAAAAGCGAAAAAAAAATAAAAAAAAGGCACATACAGATCGAATTGAGTAACCTCCTCCTTTTTCGAAGTCGGTTAAAAATGAAAATGTTTTCGTTGATCCAATCACGGAACCATTACTTCTGCCACTGGCGCGGTTGATAACACAATGTCCGCTTGCTAATAACACAAATATTCGAGCCTATCGAAAACCACCGACAAGGACGTCTATCCGAGACGTGCGGGAACAACGCGGAACAAACTGGGCTCGCGGTACAATGCTTGTTCTCGAATCCGATCGAGGTCCGTACAAATGGACAAAGCTATTCTGGATTTCTATTAACCGGCCTCTCTCGGGCCTGCCAAGCACTCGACTTTTCGATCTTTTCTCTCTGTCTCTTTCTGCACCCCGCGCAGGAAATAATAAAATAACGCGCGCAATACGCTCGACTTCACAGGACCGTCTCACGAGTCATTAACGTATTCGTTGGAAGGGGTGGTCGGGTGGAAAGGGGGCTCCCCCCTATTTAAATGATATCACAATGGTCTTATTTGCGCGGACAATAGGTGCCCGCGTACTCGTTTGCATTCGCAATCGGGACGGTATAGGGCGAAGCAGAATGGACCGATGAAAAACAGTTCCATTCGATACTGATCTCCTTCGTGGAGCTCCTTTATCCGCTTCTTTCTTTCCTCCCGTGACGGACCAGCGATGAAAAATGGGCCGGCCTCGATCCCGTTCCTCCTTTTTCTCCCTTTTACCAGCGAGTACGTTCTCGAGTTTATTCGTAGGACCCGCGTGACGGATAGAGCCGAGCGATAATGCCATTGTCGGGCCTGTGTTCCAGTCGATTCTCCCGATTTCAAGCCAGAGATCGAGTTATTCCGCGGTGTAAGTGCCATCGAAACGGTCATTGTGCTAGCCTGACACCTTGGGGGACCCTCTGACCCAACCATGGGTCCCATTCGATCCCGTATATATAATACGTACGTCGAGTGGATCCTCGTCTGTCCCTTCGTTAATTAGTTTTTCGTGCGGCCAGTGGCGAGCTCGAATTGTTCTCTTGTTTCGTGGCTTGCTTCGATTCAGATGCGTTTCTTTGCAACGTGTTGGCGATTCGGCGAGGTGAGGCTTGTTGTACACCTGTGCAGACAATTTTTGATAATTTAGCCGAATCAATTCATCTAGTAAGCGCAACACTTAAAGAGTTAATCAACGATTAATGAAGAAGCAAAAGAATTAATTGTCCTCGAGACTCGACCATACACTTCGCTCGACAAACAGAATACGATCTCCGCACGGAATCGCTGCTTCTACTTCCGGCGACTAATTAAGGTGGCGAAGTCGCATATCCAATTAACCGGGAACAACGCTTGTCTTCGGCGAGCGCGTTCCAGCGTGCACCGGCGCGTGAAAACTTCACGGACTTCGCGTTTTAAAAAGCATTTCTCGAAATCTACATTCTACGAGTCGAGGAGAGAATTCCAGCGAGGCGATTTTCCGAAAGATCGGCTACGTAGCATCCAAAAAACGCGGGCAATCCGGGATTCACGGACGCGTGGGTGGCGTCGCGTCGCGTCGCGTCGCGTCGGACGATCGGTTCTCGTCGAGGCGCGAAGGAAACAAAAAGAAGAGCCGGGTGTGTTCTAGGTAGCCGAGCAGAATTTAATTACGCATTAAACGCGTCGTCCCTTTCCCCTGTCCCCCGTTTCAACCCCTTCATCCCCTCTGGTCCTCGGGGGTCTTGCATCTCGCTTTCCGTCTCTGTCTCCTCGCGACTGGGTTTGAAGCCGCCTTAACACAGAGAGCGGCCGCACCGGTGGAACTTCACAAGAGGCACAGGTACTCGACTTTCAATGACTGCCCCCGGGGCCATTGTGCCCGATTTCAAAGGATATAATTACGCTCACCTATGCCACGCTCGAATATCGCGGGGTTTTGTTCCGTCGTGCGAATTATCCTCGGTTCGATCGCTTCGATTCCCGATAAGACTCGGTCTTCGAAACGAGAAGCCTTTTATTCCTTTCATTATTAGAGAGCGACGAGGGGGCGGCCGGCAGCCGCTCGCTGGAAGGAACTTGATTAAAAACCGAGCGACGACGCGTAGATCACGTCGCGGAAACCAACTGGAAGTCGCTGAGAGAGAGAGAGGGGCGATTTACTTCTCGAGAATCAACAAGGCGGGTTTACCCTGTGAAATGTTCCCGTTGCGATCGCATTTCCCCGAGACAGGTTTTCTCCTGGTTTCTAGGTTGTTTCTAACCTACCAGTGATTGTTCCATAATTGTTGAAAGTCTACGATCAATGACTGAGGATTTTTTAAAAGAATTCTTGAAACGGCAATAGCATCTTTAATCATAAACCAACCACTCAGCCTCAATAACAAAATCCAATAATTTCCGCCGGGATTATTGTATCAAAGAAAATTTTTAATGCAAATTACACCTCATAAACGTAAACTTTCTGACGATAGATCTTTTATCTATCGCTTTTGACTACTGAAAAATCCCATCTTTGTATCATCGAGAAATGAGAAGGCGCATCCCGAAACCTCGCAATTCCGGAAACGAGTCTACCGCCATTCGGTAGCAGGTTCCCACACCCCCGGCAGGTAGCGATATCTCTTGAAACTCTGGATACACAGAGAACCATGGGCATTCTCATAAGCGAATCTGGCATCGGTCTGTTTACTCAGGTCGTTTCCGCGGCTGGGAAAAATTGAATGGGCTCGATGATCGTGGAGCCGTTTTAAAGTGGACGAGGCTGGTGGTGTTGCACGGTGTTACCCGGTCGGAAGAAATTCATTGCTACCGGATTTCCATGGGGTTCATTGTCGGACTCGTCGTGTGGCACGTCGGTCCACTCGTTCCAGAACTCGTTCGCGCCCCCAGGCCCGCGAGTCCGACACTTATACTCCTATTAAAAGAATCCCTGTTTATTACGATACTCGTTCGAGAGAATGGGGACGAGGATGCATGGGGTGCTCGGCGAATTTTAACGAGACTTGCCTACCCAGTCACACGCGATAGACACACGGTCGAAAAGAGAGACCGGCTCTCTCCATGGCTGACCGATCGGACCAGCTCATGCTACGACGGAAATAAATCGGTGGTCACCCCATCCTCGTGCCTCCTTTGCCATCTATAAAGCGCGGGAAATGATTTGCGAGCACCGACAGATGTTGGAAGACACTGGCACTAGGCACATCCTTTTTTTCCGGCGGCGCGGTGGCGCGGCGCGGCGATCTGAACTCTCGAGTACTCATCCCACGGGCTCAATTGAGCGTTAAGGATCCTCGCAAATATCGCTGTTTAGCCACTGTGCAATATTCACGGTAAATAATCATTTATTTCGCACAAAAGGATCCCGGATTCCAGACGGTACACTGTAAACAGGACGTTCAACGATGTTATAGATGTTCGCCGATCGACCCTGTTTTCCGCGAGACTGCGACTGTGTCTAGGTCATTTCTCGAGCATTGTCAGTTTCTTCCTTTGTTTGATTTTTGGATTTTATAGGAAATCAGGGTAGTTTGCGCATTTTGGGATGATTGAGTCTTGTATTCGGGGTCAGTGCGCGTGGTTCCTGTTCGATGGTTCCGTGCGCAGGTATGGTACAAGTAATGTCCCTTGTTTTGCTTTTGAATTCGAGAGAACAAACATTTTTCGAGAATTACAGAAAAGTTGAAACATGTACGGATATAAAATATAGCGAGATAGCACCAGGTATCATCGAACGCAGGCTGGTGTCTCGAATAATTCGAATTCCCAAAGGGCTGCTTCCCACTCGACGGCAGAACCTGTCGTCCCCTGTCGGTGGCGATAGATTCGAGCAGAAGGTCAACATAATCCTTGAACAAATCTGAAGGCTTGTCAGGGGGTTGTTTCTCGGGCAGTACGGCAGACCCGGAGAGGGTAGCAGGCTGAAAAAACTAGAACCAGAGGAAGGGAACGGTACGAGGAGAGACAGAGGGCTAGAGCAAGATGAAGAAGGGGACAGAGATAATGAGAGAGAGAGAGAGAGAGAGAGAGAGAGAGAGAGAGAGAGAAGAGATAGTGGACGTTCTTCCAGGCGATGCTGATAAACAACGTCCAAGCTATAAAGAGAACCTGATCCGGACAGCGGTCGTTCATTGTCCTGGCGCGGGCTGCACGATGTATTTGGACAGTCAGTTGTTAACGGCAATGAAATCCGCCATTGTGGCACCGTTGGCCAGGGACAATTGCCCATTATGGCGGTGACTACCTTCCGCGCTTCGTGTACCATAATTACATTACGCGAGTTGCGCCACTGCCCCCTGTGTGTGAACCCATTGTTGCCGCGGATGTGTTCATGGGTGTGCCGCCAGTTTCGATCCGTGTCTTCAATCGATAAACGGTTCGGAATACACCTATACTTCGAGGACACCCTTTTTCGCGTCGCTATACTCATTTAGGCTTGGGGCTGCCTTTTCAGCAGGTGTCGCGAAGCTGTCTTTCAGCCTTTAATTGCGGAACCTTGTTCTTATTGCGCTACTTGTTGACTCGGCTCTTGATTGGAGAATAAAAGTGCCACAATAATCGTTGGCTCGAGAATATGGCTGTAATTGCTATTGCTTCTACCCCTGGCGCTCTATTATTCGAGTTCGGTTACTTAAGGGCTCGCACGGGTAGGTCGTTAAAAATTGTGTACACTCCTGGTCAGGTTTAATGTCGCGTCGTAAAATTCATAGCGGTTCATTGTGTTTGATTACTGTTTCACCATTCAACCCTTAAATTCGAAGATTTAGGGGAATTAAAGAAGAACCAGCGTTTACACTTTGTTGCGCGGTTAGAATGGAGGAAAGGTCTGAAAGGATGCTCAGAGTGAACAAGTCGAACAGTCTACGTCCTACGCCTATGCGGTTGCTGGTGCCAGTCTGTCTGGCCAAGACAACCCCCCTGTTCCCCTCGAAAACGCTTTCCGAACGAAGCAAAGGAAACGTAACGAAGGCCATCTTACAAATTCCTGGCACCCCGGTGAGAACGACTCCACCCCCAACACGTCCCTGAGACCCTTCTAGTCCTACCTATTTTCACGGAGCTGCGGCTCCATCGGAATTATCAATGAACTACTTTTTTCGAGAATATTCATTATTTAAATGTTCTTAGAAAACCTTTTTTGAAAAATTACCATTCTTAACTTTGAAACCGTTTCACCAGGAAAGTTCAACTTGCCGTTCTGTTTGTCGGCTTAATTAATGACATTGCTACATTCGCGAGAACGTTTCTTTTCAAACGGGAAAAGTAAGCTCGGAAAATTCGTGGACTCGCGAATGAAAGAGGGAGCTCGGGTGAAACCGGGTGCAGAAAAATCAGGAAGTTGCTAAGTTTCCCACAAGCGGCGGCAAACTTTCGTTTGTGAGAAACACACCGGCGCGGCGAGGCGGCACCGGGCGACCGCACTTCTTCCTGGCATTCGTAGGTTTTCCTCTTTGTGGACGTCCGCGTGGACAATGGACCAACATTTTCAGCATTCGTAACGTTGAATCGGCCATTGTTCAGTATGGACAGATCAACGTGCGCTGGGTACGGCAAGAAACTTCCTTAAGCTCGGCTCAAAAACAACTGACTCTGAGCCGGTTTCAATGGAAAGCGATTACACAGAATTTATTCGGTCGTACGTTGGCGGATTCATGCTCCAAAGTGCTTCTAATGCTACACGTATCGCGTGTATTGTGTTATTGTCTTTGATTTAAACACGGCGCACAGTGGTCTGAGAGCGGCAAAAACCCCATATTTTCAAGTGTCTTAAAAAACCAAATTTAACAAATTTGTACAGCGAACATTGAAATAACCTCCTGCCCCACGATATATTTTACGGTTTCGATGATTAGAGCTTTCTTGTAGATCGCGATTTCCTAGAAAAGGAGAAAACTCATTCTCCGATAGCTGTACATTAACAAAACCAAAACAGAATTCTATTTCGGTTATAGGATATTATTGACATACATTTTTATTAGAATCTGCCCAGAATCTTCACCACGAGAGAGAGACACGATATTACAAGGCAAGGGGTTAATGTCGGTTTAATTGCAGAAGATACGTCCGTCGATTTTTCGCGGTGGTTTACCCCCGAGCGAGAGCACTCGAGCGCCAACGCATATGTGTCCCCATAAAGTCAAGGGGGTAAGTGCGCGGTAGCATACGTTCTTATTCACGGTGGCCTGGCGATTCGCAGTCGGCCAGTTTTCGAAGGGTCCGCAAATTGTTGGTTAGGGCTCGAAAGCCAATTGAGGGCGGAGAGAACGGGGTCTCTGGGCGAACCGCGATAAGTGACATCGGTTTGTGATCGTTCGACCAGCGACGATCACACGGGGCTCGATTCACCGCGTCAAACCCAGGCCCGACGACTCCTGACATTCTGGAATTGATAAAATATTGATTGCGGCTTTGCCCTGAAGCGGGCTGACTCATTCTGCGACGTGCACGCAAAATATTATTCCGTTGCAACACTTTCTACATTCTTCAATTTTCCTTGCGTAGCTTCAGGAAAAGAAACTTGAACAGATCGATCCATCAATCGTTCTCTAACAATCGGCAACCGCGTCACAAAGAAAACCCTCTGGATAGCTTCATCACCATATTTTACAGTTCCTCGTCCACTCGTTCAGCGAGGAAAATATTCAGCTACCGAACAGCATAATACAGGCCCTAAACACTAATTGTCTCCCTTCAACACCTTACCTCTTCGAGAAAGAAACATCGTCTAAATCCGCCCCTAAGTCCCCTTGTCATTAAATTCAATTAACGACTGCTTAGTCACCGAGTCTAATAATCCACAATTGACCATTGACGAGCCACCAGTGTCCCAGGTGTGGGTCGCCAGGTTGATGAGAGAGACACCATCAGGTAAAGCAACCCTTCGAATGCCGCCTTAAGCTGTTCTGCTAATTCAATCAACAAACGGCGCGGCGGTTGCCCGAGGATCGAATAATCTGAAATACAACACCAGCTATCTACCTGTGCCCGAGACACGTCCATTGGCCACTGGGTTGGAGGATTTCCTTGTAGATCGATTATCGTTCTACAAACAGCGATATTCAACACGTCCCCTTTTGTTGCGGCGCGAAAGTCAATTGCGTCCATAATGCCGTGCCGGTTCCCTGGGTTCCTCGCATTCACCGGTTAAATATTCGTGAAGGGCTTAAGCAGGCAGGAGGACACGGCCGTAGTCTGGGCCTGAGAGGGACAGAAGGTCGGGAGGGTCAAGGATTTTCATGGCAATTGCCGATAAACAATTCGCCCGGGCATCCCTCGTGGGAGGTACGGTCGTGCCCGAGCCCACCGCAACGCCTCTCCTCGAAAGCTAGTTTCGACAAACACCCTTTTCGCTCTCGTTCCATCTCGCTTTCATTCTCGTTTCCACCGTGCGTCGGTTCACGCAAGTATGCTGCCAGCAGGGAGTCCCCCAAGGACGTCGGGGTGAGAAGGAACCGCAACGGGTGAACCCGAACCCGACGACCAACAACCACGGTGGATCAGAAACGTTTCTGTACAGTTTTCTGGATAGAGAATCGAAAGATAAAAAATTAGACTTCAATTTAATCTTTTCTTATTTTCTCCTTCCTGTTGGATCGAATACAACCAGATCATTATATGTTGTTAGGAGTACAAATAAATCTCCGCCGTTAGAAATCAGATAGCGTAATCGGTAAGTTATGCATCACCTTGCACATCTGTCAACAACATAACAAAGAGAAGAAGACAAAGAACGTAGTGGAAGGCCGAAAGTGTACGAAGACGCGGAATTGGAAGCATTATTGAATGAAGATTCGTGCCAAACGCAAGAAGAACTTGCACTTGCATTATCAGTGACTCAACAAGCGATTTCACATCGTTTAAAATCATTCGGAATGATTCAAAAGCAAGGAAATTGGGTTCAAGATCATTCTTCTGCGTGATAATGCTGCTCCTCTTGTTGCGGCGCCGGTCAAAACCTACTTGGAAACACTTAATTGGGAAGTTTTACCCCACCCGTCGTATTCACCAGACATTGCTCCTTCTGATTACTACTTGTTTCGATCGATGACGCATGGCCTGTCTGAGCAGCACTTCGCGTCATATGAAGATACCAAAAATTGGGTCGATTCATGGATAGCGTCAAAAGATGAAGCGTTCTTCCGACGCGGTATCCGGATGCTGCCAGAAAGATGGGAAAAAGTAGTGGCCAGCGATGGACGATACTTTAAATAAAACATAAGGTACCGTTCTTTCGCAATAAATGCCCAATTTAAGATGAAAAACGGCGGAGACTTATTTGTGCTCCCAATGTAATTCGAATAGACCGGAGTACGGAACAGCTCGAAATTCCGAATACTGCAGTAAAAGTAAAAGGAATTCCCGTCCAGAGAAAATAGGGGTAGTATTTCGTGCACGGCAAGCGAACGCGCCTCTTTTTCACAGGATCCTTCCTCTTCCGGTAGCCGACATTATGAAGTAATTGGCGGAACGGTTCAGCGCTGGTATTCCTGAAAGGAAGCCAGCTGAAGTGCCGCTTCACATCAAAGCGGTCCTTTTATCCACGATTTTCTCGAGAACCGCTGCCTCGCGTCCACACAAGCTTCTCGTTCTACGATCCGGATGTAATAACTCTTTACGCGGTGGCTTTATTTTGTGGTTGAGACTTGATTGAAGACACTAATTACTCCTAATTGCTTGCTCCTTCCTCGGAGAATTCTGCATTTTTGACACACAGCGATGCAGAAATGAAAATTGGAAGGACTCGTGCAGTTTTGATTTTTAACCCGCAAGGGAGGTCCCTGCGGAGGATCGATCAGAAAGTGTCCCGATGAATTTTTCGCCTAACCGAGGTCCTCTTTGTGCGATTATAATCCGCGCGATCTAGCTTCCGTGGCGTTGCTGTCGCAACAGATGCAAATGAAACGTCATTTATATCGGATTCCTTCATTGGCCGCTAAGTCCGGCTTTATCCCTGTCCCTTTATCGCATAAACGCCATTGAATCGGTAATCTTGGTAGCCAGCGACACGGGACGGAAATAGAAGGAGGATCATTCCTAAGCCCCGTGTGGAGCCTGTCGGAGCAAACAATGCGATCTACGCACAAATCGATCGGCCCCGGGATGAAAGATACATCGATGCCCGGGGGCCTGCCGGTTCGTGATCTGTCCTTCTTTCTCCATTCTCTCAATGGGGGCCTCCTAGCGCAGCTCAAAGGTCGAAAATAAAAGACTGTCGCACCGGCGCGGAACACCTTGAAAAGGAACACCGCCGCGCCGCCGCCGCCGCCGCATAAACGTATTATATATTTATGCCACGTCCCGTGGATATACCTGGCATTGTGCCCTCACGGAGACGGTCTCCGCCATTCCTGACACCCTGTCGCCCCTTTTGTTTCGCCAATGATTTCACCTCGTGTGGGACACCTTCGTGAGATAAGCCAGACAATGGCGCACGGTTTCTCGTCTAAGGAAGACACTATCGACCTATCTCATCTCGATCCGATCGGAGCGCCGTGAAAAAAACATTCCTACCCGGCTCTCTTATTTTTTCGGATCAACTTGTTTCTGACACACGCGGACTCACCGTCGAAAAACCAGCTGTAATTTTTGTGAACGCTCTTTTATCCATTTCTTTCAATTACTTCGTCTTGGCATTCGGGATCCTTTGTAATTCTAATTCTTTACTTAACGAATAACTGCCCGAAATATACTTCTACAGTTGGAGCGTGCGACGAGGGAAAGTTACTTCTGTTTCGATCACAGACACGCGATAGTTCACGGAAATCTCCATAGCGCCACAATGGAGAAACACGATAGGAAACAGTCAATAATAGCCATACCCACTAACCGTCCCATCAATCCTCGTTCCCCGGTCGCGAAAACTCCGATTACCAATACTCGATCTTTCGAGCAATTCCGATTGTCAGTTTGCATCCCCCGAGCGCGCCAAAAGAGGAGATCTTTATCCGTCTAGTCGGGGACCCAGTCGAACAACGATGAAGCAAGGAGAGAAGAGGAAGGAGATGGTCGCAGGGGACTTCATTTTCATCTCGTTCGGTCAGGGCGGCCGTTTCAAAAATTGCCGATCGTGCCCACAAACGACGCAGTAAAAACCCTGCGTTCCGCTTGTGATTCTTTAGTCAGAAATTTTTAACAAATCTTTATTATTTTTTATTTGCAATATCTGGGTAACGCAACGGCTAACGTTTGAAAAGCACAGAAGAAATCCTTGAAAACTTCTAGACCAGAGGAGCTGCCTAATGGCCGATTCAGCGCGTTCGTCGCGCATTATGCGCGCGATCGACAGTATTTTCGCGCAGCATTGTGCGAAATTCTTCACGCCTGCCAATCGTCGCGTGAGACGCGAGCTTTGGGATCCTCTTCGCAGGCTCTCAGCTCCACGGGAGCACGTAATCCCACGAGCCGAGGGAAGAAAACAGTATTGCCACGGGGGTCGCGATTATGGCTCCGGAAAGAACGGGCATTCAACCAGCCCGCTCGAGCGCGAGATATTAGATGTTTTGGAAACATAACGTGGAAGGGTGAGAGAGCGGGACGTTGTTGCTAGTGGATCAACCGGCACTCGTCTAGGCGACTCGGACAGGGATGAATGAGAAGCACTAGATCCGAAACAGTACGCGTGAACGGAGATTTAAGTGAGCCAGGAACCATCTGGTCCGGCCGCAAAGGAACCATGCTCCGATGGGTCCACAGGTTACTAAAGAAATTTTCGAGGTTCGGTGAAAAAATGGCTACTGAATCCGTAATTTAGACACCGGTGAGCAGGATCAACCCTCTCGACACTGTCCCCGTCGATTCTAATGCAAATCCTTCGCGGCTAGGAATCATATAATCGAGTGAATTAATAGAATCATTTATTTTCGGGTGACGAAAATGGTTCTTTGACACAATTTTCCTTCGATCAAAAATTTTCGAGGTTCGGTGAAAAAATTGTTACTGAATCCGTAATTTAGACACTGGTGAGCAGGATCAACCCTCGACACCGTCCCCGTCGATTCTAATGCAAATCCTTCGCGGCTGGGAATCATAATCGGGTGAACGAATAGAATCATTTACTCTCGGCTGATGAAAATGGTCCCATGACACAATTTTTCTTCGACCAAAAGTCTAACCTAGAGTCTACCGAGGTGTCCGAAATTAGCGACCGTTATTAACGCGGGTCTGGAGTGTCCGAATTCTCACGGTGGTCAGAACAAAGGCGTCGCCGTTCGCAGATTCGCGTGCACAAAAGGCGCCACGGTGTATTTTTTTCGGGGCAAGGAATTTTTAATACGCTCGCGGAGGACCAGTTTCATCGGTAAACAGAGAGAGAGTACCGCGTAGTTGCTGTTGGCCCGAGATAGAACGACGAACGATGAGCCGGTACAATGTATCAAGCCGCGTAGATGTTATCTTTCTTTGATCGTAGGAAGGGTACAACGCAACCCCTTCATCTTCCTCGAGTCTGGTAACGCGGCGTGCAACCCTTCATCCACTTCTTTTCCGTTCCGATCAGTTTCAAAAGGAGAGGCCCTTCGCTCTTTTCCGCTCCTTTCGTGGTCCTCTTCCCATGGTCCACTGGCCCCGATCTCTTTCTCCTCTATCCTCTTTCGCTCGTTTCGATGGACCCCTCCTCGATTCGAGAAAGTATCATGTATCGGCCGCAAAAAAATCGTCGCAGTATTCATATACAGATTGTTACATCGTGGATACATCCTCTCGATGCCTCCGGTAGAATCTAGATGATGTTTTTCGGCCTGCAACGGTCCACTTGGCGGCGGGCCGACCGTGAATCGGCCGTTGCTAGGCGAAACGATCCATCTAGGACGCTTCGAGGGATTAACGGGTCGCTGGTCACAATGAACGCGAAATGTGACCGCCACCGGGACGAGAAATTAATGATTTTGTCTTGTACACGGACCTGGAGCCAGTGTTACGTTTGCCAAGTTACCCCTTCTCCAGTGTCGCGAAGGGTACAGTTGGTACGGGGCCTAATAGACCAGGGTTTCCCTAACTTTTTCTCTGAAGGAGCACATAGTCACATCATAGAAGGACACACAATCAATAAATCATAGTAAAAATAAAAAATACTTGCTTTTTGTTGCGGACGTTTCGTTATTATGGTCAAAATGAAGAAAGAAACCTTTGTTATTAATATTTTTTCGCGGAGCACAGTTTGGGAGACTCTGTAATAGACTCCACTTTCTGATAATCGTAGTCTAGTCTACAGCCCCATCCGGTGGACACCGAATCCAGACAGAAGTAAGACTGCAGAAGGAAAGACATCGTGTAGGACAAGAGAAGAGGGCGTAAGACACACGTGCGTTCCATCGTGTCTGCCGGTCACAGGGCTGTGCATTCCGATGTCCGAAGTAATATGCAGTTGGACGGGTTCCCGGGTTGGCTTTTCTATTTTTACACCGGCGCGGCGCGGCGCAGCATCGCAACGGAGCGTCCACGCCCGCGGAGGTAGGCGCATCTTCGTTCTCTGTTTCTTCAAGATCTCCGATCTTGTTCCTCCGTGTCTATCTTCGGCTCCCGTATGTGTGCATCGATGTGTCCACGGACTACGGACACGAGAACGCCCCGGATGATGGCCAGGCTGGTTTTTTCGAGGTTGCATCGGCAGACAGCCTGGTGCCGGTACATTGAGACAGCATCCCCCTGCTGGGCCACAGCCGCAACACTCGCTCACAAACTCATGGTCCCCCTTGCAACCCCCCCCCCACCGTTTTCGACATCCACGCCGATACTCTTGCGCCCCTCTTCACAGCAGGCTCGTACGAAGCCGTACACCGAGTCGAGTTGATATTGAGATTGTTAAACGACTTGGAAAACTCAATTTAGGAAATCCTCGATAAATGCCGCGATAAGCCTTCGCTCTCCTTCCAGCAGCCGTTCTTCTGCAACAGGTCCGAAAAATCGATTTCACTTCTGCGTGCGTGGAAAGCACATTTTACCAATTAGATTAACGTTCTGTCCGGTCGTTAAGTATAAAACTATACCAATTAAATTAACACTGAACCTACCACCACCGGTCGAAATGACCGGTTTCAGATTTTTTGTTTTACAATTATTGAAATAATAAAAATGATTTTATAAGAATTGATTGTATAAATATTTTTAGTACAGCACGTATTATAATAGAAGCCGCACAAAGTCTAAATACAATCAATCTTGTCATTTTTATAAGGGAACATGTACCACATTTAAGGCTCGGTATGAAACCTGACAGTGTTTGAAATTTGTTTTTTCATTTATCAAGTTTCATACTTAACGACCTGATATTAAAGCTTATTGGAGGTACCTGAAGTTCGAAAACTCAGGGTCCCAAGTGGTCATCCTAACCTTGCAAACCTAGAAAGGACAACACCCCCTTACTTGTTAAAAAATTGACGTTGCCATCGGTGAATGCTAAATTCATTGTGTGGATTCACGTCCTCCTTCTGTCTACGAAGCAGCTTGCCAATGCCCATCGACGTCACAGCCATATAATTCCAACGGTTCGAGACACGAATCGTCGAGCTACCGGTCATTGTTGTTGCTCGATCCTCTTGACGCCATTAGGATAACAGTGTCCTCCACCCTCGGCGAGTGCACGGGGGGAAGGAAAACGATGAAAGGAAACTCGATGTCCTGCACCGGACTATATAAACATCTCTGTTCCGCAATCGAATGTGTACCAAAGCCCACTGGGAAAAAACGTTCGTCGACGATACCGAAGCGCATAAGAATGTAACAAGCAAGATCATCGAAACGATCAAACGGAAGTCTTGAATGTGAGCGTTTAGGGGGCTCGAGGAGAACGTAGAATAATATTTTCTGTCCTCCCGATGCTGCGAGAACTCCGTGCGACATGCACGAATGTGTTTCGAACTAAACGTACTCTAAAAACGAATGTACAGAACTATGAAATTGAATGACGCAATGTCGAATTTTTTAAACAATCCGAGACGAGAGAATAAAACACGTAAATTGTAAAGTTGTATCGGGAATAAAATATGCAGCTCGAGCCAATCGAAACTTCGAAATAGCCTGCGAGCTGACCAGCGAAAACCAAAAATGAAACTGCGTCGAGCGTTCAGTAGCCAGCAAACTGCAAGTATAAAATTGAGCCGGGCTCTTGCAGTTTAAAACCAATTTACATCAATGTTCAAATTACAATTTAAAACGAGGTTGCTGAATGGAGACGTCAGTTTTCACCAACGAAAAATGAGCCGGACGTTCAAAATAAAATCGAGCCGAATTTCCATCTCGGAACGCCACGAACGAAACGTGACAAAGACCGTCAAAACGCAATTGCACCGGTAAATCAACATTGCGGAGGGGGGAGAACGAGGGCAAACCGGTACAATGGAAAAAAGTGTAGCGGAGACTATGAGTCGCTATTAAAATCCAAATGCGTCGCACCTCCTTTGGAATTGAACCGTGCGTCCATTCGAAAAGAGTGGGGGTTAAAAGAGATGCTAAAAAGTTGGACAGCGTTTCAAACAGATGTATCCACGGTTTAATTATCGAACCGCGGTGTCTTGGAGCACGTTTTCTTTCCCCTGTTTTTCTGAACGGGGCAAAGGTCAGGGACGTGTCTGGTCTACTCGGACCGTGGAAAGAATCATAGACAATGATAACCGTTCCGATGGCCGGACATAACGTGCATCCCGTATACATATAATAATACGTTAACCGTTAAGCCGACAGTCCTCTCAATTCCGGGGTCTGTGTGGTCCGCCATTGAGTCTTAACTCTTTGATGCATCGTGCGCATATTCATTCGGTCTCGCTTCGCACAATGCCCATAGTGTCCATACACGGCATTGTGCGACCCGTGCGCCGAGCGTTAAACTCTCCGGACACTGATACACAGACACGTAAAAGAAGCCACCAAAGAGAAATAAAGAGGCCGATATAGTAAGTAGTCGCCGTTACGTGTGCTGGCCCCTTTGCCCTAACGCCACGAATTATACTTGTACCGTGTCTCCGCTCGGGCTCGCAAAATCGCTGCGGGTCCGGCTGGACTCGGGAAAAATTCACGAACGCTGAAAATCAAAATCAGTCGACTTCACCCTCGGGACTCGGATCAATTTTAATTCCAAAATCAAGGCGTTCTCTCATGCAACAGTTGTGCTTTTTCCAATTTATAGAATACAGACGAATTTCAAGTTTATCAAAACTGTTTTGAATGATGGCACGGCAATTTTTACTGGCGCCACGGAGAGTCAAAAGTTAAAACGACTTTCCAATTTGTTCTCGAAGTGTTCGCACGATTACAACAGGAATCCCTCGAATCGCGAGACTACTACTGACCCAGTTCCAGCAGGCGGATATCCTCGAAACGGTGTTCACGCGTGATCAGCCAATCGTGTTGCGAAAGACAGCCGCGTTTTTATCCCCAGGGACGAATAGGAGCGATGCGGAGGAACAGTGGGTGGATCGAGAAATCGGAACAATTTCCGGGGTGCGGGTGGCGCGATTTCGCGGTGAAAAGTGTTCAGTGGCACGTAATGGGCGGCTTTATCGGTAATGAGATCCCGGGTCGGGGCCGTTGTCGACATGCATTATTCCTTTGAGACTGCAACGTGAATTAACGAGGCATCGTTGTCGCGGCGTCGCTGCCAGCATTCTTCCACGGCGATGAAAAATGAATGGGCGTCTTTCCACTCTCGACGCCGGGCGTCGCAGGCCGTCGGACATGATTTTCCGGATATTAACGATCCGAGGTTCCGGGCCATCGACCACCGGCGCCGCTTCTGCAAAACCCCCCCTCCTCTTTCTACGCTCCTGCTGTTTCCAATTTACTGGAACTTATGCCCGGATAATGCCAGGCTTTTCGACCAGTCACTTCCGCCGTTGTTCCTCCCCGCTCTATACCCGCCACAAAACCCTCTTTGTGATCGGTTTTTTCGACGTCGTGCAACATTCAGGTTAAATCAAAATGGAAAATAATGGTTGCGAGATGGTCGATGCTGCGCTCCGAGCAGGTCCTTCTGCTTTACAAAGTACTCCTGGATTTTTCAAAAACTTTTCTGCAACAAATTTCACACAAGACAAGTTCGACGAGAAATTCCAGTCTACAGGGCTGGGCAGTCCTATTTTTAATGCAATCGACGACCATTTCTCGACAGCGGATTTTATGCATTCACGAGAAAAATGAATTCAACCCACAAAACGTGACAAGAAAGAAAATCAATTTCTACTTCACTCCAGTTTGCTGAAATTCAGGCAGAGCATTTTTATTTTGCATAAGGATCCGCTGTCTATTTAGAACTCACCGTACGGATCCCTTTTTCTGCAGCACTTTCAGCCAATTATCACGTCCCTGTTACTTAACAAATAGAGATACGCTTTGTCGGATTGACTCCGTTATCTGCTTCTCATTTTCATGAGAATTGGTTTGTTAGACAAGACTAGAAAGGCGCCGCTTTTTCTCATACATTCAGCAGATAGCGCGCGGCACTAATGCAGTGGAGTTGAAACCCTTATTTATCTTCCGGTAGCTGGAGGTTTATGGCATGTTTTTAGGACTTTATGGACGAATCAGATCCGAGATTAGTCGCTTCCGTCGGCGTGTGGAGGATTGAAGCCTGTTCGAGTGCGTCGGGACGATAAAATTCCTTTTGGGGAGTAATTCAGGAGAGATTCCTGCGCGTTAACGGCTCTTACATTTTACTCTTTCCGATTGGAAACTGTTTGTTCGCTCGTATCGTCATCGATAATTCTTTGAAAAAATCGAAAACATAAAATATTGTCCGTTTATAATTACGATTACAACAACCCCTAAGCCACATACAGCAGAACCGAACCTGCCATTCGGATTCCATCTGCATTCGATCGTCCCTCGGCAATCTCCCTCAGCAGTCAGTTCCAATCGTTGCCCCCCACCGAAAACGAGAGGCCAGAAGAACAAGAAGAAGCACGGCCCTCGTTCGTGCTGGCTGTGGATCGGTTGGCCGTTCTCTCCCCGTCGGCGTATCGATGTCGAATTCTTTGTTGGTTCTCCGCGAGCTGCGTTGAATAGCAGTTACAGGGAAACAATGTGCTTCAACGTCGATTATAACGGCGACGGCCTATGGGGTAAGGGTTGCGCGAATCTCTTCCGAGCGAGTAAGCATTCTGTATGCGGTAGCACGAGGTGGATCTTAATCCTGACTCAAAGGCGTCCAAGAGATAGACTGGAGAAAAGGAAACTGGCCGCGGGATTCATGGACAGGGGGGTGCTCGGGGGTAGAAAAAGGAGGGGAGGTGGTGAAAAACCGGACACAGGGATGTGTTTCGGACAACAAGCACACGGTTTGGCGCGTTCCCAAAGCCGGGCGCGTCCTGCCAGTCCTCGGTCCCTTCGCGATTTCGTCCGCGATTCTAATGCAAATCGGGGTCAGTTATGGCGATACCCCGGAGCCCCCCATTGAAATAACATTAATCTAGTGTGGCACCGAGCGCGCCACACGGTTGCCACGTTCGATTATTCCGGAGGCCTTTCGCGCGCTCTCTCTCTCTCCGCTCCAGCCTAGGAGAGACGAAAGTCTCCGTCAATGGATCGACCCCCGTTTCACCGACCTCATTGTCACTCGTATTTGCGCCCCCTTCGACCTGGCATACATTAGCTCTCCCGCCGCGGAAAATCGACCGACGCGACGTTGGCCGCGTCTCAAGACGGCTCGGTATACTTTGTTGGAGGTTGCTGTTTCCAAGGGGTGCAAGGTCGAAGATTCAACCCCGAGGAGATAGGACCGGCAAGAGGATTCGCTGGTCAGCCGAGGGTCCAGGCTACGCCTCTGTACGTTCGATGAACTGCCGGCATGTTTAGAAGAAGCGACTACTAGAGAGACTGGGGGAGACAAGCACCTGGCGACGCGACGCTCCGCTTTCGGTTCGTACGTGTTAATCTGAGCAAAAAGTCTCTATTCCGTGTATGCAAACCCTAACAAACACGACTACAATTCAAAAACAGTAAAATCTTCCCCCTTCGATTAGGGTCAAACTCGTCCTATCCGCGATTTTCTTTTGGAATCGGTCCGGTCGGATTCTCCGAAACCGGCGCCGCGTTGTCAGGCGCACGCGTGCACACGTCGAAACACGGTAACGCGGGTAAAAACGGCTAAGTGGAATTTATTACGTTCTCGACAGGCTGGCACGTTGCCAGTATTGTGCTGGCCCGGCAAAGTGGACACGTGCATGTACGTGCATCGGGCCGAGTCCAGCGGGGCAGGCAGGTATGGATTGCAAGCGCGGGACTGCACGCACACACGTGGGCGTGTTAGATACTGGCTCGCGTTGCAGTTCTGCTTGCGGACTCGGGTGATTTACACGTTTTCCGTCGTAACTCGTGGCGGACCATAAAACCGAATTAATCGCTCGAAAACGGCCCGTAGCCGCCGCGGGGCCTCCCGCGAATAAAATCACCGCGATTCTCGTCGCGTCGGCCATCTCGTCGACACGGTCCCCATCGATTCGCCATTCTTTCACTTTTTGTTTGTCTTTCTCTTCTCGATCTCCTTTTCCACGGACACCTTCTTTCCCTCAAACCAGGCGCGCGCGAATATTTATGCGGGCCCCGGGTTCCAAGCCCCTCTCATTTTCTGCCTTTTCTCGCGGTGAATAGGCCGCGAACGGTTCGTTTCTCGGTTGCTGTTCGTTTTTCGGGCGAAACGGCCGGGAACCGACGAATAGAATACATTATCGCGCGTGTCGCTGTTTAACCTTTACAGAATTCGCCTGCCGCGGCTCGTTTTCGCAGGGAATTCCTTTTCTTCCACGAAAGTATCGATCTTTGGGCCCTCGCACGGCTTTCGAAGGGTTAAAATAAATTGCAATCCAGGCAAGAAAAATTCGATCTCTCCCGGATTTCCAAAACGGTCGTAACCCCTTAACCCGATTTCTCATGGATTCTAACGAAAGGGCAGAAAAATAAAAGGATCCGGCGAAGGGTTACCTGGCGTTTCACACGGATCGGGAAATAAAAAAAGGGGTAACGATTTCCGCGCAGGTGATCGCGCAGTGACCGTTGTCAGGGGATTTATTCCGCTTCTATTTTTTTTTCTGTCGAAAAATAGGGGGTCATACGTGAGAGCCGCGCGATTTCCGAGGGCTCAGACGACGTCGTTTCGAACCCTTTCAACCCTCCGCGAGGAAACGCGCGCGGAACGTTCGACGACAGTCGCTTGCGTGTCGTTTATAAGGAAATTCGGGGAAAGCCGTGGCACTGTTGCCCCCGACAGATGGAACGAGGATTATTGTTGAAAAGCGGCCAACGGATATCGAATTTTTGAGAAACGAGAGCGTCGATTCGAGGACGCGCGGCGCGGCGCCAGTTTCCGTGGCGGACACACGACGCGACGCTCTATTTGATCACGTTAGAGGCTGGAGAGGGCTCTCCGATTACTTGCTTGCTTACTCGCGCTTGCTTGCTGGCGGTTACGGGATTCGAGTTGTCGTTGTCGTTGAGAAAATATTGCGGAATTGAATTACTTTGTTGTAACGGAACTTGGTCCGCCAACGGAAATTTCGGGCAGCTGCCTTTTCCAAAGTTGATGCCGTTTATGTTCACTGTATACGTATAAAATTTTACGGACTTAAAACGGGTCCCATGGAAATCACCGACACAGATTTCCCCGACACGGTTTTCACCGACCCCAGATTTGACCGACAACGACTTGGGACGACCACAGTAATAACCAAGAGTAACACGATTTACAACGATATGCATATGATGTTCACTAATACGGATGTGCTATCTCATCGATTATATACTTTTTCTTGATATAGTGAATGAGAGTACAGATCTACCAAGAAACACAGTGAAACCAAACTGAACAGAATGTATGTGTATATTATTGATATGTATTTAAAGTATTAGATACAATATATTATTCTCAAAATAGTGAAAAGGAAGTCCATTTAACTAATAATGAATACAATAAAAATTTCAAATACATTTGATAGACTGTTTAACAAAAACGTTTAGGGCGAATTGATTATTTTCAACCTGTTAAACATATTAAGAGAAAAAGTAAATTTCTCGTCAATACGCAGTCGGCTAACGTTGTTGTCAAACAATGTTACTGTTGGTTATTACTGGAGTCGGTGATTTTCATGGGACCCCTTAAAACTACCCCTACTGCCTCTCGAAATAAACTTTAAAAAATTCTCACTTTCACAAGACTTTCGAACATTCCGACCCCTGTGCAGCCTCTCCCACCCTTCCGCGTTCTCCATCGATAACATCAATTCTATCAGCCAGCCAGCCAGCCCTCGATATAAATAAAATTCCAGCTACAACGGCCGTAAACATTGTAAACAATTTCTACCTGCGCGCCGAACCATTTTCTCCGTGAACCGAGTCGCACTCGAACAGAAAAGGTACCTCGTGTCCCAGCGTCACGGCAATTAGGCTGGGATATATGTCCTTTGACCGAAAGGATAAATAGCTCGGGCGTATGGAGGAGCGCGATTCGCAACAGACGATACGTTCCGCGCTGTTTTGCATAATATGAATCCTATAAGAGAGGCGAGAGAGAGAGAGAGAGAGAGAGAGAGAGTAAGAGAGTTAGTACGTGCGTACACGCGCGCCGCGGAACGTCCGCGGCCTGAAATATCACGGCTGGACTGCTTTCAATGGGGAGACCCGGGTTCATAGTTTACGAGCGGCGACGTCGACGCGTTCTCTCGCTTCTTCTTCTTCTTCTTCTGCTTCTCCGCCACCTTTTAGTTTTTTATTTCAAACCCGGACACCCGATAGAACGGAACGCTCTTTTGTCAGGGGAGCCCTTTGCTCGCGCGCCACTAAACTATTTCACTTTCAACTTTCGAGGCGTTAAAGGGTTTACGGCCCACGGCGGAGGGTGAACCGACGCAAAAACCCAACAGTCACCGAGGATGATTGGTGCGCCATCGTGTAATGAGGGGAAAAAGCCGAGGCGGTTTCCTGATGCTGGACCTCCTGATCGAAGGACCACAGGGTCCAGCTGTCTGATTCTGACGCGTTCCGCGACAGATGTGGGTTTGATTCAAAGTTGAACCATTCCTACAAAATGTTTAAATTGGTTGCGAAAAATTGTGAGCGGGTGAAATCGACCCTTAAAGGGTTAAGGGTCGCACTCGGAGCAATTTTCACTTGAAAATTAAATATTTCTTCCGACCTAGAATATTTGCATTCCCTATGACTTTTTAAATTTTATGGATATGAAATTGGTATAATTCCTCGTACAATACCTAAATGTTTAGTGATTGATTAGGTGACGACTTATTTAATAATGCAAAGATTATCTTGAATAATGGTACAGCAATTTTTAGTGGTGCCTCTCTCTCTCTCTCAAAATTTGGCTAAACGAAAGGAAATTTTTTGAATTTCCAGGTTCGGAAGTATCCGTTGTTCGAACATGTAGGTACCATCCCTAACCACGCAATTTCATCTGCAGAATCATGTCCGTCGGTCGACCAGGCTCAATACCGAGCCGAAGAACGTATTATGCGATCTCATCTCTATTTTCCTCGGATTTCACGGAATCTCCATTCAGATGATACTTTCCCATTAATTCACGAACACTCGGGGCTAGTTATATTGTCCCCGGGTCGAGGGAAGTGCGGTGGATAACGCCGGAACGTGACTATTTATTTTTGCACCCCTACGTCCGAGACGGTCGGTGAATCGAAAACTAGATTACACCCATCGGAGTTTATTAAATTACTTTCCTCGAGCGATTTTCAGCAGAGCGTTCTATAAACATCACAATCGAGAATGATTTACTCTGTCAATTATCAATCCTGTTATTTTCTTTGTGTTTCGAACGCGCGTATCGGTGGCGTACATAAATTGTGCGATCTACATAATTTACTGCTCTATGAATCATTGTAAAGAGCAGCCAGCAGCAGAAACGCGTGCATAAATTATACATGGCGATTTTAAATTGAATTACGCGAGTGGAGTGCACGTTTTACGAGTATATAAATTAACAATATCTATACAATCAATGTGATTCCGGAAAATCTTCGACGAGTGATATAAAAAGGTACTTGTCATTTATGACAAAAATGAATAGGTGAAAAGAAGCAGCAGTGAATATTCGCTTTTTATGATGACGATGAAAGTGGCAATTGCCCAGCGAAATTGGCGATTCGTAGCGCCGCGAGCTCCAGGAAGAATTAGCACGAGGCACCGGAATTGCCGGCGATTCCAGCGCGAAAATCGCGTGGGTGTAACCGGAAGGAAATAAGTTATCTCGTTGGAAAGCTCTCCGCGGAATAATGGATCGACGCCCTCTCGGCCGGCGCACTACTCGAGCCCTTTGATAAGGAGCACAATCGGGGATTCCATTAGAAGGTATTGGGTACACGGGAAAAAGATAGCGGGGTAAGGGAGGGTGGGGGAGGAACGACAGAGAGAGAGAGAGAGAGAGAGAGAGAGAGAGAGAGAGAGAGAGAGAGAGAGAGAGAGAGAGAGAGAGAGAGGCTGGGTATCGGTGAATTCGGACACGGGCTATCCATTACGAATCCACCGGCAGAATTCAGTCCTATCAATCTTTGCAAACGCCACGTTTCACCCTTCCTACCCCTCCTCGGTCTCTGTCTGCCCGATGGTGCCACCCCTATCCTCCTCCTTTTCTCTCCGGGCTATCTATAGCCATTGGGTATTCGTCGGATGTTCGATGTCCGAAGGCACGAATCAGCCGTTAATGCATACCATCGACGGCCAAGTGCCAGCGGAGAAATTAATAGTCATCCCCGGTCGCCTTCTTTCTCACGTTTTCAACCCCTCCTCCTCTCTCCCTCCCCGGCGAGCCCCCAACTACGATTCGAAAAGCGCGCGTGGAAAAATAACGTTTGCGGTCGAAATGGATGTGAACCAGCTGAGAGCTGGTTTTTTCTTCTGATTTTCAACGCGAAATGGACGATCGGGCCTGCATGGTGATTCCCATCGGCGATTTCGGTGATCGTGATGGTGCTTGTTCTCGATGGGCAGTTTTTCAGGAAATCGGAGGGTGTTAGGGATTCGTATCATCAATGGATTGTGTTGGAGGGCTTGAGTGGTGGAGCTTTATGGAATTTTGGAAAATCATTTCTGTAGGTGATATGAAAATCTGCGGAGGACAAGAAGAGGGGGTTGAACCGCCCCCGGAAGATCTAGGAAGACAGAGGAATGGGTCCAGCCGTGGTGGGTGGTGGTAGAAACGGGTATAAACTTTGGCGAGGAATAGGAAAGATATTCAGGGATGCGCGCGGTCTAATTATGAGTTCGCGGGATAAAGCTGTCATTATACGAGCGCGCTCGTGCATCGGGCATTCGTCGGGTTGAACGGGATCGCGGGGTAGGAAGAGTAAGCGAGAAAACGTTATAAAGAGAGCACCGTGGAAAGAGAAGCGCGGAGAAGAGGAAGCTTTTGCCTGGTGCAGCAGCATAGAAACCAGAGAGACTTGGAATTTCTGCGTATCCATCCGCATGGACGAATGGATAGGCGACGGCGGCACGGTCGGATGGATGGTTAGGAAGAGGCGGCGAATATATACGCGGCTATTGTGCCGGCACATATGAACGGTTAGGCGTGCGCGCGTCTCTATCGCGGCCGGGGGGTGGCTAGGAAAGAAAGGCAGCCCGCGCGACAAAACCCAAATGTTATTCGTAATATTCATCAGCGGCGCGGCTCCATGGGTGCGCGGATAATACGACGCGTATATACGTCGCCGGCGTTAATGCGATAATGCCGGTAATGCCCGTATATATCGTAATTATAGCGAAGTCTCCGCCAGCTATAGGCCGTTCAGTAAACGAATGCCAACCCCGTTTCTTTTCGCCACCCCCGGGTCGCGTCGTCTCCCTCCCTTCGACTCTTTCTCTCTCCCTTCGCCTTTTCTTCGCTGTTTTCCGAGCCCGTTTGTTCGCTTCTTTTTTTGCGCCTGGTTCACCCGACGATACGCTTTCGCCGCGTCTCTGACACGCCGAACCGAGACAAAGCCGCAGCCGAGCTGCGACATCGCCCGGCTCCTCTCAGTCAGTGCTCGCAGAGCAGCGCGCGTTCCGCGGACGAGCGACTAACGAGAGACCCGACGGAGAATGGGCAACGCCGCGCTCCGAGAGAAAGGGCAACGTCGCGCGCGCGCTCGCCCCGCTGACAGACCAATAGAAAACGTTAGATTCGCTTCAATATTCGCTTTGTCCCCTCTGTCGCCCATTCGCCCGCCCGCCACCAACGGCTTCCTCATCGAATGCCGTTCCTTTTCGCGACCACCCGGTTTTTGTACCCGATCCCACGCTAATTTCTTGTCTCTACTCGCCCTCGCTCCGACTCTATACCCCCGCCTGCTTCTTCTCGACAGACGCGCTCCCTCATTGACGATTCGCGATTATTTATAATAAACGAGCCCTTTCGGGGCGCTGTCTGTCGGTTTCACCACGGGTTTCATCGTAATTAGGAACAATCTCTTTCGCCGACGGTTTTCACGCCTGCTTTTTCGCGACTCCCGCTCAGGGACGGATTCAGAGCCTCGCCTGCATGCCGATTTCAGGTTTTACTGATCTCTGTTCGAAAATTATGTTGGGGCTCTGCACGCTTTTTTCTACAAAGTGAGGCTTCTGTCCTGTGGTTTGGTGAGATGCTTTTTGAAAGGCTTTTTCATTCATTTCACGCGATATAAATGTTATTTTCCCGTTTAGTACGAGAATGTTCATTCTCGCTGGAAGGTTCTAAAAATTCTGATTTCTCGAGATGTTGGACTACTTACGAAAATCAGAGTCGACGTCCACGGCGTCCTCGGCGAGAAAATATCGCGGGGGTCATCCGATGATTCGGATGACAGGAACACGTTGACGTGACGGTGCCGTGGTCATCGTTCGCGGAGCAGCAACACCTGCGAGAGCACCAATCAGCTTGGTCGTCCGGCGCGGCGCGAGAGACCGGCGTAATAAATCAACCGGCACCTTTCCACGTGGGTACGCGGCCCTGCGGAGAACGTTATTATTTATAGGCGTTCGTTAGCGTGGCAACAGTTCCGAAACGTGTCGAGCCGACACCTTCGGGAGACTCTGTGTGGCCCCTTTGCCTCCACGTCATCGCAGCCAGCCGATTCTTCGACGTGGTAATCACTGCTGAAGGAATCACGATTGCCCGTGGATCGGGTTATCGATAACGAACGGGTAATTTATGAATGACGGGACGATTTGCCCGGTGATTGGAAATTGTTCGCTGCCGCCATACTCGACACCGTGCTCCCATCCCCACCGTATTGTCTTAGTTTCTTCTTTTTGGGGCCAGCGAAGTGACACGACTTTCGGAACGCCGAAAATCAAGAAATCAATTTTTATCTTGGTACCAGCATAATTCCCGTTAATTTATTTTTAGCACTTTAAATTTCTTTCTATGCCTTCTGTGTTTCGAGATTCTTTTTACCGTTACGAAGGACAGAGGAAATGGCAATTATACCGGGTATTTCACCTAACTTGGAGAGCTTGGCTGGTGCACTGCCGTGCACCTAGATAAAGATTTAAAACCTTCATGGAAGTGGCTAATAAAACGAACGAAGGTGAGAAGGCAGGACCTTTTTCTTTCCTGTTTCAAAGAGCAGTAGAGAATTTCGTTCCAGGACAAAATCCTGTGGCACGGCCGGCCCCACTATAAGATCCCGAACGTGTGTGTTCGGGGTCAGTTTGATGGTTCCTCCAGCTGTCAGATACGTCAGGATAGCAGCCGATCCGATCTGGCCGCGGGGAAACGATAGTTGCTAATGTACTGTGCGGTGAACAAGAGGAGCCACCCAACGCGCCCGATAGGAAACGTCTTTGATCCGACCAGTGCGTGGACCGTTCCACGATGACCACCGTGGAACATCACGTCTATCTAGTTAAAGGTACTCGACACGGTGATTTCTGTCGAGCTGTCCGTCCATCGACGCGCGATGCGGACGATTCCTCTCCTGTAATCACGATGATTAGCCCGATACAGCGTATCCGGGGAGCAATACGGTACTCGAGTTTGCATTGTGTTCAGTGTAAACACAGGTGGGGCGGTCGAATCTTGTCACCTATCTATTACCAAAGTTTGTCTCAAACTTTCTCAACAGCCATCCAATAATTACAATTCTATTCTGAGTATCACATATACGTATACACAACTATAATTTCCTCGGAGAACGAAATGATACTAATTTCCCGGAGTCTCCGTGCACAAATTAGATTAGGCACAAATTTTGAGTCTGGTAAAGTAAAGAGCAGCGAAAGTTTCGATCGCCAATGGTTTGATATAGGACATGGGTTAAATTGCATTATTCTTTTCAGCCTTTCGAATTTATTTTCAGGACTCTATTCCTGATAGATACGTAAATACTATACTATGAAGCGCAATTAATGCATGAACTCAAATTTCTTGAAATTGTCACATGCGGCGTTTCTGTCATTGTCGAGCAGTCTGGCGACCTCGAGCGCCGCCATAGTTGCTCTCCGATCCTCCATCGGGCCGAGTTTTCCTTTTTTTACGATCGTCTTTGAGAAACGTTCGCTGTACCCTCGGCGTACCCGTCGATGTCCTTTTCTTACGGTGCCGATGAGATTGAAATAACATCGACCTATCTAGGCCCGGGGCACGAGTCCCGTAGGCACAGGGCCCGGCCACGGATGCTGCAATAGGAATTCCATACAATGCTAATTAAGGAAAGGGTTTATTCCCAGCGAAAGGGCACGAAAGGGAATTTGTAACACACGTGGGTCACAATGAGAGCGTTTACGGGGCGCGTCCCGGTAGCTTCGTTTCTATGGGGCTCCTTTCTCATCTGTTCGTCCGACAGACTCACGAAAGCTCATTCTTACGGCGACAATGCGACTTCTTCGTCGAGCATTGTGCCATCGGAGATCTCGTAACGGATACAAGCAGGTGAACGGACCCGCGGTTGATTGGCTTGATTATTAGAAAATATTATTTTTGCATAATCGATCGCCGCGACGATCGGTCGCGACCAGGCAGATGTCGATTTCCGGCGGAGCAATGGTGACAATGGCGGAAGGAAGATTGGTTTTGGATCGAAGGTGTCGTGTTACTGTTACGATACCCGACAATCGTGAGAAAAATTGATCGCTAATTGATATTCATCGTTTGGAGATCGTTCGTGGGAACAGGATGATTTTCAGGGTGAATATTACACGGGCAAATAGTTGTAGAATGGATTGGGAAATTTTTCAAGGAGTTTCGGTGACCATGATCGCGAACGAAATCGAGTCTCCGGCGAGCATCCCTGAAAGAGCCACCCCCGTGTGCACGGTAACAGCGTCTCAATCGTCTAGTAACGTTTCCAGTGGTGTACAGAATTCGGGGCCGATTCCGTGGCGCAGAAACGAGAGAAAGAGGAACGTCTGTCAGAGCCATCATTCCGCGAAGAAAGCCGGGGAAAAAGCCCGAGGTGAAATAAGGGTGTCGAAAGTCTCGAGGCAGAGCCGGCCGCCCCTAGACGCCCAAGTATACTATATGGGTACACAACGCGGCTGCCAGTTTACAAGTGTCAAGAACACGTGTCAACGCGCTGCTCCCGTACTCGAGCGCTACTTTAAAGATGTCACCGCGTCGAAATTGGTCCGGATACGCGCGTCCTCTATTCCTCCTATCCGTTCGCTAATCGCACCAACAACATTCTTCGTTTCAACTCTGCAACAACAATCGCCCATATTCTGAACCAAAGTCACGCGAAAAATTTAATGCTTTGGGAACGAACGCACCCTCAACATTAATATCTCGATTGAACCGAATATTAATATCCAGAAAGCAATTTTTAAATCGCTGTTAAAAAAGAGCAAATTAATCGATGAAACCACGAAGCCAGATAAAAATTCAGATAAAATGCATCGGAAGCCACGACCAGGTTTCCATTCCCATTTCTTCTCCCAAACATCGTTCCTGAAATCTTGCCGGAAGATTTTCCTTGCTGAATCCTGTTCGACCGAGGACGACAATGATCACGGTGGGAATTCGCAGAAAAGACAAAGTTCGCTCGCGATTTAAGTATCGGCGCAAACAACGGTTTAAATTAAACCGGTAGCCGGACCGCGTCGCTCGGCTATCCATCATTGTGGTCCAGGGCCGGATATGTAAATAGCGGCTGCGAGAGATCCGGATAATTATCCGTTTTTCCAGAGCCACGATTTGTTTGTCGGCCACTCGTGGCCCGGAGCCACCCCCGAAACCGTCGCCGATCACTTTTATCGGCGGATTGGATCGGTCCCCATTGATTAAGATATTCGTCGGAAGCCACCCTCTCTCACTGTCCCCGTTTATGCCGGTTTATTTCCCATTCCTCTCCCTCTCTTCTAACCGCCATCTTCCTTGATTGTCCTCGTGGCACCGTCGCCACGAATTTGCATTCCGGATTGATTGAACCCGCCGAGCGAAAGAACTCGAAGAAGAGATTAGGGGCTGGGCCCCGTGATCGTCTCCGCCAAACAGATCCTTCTTCTTCGAAGACGTTGAGGGGGTGGTTCCCCCCGAGATATAAATCGCCTAAATTCGACGTTTAATTTACCCTCGATGGTATCGTCGAGCGCGACACCGATTACCGACGCTGAGAGATCCGATGCTACTCGAGGGACGAGAAGTGATTCCTCGACGTCTCCCATCCGGTGAACAATTCAACGATCTCTAAGATCAGGGGCGAGATCTCGGGGGCACGATCCCGCGATCTATGACGCTGATCGGCGCTCCGGATGATGGAAACAAGAATTTGTTTATGGGAACGGGGAATCGTGTTTCTTTGTGCCAATTGATTGACGATCCGACGCTGTGGAGTCGGGCGAACGCTGTTTGGCTGTTGGAGATGGTGGATTTGTGAAATCGCATCGGTTTAATGGCTTTTATTCTGTCTCGTTTTGTGTCGTGTTTAGTGTCGGAAGAATCTCGATTAGATTTCAGTAACAGGAAGATAGAAAGTAATTTAGAAATGTTGTTTTTCATGGTCCAGCGTTATATCGTCGGCGGTTCCGCGCGTTAACAAAGCGGATAACGACTCGTCGCGTGTAATAAACGCGGAAAGAGGTTGACAAACGAGAAGCGTATGTGAAATTTATCATAAAACTGGTTCGAACCGGTGTGTTCCGCGTGCATAAAACCGAGCAGGGAGATTCGCTCTGGCAAAAGTGCGCGCGTTGCGAGCGCTAATTGAAACGTTTGTTTGCCTCGTTTCACGAGGCTGCCAGCATTTCGGAGGAATTTAATTGCGAGCAACAAAAACAACATCGCACCCGGTCGCGGCCCGATACGCGGCACAATGCCGCCGCGACCATGTGCAATTGCATTTTGGAAATTGGAGGCGTGATGGCGACCGTCTGATTTCACGAGTTAAGGCAAATCGACATCCGGCAACAATAGTCGGAACACGCGGATCGTTGCAAAATTAAGTCCGACGGAATGCGTAATTGGTAGACTTTTAATCGATTAAAATTCTGATCGAATTAAAATTGTCTATCAATTTATTCACAACCTGTTCCTCCGCAACCTGTCCGCAACAGTCCCGCTCCTAATGACAATCGGTCAAACATGTTTGCAAACCGTGTCCCCCTAAAAGCAGGCCAGCAGATCCAGGTTCGTCTCTATTGACGATTTCAGGAAAATGTTTGCAGGAAAATTTGCATGTGTTCGAAGGAGGTGCGTGTTCACGGTTCCGAACGTGTACGGAACCGTGCTGGGTCATCCCCGAAGGGACGGAAAGCTGGTCTCTCCCTTAGGGACGTGTCCTTTAATAGGCTGTCCGCCATTCATCCCCGATCTTCTCCCTTTTTCAATTTTCATTGACGCTCGTGTGGTGCGTGTCACGGACCATTAGCACCGTAAACCCATTGACGGATTTTCCTTCTTGAAGAAAAGAAAAAGGGAGACCGGCCCCGCGGCTACGATTATCTTGCACCTGCACTTTTCGCATACACCCTTGTGCACCTGATCCGCGTGAATGTTTAATACGTTCGTGGGGATGCCGATTTGCATAGGCTGTCAGGTTGTCGCGCGTTGTTAGCTGCCTCCGGTGATCTGTTCATTTAGCTTATTATAAACTGCGGGTCTTTATGGAAAATGAGAACTCGGGTTGTTCCATTTGAAAACAGTTTCGAACCGAGCCAGAAACCTGTGCAAACATTCGCGAGAGTATCAGACCCTGAGGAAACAAACGAACACCTGGCGAAGAGAATGAGGATTCGAGGAAACGTAGCCGCGAAGAGAAAATATTGGCCGAGCATCCCCCATCAGTGTCTCAAACCCAGCGTTCTCAAATATTTTCCTACCTAATTTCGAAAAACGATCCAGCTATCGCATCCCTAAGATCCAAGTAAGAGCGTTCCCACAGTGTTCGTTTCCTGTCGAGAGAGCCGGACACCGCCCACCACTTGACTCCGTCCGATGACTTTCGAAAATCCGGTGTCCTCGGGTCGGTTTTTGTCTCGAGGATCCCGAGGACTAGTCTGGTGGCCGATAACTAGGTGCACGCGTGACAAAAAGCTGTTTTCTACCCGGGCCTTATTCAGCTCATTGTGCTGGGGGATCGTTGTTGCGGGCTGCGCGACGAATTCCTGAAAACGTCGGCTTGTGGGTGGAGAACCGGGCGACATTGTTGCGCGTCTTGTTACGAGGAAGCCGACAATGCCGGAAGAAGGAGGCCGGCAGACTCTGAGCAAGATCGAGACGATTCCGCACCCCGAAGAGGACGAGAACAGCCCAGCCAGTTGCGGAGGAAGAGAGCTAGCGCGAGAAGGATGCGCCCCGACCATCGGTGACGAAATCGTCCTGGCTCGGGACGTGATCCTCCATTCATGGAAGCACGGACGGGAAACGGTGAATGGGAACGGCAGAATGGGAACGGGACGAGTAATAATTTCGCGTTTCTGACTCTCCCGCTGTTGAAGCTGTTGGTCTTTTCTGGCCTCTCGCTCTCGTAATATCCTTTTTTCCGGCGCAGCGAGATTGCCTTCTTAGCGGGTTACTCTCCCGCACCCGACACCAGGGGGATGACTTTCTGTTCGACGTTCGAGAACTTCGCCTTTATCTGCGAATTTATGAACAACCGAAAATCTCGAATAACGGCGACCTGCTATCGTGCGAGAACCTGACGGAATATGGGTGGCGAGGTTTACAAGCTTTTCAACTTCTGGGGAGCGCAAGCGAAACTACCACAGATTACCGTGTTCCTGGTGTACGGGATTAATACGTTTATGGGGATTTTCGACGGTTTTTGTAGTTGTACAAGCTTCTCGTGTCGGATTTGGGAAACGCGAAGAGCTCAGAATACTGATTTCGGTTTAGATTTTTGTCGACGAGAAACGAAATGATTTCCCGAATGGTGCAGTAAGAAATTTAATTTTCGGAAGCTGTCAAGTCGGAGCCACCCCTGGAACCTTCATCAGAAATGAAAATAGACCAAGAATAATTCTGCTGTGCGAAGTCAATGGTGTACATATGTAACAGGCACCGTATGAGAACCAATATCAAATCAATTCTACGTATCGTGGAGCGCAACAGTCGTATTGGAGGATTGAATCGCGACTGAATTAATTCGACAGCTTCGCCAATGCGAATCAGGATCAGTTCGCCACCCTGTGATATTAATACATACATTAATAATCGTAGAAATTCATAGTCACGAATCGAACCCCAGCTGGTAACATCTGTTTGACACGGAGATTGGTATGCGACTCTGGATATCAAAAATTCATAACCGATCGGGCATTTATCGTGAATTAAGGTGTAGATAGGGTTGAAAGGGGCGACATTTTCACGACTCAATCGATCTCGGCGACCTGCGAAACACGCCTACCGATAAATAACCGTTTATTAGCTCGTCGCCGACTCGAGATCTACCCTCGGAGCCACGCCTCGATCGCGATTCACAAAAATATGGTTGGTATGATCCAACGGGATCGATGCGCGCATTCACTGTCGGCCAATAAATCCCAGTGGATCACCGCCCATCGCGTGCCATCATCGTCGCGGCAACGGATTCGGATGTTAATTTATTTATTTCTCTATTTCTCCTCGGATCCCGGCCATGGCCGCGCAAATAATAAGTCGCCGGCGACTTTGAATTTCAATGGAAGCAATTTTTCTCGCGAGCGAGAGCAGTCGGTTGCTATTGTGAATCGCATGCATCCGATGTCCTGGAACCGTTTCGGGAGAAATGTAACGTAAAATTCGGTCGAGTAGCATGGGATATTATGTGCATGCGTGATACACTGTTTGCTGGCTCGCATTCTCAGCGGGGACCGTGTTGAATGAGCCACCGCCGCGTTGCTATTCTCGAGAGAATTTTGAGGTAGCTATGTTCTTATTCTCTTATACTCTTTGGACGTGAATTTATTATTTTATTATTATTATTATATATCCTTTTTATACAAATTATGGTCCTTTTATACAAATGTCTATAGTTGTATACAGTAGAACTGATGAAAACAAAAAGATAATAACAAAAAAAAAGTCTTAACCTAAAATTTACATAAGAAGGGACAAGCGCAAAACTAAACAAATACTGGTACGATATTAACAAATGATTATTTGTGCAATTTTCTTTTGAATGCCTATAACGTGCCTTTAAAAAAATCAATATCATTGTACAGTGTGTTTGAGCTTGCAATAATGCGATTTAAAGGATTTATTACTTAATATGTGGATCTGCTCTTGTTCTCAAAACACGATCAGGTACGTAGAAATTGATTTGCCTCAGGAGAGCGGGACAATCTATATTATTATTCAACAAATTAAAAATAAAGCTCTGGTCGGATACTATTCATCGATCAGATAATGTTTCCAGGTTGACTATGTTCAATATTTTAGAGTAATCATGATCAAAGATTGACATTGGATTGTTTGTCTCATATGCACAAAACCTGAGAAATTTATGCTGCACTCTCTCGTGCCGCATGTTTGACATGCCTGCTTTATATGAACGTAGAAAAGTTAGTCTATTATAGTAATTTTATCTCGAATGAAAAGCCAATATTTCAAATATGTTGTCTATTGTAGAAAATGATTGTAATCCATTGAAAAATTTGTTTATTCGATCCTGCGGTTGCAAGCTGAACGCGAGGATCATTCTGCAAGTAACTTGATCCGTGAAAAGAATTCGAGGAGCCGAAGAAGAAAGCAAAATGATCGGTGCATGAATTATATCCTGACGCGTTCCATTGATTCGATCTCTGTATCAGTTTCGCTCTTTGTCCTGGCCAGGCTACAGGATTATTGTCAGATTTATGTTAAGCCGAACGTGGCACCGGATTTGCTGCACGATACGCGCGTGTAATGAAGGTATTTTACAATTAGGTACGGTGTATTATACTTCCGAGCTGTATAGTGCAGTGCTAATGTTGCGTTCGCCGTTGAAACCGAGTTACCTGCGCATCTTATGAAATGTGTACACAATGATTCTGGAAATGTGAATACTGCAGAGCTGGTGAAAGACGCAACAGAATCTACACTAAACATTATTTCAAAAAATTTTCCAATTAAAAGTTCGAACTTTGTGCTGTTCCACAAATGGATTTTCCATCGCATCAGAAATAGAAGCACTCAAAGTGCAAATTCTTCTTCCCAAATGCCGAAAAATGGCCCGTTCAATGGCGAAACTTGTAATCCGAATGAAAAGGGCATCGACAACACTCGAGCAGCGTTAAAAATCAGTTCATGAATAAAAGTCTGCAAGTTCTCCTCTCCGTCGGAGTGACACGAATTCCGAATCGTCGCGAAAAGAGCAAGAGAAAGGGGCGTACAATGGCGCACGCGGAGCCCCGGTAACTTTCCTGTATGTAACCGTTCTATCAAGAAAGCCTAACGGCCGATTAGAAAATTATTCATACGGTGTCGCGATTATTCCGATCGTCTGTCGTAAGCGTGCGCGTTACCTGCTTCCGCATGCTTGAATTCAAATATCGCGGGATGGCCCCTTTTCCTCGCGTACGGGGCCCTATTGTGGCTGCGAGGGCAAGTGCCATATGGAACCTGGGGGTATTTTCGTTATAGAAGAAAGTCGTGTTCGATGCGTGTGCGCGGAGAAAGCCGAAGGGGCGGGGGAAAATAGATTAAAACCTGAAGGGAGAGCTGTGGGGAGGGGGTTAAGAAAGATCGATGCATATGCATCGGAAAAACACGGCCGGAAACATTGATTCGCCCCGATTCGATTCCGCAACGCCAGCCCCGAACGCCGATCGAATCGTGATTCGAGATTTGTGTCGCGGTTTTGCATGACAGTGGCCCGAAATGCGACACGCACCGCCAATCGACAGAATAGACGATGTCAAATCGCTCGAACCGCGCCAATTTCACGCCGATTTTACACTCACGGCTTTAGCATTGTTCGGCCATCCCGCGGATCCCAGGATCCGAAGGACGATTAGCTTCCTATGATTACGGGACCATGGCGCTGCGTGAAAGATAAACCTGGTGCACGGATTCCGAACCGGTTGCCGTTGTTTCACGCTTTGTCCCGGTGATCAAACGATTTTCGTGCGCAGAATGCAGTCGCCGCATTTTCTGCACGGTGTTTGCGAACTGGCGATTGCGATTTTTACATGGCGACCTGAATAAGAATTTAATTGAACATTCAACAGTCAAAAAGTAAATGGACCTTAATTTAACTTTCAACTAACTCCTTCGAACAATTAGGCTCCAGGGAAAAGAACGACAAATCGAATCGCGCGTCCCCACAAAGTGAGCGGCTGGTGGTCACAAAAGTCTCGATCCAAAGAAAGAGTCCTCCTCGAATCCGGTCACCTTAACAAAGAAGCTGACGGAGTGTGTGCGGTGGCAAAGAGATTCGGCGAACAAGGCGTCGAATCCAGCGTCGCGGACTCGATAATGTCGTAAGAGGATCCCGTCGGATATCAGCTTAATTTCGTCGGTGAACCCTCGAAAAACCGTCGCGACACAAAAAGACGGACACACGTGGGATTCCCGGGTTGAGAAGGGACGATTCGCGCGCGTGTACTGACCGATGCCCGAGGAAGATTCTCAGACTCGGCTTATCCGGGATTTCTTTCTCGGCTCGTGTCTGGGCTAGCATACACCTGCTCATGGCAGGGAAATCGACGGTTTGCGCCCTCGGACGTACTCGACGATGCGTGGCATCGAATCATGAAATCGTGGAAAAATGCGGACTGCGATCGTTATCTTGCGAGTTATCCATACTCCATTCGTCGTTGCTCTCTGCTGTGCCTCTGGACGCACAAGTTTGCGTTCCTGTGATGTGATTTGATATGTCTTTCCTTGTATTTCACTGGCGAAGAAAAGCGAACGAGCATCGCCCATACTCAAACACGTGCGTCGATCGATTTACGATATGTGTTCGTATTTTCGCTTCGAGAAAACATTTATTTCAAATAACAACATTTTGAGTGGATACTCTTTTGTTTTACACCTCTGTGAAATCAACCATTTTTAAGATATCGAAAAATGCTTTGACATTCATTGATAGGTCACTAAACACTACAACATATTTAAATTTGAACAAAATCCGAAGATTTACTCCAGAAAGTATGTATTTTCGTGTGGAATGACCCTATTGTAAGGGATTTGTGTCACCCGGTACACGCTTGCTTGATAAATTGCAACATTTGGGAAGCCACGATTGACAAGAATATTCTAGAATATTCCTCGAAAGGATAATGCGATATTGTTTCTTGGGGTAGACGCAGTTCCGATGAAGTATGACGAATGGAGTATAAAAGGCGCTGGGATAACAAAACCCTGCGTCCAGACGTCCAGACGCGCAAAGGAGGTCCGTTGTGGTTGCTGCCATTCGGTTGGGAACGCAGGGAAGCAGTATAAATTAATATTAAAGTACAGAGGAAACCTATATACCAAAACCAACAAAAGTCGTTCGTTATTAAAAATTGCCAAGACCAGTCTGATTACGAGCAACATTCTAACTCGACCGTAAAAATCAATGACCACAAAAGCTCAGAACTCTTTTCATTAACACAGCGTTCCCGGTACACTCGATCCATCATTCTCCCACGAACCCGAACAATTTGTATCTATTTGTTAGTTTACCCAGAACATCCAGAAGCCGCAAGCTCCCTGAATGGACGTAAAAAAAGAAGCATAGTGCCTGCATTCAGGAGGGACGATTTCGGCAATGTTTAAACATCGACGTGCACCAACACCAGCTGAATAATTGCGGGAAACAAGCCGGCAGCGGCGGAACTGTCGATAAATGGAGTCCACAGGTCGGGGCCTCGAATTACAAACCTAAATTTTCCGTGTTCACAATGGCGATCCGAAAATATCCTGGAGCGAGGAGACGGGTATTGTAGCCCGGGGCTCGGACGCGACTTTTCGCGCAGAAATTCGCGAATCCTCGACGCAAAACCCGGCGGAACGAGGGAGAGCCGTTTCGTTTTCATCGTGTATTCCCTATTTGTGTTTTCGTTGCGAAAAAAATCACGGGACATCTCATTAAGCCCGAAGAAAGGAAGTCGAAGCCGCGGAGAGATCCGCATCGCGGTAGCCGAAGGATCTCCCACTGTCATTTGGTTCGACACAATGCCCGGCCCGTCTGCTATCCGATTGTTTGCTGCATTCTCTTCCTCCTCCTCCCCTGCACCCTGGCTTTTTTCCCACAAAAGGAGACGAGGGTGCCCCGTGCACGCCGTCGAGAAAAGGGGGAGTCAAGCCGAGTCAGTCGATCGCCAATTGACTGACGTTATCGGCCCATCTTCCAGATTAGGAAGATTGCTTAGAGACCGGCCCGGATAGACACCGTGTCTTGGCTTTATTCGGGGAAATCGGGGGTATTGCTTCTTCTTACCCCCCTATCCGTAATTCGAGGATCGATCGAGTGGAGGTTTCTTAGAGGTATTTAGCGAGATGCGATTACCGGCGGGACTCTCGATGCAGCTGCGATCGGAACACGAGATTGTCTTGTGAGAACGTTCGCTGAACGATTGTGGCCAAGTTGTATTATTTTCTGCTGGGACTGGGGCTCTTGAATTTTACGGGAAGATTTTTGTGTAACAGATATAACGGTAAATGATTTTTACTAGTGTTCTTCTAAAAACAGTTCTGGGTAAGTACAGCTAACATTAATATAAAAACACCCTGTCCGAGAGTTGAAAGGGAAGACTCCTCTTCGGTGAAAAAGAAAACGCGCAGCTAAACGACTAGAAACTTGTTCACAGATCGCAACGTTCGATCTGAAGGTTCGCTGTTTGAATCGGAGAGGCAAAAAACTATTCGCAGATAGTCACGGTTAGTTAAACGCGAATAGAGCGTTCGCGAAACGGCGCGGCGTATCGTGAATCGGCCGCGGTTCAAATCCGCGGAAGTAAGGGGATTACGATCGGATCTTGAACGTTAACCCGTGGACACGTTAGGGCTACCGATTAAAAAGTGGGAACCCAAGGCGGGGAGAGAAAGAGAGAGAGAGAGAGAGACAGAGTGAGAGAGAGAGAGGAGGGTAGAATCGTCCAGTAAAGTTTACGTGTAGAACGTCCGGCGGATCCTCGACAATGGCGTCGCGATCGGATTATCCTGGGCTTGTACATACGTTTTGCTCGTACGTGTAACTTTAAATCGTGAACACGGGGGCATAAGCAGCCCCCGGGCACGCCACAAAGGGGAAGTTATTCTCTAGATCTCTTATCTGGCTCGATCCTCGCGGAAAAGCGTGCAACGACCCGGCAAAGTCTTCTCTTTTGCGGCGGCCCTTTGTGGCGTCGTTTGCTGGATCCTTCGACCCTCCACTTGAGTTCTCTAATTTTATTTGCCCGGATTACGTAGCCATCGATTCCGGCTTCTCCTCGCAGGGAAATACGATTTTCTTTGCTCTCGATCGATTCATCGTTCTGGGAATTCTTCGAGCTCTTCCTGGCTACAGAAAAACGATTCTTCATTGGTTCTTTCAAATATTCCAACAGCTTAACGTGTCCGCAGGCCAATAGACTAATTCGAAACCAGATAATATTGGTTCTCCTCGTTTTCGTCATTAATGCATAAAATCCGCAGTCTCAATGTCGAACGACAGTTGACAGTTGGAAGTGGACCAAGTCGGATTCGGGTGTTACGTGCTGAGACTCCTTAAATTTTGGTAAATCCATTTAAGGAATTTACCTGGGATAGGAGGGTATGATAGTGACCAAAAATATAGTTTATTAAAGACCGAATCTCCTTCGATATCGACCGGTACAAGGATTTAAGACAACTGACCGCCCCCGTTTTTGGGGGGGTCCCTTGAGTTAGGAGTGTTCTAGTTTCTGTGGGATCTCGATTCCCTATAACCTAGATATCCTGTGAACAGAAAGAGATTAATAAGATTCATGGTGGGGTGGGGATTTTAATGGTCATGAGTGGGGATATAGAAAAGATTTCAAAAAACCTATATTCATGTGAGGAGGGTCAGGCTTTGGAGTGCACCAGTCTTCTTGTGAGTTTGGAAATAATTTTGAGAGGGATGTTTTCTATGTCAAAATTGCCAATGTCGCTGATAAGGGGATTTTCGTGAGAGTGATTGTAGATTGACTGTATGTTTTTATTTGCGCAAGTTTGTGAAATTCTGCTATTGGAGCATGACCTCCCTCGCTAGAGATTTCTGGGTTTTAAAGGGATGCTTCCCTCTCCTGTTCTCGGTATGGTGGAAAAATGGAAATGAGGATAGGTCTTGAGGGTTTCCAGACGGGCCCACCCGAGATTAGACAATTGTCCTTTTCGAGCCATCGAAGCCATGAAGCAGACGCACGCACTCTGGCACTTGGGCACCCCCGAGTGTCAGGCCTCTCGGTCCTTCGTGCGATCTCAAGTGATGCGTATTCGCTTTCCAAAATTTATTGCACCTACCCCGGGCGGCCCGTCGCTATGCAGGGGGTTTGGTTATTGTTTTATTACTTTCCCCGAATGCAGCAGAGGTTCGCCAGACTCGCTGGTTACGGACGCGAGACGGGCATGGAGAAAACGTGGAATCGATCGGCCGGAGTCAGCCGCTCGAAATTCCATCAGCGATCACGGGGGACGTTCGTAGAATCGTCCGCGGCGATCCGATAGAAATACCTGTTCCATCGAGGCGTTAACAATCGGCCGCGCTGGCTGAATGGCCGACAGAATGCCGGGTCGCGTTCCCGCCAAAAGCGAACCGAAAGAAAAGAAAAGGAAAGAAACGAGTGAGAAAAGAAGAAGAGGGACGACGAAGAAGAAGGGGGCGACCCCGAAGGCGCCCAGCGGTCTGGCCGAGCAGCCGATGGAATCCGGAATGCGCGTGGGTTTGGATTTTCAGGCCATTAGGCCGTTTCTACCCACGGACTGGTCTCGATGGACCAGCCACCCTCAATGAAACTTGACGCCTTCCACCTTTATCTTCCTCTTTCTTTCTCCGTTTCGTTTTGTCTCCCTCGCTCTCTTCCTGAAATCTTGGAACACACGCTCGAACGTGCGACCGAGGGATGAGAGAGAAGATTTCGTGGCAGGTAGATCGAAAGAGTCTGACACAATGAAAAGGCGTTCCGTGTCACGTCGGGAGGGCAGGTGTTAGTCAGCGTCCCGACGCCTTCCTACAGGACCTGGAAACCCGGCCTGGACACGATCCACCGATTAATTCCACCACTGTTTTCGGTTCGATCCCCTCCGATCCCACGAGACAGCAGACTTCTTCAGACAAATTCTTTTCGACACACAGTCTACGTTGTGCTCGAAGGAAACATGAAGAAACTGATTTTTGGAAAATGTGAAACGAAGAATACCGCCGTTAAAATAGAGCGGGCAACGATTTGGGACCGAGTTTCGCGGCGTGCTTGTGAAAGAAAGTTTTCCAGCTGAAAAAAATGGACGAGAAGAACGGAGAGGAGAAGAGATTCTGCGAGAGAAGGAAGAGGGAAACGGCGAGCAACAGAAGGAGTGACATTGCCGGTAGCAGCAGGTAACAATACTTAAGCTTGCTTCCTACAATAAATGCTGCAAAGGGGCCGCCCTCTATATCCTCGTTCATCCGCGCCTTTGTGCCACGGGCTCAGAATCTCTCTTCTCGCCGGCAATGGGATTTATTAACAGCACGACGAATTTATTGTTGCCCCGTTATACGAAACGAAATCTCTGTCCTTCCCATTCGAGAGCGGAGAGATGATTCCGAAGCTTCCTTCATTTTTACTATTGCCGTTTTATTCTGCCATTCAGTGTCCGCCCTCCCACCTGTTTACCTGGTAAACTAGATTTTAATTGTGAGAACGTGCCTTCTGTAACGGTGCTACTGTGGTTAGCAACAGCAAATTCGTTGGTTGTCAGCGATAATTCCACTTGGAAATTACTTCGCACACCGAAAGAAGGTCCCCAGACGATCACCAACCAGTGAAAACTTTGTTGAAGAGTAAAAACCGAGGGGCAGAGGGGGCTGGAAACGTTGGATATAAAACGCGACAGCATTTTCCCGTGGAAAATTCGTCGGACCGATGGATCCCGTCGCGTCGCCTCAGCGTACACAAATGTGGAATTCTTCTCGAGTAGGCGGCACACGTCAGGCCCGTAAGGTGTCAGGACTCGTCGGTGTGGTGTGAGGGGTGGTTACAGGGGGTGAGATGTGTGCGGGGTGTGTCGGAGCCGAAGAGAAGAGAGACGGGAATTTATCCACGAATGTCGCCTCCTTGGAACCCGCGATTTATTTGCCCGGGCTAAAAGCTTGAGAGCCGTCGTGTATTCCGCGCTGGGAATACCAAGCTGCGGTGTATTCTGTATTCGTGTCGTCGTATTCTCATCCATCAATTCCACGTATCGCGGAAAGGATGCGACAAGGGGTGAGAGTGGGGAAGGGGGAGGAGGGGAGTGGAGGGTGCGTGTGGGAGGGTAGTCGAAGATTTTTTTTTGCGAGCATTGTAGCCCGTCGTTGTCGTCGTCGTCGTCGCCATTCGTCTGGTTTATTCGCGGCGGCATTGTGTTTCCCGCGATGCAAGCACGGCCCTTTTCTTCGCGCGCCGTACCGCGAAAATAGGTGAACTTCCCCCCCCCCCCCCCACCGTTTCAACCCCTCTGCTCTCCTCGCGGAGCAACCCCTTTACCCCGACGCGTCGCCAGCCGATGTTCGGGGAAAATGGAACCGATGAGGGGAAACGGGAATTTCTTTGCCAGCCTCGACCCTGCTCGTTAATGCGAGATGGTTTTTATCGACGTAGTCCCGGAAAGAACCGATTCCTCTCGGCTAATCCTGCGGGCGGTAACACATTCTGTTTCACTTCCAATTTCCACAATTTTGATTGAATTAATTCATTTAAAAATTGCTCCTTTCGTGGAAAGGACAGAAACCTGTGAGATCTTCCGCCGTGCACCGAAAATCTAGCAGGAGTATACCCAGCAATAATTCCTCATTGACGGCCGCTCGATCGGCGCGATGTAACCAAATTGAAAGACCACGCCAGTGGCACGGTGTTTGCACAAAATCACCTCATTGTCCGCGGAACTGGTTGAGCCGTTGTTCAGCATAGTGACAACAATCGGGCTCCTCGTGGCCTACAGGTGTTCGAGACCCGTGGCCCCGGTCCCCGGGCAAGCCGCAAATAATTAATAACAGTCGAGCGACAAATCCGGGAGCGAAGCGGCGTGTAGGCATCACGCTGGAACAAAACCGAGCGGGAAGGCTAATGCCGGGCTAATGCTCGCGCTAAGCCCTTTAAAAGCATCCGAGCCCTCAGGATTCCCGTTGAATCGTTCCCGCCACCTACTTACATGCGAATCTGCCCCGACAAAAGCGGCTCCCGTTTGGCCCCTGGGCAAACTTCACTCCTGTTGTGTTTTTCTCGAGTACACCGGTGTCGTTAAAGAGGTCAATCTGCCGGAAGAGAGCTGTCATAGGTCCCGAACCGCATCCCAATTAATTCTGCAACGTGAACTATACATAATAGCTGACGGTTTTCGAAGTACCTTGCTGGCTGCAAAGATCGCGGTGAAAGGGGTGGGAGGAGAGCCTTGTGCTGGGTGATGGGGCACCATGAGGGCTGTATTGAGCCGGTGATCGAAAGGAGACACCGGATTTCAGAACTGAAGCATTGTCTGGGAATGTCTCTTAGGTTCGAGTGAACGTTATTTGTTTGTTTCGGCGGTTGGCAGCGAATGTACTGCAAAACTTATCTCGATTGTTCGCTTCTCGAGGAAATTGCCACTAGGAAATCGAGAGCGAACGATCGTTCCACGAACGAAGGGAACAGGTCCAGGACAAGATCCGGCGGTTTCGCACGGCTCGCCGGAAAACCGCTCATTTTTATTAAACTGTTAGGGCCGAGTTACTCGCTCGGGGCCTCGTAAAAGGAGGAAACAAGCAAGCCACCGGTCGGCAATCGGGCGAAAAGGGACAGCCCGCTGCGCGCTGACAATTCCCACCAGCCTTTTGACTGAGAGCTAAGTTTTACCGGTGGCCGGCTATTGTCGCCATTGTGCTTATCTCTCGCGACACCTGCTCCTCCGCAAAACAGGAAGATCATGTTGAAAGGCAAGGCCAGGGGGCTGGCACGTTGCTGGAAGATCGCCGATTCCAAGGAGATCAGCTGCAAGGAGACCCTAGAAGGATGGCCTAACAGCCTGGTCAACGTTCGGCGGGTGGTTCGACTGCCCTTCGTCCTTCCTCGGTCCTCGAAATCGGCCACCTGGGGGACTAATAAAATTTCTTTCATTTTCGTTAAACAACGCCCTCTGTCTGGTGTCCTCGGTCCGAAAAGGACCGGTCTGTCTGTCCCCGGCTCGTTTAAACAGATCGAACGGCCTGCTGCAAAAGCTGGTGGCCGTCTTTTGTCGCCCAGCAGGCTCGCATTTACCGTCCGACTCATCACCACAAAACTGCGGGATCCAATCGAGACAATCGGGATGACACGGTTTGTTCCCTCCCCGAGAGACAAGACGATGGGCAACTTCGATGGTCCTCGACCTGCCGCCTTGCACGCGTGGTAAGTGGCTTAAGTCAACCATGCTTATGGATTTGTCCTTAAATCTTGCGCGCCTCTCATTGGCAACCTTAGGCGAGACTAATTGGTGGTTGCTAACGGCAGGTATCTTATTCGTTTCAGACACCATCGAGTATCGTATTCGACTAAGATTAAAATGTGGGTTTGCACTTGCCACCCGCACACCAATTATTCGTAAATCAGCTGACAATCGGTAAGCAGGTACCATTAATCGCGCAGTAAACGAGAACGCGTCGATTCCGGAGCAATTCTTTCCGGGCGTTGCCGAAGAATCCACAAGGCCATAAATTACATTCTTCGACTTCCATCGCGGGCCATTAATAAGAGGGATCATCTCCTCCAACGATCCGTCGACATGTTCAATTTCACTCGACGGGCCGACAAGCTGGAGAGGCTCTGCGGTCTGGCCTGATTTGCCCGAAAGTTATTATCGCCTCTCATCATATCGGCGTGTACAGCGTGAGATTTACACTTAGGGCGGTTATTCAACGTCGAGGATATCCCGAAGGGAGAGTCCCGGGTCTGGTTCGCAGGCGAGAGCCACCACCATTGGCTCCTCGCTCTCCCTCGAACCCCTCTTTCTAGGCTCTTCTCGAGGGTGGTGGAAACAAAACATATTGTCCGAATTTAATTGTGGATGGGGTGCATTAGATATTCATACGTTACATGTTCCACGACGCGTACAACAATATCGACGCACCCGACGCTGTGCTCGGGGAGTCAGCACGTGCGACACACCGCTGAGGGGAAATAAATCTCCTGGACGATAAACACTGCCACTGAATCGCATCGTCATCCCGCCGAGTTTTGCGTCTAACTATCATTGCCGCACTTTAAAAATGGGTTAATTAAACGTACGGTAATTTCGGGAGAGGTGCACCAATGGAAGAGATGCGCCAGTTTTTATTGTGGCAATACTGGACGATTTTTAACTGTTTCTACTGGTTCTTGTTTTTGTATAGGTGCGTCCCTCCCTCAATTTAGGGATAGACGCACCAGTAATTTATGCAAGTATACTAGACAGTCGTTTTCGTCAGGAGCATCCCTTTTTCAATTAATTACAAAGCGATAAATTAAAGCTGAGACTTGTTGTTTGACACAGTATTTGTTAACATCATACACTTTAATTAATTAATATTGGTAATCATTAAGAAAGAGGTACTCCTCTCCGATTTTGATGAAATTTGAATTTCTTAGAGTTCGAGATTTTGAACAACTTTTTCCTGTTCATATATGAGGGGACCTCTTTTAGTTTTCGAGATATTTGCAAAAAACTATTGCTGGTGCTGAATTGAATTTTCGGAGTTTTCGGAATTTTTATATGAAAGTTTTACTCATGTTACGGTATATTTTATTAAAGAGATTTAAATAAAGAATTCAACTATGCCTGTCTACACTTTCAATTCTTTTTAATAAACTTTTTATAAGCAGAAAACAAACGCGGTGCATCTTTCCCGAAATTACCCTAACACGGTAAACCGATTGAAATTGTTAAGAAGAGTCTATGCAGCCTCTGCGTCGTGCAATTAATTCAGACGATTTTTATTTTGCATAAATATTCTCTTTGGAAATGATACGGAATCTTCTTGGAGATGATTTGTGAGGGTTCAGACGATGGTTAAAGGACGAACGAGGAATCTATGGAACTCTCTTGCTCCCTTGAGTTGTCGCTATAAATTGGGGGTAACATTTTAATATCCTTGCTTGAAAATCCTACGCCACATTTTAGCCACACTGAAATTATATTAGCATTATTCCTTGAGATGCGGTGTTTAACCAAATTGACCAAATGGCTTTGAAATCGTCTTTCAAAATGCGAGAGCATCTTCAGAAATTAACGCCACAATCGCGCACCTGTCCCACGTACTCGACAAAGGAGTAAGAATGTAAACACGTGGAACGCACGCGCGCGCTGCGCAATTATTCCTGGCCGGAGCAAACGATTCAATGACCGTCGCTAATGCCGTCGTCCCAACAGAGCAGTACACGCGACAATTTTCCACGAGAATTATACGCAGAAATCGTGCTTGCACGGGACAGGGTGTAGAATGAACGACGAACAAGCATCGTCGCCCGTACAAAGAGCATATTGGCTAACTCGGTGCGTCGCGGAGATCCGCAACTCATCGCGTTTAATGCGTGAAAATCCGTCGCCGCGTTGATTCGCACGAAATAAAAGCGTCCTCGATTCGCGTGACCGTGCAAATCGCGCGCGAAATTCAACGGGGACAGTTGAAACGGTACGGAAAACGGGAGACCGGACTCACGGGAAATTATCAGATCAACGGTTAGAGAGAACGGGGTTGGTAGGATCACCCCCATTTTTCGACCACCCTTCATCGCCACTTGAGAATAAACAAGAGGGAATCGATGGACCAGAGGGTGGAATCGAGTGTCTACAGAGAAAACCGACGGTTCTATGAATTCTTTTGTGATCCACGTCACTCGGCAATAACGATTGGACCTTTTGAAAACCGCGGAATCGTTTCATCCTTCTGTCGTTGGCCATTTGAAGTCTCGTGTTCGTTGTGGAAATTAGCGTATCGCTTTACTCTGCATTATCTTCTAGGAAGGGGAAAGCATCGAAGAGAGAAGTCACTTTCTTATTCCCATTCTCAGCGGCGCTCTTTCGAATTCGACTCGGCGATAGCATCGGCCACCATCTCGCAGCGTCCCACCTTTCTTCGACGTCGTGGCCCCCACCACGTATGGGCTGGAACAGTTGGTAGCCAGGTGGCGATGGTGGTGGTAGCAGCTCTCTACCTGGCTGTAGCTATCGCCCACCCCCGCGTTTCTCCTCTTTATTTCGTTCAGGTCGGTTGTTTCCCGACTCCTTCCTTCCTTCGGGAGACCTACCCCCACAGAACACGATGCTGTATTGCGTGGACGCAAACAGATCTCCATTATCGGCGGCAAGCAGAAATTATTGCTGAGAAATTCCTACCTCGCCGCATCTTCGGGGTTGAATCTCACCTTCTTTTATTGATTCCCGACGGTTGTACCCGATTCCACGCGCGACCGGGAATCCATAAACTCCTATTCTGACATTCTTAACACCTGACGCCGGCCGAGCGACACTCGTCCTTCTTCAATTTATCCCTAGACCGAATGTACTAGCTTACAAATGCGATGATACGTGAAACGCAAGTAAAAGAACAAAAGGGACAGTCAGATAGCAGAATTCGTTTGTTATCTCCGGAGAGATAGAAGGGGGTAGTAAATTCATCGGGGTGTGAAGAATAATTCATCCAAGCGATTAGGGGAACATCAACACCTTGTCCGGTCTTTCCTCGTGTAATTCGACACCCACTACCGTTTTCGGTAGCCGAAACAAGGATATCAAGTTTCGGGACACTTGAGCGTGGACCCGCCATATCGCTTTCAGGGATTGTGCATCGACGCGAAGTGTTAAATCGATGCGAACAGATCGGTCTTCATTAGACGTGAAAGTCGAAGCATTAAACTGACCGGAGAAATCCTATCGATTACTCCCCGAACAAAGGGAAATGTACATTTTTCTCCATTTCCGAACACCTGCTTCCACAGAACTGTTTGCTGGTATTTCAATCGAGGCTAGAAAATTTGTCGTGTTTTCAGAGATTCCAATGTTGCATTGGGCGGAATAATTGTAAACAAAACGGACGTGCTTGGAACGAGCAGATACATTCGAAAGAAATTTGTGATTCCGCTGGAGAATTTCGAGTCGGGGGTAGCAGCGGGAAAAATTGGGGAAAGGAGGCAGCGAGCGTGTGCCAATCGCGGCAAGCAGTTGCGGCGCGGCGTTCGCGAATTCGCGAAAGAACGTCGAAACAAGGGAACGTCGGGAGAGGGTGGACCGGGCTTCTGGTCCGGGAGGGTATCTCTTCGTAATCCACGATAAGAGGGGCTGTGGGGTGCGCAGGAAACGCAGGTCGGGTTCGTTATCGACGGCCTCGGCGCCGCAGCCAATCGCGTTCTCGAGCGATACGCCGTTTAGCACGGAGGCCCAGCCCACCGGCGGCTGGGATTGGCTCGCGCGATCTTTTCCCGCTCACTGCCCGATGGTGGGGGACCCCGACGAGTTGAAGTTGAAGGGACACCGTGGATCGGCTCCGAGCGTCGGGTTGTGCGTGCACACTCCCAAAACTATCGTCCGGGGAAGCACATTGAGAGCGTCGCGATTCTGTGTTTCGTTCTCGTCCGTCGCCGATTGCGAGTCTATGCCTGCGAGTTTGCCAATACGAGTTTGCTAGTCTCGTCACCGACTGTCGTCACGAAACCGGAAACAAGGAAGATGCCGACGTAACAAACCGCGCCGCGACACACCGACCAAATCGGAAAACAATACAGTGGCCCGTGGTAGAACCTAACAGTGAATCCGATTTTCTGGACCACGAAGTGGATCGTCTGATATGACAGTGCAGTGACCTGCTATTTTGTTATTGGTTGTTCATTACACACGTTTCGACGGACGCGTTTCAATTCACGGGGCTCGTTGCCGATCGTTGGGGACGAATCGGTGAGGCCCAGAGTCTCAACCACGGCACCACAATTGAGCTGGACTTGCACCAACGGGCCGCCGGCCACTTCATGAGGTGAGTTCTCAGTGGTTTTGACGATTGTCAGTGGGAACTTGCCCCTTTCACCTGGAGAACGTTTGCGAGTTAGTCGTGAGCCGGTGTTTTGTTTTTTTTTTTTTAACAAGAAGATTGTATTAATTTGACAAACTGACTCGGGGCTGGTTACAACTTGTAGTGTATGGAAACTGCCTCTGAATGGACTCTAGAGTTCGGGACTACCCCTGGTTTCAATGTCGACTATGTTCGATTCAAAAGAACGGATATTTAATGAAAATCGTCAATTCTGTACACAGAAGTGAAAACTTTTTGAGGATTTTGTTCATAGAAGGGACAAAACTTTAGTCATGCATTTATTGCTTCGGAGGTGAACTTTCCGCGGAATGTCAGTCGCCAGATTTGCCAGTGAGGATACAAACACGGTTCCTTTCGTCAAAAACTCCGGTATAATTACCGAACGAGGATTAGATTGCATTTAAACTACTGTCATCTTCGGAGAAATTTGTTTCGCCATGAAAGTGCACCTTTTAAGAACTATTGTCTTGATTTGCTGATCCTGAAAAGATATTGGAAATTGTAGAATGGTCCCCTTCAACCCGTTGGGTGTTATTATACTCGTTGCAGATGCAATAGAGTACAGTTTAAGTCGAAGGAGTTACTGCTCGTGAAAGTACAACCCGCAGTCCCTTTTATTGTATGTACAGTGCTCCCTCGAACAACGCGGTTTCAATGATACACTGATTTTTTGGACTTTCAGTTTTTACGCTTATTTCGAATCAATTTAGCATGTCTCGTTCAAATCTTCCGACGGAAACTAAGGCCCGCGTTACAGATCATCGGTCAGCTCACGGTTCGATCAAATATCTATGTATGAAGTATTGCATAGTTTTAAATGCGCGTGTTTACACTCTTGGGACTGCTACGCTCGCGCATGGACCGATAATTTGTATGTAATTTGTTTGTTACACTGTTCTCGTCATTCTTCCTGACTGCGGATTTTTGTGTTACATCTGCTGCAAGAAACAGGAGTCTCGTGGAAATTTTTGTGTTTTTTAAAGTGACTTTCAATCACTCTGACTTTGTAATCTTCTTGTTGCGTTAACTTGTAGATACTGAATTTTGTCGGAAATGCATCATAATTTCTCATATAAAAATCCTCTTTCATTTTTTACGATCAGAAAAAACTAATAGACAGTCCTACGACCAATTCAATTAAACGTAAATCATCCCCGCGTCGCTATTCGCATCGCCGCCTTCAAATCGCGCGGATCCACTCCCCGGGTCCTTTAAAAATCAGATCCCTGTCGGTCGGTTGCCGTTGCAAATAGAGATTCCCTCATAGAGAGCAATAAATTGCTGCGTGCGGGCTCGTGGGTCGTTCGAACCGGGACCTAAACATTCAATTAGCACTTCCTAATCCCCCGTCGCTCGTTGTCAACAGCCATTACTTCCAGCATCTTCTCTCTCCCCGTTGAGCCACCCCCGAGCACCCTTGGGCTCTCTCGTAAGCAACCGCTGGTGCTTCCCCCCCCTATCCACCCCCTCTCTCTCTCTCTCTCTCTCTCTTTCCTTCTATCGCGCCCCCAGCAAACTCGCTAACCAACGTATCTATTAATCCGAGCTGAATGACACTCGAGGGTTGGCCTCGGCCGAGGGTGGTTCTAACCCTACAAAATCGTAACTACCGCCCCCGGGTTAACTCCCTCAACCACTACAGGTTTTTTTTCTTAATGAATGCTCAAGGAGATCCGCGTGTAATTGTATTAGTTCGAGAGGAGTGAAAGAAAGAGAGAGAGGATCGTGGAAGACGACGGGAAAGGGAGATGGTTGGAGAGAGGCAGAGCCCCCGAGAACGAAGGGTGACATTTAGGGTAAAAAGACGGCGGTAGAGAGGCAACGCGGCGAGATTGGTTAATGGCTTTGATACGAGGAAAGGATAAGATTAATTTGCTTGTGAATCAAAGAGCAAACGAATAAGCAATTACCAGGACCGTGAGGAGTGGCTGCACGAGTGCCCTCGCTCGGTTCTTCTGCGTGTCGGTGGCGCACAATTAAAAGCCACCAGGCTGGAATGCCTGGGTTTTCAGGGAAATCGACCCAAACTCGCTTTTACGCGACACGTTCGCTACGGATTAGTTATTCTACCGACGGTTTAGGTTTTGCAGAAGCTAATTGAGCCGATAAAGCTGATCCATTCAGACAACATTTCTAGCCGAGCCTTTTTGACCTTCCAAAAAATTACTTTCCAAGTAGAAATATATTTTTACCTCTTACTTTGGTTGTGTTGAGAAAGCTGTATGTACGCATTTACTCTTGCCAGCTGTGTTTGGGTCTTGTTCAATCCACCCACAGTTTTACGACTGTGTTATTACCACGTTTTTTTGTTTTTGATCAAGTCGCACCTCCATTTTTCTAAAGATGAATCACTTAAAAAATATATCTTCACTGTCGAACCATCAAACTTCACTAATATACCCGAAAATGGCCAACAAGAATGGTCAGGCCGATCAGATTGCTGCATCCCAGCCCCTTAAAATCAGCCCGGTCGTCAAACCTAATCTTCAACCCCTATCTTGTCTAAAATCTCTTGTGTATCGGTGTCTAAGACTCGTCTAGAGGTTAACTATCCGAGATAACGTCGTGGAGATCGTAAATCAGATGGGAACGACGTTTGTCTCCGACGATGTGCGTTCGGTCCCGTGTTGAAACAATGGACGATGCCCTCGGGACTCTCTCTCTCTCTCTCTCTCTCTCTCTCTCTCTCTCTCTCTCTCTCTCTCTTTCTCTCTCCCTCCTTCCTTCTCCTTCCTCGGTCACTCGGACTCGAGGTCGTCGGTTGCTGTTTTCACGTAGGCGTGTCCCATTAACGTGCCCGTTGGGGTTACTAATTGGTGGCTGCGTTTAATTACAGAGCCGGCGGCAACATGTGCGACGGCTCCTTCACGGAGACCCTGCGCGGTATGCAGGGCATGTCGGGTACGTCGTCACCCGGTGGCGCGGGTGTCGGCCCCATGGGGGTTGGCCTCGGCAGCCCTCTAGGCCCGACCGCGAAGAAGGCGCAGGTGGAGCACATCAAGAGGCCGATGAACGCGTTTATGGTCTGGTCACGGCTTCAGCGACGGAAGATCGCGCAGGAGAACCCGAAGATGCACAACAGCGAGATCTCCAAGAGGCTAGGTGAGTACCTTCCAACATATTCTTTACGTCCTCGTCATCCGTCAAATTAGTATAAGTGTCATACTAGACTACGGATTTTATGCGTTTGCGAGAACATCGTTTTACAGACGAATTTACAACTCACAGTCATCCTCAAAATCGCGAAGCATCACACATCATAAATCACGTGCAGCAAACAATTCCGTCAGAAAATATCTATGTCAGCATCGCGCACAACATTCATGAAAAAACGGGAACAAGCGAAAGAGAACCGGTGACAGAGCGTTCGCTGTTCCATCGCCGAAAGCAATTAGCGAATCCAAACGGGCGCGGGCGCGGCAAACGGAGCGCGGTTCAAAAAAATCTTCCCCCGAAACAATCGTTCAAAGCTCATCCGTGGAAACGTGGAGCCAGCGAGTAAGCGAGCGAGAGATCGAGAGGGAAAGGGTGAGAGAGTACAGCAAAGCGAAAAAGAAAGGGGTAGGAAGGAACGCGAGTCGCGGCGAACACAGCGTTAATCGCATTTTCGAGAATCAAACACGATGGTTTGGTTCGAACGCGCGCGGCAGTCTATTCGAACGCGGCAGTTCCTCCCCGCGATTCATCCCTTTCAGAATTCCTTGCTTTGCGCGTCGACGGTCCGGTGTGGCTTGGTTCACCGACACACGCTCGAATTATTCTGGCGACACACACGAAAACAGTGAGATGTACACGGGCAACACACAGAGACAGAAACAGGAATATACAGAGCCAGAAAGAGAGAGAGAGAGAGAGAGAGAGACGGAGTGGAAATCGTGGGGGAAAAGAAAGGGAGAGATAAAGACGAACGGGGACGAAGGTATTCCGGTTGGTATTTCCGTTAAATACCCGGGAATCGACAAAGCCCAGTTCCCGCGGCTCCCCTCGAAGCTTCTTTATCCGTCGTTTTCTTCCTCGCCTCGGTTCTTCTACCCCCATTTTTCGTTCCCCCGGCGACGGCGAATAAGGGAAGTGCCTGCTCCTCGGCAAAAATGATGCGCGCACGCTCGAACCACCTCCCTCCGCGGGATTCCACCCCCTGTTCCTCCACGTCTGCCCCTCCGAGCCTCTTCTACATCCTCCGAACTACCCTCTCCTACCGCCCTTCGCCCCTTTCTCTTCTCCAGCTTGCACCCTTTGTCGAAGCGACACTTTTTCGTCGCTCTTTTACCGCCGCATCCCCGGCGCACCGTACATTTCTGCTTGATATACAACCCCACCCGAACCACCCCCGCGTTTCCCCAAACCATCCCCGCAAACCCCGTGTCCAAGCTCTCTCTGCGACGCGCGATGGCTTGTCGGAGCATTCGCAAATTTCATCTTGCATCCTCCCCATCTCCCACGCCTCCACGGTACCATCCCCCGTCCTCCGACCCCCGGTTTACGCGATTCACCCGCTGCAACCTCGAAAAACCGCCACGAACGCTACAAAAGGTCCGAGAAACCGATGCGCTCTCCGTGACGTGCGAAAGCTTGTCGGAGCATTTGCAAATTTCATCCTGTAACCCCCTTCAACACCCGTCCTCCAACCTCTTGAAACATTCTCAAACACCGAGAGAACCCTATAGAAGATACGCGGAACCGATGCGCTCTCTGCTCGAAACAGTACTCTCAAGTGAGAATTTGGGAATACCAACTATCTCTATCCTATTCGCGGTTTCCGGCGAAAGTGTTAACTCGTTTGACAGCTTCCGGTCATGGGAGGGTCCAGGGGTGCGACACATTGTCCTGCAAATGGGACACTCGATCAACGTTTTCGGGTTTCGCGTTGTTCTTCGAGGTCGAGGTGGTTTTACGTTGCGGTTTCAGGTGGTTGAGTGGGGTTTGGAGGTTGTTAGATGGACTGAATGGGAGGAGGAGTTGGAGCCTCGCTTGGGGTCCTTGAGCCGGTGAATATTACTTGCGTGGCTAACAAAAAATATATGTAGCAGTAGCGCATATTGCCCTGTGCATAAAATGCAAAATACAGATGCACAGCTTCTATAATTAAGCTAACAATGTGAATATATCAGTCCACCTATCATCCAATCGAATGTCCAAGTCGAATTTCAATGAAACTATGTAGATCTCAAGTAAACATTTTTCCCAGCACATTGCGCAGGCTATATTTGCAACAGAAATCGCTTCCACAAGCCATAAATCGGTTAGTTTATGGCAAGTGGGAAGCTTACAGTGTCCTAATAACAATAACGTTCCTACGAGTAAAATCTTAGTGGGCAAGGAAACTGGTCAAGCTTTCCTCCGGGCTGATATTTCCATTCAGGAACGGTTTCGGAGCCGGCTCTCTCGCCGTGTTCGTTTGCTCAGACTCTACAAACACCATCGACTTTTAGTTGGCGGACTGTTCAGTTGGACACGCGAACACACGCGGTTTCGCGTGTTAGGTAGTTGGCCGACTGAAAAGTTTGCACTCTGTTGCAAACCGTGCTCGACTAAACTATATAAACGGCTGGTCAACCACGGTCGTGCACGCCTACGCGGCAAATAATTGAGTAGCTTGCCTATTTCGCTGTCTATGGTTTCTGTGTACCGGTCGCTGCGCGTTGCTAATTGGAATAGACAAGCCATTGTTACGCCTCTGTCGCCCGAAACCGTTCAAACTGCTGAAATTTTGTTTGATCGAAACTAAAATGAAACTGGAGGCTGTAGAGAAATAATTGTTAAATATTACGAATTATATATATGTACAGAAATCAAGGCTGAATCTTCAGAATTCTCAAATTCCAGAGACTTTCGGTCTGTCTGTTGATATTCTCACGGCAAATATGAACTCGCTACAATAGATGTTATCAATATCGATTACTCGAAGAAGCGACAACACCGGAACAAGTAACTGGGGGTATTTGCATCGAGCAGCTCTTAAATTTAGACGAAGATCGGTCGAACAAATGTTCCGCGCAATTAGCCGCTCGTGGCGCTGTAATTAACAGTGCAAACAGGCCGGAGCCGGTATCTCGCTAACAATAAGCAAACGCGTTTCTCGTCAGCGTGCAAACAATTCCTCGGCAAGCTGATTCGAGCAGCTAGCTGTGGGAGTCGGTACTCTAACAAAATCGTACAACTTTTTACAGAATAGAGATCAAAGTAAAACATTACAGACAGTATGACGAATAAATTTTAATCTCGAAAGTATTTATCGAAGTTGGCATTTCTTGAAAAAGGTCAATACAATAAAAAAGTGGCCAAACTCACAGTGCAGGGCGGACAAGAGCCACTGTCACGTCGTTTCGATATCGTGAATGATAGCCGCGTGTCCACCGACAATTTTACGACGTCGATTAGCAGATGACCATCCCCGTTTATCTTTCGGTCGGGCAGTTCGACACGTTTCACGATCCGCCCAGTGCAAAACTATACCGGAACCGAGATTGAGGGTGCGACGGAACGGTTCGTCGAGCGAAGGAGTGCTCCATTGGGAAATGGCCGAAGCTAATCTGGTTATTGGACTCTCTCGTCATCCTGTTCCTGCCACGAAACTTTCAGATTCTCGCTCTGCTCTCTATCCTTCCTGCACTTGCCCCGGAGATCCTCCTTCTTCGAGTTTGATTCGATGAAGGAGAGCCGGTACGGTTACTTGGTCTTTTTGGGCAGCGATTTAGGGGATGATCGGTACGCTTGATCGGTAGAATTGAGACTATCAACGGATAGAGAATTTTATGAAAATTCAGATTGTGAAACAAAATTGGTCGAGTGAACATATAAACTAGAGTTCGGGGAATCCCACTGAAGGGTTCAAGGTGTAAGACTTTAACGAGATAACAAGGAGAAGGTCGAAGCAATTTTAAACCAGTCAGAAAGTTGCTCGAGGAAGAAGGGAAATCGAGTCGCTCTGGGTAAGCATAGAAAACGCAGCTCGACTCAGGCTCGAAGGGTTAAATAGGGTTGTCCTTCGGCGTGCGGGAGGATGAATGTTCTCTCTCATTCTCTGAATCCTCTCTTTTTCTGTCGCTCGGAGCCCGGTGGCCCTCTATTCGCTTCAACGTCGATGAGCGCGCAAAACCGACAAGTCGTTTCTTTAACGCACGCGAAAGAACTCGGAGGACGAAGAGAGAGGCTACGGGAACCGACAGAAATACTTCATTACGATGAAAGCTTTGCCTCCAATCTTCTCGAGTCTCCTCTTCCCTCCTATCTCCTCCCACCTTTCCACTCCCTCTCTCTCTTTTTTTCTCTCTCTCTCTATCCTCTCGCACCATCCTTGTCCCCGTGTTTGTACACACCGCGAGTTTTCTATCCACACTGCATCTATACACCACCTTTCCCTCTTTGTCGACTTTCTTTCCCACCCTCAACCGTCTCCACCTCTTTCTTCCTTTTTTCTTCGTCCATCCGTTCGCGTCTGTGTGCACTTTCTTCTTCTCTCTCTCTCTCGTTCTCCGTGCGTGTGGCACGTTCTCCGTGCGTTTTTACCGGACAACAATGGGCCCGGGTATTTTAGACGATGGGCGAGAAGAAGGAAAGCAAGGACGAGCACGCGAAGGGGAATTACTGGGATCGATGCCGGGATGACAACTGTATCGTCGTTTCGTCTGGCTGTCCTCGCGACGAAAGTAATCGAGTCCGAATAATGCGAAGAATACGTGATAGACGTTCTTTTAGAATCATTAAAAAAAGCCGGGATATTCTTACATTCAGAAATGAAGAACGAACCACGATTTAACAGCAGAGATTATATAAAAGTTTCAATTAGCATACAGCAAAAATTCGTATCGTCGGAGCGCGGGGTGGACTATTGTTTGATACAGTGCGTCGCTCGGAGGAGCAAGAAACGTTCGATTCACATCCCTGTTATCAGCATTCGCGCGCGCGTTAATTCCATTCACACCTGACTTCCGTTTCTCGCGGAAGTTCGCGATTGTTTCCGTCGCGAGCGATACAGTTCGAAGTTTCAACCTCCCGTTCGAAAATTCCCTCGAACCGTTGGCGAACCTGCAACAAGATGGGAAGGGGTGGAAAACGATGCTAGAATTTTCGGGGAGGTTTCCGTAATCCCGAGGAAAGTGGATGTAATCGTGTCTAGGACACCGGCTTGGCGAGGAGAGAGAGAGAGAGAGAAAGAGAGAGAGAGAGAGAGAGAGAGAGAGAGAGAGAGAGAGCTCGCGCAAGATTCGCGAAGAAAACAATTCGCGGAGGACCCCGACACTGCGATCCTATAGAATCGCGAGGACAATGGCGCCGTTGCGACAAAGGCGGGAACACAAAACGCCTGCACACAGGTACACGGCCTCCACCCCCGTTTTCTCTACCCTATATCTCTGTTCCTCTCCCTATCTCTCGGTCTCGCTCTATCTGTCTCCGCGTGATTAAAAATGATCGTCCCCGAGCAAGCTTTAAGCTCTTCAACCTGAAAGCTCTCTCCTCCTGCATAAGCTGGATACGTTATTCCGCGAGAGACTTGCCGGGGATCGCGGACCAACGGGAACAATCTCGACAAAGTGGCGAGAAAGTGTTCTCGAGGGGTGTTTAGATTAATTGGTGAGTGTATTAAACTGCTCTCGTTAATTCTCTCCTCCTCGACTACAAGGACTTTCTAGTTGCTCGTTTTAGATCGACAAATCTCATTTGAGCTAAATTTTCAAAACTCGTTGTCAGGATAGGAAAATTTCTGAAGAAACTCGTCGAAAGTAAATTCACTTAAATGCTTGAAACTAATATTATACGACAAGAACACGTGTTTGTTTAATCGAGTGGAAGTTGTCTTTTTCAATATAATTAGAATCCTGTATCTCTTTTCTTGTACACCACATCTTCTTTTATAAATCAGCATATAAATAAGTAATTACGGTAAACATCGTTAAACATCGTTCGTGAGAAGAGTTTATTAATGATTCCGAGAGGGAACGGGTACGTTCAACGTGTTTATTATTCTTACAGGCGTACTGGCTTGTAATTGAGTGCATTAGAAAAATTATTGCATCGATTAAAATAAATGAATTGACGGCGGCTGCAGTTCAGAACAACTTAGGAAATGCACACATTTTTCTTGCAGCTCGATTAGACGCTAATTGAGCTGCATGAACGACGTGAAAAAAACTCCAACAGATAAACAGAGGTATCCTGTCGTAAATTTTTCGATCGGATCTTTTTGCTTGGTTTTCTTTCTCCGACCGTGGATGAAATTATGGTTGGACAGAAATGTAGCAAGTAGCAACGTATAAATTAGCGGATCCGTGGTACGTTCTCTCAATGATAGGTTCACGTGGTTCCCGGTCGCCGCCGGTGGGAAACAATGCCATGCTTATCGACCTTAACGATCTGTTATTCAACACGAAAGGCTGTTGCCAGTATTAATGAGTCGTGCACGTTGCGGATTAATAAGCCGCGTTATTATCCGTGTAACAAAGTAGTTTTTCTCCTAGCATAAAGAATCTAATTCGTACAAATTGCCTCGTTATCCGTCAACGAGTGCGTCGCATTAACCGGATCACACACGAGCGTCGTTTAATGCTCCGCGAGTGAGAAATTAAGCTGCGATAACGTTCATTAAAGTAGCACAAACACTTGAAAATAACTGAACGAATTTATGTTGCAACCTGACCGTTCCGTTATTCAGAAAGATTTCGGGATTGTCGTATAGCATTGATTTAGGGTTGGGTTCTTCAGACGACGACCCCATCCGCCTCGCGCGTTTCCTCCGACTAAGGGATGCAATAACACTGAACTACCCGTAGCGAAAATCCTCCCAAAAGGCCGTTTCTTCAGGATTTTAGTATTTTATAGATCCATTGTAGTTGCCATATTCGGTAGCCAGAAGTCGAGCTAAGTCGAGTCCCTTATTTTTTGCGTGCTTTGTTCGAGTCGAGGCGCTTCTCCGATTTATTGGCTGCTACGGTCATTCCTGGTGACACGCGGATTTCCTGCGTGCTCGAAGGTACAAGTCTTAGTTCGAGGCGGTCATTACACTTCTTCCATGCTATGTTTCTTCGCTCCCACGCCAAGCTTGCAGTTCTTCATCTCGTCAACGTTAGTTTAAGAGAAAACTAAGAATATTAATTGATAATTCAAATTTTTCGAAATTGCGACATGCGGCGTTTTTCCTTGCAACCGCAGATACTAGCTGGCGGTTTTGTCGAGCGGGCCCCGAAGACACGGCGAAGAAAAGCGAGGTCTGGTCTGGCGGATGGGTGGGGGAACGGAGAAAAGAAGAACAGTAGCGGGGTAGTAGCAGCGGTAGTAGCCTAGTTTCGCCGGGGTGACAATGAAGACGAGTAAAAAGGAGAGAGGACCGAAAGAAGAATGGCATCCAGTGGCTGGGTAGCGGTGGACTAATAGCGGCAGCCTTCAGAAATAGTAATGCCGGTGCAATAGCGCGTCGCGGTGCGATGGTGTGGTAAAAGCCTGAGAGAGGTCCGGGGTCTGTGGCAATGGCTCCGTCGCCATGACTATCCTCAGCTTCTCTTCCACCACCGGTTTGCCCACCCCCTCTCGACACCGGGCTTCGTTTCTCTCCTTCGACCCCGTCCATTAATTAACAGGCTTTGTACTTTTAAACGATGTTAAATAAACGGCATTGTCCGCCAGCGAAAGGACTGAAAAGCAGGCGGTATTGTGCTTTAAGCCCGGTCCTCATCGTCGACGTCGTCGTCGACGTCGTCGCCGTCCTGGCCTCTGCTTCTCTCTCTCTCTCTCTCTCTCTCCAGATTCTCTCTCGCTCTCCGAAACCGCGGAAAGAGAAGGAAGGAGTACTGGTCGAGAATACCAACCTACTAATACCGCCGGTGCCGAGGAGGCTTTGTTCTAAACAAATACGCCGACCCACCCCCGACCACCCCCCTTCGCGCCGTCAACCCCCAGCTACCTTCCGGACCTCCCCATGCCAACGAACACAGCCCCTTGTTCGGTCGTGGTACCTGCCTTTGCACACGGGAAAACGTGTATCGATTGGATTGCCTATAGTGTAAATAGCGTGGAAGGAAACCCCTTTCGGCACCGGTGCACGTGCGAACGTACTCGCGAATCGATCCGCTGCTGGCTTGTTACGCGAATGCCTCACGATTCGGGGACTCGGCGCGGCGCGCGGCGCGGGAGACGGGGAATCGAAGGTGCTGCGGGACTGGGGAAAGAAAAATTGCACTGTTCCTGTTATTTGAACCCTGGAATGATTCAGAATGATGACCTTGACAACAGATTTCAAGATCATCGAAGACTAATAAAACTAAATAGAGTAGACCTCGTGAATCTGCACGAGCCAACAAGAGAACGTATTGTTTTCTTCGAAAATGAAACTGAAAGAAAAAGTGTGATTATTTTAAGAGAGATCCTGAAAATAATGGCAGAAGCGTATTTGTCGTCGCGTATCGGAAATTCTCGGAACAGGGATTAAGAATGGTCCGACACCACTCGCCGGTCGTCGAATGTGTTATCAGCGCTCGACATTGTCCCGGAAGACAAAAATCTCGGATGTTTCCTCTCTCTTTTTCTCGCATCGTTCCTCTCGAGCGTGCATTGTACACCACCACGTGTACGTATTGTTTAGCCGGGTCTCTCCTTTCTTCCCTCTCTTTCGCTGTGTGTGCTCCACTATGCCGAGCAACTCTTTCCATTGTTGTTGGCTGCTGTCAGCAACAATAACGAGGAGAGTAAAAGATCCATCGGGCAACGTTGAATCCCATCCTCTGGCTCTTCCTCCCTTTCTCTCTCGCTCTCTCGTATCTGCTCCGGTGCGCCTCGAATTTCCGGTAGTGTATCTCCTCTCTGTATCGAGGAACTTCCATCCCCCTTGAGCGATTCCTCGACAGACCCGGTTCTGTGTCCGCTGGAACGTGCTCGTTCTTGATATTACTCCTTGGCCCCGATTTTCTCTTTTATTCACCGTTGTCCCACGTTTTGCCCCCCTTTTTGCCTCTCGAGTTTTCGTTTCGACTGACAACTTTCGTTTTACTTAATTCTCATCGTTACCTAATCATTGAGACCCGCACCATTTTTGCATGAATCGGCTCGAATGTAGAAATGTCCAGCTAGATTCTTGTTCGTCTCCCAGATAAATATCAATCGCATCCGGAAACAAGAAGTTTTGATTCGCAGTTCCGCTGCGAGTTGCGAAACGCGAAACAGATCAGCAATTTGCAGAGTAGAACAAAGAAAGGCGCCGGCGAACAGCATGGCGGCTCGTGTTCAGAACAAACGATGTTCAAACTGTTTTACAGGAGCGCGTCGAGCGTCGAAAGGGGAGTCGTTTACCCGAAACAAGCAATGTTTTCGCGGCAAAATGCTTCCGCGTCTCTCTCTCTCTCTCTCTCTCTCTCTCTCTCCTCTTTCCACTTTGACGTTGTTGTTCCTTCAGCGGTAACGGGTCGATTGTTTCGCCGAGAATTAATTACCACTTGTTCTCGGGGCGCTAGCTGTAGCCGCGCGAACAAAGCGCGAAGCGCTTGCATCCTGGAGATGGAGCCCCGGATCAAACGAGAAACGACGCCGACGCAGACGCCGACGCCGCGGTTTGCAACCGCCGAAACAAAGGGCATCGAGGTCGCGCCCAACTCGTTTGCAACAATGCTGGCCCGATGTCGAGACGCCCGGCGTCTTTTCGTCGACGATCTTTGATCTCGTCGCGTGGGCGGAGAACGCTCCGATTGGATGGCGATTATGATTATGTCAGAGACGGGAGACGAAAGTAACGATTTCAGTTTGTCCTGAGATTACCGCAGAAATTAAATATATTGGGTTGAGGACAAAGTTTCTTCGTAATTTACTGCAGAAATGAATCAAGTTTTTTCACAATACGAAGAAACTTTTTCCACAACCAAATAAAATAGACAGAAAAAGATAGTTGTCTTTGCCACAAAAATTTGTATAGCAAATTCAGACATTTTCCGAGCGTTAAACCGCGGACAGTTACGTTCATTTAAATATAATATAATAGACAGAAATAAATAGTTGTCTTGGACGATACAGCGACACGATAGACGGAGTGACATCGTTGGACGTGAAACTACAATTTTCCGCGGAGACAATTGTCAACGAAGCGGATTTAAATGAGGCGTGATTACGGCCTCGTCGATAATTCAGCCATAACGGCTGGCACTGGCGGCGGCGTCGGCTGCACACAACACGGCCGTTTCGCCGAGTAAACACAGCGTCCAAATGCCTTTTATAGTCATTGATCGAACGCGTGATCCAAGTGCCTATCGTTCGTTTGCAAAGTGCTTTATACGGGCCGCAAATACGCAATTCAGAGAGAGAGGGAGAAGGAGATAGGTTGATATCGAAGCTGTCGCTGCTTCTATTAGTACGTTTGCAGATTGTTATCGAAGATCTGTTTGCTAATAATATAACACTCGTTCCTTCGATAGTTTTCTTGCTCCGGATGCATCTGGAAATTATTTAAACTTGCTGTTAGTAAATTAGGACTTAGATTCTTGTGAACGTCTTCGGATAATTTTCGTTATCAATCGTTTTTGAATATGCTTGTACAACAAACATCATGGTGTGGTTGGTCTAATAGCCAAAACTAATCGATTGTTCCAGGTGCGGAGTGGAAGCTGCTCACCGAAGATGAAAAACGGCCGTTCATCGATCAGGCGAAGAGGTTACGAGCCCAGCACATGAAAGAACACCCCGATTACAAATACAGGCCGAGAAGAAAGCCGAAAACTTTGAGAAAGGAAGGCTACCCGTACAGCATCCCTTACCCGAGCGTGCCCATGGATGCGATCCGAGCCGGTAAGTCGGTCGTTCTATCGAGCAACATTATTACCGCAACTTCGAAACTCTTTTACCATCTACTTACGATCTGTACCGTAACTATCGGCACTTCTGATAAATCAGAAAAGTAAGGAAGCATCGGGAAACTTTCCAGTACCACTCCGATACATCCAATTAACATAATCTGGATACTTATGTATACGTTTCCGAGTTGCAAAAATCATTTCATGCATCTACGTATTGGACAAAATCGTCTGCGCCACTATTTTAAGGGAGGGTGATGCGATTTCGGTGTTCAAATCAATTCTGACGCAAGCAGCAATTTTCAAAGCCATAATCGCTTTTCTTGGAAGACTCCATTGAAACAGTCCCATTTTCTTACACCGCGCCGTCGGTGAAACAATGCGATCACGGTACGAAAGGACAAGGCGGGATCGATCCTCACGGATGATCCAGAGGAACGGCGCCGAGTTGTAAGTGTGTTGCGTCAGTTGCGGGGGAGTACAATGGGGGGAAAGAAGAACAGTTCGTCTGGTAGGGCTCTGATATTCTTATCTTTTCGGCTCGCGTTTCAGCCGCATTGTTGCCGGCGATGCCTCCGGGATCCCTGGTCGGAAGTCTTATAATAGCGATTTCTTCGAGGTTCGCCCGACTCTCGTTTCCTCTGCCATTTTCTCCGGCGTCTCGTTAATGGTTCACGCGTTTGCCCGTTTTCGCGTCAAAGACACGGCACACCGGCCCTTTCGCGACTGCTGCCACGCGGTCTTATTATCGCGAATGTGTGCACTTGCTCAAACACACCGGCCAGACGAACACTTGCGTTTGTACTAGTGACGTCATCTCCGGTCAGTGTTCGAGTGTCATTCCTCTTCGATCGTCTAAAATTATATTGGGAGTACGAATAAGTCTCCGCCGTTTTTCATCTGAAATTGGGTATTTATTGCGAGAGAACGGTACCTTATGTTTTATTCAAAGTATTGTCCATCGCTGGCCACTACTTTTTCCCATCTTTCTGGCAGCATCTGGATCTTTTGACGCTGTCCATGAATCGAACCAATTTTTGGTATCTTCACATGACGCGAAGTGCTGCTCAGACAGGCCATGCGTCATCGATCGAAACAAGTAGTAATCAGAAGGAGAAATGTCTGGTGAATACGACGGGTGGGGTAAAACTTCCCAATTAAGTGTTTCCAAGTAGGTTTTGACCGGCGCCGCAACAAGAGGAGCAGCATTATCATGCAGAAGAATGATTTTGAACCCAATTTCCTTGCTTTTGAATTATTCCCAATGATTTTAAACGATGTGAAATCGCTTGTTGAGTCACTGATAATGCAAGTGCAAGTTCTTCTTGCGTTTGGCACGAATCTTCATTCGATAATGCTTCCAATTCCGCGTCTTCGTACAATTTCGGCCTTCCACTACGTTCTTTGTCTTCGACATCAAATTCACCGTTCGTAAACTTTTGAAACCACTCAAGACAACTTCTCTCGCTTAATGCAGCCTTACCATATGCTTCTACAAGCAATCGATGCGCCTCAGCTGCAGATTTCTTCAAATTAAAGAAGCAAGTCAGAACTTCCCGCAAATGACGTTTATTCGGCTCAAAACTCGACATTTTCGCACGGAAAAAATATACGACGCTGATACGCAATCGCTAATATTTCGAAGTTCTGTTGTTGAGAGTTGTGCAACCTTACTTTACGTTTGATTTATTTGTACTCCTAATACATATATTGTTCGCACGATAAAGTCGCGCGATAATCACAGCAATAACATGATTATGCGTTCTGCTCCGATTTCGACGAGAGTGCTTTTTTTTGTAGTGGAACGGCCCGGTATGAAAAGAATCAGCATAAATCTGAAATATCGTCCGATCGTATCGGAATAAACAGGCACCGGCCGATCATTTTATTATAATTCCGTGAAACCTGTGGAAACGAGTGTCTCCAAGCAGCTCGTAACTTCAGCTGTATCCGCGTGAACGCGTTCACGGGTATATCCACACGGTTCATTCACAAACCCCTGCCGATCCGTAGTATAACCAGACAAAATTATTAATTCCGGCAACGACCCGATTAAAGCTGGAATTTATCTCGTCGCCCACGCGACACCGCGAAAAGTGATCGGTAATCCGCGATTTATCGGTCGTATTCCTCGGCGCCCCTTCTTACCTCTTTTTCGCTCCCTCCATTTATTTCATTCTCTACTCGTTTTCTCCTTTTACCTCTCTCGCAAGGTTCCGCACTTTGTCCCATCATTTCGAGTCGTGGAAAATTTTTGTACTTTCCTGGAGCACGATCTGCATCTCGGTCGCGCGGTTTGAAATCGAATTTATCTGTTGCTAGAATCGCGAAAATGTTACATTACGATTAGACTGCGGATTTTTATGCATTTATGGAGAAATTGGCTGGGTGAAATATAAAACGGTAAACGATTAAACAATTGTCTAATTATAATATTTGCTTTCTCACCCAGATCAGTACATTTTTTTATCAGATTTAAATCTTGAATAAGGTGATAAGGTATTTTTAGAACGAGGATCGAGTATCGCGTCTCGCGGAAAGACTCTGTTCAACGTGTAAAGTGAATTATTGTCTCTAAACCCTGAAGATTTCCATAGTAGCCGCCGTTTAGATTCGCGATAAGGGAATCTGCTACCGATTCCGCACCTCCATTCTCGTTCTCTATCCACCGTGCTACATAAACCCCTTTCTTTCCCGGTTTGTTCGTCGGTCAGACGTTGGCGGACACGTCCCCGCACAGTGGCACGCGCATAAGACAAGTGCGTGGGTGGCTGGGATAAATTATCGGCTTAGGCTGGAATTTCTGACCGCGGTTTCCGCTCGTGCAGATAGCGACTTAAGCACGTAAGTTAAGGGGGAACACGCCGTTTCTACTTTCGGTCGTGTTTTCCACTCTCGATCCTCCCTTAGTCGCGATAAACTGCGACTCTGCCTAGCGATTCCCCTTGATCTAGCACAATCGATTCAACTTCTACTGTCCTGCGCCGCACATCGGGGAATTACCGCTATAACTCGCCGATTACACTGTCCAACAGCCAAAAAGTATTTCGATTTCCACTATGCGATGCTTATGGAGTTTTTCGCGTTGATTCGGAATCTGTCCTTAATTTCTCTTCTAGGCGTACAGTTTCTGAGAAAATTGGGTCTACAGAATCATTTGCTGTAAAGAACAATTCAATATCTTTTATACTATTTCTCCTCCAAGGATAGCAGAACATTTGTAATAATCTTTCGACATCCTACACGGTTTTTTACCGGTCGCAAGGAGTAGAATATTCGGTGGCCTCGGTAAGCTTAAAAATTCTCAGCTAATTAATAAACCGTAATGTTATCGATGAAACAGTAAGTCGTGCATCAAGAGGTTATGTACACAGCATGAACTGATAAATTTCATGGTGGAAGGCGAATGAAGCGATCACGCGACGGCCCCCGCGTTTATTTTCAAAAACACGGGTCAAAAGTTATCACGACGATCGGGGGCCTCGAAGGGCTCGGAATAAATCGTCGAATAATTCCCTTTGGCGCGGAAGGGCAGCGCTTCGTGCGGGCGATTCATTGGTCCTGTGCACGCGAGAGTATAAACATGTCGCTGGCTCATTATTTATCGAATTGTCTTAGTGGCCGGCGCTGTTACCCTCAAGACCGTCTATAATTACGCCGTGGGTACTTCGACGGAAGCACGTGACTGCACGATCACGATTATTAATTGCCAATAGTGGTTGAACGTTTAAGCGAAACAAAATATACGAATCAATATACCTGAGTGAATTAAGAAATATAATAAAAAAGGAAAGCTAATCGAAATAATTTAAGCGCATCTTCGATTAGGCCCGTCAGGTTCAATTAGGCGATCGCAGGGTGTGTCCGTCGAATTTGATCGATCCTTATCTCGTATTCGTAAAGTTTCCCCGCGGAATCATGGGGTAACAGATGTTCGATGAATCGCGAACACACACGCGAGCTCTCTCTCTCTCTCTCTTTCTTTCTCTCTTCACCCCTCGTCAGTTTACACAGATTTGTTTGACGTTCCGGCCTCTCCATTGTCTTCATTGTTGTCCGCCTCATACTGGATTACGTAATTTTGAATTTCTCCGCGGCGCGACGGCGAGTCAAAGAAAAACGAGAGAGGGTTAGGAACAATCGCGCGAAATTATGATCGTGAATGGCCGATGCCCGTTGGGGGTACGCGGGAGGACGCGGGGGCGCGAAAGGGATGGCGACTGGCGAATATTCGATGCATGAAATTTCCATTTGGCTGTCACATGGGAACAAATAGTTCGCGCGAAATCGATGCCGCGACTAGAATACCTCGATTTCCACGAATTTATCAAGATTCGCGGTGAATTTCATTTAGTTCATCGAACTTCGCTTTTCCGACCGATCCGCTTCTTTTCTGCGAGCTACCGCGATACGTCGAACCGAATTATTCAAATTCACCGGTGGAAATGCGTTCGCGTGCTCATTTTACGCGATCATGTTCAAACACGAAAAATTGCTAGTTTGTTCTTTATTTAATAGATTTCCTCGAAAGGTAATAGAAACTAGAGAACAAGAAATACAAACTAAATTGAATGTTACTTCTTTTCGTAATGATCTTAATAGAGGAGAAATTATATATTGACATCCTCAATTTTTAAAATTTTTCAACACTTCGATTTTCATATACTCAATTCTGCTATAAATGCATAAAGATCCGCAGTCTAGTAATAACAATTCGTGGAAACGAAAACTCGGGAGAATAAGAAATTAATGGCCCGTTCATTCTTCTCCTTTTACCGATTTTATTAATTCCGCGGGGACGGGTGGAATGCGCGGTTACAAAATCGCGACTAATATGCGCGTGAATTCTTCGTTGCCGATCATAAATCTCGCCGCCAATCATCCCCGGCCTTCTTCTTCATCCGAAGGACCATAGCACGAGGCATCAAGCGACGTTTCTTCGTCACCGTAGAGATTCACGTCGGCTCGACAATGGGGCCTTCGTTGCTATAGGTATTCTTTCGCCGCGTTTCCGTCGTTCGACGACGATGATCGATAAGCCGGCGCTGCTCTTACACGTCGGCCCCTCGATATTAATCTCGACGGAAATGCACGCTTGTTCGGTTAATCATTGGCATTGTCGGTCCACGAGAGCCTCGGATCGAAGATGAAGGAACGCACGGATCGCTCGATTAGGTTATTGTCGGCGCAACGTGTGTTTTGGGAAAACGTCTGAATGTTGCTGGTACCACTCGTATTGTGGATCTATCAATAAACGGTACTTGAATGATTTTTGTGTCTGAGCGAGTAGTATTTTCAGAGTTGTGCGATGAACGGTGCAGTTGTCTAATGGATTGAAAATTCTGTTCTAGCAGGAATGGCCGGCAGTATGGGACAAGCTGGAATGGGCTCGTACTATGGTCCTGCGGCAGCTTATGGTTCACTATCGGCGGCCAGCATGGCCGCGGCGGCTGCGGCTGCTGCCCAACAGTCTGCGGCGGCGATGTCCGCGGGCCTCGCGGCACCTGCTCAGGTGAGTCGACTTCTCTTCTAAATAAACACAATTTTCGATCAGCTCTAAGCCCCATTTATGGATTTAGCGTAATCCACTTACGTATTATAATTTTATTGAATGTTCTATCGACTGGTACATTTCCCAATGTTAGCAATTTTCTTAAGAGTCTCCATGATGGTTCCATGTTGAAACGGTCATGCTACGATTTCCGATCGCGAAGTGAAACGAATCGTGACAAGAGTTTCCGCAGGACACGCTGCGATGGGCTCCCGTTCTTCTCCTTGAACAAATGCCGGTGCAGCATAGTGTAGCATACGTTCCGAGACCAGGCCCCACACTGGTTTAGAAGATTGCGACAAAGCGGACGGAGTTGCGGGGAATTTTAATTGCGCATTGTTACGAGGAACGGCTGGTTTCGTTTATTCCGCGGTAGAATTCAACGCACGTTGCGTTTTCGCTCGCTGCAGTTGGCACGCTCGTTTGAACACTCGGAGGCGTGCGGAAAATTAGGAAACGCGGTGCTCCGCCGGTTCGTCACGTTTCTAACAACTGGGTGATTTTTTACCTGGTACCTCGGGAAATCAAAATTATGCTCGTAATTTCCATACGGGCACACAAATGTCGTGAAACTGAAAACTTAAATTAGGAAGGTCTACCATTTAGTGTATATTCAAGAGAGAATAATACGATGGGATGGCTGCACAATAGTTCCATTATATCTATTGTTTAATCGAAGAATTATTCGTACATTCTTATGTTAATTCGTTCAGAATGAAACGGGCTTTCGTATTCACAAATAGGAGTTCTCTCAAAATTCTATACTTTTATTATAGGGATTATAGAGTTTATCAATTTTGATGATTCAATGAACAAGGAAACATTAGTCCCACTCACGAGGAGTAACTCCGTCTACAAAGGAGACAAAACAATTCTTCGGACGACAATGCACGATTCAATTGGCAAACACAGTCGATCCACCGAGAAGTATGGGGAGGGATCGACGATCACGATTTGTCAGACACGAAAAATGCGTAAGACACGCTCGTATGGGGAGCACCGTTATCGAGATGCAAGCGAAAAAGAGCCACCCACGCGGTTATTTCTCTGCTGTCCCTATTCAGCGGAATTTGACGTCGACGGAAACCCGATCGGGGAATCTCTAGATTTATCGACATGCGTTCGCTCTTTGATCGTCTTCGACGAATTCCAACATGATTTAACAAAATGCTTTAATATTATTTTCAACTGACTAAAATGATTAAACCAAGAAAGAATCTCTACATTTTTATTGCCGTTATCAGGACCGTGATCCGAAGACCAAGAAAAAAGGATCCCCACTTTCCTCGAAAGCACCGTCTCTTTCCCCAGCGGCTGGGCTCGCCTCCAAAACAGCGGGCCGTGGAACAAAAAGCGAAAGAAGCTCTCGAGCTGGCGTTACGTCACCGAATCGCGGGCAGTCGCCGAGCAAAAAGATAGCCGAGCGAAATTGTTCGTCGATCGGATGTCGATCGAGTCTCCTCCGGTCTCGGAACAGAGTCTGCCTAGATCGCCTGGTCCGAATCGAGCCGAGGTAGAACTGCAGCGAGTAGAAACAAGAGAGAGAGAGAGAGAGAGAGAGGAAGTTGGAGGAAAAAAGAGAGAATGAAAGAGGGAGATAGATCGCTGATGAGAAGCAGCAGGAGCAGCGAGAGAGGATATAGGAAGAGGAGAAAGAAGAGGAGAACGATGCGGAGGACGAGCGTAGGTACGTTTCATTCGTTGTCGCAACAAAGGGGCCCCCGGGTGGCTTCGCAAACAGAAACCGGAGACCGTGGTCTGTGTATGAATTTCCGCAGCTGGGTACGGGAGACAAACAGATAGCTAGTTATTTCTGCATTCAACGGCTGAATGGCCGACGCGTCTGGAACGACGCACCGACGCGATACAGCCGACTATTATTGGCGAACCGGCGAGCACGAGCGAAGAATTCCAACATGCGCTGCCTGTTATCGTCCCGAGGACGAAACGGCGGCGTCATCGGCGTCATCGCCGTCACCGGACACCGTCATTGCCCATCCGGACCCAGCATCTTCCGATCGACCATCGTTCAGGGTTATCTTTCCACGGACCAGCTGAAAGCGCAACTGACGGCGCGGCGCCGGGGAACGATTTTTGAGAAAAGGGTTGGCAGGCAGCCAACAACGTCAAGACGATTCACTATGTTCCTCGAGGCGCGGGATAACTGAACGAACCTGCACTGTTGTGTTCTACATGTTCTTGTCATGAAAATCATCCGAGTCTATGAAAAAATTGAGGAACTAATAAGAGAATCTGTAAATTACATTGAACCGGATGAAGAAGAACCGTAGACCTAAATAGAAGATGGAATCACGAGCTTCCGAAGAAGAAGAGCATAAACCATCGTCGGGTCAGAGGTTCACAATGAGCTCATTCGGAAGAGCAGCAGGATGCACATAAATTCGAAGACGAAAATTCGCGCTTCGATCGACTGGCTCCGACCTCCATCGACATTAGTCCAGGTCGATCCATATGGACGCAATGTGGGTGAAATATCGGCGACCCGGGTGCGCAACAATGGCACCGCGGTTGACTTTCTCGGTCTGGTCGACTTTTCTGGTCCACGGAACGAAGAGAGGGGCCATTTGGAAAATAAAGTGAGCTAGCAAAAGACATTCCATTCTCCGACCGGTCGCTCCTCCTCGCTCTGTCTTCGTCTCGCCGAGCTGCTGGCGCGGTGCGTCTCCTTTCTGCACGTCCCTTCGTTCTCCGACGACACATGGCAGCGAGGAGAATAGACGCTTTTGTGAATGAAAACAGAAGAGAAACGTTTCGACGTTATTGTACGGCTGAATTGTGACATCGCGATGGTGGAGGATAATTAAGTCTTGCCGGGCACGGTCTGGAGTGTCCGGGCTCTAAACGAGAGCTGGAGAAACTATACGAGAGGACTCTCGAATATTTCCTGGCCATTTCAGACCTGCCTTATGAAATTAAATGTACACTGCCGCTCAACCATTGCAAACTCTGCTCGTCATTAGAATCTCCATTGTTACGTCAAATTATCGTTCTTTATTTAAATCGCGACAGCAGCAGCTTTTCCCACGCGTCGCGACGAACAGGTAGCAAAGTTGATTCCATAAATTCGCGAAACGATCATCGGAACGTCCGAGACTGTTCCCAGCGTGGCACAAAGGGTCGAGGAATGCGAGGAGCACTTAATTTCCGGATCCATCGTGGCCCAGGGCTTCAGGGCCGATTCGCGAGGAGGATTTTTGAGGCGAGAGGAACCGAGCAGTAATCAATTGGACGTAGCAGGGAGGTGAGACGAGCGAGGCAGCTAAGACTGGATGTAAATCATCCGGACAAAGCCGCTTAACGATCCGACAAAGGGTCCCGCTCTCGGTCCTCGTCCACGAATTATAGAATCGGGAATACAAGCTCCTCCCGGGCCCTCTTTCTCGCCTTTTTAAGTATCCTCGCGGGGTTCATGCGGCGGAGTATACACCTCGTCCTACCTCCTTCTGGGATGGCTCGTGGCCACCGTTACGAAATTTATAGCCATTGGCAGCTTTGTCCTCCGCATAGAACAAATCTCTGAGCGGTGGATCCGGCGATTTCGCGATTTGCGAGCCGCACCGAGGCGAATCCGGCTCGATCGCTTCTTCTCCTCGCTCGAAATAGCTTCTTCCCTCCACCCACGCGCGATTTTCTACCTCCCGCTCTTCTGGATTTATTAAAATTGATCGGCGACACGGGATCCATTAGCTACGCGCCCGGCTAGGACCTTTAAAGGCGGCCCGAGTGCCGAGGAATGCTAGCTGACCGACCTTTGGTATATTCAGGACCTATTGTTGGGGTGGCGAATTTAGGGTTAAGGACAAATGTGTCGCGCGAACACGTTCTTAAGACTTTATGATAAAAGAGAGATGAACATCCCAAGAACCACTAAAGAACCCCGGGTACTTTTTAACGTTCCAGGTGGTGAGCTCGATGGACGCGATGAAGTACTCGATGGAAGCTGACAAGTACCGAGCCGCATACATGCCACCGAGTACTCTAGCCATGAGCATGTACTCGGATCCGAAGTACCTGGACTCCAGCCCAAAGTCGTACCTGGACCGAAGCTACCTGGACTCGGCGAAGGCGTACTTCGAGCAATCGAAGCTGTACATGGACCAGAAGCCTTCGATAACCGACTACAATCGACCTAGTTACGAGCACAACAAGCTCTACGAGGAGTCCAGTCCTGGCAGCGTGGTGGGCGGTGGCGGATCGACGAGGTCACCAGCCGCGGAATCGCCGGACATGAGCAAACAGCACGAGAGGACCGAGCAAGGTTCGTCCAGCGCGAGTTCCACGTCGACATCATCGGCAGCGAGTCCTGGAGCGAGCCTTCCAGCCTATTACCCCGGTCCAGTTCAGAGTAGCGGCCTGCTGGGACCTCAGATGAGCCAGTACGGCGGCTACCAAACCGCCCCCGCACCTGGGAACGAGTCGTTCCGACGACCCCTCACTGTCATCTTCTGACCCGATAGAACGTAGCTCTGATCCTTCTTCGAGGAACAGTTTCCCTAGAATCTGGTCGGAAGGACTGGTCCGGAGGTGTTCGGATGCGAACCTGTGAAATGTGATTACCGTCGGGTGGAGGGCCTGCTCGGTTGGAATGCGTCGGATCGGTGACGGCCGCGGGCTTTGCTATACCGATGCAAGGAGCTACCGATGTGGAAAGTGGACTTTGTGTGCGGGGGCTTCAGGTAGGCTCCTTCTTCGAGTTTAATACACATCCACGACTCCTCGCGAGAATGACCAATCGCTCCGAGATCTAACTCCGAAGAGTCCTAATGTTCAAAGAACTCTGACTCTCTCACTTCGAGGATCCGTCAACTTCGCGAGAAATTCGGTCCTCTTCATCAGAAACTGTTTTTAACACGGAAGATTCCGCCAGAAGGTAGCCTAGCCCGAATCTCCCGGGCACCAAGCCGCAAGTATGCGTACTCTAAAGTCCTGTCCAGACTGATAGACAATCCTCCGCTGATTGTCGGCAGTCTGGACGAGGCTTTACCTTCTGAAATCCCTGAACATTGTTCGCCTAAGCACCGAGCCAGTCGGATAGAAAATGGCGGACACCCGAGGCGACTCTCAGACCAGAAGAGGACCACGTTAGCTAGCCCGCGAGTTGAATCCCAGGGCCGCCAACGGTGCCCAATCGTTTTGACATCAACAACGAAATCGAATCACTCCGTTCTAAGGATACGAGTAAAACGGAACTGCAACTCCGATGTACTCGTACCCCTAAACCACCCGTAGGCGCGGAGAGCACGACGCAACGATTATTTATCAGGCATAGATCTCGCAGCGGCAGACGAGGCGATACAGAGATATTGTACATAGTCCCCGTGTAAATAGTGTAGCAAGGATTATTATCGCGCACGTCGCTCGCAAACAGTTTCCCTTCAGACTCTCCGTACGCCCCCGACTCGTCTAGGATATCTTCCCTCGATCCAGGACCTCCTTCAGTTTCGGTCGTCGGAACTGTCCGAGTAAGTCTTGTCCTTTCTGTCGGTAGCTTGAGAATTACCTTGAGACACTAAGATCGAATCAATTCAGGGAAAGAGAAAGGTGTGACATAATCGCGACAGGTGTTTCGACGATGTGCTCGCAGGACGATCGGCTGGAACTGGAAGGAGATCGCGTTTTCGAATCGTGATCGGTGTACATAGACGGCCCGGATCGTTGAGGAAATTCTACCGCGTCCCGCAGAGTTTCTCGGTTTATCGGTGATCGAACGTGATCATCGATTCGTCTAGACCCTGTCCCCCTAGATACGACATTGTGCGTGTGTCTTGGTTTCGGTCGACGAGTCTCCCCGCCTCGGCTTATTTATTATCAAGTTCCCTTTGTTCTTGTTTTCCCATGTTGGTTATCGAGTCTCCCCGGGCTCGGAAGTCCGAATTAGGGGAGTGTTGCAAATCGGTGATATCGGTCCCTTCTCCGGATGGTTCTTGCTCCAATCACGATCAGAACTTCGTACAAGAAAGTTTATATTTTATTTCAGTTCAAAAGAAACGAATAACCTAAGTGTTGGGTTGAATTGATAGGTGTTAATAAGCGAGAATCATCCGGACTGTGTCGTTAGACAAACGCGTTTGTAAAATATCGTTTTCCCATCCCTGTCCACTTGTTCCCCGCGAGTTATTTTCGATTTGTTCACCATGAAGAGAACACCTAGTGTTCTCCCATCGGCCAATCTTCGTTGTTTCGTTTTCTTTTGTTTAGTTTTCTGGTTGGTGTTGTTCGTTGTCGAACGACTTCGTGAGAAAGTGACGATGAGAGCTTTTATAGATGTTTCACGAATGAGAGAACGTAAGAGAGGGAGGAATAGATGGAAGAGTGAAAGAGAGATCCTTTTTCGATTGCAGCGAAAACGTTCACGAACCCCCTTACCACCTCCCGTTGTACGATGTGTAACCTTTGTATTTGTATCGTTACGATAAATCTTACACAGTGTACCGACTATTCGAGTATTACAATTTAAAGTGGCAGAAGTAACCTATAAATATTGTACTGTAAGTGAGAAAGCAAAATAAACGTTAAGTATTATCCTTCGAAACTGGTACGATGCTCGTGTAATCAAATCACTTTCTCTTTAACCTGTTCCTGTTTTCCGATTCTTTTCAGATCTGCTCAATTCTATCCGATACTTGACCCATCGATAGATTAATGTTTCTCTAGGTGTGCGTCGGTACGTAAAGAGTTGGAAAATAAAATAGTGGTATAATAATATTTTATCGAAGAGGTGTTAGAATATCAAGTTCTGGGGATAAATAAAAATAGGAAGCAACGAACAGTGAGACGCGTCTAGTTCCCGATCCAAAGGACGCGAACAATGGTCGTAGTCGGAGGATCACGAAATCCAAGATCGACAGGACCTCGAAAATCCCCGGAAACAAAGCCGCCCGGCCAAGTTAACTGTGCACAATATCTATCGAAATCTGACACGCGGTCGAAGCGTGAAGGTGAAAAAGTGGCAGGAAGGTTCGCTGGGTTGCGACGCATTGTAGGATTCCGAAAAGCGACAGCTGCGATCGCGGCTGCCTGTCTCGTCATCCCTGGATCCATTCATTCGTTCGCACCTCTGCGACACCTTCCTCGGCGCCGAATCTTGTCTTCCTTCAAGGTTCCGTCAGTGCGTGAAAGGGGCCGCTTCGAGGAAGGCTCTTTCCTATGAAACGCCGGCTGGAAGACGGTCCAGACACGGAAATTAAAAAATAGAGTTAATTTTCAATCGATTTTCTCCAGACCGCAATTTTCTATTAATTCCTTTTCATTACATGAAGAATCTCTAAACGAATAAACCAATATTTTCTGTAACTCCGGAGCTGACGAGATCGCGTGCAAACCCGTAACGTTACGTAAGCGTGCGGAGTCCGTCTATTACTCTGTTCCTCATCGCTGTCATCTTAATCAAAGGGCCGAGACTCATTGGTTTCGGCCGAGAGTGTCGAAAGCTGGCCATTGGCAGGCAGACCCCGGCAACCAAGGTCCTCGGCGGCATAAAAGAAAAGGTAACGAGCAGTTAGACGGCTTGGCAGGGGTCTGTTGGCGGGGCAGCGGCAACGGCTGCAACAGCTCGTTTGTTTGCGGCTGGTAACTGGATAAAAAAGAGCAACGGCCACGGTAGCACAGCCTCCTCCGCCCAGCAATAATGAGGCGGCGCTCGTGAGAACGGTGATTACCGACTTATGCACGCCTCTTGCCGCGACAAACTGACAATTTTCACCATCATTATCCTCTCGAGGGCCTGCGCCATTGTTTCTGATCTCTGGAGAGCCATTATGTTGTCGAGACGGCCGCGTGTATACGCGTTCGCGCGCCGCTTGGGGACACGCTCCCCTGTAGCCAGCTCTCTCCTCCAGGTTCTACGGGTTCCCTGTAGGTTCTCCTGGACCCGGAGGAAGCAAGGACAAGCAGAAGCAAGCCGAGAGGTGGCTACCTTCTCATTAAATCCATTATACCGAGTGAACAGCGATGAACTCGAGCCGAACGCCCGTCAACCGCGGACCTTTCCTCTCCACCGGTTAGACAGATCGTTTAGGTGGAATCTAAATCATCCTTCCCCGTCCTTCGACCACGGTCGAGCCTTCCCGAGGACGTTCAACCCCGATGCACCGTTCCCGGTAACCACTCACGACTTCATTAGTACCTGTTGACTTTGGAATGCTCCGCTTAGAGGACTCGGCGCGCTCTCCAACCTCATCCTCTTCTTCTTCTTCTTCTTCCTCCTCCTCATCCTTCTCCTTCTCCGTCGTCGTCTTCTTCTCCTTCGTCTGATGGTCAGATTCTGATTCGGTTTTTTGTGGGTTTTCATGATTCTCCAGCTCGGGGGTCCGTGAAGAGCTGATAGGGATTTGATCGTGGGGATCACGGTCGCCTTTTGTTGCCGATGGGGTTTTAAGTGGTCCATGTAAAGGTCCTGTTACCACGGGACCCAGGCCCCAGACCCGCACGATGAAGAGGTTCCGCCGAGAGGATACGCTCCGCGGGAGGCGGAATGATTTAAGATGGCATTGAATGCCCTGGTTTCAGATGAAACTGTGAGCCTCTTTTCGGACAGATTTTAATCCTGGTTTCCTGTCGACCGATCCTGTACCCGGTAAAATACGACTCTGCCCGGTGTTATTCCTTCGGGATAATATTCTTCCGAGTAGGTCGTTAATTGAAAATTGGGTAAGTGCAAAGAGTAAGAACATTATATTATTTTTCCAACCTTGTTGCGATCGACGAATGCAATTTTTATGTCGCATAAAGATCCGCAAAGGGTTAATTGATCTCGCAACATCTATCATACGATTTACCCGAAAGGACATCGCATCTCTGCCAGCGCAGAACCAATCTTTCTATCTTCGAGCCAGTAAAATAAAAAAAGAACGATTCCACGAAGTATTCAAAGAATTCGAGCCACTTTCCCAGGTGATCGAAGCGAGTTACAACATCCGATAAGACATCCGTGACGAAGGCCGTCGAGGGTTCCGAGAGAGACAAAGTCAGTGGAGGATTGCGTCAACGTCATCATCCGAGGAACAGGTTTCTTCAAACTGTTCGGCCGCGCCGTTCACTTTTCATCTCGTTAGAAATCGCCGCAAATCGGCCGGTGATTGTCTAGAATTCGGCTACCGGTGCTTCGACGGTGAACGACGGACAATTTAATTACTAATTATACGTCCCGTCAGTCCCACGACGACCCGTACGATCAAAGCTGGTCGACAGCAGCAGCCCTCCTTTTCTGCTATCCTTTCTCTATCCCTCTCTGCTCCTCTCTCTCTCTTTCTCTCGTCAACTGTTGCCGTTGAAAAGACGCTGCGGACGGTTTTCTCATTAAATTCATTATAGAACGACGAGCAACGAGTTGGACGAGTGCCTTTCGCCAGTTATGTACCTGAAATCACTTAACCGGAATGTAAATCAGTCGCTCGTCCACCACCTCGCGGCTTCATTAGCGCGGGGATCCGCCATTGGCATTTCGAGCCTTCCAACCACCGAGCCATCTACTACTTCCGGTCGACAATTTTTCTGATTTTCATAAACTGTTCCCGGAACGAACTTGAACCGCTCTGAAGGATTAATTACTTTCGACGTCGCGGAGTTTCTATACGGTAACCATCCGGACCACATCTCGAGAGCCATCAGAAAAATTATAATAATCGCGTTAGGCTCCCCCGCTGGTTACCTATGCTGGTTTCCGATGCAAAATGTGAGGATTAACTTCGCGGTTGCGAACGGATTCACGTTTATTGGAGTACACACTTTAGATAGGAAGCGGGGTCACGTGATAGCAATCATGATTCTTAGCGAACATCGTGGTTCAACGTACTGCCTGAAATTATCAGATTTTTCGAAATTTTTTGCTCGTTTCTTTGTCGCATCGATCGTAATTATTGGGACGACTCGAAAGGTTCGAGACTGGGCTTGAAAATAAAATCATCTCGCTGGCTTACAGATTGAAATTGGAATGGTACTTAGCTGTAATGAGCTTGTTGATGCGATCATCAGCTGCTCTAACAAGTGTAGCTTCAAAAATCATTCTAGACAATTTATATTTTTAGAGTATATTTCCTAACATCTATTTAATTATTCCTACCTTATTTGGTTAAGCTGAATAACTGTGGACTAAATGGAATGTATCGCCAGCAGGTTGACGGGATTGCAAAGCGTTAAATAATTTGAATAGGACATTTCGATTTCCCGGCGACTCGCACGCAGCTCCTTCGGCAAAGCTTAATCACGCGCCCCTGTTCACTCGAACGCGTTTTACACGCGCGGTCTCGACACGAGCTGCGAACGGTATAATTAATCGTTGATCATTGTTCAGGGGAGGCTGCCAGGGAACCTCGTCGGTTCAACCCAGATTGAACCCTGCACTCGAGAATCGACTCCATCGACTCTCTTCCTTCGACCGTCTTTTCCCCTGATCTCTTTCAGAGACCTGGGGCGCCTGCCACGCACCGGAAGGAATTACATCGGCGCGGCGGTATTATAGGTTCGAGGTAAATAGGTTGGAGTAGGTCGGGTTCTCGCGCATATTTTCCCTGAACGATTCCGATGGAATTACGGATTATTTAATTTCATCAAATGGCGGATCTTAACAGTCTTAAACTTCAGCGTCGGAAAAATGGATCTTTTTTTCCGTGTTCCAAGTGAATATTTTATCAAGCACAGATTTTGCGGTGCAACACGCGCGACGATCAAGTTTTTGCCCATTAACAGCAGAGTTGTGCTAATTCAATTATATAGTAATTCAACTACGTCGTAACTGAATTACATAATTCAAACCTTTCAATTAATTCAATTACCAAGTATTTTAATCGGATGTGTAATTGAAATACAATAAAGATTAAAACACAGCTCTCCAATTTATAGCCCAGAACTTTGAAGAAGTGCGATATATTGTTATGTTTTTCTTTCACATACTTGTTTGCTGTCTATGCGGCGTAGTTTCTATTCCTCGTCCTCGTTCATAATACGTAACGCTATTTTATAATTCTACTCCAATTGCAATTACGAATTACGTTGTAATTCAATTGAATGAAGATCTGTATTATAAATCACAATATGACTGAATTACAATGTAATTCAATTACTTTGTAATTATAATTCCTGGAGTAATTCAATTGTAATTCTGCCCGACTCTGATTAACAGTTGTATTACAGATTTAGCGCACATTTCACCAAAATGTGGAGCTTGCGGTTTATAGCGACGGTCCTCGATACGTGCGTGATAATTCGGATTAAGAGAGGACCGTGAGAGATCCGTGAAAAAAAGGAGCCAATAGCTTGCGAATTTCGATCGCTCGTGTGGTCCAGAATTTCTTTTCTCGCTTCATCTTACTTCGTTCCTCGACAACAAAACGCGGAACATTGCAATTTCTGCAGTGTCCAAAAGCATCGGCAAAAACCGCCCGTAGAAAGTTCCTGACCGGTTGCATAATTAAATCTTTCTTTTCGCTTCAGAAAAAACCTGCAATATTAATAATAATTTTTTCATAGGCACTATTAAGGACCAATTTAGGAAGAACCCTTTAATATTCGGTGGTTCTGAATTATTGACGAAGGGCTCATTGCCCCCTTGTTGGAGGGCAAGCTTGAAACACTGCCGCGGACAAGGTAGCTTCCTCTGGATGAAACATGCTGGTGTTCTTCATCCGCGGTCGCTTTTTCATCGAAACTAACAGGTAGTGAATTTGTTGGTTTCCAGCCGGTCGAGATACACCCGCCGGATAAAACGTAGCAGCTTTGTTGCTGGGAATTCCGGGCCATCGAGGAGCTGGCTGGCACGCCGGTTTTCGGTGTATGTAAATTAGCCGATGGTCTATTCACACCCGTACACCTGGTTGCGGCCTCCCGCTGCACGGATGCTCATACGTGGATGCCATCCAGGACGTCCCACCGCGATTCGGAGGTGAGCCTCGTCCCATTTTGTCGCTCCTCTTTGCTGTTCCAGACGATTTTCCAGATCGTTTGCGGTTAATCCAGGTAGATATATGTCCCCTCTCCTCCATTTGGTAATCGCGATCCCTAACGAACTGTCTTCATAAACAATTTTAACAATGCTGTCGCTAATTTCACCCTGTGGCACGTCTCGAACATCTTTCATTAATTTTCAAGTAGTTCTATAAGTACGTATTCACATTCACTTTGAAACATTCATTTACCTTCGGCATTTGCTGCAAAAATCATTATGGCCGTCTCACTTATTCCGAGTGACTCGAATGCCAAAAATAAATATGCACGTTTACGTTGGATGATTAATTACACCTCTTTCTTGCGACTTGTATTTCATAGTAATTGTGTGTCGATGCAGTTTATTCTCTTTTTTGGCGCGTGTCTGAGAAATACTACAAAAAATTGGCCACTTGGAATGTCCACATAAATTCAATGTTGAAAACCCGCATCGAAGCCGAGTTTTTTCTGAAACAGCGTTTTTTATTTTGGGACTTCGTTAACTTTTTCTTGCCTCCAGAGGACTGGACAATGGTATCCGCGTGATAGGATTCGTAAAGATTTGCCATTCTTAATTTCCTAGGCTGTCGGGTAGATTATTGATTGCAGTACCTTCGTGTTAAACGGTCGATTGTCGAGTCGATTACCGACGGGAACGACGAATCGACATCGCGACGCAGTGACTCATCCTTGAAGTTGTTGCTGGGGGATGAAGGACAGAAGGAGAGATCAATGCTCCGCACGTGACCTCTCGAAAAAACTATTAGTCTTGTTCCGATTTTTAAAAGTTCGATGACGTACATCGAAAAAATAATTAAAAACGAGAATCTGGAATGAACTGGACACATTCACCATTTTCTAGACTTTCATCATAAGTTTCGCGCGCTCTTGACGAATAATCGTGTGAAACCCACTGGGTAAAACAACCCGAATGATTATCTCTCTCAATTTCACCGGGCCGCTATCTTCCACCCCCAAGCGGCGTCCCTTCTTTTCATCGAAAGTTCCCCGTATTGTCTCGCAACGCAACAAGGGGGGCGTAAGTGTACGATGGCCCTCGTTATATCCGGCCGCACGTATCGGGCCTGATCAACGCGCGGAACCCCAATCTGCGGGATCCAGATAACGGTGTGAATCGTTACTTTATTGAATCCGCGAGCGGCGGCGGGCCCTTTCGCGATTTAAAAGCTGGCAACAATGACACCCTCCTTTCAATCGGCTCGTATACACCGATATCTGCTCGGGGGTGGCTCGTAGAAAACGAATTTCGAAGGGCTGCCATTCGGGGCTCGCGTTTATCGCGAGGTGACGCGTGTTCCACGCGCACCGCAGACATCTTATTAACAAATTAACCCATGGGAGCGGTCCCTCCGAAATTTATGTGTTTTTGAACAATTGGGGGCGTTGTTTTTGACCGACTCGAGCAAAATCTACACAGTATAATTTTCCCGTAAAGGAGTAAAATTAATTTCGAGAACACGGGATCGAGCGAGAACGGGATGAAAGTCGAAGCCTCTTCGCGGACGACTTTCATTCGGCATATTTCGATTCGTCGGAGGGGTTGGAAACGCGGAACGCGGCCCCGAGAGCGATAACCGCAGTCAAAGGCTTGATACAGTGTAATTGCGCCTCGCATACCGATCAACAATGACCTAATTTACACTTTGAAACTCGCCAGGCAGCCCCGGCGCCGTCAATTTTCCCCCTTTCAGCGGAGCGAATGACCGCGGAACGCGTTGACACGTTTGCCGACAGAAAACGCTGGATTATATTTCCCTCCCCTCCTCCTGTCCCGCCCCCGCACTCCCGCGATCCCTCCTCCTCCTCCTCTACTCCCCCTCTCCCCCGTCGTAGTCGTTCCCTTTCTCCGTTTCTCACTTATAAACAATTTTGCAGCAGTGAAACGACGAACATTCAAAGGAAACACGCCGAGTGGAGCGTGCACGAGTTCCCTTAGCTCGGTGCTAATTCACGTGTGACGCGCGATAACGAGCGCGAGGCGCGTTATTAGCTGGAAATTCTGGTGAAACCCTGTTGAACCGACGAACCGACGACGATGAGGGGCAGGGCGGGGGGGGGGCAGGGACACGAGGGGGGACAGCCAACCAGCAGGTGAGAATAACGATCATAATAATTCTTGCTCGCAGACAGAGAGCGATTGCTTTGACTGGGTATTGATTCCGATGAAATGTTTTATTTATTACGGCCATTCGGAGCGCGACCGTCTTGAAAGGCGTGTTCCGAGAGAAACTCGAGGCGATGATAGTAAATTGAAAATTGTCTCAGCGTGAATGATGCTGCCGATGAGGCGTTGAATTAATAACAACCGCTGGAGACCGCTGGAAGTCGTGCGAAGAAGCCGAAGGGTGAAGCAGCGTCGACTGCGACGAATCGAGGAAATGTATTCACTCTGTAAAGAGTTTACTAACAACTTTTTAACATTGACATTTGGCTTTTCGCTTCGCAAAAGTCCTGGCCCAGGAACGATAAATAAAGACTGTTCCCGTTGCTAAAACGGAGTAGCGAATCCTTCCGGTTCCGCGGAACAAGGAAGCAGAACGTGGCACTACCTGCCCGACGTCCCTTTTGTCGGTCGAAACCCATTGTTGCCACGTTGGAAAAACGTTCGATGATGCCGTTCCGATCAGTGACACATCGGTTGTGCCCCCCCAATCGCGATCGATTGAGTTTCCTTTTTATCTCTCTCATTCATTGCCCTCGATATGGTATCGAGAACAAGAGGGGGATAGGGGGAAGGGTTACAGGGCAGAATATTATTTCCTTTTTTCTCTCTCTCCCCGATCGAACCCTTTTTCTCTTCGTTACGAAGGGTCCCCGATTCTCGAGATAAACAATCTTGCTCTCTTTCTCTCTCTCTCTGTGTGTGTTGCGTCAGGATTTATTTCCCTTTTGTACGGAAAAGGGTTTCTTCAACGTTCGACACGCGTGATCGGACTCCTTTCGGTAATCCTTTACTGGGCGTTGCAACGATCGCGTAATCGATTCGATAATGGCGGACACGCGTGAATTTTAAGGTTTTCCTTCCGCTTTTGATCACGGCCTGCGAGAGTCAAAAATTGATATTAACTAAATTCCAATAATAAATATAGTCAATGCGGTCTTTGAAGCGAAAGTATAGTTAAACAGACCTGGCCCAAGTCATGAAAACGCGGTCGAAGCCGTGCGAAACGGTGCAGGTCTAAAAATATCGACTAGCCGTCGACGATTCTGTCCGATGTCCACGCACAATCGCCGTTAATTATAATTAATTCAAGGCTGAGACAGTCGGGGCGGAGGATTAAAAAGAGGATAGCTAGCGGGATGTAGAGAGGAGCGGAGAGAGAGGATCGTAGGACGAGGACGAAGTCGCATATTATATCAGGTCGATGGGGTACGCCGGGCCGTCGTTTGTCATCCGACTCGCTCTTACGGGCCATTCGTATTTTCTAAGCGCGAGAAAAAGAGAGGAAGAGGAGGCCCGGTCCCGCATTGTCGCGGCTCACAAAGCCCACAAAGGAGGACGTGTGAATCAGCAGTAATGGGGATAATGCAAAACTACGAACCAGCAAGGATAGAGCTGGGGGTGGTGTGGGGGACATCCATGCGATTCGTAGAGAACGTCCGAGAAGATTGTCCTGGGTGTTTCGCGATCGATGGGCGCTCGCCTTGAATCGGCATTGCCTCCTAACCCCTTTAGCAAACACAGACTTTTTATAACTTCCTTGAATTATATATTAGGTTGCCCCAAAAGTTTCTTTCGCAATGCGTACATTTAATATTATTACATCACGCAACTATTATGTTAGGTTAGCCCAGACTCAATCCAGTCCGCTTTATTACCGAGTAATGAAAAGTTAATAAACAGATGATCACGTTGTTTCTATAGTATACTTGTGTGATGTAACAATATTAAATGTACGCATTGCGAAAGGAACTTTTGGGAGAACCTGATATTGTAAGGGTTAGACAAATTAGGGAATTTCCACGTGCTCGTCAGTAATCCCAGCTGAACGCGGCGTCGGCATTGTTTGGCGTACCCGTTCGAAAGGAACAAGCAGAAAAAGATGTAGAATTGCACAGGGATGTTAGAAAGAGGGGGTTGACGAGAGGGAGTGGAGGAGAAGGGTGAACCGATCGAAAGATTGTTTAGCGGGACGTGAAGAACGAGCGAATCGAAGATGGATATAGCGCGCGAATAGGTTCGCCGGGCTGCGTTCATTAATCAGGAAAGCCCCCTTTTGCATCCGCCATAGAGATATCGATTGCCTCGGTTCAACGGGCTGTATACAGCTACTTAGCTCGCCGAGAACCGTTCGGAACGCGCGTCGGCGAAGCGCCGGATTTCCAATAAACGTCATTAACACTCGTCAAGCTGCACGAGGAGGAATACGCGATCTCGCGATCCCGGCGCGGAAAATTCGCCCCGGGGCTGAAACGAAAGGGTTGAAGCCAGACGCGGACGACGGAGGAAAATTAACCGGGATTCCGATCGAACGAGGCGGACTCGAATCGTTCGAACACGATCAATCCCGGGGAATTCCTTCGAGCGAGTCGTTCGATTTTTTTTACCAGCTGCAGGGCTAATAGGGCGCCCTTCGTCGAACGAAAGGGACGCGATGCGACGCTTTATACGAATCTATTCGATAGTTTTTCGCACAGGCAAGATTTTGATAAAAAAGTGTCATTGTTTTTTAAATAGGCCTCCGTTAGGGCTCGTTATAAACAGGGGTCGACCAAGTAATTTCGGATCCGCGATCCGAATGCGATCGTCATCCTGCGAGTTTCTTCATCCACGCGTTCCGTGCTCTCCCGCGCACATAATGACAGCTACTAACCCGGGCCCCGGTCTTTTTCTCGCCGGTTTCCTTCTCGTTCATTTTCTCCACTCTTCGAAGCAATCGTGACTCTGCGTTACGATTGTTCGAGGTTCGATCGCTTCCAGGTGGCCGACGGCTACAAACGATACACGTTTACGCGATTGCACCCCGGCACGCCTCGAAGAAAGACACCGAGGGTGAAAGTTTCTCGTGCAGCTCTCTCTTTCTTCCTGTTGTTCTGACCTTTCGATTACCTTTTCCACCGCGTAATGAACGAAGCTACCGAGAAGGCAGCCGTGGACAAACAACGGGACCGTCATGTGGCTCGATCGGAACCCCCGCGCGAAACTAATTTCTCCTTTCCACCCTTCTCTTTCACTTCCATTCGCTCTTTCTTTCTCTTTTCTTGTTTTCTCTTGTTCGTTCTCTTCCCGCCGATCGCCGCTCTGATTGAGCGAGAACATTGCAAGGGGCTGTGTTGGTCGATGGAGAATAGGCCGGTTCGATGTATCGAACTAATGAAACCGAGCTCGGGCGTGTGTCTTTTGTGAACGGAGATTAGGAGTGCAATATTAATAATTACACTGCGGATTGTTACGCATTTGCACCACGGACCAATTTTCCAAATATCAGGGAAGGTTGAGCCCAAGAAATGTTAGCGTCGAAAAGGGTGTAATGTGTTCCACTCGCCATTCCACGTTCCATTTGAAACAAGAAACACGACGCACCCGTGACGTCTTTGTACACCAAGAGGTTCATTTAAATCGCAGAAAATTGCAACTATTCACTCGCCTTCGCAGTGCATGTTTCGGAGCGGATTCCATCGATTCGAAACGAACATCGTTAATTGACGGAGCATGATGCCATCGGTTATCCACCGGCGTGTTTCGAGCACAATGTGGCCCCGGAACAGAAACAGAAGCCGACTTTCGCGGTGCAACAAAAGGCAACAGCGAGGAGTGACCGGCGAGAAACAGAATGATCCTTGCGGGCGTGTTTCTTCGATCATCGGATCCAAGGCGAGAGAGCCGGATCCCCGACGAATTTGATTACGGCTTCTGAAGGTGCCGTGGCGGCTCGGTACGGGTCCCGGTAGAGATGGGTGACGAGGCAACAAGCATTGTAAGTCGTTTAATAACTCCCAGTGGGTGTCTAGCGAAGGCCACCGGTGTTATTCGGGCTTTCATTCCGCCCTGGGAGACGCGGAATCTGAAAACCGAACCGCTACAGTTCAAAGGACCGGCTCTGGACGATCGATCGGCTGCTCGATTGCGTGGTAGCACGATCCAGGAGTAATTGGAGATCTTTGCCGGCGGTGAAACGTCCCTCTCGATCGTAATTAATATCTTAACCTCTCGGGCCGCAGGTGTTTTTTTCGAAATTAGATAGAAAATTTTTTCGATATGTCCCCAGTATTTATTTAACAGGTACCGGAGCAGTTAGGCGAAATGTTCATACAGAGGCCGGACGATCATAAACGTCATTGGCCGCCGAGCGTTCGCCGATTCAGCGTCGAAGGAAGAAGAAAGAAGGAAGCGGTCGGAACAGGCATCGCAGGCTCTCTCTAATCCGCGTTTTTATCGAGGCCAGGCTGCGTTGGTCGCGTATATGCATATAGGTGGCGGCGACACACCGGGGCACAATGTGTTCTTTAATTCTCCACTTTCGTGGCCGACGCTGGAATCCCATAAATCGCCCGAAAATTCCCACCGGGGCATCCGTGGCCACATCGTGGACGTAAATTACCGGCTTATTTCCGCGGATACACCACCACCACCACCACCACCACCATCGCTGGACACGCCGGGTATATGCAGCACGGCCCCTGACGTCCGCTCGGATAAATAAAAATATTTATACCGAGGCCGCGTGCACTCGGACACTAAATTAAACCTCTCTTTCTCGCCCTTTCTACCTCGGTCTCTCTCTCCATCGAACGTTTCGCACCCTCTCCTCTCTCACAGCCGAGTTCACGCGCGTCCACCCCTCCCGTTTTACTCCATCTTTGATTCTCTGCCCCCTCCCCCGTCCGGCGAGGACTCGATTTTTAATTTCCTCTTTTTCACAGTTTCTGTTCCCTTGTGCACGGTGTCGCAACGTGCCCTTTTCCCGGCTCCCGTGGGCTTTAATTTCACTCGCTGCGTCCTCGGTCTGCTTGATTTTTAATCTTCCGCCCGTGCCACGTTCCCTCCATTCTCTCGACTTTTTCCTTGCTTTGTCCCTTTCTCCTACTATTTTTTTTTTGCTTTCTTGTTTTCCCTCTTCTCTCTCCCTCTATCGCGCGCGTTCCCCTTATTCTCTCTCTTTTTTTTTATTCGATTTTTAATATGCCACGTCTGCGTTCCGGACGCGCGCGCGTTGTTCCGGGGGTTAACAGCGCCGACCGTTTGTTCCCCGTGATTTTTCGCTCTCCTCCGCGGACCCCGAACTTCCGTTGATTGCTTGATTTTTAATTATACTTGGCTTACGAAATCCTGGAACGGTCGCCACGATTTTCGTGGTCCACTCGATTTTTCCGCAACCGGCGAAGCTTTTCGATTTTCCTGCTGTTCCTTCGTGTTCGACTGTCGCTGTTGCCTCCACTGGAGAAACGTGCAGCGTTAGAATCGTTTTTACTTGACATTTTGAAGTATTCAAGATTCACGAGAATTATCCGAAGGGCGACGGAGGAAAAGTTTTGGCAACACATTTTTGTCATGAACGTAGGGTAAAGTGCCCAAATATAGTATAGTCGCCTATTATGGCAAATCCTCAAACAATAGTTTACCATGTTTACTCAACCAGTGTGCAGTGCAATCTTACCATTCTATAGATTTTAGTATCGATCCTCCGCCTTTTTGTTGTTGTGTCTCCGCGTGTTGAATATTTATGTGGTTAGATTTTCGATTGTATCTTTTTCGAGGAAGGTAAGTGATTTTGAAATGTTTCAACACATCTGTTGTTTCAGTTTATTTATATTAATGTTTGCCAACTGTTGGTTACGGCTGAAATTCATTTTCTCTTCGTCAGTAGCTAGTATTATCAGTCCACGTGGAGTTCCCAATATGGCACTACCAAGAGTGCCCTAATGTGAGTATAGCTATTGACATTCTCGGTGTGGGTGCCGAATATGGCTCTCGGTGTCATGTTAGGGACTCAAGGTGTACCATATTAAGAACCCCTTTCGCTGGAACCTGCACAATGACACACCACAAAAAAAATATTTTTCCCAAGCTGTATTAATTTTTGAACAAACTTTACCCGAGGTAATTTCTTGGACGAAAAAGAGCATTCTAAAATAATAAAAAAATGACATCAACAAATAGTGGTTCAGATTTGGGCACTTTACCCTATAAAATCAGCAATCTAATTATTTACAGATAGACCAAGGTGGCAATTTCAGGTGGGACACCCGGTATAGTCGCCTAATAACACTGCATCGGGGTAAAAAGGCGAGCAAAAGATCGCCGAGCATGTTCGTTCGCTCGTCCCCGGTCCCAGGAGTTCATATAGCGGGCCGACTGGCTGGCCACCTAATTTATTGAAATAACGCTAATTTATCGCGTGTCCCGCGGCCCGGGAACGCCTTCCAGGAATCCCCGAATCTATCGAACGTTTACCCGCCACGTAACGTTACCTGCGCACGCTCCGAGGCGCGTCGCTGCGCTGTCGGGAATTAACTCGCCGTGACGTATAAATACACACCTCTATATAATTCTCCGGTAATGGCCATTATCGGCCGCAGGTGTCTCCCAGTGCAGCGTCCCGACGAGACGCGACGTCGCGACTCTCGCGACGATGTGTACAGGGTGGTCGGTTCAGTTTTGCGCATACTTAATCGCGATCACCGGTGTTCCGTGCGAGCATGCTCACGTTTGCGCGCTGAATGTTGCACACGAACGAGATTGCCATCGGGAATGCTTGTCTCTCGTGCAGGAGGTTGCCGGTCCTCGAATAAATTTTTCCTGGAACAAACAAGTCAAAAAACTACGGTTTGATGAATTATTATACAGGGAGGAGAAAGTATTACCCGACAATGAGCAAAAATGTATCAAGTGGGTGAATCTGCTTAAACGAATCGACTGCTCCATCGGATTCGATATTCGCCCCAACCCCCGAGCCAGGAACCCACCCCCGTTTCTTCGTTCCCCGAACGAAAGAAACGAGAGTCGCTGTCCTCCTCCCTGGGATTCACGTTCCAGCGACCAGCTAGAGGGAAAAATATCGGTCGCGGTCGCATCGGTGAGCAAGGAACGAACGTCTCTATACAGGGAGGAGAGAGATCCGAACGCGGCGCAGTCAGCCACTTGGCATCCGTTCGCGTCGCTCGAAATGCTTTTTTATTAACTCGCACCTGAATGACTTTCCTCTCTTCCGTTCTCCTTGTCCCTTTCTCTACGACGATTCAGACGCTGCCTGAATACATTCTCCGCCTCAATAAGGCGCACCGTTATTCGAACGATGGAACGGGAGACACGAGAAGAGAGAAAGAGACAGAGAGGGAAGAACCGTCGCCGCTCTTGTCGGTAATTATTTTCCCGAGAGGTAATAAATTGAAAGCGAAGCAGCGATAAGACGACCAACCCGGAGACTTCAGCCCCAACGGGCTGGCCTGGAGGTGGATCGCGACTTTTAGAGTTAATAAGCCCCTGGGTTCTCTTTCTTTGCCGGGAGGTGTCGGCCTTGCCCCGCCATGGATGCTCCTCTTGTTCCCTGTGTTTCCTTTCTGCGGGGAAAATTTCGACCTCCGTCTTTGCCCTCTGGATACTGGACGATATCGCTCCTATTGCTGCCGTAATATTCCTCCGTGAACGATTTAAAAATAAATGAGTGTTTCAAAAGTGAATTTATTTGGCTAGGTCTCGGTTTGTCTTTCACACGTTTCAAGAGTGAAAATGCACGTTTCTCCCGGATGATTCGAAAAGTCCCATTCTCGCGACTATTTTAATTCACTCTTAATCATTCCTTCGTCCACCGAAAAAGAGCGCAGCCCTATTGTTTGCGCGACATGCGCCCCGTCACGACCATTTCTCGTTTGTTGGCCGTACGCGGGCTCTCTCGAGTGTGCGGGGGCGAGGCTTTGTGAAAAAAGCGCTGGCGAAAATTCGGAATTTCGCCAGCTCTCCAAGTCGTCGCCGCATCGGGCCGGGGGAGGCTGCAGGCGTAGCTGCAACGGTGCGTGCACGTAATGCACATTTTTCCGGGACGTCGAGAATTCCACCCTCCGTCAGCCTCCACCCTCCGAAACCACCCCCTTGTCCCCGGGTCCTCCAAGTCACCGGGGAAAATTCCCTCACCTCTTCGCCCGCTTTTTCCTCCCTGTTGTTTCCTTTCTCTGCCCTCTTCCTTCCGCTTTCTTTCGCGCCAACCTGGTTCACCGTTGCTCGATTCTTTGCTTTCTCTTCTTTTCCAGTTGCTTCGTTCGTTAGATGAAACTACGTTCATGAACAATGCGGGCCGATATATTAACTCGTCCTCCTTAACTGTTTAACTAATAAGTGGCGAGATATGTATTATACATGCAACGAGGCACAACTACCATAAACCCTTGCCATAAAATCTGATTCTATTTTTTTTTCAATTGCCGAGCGTGAGCGCGAACCGCGGATGCTTCATTCGTTAGACGAAATTACGTTCGAACAATGCGATCCGATATTAACTCGTTCGACCGACGCTTCCGAACACCGCCGTTCGATTTTTGTTATGCTCGTTGAATGGCGATTCACAGCAGAATTGAACGATGGACGGCTTGATCGCCATTGTGATCGGCCGCGGCCGGCACTTTTTGTTGCTAGAATCCTGATGGTTATTGGATGAATTGCAGACAATCGGCGGAATGATGTTTATACGGATTTCTAATTTGTTACTTATTCTGTTTGGCTCGAGCGGACGACGGCTGCGACTTCTGAGGTCGTTGAGAATCGTTTTATCAAGAGTGTTTATTAGATTTTGGATGGTCATATGGTCAAAACTGCCCTTAGAGGTTTGGTTTCTGACCAAAAAAAAAACCCTCTGAGTAAAATATCAGTCCTAGTCAGTGCATTTTCCGGTCTCCGATGCGTTCTAAAATTATGTACAAAATGTGACACATTTTTTGTTGCAAACTGTGCTCGTGAAAAATGAAAAACCAACAACTGTAACTTTCCTCCTCAAAGCAGAACCGTCGAAAAAATTCGATTTTTATTGTTCTACACAATGATCTCCCGCAACAAAAAATCTGAAAAAATTGACAATACTGCCTGTTATAGTACTTTATCAGGGAGCTAAATAGTAGAATAGCATGTTTTTGTATTTTCCAGAAATCTGCATTTTTTCGATCTTTTGGGGGTTTTTCATGTTTTACGCAGGGACCCTAACTGTTATAACCAAAAAGAAAACAAGTCATGGAATAACAAGTATTTCATCGACTAAAATCGTATTGGTTACAAATAAGAGTAACCGAAATTTTTTTCAAATAAAAAATGTTCGCATTGATTGCAGGACACGGGAGCCAAATAAAAATTGTATTCTACTTTTAATTATCTTATTAAAAGCTGAAACTAATACATTAATGTCCTTAAATATTTTTAACATGTCAACTCCTTTAAATTGTAGGCGCCCATTTTTGTCATAAATGCATAAAATACGCAGTCTAGTTATGAGCGATCGAAATAAACTTCTCTCGTCGATAACAGTTATCGAAGAGGATCCAATTTTTTGGACACTAATAAATGTTACTTGTAAACAAAAAGTATAAAAATCGATATTTTTTAATCATTTTGTTCTCCGCATTTTTTTTCTTTATATATTGTGTGTAGATTATCTTAAATTTCAATAATAATCAACTTTTTATTAATGATTTTTACCGTAGAAAATTTTAGAATAACTGTAATTTTCGGTCCCTGGTTTTACAAGCACAGTTTGCAACACAGTTTGAATATTAAATAATTTCTTTATTTCAGCGTTGAAACCGCAAATGTTTGGAAGAAAGTTCTTTGAAAGAGTTTGTCCAGATTGACGGGAGAGTGAATGCGATGAATGCAGCTTGCACATCACCGGGCAGGGCACTCACACAGAAACATTGTCAGACGGTTTTTTCCAATTTTTGCGCTCGTTCCAACACCCGAGGCATTATGATCATAAACTTTACACCGAATACCGTACAATTACCGCATTATAAATCATAAATCCCGGCCGGTGGACAATGCCGGCCCGATACAATAACCGTCGAAGGGCATAACATTCGCGCGGCCCCGGCGCCCCCATTGTCCGGTCCCCGCGTCGCATTTTAATTATTATATCCGACGAAAAATACTTTTCTCGTTTCGCGCTGCATTTTAATGCCGGTTTCCTTCCACCGGCTGAGCCTTTCCTTGAACAAACACCGGGAACGCCAGTGAAACAAACGGGTTTGTGCTCCCTAATTGCATTCTATGCCAGCGTTTTCTTTTCCGTTCGACATAATGCGTCATTATTGCGCGGTGAATTATTATTCGGCCCCCGAGATGCCCCATTGTCCGCGATACACGGCCGACGACAATGGAGAACAACGATTCGGCCGACGGACGCGAATATTATATATTTTAAGGGTAACTGTGTATGCACGTGCAATCACGCCACGTTTCGCATACGTACTCCTGGAGACATTTTCCTGCAGAAAGTTTCGCAATGTCCTCGGTAGAACATTTTTTAAGCATTTCTTAAATAAGATCTGGAGTAAAGCTAAAATTCGCAACTTTCAGTCGGCGAAGTTCAACATCGTCTTTCACATTATGTTATACGGAAACCGTGAGAACGTTCCAAGAAAAACGAAAAATGGAATTTCTTTTTCCATAGAATTCACCTGTTCCGAGTACCGATAAACTAACCGCGGGATCCAGGGCAGCGAGAGATATATCTCGGCGTGGTTTTAAGAACGCGGAGAGGGTAAGGGGCCGAAAAATAAAAGATCGAAACGGCTGTTCCTTTGCACGCGTACGTTCATGCGGATCTACGGTTCAAAGGAGGGTCTCTTTAACGACCGTATCAATTCGCATTTTCTCCCATTCACGGGCCTCCTAATCCTCGCCGCGGTTGGATACGTGTGGCAGACCCCGGGCCTCTGTCAAGAGAGAGAGAGAGAGAGAGAGAGAGAGGGGGAGAAAGAGAAAGAGTATGAGTCCTGCGGGTGGACTTTTATGCTCGCTCCTGCGCGGTATCCTCGACGGACGACATAAATCGTCGAGCGTGTCGACTCGCTCGCCAGGGTCTTCGCGACCACGGAATCGCATTCTGATATCGTGTTCGCGAACTTCGCAATGAGAGTTTGCCGATATCGATTAATAAAGACGGTAATTGGTGTCCTCACCTGCTGCAGGAGCTCGGGAATTTCATTTTATACTCATTCATTGCGGCTCTAACCCTCTACGATTCGAAAAACCGGCTGAAACGCGGAAGAAAGAGGGCGAAGAGCTTCGAATGATTCGACAACAGAACCTCTTGACCGATTTTATTCGGACGAGCCACCGGCAAACCGAATCACCGAGCTGCCGCGCCGCGCGCCGGCCCGTTATTCCGACACTCGAACGAAAAAAGAGCACTGTGGAGAACTTCCGCGGCACAATGGAGGGACCGAATTTTTCGGGAAGTTCGCCGGGCGAGGATGCGCGTATAAGTCGAAGAAATAGTTTCAGCCCGTTTGTCCGGCTGAAAGGTATGCAGAAGGCTGAAAGCGAGCCAACTTGGAACCGGGGAACGAAGCCGAGGGGTAGAGAGACCCGTTCTCGCTGTTAACTCACGGAAATGATCCGGAAGATCGGAGAGTAGCTGGCTGGTGCACGCGGGCTGCTTCTGCCCGGTCGTTACGCGGAAAGAACCGTCCGAACTTTCCGTTTTCTCGAGCGAAACGGAAACGTTTTCTGCAACAAAAATCGGTAGTCGCGGCGGGACGGGTCGGGCCGTGCCCTCCTCTCCTTGGCTTCGAATGCCTCGTAAACAGGCTAATCGAGTGACTACGGGCTGGATTCGGGGGCTGGAAGTGTACTCGAAATACCTGCTTCCTGGCCCGCCAAACCACAATCCCCGATTGTTACGACACTCGGCCGCACGGAAACTTTTCCTACTTTCCGGTCGCCGCGAAGAACATTCGTCGAACCGTGGTGAAATAATGAGAAAGTGGAGGAACCGGCGAAACAGTTTCGGCAGATCGCATTGTGGACGAGTCTACTTCCGCCAACAAGCAAGAAACAGTACTTGAAACGCGGAATAAATGTAATTTATGGTTGCCGATATACCCCTTCGCATTCTGCACACTCACATTTCGTAAGCGCCTGAATAAAACGTCGTATTCCAGTACGTCGTGAAACAATTTCACAGAAAACGGAACAACAGAGTCAGCTAACGACGCGTATAAAATTAATTCGACTTTCCCATATTGAAACAGAGTTCACGTATTCACCTTTTCCCCCGCGTGATCATAGAAATGTCACATCAGAAACAGCGCAAACATTTTCTTTCCTCCCGTTACAATTTCTTGGAGGCAAGGGAGCTCGGATCGAACGCATTGAAAACGTAAATGGTAGTTTCCCCGCGAATAATTCCGGCGTTTCTCCGCGACAATGTAACACGAAGACATTGTTGCGCGAACATAAGCGACGCTGGCACGAGCGAGCGAGCGAGCGAGCACACGCTCGCGATCAAAAGAAAGAAGAAAATAAAACGCGCAGTTTTCACAAAACGCTGTGTATGCGCGAGCATAACGAACAAGTCGTACAACCTGCGCGTGTATGTATATTCAGGCAATGTAATTTTTCAGTGTAACAGAATCGCGTTTCGCATTCTTATTATTTCAATGGCATTGTCCCGCGGTGACACATTGTTTCATCCCCTTCCCACGTCGCTACCCCTTCTTCAACCCCCCTGTCGACGAACAGCGCGATTGTATAAAATAACATAAAATGTATGTCGCTCGCATCGAACGAACAATTCCCTCAACAAAATGGCTATTGTTCCCATTATGACGCGTTTGTCGCGACACGCAACCATATCCACCGGTGCGCCCGCTGCTAGGCGAGCGAAACTACCCTTCCGTCTTACTGCGCTCATGCATCCCCGCCCCTAAGATCCATTTAACGCCGACGGAATCGGAAGAACGACAATCGCGTTGTCAGGGACCGACGTTTACGCAAACGAACCCGTTTCGACGAACAACGAAACGCTACGAGGCGCACACTCGCCAACATGAATCGCGGAACAATCGTCTCGCGACAAGAATTATGCTTACCGCCTTTTCCCCGAGCCACATGCGTTCACTGTAAAACAGAACAATTAGGGAATAGTCTAAATTCCAGGAAGCATGTAAAACAAGTCGAACAACTAAAAATTTTCAAACATCCCTTGTCTTGTCTCTCGCGATCGAAAATTGCGACCGTGCTTTCGAACTCACCTGTACACCCTCTAGAAAAATATACGCAGTTCCAGGTTGTCCTGCGCCCTCGGTCCCTTTTTCCTCGGCAGCAAACGGCGAGATTCGGGTATGGCTTAATAAACGACGGATTTACATATTTTCTGGATTTAAATGGCGCCGCCGTCGGCACCGACGAAAACTGGCACGTGCAGCGAGAAAGGGAGACATAGAGAGAGAGAGAGAGAGAGAGAGAGAGAGAGAGAGAGAGAGAGAGGGAGAAAGAGAGAGACCCTTTTCCTCGTTTCCGACCCGTAGGAGCAACCAGGGAGACGTGTAATTACCCATTATCCTGGCCTCCACGACCATCGTTCCTGGCACTTGTTCCTAGGAGGGAAATCTCTGCCTCTAAGCTCGTCCGACGCCTTTTCGACCGCCCACACCAGCCCTCTCGCGTTTCCATCGTGACACGCTCTTTGTCCCGTGAATATAGTTCTCTCGGGAATTTCGGCGGCCCCTAATTATCCGTTCGCTGTTCTGTTTTAGTCTGTTTCCTCAATTTTTCTCCACCAGGAGATTGTTCGCTGTGTGGCGGCGCCGGTGAAAGGGGTGGGATCGTTCCGACAAGTTGATTTTAGTTTCTTCGTTTTTGGATAAGGGAGAGTCGTCGAGTGATGTTTGCCATTTTTGGGGCGACTCCGTGTACCGTTTAATTGCGTTTTAATTTTACACTCGTTTAATGGGCGTATCCGTTTGAAAGATTTGTAGAGGGATAGAATAACATTATCTTTCACTTAGAGAAAAATTGCACAACAAATTTTTGCACAGCGCATTATTTTCCAGACAAAGCGAGAAATGTTTATAAAGTGTCACGCTTTCCGCGGAAACAAGCGCGACACTTGTCGAAGGTTCGAACGGCAGTCATTGAATCATTCTATCAGCGGATCGGAACAGTGGAAACCGAGCCATTAACGCAAACCAGAATCGCATTGTCCGCTCTATGCGGACCTGGTGCGGACGAATGGGGCGCACAAACGCGAAATCAGTCGTTGTCCCTTAAATTTCGATGGAACACCTTGCGCCCGTGGCGATGGGGTGAAACTGTCGAATGGAAAAGAGACAGCAAGGGCGATAGACAGACCCCGGATCGAATCTGCATGCCAAAACCACGTCTCCCTCGGATGTCGGCAATACCGAGGCCGATTCGCATAACGCGGCGGGTTTCTGTCCTTTTGCTCCGACGCACTCATGCGAGCGTCGCGTGCAAGGGACGAAGTTTGTCGCGTGCTGGATAGAGAATAATTCTATTCAACGAATTTTCCGACTGACCGGCCACTCGCTATGGGAGCCTCGAAACCACGCTCGGAGAACTGTGGAAAAGTGCGGCACATTCGAGCCAGACGAGGGTTTCGCGTTAAGACTTTGCGGGGGTGGGTTTGCGAGACGCGTTCGCATTGCTCAATTTTCGGGATTTATGGTTTCCGTGGGACCGGATAATCTTTTTCGTCGTATATCAATAAATCGATCAAAATTATACAATTCGTCCGAGATTCTTCGCTGGAGAAGCTTGTCGGCGAGTCGAGTCGCGTCCGGATGAACGTAATCGCGGTAGTATCCGGCGACAATGTGCACAGTTAGCGTGCGAGGTGTATCAGGATGGCAGGTACACGTCGGGACGCGTGATGCCGCGGCGGGCGTCGCCGTCGCGTTTCGCATTCTATAACGACAGAGAAGGGATTAATCCTAGCCGCGGCGCGGCGTCGCGGCGGCAGCTCGGCCAGCATAATAGATATGCTCTTTCTTTGTTTCGTCAGCTCATAATGGCCGCGCCTCGCAAGAAAACGCGGAACACGGAGCATTATGCCGCCCGCCGAGACGAACGAGAATAAACCGGGACTGAATAGCTCTCTGAGTTTGTTTCCTTCCCTGGTCCCCGCTCCACCTCCCACCCCCAACGTTCTTTTCCCCTTTTCTTTCGCCTCTTTCTTTCCTCGTTTCTTTCTTCCCCCTTTTGTAACAAATATACACCGGGCTGACTCCGTTTTCGAGACCTTTTGTTTCGATTTCCGGCACACGGCGGGGGTGGCGATCGGCGAACCGATCGGCGTCTATGTGTACAGTCTATCTCCGCCATTTGTAGTCTTGTCTGTGGTCATTTAGGGGTGATCCTCGCGGCATTGATTTCTTTATTTCGAGACGCAGCTCATGCTCTTCTGTATCCAAATCTTCGATACTTGGTGGAATGTGTACTAACTTCTATGGATATGAACATCATTTTTCAATTAAAAATTTAAAAATCTGCAACAATCCAAGCACTGATAGTAACATCCATTGCGTAGAAAATGGCACAGCTCGAGAGCTTCATTCGTGTCTCATAATTTCTATCGGTTCAAAAATGTCAGCCCCTACCCTAAACTTGATTATCAACGAGCACGTGCGGGATCACCAGTCGAAATTTCTTTGGCCACGTCACGCCGGTAAACGATGTTTTTCCGGAGGACCGGTTGCGAGAACCGAAGAGCCGTCTTCCTCTGGTCGGGCTTGAAACAACCGGATTGGTCATTAATTATATTGACATGCCGTGAACCTTTTTTCTCTCCCCGCAGATTCATTCCGACACGATGCTTCCTATCTCCTCGACGACTTGACAAATTATGGTGGACTGAATGACGTAAGCGACGATGACAAGTCTTTCCAATCTTCCCCAATATTTAGACCCTGCCGAATGGACGGGACAATATCCTATCGATAACTACGTGGCTCATTGTACCGTCTAACTTCCCTTCGCTGGCCCTCGTGTTTCCACAGATGCACACTCTCACAATTCATCCCCATGACCAAATTGTGATTACAGAAAACGAAATAACTCACTCTTGCAATTAATAGTTTAACTACCGGCGATTACTTAATAATCCTGCTAATATCCGAGGAACAAAGAGCTAGCCGGTGTGCCGAAAATCGTGGGAGAGGCTGACGCCTGAAAAATTCGAACACCAGTTACGCCTTCGAAAGAACGCGGGGCCAGGGGCCACCCTCCGCCCCCGCGTTCTCTGTAGTAACACGGTGGAAACGGGCGTACAACCGTGCAGCAGCACATCGGGGGCTGCAGACATGATTCGGGGGTGGGTGGGTGGTGGTTGGCATGGAGGAGGACGGAGAAAGGGAAGACACCGTTTACCAGCGAGAGACACAACGATCGAAGGAAGAGGAGAGAGAGAAAGAGGGTGGAGCGAGCGGGACGGAGAAAGAGAAAAGGAGGGTCTGTTTGCAGGGTGAGTTGATACAACATTAACAACAAGTCGTTAGAGAGATGAGGTACACTCGGTGGGGTTGCTGCATCGGTTGTTGGGCGGCTGAGAGGGGAGGGCGGGGAGGGCGGTGCGCTGTAGTTGCCGGGCGGGGTAGTGGGGGAGGAGGAGGAGGAGGAGGAGGAGGGTTCTTCGGTGGAGGCGCTGCGGGAGCCCGACCGAGTGGGTGGAGGTAGCGGGCGGGGGAGGGGGGCAAGAAGGAGGAGTGAAGGTGGAGGTGGAAGAGAGAGTGGCACAATGGTCGTCATGGCAACACCGTACGGTTTCGAAACGCGGGCTAGAAAGAGGAACAGAGAGACGAGCGCGCAGAGAGAAAGAGAAAAGGTGTCCGTAGGTGTAGGTGAAGAAGCAGGAAAGAGACAGAGAAGAGAACGTCGCGCGTGGTGGGAGAGAGAGAGAGAGAGAGAGAGAGAGAGAGAGAAAGAGAGAGAGAAAGGTAGAACTCTGGCTCCGACTCAGGGACTCTATTTCCATAATCTGCCGCTTTGTCGATTCTGAATTATGCGACTACGCTCCTCCTCCTCCTCCTACTTCTTCTTCTTCTTCCTCCTCCTCCTCCTCCACCGTCGTTTCTCTCCCACCAAGCGACTCCTCTTCTTCCTCCAACCTTCTCCGCAAGCCTACCCACGTCGCACTCTCTCCACCTCCTTCGCGTGCACCAGCACACGTATACACCAGGGGGACAAGCAGTGTCGTAGCCGCCCCTGAACCGAGTATCCGATTATTTGCTTGAAATCGATTTCACGTGTTCGCCTGCTCGCCTTTGCATTTGTACAAACGCGCCCATACAACGAACACACCGACCGCTTTGTGCAATGTCACGGGGTGGCCCGGTCGTCTCCTTTTTCTTTTCCTTCTTCTTCTTCTTCTTCTGCGTCTGCTTCTTCTGCTTCTTCGTCTTCGACGACGAATGCAGCCTCGCTGGGAAACGGCGAAGCGTCGTTGGTCGCCTCTCCGACCGCATTGTCGCCGCTTTTGTCGCGAACCTTGTCGACGTCGACGAGTCGACGCTAGACGCCTTGGACTGATCTCTGATTAGGAATCGCGAGGGGCGACACCCCGTCTCGCCTCCTCAGGGTCTACACCACCGTCTACCACACCTACAGAACCCACCGTGTTCGCAGTAACGAGACCGCGGTTGATTTCGGAGCCGCTTTTCTTCCGCGCGACTCCCCCGGGATCCCTGTTACCGCTCCCAGACTTGGCAACCTCCGCCGAAGGGGTTCCAGCTTATGTTCGTTTGATGGCCCGGGACTGATCATTTTAACGCGGCCTGTTCTGACGCAGGAAATCATAATGGCGAAGTTTCGCGAGCCGACTTGGGGTGAAAGTTGGCTGGATTAGGTGTTCCGTGATTTTTCCACTGGAGCGACAGTTCTGAGAATACTCGAAGCTGCTTGCGCCCCTACCTTTTGTGGGTAGTGTAGTGATTAGGCTTGACGTGTCTTCAGGACATGTATAGCTGGCGTCGCTACTCCGAAGAGTTCTAGAAAATCAAATGGGATTTTGATAATGGGACTGAAACTGCAGGGCTGTCTGTCCACGGCTGACTCATTCTACTTATCGCTTGTTGTATTCCACTGAATACATCAAAATTCTTTACCACGCAAATAAAAACTGCTAATCACCGGTTTTTAAAACACTAATAGGATCTGCCAATTAGCGAGCAGTTAAGTATTAATTTATACGAAGATCGAGGCGAGCGTAAGAAGAGGAGCCACTGTTAAACTGAACCGAACATCATAAAAAGTCGTCGTAAAAAGAATGATAAAGTGTGGAGCTCCAGGATGGCCGTTCGCACGGCTGTGTATGTGTTTCATGAAGTTCATAGTGGTTTGACAGTTTTTATCGGACTGGCTCGGACCAGCCTGTAACACGAGCAACGGCGTGCGCTCTCGAGTTCCGGTTCGCCGAGCAACTTTGCCACGCGTATCCTCCTTCCTTCATCTCTTCCCTTGCTCTCTCTCTCTCTCTATCTCTCTCTCTCTCTCTCTCTCTGGACCCTCTCGCGCGAGCCCTCTCATAAACACTTGATCTCCATTAAACCGACTGGTTTCAAGGGAGTGACCGACTACCGATACTCGAGTATCGTAATATCCGTCTCGACTCTCTGTTGATTCTTCTGTTTCTCCGCGAAAGTGGCGAAACTACGTGACGAAAACTGAACGTGCAAATAAAACTTGGCAGACGATAACAATTCGAATGGTATCATTCGGCGGATTTAACTAACACCCACTTTCCGAATAATTACCAGACCACCTTCGATTCGTCCTTTCGAATGGCCGTGCGCAAACCACCCCCGTCCACGGGCCTTGTTAGCCCCGTGGACTAATTAATTCGAGGGGTGGAAAAAAAAGAGGGCGACGCAAGGGTTGCCCCTAAGAAAGAGCATTATCGAGCCCGGGGACAGGCTCGATGGAAAATAGTTGGTTCAAGGGGACAATTTCGATCACCAGTTAAATTTCCAGCATCGGCACATTGTTCGGCCTCCATTGTCCTAGTATCTCGAGGGCGGCGCTTCCCTTTGTCTCCACCCTTTGTACCTTTCGGCGGCCGGATCTCTCGCCTCTTCGCGCGGGCGCGAGACGACCACGACAGAACAGAGAGATCGAGAGAGAAAGAGCGACGGAGAGGGAGAGAAAGTGATAAACGGGACGGAAGGGTGAGCGAGGAGGGTGAGAAATCGAATGAAAAGTTATGCTCCTGTAATTCTTCCTACCTTTTGTTCACGCGCGAGTCTCGGGACGGCATTACTCCCCAGAAACTGTTAATTGAATTGCTCGAATTTTTTCCTACTCCTTGCTCCCATTGTGGCTTTCCATTCGGTCCCGTCTTTCAATCCCGAAGAATTAGAATCGCTTTTTCTATTTGCTTTCAAAAGTCCGTCTCGCGCTTATTAGCGAGCACGTTCACAGACGTTCATACATCATACATCAAATGCGAGAAATAATTGAAGGGTTAACACATTGTTCACTGGTAATTTTGCATAGAGGCAATTTTACTATCTCATGTCACCGGCTATTGTGTCGTAATTGAATATGGAAGTGAAACAATCTAAATAAACTTCAATAAACTCTATTTATACATAATGAATTGAGATGAAACTTTGAATATATATTTTATATAACTTTTAATATTTACTATACAGCGAGGAGCAAAAGTGAACATACAAACGATATTTTTACAAAAATGTACTTTTTGTCGAATTTTCCGATGGAAGTGGGGATTGGATCGAACATTCGGTGGTCAAGGGAGTACAATAAAACGATGAGGATACGTGCATCGATTTAACCGTTCGATCTGTTGGACCAAAAATGAATGGGACTGCCGGTGTTCAAGACGCGACAATAGCTACTCAAACAAATCAGTAGTTCGCTCTCTGTCAATATCCCCTTATACACCGATGCCACGAAACGGTCGAACGCATCGGCAATCTTCGACTCGGGGGTATCTGCATAGCCGTACAGGAGCGGTGCATTATCAATGCAACGCAATATCCACGTACGCCCACCAGTATCGCGTTCGCAATCTCTTCCACAAACCCTTCTCACGAGCGGGGCGAATACGTAACAAGAAGGGCTCAGTGTGCGTCGAGTTGATACATTCGACTCTCGTGCTTATATATACATATACACACACAGCCATACAGAGAGAGAGAGAGAGAGAAATGTGAGCGCACGTACACGGCCGATCTTTGGAATCGACGTAGGAGGACATTACCATATCGCTAGGTCGCCTATTGTCGAGATCCGCCGTAGGATTTGCATTGGATTCACATTCGGTCAGGAAAGTAGATCGCCGCACTTTGTTCTACGAAGACGAATAGCCGGGTCTCCGCCTGTTCCTCCCCCATCCCCGTTGCTCCAAAGGGCGGAACCCAGGGGCTCTAGCTTCATGCCACGGAATGCTACTGTGCTTACTATACCTATCCGGAGAACCCCGAGTTCCGTCAGCCAGTCCGAAGAAGAATCGCAGGATGTACTGGCAGTATTTATTCGGATCCTTGAATCGCGTCGAGGACTGAATTTTAACGTCGCTCGCCGGGGCTCCGACGCTAGCTATCTCTTCCCTGGTTCCGCTTAGGGGACCGGGCTTCGAAACTTTTTTGCTTGCTGCGCGTCGTTGTCTACTGGTCGATCGGCGAACGAATAATTAGATTGCTAGAGACGTGATTTTATTTTTGGGGTGGTTCGTCCAAAATCATCCGCTACATTCGCGACGATTGTATTATTTTCGACTTAATAACGTTTCCAAAGGAAGGTAGATATTCGTATTCGACTACTGTTTTATACAAACGACGAAGAAAATTCTGTGGTTGTCAGGAAAAACGCCCCGCACGTCACAATATCAAAAAGTTTGAGTTCATGCATTAATTGAGCTACATAGATTCACGTATTTACCAGAAAAAGTCTTGAAAATAAATTCGAAAGATCGAAAACAATAATGCAATTTAACCGATGTCATAAACGGCAATACCTCGAAATTGAAATTACGCGACATGCGGCGTTCTTCCTGGCAAGCACGGAATTGCGCACGATAATCCGCTGACCGCCCAAAACATAGGATTCGCAAGAGCAGCCCGACCCAGTGATCAGCAGCAACGACCTCGTCCGACGTGACTTTCCCGACTCTCTATTTACCAACGAAACAATCTTACCGTGTCCCGGAAAACCGGCCCTAATACATAATCAAAATACCAGTCCGTTCGACGTCCTCGAGCTCCGTCGGACATGCACAACGAAGGAAGAAGGGAGACGAGGAGAGAGGGGGTCTCTGTCAGGCGGGACACCAGCGTACAATCCGTGCACGGTGGAAACGCGTTCGGCTAGCCGGAGAGCCTGGAGGAAATCAAACCAATGGCCGTCGTTATCTGGATATTATACAGTCACCGGTACAACGGAATCGCCTGTACCAGCCCGGATCACCGGCACACAAACCCTCCCGGTGTACCACGTTCGAATATCACGACAGGATATATCTGGATGTAGCACAGCCGCCACGGGATCAAGGTGAGGGATGTCGGAGGCGGAGGTGGACGCGGAGGATGAGGACCAGGATGAGGAGAAGGAGGGAAGAGGGGGACACGTGCAGTGGACCTGCATCGAGGAACGAAGGAAGAACGGCTCGGTGTGAGTGAAAGCGTCGATGTTTGGGTGAATGTGTGCCGGTCGGATAGAGGCAGGGAGGCACGAGGAAAGGCCGATACAATGCTGGCCTCTCCCGCGAGTCGACTTTCCTTGATACATCGCCATTGAGCCATTGTCCGCCTCCCAATGCCCGAACGAAAGACTCCGAGGACGAAAAATTCAATTCAGCTTTTAAATTATTTCTCCTCCTGCCCCTCTCTCTTTCGCTCGATCTCTCTCTCTCTCTCTCCTTCTCTCTCTTTCACTCTTTCTATCTCTCACGCTTTTTCCTCCTCATCCCCTGCCCAGGCACCAGCTCCCTCCACCCGGAGCCGATCTCTTCTGCTTCCCCGCTGAAACCCCGGCAGCCTCTATCCAGAGGAGGCAAAAAAATAACGTCGGTTACGTCGCTCGTCGTCCATTCTGTTGGCGGCGCGGCGACCGACGACGATTTCGCCCCCGTAATCGTAACGAGATCCATTCGTCTCGACGCCCGTAATGAGACGTTCCCCGGAGAGGAATGCCACCCCGGATGCTTGACGCGAGACCGACGCCGCGCCGCACCGCGCCGGGACGCTTTTAAAACATCCAGCTGGACCTGCCCTGGGTTGCTCTCCGTGGTTTCGGAGGATAAACAGATTCGTGAAGATCCGACTCGGCTAGCATGGCCTGTTCGAAACGATTAAACCTTTGGAGATGACTGCCGGTTGATTTTTGTACGGCGAGGTTGTACGATGCTCCAGACGTTTTAATATTTAACTGTGCAGGCTAATAGATTATTTTAAAGTATAATTTGTGACAGGTTTAATTACACTATAGAGCACTTGGTAGTGCAGGGAAGATGTTTTTTAAAATTCCAACGCGAAATGGCCACTCGTGCTTGACAGAATGGAACACAGAGAGAATTTTCGGTGAACAATTCGAAAGTTTCGCGTTGTAACGGCGTAATTAAAGATTTCCACAAGTTTCGCTAACGAATCTCTAGGTACGATCCTGTATTTTCGTCGTCCCCTCGAGTGTACACGTCGAGTAGGTATTCCCGAGCCATTTCTCTCGTGGAAAGTCTCATTACGTTCGGTGAGATGGATGAATCTCGTTATGACTGCGAGAACCATCTAACCGGAAGGCCGTAAATAGATTAAATTCGACAATCTGAATTTTCGAAGTATAATCCTGGAAAGCAGGTTGGCTTGTTAAGAAGATTACATTAATTACAGACAAAACTATTCTCCGAGCGATACAAGCTGAAACTCTTGACAGTGTTCATCCAGTAATTCCGAAACTTTACTTCCAGGGAACACAGCTCGCAAACTTTTCATGCAAATCTTTTCTTTCATTCGATGAAACAATTCTTATTATTTGTTATAACGTAATTCTTGTTACCGGCAGGAGCTCCGACAAGCGTATCGACGGTTCGTTTGATTCTCTTAATGCTTTCCATACAATCCCGTTGCAATAAAGTTGTATTATTAAAACGAAACGCTTTCAGGCGAGCCTCCATTGAAACTCACAAAACAACACCTGATTGCAGATTTTAATGAATAACAGATACATTGTAACGATCTAAACCCACAGAAATGGGGATCAACTCGTGCACCCCAATTAACCATTCTCCAACAGAGCTTGAATACCCATTGTATTACATATTCTGTGTTACTTTCATATTTTTGTAACGACAATATATTTCTGTCCCGGCGGGTAACTATACATATGACACCTGCCAGCCGTACAATCACATTCCGCGATTGTTAACGAGAAATGTACTAAAAAAATCTGCCAAAAATGCCCTCCAAAAAAAAAGATGAAATACTTCTACCGTCACGTTGATTCTTTAGTTTTATAAATTAATTCCTGTTGCGTGGAATTCGAGCAAATTCAATTTGGCTACAGATTAAGATAATCAGTTCCTTCTCAACTTCGACTATCTTCTTTCGAAAAACAGAGAGACTGTAACTACCCGAGAATTTCTTATATCACGATGCCAATCCATTTGGCACCTGGAACCACCTCCAGGTCCACGTTCATCTGTTGCAGGTCTTCTCTAAGGAGACCATTGACGCACCGTCATCCTCCTTATCCAGACGCTCCAGCTGAGCAAGCGAGAGGAAGCCAGAGTCTATCTGGCAGAGTAGGAGGGTTGAAGGTTTAGAGTCGGTGCAAGGGCGTCAATTGATGTGCTCGCCAGTACGAGGTCCCACCGGCAGGGGCGTCGGGCGCCACATTGTTTCAGCACAATATCAAACCCCCCACCCCCAAACCACCCTTACCCATCACCGCCACGATTCGCAACGCAACCAACCCCCGTCGCCCCTCTAGCCAGTCGCCAGCCCCCTGACTAGCAGGAGATCTCTGGAGGACACTCTCCTCGCACAGCCTCGTTATTTTAATCATCCCCCATTTTAAACCCGTAACACGCGGACTGTACGGCAACCACCCCTGAATCCCCAGCTACAAAACGGATCCGCAGACACAGCGTCGTCGTCGACGCCGACGTCGCGATTCCAGCCGCTTTAGTTGCCCCGATTCCGTCGACGATCAGCCAACGATCGTTAATGGCCGATACCCGTCGAACGGTACCCCTCTTATCGGGCTTCGACAGGGGGCGGTTTACCTAACGGCTGACGATGACAATTAGGGGGGACTCGAGAGACTCTAATGTCGGGCTAATGTGGACAGTGGCTCCTTGCGGCCAATCATTCCAAAGCAGAGACGTTGGAGAATTATGTCACGCATTCTTTCTTTCCCATTGCGACACCGACAATTGCGAAACATTTTTTTTTTAACCTTTCTCTTTCGAAATGTCTTTAACGAACCCTCCGATTGAATAGTCGCCGAAGAAAACTCTTAACTAACTGTCGCTTATAAAATTGTCTTATGCCGCAACGTTTTACCGAATCCATAGAATTAGTAAATAAAGAGAGGCAAGAGCAAAGAAAAATGAATGGAAGAAACAGAGCCACTTCGTGGTCGAAGAAAGCCGGGGAGCAGAGAATCTGGCGACTAGAAGGGTCGTTCTTCGTCGTCGCTGGAAGTTCCTCCCTCGCCGAGACCCGAGGCGAGGATGAGAGTTTTCGATCATGGATAGTTAACGAAACTCAATTTTTCCAGCCCCGAAGGACTTCTCCCTCCCTATCCTTTCTCCCAGCAACCCTTTTTCTCTATTTCAGTTATTCCTGCTTGAACGAACCCTCTTCGACGTCCACCACCCCCGCCATCTCCTTTCGACGTCCCTCTCTCTCACTCTCTCTCGACACTCTCTCGCTCCTTTTCTCTCCTCTGTTCTTGGTGGGTCCTGCCGGGCGCCCCGCTCCATTATGACATTATGTTCCCGGCATTGTCTACCGCTGAATGCCTGAACGTTGGCTACATTGTCGTGGCACATTGAAGCCAACCATACAACACTGCGAACGCTAACTCGTTATCGGGCTGATAGGGAGGCGGAGTTGCGCTCTCTCGCTCTTCCAATCCCTCCGTTCATCTCTCTTGATCTCTCTCCTTCTCTCTTCGGCCTGCCGATGTCTACCATTACCGATACTCCTCGTTCCAGCAGCAGCCTGTCCCGTAAACTTATCTTCTCTATCGGAGTGATCGATTACTGGCTGCCAGACACAACGGGACTACTTTGTCCTGTCGCGGGACAAGAATTTGTTTCGCAAGTAAATTAGCAGGCGATGACGGATCCGCGGATAGAAATTGCGAGCTCCAGGCTTTTAACATCACCGTATATCTATTGTTTGAAGCCGACTCTGACAAACATGTAACAAAGAAATGTGCAGAAATGGGCTGGCGGCGCGCAATACCTAGGAAAAACCGCGCGGAACGATGAAAATTTGCCGGTCGGAAGCTCGGTACGTCTAGTTACAATCTAATAACCGTCGGACAATAACGGGAGGAGACTTCGGCCGGTGTCAATTAACGCAGCGGCGACGAAACGCGCAGCGCGAAAGAGTTTCAGGGCTGGTTTTCAGCGAACTTCGACGTCGAGGCTTCCGCAGACCGGCCAGAAAAGACGGCGCGGAACAATGGCAACGAGCGCGGCGGTACAAGCCACTAATTATAAATCCATTGTTACGCCCATTTTTTCGCCAAGCTTCCTTCCTGCCAGCCAGAGCAAAAGAGAGAGAGAGAGAGAGAGAGAGCAGCAGCCATTCTCTCTGCCGTCGCTGGTAGCCGTCGTAATGCCGGCATTGTCTGGGCATTGTCGCGACATTGTCGCACGATAAAGCGCGAAGACAAAGCGGATCCACAAAGGTCCTGGCTCGCGTAACAAGCCGTCTTTGTCTTTTCTCTATCCCATCGTCTTCATCCTTTCTTTATAGAAAAGCGGCCCGAGAACCTCCTCCTCCTTCTGCCCCTTCTTTCGTGACCCCCCATCCGAGCTTATCGAACGGGGATACTTTTCTTTTGTTATGGAGAACGTTGCTCCGTCGAGCGTTGTTCTCTTCGTGATTCGTTTGTACAGGCCGTCCCGTGAAAAATTGATGAGGTTTTCTAAATACCGTGTCTGCGACGACTAAATAGGAAACGCGAGCCGCCGAGCTTTTGCTTCCTCGCGAGATAATTGGGAATTTGTCGGCCACCCTCTTCTTTTAGTTTCGGAGCCGCCTTTTGTTGAATTTTAACACTTTCAGTGATAAAGGGGCCGTTCAGACACGGCGGAATCCGCGCGGGCCTTATTTACATTAGCGTCTATGTATTCGGTCAACATCCGCGCGGTCGAACAATCAAAAACAAAAATCGCGCGGTTTCCGCCGTGTCTGAACTAGGGCAAAAGTAACGGAATACTATTGTAGATGGTAACATTTAATTGATTGATAAGTGGCAAACCATGTATACTACTCTTACCCGCAAAATGTCCACAAAAATTATTTCTCCATAAAAGTGTCGCAATAAAATGATAGTGTGAAAATATACTTTTGTCAGGAAACCGCATTTCAAGTGGTAGAACGATAAAGTTTATCTCTGCGAGCACAGAGATCTTTTTTGTACATAAGCTTTGTCGTGGAACGTATGATCGAGGTGAGAAAGTATTTTCAATGGACCCTTTCTTCTACAGTTTTAAAGGTTTCGAGCTCGCCTGAATTTTTCCATCCTCCTATCCGCTTCCTTTGTCTATATTTCGGTGTTTTTATTGAAAACCGATCGTTAAATAGTCGCTGGGAAATTTTCACGACTCTTCCGGCGAATACAAATATGAGCGTTCATAAGAGTTCGTATTTTATTCATCTCGGACTTTTGTCATTGTATTTCCCTTCAATCAGAAATTTTGCAAGTAACCGTTTCCCCGTTTCAATCAATCGTATCTCTTCAAATATTTGCCCACTGCACACCGATGTAACGTTTCAAAGAATTAGTCGGAGAAATTCTTCTATATACTTTTTACAGCAACTGTCGTGCACAGAAATGTTTGAAAAAATATGAGCCGAAGCGAAACGCGGAAGAAAAGAAATTATTTCAACAAGATCGATTCTCACCGAGCCGAAAAATGCCGGTAAAAAGCTATCAACCTTTCGAAACGCGTATGTCGGCAATGTTTTGCAAATGAGGAGCGGCCGTGAATGCATAAAGAACCGCAGTCGGCCGATAATTAACAAGGTTCGAATAATTATTCGGGACGGACCGCGATGATCGACAGGAGAACGCCCGGCCGCAGCAGTTCCATTATTTTTACGCAACGGGTAGCACAAAACCCGCGAAAATCCCGGCGGAAAGTCATTACTAAAGTAACTGGAGCCAGCCGTCGATCGTCGGCGGTCTGGTTTTCGCAAATTAGCACCGTGCCCCTCCGCCCGTTTCCCACCCCTGATACAGACACCCCCGCCACCCTCTTTCACCGCCATTATGCCGTGCGACGAACAATGACCAGATAATGCCATTACGTCCACGTTAACAGCCATAATATCGAGCGACAACGACGCGACGACGGTGCCGGTGTAGCCTCGAATGATAAATGTCAGCGGCGAGGAACGGAATCACAGTGAAAAGGGGGTTGGCAGGGGGATGAAGGACGACAGAGAGACAAGGGTGAGTCGATGGCGGGGAAGAAAAAAATAAATACGAGCCAGTGGAGCGAACTAAATGCCACTAAACGGGGGAAACTGGGGTAAAATACATACGTTTCCGCTTCTCGACGGTAATACGTCATAAGCGTGCGCGAAAACCAGTCCCCATTGTGCCAAGTTATTGTGCAAGGATAACGAATGGTGCCCTGTGATCCTTGCGAGTCACTGTCAACGTTCTTCTCGACCCCCCTCTGTTTTGATCCCGCGATTTTCATGGATCCTGCGCGGAGATTGCGACGCGACGCGATTTAATTTAATTTACATTTTGAGCGAATTTAACTAATACGAGGATTGAATATTTTATGAAATGTTTTTTAATTAGCAGAAATTATTTCTAACATTTTTGGGCACACACGTCCGACGAAATTCGCGCACGTTAATTATTCTCGCACACATTCCACGATTAATCGAAGGCGCCACAATAGCCGGTAAATTCCTGGGCGCTCTAATTACATCGACCTAAGAGATTGAGTGGACTCCATTAGCACAGCTTCCCGGTTCCCGGTTTCCGAAATAATTCTGTCGCTGGACCGTTCAGGAAGGAAGCGAACGCGTTATCAAAAGGGATCGTTTTGTTCGACGACAAAATCGCCCGGCGAGGGAGCAGGAAGACTCGGGTGGTTGGTTGTGCGAAGGGAAAGGACAGGTATACGGTTTTCTGGTGCAAAAAGGAATCGAATCGACGGAGTAACACATTGTAGTATGTACAATGGCTGTTTACTGTCTCCACTCCGCGACCTACAATGCCTGGTCGTTCCGCCGTCAGTTTTTGTCGATTGTCTCCCATCGCATATCTGTACAGGCTGTGTCAAAGTTGTGTGATCGAGTTATGGCAGCGCAATGCTCCCAGAAAAACAGGGACAAAACGAACAGAGCAACTATTCCTTAACGATAACCAATCTGATGATTTTCCAGCACATCCACAATTTTCTTTCGAATCTTGCAACAGCTGAGAAAAAAATTTCTCGGACATCTTTTCCAAGTGTAAACGACGATCCTGGGTAAACAACGTTGCTAAGCGGGAAATTGTTGTATTGATACATCAAGTATCATGAAACCCCAATTTAAACACCCCGATACCTTAATTTCTTTGTAGCGCGATCGACCGCCCAAGGGGGAACCCCCTAGTAGTGCGGATAAAAAAGTCACATCAATCGCGGGAACACTGTATAGGATTTAAAAATAATTTTTACTTCTTCAGTACACTGATTCATATTTAATGTTTTCGTTATTATATTTCAGTGGAAGTACTCGCGGATTATACCGGTTCAATTTGATCGTTTCATTTGGATCATCCTGTACACAAAGAGAGATAGGAAGCGAGGAGAGGGTTCGAAGCTGTCCGGAGAGCTTCCGCATAATTTATCAGGTTTGTTTAATCGATCGGCGAAAAGGAAACGCTTGCGAACTCCGTTTGTTTTTTTATCGAGTTTCTTCGACCTTTGTCGCTGTCTATTTCGCAGTTGATTGTTGATTTCGTTTTGTGCGAATGGAAGCGTCGCTAAACATTTAGTCGTGAACATAAAACTTCATTATTCTACTGTTACAGTGAGTGCTTTCACCTTAGATTCGTCCGAAGTCTTTCCTCTTTCTTTCCATTAGCCCCTTGCCCCACAATATCGTGTCAGAATAGTGATGAAGATTCTGACAGAGTCTAATAGATATGTATGTTATTCATTTCCTTCAAACCGAGATGAAATTCTATTTTGGTTTCGTTAATGTACAGCTATCGAAGAACATGTAGGCGTACAATAGATATAAATGTTCTCCTTTTTTCGGAAATTACGAACTACGAAGAAAGTTCTAACACTGAAACCGTAAAATAAATCGTGGGGCAAGGTTAAAGCACTGCAAGATCTTGCGTCAGAAAAATTTTAGTAAAACAATATTAATTTAGCTCTTTAAGTGACAAGTTAATGTAACATTTGGTAGACCCGGTAGTCCACAGAGTTGATAAAAACTCGAGTACAGTTTCCAGAAAATAGTGAACCAGTTGTTGGCGCAGTAGACAGGTAGCAATGATCGATTTTCGCGCGGCAATTAATAACGATTGTTGGAGACAGTGGCGCTGCATGATCGTTATTGACACGGCGCAGTGTACGGTGTATTACTGCATTAAATCTTCCGTTTCCATTTCCCGGTCGCGCAGTCGACGCGATTTTCGAGCCCGGGAATATGTATTCCCCTCGTTCCTTCTCGCCGCGCCGAGGCATCGTCAAGGTAACAGCACGGTTTCCTGCTCACTGATCGCCGACAAAAGTGCACGTCGAGAGAACCCCTTTTCGACAACGATACAGTAAACGACGAATCGGCTTTCTCGACAATGCCGTTGTCACGGGTTTCATGGGATTAACGTTTGTTAATCTCGCGTGGTTTCCGCGGAAAAAGAAACAAGATATACACGCCAATGCCGTCTGTTCCATAGAGATCGCCGTTTACGCGCCGATGCCTTCGGTATGCTCGAAATTGCACTTGCGAGGAAGCCGAATCGAACATTATTTTAACGACGCGTCCGCGAGAAAGACCTTGAAAAATTAGTCAAACCATTGCGACGCTTCAAATACAGTGACTCCCAACTTTTCTAATACGGACTATCTAATATGGACTATACAATTTCAACTTTCCTGAGAAGGTAGAGCAATTAGTTTACCACATGATGTGAAAAGTAATTTTTTCAAAATCTGCAATTGGTCGGAATTGCATGGAAAATAGTTTCCTAAATTTTCCATATAAGCCCACATAAAAAAGTTGCGAAATACAACTTTTAGTATTTCCTCTGCAATTCCGACAACTTGCAATTTCCTGTCACGTTGTTGCGCGGCAAACCAATTGTTCCAACTTCTGGAAACAGTTCAAATTGTATGGTCCAATATTAAAAAAGTGATCGTCATTTTAACATTGTCCGAATATTAGTGGGAGTGACTGTAACACTGTAACACGGCGCTACTGTTTCTCTGAATGTTTGAGAAGGCGGTTGGCCATTGAACGGGCCGAACAACTTTCATAAAGCCAATATTTACACAGCACCGAAATGGACGATCGTGAAGAAATATTATTTCTTAGCCGCTTCCAGTGTTACTCGATCGCACACTGTGTACGAAGAGGAACAGAAAAAGAGGAACGCGCGTTTTCGAGACATCTTAAGGCAAGAAAAGGGCGGAGAGGGAGGGAGGGAGGGAGGTGGTCAGGTACGTATATCGTGATCCAGATGCGCCTACCGAACCGAGATCCTCCGATAGAACAGGTATTCAGGTGATTACAATCCACACCCACGCAGCGACACGCTGCGCCCATATTACACGTGCACACTAATCGGGATACGGACATTATACATATGGTCTGGAATAGGGACATTAGACACGTGCACGCCGCGCCGGGGCCGGTGCACCGAATAGAAATCTGGCCGTTGTCTGTCGCACAATCGCGATATGAATTACACAGAGCAACCGTGAAGAATGCGGATGCAACATCTTTATAGGCCCCCACTCTATTCCCCTTTCGGGGAGGCAGGCCGCGCGATTCATCATTCCCAATCTGGATTATTCATTGCGCCGGATGATTCTGGCCCGGTTCAACACGACTTAAATTGCCTTCCTAAATGCGTCTCGGAAACTCGATACCTTTCGGAGAATCTTTGCCGGTTCTCTTATTCACCTTCTGCCACTTCCCTTACTTTTATTTTCGTCGCACATCTTCGCAGAATATATGCCCGTAATTATGAAAGTGGTCTTGGTCACATATTTCTTGCTTCGAGATGTTTAAAGGAAAATGATGAATTCCATATACAGTAGGTAACGAAAGTATTCAAACGCCCTTTAAAACAGAATAACTTTTTTATAATTGCAACGAACGACCTGATATTTTATAATCAATTAGTATAAAATTAATTTAAAATTTAAATTAGTATAAAAAAGTTATTCCGTTTTAAAGGGTGTTCGAATACTTTCGTTATCCACTGTATATATAATGTTGAAATAACAAGCACTATCCAACGGTTCATTTTTCACAAATCTGTAAAAATTGGCAACCCGAATTTATGTAACCAAGCTAGCAACAAACGAATGGACTGGCTAGCAGTTGATGATAGTTTGTAATGGTTTATCCAGAAGTATTGTACATCTACAAGTATCACTCGTGATTTCAAACATCACTTAATTGAACCGAGTTTTTCGAACGGTTTCTAATGGTTTGCTACAGTGACTGGTATTCGTTCGTATGTGAATACGAACGAGGAGGAAACTGCGCGCGATTCAGTCAAGATTCTGCCGATTACCCTTTACAGTTCTGAATGCACAGTCTCAATAAATCACACAAGCCGTGCGCCGCCGAGTAAACCACGAATCCCCCGAAGGGACATTTTTCTTTTCATAATGAAATCAACGCGAAACTACTCGGCCACGTGGCGACGAGTGACTTCTGGCCCCATTAGTGCAATCGTCTTGCAATGAGCCGCGTATGCACGACAACGAGCCGTCATCCGTGAAACGTTCGATCGCTGTTAACCTTCTTGCGGCGAGGGTGAGCCCTGCAACGCGTCCTAATGGATCGCTATAGGGGACCGGAAGGGTGGACCGACAATATGATCCGACTTGTCAACGAACTTGTGTCTGTTCCGCGAAAAATGGCCGGATGGAATCGTTCATATATGACGTGCCGCAATTTAATATCAAGTTTAACGCTGAACTTGGAGGAAAATTATAAAAATTATTAAAAATTCCATTTCCGAGAATTTTTTCGCTGAACATATCTCGTCAAAGGCTTTGTAACGAACCGGCGCGGCGCGGCGGCGCTTCCAACCGAAACACGTTCGGAGGATTACGGAGAAGTTGTAAATTCGTTTAGGAGAAATCACGAGGCATTCTGGGTGCTCGTCCAAAAATCGATGGGCCATTGTGTGGAGCCGCGGCGATTCACCCCATCGAAAAATAAACGTAATCAAAGTATCCTTCGCACCCTCCACTCGAAACGCGGGCGATAGTCTTTGGGTAACATCACTCGAGGCAGCGGAAATATGCCACGGTGTTGTTCCCCTTCAGTGTGTCCCCTTTTGAAATAGGCGACGTTCTTTGCGTCATTTGCGGATCTATGGGCCACCGACGGGCGACGTAGGGAAATACAATATGGCGGTAGACGCACGACAAAAACCGGGGGTGGCCGGAATATACTATTTGCCGTTCGTACCTGAACAAATACTGGCCTTGCCACATGCCACGCATCCGGCGCACGGTCTCGTGTACATGCAAAATGTAAACATTTATTATCAATCGAATTAAAGGGGCTCCGGACGACGTACAAAAGACCCGCGAAAAACTTTTCAAGCATCTTACCGCACTCCCTTTTCAAAACGGAATGCCCCTATTACGACCGATGCGGTTCGAGTATATTTGTGCTGTGGGGTGCGAAAGTGTTAGATTGTCCCAAAAGTTTCTTTCGCAAAGGCGTACATTGCAAATTGTTACATCACGCAAGTATATGCAGACAACGTGATCATCTGTTTATTAACTTTTGTCTGCATAAGATTCCATTGATGACTGCAGAAAATGATATAGCGATGTAGCAGAGAAATAAAGAAAAAACAGACAACCATCGTCGTCAACACGAGAAACAAACGCAGCGCCACATTCCCGAAGCAACCGAGTCACCGGACGGAGTCCGTGCCAAGAAAAACAGCTCGGATCCACCATGAACGGGTCAAAGACTCGCATAACAGACCCGTCGACCAGGCAAAGGCTCGTGGCACCGTGTAGCAAAGGAGCTCGCCGTGGGGGTACACACCTGCGCTAATAACGCGGCAGGAGTGGTTCGCGCAAAGTGCATCGAACTCGTGCGCGCAGACGAAAAAAAGCATTTGCAGGAGAAAGAGGGTGGGGGGGGCAAATACAAGGGAAACGCATAGAACAGTGAAGCAGTGGCGGGTGGTGGGCGAGGGACGGCGAAGAGCGAGGTGGGGTAGGAAATAGGCGTACAGTCGCTGGAAACAGAGCTGGAAAGGCGGACTGACAAAAGGGGTGAATAGAGAGAGAAAAAATGGGGGGACAAAAGGCAAGAAGAATTCAGGCAGCAGTGAAACACGGGACGAACAGGAGAGGCGAAACGCAAGATCCGACTCTCTCTCTGTGAGTCGAGAATGGTGAGTAGACGACGACGACGACGACGATGATGACGGCGGCGGCGGGGGTACAGGAGGGGAGGAGAGAGAGAGAGAGAGGAGGGGGTGGAGGAAAAATGGGAAGAGTGGGTGGAAAAAAAACAGCCACTGGAAAAAGTTTTCCACCGGATAAAGAGAGCGAGACTCGCGGGCGGCACTTGTGTCAATTGCCGGTCGCTGTTAGCTTAACATTTCCATTGTTCCGCGGAAAGGAGCGTGGGTCGAGTGCTATTTGCTTTCAGATGAGGACGGGCGCACTTCTAATTTCACTGAACAGAAAGCGTGTGTCCCCCTCATCGCCTGCCCCTCCCTCTCTTCTCCACCGACCTCGAAGCCGACATCGATGCAGCGAAACGGTTCACTTTGCAGCAGTAGCAGCGCGGTTGCACTCTCCTCTCCGGCGATGCTAAATCACCGAGCGAGGAAAAGAAAAGGAGCGAGCACGGAGAGAATGAATCACGGGAGAGGGCAACGTGTGTCCTCTCCTCTCCTCTCTCTCTCTCCTCTCCTCTCCCGTACGTTGTTGCTCGAGTGTAAATATCGTTGCGCCCTTTGTCCCCCGAACCGTGGTAACGATGTAACGAGCCATGGAGAACGGTTTCCGCGATGCTGCGCCCGCATTCGCGAAACCCCCGTTCATCCCTGTCATACGATAATCGCAAAGACGCGAGTGCCGATTGTCTACCTTTCTCTTTCTTGTTTAGGGAACGCTGATGGAGTGGAGGACTTCCGGTGGAGGACGCTGCTGCCACGAAAGTGCTTCATCCTGCATGAGAGACTTTTCTTCGGCTCTCGCGATGCCTCGTTCTCTACCCGTCGATCTTCTCCCTTGGTTGTTGAGATTGTTCCTCGGATAATTGATATTTAATCGCGGTACCTAGCCTCGGTGTACCAACTGAAGGACTCGAGGACCCTCTGCTCTGCGAACAAATGGTCCGTTTTATTCCAACCTCCTGGAGTTTTGACTCCACTCTCTCGTTCCTCGACTGAAGATCTTCCTGAAGACCTGCTCTGCCACACCGACTCGAGGTTCTACGCAAACAAGTCACCCTAACTGTCTCTACAGATCACACAATTTACAATTTGGATAATACCTCGAACAAGAGACCCAAAGGGAACTGAAGACTATCGAGCGAAGACCAACGTCTTCTGTCTAGCGAAACAAGGGACGGTCCATTGCTTCCGAATCGAGATTCCTTCGAAGCTCGCGGCTAGATCAACGATCGACGTCTCGCTAAAGGGATCCCGGTTTGCACTGCAAACACGAAAAACTCTCCTCTTCCAGTCTACCTGGCTGTTCAGCTCCCAAAGCTTTCAGCGATGTCGCGATGTTTCTCGGCTGTCTCCTAGTCTTCTTAGAGGATCGCGGTCTCTAGAGGTCCCGTCGCAAGCGCGTCTGTGTTCTACAAGTTACAGAAACGCTTCTGGAGAGGCTCGAATATGCGGTACATTGCGGAAAGTGTGTCGCTGGCATCTATGGAAACGAGTATGTTAAGCCGAATTTAGGCGAGTTCAAGCCTGCTGGCTCGAGGGTGTTCTGTCTTCGTTTGCTTCCTTGTGTGGGAGACGCCTGTGTCCTTGTACATAGTATCATGAAAGGATCACTTTGTGGCTGGATTGTAGTTGGTAAAATAGGGGAAAATATTCGAATCAACATTTGCTAATTATGTATTTACCACAGTTTCATTGTAGATTAATTCGGCTTCATTCTATTTAGTGAAAATCGAAGAGGTTCCTGTCTCGCTGCTTCGATTCAAGAAGAACGCGCTGCTCTGCATAAAAATCCGCAGTCTACTCATTACGATAGCGATTGCATCGATTGCATCCGGCTCCCGGGGAGAATCGCCGAGAACGAATTAATATGCGTCTCCGGGCCCCGTCCCGGCCCCCGTCACTTTTCCATTTCTTTAAAACGCATCTCCCCGAAGTTCTTCAATTTACAACGGAAGATTAAATGAGAGTCGGCGCGTCGAATGAACGAGCCGGAGGAGAGTTTCCGTGCGCGAGCAATAACGCCAAATTGAATCACTTTTTCCTTTTTTTCTCTGGAATCTCTCGCGCCATCGGCTGAAAGATGGAAAGAGCGGGAGAGAGGGAGAGAGAGAGAGAGAGAGAGGGGTGTCGGATGGATGAGAAACAATCCGCACGCCCTTTACTCTGTCGCGGAAGAAACTCCGTCGACGGAACAGACTGACAGAAACGCTCTGTGAAATCGCGTCGGCCGAGATCAAAGGACGTCGGACGTTAATCTCGTAACGTTTCACTCCGACGAGCGTTCAGCTTCCCCGTCTCCAGAACCCGGAAACCCGGAGCCCCCTGTGCACTTCCGGTGCCCGCTTTTCACGCGAGCCTTTGTCGCGAAAACTCGCAGAAGTAAGAATGTCGTTAAAAAACTCGGAACTCAATGTCTCGTCCCTCCCCCGAGATTCTTCTTCGTGGGGCGCTTTTCTTGCACGCCCTTTCTCTTTCCGAGCTCTCCGTCCAACCGTTTCCGCCATCCTTCTCCTTCTTCGTCTTCTTCCGATTCTTCTTTCCAGCGCTTTTCTCCGCTGTTCTTCAGGACTCGCCTTTTACCCCGCAGTCCTTCTTCTTGATCGCTTTCTTGCGCGAGATTACTCGCCATATTGACCGGGGACGCATTGTCCCGTTGTGCACCATGCAATGGCCATTGTTTCATCACGCGCGCATCAGGGCGCCTTGACGGGGCTGTGCTGATGCGCATACTCTTTATCGAGCAAAAATATCTCGTAGAGGCATACCATATTTTTCTTTATTGAAGGGGCGACAACAATCCTCAAAGTAGAAAAACGATTTTTTGAGATTTCTGCTAAACAGGTGTTCCCACTTCCCATAAAACCCAAAAGTTGGTTCAGCAATGATCGCGACACCGTGTTAGAACGTTCTCCGGGGGTGACGTCGATTCTCTCGAGCGGTCTGTTAAAATAAAAATCAATTTCCGCCGAGCCCTCGAACCCCGGTCGATTTCGAATTACTCCGACGACATTAAACGGCTCTTAACCGATCCGAGATACACCGGCCCCGATTCGCAGGCGTCTCCCGCCGCCATTCTACCGGAAGGAGACGCGGCGAAAGGTGTGTACTCCGAAATCGAGCCAATATTTATGTAACAGAATCATGTCGCCCCGTGACGGAGGAACCTCTCCTTCTCGAAAAGTAAACAACGAAGGATTTTGCGTCGGTTGCCTCCTCTCTGATTCTACCCGAAAGCGACGAGAGAGATACAGGGGTGGAAAAGCGAGACACAGGGTGAAAAAGCAGGAGAGAACGGGTGGCACGGGGATGGGTATTATGAAAACCAACTGAAGGGCGAGAGAGGGGGCTGAAACGAGTGCATTTCTGCTCCCGAAACATTTCCTTCTTCAACGCAACAACTTCGAGTCAAAAAATCTTAGAACAATGTCTCTGCTCTTACAATATTTGCAAAAGTGTCCCACATAAATCGTAAAAATCATTCGCAGCATGAAAAAGCAGGAGAGAAGGGGTGACAAGGGGATGCGTATTATGAAAACCAACGAAAGGGCGAGGGGGACCTGAAACTACTGCGTTTCTGCTCCCGTTTCTGCTGCGTGGAGGGCCGACGGTGTTGGTGGCACAATACCGCCTTCAAATTAAATTTAAAGTGTCGTCCCCTGGCGTCATACGAGGCGCGCATTGTGTCGGCGAAGATTCGGGGACACCGTCGGATGGGGTGCACCTTCGGGGTTGATTCTGTCGAACCGCGAACCTCGTGATTTAAGAATCCGACCCGCTCGATCCTTCCCATGAGAAATCGCTAAATAGAAATGTACACGTTTCTTTCCTTGTTCTTCTTGTTTGCCCTGATGTTTGGCGATCGATAGATTGAACCTCGAAGGGGTCTCACGGAGTGGTAAATGGAGTTGCATGTTCGCTTTCATTTTTGTTTAGCTTATGTTCACATCATTTGGTTCTTTCTTCTCGAAACTGTTCGTTAGAATGGTGAATTAAAGAACCGAGACCAAGCCAATACGCAAATCACATTTCGTTTCCATTTAAGAACGAAACAACAAGCACCCCTCGGCGAAGGGGGTGGGTTCGCTAATGGGATCATTTACCCTCGCCGAATTTTTCGCGGAGAAGGAAAAAACGCGAGCTGTTCCCGTTGAGCGAAACGGGAAAGAACGAGCAAGCAACGTTCCGGCTGGATTCGAAAAAAGGAAACATTAATTCACCGCTTTACCTACGGGCAACGTACAGAAATTTCCTTCCCTTCGCGTTATTACGAAATCTATGCCGGAACTTTGGCCCGGTGCTCCACAATGCCGTGCTATATATTTACGACTGAGACGAATAGAGACCTCAGTCGGCCGATTCTTCTCACCGAGAAACGAATCCAGAGGATCGTAAATCGCGGACAGACAATGAGATCGAACGTGTCGCTGCACCGGCCGCGTTGTCTCGGGCCTTTCTAGCCCATTTTCACCCCGTTTCCTTCTGGTTACAAGACTACGGACATCTTTACGATCTGAAATTTATAACCGATACGGGGCTCTTACCCCACCGAGAGGCGTTCATGGTGTACCCGGTTCGATCTGGTCCGATTATTGCCGACGGAACCGCCCCGAACGTCACGGCCGATTTATATAGGTCGCCGGGATCCGACGAGCGGAAAAGGGGTTCGAGGATCTAACGAGAATCGTATACACGCTTTATTACCATATTATTGCATCGCATTAAAGCGTTAGACGAGCGCGCGTGCTCGGAAATCCGGGGTGCGAGCATCTGCTTCGGAATTATTGCCATCGTTGTTTCCCCAGCATCTTTAATGCAAAATGAATATTTGCTAGTGTAGTCGACAGCTTTATTTGTGCTCGAAACATATGCGAGTAATTGAAAGTGAATGCATAGACTCAAATTGGTTAGGTTAAGAGCTGTTCAAAAGTCCTAAAATGAAAATTGGACTTTGCGCACCAACGTTTGTGTAACGTTTAATTAAACGTTATAGTAATTTCTGATATGACCCGTTTATCTGTGCTGCGCCAAACAAAGTAGTGTTGCACGTAAGCAGTGTCTTGGTCGCGCTGGTTTTCTGAATTTTTAACAGCTAGATTGGCGATCGGCCATTGTGCTGCGCGAGGAGGAAAAGCAGAGGAAGGAGAAGATGTAAGAGAATTGTAACCCTGAGGGGAACAAATAAAATTATACAACGCGTAGACTGAATTGTTCCAAAATTTTGACGCGCGGCATTTTTCCTTGCAACCACAGATTTCTGCACCTAATATTATGGAGGTATTGTGATATTTCTATCAGCTGATTCCCGTTCGCAGAGTCACGCATCTTCCCTGGCTTTTTCTCCCCCGAAGTCGTGGCGTATCGGTAATGCGAGCAAGTTGAAAGGCGTCCCTCTCGATTAGCGTTCCGTGCTCGCCAAAAGAGTGGACCCGAGCACGCGAGTGGACCCTTTCAGGCTCGGGGAACGCCGCGCCGCGCCGCGCCGCGCCGGTGTGCACGTATCCCCGGAATGTAGGCGCTCTCGAGATTCCAGGCTGAAAGGCAAAGCCGCGGGTTAAGCCGCTTTGTAGCCTTAACCGTGGCCGCTTAAGAGGGTGGAAGTATATTATGAGCAATATTACGGATGAATGCTGGCCAGTGCGAGAAACAGCCACTTCGGGCGATAATCTCGTTACGCGAGTCTCGCCGGCATGCTTCTAATGTCCCATCCAGCGGCCACTACGTTCCCGGAATGAATAAAATGGATCACAGCCGAGCTGGAAGATCACGATGAACATTACGCGCTGTAAGAAACTCGAGAACTATTTTTGATATTTTTTAACACTTTATTTGCCAGCAATTTTTTGACCCCTCAGGAAGTATTCGGCTAAGCGTCCAATTTACTGTAGCTGCAAGGAAAAAACGAGTGGAAGGGTCAACGAGTTGAGGAAGGAATACGAAGGATGGGGACAGCGAGGGAGAGGAGAGGGTGACTTCGACTGCGGTTGGTCTGACGGCTGATCATGAGGACGTAAATGCGGTGATGAGTGAATCGTGGATGCGATTACCAGAGAAATATTGTTCGAGGGGCGACAAGAGGTGAGGAGAACGATGTTCTTGGTAGGGATAGGGGGAAGGTGGTGATATAAGAGAGGGTGATTGGCGCAATTGTCGTTGAGAAGCTCGCTGGCTTAAGGCGATCGCGAGAACGCTGGGAACGAGTTAATGAGAATTTATAATTTCGAACCTCGCCGAGCTACTCTTCATTCTGGATTAATGCTAACCTTACACGTGCTGAGCAAACACTACAAATAGATTAGACATTTACTTCTTGCCTCCAGAATTTTGAACAGTTTGCAGGAAAATACATGCATAGACTCAACGACACCAAACTAATTTTTTAATACCTAATCTTTGGAACATCGAAGGGTTGAAAAATCGAAGTGTCAGTCATGCGTCACGATACCATTTTCAACTATAGCGAGCTCCACAGGGGCGGTTGCTCGACCGGATCCACAGGGCCCCGTGGAAGATCGTCCACCGTGTCTAAAAGCCACCCCCGCGGCGCAAATATCGTGATCGGGGGTGGCGCGTGCTGTCTCGTAGCCGCCGCCCCGTAATGTGTATATTATGTTAACAAATAAGTGGTCGCGGTAATAAAAGCTCGAGGGTGGATGGTCTCGTTCGCCCTTGCTGCTCGTAATGTATGCGCGGAACGTCTTGAACAATATTCCAGCGACTCCGTCTGATATATAATGCCGCGTATAAATAATAACGTCTTCGCGTCCCTCGTTCCAGATTTCTACCCCCGTTTCTCTCTTTCTCTCTACGATATAGAGCACGCGAAAGAGAGAGAGAGAGAGAGAGAGAGAGAGAGAGGGGGATTGGACAGAATGGGGGTGTAGGGGGCGCACGCGAGACTGAAATATGTAGAAACTTGCGGCTCCTTGTTATGAGCGGTGATAAATTACTGCGCTGGAGGGACAGAACACTGAACGGGGAAACGAAGACGCAAGTTCGGTCGAAAGAGATAGAGAATGCGAAGAAGAGAGAGAGAGAGAGAGAGAGAGAGAGAGAGAGAGAGAGAGAGAGGAGACACTGGGAACACCGAGAAAAAGATGGGAAAACGAGAGGGGTGGGCGGAGAATGGTTCCATTATAAGTACGCGGTTATAGCGGTTCCGGGGAAGAAGAATGGACTGTGTCGCGTGTTTCGGTAATTTTTCACGGACAATGCTTGGCTTTGGGACGACCCACATACTGCTGATTTTATGCAGATCGAGGAAACCTCGTACAAAAAATTCGATTATCTCGCGGACGGTTCACTGGATTGAAAAGTCGCTTCGAGGAGGTTGCCTTTAATATTCGCATTTTTCATTTTTTTTTTCTCAATTTGATCTGTATGTGCCTTTCTTTTTCTCCCCACTTTTTTTTCTATGTATGTTCACCGATTATGCCGAGATGGAAGGACCAATCGGAACGAAACCTTTTGCATCTTGTAGAGCATGTTTCCCGATTGGCCCCCTGAAAACAAATTTTGCATTTTTTCGTTCTTTGCGGTTTTTATCGCAAATGACCAATAAATAACTAATAACATCCTACGGTGTTCTACAAATTCTGCTCGTTCCACTAAAATGTGTGAAATAAAAAAATTTTATACAAAAAATTAAAATCGACTTCGAAACGCACTAAAAAAATGCATAAATTCTTCTACATTCTTTCACATATTAATGTATCTTCCCTTCCCACCTACTGATTTCCAAGTCCACCATATTCCAATGAAATCATAATCAGCAACATCTGCCATTTGGAAAATTTTTAATTATGCGCCGCCCGCGAAAAGATTGTATTGTATTTAACACATAAATTAAATGGAAATTATTTCATGCTTTTCAGTGCATTTTGTTAGTGTGTATCGAAGTCGGTTTAATTTTTTAAAATAAAATTTAGAATACAGTGTCTGCTAGGGGTGAGAACAAAACGAACGCGCGATAAGTGTCCCCTAAAACCGAGGCAGGAGCCGATCAGCCATGAGTATCGATTTGTATCGATATCCATCAACCCTCCCCGCGTCTAGCCAGGTATTAACAATAGTCCGGGCTAATGACTACCGGAGACAAGGGGTGACATCGTCCAAAACTCCCCATCTGTTTCAGCCACTAAATCTTCCCATGATCATACGCGCACGTCCTAATCGATTATGGGCTTCTGTTTATGGGGTAAGTGCCGCGAATGGGAGTTGAAATCGTCCCCTCCCGAGGCTGCGCGCGTCCGCTTCCCGTTTCCGGTCGCAACGCCATCGGAAGGGTTGAAACTGACTCCTGCACGTTTCTCAATAAATAAAACGCACTTCATTTTATGAACTATGTTGATCTATGGAATTACTTAAAAGTAATTGTTATAAAATCAATGCTGAAATTAACTAGATTGTAGTGGAAGAACTACTAACGAACCATTGTGATTAGGAGACTGTAGATTCTATGTATTTACGACTAGAATGTTTATTTACAGACCCGGGACCAGATTAAGCCTTTTCCGAGTAATGATTCCGTATTAACGCGAGTTTCAATCATGCTATAGCCGCGATTGTGTTTCCGCTTGAATCCCCCGTATTGAACCGGGGAGAAAAAAGCAAAATATATGTATATACATAGATATGTGTATGTATATGTATATACGGAACGAAACGGTCTTTGTTTCTCGCATCATCTTCGTCGCTTCCAGTATGCGATCCCGCTACTTTTCCATTATGATCCGCAGCCTCGTTTTCACGTACTGGCTCCGACAGGATGCATTGAGCCTCTCGGTGCGGAGGAGATTCAGCCATTCAATCGTTCCCGCGATTTTTTCCGTCTTCTATCCGCAGGGAATTCCCGAGGTCAGAGGCCATCCAATCGTGAACCGAAACCGGTGTCGCCGGAATAATCAGGCGGCAAGAATCCCTCGCGAATTAATGCGCCGAGTTTCGGCGATGGAAGAGACGCGCGAGAACGTCGATCCCAATTTTCCGCCGGGAAAAATACCTCGCCGACGAGTTCGCACAAACACATTCTCAAATAAATGAAATATGTCTGAAATACTAGAACCAGCTTCACAAAACTCGAATAGTTTTTTCACCCATTTTTGTTTTCCACATGGTTCGCCAAGTTCCGACAAAATGGAGTCGATATATTCGGGGATTCTGGGCCGCTCGTATCTGGCATTCTTTCTCACAGATTCGATAACCGGAGGCAACGAAGCGTGTCGCCCGATACAAGAATATGATTTAATACGTGACTCGGCCGTATAGCGGCCACAGAAAGCGAGCTTCGTGGACGCGCACGATGATCTTGCAGGAACGATCTCGCTCGGACGAGGATGAAGAGACGATGACGAGATGGGAAACCGACTTAATAAAGAATTACGCGGGGTCCCGGCGCAGGCAGGTGCTGATCAAAGAATCACTGAATCGATTTATCCCTGAATCGATCTAATCATCGTTGTCCGCCACGGCCGAACCGATTAACGGCGGGGGCGAATAATGCGCGTTTATTAGCACGCGTAATTAGGAAATTGCGACAGAATCGCCGCGCGGCATTATCACGCTTTCATAGTGATTGCTTCCAATTGTAAGTGCCGTTTTGTTCGCCGCTCGCCACTCTTGCGGGCCCTTACGATCGCCGTTTGCGATCTCCCGAGTCGGCGTAACGATGGTATTGATCAGATATTGGCAAAATATTCCGCGAGACCAAAAGTTACGTAGCGTAAATTTGCAACGGTATTTCCAGTCAACGAGACTATTTAATATACCAACCCTCATCCGTCCCTCGTGTCAATTTGACACAGTTCTCCCGAAATAAGTTACACTGTTCTGTTATTTGTAGGTAAATTCGTTCGAAAATTCTGTGGTGACTTCACCATCAATTTCAAGGAAAAAAACATCGAAAAGTCACTGTTTGACTAGTTATTTTATCGATTTTTTGTATCACTGTGTTAATTTGACACCGAGGGACAGATTCAGTTCGTAAAACGAGGGACGGATGGGAGTTAAGAAATAGAAATAAAAGTAAAATAAACTTCCACTTCACTTCACTTCGTTTCGATTCAGGTAAATTTTGACTTTGCATAAAGATCCGCCGTCTAGTCATTACTACCACTATTCTAAACTAATCTAAACACGTCAATTAGCTTCGTTTAAGAAATTTGAAAGAAAGGATATTAAACTGAGAAGTAAACTGAAATTGGTAAATGTCTAGTGTCCAATGTCCAAATGACGCAACTCCAACAGCCAGCGGACTCTGAAGTTCCTCGTTTAGGTGTTCGTGGGAGAAAAGGTGGCCAGGACGGACGAGAAGGGGATCAAGAAAAGATCGAGACAGTCGGTCCGCGAAAATGTGTAGTCACGTTGTTATATTGGCTGGTAGCTGTTGCGAGCACGGCCTTGTGGGCCGCGTCGCGTCTTCTATAGCGTGATTAATTCTATTTACCTGCGGCCGGTGCACCGGCGGATACACCCGTGGTATAATTTATCAGTTTGTCGGGGCTCATTGTCGCCGGTACGGCTCGTTGCTAATAGTCAACCATTCAGGAATCGAGGGAAGCCATCTATTCTTATTACGGCTGCCGTTGTCCAAAGGCTCAAGACACCACCGGTCGACCCCCCTCTCGCACCCCTTTTCTCTTTCCAGAGAGAGGATCGACTGTCTCCTTTCGATTCGTCGCCGCTTTGGATCCATCAGCGGTCTGCGATCGGTGCTTTGATCAGAGATCGCCAATTCTTTAACCCCTTCCCAATTATTTCGAGTTCTGACGCTGCAGAGACTTCGGCTCACGTCTTGAACTTCTTTCCACTCGATCTTCATGCATTTATACGAAAATTGAAAAGATGAAGTTGAAAATTGAAGGTGTCAATATATTATATGATTTCTACTCTATTAAAATCATTAACACTAAAACTACCGAGCACTGAAAGCGATTAAAATGTTTTAGCTGATAAAAATGACAAGGCTTTATTTATTTAGATTTCGTGCAATTTTAATTGCAATATGCGCTTGGATAAAGAAATTTATCGAATCATTTTCCACGCAAGCAACGTCATAATGTCGATAATTATAAAATTATAAATATAAGACCGGTCATTTGACCGGCAATGGTAGGTTTAGTGTTAAGGGAAGAATCAATTTAAGGCAAGAACATATAAAATTGTTCAGGGAATAGCTCTACCCAGGTTGAATCAGTTAAATCTCTAGCTAAAAAACCAACAATGAAGGGCGATTAGAATGATCGCCATAAAGGACCATTATCGGACCCCGTCAGCCAACAAAACGGGCGTTTCGGAAAATATGTTCGCATATTTTGGACAACATTTTTGATAGTCGTGGCCTGGTGAAAGGCTGGAAAAGGAAGCCGATGATCCGTGAACGATCCCAGGACACCTCTCGCGCGAACCTATAAAAGACGCACCGTGAAAAACAATTTATTAGCTATTGTGGGAACAATGTCAATTTGTTGAGGTCCCACTGTCTCCGTCCCTGCCTCTTCACAAAACGCGGCTGTCGTTCCACCGGTGCTGGAACGACGATGAACAGAGATGAGGGAAGCCTCCTCGAGGGTGAGAAGGTAATTCACGGTCATTCCTGACTGCATTGACCCGGTATCGATCACTTTCGGCTCGATTTTATGCGATTAGACACGGTGCCGTGCATCAACGTGGCGAGGCACGATGGCAACGGGGGTTTTGTCCCTTTTTACCGGTGCCATCAAACTTTGGGATTCATGACACTTTCCTTTCGCTTCCCGCGTCAATCGCGGCACAACACGGGCCTGATGGAAAAAAAACGCTTCAGGGGTGCCCCAAGTCCTTTCTCCATTTTTTTTTTCGGATAGAAGATAGGGCCTAATTTGGGGACACGGAAGAATGAAGCGTAATCGAGGGCTCGGTGTTTACCTGTGCTTGCCTGTCGCGGCGTTAACTTTCCATTCAGAGCGCTCGACTCCCGTTTCTTGCTGTCGATGCGCAAGATTTTTAGTCTAGTAATGTATGAAGAAGATAAAGTAACAGGTTAAGTACGAAGCGTAAACATTTGTTGTGTGGTCAATGAATAGACCGCAGATTTTGTGGATTTTTTCGAAAAATGTGTACGTACTATTTAAAACAGCTGACCCGTAAAAAATATTTAAGGACATCAATGTGTTAGTTTCTGCTTGACAGGATAATTAAAAAGAGAATACAATTCTTAATTGGCTCCTGTGCCCTGCGATCAATGGAAACATTTTTTATTTTGCATAAAGATCCGCAGTCCATTAATGAATTTAGCCAATAGAAAAGCTGAAATTGATTTGTGTGAAACGAACGACGATGATTTTGCGGATTTCGGTGGGTTTGTGGAGGAATCCGCGATCGAGCGCACTCGATCCACCGAAAAATCGGCGTCTGGGATCCCGGGCGAAGCCCAAAAAACAGCCAGTTTCCCTTCGGTTTACTTTCTATTTGTACACGGGCCATTGTGTCCGCGGTTCCTGCTCCTTGACGGCGCGGCGCGGCGCGGTTTGGCACGAGTGTGTGCGCGGCCGCGGAAGGCGAAAGGAGAATGAAAATATTATTGCGTCGATCCGCGCGCGCGTCATGCATAAATGCATCGATCGAGGCTTCCGCTCTCCTCCTTGTCGCCTGCCCTGACAGCCAGCAGGCGGCTGTACAAACAACGATATCCATAATGTTCGAGTTACAAGCAACGGATTAGTAACCGTGCGCCCTGTCTCGCGGAAACCGGCGAGCGCCTGTCTTCTTTCGCTGGCGTTTTGCACGGACGCCCTTTTGAACGCCTCGCGATCGAGAACCGCCGGTAATCTTCGCGCGCAGATACACCACCGCGGATCATCCGCGAATAAAGAGCAACTTAATCGTCATCTGCTGATGGGATTTATTGACGACGGAATCGACCCCTGCCGAGCACGTTGAAACCGCAAATAGACTAGAAAACTTGACAACATTTCCGCAAAACATCGAATAGAAAACACTGTCACTCGGAATCGAAATTCGTTCGGCAACCCGGAGGAAGGTGGCGGTGAAAGCTGAGCGCGAGGCAAGACGTCGAACGATGGACTAATTAAAGGAGTTGCTGTGACAGATGAAGTCATATTTCGATCGTTCCACAACGAACGTTTAAAAGAACGAACGGGGTGAATGGGGGTGGCCGGGGGTTGGTGCGGATCGATGTTCCGTGGAAGCGAGCGGAGAAAGCGAGCGTACCGGGTCGATGATGAAAATTCAAAGGAACAAATGAGCAGAAATCGAAGCTGGAATCAAAGTCCCGTCGGAAGGAGCAATAAACCGAGGCATTCTGGTGTTCCATCGTCGATGCGAGATGGAAGAACGACGGAACAACGCCGCGGCGTATTGGTCCGGGCAGTCGGAACTCAATCCCAGATGGAAAAACGTGAAGAGAGAGAGAGAGAGAGAGAGAGAGAGAGAGAGAGAGAGAGAGAAACAGAAAAGGAGAAGAAGAGCAGAAGAAAGTCTCTCGCGCGGAGATGGATATATCAACAGGGACGCCTTGCCGGGCTGAAGCAGGAAAGAAAATAGCAGGTCGAGCGCAGGAGCCTCCAGAAAGAAGACAAAGGGAGAGCAGAGAATTAAAAGTATCGTGGACAAAGCCGCGGGACAAGACGCGGGAGCTCATTTGGTGTCTCCTGGTGAATGGGCGTTCATTATGATGCCTCCCGGACTAACAATCGAGTTCATTTTGTCTCTCCTGCTCGTGGCAACAATGCTCGGGCCTGGGCGGAGGAGGTGAAGGTTACTGGAGAAGAGGGGAAGGGGTGGCGTGGGAGGGCGGGAAGGACGAGGAGACGAGGGGTGTAGGAGATGATGTGGATGAGGGGGTGCAAGAGGTGGAGAAGCAAACGGTGGGAGGGGGTGTGGGGCGGGGGGCAAGAGGGGATAAAAGGGGACAGAGGCGCGCGGTGGTTCTCTGCTACCTCGAGATCCCTCCGCCATCTTGACTCCGCCGCGATGTTCTTTTGTCGACTTCTAAAGCAGCCCCGGGGAAGAAAAAGACGGCGGCTTCGCGACTGGGAAAAGGGTGGAAGTCGCGGGGGGTGGACGGGGGCGGGCCGATTCGAAGGTGGATGTATACCACCAGGCAGAAAGAGAAACGAGTGGAGTGGAAAACCGGGCACAGAGGAACTACCGAGCGAAGAAGAGACGAGAGGAAAAGTTCAAGAAGCGAGCACCGACGCGACGCAGGAACGAGGAGTCGAAATTAGAAACGGGGGGCCAACCGGGAGAAATGGGGACAACTCGCGTCTAGCGGGCCAGGGAATTTCGGGATCCTTGGAAGAAAGGAGCATTAGATGCTCTATACAATTTTCAAATTAGCTGTGCACTATTTTACGATAGCTTCTTTCTTAGTCAGACATCTACCACAAGATTGATTGTCTCTTGTACAGTGTCGCAATCTCCAAGACCTAGAACTCTACTTCAAGGTTCGACGAAGTGTTTCGCCCATCCGACGATTTCTAAGTCACAAAAAGGTGTCCGAAAATGGAACTTGGGTTTCACGGTGGAAAAGAATGTTAATTCGACAATAGCGTAATTTTGATGGCTAAATGGCGAAAATAGGAGAGAAATTGCGACATGTATGATCCGTGGTTTCATGGTCGAGCGAGTCTGCTTTCCGCTCATTGTTGTTGGCATTGTAACACCAATATGGCGGTCGCCGGGCACCGTACAAGGAGAATCACTTGCCGTGAGTTCTTTGGCCACGCTGGGCGGTCGGTACCAGCTACTTTTCTTTTTGTTTCCGGCAACTCCGCCGTCCAATCGGAGGCTCGAGTGAAACTGGCCCCTTGAATCGCGTTCCTCTCGACCGAGAGACAAAAACTGCCCTTCCAGAGGCGCTCGTTTGGAACAGAATGGTGGACACCGGTCCCGGAACCAATCCCGAAGATGAAGAGAGAGAGAGAGAGAAAGAAATAGAGGGAGGAAAAAAGAGGAAGCATGCTGCCACGTCACGTCGGTTTTAATTCTGCTAATTAAGACCAACAATTGGACACGTTTCTTGCAACTTTACGGGTCAGCCTGAATGGGACGCGTTCGATTCTTGTTTCGGATCGTTCCTCTGCCATTAACTGGGTCGAGAACTGGCCTTTGTGGCCGATGGAACGACGGAGTGACTTAATATCCCCGGTTAATAAATCATCCACTGCTCCGGGTAACTAAATCGACTCTATCTTAATTATTTCGACTTCGCCCAGTTCTTCTGCCACGTCTGTACAATGTTCCTTGTGGTATGAAGTTGGCCATTGTCCGAGAAGTAAGAAAAACTTACTTTTTCGCTGACGAGGAGTGTTAGTAAAAAGATGTCCATTAAATTTTTTCGAAGTTGTATTTTCGTTGCTCTCGTATCAACTGGCAATCGAAGCAATTCCAACTTTTTTGTGTAAGCAGTAAAGAACCAGATTTCTTCTAGAATATACGTAGCGTAAATTATGCACCGATTCAATTCTCGGATGATAAACGTCGAATTTCCCGAACAGCGCAGTTAAAGAGACATCGGATGTTTGATATGGAAGATGACTGCGAGTGCTTCGATCCGCGATTCGCATCGAAGTCATTTCTCAGCCACCGGAGTGTAAGAGAAGCGAGCCAGATACCGGACACGCGATCTCAGACGTAGATTTATCGAGATCTCGTTGGACAGCGAAGTCAACGTGTAAGACAGAGGCTATATTCCGGGTATACATAGTAGCATGCCAGTGGGTCGACATTGTGCGTGTCGAACGTAGCGAGTTTTTCCCCAGCATCTGTCCGGCGCGCATCGCCATTTTTCTCTCTTTTCTCTCCGCAGATTGTTCAATGGAGCGACAATGCGCGGCCGGACCGGCCGGTGGTCAATTTGTTTGAATGGACAATGACAGACCGGCGGGCACAATGGCCGCGTTGGCTGTCAGGGGGGCATAAATCAATTTCGAGAAAACGCTCGAAGGTGGCACGTTGCATTGAGAACGCCGACCCGACCGCGGTTTTCGCAGTTCACGTGCAAGCTCCGACACCCTTCGCCTGTCGATCCTGTCGCACTCTCCCCCCTCCACACGTTTTCCCACCATGTACAACCCCCCTTCATCCCCCGACACACCTAACCAACCCCTGTGTCGACACACACCGGCTGGAAAACCCGGGAAAAATACGGTTCACAGTTCGACGCGCTTGCGACATATATATCGTTTGTGCATTTCGTCGAGAATCGACTGCGCTTTTCTATGGGAAAGACGTTTAATCGGGGAACGCAGGAAGCCCCGTTTTATGCGGATGGCAGCGATACGTGTTCCCGATTCTCGGATTCCTTCCCCGTCTTCTTCGAGAATATGTTAGACGCGTTCTCATTCGCAGACAGTCTCCAGTTTCTGCGCGAATCCAGTTGCTTTGGTTTTAACCGCAATTTCATGGATGGAAAATGTAGGAGATTATTTCAGAGACACTAAAATGTGTTTTTCACACGTTTTTGTATCAATTGATTGCCAAGAGAAGTAATTATCGTGTGCAAAGGTTCTCAGGAGCATGGAAAGTGACAGTATCAATGCGAAGAATGAATATTTCGAGCGATCAATGATTATCGGATTGTTGTTTTTTATTAATTAGCGATCGAATGACGGCGCGAGAGTGCTCGTCGAGAATTCCGGGAACGTTCCGCGAAAAAATATTTTCGAAGCGGCCGGAATTTTGTGCCGGTTGAATTATCTGCGTTTTTTGAGCCGCTGCGTCGACAACCGGCTGTGAAACATTTCTCGCCGTTCGAGCGCGCCTCTATCCGTTCGTTTAATTCCGCGCGGCGGACGAGCCGCCATTGTCCGCCGGCGTGTAATGAAATTCAATTAATATAACGAGCCAATTAAGCGCGTCGACACACTGACACGGTGGTCCGGTCCGTTTTTCAAAATGAAAAATAGAAGAACAGAAACGGTGATTCGATTTTCATCGGCGCGACGCGAAGGCGGAGGGCGGCGCACGTCATTTGCAACCTCGCGATTTGTAAACGCAATCGAACTCGTTATAGCCCGCGTTAACTCGATTGTGGTATTACAATTAACGCCGACGATTCGCCGCGAATGATAAACCATTTTTGTCGACGCGATGGAAAATGAAAAGCGGAAGATTCTTTAACTCTGTACCGTGGTAACCAGCGAGTTGCCGTTTATTGTAAATTATATTTTGGGATCATCAGGATGAAAAAATACAGTTTTCAAATTATTCTACTATTTTTATGTTCCATCGTTGTATCACTTTTGTCAGGACAGTTTTTCAATTTTCCCATTTTTGTACTCAACAAATGGGCGCGTGTACTGACGTACGTATTTATTTTTTAAACCGTTATCTATTGTTGTTACAATTAACTTCTTGATAAAGTTGGGTGTCAGTTAATAAAGATGTTTCCTGTAGGACACTGCCAAAGTTGTATCAATAAAATATATAATATATACAAAAAAATATGCGATTCGTACAGGCTTATACATATTCTGATATTTTTAGTGTACGTACTTTGAAAATCTTTAAACGAACGAGGTTTGTAAATAAACCAAAAGCCTTATGGGTAACTATATTCGAATGATACCAGTTATGGACACAGTAGGTATGTAATCTAAAAATGATAATGGAAGCACAGACGAGGTATAGGGGTAGAGACCTAACCATTTCTGTGTCAAATCCTACCGTATCGGTCGGAACTAATATCACCAACGGCCGGTGGTATATCCACCGAAGAGAATACAAGTATCTCTCGTCGGTGCCACTGCCAACTTGGTAGTGCCATGAAACGGTAAGAAAGTGTAGTCATCAATTAAGGCCTGAGATCCTTTGCCATAGGTGGCGTATCATGTGATTTCCAAATAATATTTAAATTCAAACATCCCAAAAATTAATTAGTACTAAAATAAAGCTTCGATTATCTCGGAAAATTCACAATCATTGACAATGATATACAAAATCCTTTTAATATCCATCGGTAACGTCGAGCACGACACCGAAATGGTATGTAGGGGTTGCAAACCACCCCATCGACCCTCGCACGAAAATACGTTTCGCGATATAATGCATTCGATGCCTCGTCTGTGCTAGTGGATGTTACAGCTCCCAATAGATAACACAAATCCCTGACAGGAACCTGTACTGACTAGCGCAGACAAGTTCGAAGGGTTGAAGATTGAAAAGGGGGTTGTTCAGCCCTTTTCGAATGGTCGTCGAGTTGACCATTGGCTGGACAATACATGCAAACAGGATTTAAGGATCTGAAGAGGATATTGTATTCAGCTTAGAAAAGGTAAACTGGATCGTATTATCACAATGGTGGAAGAGATCAGCCATTTTATCATCTTATCATCCCTTCTTGAATCGACTTCCTTCTATCGCTTTTCCTATTGTTATTCCTTATCCTCGGCACGAATTCTACGGGCTTCGTGACATTAAAAAATAGAATTTTCTTTATCCTCTTTACCGTTTCCGACGTATTGATCTTGGATTCGAAGTTTCCAAAGTTTTAATACAGCCGAAAAAATTCGCAGCAGAAAGTCCGCTAATGTTTTAAAGCAGCCGCCGCTCCTCGGAGGAAGGCTGCCAGCCGTAAATGACTGTCTGGTAATTTCTAAACGCCTGCCAGCATGATAGCGACTCTAATGTTCCTGCATGGTATCTACCGATTTGCTTCATTTCCGCAGTCACCGTCGTAGCACGTTCTACCGAGGCATTTATGCGCAGCCAGTTTCTCCTGTTCGATGTGCCGACTTTATCTGCTACGGTGCCAGCAACCCTCGTCTCTTTTCTTCTCGCCTTCCTCCCTTTTTTTCTTCGCTGCTACCAACCCCGGTAATTCAGCAAAACAAGATATGGAAAAGGAGAAGCGGTTCCGTTCTTCTCCCAATGATTATCTGCCCGGGCGTATCTTTCATTCTCGTCGTGGAAAATAGAATTTCAACTTATTGACACTGGTCGTACCATTTATCATCTGCATATATCAACAATCTAGTTTACGCATAAGGATTGCACAAATTATAAGTAATGTGGGGACGTCCAGAACGATATATAATATTGTTGAATTAAGGAGAATAATCCAGCACAGTAGATTTAATTGCATATTGCGACTCGCGACTCTGGGAGAATATGATAATGGATCTTTTTTTAATGGAGCCCCAGGAAATTTCGAGTGCAATTATTCCAACCATAGATTGTAATAAGACTGATTCTTATATTTAAGCTCGTACGGCATTATCGTAAGTTAAGGTCTCACGAGGATAACGGAAATGGAACTGTCGTAGACGTTCGCTTTCGCGCGTTCCTCGAGTTTAATTGCGGACCGTCTTATTCCGCAGATTGTTGAACGATTTCCTGAGCTCATGAATACATTTCTGTCTCGGTAGTACATCTCCATTTTTCCAGGCAATCTTCAATTTTCGTTTTCTGGAACCAATCTTTTACATCGCAGGATTAGAAGTTGCAAATTAAAAGAATAATGACTAGATTGCGGATCTGTAAGATTCCAGATGAAATACAAAATTTTTAAAATTGTCAAATAACTAATGGAAGAAATAGATATAAATTTTATTTTGCATGAAGATCCGCAGTTGAATAATGACTGTGGATGATAGGCGAGCAGGTTAAAGAAGGTCGGCTCGCTGTTCCAACGAAAACGCGATCCTGTAAATGAATTTTAGTAGTTTCATTCAGTACAGTCGCTTGTACGGCAGATAATACGATAATCTTCGGAAGAGCCAATTTTCACGAGGCTCCGCCGTCTTCCCGTCCGCGGAATATAATGCAATAATATAAAATTGTCTTCCAGTATCCTGGAAAAAGGAACTCGGCCGGGATAACGCCCGCGGCTTACTGCAGCGCGAAGAAGGAACGCGTTATTCCCCGGGGAAGAATGAACGGCACGGGTTCCAATGAGAATCGAGTAAGAAGATTTGCCGAAAGATTTGCCGAATTGACGTGGAAAACCGGAGACGCGGCCACGAATCGATGGGGAACGAAGAGAAAGGAAAAATACCGGGGGAAAAACTATCTAACGAATCAGAAAGATTTCACCCTTTTATGCCATGAATTATCTTATCTTCACTGGAGATTTTCGTTCTGGTCGAAAATTGTCCAATTGACGGATTCTTCGAAACAGGAACACTTTCTACAATTGCTACAAATTATATGGAAAATAGAATCGATATAATTTGTACAATTTCTTAGATATTTATTAAAATGAATAAAAGCAAAATCGCCGGTGCTTATTCACCTCCGCCCGATACAGTGTAACTCGATCGCATGATTGGCAGTCGGACCACGGTTGTTAGATCGATTGTTTACCTTCCGTTTCTGCTAACTAATATTAAAGATCGACCTCGTTTGCGTGCATTCAGGATCCAACCCCATTCGACAATACCTTAGGCTGACGAATCAAAAAACGCGGCCCTTACGGACCATTTGAAACTGTTAGCGCTAATGAAGGGAATGCTCGTGTCTGATTTAATGAAACTATAATAATCGAGGGTGGCAGTGATTGAATCGCGTAATCGATAAACCGAGCGAATATAAAGTACAATAACAATTCAATACCTACGCGAGCGAGAAAAGGATTTATAAAAGATATTTAGTAGAAAAGTTTTTAAAATTGTATTCCAACTAATAAAAATTGTTTTCTAGGCCCTACGTATTCTCTTTAGAGATGCGCGGCAGCTGATATGACAGAAAAGGAATGTGTGGACATGGAAATAACGGCTCGATTCACAGCAATCGTCTTTTGCTACGGTTCTCTTTTTGTAAGAAAGAAAGACAAGCTGCTCGGCCGTTTATCTTTCCCACAGAAGGACTCACGATAACGCTTTACTTATCGGCACTTCCGCAAATCGATTACACAAGACCAGACGAAGGTGGAAGGAAGAAGGGCGATCCCGGGGTTGACGATTACGAGACAGAATACACGGACGGAAGACTTCTAAGAAATTCCCTTGACGTGCATTGGAAATATCACATCACAACAATATCACAAAAAGATGTTTAAATCATAAAAAGAGTATTTTAATTTTCGAATGAAAACAATTTAGACGCTAACGAATCTTCACTCATCGAAAGAGCGTAAACATTCGCGACACGTTTCCGAGAAATAAAAATAATTGATGCATTCGGCGGGAATTCAAATCTGCCAGCTAATTCGATGAAAAAACCGTGAATGCTGAAATCATAAATGAACAACAAAGTGTATTGTTTCCGTTCCGGCCATTCAGAGATTTTCTATAATGTATGTAGCTTGTTCTATATCTATTTTAATTGGCCATTCAACCGCGGCTCCATTGAATCCTCCGATCGCAGAAAACGCGTTCGCGATTTTTCCCAATAAACGATGACGTACACCGCGAATTTAATTTCGATTTTATTGTCGCGCGGCGGGAGGAACGCTGCTGGAGAGCTACGTGTGAATGTAGATTACACTGTAATGTATGTTTTCATCCATTGTGAATCCTTTTTTTATGCTCGGCGACGGAAAGGGTCGATCGAATCGATAATTGGAAAAGAGGGCCGTTGTCACGACAAACCAGCCACAGACACTCGCTTACGGTGTACGTTTAAAATGTACAGGCTCGCTCCGATAAAAGGCTTATTCGCACCCTTGTCGAAAGATTTGCATCGTACAAGTATGATGTGTTAAACTAAAGTTAAAGTTAATGTGCCATTTTTAAGTTAAACATATTTATTCTTACAAATCATACTTGCAGTCACACTTGTAAGTTAAAGTTAATGAATAAAAAATAAAAATCGAGATTCACAAAACGTCGGATGGAGGATCGAGGTAAACAAAATAAAGATTGCTTCCATATCGTTATTCGTCTATCAGCATCCGATTTTCAAACTCTCTCGCCGCTGCAACAAAGACAAACCGTCGTCCACTTCATCCAGCCGAGAGGTCCATCTATCCGTCGAAAAGAGGCCACAAAGGGCGAAGGAGGTGGACCACGATATTGCTGCTTGTATACCCGAGGCAACAGGGCTCATATCATGCCGGCGACAATGTCCCCCATAATGCCGACAGTCCAGCATTGTCCGCTATTGGATATCTTTGCCGGTCGCGTGCAAAACCTTCGGCAATCTCGTCCTTCGGGAGAACGTCTTAAGAGTCGATATTGATGGACATCGGACGGACGTTTAATCGTTCGCCACGGCCCGTTCTTCCTCACGTGTCGTTTATTTTCCAAGCCGGACCCCGTTGTTGTGTCGCGCACCGTCAAAATTACAATGGTCGCTGCCCTCACCCCCATGAAACCCCATAGACCCCGTAGCCGCCGCCGGCTATCGCAGCCCCGGACACCTCCGAGACGATCCACCAAGAAGGAATCGAGGTCTTCTAGGATTCCTCGGACACCGAGCGATGGTAACGAGGTGTCATTGTAATTCGTGATGTCTCTAATGATGCGGGGATCTCTCCCTTCAGTATAGAGCTGTTCGATTACTCTCGGTGATTATATTAGAGTTGCGGGGATGGATGTTCGCTCTGTTTGTTCGCATAAAATGCTTCCTTGATTTACTTTACTATCTCTTTGATCCTCTTTCTTTTTCCGTCCTGAACTATAAAATTTTGTATTCTTTTTGGACGCTTCTACGCATTTTCTATTAGTCGGGGAATGGAATAGTATAATTAGTGGATCAGCTTTCGGAACGAAGAGTTTCCTCGCGGACGTCTTGTCGGTCGTCTTGCACCTGGAAGCGTTTTTATGCGACGGTGAACAGTTTCGATAGCACACATCTTCACGGAGTCTAATATCGAGCGAGGGCAGTCCGGAGCATATATCGTCTGTCGAATCAGCGATCGACGCGGGACCATTCCTCACAATTAGCGGCGATTCAGGTGCCGTTTTACCGTCGAGACGAGAGCCGGCCTATACCCCATTCTCGACCGTCCTCCACGGAACTCGTCGGCCGTGGATAATTATTTTCCGATTATGATTGATAATCCGACGCGACGGCGCGATACCGCGCCTCTCCCCCGGTTATCTATCACCGTGGAACGTTGTCAGCAGAATGTTAGTCATTGAACCGGCCTCGCGTTTTCTATAGAATCCTCTGTGCCACTCGGAATCGTATGGGATACGGTTGCTCGATGATAAGGCGAATAACGTCTTCCGAGGATCGATCCGGGTCTTTGACGTAATAGCGTTACGGGAACGTAAAAGTTGTTGCGTCAGTGAGCATTGTTTGTTCAATGAGAAATGACGATTCTAATAAACGTTTGTCGGACGACTCTGTCGTACATTCTATTTATTAATCGCTTGCAAATCCCCAATGAATTTTTAGAAAGAACATTAGACGAGTTACTACCGGTTGAATTTATTTAATGTCGTTTACTATCACGTTGTGCAGCAAACCAATTGTTTTAACTTCTCAAAAATGTTCAAATCGTGTAGTCCAATATTTAAAAAAAATTATCGTCTTTTTCAGATTGTCCGAATATTACTGGGAGTCACTGTAACTTTTGATCGCGTTGTGAGCGGGAGTCTACTATATTCGCAATATCAATTTTGTCGTGTCTGACGTTTCGGTTAGTCATCGATGCGAAGTGTCCGTGGTTAAAGAATTCCTGGACACCCGGGGTCGTCGTTACCTTGAATTTCAGGATGCACCCTGGCCAGCATCGGGGTGGATGCAGTTGGCAGAGACCGGTCGGCAGAACGGCGCGATAAAAGGACAACAAAACGCGACGGGGCGTTGCGATTAACTGAAACAACCGGCCCGACAATGGAGTAATCAGCGAGCTTTTCGACGCACCCATTCCCACCCCCTTGGCGCGTCCCTCTTACCATTCGGCATCGCGGGCCACCGTTGTTGTCGCTTCAGCAATCGCGACGATGATGCCTCGCGACATTGTTTTCGCCGATGTGCAGCTGGGCCTGGAGGACAATTTACTAGGGACAGGTAAATGGAACACCGGTCCTCGGAAGGGTGTGTGCGTTTCAGGGATGATTCTCTTCGTGGTTCCCGGTGACTCGATCTTACGTTATTAATGTTCGCGTTAAAATAACGAGAGGTTCGAACAATCTTTATAAACGGTTCGGTCATTATTTAGAAAGAGGCACACTCCTCTCCGATTTTCATGAAATTTTTAATTTTTTAGTAGAACTTTATAGATTTCGACATTTTGAACAACTTTTACCTTTTCACATATAGGGGGCCGCTTCTAGTTTTCGAAATATTCGCAAAAATCTATTGCTAATACTGCTCTGGTGCGGCGTCTGTTTACTTTTTCTTTTGCAAACACGCCATGGAGATGAGAGAGAAAACAGGGTCTAGAGAATATGTTTAATTGACACAGATCTACAAAACGTATTTCTTAAATTTTCAATACGAGACCATATAAAAAAGTTGTAAAATGGCAGCTACAATGCGAAGATGTGTAGCTGCATAACATATTTAAATTTCATTAAAATCGGAGAGGAGTGCCTCTTTCTAAATAATGACCGACAGTTCAGTGTGACATATGTTAATTCCGGGGTGTCGGAACGATCAGTACACCAGAATGATATTCATGGCAGGAAATGGTGGGGCGAAAATAGACAGAAAATGTGAACGAAATAACCGCTTCCACCGCAAATGGTTAACAAATTCCAGGAGAAAGACACGGGAGCACTTTGTACGGTGGCCACAAAGGAGGCTATCATTCGCACCCCTAATCCAGAGGAGAGCGAGCTCGGCACAGGTGACCGGGGGTGTCGCGAGTCGAAAGATAAAAGAAGAGGACCCGGCGTGAGGGCGTTCCCCGTAAACGAGACTCGATTGTCCGTATCGCGCGAACGAACGTTCCTCGAGGCCCGGCAAAATCGAATTCCACTTTGTTTGGCCGAATATATATATATATATGTATATACGTATATACTATGTATACATATAGATCTATGTATGTATTATATGTATATACATATATATACCGCGTATTCGGTATTCAGCGTGCGGCCGGTCGGCCAGGCGTCGCCGTATCAAAATAGAGCACGCTACAATAACTTATTCGGCCGAACAAAATCGCGTGGAAGGGTAGTATTTTATGGAGTCCCGTTCGGGTTACATACGATGAATACATCGAACGGCAGAGGGGCTCGGGGACCGTCGTATGTGACTTGAATGTATCATAAACCCGGCTACACGGCGAACCACCCCCTCGAACCACCCCTTTCAACACCCTACTGCCACGCCACGCACGTACACTTATCTTGCCATTTGACCACCGACGATCCCTTAAAGTGTTCTTTGATATTCTTGAGGACCCGGTCGGTGGCCGTGAAAATTTGATCTGCTGAAACCACCCCTGTGATTCACACCCACCCCGTTGTCTTTGCGTTGCGTTATTAATTTACGCTCCCGTCCATAAGTCGCCGGACAAATCGGGATGCATGCTTTTTTTCATATTAAAGGACCTATATTACGGAATAAAAATCGTACTTACTAGTTTCTTCTAATGTAGAGAACACGTAAATCAAATCCGACCAAAATATCCTATATTTATATTTCCTAATTTTTTAAATTTCGTTTTTTAATTTTGTATAGATTGTAAAGATTTATATATTAAATAATCTTGCTCATGGATTGCCTCAGATCGTGCTGTTCAAATTGTCTAATTTTCTGGTTCTCTAGTTCCCAATGTTCAAGCCAGCCAGAACCTTGACCGGCGTCGAACCCGTGCGAGATCAATCGGCAAACAAATACAAACAGAGGTAATTGATCGAAGAAGAAGGACCCGGGAAAGCAGCATCCGCGCCGCTGATATTAAGGAGCCGTCGGCGATGAGCCGCCGGAAAGCCGAATTGTTTCATTGATGAGGGAGCATTCAAGGCCAGTAGTAGGCACCAAGACCAAAGTGGGTACACTGCGATGGGGTACAGAGAGGTTCGAGGGGATGCTACGACGTTTACGAGTCCGCTTGCAACCCTCTTTTGGCCCACGCTGCGCGATGAATGGTATAATCAGCGGTCGCGTGGCACCCCACCGCCCTGAAGAGAGACCAAGACGATAACGGAAGGTGAGCAACGATGAAGAGATACGGCCAGCCGATAGAGAAATTCCCCACCCGGTCGTGCCATTGCTATCGCCAGAAACGCGAACGTGGAAAAGTCACTTAACGGATCTTCCTTTGCGTTTCTTCTTTAGTTTCTCACTCCTCTCTATTTCCCAAGGTGCTGTCTGCAGGATTTTGAACACCAGGGTGGCGCTATGTCTTGGTCCCTTTGTGGCGAAAGCATTCTTCGAATAGAAATTATTTTTTCAGAAAATTATATGCAAAATCTGTTCATTGCCTTGAAAGACTAGGATACCTAATTTCACAGAAGCTGTGTCAAGCGTAAATTGAAAATTCAACCGAATGAAACACAGCGATAATTCGATGAAGGAACATTTCGCGGAAGAGGGCGCGATGTTTGCAGCTGATATTGACTAATTGAAAGTATCGGCGTACAGATAAGGGTCCCGGCTGGCCGACCTAACCCAGACCTTGAAAAGAGACGCGAGTCCCCTTTTCTTCTCGCCGATGACTGATAAAAATCGTGTTCACGCCCCATGAATAACGGGGACTGTGTAACGAGGGGGTGATAAAGGCACGCCGGCAGAATGACAGTCGAACCGCAGCTACTCGTGCACCGTCGTCGTGCACCGAATTTATGATTGAGTTAATAACAGAACAAATAGCTGATTGCCTTCGATAATCTCCGAGCGACGAACCCCTCGTGCCTTCCCTTCTTTCTTTCTGCCATTGATTCGCTTCCGTCTGTCGCACGGTCAATTTTCCTCGCAGCCGCCCCTTTCTAATCTCTGGCTCATCTTACTGACAAAAATGCGGCGAAACAAATGCTTCGATCGCTGCCGACAGTTTGGCATACTGCATAAAACTGTTGTTGTTCAATCATTGTGGAATAAACGACATCTAAGCCTCGTTTATTAATTAGTCACGCGATGAACGTTATTTAAAAATGAAGAATAGAATTTATTTTTAAAAATCTTTACTCATCATTCTTCGTCGTCCACGTATTCTTCAAGTACTCAAAAAATTCCAAACAAACGTATTAATTGTAAAAATGGACAGCTTCGACTAAAAGTTTAAAAATCATATTTTTCGTTTATTGTTCGACAAATGGATATCCCGAAACCGTCCGGAAATTCAATCGCAGGACTATGCAGCCGCTGGTTTATGAAAGCTGGAATTCGTTGAGATGTTGCGACTAACACACAGCCCTCTTGTCTCGTTTTACACCTCTTCGCTTTATCGTCTTATCACTGGAGACGTCTTCAGCCCCGCGTCTCCCTTTACACCCCCTTTCCCCGGCTTCTTCTTCCAGCAAGACATTGCCAGGACTGATAACATTTATTTCGAGACGTGCCGTAGCACGTTCTTCTCGTTCACTGGACGAACAAGGTGGGGGAAAAAATGTCTGCGTTCCATGTGGACAAAAAGAACACGGTGGTTCGTAAAAAAAATTGATCGAAGATGCTAAACTTTTGCTTTCTCAAATATATTTATATTCCTTATAAAAAGCGATGTTTATTGTTCTATTATAGGGTTTAATATACATGTACTGCTACTACATGCATTTTTGGAAAGTGATTTGATTCAGCCTCTGAGGAACCTCTTAACGGACTGCCCCCAACCAAATCCGCGAGTATCGAATGTCGAAAAACAGGTCTCGCAGGTAGATCAGGTCCGTCCACTAGCAGACATATTCCACTTAAATCCGCGGGGTCTCTGGTCGAGTGTCATTGTCTCGAGCCATCAATGTCCCGGAAACGGGCTGACCATCGGCGTCGCGCAAAAAGGTCAGAAAAAGTGGGGTGGTATACGATAATCTGCGTAACAGAGAAACATACTCGTGGCTGCTTGTCGCGCCGGTGAAGAGCAGCGTAGCAGGAAAGAGAGAAACGGGAGAAACAGAGAGGAGGCTTCTCCACCTGTTGATCGCGGCTGTGTCCTCGGTCCGCCATGTCTGCGGAGGAGCCAATCGTGGATGCCCGTCAGCCGCAGACCATAGTGGGAGAGGAGGAACATTCCTGGTTGGCCGATCCTTGTTTCCACCGCGTCCCACGGGGCTCCAGCTACTACACGGGTCTCGATTCCTCCCTGGCTCATCCCAGACTCGACACCGGAGAGGTCCTGGCTGGATCCTTGCCAGTCGTCGACACAGCATCAATCACGCAACTCCTCTACTCTCTGGTGTTTCCCGTTCTTCGACACGTGGGACCGACAGCTAACCCACAACTAACCCGAACTCGGTATTGCGAGCATCGTCATCCGACAGGATGCTGCAGCACATTTAGAGGATCCTCACAAATGACCCTGGAAAAGGATCCTGTGAGCGGATAGAGTTTGAGGAGGGACAAAAAGGAAAATTCTCAAGAACGTCAGGAGTGAACTGATTTGGAGGATTTCGAAGAGTCTACGAAGAGCTCAGATGGTCCTTAGAAGTTAAGTTTTCTGGATCGGTGGTTGCAGTAGTTGAGTATTTGGATCGTGTGGTGCTGAGATTTGGTGGTTTCGACGGCCACGTGATTGCACCCTCCACGAGGTGCTGTGTTTCGACTTTTGAACCCTTGCAAACAGCTGAGCACTCGGACAATGATGCACGAGGTCGGTGAGAGGACAAGAGCACCTCTGCCAGTGAATCGGTACGAAGCTGGAAGACTTGTGGGAGGGAACAATTGAGAAATATAGATCGTACGATAAGGAAGTCTTTTGACACGGGTTGAAGACACACAGCAGATCATGTCGTCGAAAACGCTGCACAACGAGCACATCAAGAGGCCGATGAACGCGTTCATGGTGTGGTCTCGCGGACAGCGACGGAAAATGGCACAAGAGAACCCGAAGATGCATAATTCGGAGATCTCGAAGAGACTAGGAGCTGAGTGGAAGCTGCTCAGCGAAAGCGAGAAGCGACCTTTCATCGACGAGGCGAAACGGTTACGGTGAGAATTGATCATCTATAATTATAATTAGCCCTTTCTTGATGATTGTTGAGAATGAATGAAAGCGGACCGGCCACGAGTGATCATATTCTCTTTCTCAGAAGGTACGAATAAAATATTCGGCATTTGAACTGCTAAATCAATGCATTTGTCCAATCAAACAATTAGCATGCTAAAATCTTCATTTATTCGATTTATTAATTATTTTAAGTTCGGTATAAACGTGTGATCGTATGTGTAAGAGAAGATGAGGGGGGATGGTGTGACGGAAGATTGAAGTTTGCGGAAAAGAGTATTGATCGTAAGTTCCAATTATCGGCGCATTCATCGATTGTAATCTTCACGGGCCCTGAATTCATTCGTCAAAGCGGTCCGTATCGCTTGCAATCGACTCGGCGATTTTTCCTTTGCACGCTAATTGCTCTTTAGTCGCGGCGGCCGGCGGCCGTCCGCACGGAATTATCGCATCGAGGCGTATCTGCAATAACCGATGATGGGGGTGAATCCGAAACGAGAAAAGGAGGGGGCCCCCGTAGTTCATAATACGGTACATTGTTACTAAAGCTAAGGGCCGTGCTGCACTAAGCTAAGGGGTGGAATAGGGGTGAAGTAAGTGGTATTTATGGAGGTAGAGGGGACAAGCTCTTTATTACGGCCCTGAATATTTAATCATTGTTATGAGTTTATTTAGTCCGGCGAACGGAGAACAGGTTCAAGAGATTTCAATATTTTTATCGTCTACTCCGGTTTAATTACCGGGCTCGTTCGGCGAGATTAAAATCCGAGCGAATTTTCTCGGCGAGAATTGCACCTTGCCCACCAAATTATACGTTACATTTATTAAGATCATTTTTGTCTAAATTGCATAAAAAGAATAGATGATGGAATTGTTAATTTTATCAGAAAGAATTCAGGGCCGACTACCAATCGGTTTTTATTTTTTATCGATTCAATTTGTACCGGATAAGTATTATTTATGATCGAGGGCTAATCCATCGAGTATTTATTCCCCTCGTGTAATTTATAAAGGATTTCTGAATTTCTTTTCAGTTATAATGTTTACTAAAATCACGATTTGTTTTATGATAACCAACTTGCATTTTTAAATTCAAACGAATCTGTTCACATCCATTTGCACCGGTTTTTATCGATTCGATTTGTACTGGATAAATATTATTCATGACGACGCGTTAATCCAAAAAATATGTATTTGTATAATCCATAAATGTTTCTTGTTAGTTGCACGACAAACGTTTTCGAAATTAATATGACGAATGAATAAATGATATCCGCACATTTATGTTGTCTCGAATAAACTAATGCAACGTGCAATTATGGATTAAGGAACGAATGAAAAGCGAAACGCCTCAAATTAGAGACTCGTCAAAAACGACTGGCAAAATGGAAAAGGGAGGGCACGATAGAAGGGGAATAAGCTTTAATTGAAAAGTACGTCGCGGGAATGACTGAGTCGAGCTTTATCACAGTTTCCCAAAGCAAAAAACTGCCGGTTATAGGCAATTGATAGGAAGCAGCCGTGGTCGGATATAAACTCTCGCGGAATCAGCCGCCGCGCCGCGACGATGGCCGCTCGTAAAATAAATAATGGAATAATAAAGTCGTTTCTTCGGAAACGCGTCACCGTCGATTCGCTTTCAATTGCCAAGTGCGCGTTTCACCGGGGGCGGATCCGTTTTTTTTCCACCCACTTCCACACACATCGAAAAGTGAAAAAAAAAATGAATCGATTTGGCTCTGCCGGTTTCTATCGGTTCGGTGTAACGTCGAATCCGCTTTACCCTCGATGACCGTGAACGATCTGTAAAACAAAAAAAGAAAAGAAAATTGCCTGTCGATAGTGTTGCGCTGTGTGCCGATCCACTATTCTCTCTTCCTTTTTTCAGTTTCCGACGATCCACATTCTGTGCCTAAATCCTTGCGCACCTTTGAACCATAACTTCTTTACTGTTGTTGAATGGACAGTATTGTTACGGGGAAACTGAAGCGCGCGAAATAAATGCTTTCGATATAACCATTTGCAAGACCAACCCTTTAGTGGAAACGGTTCTTCGATTACCAAAGTTAATTCTTGCTGTACGTAAACCTACCCCTGGAGACGAAATAATAAAAAATCGCTGCCATAAAACGAACAAAGAGAAATACCCACCTTCTAAACGCGACAGACGAATTACAGCCTCAGACACCATCTAATCGTAATCGCTCAAAGACCTCCCCCATTTTCTCCACCACCCCGTTGAGAATCAAAATAAAAACCAGCTGCTCTTCAATCGAGGAATTCATTCAGAGATTTCGAAATATTTCAACCACGAATGACGTTTCTCAGGAGAATCGTCGCAGGGGTGGTTGCAACGGGGGTCTGCGAGAGGCTGGAAAGACGGAGGGGGGCAATATCAGCAGCAGGAGGAAAATTTCGGGCGGAGAGAGAGATGTGTAACAGCGAATCCGCTTTTCTGGCGGATGGCGCCGTCGGTGACGACTTTGGTAACGGCGGGAAAAGCGTTGGAAGCCGGTTGAGAATCGGAGGGGTGGACGGTCGTAAAATAAAGAGAGGAGAGGGGCCCCGATAAAAGTCGTTCCCTCGGAGCCTTGTCCCCGGTAGGAACGGGTTCCCCTGGAGCCGAGCCGTCACTGGCCCGACGTAATCTGTCCGTTCGTTCACGGCGACTCACAATGTGGCCCCCGAGATAACAAATAAAGCCCCATTGTCGCAATTGTGTGGATTTAAAAGGATTTGCGCGCTCCTCTGCTGGCCCCTACCCCTTGGAACCACCCCACCCCCCTCGCACCCTCTCGTTTTCACCCTCACGGCTGCTCGTTGGCTGTGCCGATGCCACTGCTGCTGCCTGTCCGATGATTCCCTCCTCCGACCCTCTTTTCGCCAGATTCTACGCCGTTGTCTCTCGTTCTCGTTCTCATTCTCGTTCTCGTTTTCGTTCGTGGAGAAGCCGCTGGCAAGCGAGAAGGCAAACAGGGAGAATTAAAACGGTGTCGCGGAAATGGAGGAACTACGAGAGGGCTGGTGTGTCTCGCGCCCCCGACGATAAGTGCTAAAATTTTTTGGATGTCTGGAAAGAAAGTCCAATAAAGAAATCTGCGTTGATCTCGAACGAATCGGTTGAAAGATACGTAACTAAAGATAGATACGGAAAAACTTGAATGGCACAAACCAAGACTGAAATCATGGAAATCGCGCACCTCGACTACGTTAACGTTAACGCGTATCAAACATAATTATTTTTGCACAATGGACAATTCTATCGCAGATTTGGACACGTCGACGCCATAATGGTGTCCGCGGAACGTCTCGTTGCCGTGTGGTCCGGAGTTAGTCGAACGCGCGAAAGTTCACCGTGTGGTGGGATCGCGAAAGTCCGCCGGTCGTTGCGGCACAATGACATTTATGACGAATCGTTACACTAATGACATTCGCGGAGCACCGGCGGACAATCGTGACTAATTGTTATTGTTTCTTGTTGCGGGGGCCGCGAGCGCAGCTACCGCGCGGCTTATGTCCACCGATATGATATAACGCGTTGTTTATCGCGCGGTTGGAAGTGGTGGATGCTGGGAACGGTGGTTGCTGCCGTTGGTGGTGACGGGGTGGTTGTGTGTGTGTGAGAGAGAGAGAGAGAGAGAGAGAGAGAGAGAGAGAGAGAGAGAGAGAAAGAGAGCCGGGGGGCTCCCAGCGAATTGTAAAGATTACGCCCGATGTTTATGCATTTATGCTGAATTATTGTCGGCGGGACTTTACCGATGTTTATGCTGATTTACGCTTTGTGCTATCTGCCGGGACACATTGTCCCGGAATTATTATTCCGCTGCGTCACTCTCGCCGCGAGGAACCCAAATTTCGGATTTCGTTCGCGAGTCGGAAAATTTTGACTCCACCCCCTCTTCCTGCATTCATCTGTTCCGCCTCCGCACCATTCGCATTTTGATCTAGCGAAACCACTGATCGCTAGCGTCCGTCGGATTCGATTGATTTTCCTATCGATACCTCGGGGGAGTTTCTGATATTTATTTAATCCGTTCATTGTAAGGTATTTATTCTTGTTTCTTTTCTCACGTTCAACTCGAAATGTAGATGCGCATACGCATTTTATAGAATGTTTTTGCGGTGGGAGGAATCATTATAGCGTACAGATTTAGAGAACGTGCGAACACATGTCCAATATCAGCCATCGAACTGCATCAAATCAAAATCCCTTCGCGAGAGTGCTCGAAATAATTCGAGTGTGGCCCATTGTGCAGTCGTTTCCGGGAGGATTCGCCGCGAGGCGAGTCTCGCGCAGGGAGAAGAAGAGTTCCCTCGGTCGCGTCGTCTCTCTCGCTTTCTTTTATCTACACGAGGCGAAGCATAAATAAGGACTGCGTTTGTGCGCCTCTTGGATACATAATGGAGTATTATGCGACGGAGATACCACGCGGCTCTGACTCTTCCCTCGCCATGGCCCCACTCTTTCAGCAGCCCTGCGAAGCCCCGAGCCCGGGGTGTGTGTACAAGATATTTACTACAAATACCCAGGGTGGCCCCGTATCGTGTTCTAGCACCATGATAATACGTCCCTTTGTACGGATAACGGTGTCGAGAGCAAAGTTTACTGAATTCTGAAGTGTCTCGTCGCGCGATTCTTCCCGTGATAACGCTCGCCCCTGGATTATCGGAGGTAGATACCATTGCATGCATTGTCTAACCAAAAAAGAAGACTCCCGAGACCACCGTTTCGTTCTCGTCATCGCGATCTCGCTAGAATTTCACCTGTTCGCGCGGAACGAGAATAATTGGAAATTAATAGTTGTTTAGAATGCACTTCATGAATTATACATAGTGCAGTTCATTGTCGGCGATTAAACGGTGCTTGGATTATGCTTACAACCCCTCGGAAAACTATTGCCGTTCCCCATCGTGAAACTATTCGATTAACCCACCCCTGGAACGTTTGAGAGCAAACTACCCCTACGACCTGACGATTGCAGATTCTACGGCCGATTTGCGGCAGCAGGGGATGAAATTGTCCGTGGAAAAAATTCGAATAACATTTCTTCGAACAGTTCCAACTTTTCTGATGAGTTCGCATCATCTCAAACAGAAAAGGAATATGATCATCCGACTGAAACAATTTTAAAAGCCACCGACAAGGCGAAACCCAAAAAATTCGATTGTGATCAACAGTACCAACGTTTTGATTTCAGAGCACTCCACATGAAGGAGCACCCCGACTACAAGTACCGTCCCCGCCGGAAGCCGAAGTCTCTCGTGAAGAAGGAGAACAAGTTTGGGTTCTCGATATCGCCGTTGATGTCCTCAGGTGAAACCCTGGGCAACATATCGAGGGGTTTATTGCCACCGCTAGCACCCCCTTCGCATCACACGCTGATGAGCCACGAGGACTTGAAGATCCCTCGGTTTTTCCCGCCCTTTCCGTATCCCCTGTACCCGATCCAGCACAAGCTGGGCGAGGAATTCAACGGTGGCAAATTAGCGGCGGATTTAGCGTTCCAGGCTTTATACGGGGGTAGCACGTTCTACTCGAGTCATCAGACGATGTCCTGGCCTAGTCTATCAACGGCAGCGTGCCTGCAGCCGAACTGTGGCTGTCCAAGTCCCCCGAAGGATCCTAAGAGGACGTACCTGCCTACCAAACTTGAAGAGAGATCTTTCCCTAGCCCAGGGAAACCCGACGACGATGGTTTTCCTTCGGATAGAGACTCCAGCAGGGAGGAGTCTCGCTACAGGAAGCTGGAAGAGGACAGTTTCTCGCCATCGGTGGACAGGCATCAGGAAGACAGGTCCCAGGATCGTTTCTCCTCTTCGTCATCGTCATCGCCAACAGAACAAACCGAGAAGATCGGCCACTCTGCCCCGCCAACAACCCTGTCAACGTCTGCCAAGGTGGAGAACGCTTTTTCCGTTCAGAACCTGACGTCTTCAAGTTCAAACTTGGGCGCACATAGAGGACACGTCATATGAAGGCCGCTTCCGGTTCTCCCGGACTTCAACTTCCGGGGGAACCTGGTACCACCTGGATGGCCGACCACGGATTGGTGGAGGGTCCCGCCTATGCTATCACCCATACCCCAAGCTACCGTCACCAACCTCACCGCGCCAAAAGAGGACGAGGTTCAGTTCCAGGAGGACCAGCAGAGAAACTCCGTCATGGCCAGGTCGAGGAGCATCCACATTGCCAATGTACAGTGATTCCTGATGAATCGAAGAAGCTAGGGACACGGACAGAGGGGATGAAGAATGTGCAATGGATGTGGGTAACGCAAAACCTGGAGAGACCCGAGAGCATGTGTTTTGCGATTGCGTGGGGACCATCTTCTCTGCCGTGCTTTGGACTCGAAGGTGTCTCGGGACGCCGGGAGCAACAATGGAGGCTTCGATGAAGCCACTGGAAGGTCCAGCGTTAGGAAGACAGAGTAAGAAGTAGATATGTGGGAGGACCTTCTAAGAATCTTCCAGAAAAAAGCCTGTTCCGTTGTGTGATAATTTGAACGACGGGTGCCATCTTTTCTACAGTTGTCGACAGAATATGAAGATGCTGAAGTTCGCAGAAAGTCACGATTTTCGGGAGAGTCGTGCTACCCCTTTCGCAGACCGAGGAAAAGGGGGTTCCAGGGAAGGGGTCCGTGGGGTAGAAGAGGGGGTCCGTGTGCATTCGCAAAGAATTCGTTATGCGAGCCTGTCGGTGGGATAGCAAAGCCGAATCGATAACTCGCCACGGCCGAAATCCCACAAAGAGAGGCGAAAGGGTCTTTTCTGGTAAAGCGTGTACACAGAGGCGGCGCAGGATGCCAGAAGAGTCCAATTTTGATGAGATAACCAACCCTCTCGTGGCACATATTACCGCACACGCGAGCCAAAGCGTGGAGAGAGAGAGGACGGTCTCCCGCACATACAAGTACATACATGCATACATGCATACATACACGGGGATAGAAAGAGCGGGCTCTCGTAACGCGGGCAGGAGAAAAAAAAATCTCTTCGGGAGAGAGAGCGGAGGCAAATCTCTTCTTTGGGAGCCGGCCATGCGAAATAAGCCAAACATTCTGAATGCTAACGTAGATGCGACAGCGGACCTGTGTACGCGTTCCAAAACCGCCACCCCCGCGCCGCCATCCCTCTCGCGAGATGATTTCATTGCCGGCGGCCGGCGCGGCGTTGCGCATCGATACTGCAACTATCCAATATTTTCCTGTTTCTTTGGCCAAACCCACGCGAAAGTCGACGGTGTTCTCCCTTTCTCTTCGACACACTCGTCTTCCTCCGCTTGCAATTGCTTGCGCGAACGTTATCTCTTGTACGAATCCGTTGAAATTGAGGAGGAACGCTCTTGTGATATCTCGATGTTGTGTAATCTCGTTATTAATTGTTTTCTCATTTTAGAAATGTGAATCGTTCGATGTTAAGTTGTTACTGGTTGTCGAGGCTCGGGGTGGTTTTTTACAAGAATACAGTATTTGTTTAATTCCACCCCCAACGAACGACAAACGCTATTTTCTCTTTTCTTTTTTGTTAAAGCGAATGAAAGAAATGGGACGAGGCTTGCAAAGCTGCTTCTCGTTTGCGAATCTCCAGGCGAATATGTACCATAATTAATCGAAAAGTTTGCAATTAAAGCGACAGTCTATAATCACGGTCGAGGCAGAGCTCGGGATACGGCTTCGGCTTGGCGTGTCGTCGAATAATCGGCCAATAGGAATAAAACCGTTCAATCTCGCGCAAATTGTTTGCATTCTACCAGCGAATTGTTGAATTCGTTATGAACCGGCCGGGCATTGTCGCAGTTTTATCGGAGTCGATTTTTCCGCGATCGACGCGCACACACCTGTCCGCGTTTTGCGAAAATGTTTCGCGAGCGGACCGTTCCACCGTATTTTCACCGAAATTTCGACACCAACAACACAAAGACCGACGCGTGCTGTCAGCAGACCAGAATGGAGACTAATTTCCCGCGGACACTTTCGCCCATAGAGAAAGAGAGAGAGAGGGAGAGAGAGTGTGTGTGTGTGTGCGTGTGAAAGCGAGAAGAAAAATGTATACTAAATCGTAACGATCGTAGGAAATCGGCGAGCGTCCCGTGACACGTTGCGCGATCATGCCAACGGGAACGCCAACGCGTTAAATATAATGTAAAGCGTATCTCTATAAAGGATAGGAAAACATATCTTTACAGTTATTCACGTAAGTTCCTCGGCCATTCGCGTTGCCGTGAACGAAAACGAAGTAGAGACCGTATAATCCGTCGAGTTTCACATTTTACCCGGAAACGCCGCTCCGCGTTCCGAAAACACCCCCACCACTGAGACGTCACGCACGTAATTATTGTTAATTATTGCTGTAATATAACGCGACGTTTGTAAATAAATTGAAACTTAACCGAACCCACTGTCTTCATTTCATGCGAAACCCTTTTGAACGTTAAAAAGCAAAATGGATATATTCTTCTTTAAGTTGCCTTCTAATTTTTGTTCCCTACAATCGATTCAGAAAATTTGTATTTTGTCCAACAATGAGGTACTTAATTTTCTTCAGAATTCGCCAGTCCATAATTGAATGAAAATAATATTATAGCAATAGCAACCTACGGTAGCTATTGTGTTATGACGAATGTCTAGAATTGAGCAGAACGCAATGTTCTAGCACAACCGCTAAAACATCCTGAATTATTCATGATTTGCGAATCAATTCGCGACGCGTTCCACGGTCTCTCTGGACCGGGTATTTGACACACAACCATAAAAGAAGTCGATCGAGGGAGGTTTCGAGACACCTATAAGTTCGCAGGACTAATCGGTATGTGGAGAAATCGTCTTCGAGGAAAATCTCGGGAAACGTGGAGGGGAGAAAACCCTCCCCTTCGACCCTCGAACCATCCCTCCGTTGCGTCGTGTTTTATTTCTGATAGCGACGCCTCCGTCGCCACGGCGAGAACATTATCGCCACCGCGAAGGACCCTTTCTTCCCCCATAAAGGCAATCACGCTTTCTTCGTGGCGAGATAACAGCAGAATGGAGAGCCAGAAACGTCTCCGTGCACACGAGCGAATTTCACGGCGATTCTATAATTCCTCTCGACCGCCGCGAGCCTTTCAACTCGGTCGAAGCATTTTTCATCGCTATTCCTCTTGATCTAACAGAAATATCGACGGAGAAAGTGGAACTTCTGAAAATATACTTGGCTTGAAAACTTACGAGGCAATTAAGCGTCTGGCACAGAGTCTGCATTCCAGATTTTCCTTGACTTTCAAAAAAAGAATGGTAGAAGATCGCTGTTTTTCGGACGAGGCGAGGCGGTCTAACGCCGATACGCATCTTCGGCGTTTAAAATCTTGAAGAGCCCGGGGAACGACCGGAAGCGACGAAGAACCGTGGTAGACGCGTTCCTCGCGGTGGGTGTTCCGATTCGAAAGTGATTACATTTGACTTGGATTCGTGCCTCCTTACCAAAGGCAGTCTCCGCTGGTACAGAGCTCAGCAACGAGGACATTCTTCCCCGACAATACCTGCCACAATCGAGCGAGCAGCACTTCCGCGCATACTAATGGAGAGGCGCCTAGACTCCTTTTGGCCAGCCAGTAGTCGACGCCAACCCCCGATTCCGCCCTTCTACCGCGCGCTCTTTGTGCGCGCCCCGTGGAAAACTTCTCGCACCACGAAGACGTCCTTTCTAGGACAGAATCACTATAACCCGATGGATCTTTCCGTGGGACGCGAGGACTCTTTCCCGTCAAAGCTCGACCGCGACCGTTCGGGGGGAACGCGGGAAAACGGCGGGGCTCATCTTGCAAATGGGGCTGAGCGTGACGCTAACGGAGAAAGGATCTCCCATTTTTCTCTACGCATAGTATCGATATCATAAAAATGATTACATTCAATTAATTTAGTTTTAAACAATATGATGTAAAATAACTATAATTCATATTCTTTTAATCTTCACGTAGGCCAGTTTCGTAATGATGGGCCCAATTACAAATACAGTTCCAGAACACATTGACAAAATCTACTAAATTGTTTAAAAATAAAGCAACAGTAGCTCGGATATTATGCACACGAAATTTTTTAATGCAACCAGGAGGACCTCGTCGTACCTCAGCAACGATATCCATTGTCCTCCCCTAGGACACTCGGAGATTGAAGAGCGAGGTGGCGCGGGGTGGTTCGAAAAGAAGGCGGCGCGTAGCTAGACATGTTAATTGCGTCGGTGCGTAATTATATAAGCGCTTTTGTAGCCGGGAGAGGGCCGAGCGCGTCGCACGAATCGTTTGATTGCGGAAAATGACGGGCGACGATGGCGCGAGTGGAAGTTTTGAGTGGGCGTCGGTCCTGGCAGACAATGAGGCATTCAGGGGTGGCATTGTCAGGCCGACAACTGCGTTACCGTAGACAAACCCGAAATCACCGGCGCTATCGCCGTCCCAGATCCGATTATGCAAATAATAAAATGCAGTGAAACGGGGGTTGCATCGGAGAAGGATGAAAGAGGGTGGGCGAGAAGTTTGTTAATAGTGTCGCGTGATCGGCTGTCGTATTCTTCGTTTTTAACGCTCGTTACACTTGGTCGCCTTTCTTCCGCGAAACCATCTTTAAATGGACGGCCACCAAACGACGGAGGTTGGACCTCGATGTCTTTCATAGCAAAGTTTGGTGTGGTTCGCACCTTTATTTGGAAGCTGATAAATAGACCACGAATTTTGTGCTTTCAGAGGGTGCACGAGGGTGTTTATTTTAAAGTTATTAAAATTGTGGAAATGTACATACATTTCCTCCGTCTGAGTTCCATCGTTTTATTTTGTCGTGACACAATATCCAGCGATTCGTTTGAGAAAGATAAATGTCAGGTTGTCCACCGAGGGGTGATTCTAATTAGCCGCCGGATGCTCTTCCGGATTACACGGTGTTAGGCGAATCAATTTGGGAAAAGTGGGTCGGCGCAAGTATTCGTCTGGAAACTGGGTAACAAGGGCGATCATTGGTCGAGAACGGCGGAAACGAGGCCGTGGACCATAGCTATGAACCCGCGTGGCTCGAATGCCGGGTATAATTATGCATTAAGGGTCGTCAAGTCCGGCTGAAGTTGGTGAACTTGGTTAATTAGGAACGGCAGTCAGACGCCGCCCGGGCATTGTCCGGTACTGTTGACTTCCGGCCTCTTCTCACCGCCTCCGAACCGGGCGCTAGTCGGCGCGGGTTGATTGTTTCATTGTTTCCGACCCCACTGTCAAATGCCACCGCGTTGAATGGGGTTATTGTTGTTTCAGGCCGCGGCGCAGGCAATCCAAGGGTTTTCATGATCCCACCCGACTCGCAGTTTAATGCGGAGGTATGTCGACTTCGAGGTAGCTGGCAATCGCGTTACTTTCTGCCGAAAACGCGATAAATTCCGCCTACCGGTGGAAAATCAGAGGGACGCGCAAGGTCATTTTGCCTTACGTCGTGAAAAGGTGAAAATTACGCGACTATCAAATTCGGAAGCGTCAAAATTTGAAATAAAAGGTAGAAAGTTAAATCAAGGTGGGCCGAGGGACGAAGTAGCAAAAACGCCGGCGATGTTCCTGGTAACAAATTACGTTTTAAAAGAGTCTCCTTCGGGACGCGGCCGAGCAGTTTATCTCCATTCGTTCCCGGCAGTTTTGCGGACCAACGGCGACCGCTTTTCGGGTACGTCAGGAACCCGGGAACTAGTAAAATACTAGGCGGGGCAACATTTCACGGACGGATCTCCATGACCCGACCGCGACCGATACGATCGTCGCATTTCCCGTGGACGCTCATATATAAGGCAAACTTATGCCGAGCGTAAATTCCCTGGTATTGGCCGCGGCTATCTTATCACGGCTACGCTTTTCCAAGGAGCCGATAGACCATGCCCAGACATTATGCGAAATTGAAAAACCGAAAGCGGTCAGCGGTCGCCGCACCCCAACCAACTTCCGGTCGAGATGAGCGGCGTCCTCGGAGCTGTCTCTCTCTCCTTGTCCGATCGAAATCGGTGGATTGATAGGGGTTCGGATGAAAACTGTACACTCCATCGCCACGTTCACTGCCAAACGCAGCCTCCGTGAAATGTAAAACAGAGCTACGGGACCGGCTTTTCATTTTTATCCTCTTGAAGTGGCGATCTGTAAGATCGTGCAATTAACTAGTATCGAGCCGAAGACTGGTGCCGACATCGAAAACAGATCGACCAAGCAAAACCGATTCTAGTAAGCCTGCGATGTTCCAGACACGAAGAAGAATCGCGGTTAGGTTTGGCAGCCGGTCCGCGGAAAGAGGAAAAAGAAGGTGTGCAGGAAGAGCCATTCCGGGGACACTTCATCACGATTTAACGCCATAAAAGTCGAATAAGGCCCGGGGCGTCGGGTGATGCCCCGACACTTTCTCCCACGGATTGGAAACAAAATGTCGTAAAATATCGGGGGCTAGAAGCGAAAGAGAGAGAGAGACAGAATGGCCGTTCTTTTCTGCCATAGCAATCAGCCTGTACCCGGCCACCCTCTTCTCTCGCAGGTTTTCGAGTCGTTTCCCTCTCGTTCCCACCGGTTGTACCCGGTGACCCGAGAGCGACGGATATATAATCGCGACTGGTAGGGGCTGGCAGCCAGTAAATATAAATAAAAATGGAAAGCCGGCCATAATGGCCGGTGGAAAGTATGACGCATACCTATACCCGCGGCTGTTTCAAATTGATATTTCGAAAGTGCCACCGATGCAGCCGCCGTACACACATTCTTTCTCGACCGGGTTTTCGCAATCCCCTCCCTCCCCCCCGTTTCCCTCGGTCCATCCCCTATTCACCACCCTCCGCCCACGCTTTCCGGTTCCACGACGTCAGATATACCCTCCGCCCTCTAACCGCGACAACCCTCTTTCTCTTTTCTTCCCTTTTCTCTCCGCGGAATTCCAGTCCTCCCTCTTCTTCTGGCCTCTTCCTCTTCTTCTTCGAGAACCGTGGCCGAGCGACCGAATTGATTTTATTTCCTTTCGGCGATTCTCAGCAGACTCGGCTTATCGAGACACCTCGGCCCCCGCACCCACAATTCCGCCTTCCGACCGACCGAAAAATCGGGCCACTGTTCTGCACGACACTTCCGGTTTCTCTTGGCCCCCGCGGATAAACCCCTGCGAGCACGCCCCATTCCATTTTGCTTCCCGATTCGATCCGAGTCGCCTCGCTATTTCTACCGTATTTGATTTTTGGTCACCAGGATCATTTCTCCGATTGTAGATCGAGGTCCGTTGCGGTTGTAGATTGAGCTCTGCGAACGTTCCAGACAGCACTCGGATCGATTCCGAAAGTAACCTAACATCGCCGCGCATCGGTTGGAAATTGCTAATAGTCGAAAGTAAATCGATTGACAAATATATAAACCGAGGGCAGACTCGTGATCATTATCGTTCCTCTGACGATCCACTTTTGGTAACACGGCTATAAATATGCAAACGGTCGCGAATGCCAACGAAATCTCACGGAGTCTATCACTGACAATTTTGTCGAAACGATGGATATTTTTATATGAATCTGTGGCGAGCCACGGAGGTCCTCGTAAAACTTAACTGCTTATGAACTGGCATCTTATTGCTTATAATTTAACCCTCGCATCCCTACGCGATTTCTATTTCGCATTACGGGCACCTTTCACTTTTATTTGCAAATTCTTGACGTTGGGTAATCAGCGAATTTCGTGTTCTACATTTCATCTCTAGCAAATGAACCGCGATAATTAATATTTGCAAAAACGTGCACAATCCACTTACAAGTTGAAGAATTTCTATATTTAGAGAATTCGTGGAGGAGGAGCGGAATAAGGGTACGTCTTGCGATGAGAGGCGGCGCGTCGCGAGTGCAAATTATTTTTCACGCGACAACCGTCCCCGATACAAGCTCAGGAATCTATGCACCAATGGATATGCATCCGAGGTAAAATATAATGCAACGTTCGCTCCTCTTCTCTCCGCTCTTCTATTTCGCGAGCGGGGGCCAACAAAGGAGGGATTTGTCGCGAAGCGAAGCTCCGCCGCCGACAAAACCTTACCCTCCCACACCCTTCACCTGCCTATTCGTACGCTTTGTAAAGCTTTTAGCCCATTACGAAAGCGTATGCGTTCGGCTCGTCGATTGGTGTAATGCTATTCTTGCTCGCGGGCATATTTATGCTAGGACGTTCACACGTGTCTCCCATATTTGACCGATTGCACATTACACAATACCTTTCGCACCGATATTTTTTCTCCTGTAAACGCCGCTGGATCTTTACAATTTTTAGTCCGAACTGGTACTCGCTGTAATTCTCTTACACCATTGGAGGAAAATCTGTTGCCGGAAACAGCGTAGATTTGATTTTCTACCAGATATTCGGCGATGTTACTGTGAGCGGAGAAATAATATTTCGTCGAGGCGCAATTAATAAAGACCGAGAAAAACTCCGGACAGCAGAGTATCAAATTCGGCGTAACAAAACCGGAATTTCCGCGGGAGATTCGCATAAAAGTTGAAACGATAAAATTGTTCAACAGCGAATTCGCCGGGCGTGGAACGTTGTGTCGGCATTTCGCCGTTGAAATCGCAATTTTCCATAACAAATGTCCGTAACAATTTCTTTCACGGAGGAACGGGTCGCGTGATCGCTTTTTCCCGAGCCGATACGTGTATAATTAATATTGTATCGATGACAACGATACAAAAGGGGATGGTACTCGTTCGGATCGTAACAATCCGGTGAACACCGGCGCCGGGGAATATCGCATTCAGCTGAACGGCGTATAATCCAAACAACAGCAACGTCGAGCAACAACGGGGCTCCCATTAAAACGTTCGAGCGAGAAAGGCGGAGAAAGGGACCGGGGTGTGGGGGGGAAAAGGTAGGAGCCGCACGGATAAAGTGATTCGCGGCAATTAATCTACCCTGTAAATGATAGCGTTTTCATTTTCGCCGCCTATCTGCCGTGCCTCCTCTACCCTCTAGGAGAGAATAATAATCTATCTTAAATAACCCGCAGGGGGTTCAAGCGGACGCTGAACGAGCCTTCATCGAGCCGGAGCTCGAGCTGCAAGATGCTCTGCCGGAAGTAAATGGCGAGAGCTAAAGTAATCTCGGACGAGAATTCAATTACTTGCGGTAAGCGAGGAGCGAGATTTAAAAACAGAAATTATGCCCGACGTATTAGTTATGCGGACGGTATCCTCCTTCTTTCTCTCCATATCTCATTTTTTTTTAATTTCGAGGGACGGGTATAACATCCTTGCAGATATCAATTTGTTTTGAGAAAAGCAGTTTCGAGCACGTCTTGATTTCTGGGGATGATGAAGGTGTTCCATCCCTTCGTCATGAAATCGCAGCGGTCCCCATCGGTGGTCCCAGCGAACAATTACAAGTGAGTCGGTGCAGGTGGAACGATCGCCGACGCCGAAGCTCGACGCGACGTCCGATCCTCGATCCTCGATCGTCGAACACTTGCGAAGGGGTTCGAGGCCGGAATAGGATAGGACCGGAGCGTGAAGAGGCAGTTATTGTGGGCGCTGGCGCGCGTCATTTGATCGCGCACAGTGGAAGCCGAGGCCTGTGTGTGCACCATTTCCCTCCTGCCAGGCTTGTCGCCCGATCCACCCCCGTGCCCCCTTTCCTCGACGTTTCGACCGCCCGCACCCCCCCTGCGTCGCCATCGAAGTTACGCAACCCAGCCCGCAGGAAGGGTAGGTGGGCCAGCGAGAGGGTGGAATTTACCCCGCAGGCCGGCCAACCTAATGGAAACAAGAAATTGCGGCAAACAGCGTTACCCACGCCTCGACGCCCCGTAAATATCGCGACCAAGAGAGAGCTAGGGTGAGAAAGCGAGAGAGAGAGAGAGAGAGAGATAGCACCGTCGAAACCGCTCACCCCCGTCCATCCCCTGTCCTTGTCAAAGGATCCTCCGAATCGGCTGGCCTCCCGGGGGCGACTGCTCGGCCGATGCAAGGGTGGCAACCACCGTGCGACGTCTACATCGCGAACTTTACGCCCGGTGGTTCCGGGGTGCTGGAGGACACCCATCATCCCTTCGGACAACGTGGCCGATCGCACGGCTGATTTGTTTCGATCATTCCGATAATTTCATCCGACAGAAATTGGGAAGGGAGGTGCTGAACCTGATTAAAATACCTTGCGAAGATGCCACCCTCGTAATCTCTGGGTTTATATTTTAAATAAGACAGGGTTGAGGTGACTTTTATTTCGCAGAAAGATCCGGTGTAAAGACCACAGATGGCGATCAAGAGACTAGAGTGCAATTCCACCGGGGAGCGAAGTTACAATGCGACGGAACGATCGTGACAATAGAAACAACAGTCGAAAGATACTTCTGTAGCGCAGGTTCCGGGACCTTCGATTTGATCGGTCGGCGAAAGCACTCATTCTCGGCCGCGTCGTATTGGTGGCCGCCGTCTATTTATCTGGGTGGCTGATAATCGAGTTATCGGTGCTTTCTTTTCATTCGATTCAACCGACAGCGGTAGCTATCGCCTGACACTTCCGAGAGATCGACTATTTCGAGTGCAATTTATTAGAGAAACTCGCGGGGAACATCGGCCACTCACCCTGTGTCCGGAATCTCCTATGTTTGCGGAGAACGTTTGGTCTCCAAGCAAGACTTTAGACTGCTCGATTCCTCTTCTGTGATAGAGAAGACGGTCCATCTTTGTGACAACATTTCGTTTGTATTTGCCCGTGGCCCGTACTCGTCCTTCTCCGTTAGAAAAAATCACTCGATCCGACAGATCGAACGATCGTTCGACGAAAGGTGTCCAGTTTGAGAATGAAAAAAATTTACGAGTGAAAGCAATGTCGATCTGTCTTGTAAAATAATTCAAGCTGGCAACGAAAGAATCGAGAACGTCGCGTGGAAGAGTGGGCGGACCGGAGAAAAAGGTACAAGCAGAATGCCGGGGAGGCGCTGAATGTCAAGTTTTCAATCTGCCATTCTATCATTGACAATTTCGCGCAAATGGGATCGCGGTGCAAGGGCGTTGAGGCGTGATCCCGGGGCACATTGGCGTTAAATAAGAGTAACCCGGCGCACGAGCAGCCATGGCATAATTGCCTGTGAAATCGCCAGATAGATTTTGCCTCCTTGTTCTGCATTCCCATCCTGTATTTTTGCAACCGGGCCCAACCGACAGCCCACTCCCACGCCTCGAGCCGCGTAATCCCCACGATCGAATTGCAGCCACCGTCGCGAAATTGTTTCGCATCAGAAGCCGCGGATGTGATTCGCCGCTGTGCAACCATTTTCAATTTTCCCGCTGGTTGTGTTTCTAATTTCAACACTCGGGAATAGCGCGGAGAAATAACGTTCTCGAAGGAAGCCGCCGTCAATTAACGCGTTGACGAATTACAGTTCCCAGAAAGTTCAAAAAAGCAAAATAATTTAGTCAGTGGAACCAAAACCGGGAGAACAAAATTTATCGCAGCAATTGTTCCTTGAATCTTTCAGGAGTCCCAATAAAATTGCATTTTCCACAAAAATGATTGACAAAAGAACTATTCAACCAGTCAAGATAATGGGGAATTTTTTCAGCAGATTTTTGTGGAGCAGGAAGGTGCTCGATCAGGTCCTTTTCTTCTATAAGGCTTCCGCCACAAAGGCAGCCTCACACTTTGACCAGAGAAATGCATTCCCGTGATTCGGTAATCGCCTTACCGTGGCACCGACCACCGTTACTGCCTTATCTTGTACGAACCGCGATGTACAGAGAAGGGAAACGAAGAAAATGAGAAAGAGCGCGCCGATTAAAATATGTACAGTTCAAAACCTAAGGAATAAGTTAGCGAGGCCGCTGAAATAATTATAAACGATTATAACGTCGATTAAAAGACCGAATTTTAAATCATTCAAATAAAATAGCAAATGGACCTATATGTTCTACCATACGAGGGTTAAATCCTCTGTCTTCGTCCGCCATTATCCGATCGAAGTTGAAGACGTCGCCGGCGCGTTGAGGAACGGCAACAGAGGTAAACGCGTCGAGGCAAACAAACTTGCACTCGCGATTATTCCCAGAAGAATTAGGCTGGCATTCAGTCCGGCGGAAATCATGGCGGCATTGTCGTGTATCCTTCGAACGCGGGAGAGTGATGCTTTTCTCCCTTGGTCGTCCTCGTTCCTCTCCTCTTCCGTCTCTCCAGCCTCTTTTCCTCCAGGTTCTCGTTCTTCATCGTCGGAGAAAAGTGGCGGAACGAGAGCGCGCCGGTGAGACGTCGCAGTCAAGTTTTCAAATGTCAAGGTAACGAGATTAGCAGGACGAGAAACGGTAATCAGGAATAAAAATGCTACAACCGACGGCATTTACGCTAACTAATCTTCTTCAGGAGGCGAGGCGGTAACGGAGTTAGGACCAGCCGGCACACCCCCTCAGGTTTCTCCGGGGTTTTCGTCGCCTCGGCCGGCTTGTTAGCCGGATAATTGGCCATTTTTATGCTAAGCAGACCCAGGGCTGTTACGGCGGCTCGCCATTTTCGCTTCCGCTTTTCTTACGGCCGGCTCTTGTTCTGCGATTGATTGTCGACGGTTTCCGAGGCGTTCTGACCTGACCGCGATTGTTTCCAGCGACGCGCTTGCTCGGTTTCGCGACATCGATTGTTCATCGCGTCTTTGTATTGCGTTACTTCCAAAAATCGAACGTTAATAAGGGGCCCCTACACGATCGATAATATTGTCAATATTCTTCAGTATAAACGCATCAATGTTCTCGTCAATACTCATTCTAGCAAAAATCTCTAAATTAGCGTCGGCAAGGGTCTCGAAAGTTCGAGTGTTTGAGCGACTTTATGACTGTAACCGCCACGCCTGGCGCTCACGCCATTGTCATCCTCAAGGTCCGTGAGGGTCCGAGGTACGTATTCGCACCTCCTTAGGCCATCTGGTTCGGACCAAACGCGCTGTTTCATTAGTTATTTTAGAAATCTAAAGGGTCTCGTACGCGAGGTACCTAGGGTCCCAGATCTAAGGTTCGAGCCTGATGATCGTCCATCCGCTCGGTTCAAGAGACCATAAACGCTATATCCTACCATGTGCAGGCCACTTGGGCCTTTTTCGTCGCGCTGCGCCGGGATCCCGCTATACGATTTTTTCTCGAAGTTCCCGAGACTGAGCTGAGGTAGGACTTCCTCCTCACGATGACGGAATAGATAAACTTGTCTCCCGTTCTCCGAAATACATAGAATCTAATGGCTCTTGTTTTAATTAATAAAGTTCCCGCGAGTTACATTACCTTAAGATTTACGATTGCTAGACAGAATTTATTTTCAGTGAGAAGCGAGATCAGGTAGTCAAGAAAGTTCATGCAACTTCCAGGCTGTTGTCATTAAAAATGAACTCGTATATGCTTAAATAAAAGCTTGCTTAACGGAGTAGTTAAGCAATCAAAGGCAAACAGCTTCGAAGGGAAGATTCTTCGGGCTTTAAACGTTACTTAGAAAAGGGGTGTGTGACGTCTGGGACTCTTATCTCTCAATAACCTAATAATTCGGGTAGCCGGGGCTGGATCTGCTTATCCAACCCTCAAAACTGTAAACCAGAAACACATGTCGACAGCGGTGGGCGGTCGGGGGGTGGTTGCAGCGCCGGTTAAACCAGGCTGAGGCAGCCGAAAGCTAGAGGCGGATGTCGCGCCGGGGCAAAGTTAAATTAAATCACGGGCGAAGGCAGCTAATATTGTAGTTTATCTGGCGGGACATTAGCGGGGTGAAATATGCGCCTCCTTCGCCCGAACTTAAAATCAAGATCCACCGAAGTTCAGAGCCTCGCTGCTCGGCTCTCCTCTACCCTGCGGTGTGGGTTTTGCGCGCGCGCGGACGCGCCAATGCGAAACCTCGCGAAACCTCGCGAGAACCTCGCGTCCTTCCTGCTAAGTCGCGCATGAAAATACTAATTATTATACCGATTATTAATACGAAAAGTTCTGTGCCGCTGTGCCCGTGCTGTTAAGCTTCGCCTGGCGTGGAACGCCGCGCCGCCCTCTGGCCCCCGTCTACCATGAGTTTCTTGAGAGACGCAGGCATCCGGATTACGCTTATACTCAGCTAAACGAGGAAAAGTGCCGCCCCCTTTTACCCCCGACCACCTTTTACCACCCGCCAACCCCTCTTCCTTCGAACTTTACTGCTCGCAAGATCTCCAGCTACATGCATCCGTGATAAAATGAAAATTAGAATAAGACTGGGCTCGTGTTCTTCTTTCTTGACGGCGCACAGTGGTCCGGATTCGAACATCGAGCGACATTTTGTCGAAAAATGGAAAATCATAAAACAATGCAGGTAATTTTATGAAAATTGCAGCGTGTTATTCTGAAATCCAGCCGAACAAGTTTACAAAATTGTTTCACGCCAAAGTAGCTCTCTGATTCTTCACCATATCTTCGATGAAATTGTCCTTCTTCGCGAACCTGACGTAACTACAACAGAAACAACAAAAATAGATTTTTTTTGCATAGAAATCCGCAGTTCAGTAATGATAAATGAAAGAATCTTACATCCTCGCATACTTCTTTTTCTCAGCGCTGGACAACGACGGATGAGTCGATCGAACAGACTCGACGAGATGCTCTTGAGAAACCTTGATATCCTCAGCCTCGATTTTTCCATCCTACGATCAAATTGAAAGGGCGAAGACATTAATCGTCGCTCTAAGCGAGAAACACTCCGGCAAGTCGACCCATCCTATATAGGTATTATCGCTTATCAACGCGGGGACGCGTTCCTCTCCAAATGCGACGCGCTCAGGAAGCTCGCTCGCTAATTAGACGCACAGTTTGGATATTCGTGTTCTTCCGGTAGGTAAGTGCCGGCGTAACTTCGTTTTCTCAGTAGGAAGTTAATTAATAGTCCCTGAACCTCTACTCACCCCCCGTATACGCTGTGCAATCGGTCGTTGTACGCGTCGGATCGATCACAATGAGAAACTTCGTTTTATCGCGGAACGATCCGTAATTAACTTAAATTTAACTTCATTTAGTTTGTTCTGTTTCAACGAAGGCAAATACTTCGCATAGTACGAAAATTGAGAAATTTACAAAACTCCTTCTGGCCTGTTGAAGGGGATACATTTCGTTACATATACCGAGGCATTACCGTATTGTCTTCTGTTGTAAATTCTAGCATGTGGTAAACGTTTCTCTGATCGTTCCTTGATCAGGAGACGTCTTCGAGTCGGTAGAATGTTACAAGGCGGCAACGGTGTGAGCCTTTCGATTTTGCAGGACCGCTGCAGGCCTTAAACCGTGTATCATTATAACGCATAAGATAATAACCCCCTCAACGTTCAGCGAGGCGTAGGCCAGGATGAAGTGGAGCGAGATGGGGGATGGCTGGCGCTCTCGGCAGCGTGCGCTAATAAACCTGGTCTACGTTTCCTCAGTTATATCGCGCCACCTACCCGCCTCTCTCCACCTAGCCCCAGCCACTCTATATACATAGGAGACGGGGGGGTATACACCTAACGATATTATCATCATTACGCACTATCTTACTTCGGAAGCTCCCTACAAATGATTCTCGGCCGGAGTCGCGCTAAAATGCTTTTCATTATTGCCCCGGGGAGAGATACGACGGGGCCGCCAACAAAACGAAACGATCGTTAGCAACGGGGGAGAGGTTTTCTAGGAGTATTCACCGGCTGATTCGTTCCTTTCCTTTTTTCTTCTGGCCTGGTATCTTGATCAACCGCCGGAACCCGAGCATAGACCAGGCATTCGGATTCCTTCGCTTTTGTCGAGGTGCTAAACTGGAGCAGGGCTTCCTCGTTACACCGTCATTTTTTCGGCGAATTTATTCTCGATGAGACAAACACACTGTTTCACCGAAAGTGAGCCTTCAAAGTAGGCTTCGAAAGTGCACCTTTATTAATGTATTTAGTACTCGTTTTTACTGTACCGATGTGTGTGTGTGTGTGAACGGAAGTCCATTATAGTAGTTACTTATTGTTAGATTAAATGATTTCACTTACGGGAGTCTCGGCAACTGCGTCCTCGAAAGCTGAGAATCTTGCTTGAGTGACCACCGCGTTTAAATCTGCGCCCGAGAAACCGGAAGTTATCGCCGACAGCTTCTTCAAATCTAATCCAACTGTATTTACGTTCTGCGTTTTGCACAATGCTGTTAAAATCTCTTCTCTTTCGACCTGTATCGATATTTGCATAGTTAAATCATTGTTGTCGTCGATGTGACGTCATTCATTTTGGATTAAGATCTACCTCGTCTGGCAGGGGACAGTATAAAGCCTTGTCAAGACGTCCAGGTCTCAGTAGAGCTGGATCTAATAAATCTGGCCTCGATGATGCTGCCACGACCGCTACACCTTCTCTATCCTCTACTCCGTCCATTTGAGTTAACAATTGATTCACCACTCTGTCTGTCACACCGGTGCTGTCGTGACCTCGTCTACAATTTATTCCAAGTAATTAAAAAGATGTACAGGCTATTTTATACAGTAGACTCACCTGGGAGCAAGACTGTCGAACTCGTCGAAGAATAGAACGCAAGGTTTCGCCCGAAGAGCTCTGAGCATTAAAAAGATACGTAAATTTTTCTAATTTTAGTAAACCATTGAAGACGTTAGTTAATCTCATTAATACCTTTCGAATACATTTCTCACCGACTCCTCACTCACACCGATGTATTTCGAGAGCAGCTCTGGACCCTGAAATCGCCATTAATTTTATACTTAATAGGATATCAAGAAATGGTAATATTTGTAATTATACCTTGACGCTGATTAAATTCACGCCGCACTCGTTGGCGATCGCTTTGGCCAGCATTGTTTTCCCGGTACCGGGCATTCCGTACAGCAGTACGCCATTTTGGAGCTTGACGGGAGCATTTTTGAATACCTCTGGATACTTCAATGGCCACTGTAGAATCTCTGTGAGGGACTTTTTCACTTCCGAGAGGCCCCCGATATCCGACCAAACGTGGCCCTCGCCTTTGTACAATTGTATGCCTTGCAAAGACATCGGCGTACAATTCTTCAGGGCAATTGACACGTCCTCTTCCGTGATAACGACGGGCGGCTTCGAGGATCCTTTTTATTCCCGGCGAATCAACAATGATACGATTGTCAGCAGTTGAGCAGACACACAGACCCACGCAACGTATTGCCATGATAAAGTGTCAATTGACTACTGTGAGCCTCGAAATAGTCGGAAATTTTACATTTCTGTGCATACACGAAAGCGTTCGTTGTCAGGCCGAGGGCCCCTATACGTTTATTGCATTTATGGCAGTATCATAAATGGATATAACCTTTTAGTTTAATATACATATACTACGCATGCCGAATGTTGCAAACGTTCAAACGCTTTCGAGTACATTCCGAATAAACGCAATTACTCGCTACTGGTGTTTGATTTAAGAATTAGGTTCCGCCGGTGATTAGCAGCGAATGCAAACGAAAGCAATTAGGGACTTTCCTACCGTGGCGCTTCCAAGCAGCGAACACAGCTTTCTCCGCAAGATCAATCAGATCTTGAGCCATCCATCCCTCGGTCTTGTTTCCATAGTAATCCCAATTCACGTCTCCAGGCACGTACAACTTGTCTCCGAGCATTACTTGCAAAATATCGATTCTATCCACCTGATTAGAGAGCACGGGTTAACACCACTGAACAGGAATCGTATAATAACGCAGCAGACTGTTCGCAATTCCGCTAATCTGTCTGACACGAGTTTGATCTCGCGGTGCCCTAACGCGTTACCCTTAGTTAAACGGCGATTCACCCGGTGCTAAATCTCAATCGCATCTTTAGCGATTTTCACAAATATTCATTTGATCGTTTACCTCCTTCCAACAAAGATGGCGTGAAGCATCGAATAACTACGGGGAATATTGATTTATTAATATTATATTACCTTTTCGAGATTCGGTATCGACAAAACTGTTCTGAAAAAGTGAGATCCCTTGGCTGGTCTTAATTTCTGGCCAATCCTATTCACTCCAGCGCACGTCGCGACGATCGACATGTAACACGTTTCCTGATACTGTGACACCGTGCTAATCAACATATCTGAAATCCTGATAATAAACAGTTTCTTTAGAATTCATTTCCTTGCGTGATTCATCTCGAAAATAGCGCAGAAATACCTAGCCGCGTTAATGGCGTCCGGAGTGTTCTCCTCATCGTTCGTGGACGCGTTCGTGATGCATTCTAGATCATCCAGAAATATCACTGAAGGCTGATAGTAGGCACTCTCGTGCAGTGCAGTTATTATAATCTTTTGCAACATCTCAGCCTTTTTTCCTAAGAAAGTTTGCATTCATTAGACGAAGAAGCAAAGTCAATTAGATATAGAGATACATATCCCTTCGGCTCACCTTTCAAGGATCTACAGTCTATCATCTGAGTATGCACATAGTACGGCTCGTTCTCCAAATATTCGCGAAGCAGTTTGCAAATGGTCGTTTTGCCAGAACCAACATCGCCAGAAATCAAAATGTTCTCCCGGTCATAATCGAAATCTAGTCGCGTTCGCAAACCGAGACTAAAATCGAGCGCGAGTTGACATTCCGACAAAATGTTCCTTGTGTGCCTGAAACATAATTTTTTGGTCGGTAAATTTTCTAAAGCTGAATGAGTCCGAAACTGATTTCCAATAAAGAGAAACAAACAATTACCCAGTAGAAATTTGGCCCAGCCTGTGATTCTCCGGGTCCAACTTTTCCGAAACTCGAAGATGGCTTTTCTCAGCCACCGATCTCGAATGCACATGCAGTCCGTTCAAAACAGTCTCGTCGATTATCGTAAAAGCGAAATTCTTCGGCGATACTTTCACGATACATCGATCGCCGTTATCGAGGACCACCGCAGCACAAGAATTAACTAACAAACCTAACCCAGTGGAACGAGTCCTAACATAACTTTCGAAATTCTCGCTGGTCACCGAGTCCCTCCAGGAGAACAGTTCAATAGAGGATGGGGCCACTTGCTGAAGAGACTCCACCTGGCATAAACTCACTTTAGCTCCTATCCTCAAACCCAGAGTAAGCCTCACGCTGTCCGACACGTATAAACTATTATGATGGAGATTAACATTGAAACAGAGCGAATCTTCGAGGATGAATAATCTGACGATCAGTTCTTGAGTCAGTTCAGGTACAGCAGACTCGTCTTTGGTAAGAAAACTGGTGTTGGTCACGTTTGCGTACTGTTTCTTTTCTGGTAGCTTCTTCGCGCGGCAAATCGCAAAGTCACCATCGAATTTCGGTGCGGATTTTCGCGAAACGAATACGTGGTAAGGAGCACTGCCAATTTCGATAGAGTTCCCTTCGATCACCTTGTTTGGTATGGGAAGAACGCGGTATATGGTCGGTTTCTTTCTTTTACGAAAACTTTGAAGCAGCTCGGAGGTTCTAGCTGCTTCTCGCGATGTCTTATCAGTGGATCTATTTGCAGACGATACGAATCTTCTGAGGGTGGTCAGTAGATCGTTCGCTATACTGCCTGGCTGTTTATCCTCTTTGGTCGCAACCTCTGCAGGTTTACTCGCCACAACGTCTGCTACATGGATTTCTGTTAGCTGCTCGAGTTTCCCGTACCTGGCATTTGGCTCTAACAGGTCTACGAGGTCAGAAATTAACAGCGTTGTAAAATTTTCATCGAAAAATAATGTACTTCGATTTATGAGAAAACATGAATTTTCAACTTGCCTACGACGAACGACACCGAAGAGAACTTTGATACCCATGCAACAATTGGTTGACCCTTGCCCACCACTCTGATCTGACTGAGCAACATAGACTGCACCTTTTCAATTTGTAATTCCTACAAAGTAATCATCAATTCAATCTCAAATTTTTATTCGGCGCATAAGGAAATCGCATATATCTTTGTCTACTCTACCAAGATCTCTCTGTCATCCAAAGTACGAGGTACGACATCGACTCTCGTCAAGTGTGGCACATTTTTCAAAGAGGAAATAAACACTTCATCCCCTTCATCGATGCCCAAACTTCGTGCAAAACTTGTGCCAAGACATAACACTTCGTTTGGACTTGCGCTCATGTTGCAGGACGCGTAGTATATTTTACCTTTGTGCTCTATCTCGATTACATTCTCCTGCAACATTATATTTTATTACATTTTGTTCTAAACGAAATATCTTGTGGTCCAGCCGAAAACGGGCCTCACTTAGGAATTCTTATCTCTTATGAGGGGCCAGAGTAATTAAAATTTTTAATGGTGGCTTCGCGGTGCACCCCCGTGGCAGGTATATAGAAGCGGTCTAGGGTACCGCTATTACGGTCAGATTTATTTATACTGCTGGTCCCAAAAGAATACCTACAGACCGTATACGACTAAATGACTTTATTTATACCTCGAGAACAATATTAGTAACCACTCTTGACCTACTAACGCTTTTACTATCGTTTGTAGGAATATCGAAATTTTGGCATGATCTACAGAACCCAACGAGTTTATGATTTTATTCCCTTCAAACCAGTGAGGGTTTCAGGGTTTCAAGTTGTAAATAAAAAGGCGTTGACCTAGAGTAGTTACCAATATTGTTCTCGAGGTATAAATAGAGTCATTTAGTCGTGTACAGTCTGCTAGTATTCTTTTGTGACCCGCGGTGTAAACGTAAACAATTGACCGTAATAGCGATGCGCTCGACTCGTCTCTACCTGTCTCTACCTGACACAGGCTGACACGGGGGTGCACGCGTCCTTTTCAAATCGTTATCGTTTTCAAGGGAATTCAAGGTAATCGTCTTCAGGGAATATACATATATATAACCATATTTTAAAAAAATTAAAAAACCTCTTTGCAACTTGCATAATTATATCGAACTCTAGAAGAACATATGTCGATAAAGAAACAATCTAGCAGAGATCTATCGCCCACCGCAAAGAATAGATTGCGCCATCTCTCAGAAAGCACGGCTACTCGTATATTGAAAAATTTTCTGTCAGCTGTAACCTGTTTTCTGTCCCCACTAGCATATCAGTTTTTCTATCTACCGTTTCGTTATAATACGTGGTTCTATATAGAAATGTATGTGTACAGTACATATGTATGTATATCATGCATGTATAGCCGAACGAAATATTTCGAGACGTATAACACCAACCTTTGTCTCCAGTCTTCGTAACCAGGTGTCCGGCAAATAGGCAAAACAGTTATTCACTTTTATGTACTTGACTACTAGACGTTCACTTTGCATTTTCGATTGTTTGTATGAAAATCACGAACGAGTCCGACGGAAACCCTAAAATGCGAGACACATCGACACACACGTACGAAGCGAGCATACAGTAACTATTGGGTATGTGATAAACCCTTACAATATGTTAACTAGGATCATATTTACTGTGTTTAACAGTTCAACGCGTCACTAACGGATAGAAACGATAGAATTATTCGTTGTTGCACAGACAATTCTACAAGCTTCCGACTCGGGTTTCGAGCATACTACTCTTTTGCTTTTGGAGAAACGATTAAATACGGGGCAAAGGTTAATTGTTTATTGAAACATAAGCATAGTCGTAGCCCATTTGCATATGATACCGCGATCTAACGAATCGAGTAACGGACGAATTCTCGGAAAGAATTATATTACGTGTAAATAATCGTTACGGGAACATTTATACTTGTATACAATTAGAAATTACGTATAATTAGCAGAACCTGAATATTTCTTACAAATATTAAATATATTTAGATTCTATTTGCACAATTAAACTATTTTTGTCGCAACAGTATCAGAACAGTCATCAGATTTTCTTTGATCAAGCTATTTATAAATGTTTATACGATTCGAGTATTCAAATAGAGAGATATTTGATAAACAAAATTTTAGGTTAAATCAATTAATGTGCAACTAAATTCTTAAGATTGAATAATAATAACAAACAATATAATTGCTGTATGTATATCAGTATATTGTTAAATGTACTTGAATTTTTAAAATTTTTACATACTCTTAAAACATTGTTTAAAACCGAGATATGAAAGAAACAACAACAACATGCTTTGAATAAACGAAGTAAAACGTCTGATTCCACGTCTGACCGATAGGTGGCACACTAACAGTTCCAAGGTTTGTCATTGGTCCGTCCGAATAGTAGGGAGCCAATCGGAAGGGAGGCTAATGGTAACTGTGATAATTTTGAACAAGCATCAACTTCAGTTGCTCTGCTGAAGCGAACGGACATAGTAGTAACGAACTAGTGACACAAGCATTTCATAATAAATGAGTTAACGTACCAGAGCACGCTGAATAATCTCAACGGTAACAGGTAAATCAGAATCACTTATTTGTCGCTGATTCTTGTAGATTTTGTAGAAATATCTCGTCTGTAAACCCGTGAATAAATACATTGTATTTAGTTTGTTTTCGTGATTGCTTGCTCACTTCAATGGATGCCGTGGCAAATCTTACTCACCGCTCGTTTCATCAGCATCCCTTGTACTCGACGCCACGAATTTCGATTGCACGTGTGTTTACTACTTTAACGATGAAATTGTGTTTTCGTATATTTTCTAACGGTGTGTCCTTGACTTACGTTCCCGCGTTTTTCCCTTCTGTGAACGAACGCGCTGCGCCATGAATCCAGTTCAACAGTCGCGCCCGTGCACAAAGAAATTGACGAAATTCTCGTGATTTATCAACGAACACGATCTCGATTTTCCTCTCAATCGATCGGCGAATTAACGGTGTACGATAAAGTCACACTGGCGGACGTGGGAGTGAAGAAACTCGATAGAGAATTCGTTTCAAACTCGCGTGGTTCTCGTAACTGGTAGTTGGCCACGTATACGAAACATCCCGAACTTGTGGTCGTTTATTTTGTATTGATTTCGAATATCATAGGGCTTTGATATAATATTATTAGAAGTGCAGAACGTCTTTAAGGAAATTTTCATTTATCTCGGGAAAGTACATCGTTCAGCCATAACGTCCGTTAACTGTTTACTTGCTGTTCCTCATGTGGGATCTGTTAATCGTGAAATAACTGGAAAAGTTTGTGTACGTTGCTTATTGGGTTGTACCTTCGAAGATCGGTCGCGCCCGATTTGGCTGAAACCTTGAATATCATTTTACATAAAAACAAGGTTTGCAAGAAGAATTTAAGGCCCAACATTCTGTAATTTTGAAAATTTCTATACTTTTGAGAAATCCTTCTCGTGAACATCGTTTTTATTTTGTCGCTATTTGTATATTTTATTATAAATTGTTTTCGTTGCACTATTGTTTCTAATATCATTCCTGTGGAATATTCTGTTTAATTACTTTGACGAGTGTTTCTTTGAAAACCACAATAATGCCTACGATTAATCTGTAGTTTTCTTTGCATAGGGGAAAACCGTAATTTTATATTTTTAATCGTTACTGAGAATGGCGCCGTCGAAAGTATTAAATACCCAAACCAATACCAATATGACAACGAGGAAAGGAATAACAACCAGGAGTCAAAATTCCGTTTTAAGCAATATTTTACCCAAGCAGCCAATCATTGGTAAAGATTCCCGTGTTAAAAGAAAAGCAGAATCATCCCCACAAAAGGAAAAAACTGCGAAAAGATCCGCATTAGGAAACATTACTAATGTATGTTATCATAGAATTTATTATCAACACAGTTACTCATAATCACTCATGATTTAAAATTATTTTTCTAATATTCCTTTTACTTCCTTAATAGGCCATTGGAAAAACATTGGGAACGCATCAGCAAGACCCAAAGAAAGCTGTTAAAAAAGCGGTAGCAGCAGTTGTCACTCAAACAAAGACTTATACTCAGACAAGTTCGATTCGAACACTTGAAAAGACAGTCGCTAAACCCGAGGTAGTACCTCTGAAGCCAAAGATAGCGCCACGCATGAAGTCGGTGAAGAAAGACGTCGAGAAAGTTGAAATACCTAGTAAAATTATTAATGTTAGACGTAGTTTAGATTTAGAGAAATCAGAGGATAGTTCTTTGTATGTAAGCGCGTTAGAGGATATTGGAGAAGACTCTGAGAAGAAAGCACGCAGAAGTAATGTGCAGGTGAGCAATCTCTAATGTTATTCCTCGATCAAGGTGGTGGTTGAGGTGAAGGTAAAAATGTATTATATAATGTTTAAAATATATTAATCAATGTTTTCCGCAGACTAATGAAATTGACAAAGCGAAAGAAAGTGAATCTTCAGTACCTGCGAAGTCCGAAGTGGTAGTATCAATAGCTGCTCGTTTAGATGCTGTGCCTGAGAGAGTTCTGCCCGAAGGTGTGCAATGGGATTTTGATGCGGAGAATTGGCTGGATCCGTTTCAAGTCTCTCACTATGCTTTGGATATCTTCGAGTACTTACGAAGAAGAGAACATTTGTTCCCTATTAAAGATTACATGGACAAACAAGTGTGTCTTTCACGGTGGATGAGAGCCTTATTAGTAGATTGGATGGTAGAGGTTCAAGAGTCTTTCGAACTAAATCATGAAACCCTGTACCTGGCTGTGAAACTGGTTGATCTGTACCTGACAAAAGTAACAGTTGGAAAAGAAACATTGCAATTGTTAGGAGCAGCAAGTCTTTTCATAGCGAGTAAATATGATGTAAGTATCACAAACATATTTTTAATATTTATAGTTTCTTGTTCTAATCACCACGTGATTTCTTCGGATTTTTTTTCAGGAAAGAATACCACCAATGATTGAGGACTTTTTGTACATATGTGATGGTGCTTACACACAAAGAGAATTGATTAGGATGGAAATGAGCGTGTTGAAAATAATAGATTTTGATCTTGGTATACCTCTTTCTTATAGATTCCTTAGACGATATGCTAGGGTATGTTATTTTTTTGTTATTTACTCTTATATGGTTTTTTCTATATTCGAAGATTGTAATTGTAATGTTAATTTTACAGTGCGCAAAAGTTTCGATGCCAACGTTAACTCTAGCACGATATATTTTGGAGTACTCGCTAATGGATTATTCGACGATAATGTTCAGTGATAGTAAAATGGCTGCCGCCGCACTTCTACTTGCGTTACAAATGAAAGATCTAGGAGGATGGACTCCAACCTTAGAATATTACAGTAGTTATAAGGTTGACGACATAAGAGATATAGTACATCTCTTAAACGAAGGATTACGTAGGAAACATAAAGAAGCTCTGACAACAGTGCGCAACAAGTATAGTCATAAGTAAGTTGAAAAATATTACATTACTCTTATTTATTAGACTTATGGTATGAGGAATTAAGTTAGCTTCGAACATTTCTGACCTCTTTTTTGTCTCCCTACGTTTTAGGATATTCTTCGAAGTAGCAAAGCTGCCATTAAAAGATACTCTAGATATATAATTAGTTTAAGAAAAAAAAATATGGTTGACAATGAAATTTATGAAGGATTAAGATGGTCGCCAAGCATGAATATGCAAAAACCACCATGACCGCAGTTTGTTTAAAAATGAAATCAACATGAAAAAATTTAAATTATCGATTGTCATAAACCATATAAATTCAAGTGACTGTGAAGCTCAGTTTGAACTTTATACGACACCCAAAAGGACAGATGAGTAATAGAATTTTGTTTTCATTTTTCCCCCCTTTTTTCTATTTTTTTTTTCTAGTAATTTATACAACTTTCGTAATCTGTATATTATTCTACAATACCAGTATTTGTAAGTTATATTAATTTTTTTTTTGTTGAGAAATTTATTTTAGCGCCACGCTTTTATACTCTGCATTCTGATAAAGAAATTGGTATCTCTAAAGCGTTATTTTATATGCATGAAAAGGATGAAGTAATTTTAATCTTTTAATTTTTCTCTCCCTATACTATACTGCTAAGTATTTTCTTTTGAGACAATTTCATTGCCTTAAATTAAATTGGTACATGTATACACAATACGAATGAATACTATGAAATTTATGCGGCGTTTCCGTTTTTAACGAAGCCGTGAGGAGAGGGTGTGGCGTATTGTTATGCATTGTTGTTGCACTTTATAGACTGATGGAAGATACTGTATGCTTCTAAGTTAACTACATAAGGTACCGTCACTCAGTTTCTTTTAAATCATTGTGCGGGTGAAAATTAGCGGTATGAAAGAGAGAAGAAGGAAGGAAGAAACGAAGGAAAGATAGACTGCTTCCTTTGCTACTTAACTTAAGAGAATTGAAAACAATTAATTTATCTTTTTTTACGAGTTCCATGAAATTAATAAATGTAAGTACATATATATGTAAACTTAGCAGAAGTCAATTTCTCGCCATTTACTCTTCATTTCCGCGATTCTATTTATTGCCATAAATCAAATTCAGCACACGTGTTAATCAAATTGCGAAACTAGATCTATTTTTTAGAACCTCTGACTCAGGCCATAGTTATTAATACATCATCGTACTGATTAATGTACAAGATATAGTTCTTTCTTTAATAAAAGTACCACCTGTGATACGAATGTATTCAAATCTTGGATGCAATCAAACACACTCAAATTCTCTCACTTATTAGTAACACTAACGAGATAGTTATTTTAGAAAGATTAGGGCTAGTATTGATTCGAGAAAATTATAGATGTATATCTTCATTTGTACATATACTTATCACATTTCTTGAAGTGTACATATTTTCGAAACCAATTAGGAAAAATTTTAAGCAATTTCTTTGGAATGAAAGCCATACCATTAAGCATATTATACAGCTCTAAGTAAGACTTATATTCGAATTAGGTGGTGTACATATAATGTAATAATATATTTTTTTTACTGTCAGTCAATGTACTAATACCTACTATTTTGTAAGACGTGTGTATGTGAACCATTGTAAACAAAATGTAATGTAATAAAAATCAAACGATGATTTTTAATATACTGTCTACAATTTTTTTGCGAAATCATTACTCTAAAATACAACTCGAGTTTTTAAAATAAAAAAATAATTTCAGAATGTATAATCTTTTTCAAGAACATTTTATTATAAATTTCGTTCATATTAACAATGTTCATAAATAAACAATACACGTTTTTAATTATAAGGAGGAAACAGACATCGCATCCATGACTACTTAGCCTTTTGTTAAATATAAAGGTAATACTCTTCTGACTTATTTTTTACTTACAACGTTATTTACATTTAGGAAGGATTACCAGATTAAAATTCATGACTGAACAAATAAAAGTTAAATGCAAGACGAGAATAACAATTCATTTCACTTTCTACTATTCGATTAAACTATGTTTAAATGTCAAAATTTGATAAACAAATAACAATGTAATTTTTATCCTTCATTTTTTCTTTTATAACCATATATTACGTAACATTTTAAACGAATAAATACGTAACAATAGGACACGCAGTATTGAAATACTTGAGTAAGTTATAATTTCATTTAAATATCACATTTGTTCAGTCTTTGCTACGTTCGAAAATTATGTATGCAGTAAATAAGCTTTCACTTCCAGAGAATACTGTGTCTCAAAAATTTAAATAGTTTGAACGATTACAGATTCGAAGACTCAATAAATAGAAATATATTAAAGTTTCCAAAAAATTGAAAGAATATACAATCTGTACTAACAAGTCTCAGATAATAATGTAGCAAATAGAAACTATGCCTGTAGCTTTAAAAAATATAGCCTTTTGGAATCGACGGCACAAGTTACAATTCTTCAAAGAATCAATTCAAATCCTATATGTAAACGCACGATATAAGATAACATGACCGTGTGTCAAAATTTCTCGTCCCTAGATATTCGTCTGTAGTGCAAACGAATGCAACGTGGACAATCTGCTTTCTTAAAGTTCTGCTTGCACTCATTATGGAAACATGCACCACACATTTCGCACCTAAAAACTTTCGATAACTCCCATGGAAATATAACATCTTTGGAGCAACATAGTTCGCACACGAATCCCCTAGCTTGGCACAACTGAAATGATACTTTGATTGTATTAAAAATACCGCAACACCAATATATTATTCCCAATATTCACTATTTACCTCGCACTCTAGAATGTGCATATTGCAAACCTGAACTAATCCGTTTAATCTCATAGGCAAAGAGCCATATTTAACATGCACCAAATCCTGGATGGAATATACATGGGGATCGCTTATTATATAATTTGGTTCTTTCTTCAATACTTCTTGAATACTAAAAAGAAAACAAAACGCAAGTACAGAAACATTGAAAGACCACCGAAATAATAATTTAACAAATTCATACCTTGTTGCGAAACGACAGGTAAATAAGAAATCTTTAAAGAAAAATAATTGCGTACGGAATAATCTCATTTTGTCTAATTGTTTGATGCGTCTGTAAAGTGACGGACTTAAATCGTTTACTTGAAACAATGGATCTAAGGCCATCTGGTCTAATAGTCTGTATGAAAAGTTCGATACAGGATATCTAAGGGAACATATATCATGATCAGAAAGATGTTATGCGATTATATAGATCGCGTATTTCTAATAAAAACTGATTGTACCTATTGAAATCCCATTTCGATAAAATCTTTCCTGGTATTAGTGCCACTTGGTTAGTATGACAACCGGTACAGAAAAATCTACCTAAATATTCGCAATAACGAAATTTGTTTGCATATTTTACTGCGACTTTCATTCCACAGCCTGCACACCTGTAATTCTGTTTGGCAATGAGAGTTCGCCGCCTACATATTAAAATTCATTCAATTACTCAATTCAGTGTGACGATTAGACTGCGGATTTTTATGCAAAAAAAATTATCTTTTTAAACTTACACTGGCGGAGGATGCGGTGTGAAAATAATTTGTGGCCTCGGCGGAGCCCATTCCGTGGTGCCACGTAACGAAATCTTTTCTGAACTCTCCGTCTCCTCTGGACTAACAGGCCAACTCTTAGGCAACGGTAACAATCTCTGCGGCGCTTCTTCCTCGGAGACCAGCCACTGTAATTCGCTTGCCCTAGGCAATTGTTTCTCACTAAATTTACTAATTAGCGATAAAGCTACACCTTCCGCTGACATAGTACTTTCAGTTAACGTTGATTCTGTTCCATGCGAAGGAGACGATTGGTACAAATCTGCATCGGAGTACAGCGATGCCATGGAGATCGAAATCCCAGCATTTTTCAATTTCGACGCATTCCGTTCGTCGTTCATCTCTACATCCTCTATTTCGTCTGTAAAAATATCTTCAGACGAAGTATCGAACGAGGTCGACAAAGGGCTGACGCTTTGATCGGTTGTCGTTGTATCCGTCTTTCCGTCGCTCAGTAATTCGCGAGTCCATGTTCTTCCTTTACTCCGTTCCTCTTGTCGTTGTCGACGCCTTAATCGTATTCTTTGCTTTAAACTGTTTATTTCCTCGTCGCTTTCGTCAACAGCTTCTTCCACGAGACACCATTGCCTGTTGCATTTCACTTGTTCGATGGCAGCTATCACGGCTTCGGATACGCTGAAATGCGCATTTTCTCTATCTAATTCGGCGTTGGCTCTAGAAAATTGTGCGGACGCTAAAAAGCTGGTTAAACTCTGGCCTTCCGCTGGACGTGGAAAATATCCGATGGCCATTGGTTGAACGCTACTACCACCATCTTCCATGAAACTTTTCTTCGGCGTTCTAATATCCTTCAGACCTTCGATCTCTAAACTCCACGGACTGGTAAATTCAGGCGCCGATCCAGGCAAAAAAGAATTTTTCCTTCTCGGTTTATGAAGGACCTCGATTCCTGTGGAATTTCTTGTAGAATTCTCTATGTCAATCTCGTTCGACGTAGGAGATGGAATACGATATTCTGTTACGGTGTTTGTTAACGATTCATCGTTCGTTGTGTCAGAATCCTCGCTGGATTTTCTAGCTGTCTGACTATGTTTCATCTTATTCCTATTTTTTGTTTTTCTTAAAGGAGTTCTAGGTCTTACAGATAGTTTGTCTTCTGCGACAGTGGAGGTAGATTGCTTTAATTCAGCATAATTCACGTTAATTAGCTTCGACAATTCGACTTTACATGTCTGAGATTCAATACTTTTATGAGAACTAGCATCTGTAACAGTTAACGAAGAGGCAGAATTTGTACCTGAAATTGTATAGCCTTTAGTTAGGGCAGAGAGACTATTCCAAGTTTTTAAAGGTATATCATTAACTTCTTTCAGATCTGTCTTATGGTAGTTTTCATCAGGCTTAATATCACCTTGTTGCGCTGTCGGACTTTCTGATATTCTCAGTGAATCTAACTGACAATTGTCAAGGTGAATGTTTCTGTCTCTTGCCACACTGAAATTTGTAGTAGAAAAGTTAATTGGATACGAAGAGGAACGCCGATGCCTCTTAGGACTTGCTTTAGGAGAAATCCAAGAAGGTAGAAACTAAAACCAATTATATGTAAATAAAGAATTTTGGTAATATTGTATTGTAAATATGTAATATTGTTCGAGAGACTTACTAAAAATGGGTCGATATCTATCAGCAACATCGGTTGATTTCGTTCGACCGCTCTCAAACATAACAGTGTGGCTTCGGCCAAATTCTCTTGACACAAAAATGCCCATGGTTCGAAACAAGAGAGTAAATGTTCCTTATCGGATAAAAGCCAGGAAAGCTTATGCGACAAAGTGTGACTCTCCAAGCTGCATTATCATAATTTTAAGATCACGTTGCATAAATTTACATGTAAAATCGTATGAGTTATGACTAGACCGCGGATCTTTATGCAAAATAAAAAATGTTTGCATCGATTGCAAGCCACAGGAGCCAAATAAAATCTCCATTTCTCTTCTAATTATCTTATTGAGCTGGAACTTGCTCAATACTTTAAAGCGTACGTACCCATTTTTGTCGTAAATGCATAAAATCCGCAGTCCAGTTACGACATACAATATTTCTTACATCTTAACATATTCATTCATTGTTACGTATACCTTTTATACAGCCATAACATATCTTTTTGCGATGTTATTCTCGCCGGTAAATTGGAAAGATAATCTTTGACTTCTGATAAAACAGGCGAGACTGCTAAAGAAGGTTGTAGCCAATTTAATCCTTGAATAAAAATCCAACAGTCCGGTTCTCCCTTAAAAAATGAACAAACTTTTCTCATTTTCCATTGACTTTGCTCAATGTCAGCATTGTGCAATAGAATTCCTCTTATTATCATTCTAACAGTTATCGCACAGCAGTAACATTAATATTAGTTTTACAAAATGAAAAAAACAGGATATCTTGAATGAAAAAAAATAAAAGAAAACAATGCTACTGATAACAGCATTGGATACTTACAATGTGTACTGTGATATAAAACTTTTTCAGAACGCAAAAAGAAATGAAGAACATAATTAATATAGAACCAAGGTAAACGATTCAATACTTGCGACGATATATCGAAATAAACAAACGAAGATGTAATCTTACATTTCGATTAAATATTCGACAGCCATGTTTAAATATCCGCTCCATTATGTGGTGAAGTCGATTTAAACCACCGTAAACATTCCATACATTTAAAACACCGTCGACTAACAATCCTTCGACGGTGGTCCGTAAAATTTGTAAAAGTTGTCGTTGCTCTCTAATGTGAACGTCTTCGCACATAGTGATGATCATAGAGATCATCTGTGTTCAATTCAGATCTGTACTTTGTCAATTTGCTTTGTACTTCATAAAATACCTTTTTGATGGAATCTGTCTTTGTATAAATAGATTAAATACGAGAAAAACTTATCCTACCGCAGCGATGTATGTCAATCTATGCTATCGTGGATATCCATTGACTCCTCTGTTACTTCATCGAAACGTTTAATTTGAAAGTTACATGATAACAAACAAGTGTGCTCCATTTACGTTCGGATGCTGTCATTTGAAACACGAGATACTGCGTAACTTCATTTTATTAGATAATTTCACTAATGAATCATACGTTATTGGGGAAATGTTTGAGAATATGTGCTGCATGAACGTTGAATAACACGAACAACACCAGGTTAGAAATTCATGTATACACTGTGTGCTAGTTGAATTGTAAAGTCCAAATTACTAGAAGTACACCAAAGTACACACAAGGTATACATATATATGAGTGAATCACTCAATGTATTTTTCGATCACACATTCGTACATATGATCGCGAGACAAGTTCGTATGGCGGGTATATTTGAACGATGAAAATGGTATATTCAAACTTACATTCTCTATTTTTAGTATGTTCGTAAAGGTCCTCTTCAGTCCTCTTGGGTCCTCTGCTTGAACTGAAATTGCCCTTAGAGATTTTTCAATGACTATCGAACTATTCGAAAGCTTACCAAGAAAAACGCCTCTGAGCAAAATTTCAGCCCTCTAGCTTTCCCGTGAGGGTAGTTGCAGGGTAAATTAGATTTTGCGCTTTTCAGTACATTTTTCGGTCTCCGATGCGTTCTAAAATTCTGAAAAAAATGTAACATATTTTGGATCCTAAGGCGCATTTTACAGAATTTCTCAGACTTTTTGTTGCAAACTGTGCCCGTCAAAAATAAAAATCGTATCGAAAGATTTTCAATAAAGATCTTGTAAATTGATATCCATGATCATTTCAAACCTATTCCTTTTCATTTGATTTTTGTAAATGATCTTTTTTAGAATATTATTGTACCTGTCGGTAACATTTGGCTACCAGTTTGACCGTTTTGCCACTATGTGGTATAGCGCTGTATTTTAGCATCAGTGAAGTAAACTTCTCGATAATTTTACTATTTGCAGATTTCCTCTCTGCTATTTGATTGTGAAGAATGAATGTATAACATGTGTATGTGTGTATATTTTTTAATTCGTAGAGAGCAAATGATTCTTGCCGAAAGTGACACTGTGTCTTATTGAAATTGGCTGAAAGAATTCTTTTATTTAAAGTAGTGTCAATTTTTAGGGAGTTAGAATTACGAAGAGTATGATTAGTATTTGTTGATTTTCATCTCGTATATTATATTAAGTGTGAACAAACGTGAACAACATTTACAATGTAGTATTGGCCGAATATAAGATTAATTAGAGGTAAGTACATGATAGCTGAACTGGGTTTGATTATTATATCGTCGCGGTTTGTTGCGAGATGGTTGGTTGGTAGATGCGGATCGTAAATGGAGGAAGCTATCCCCGATACACTCGATAATAGTTACTTTACTAAATATGACACGTTTCATCGTTATGCTTGCGATTATATTTCCTGTCGTGTTAACGCTACACTTTTGATTGTTTGTTTCTCCCCTGTGAACGCGACCGATCTATCGCCAGGAACGTGACCGAAATTAAACAACGATTCTTCATTTTTTCGTTGTTCCCATTGCTTATTTGAATCGTCGATCGTTCGTCGCAGTAGATAAATCATGATCACACGGTTCCCCTTACGAACTATAATTTGATACAAATGTTTCGGTGATCGTACGAAATGATGGTACGAAAGTTGTGTAAAATGGCTGATCAACGCGCGATCGCAAAATCGAATACTAAAGTACAAAGATTCACGGTCGAACCACGCTAAACAAAATATACCTATACGTATCGAAATTACAATTAATTACAGTTATTTAATTACATAATTACATAATCATAATTTACACGCAAACCAAGAGAAACAGAAACTCGTTCGGGTCCCTCGTTAGTCTCGAAAGAAGTCCTTAAAAATCAACGGCGATCTTCGAGATCTGTGCAACGCAGACACGAGAAAAATGCGCTATACCAATAGTAGATGAATCGAAAGAAACGAAGAATAGCAAAGAAATTCCTCTTTCTTGCAATTGAAGTCAAGGTCTCAAATAAACCCTATTTTTCCATGTCCACATTGAACAATCTCTCGATCGCGGGTTTCTATAAAATAATTTGTCCTTTGGTCGTTTAGGCCGTCACCTCGCTGGACGAACACTTGTCGAACATCGCGTCGAGGACCTGGGTGAACTTCAGGTGTCTTTCTTCGGGTGCTACGGCAGCTCCTCGACTTCCCCATAGGAATTTTATATGGAATTCGGTGCGGAACGCGTCAGAAAGCAGCTCGTCGCTTCTGGATCCTTCTAAAGCGATTTCCGCGTTTCTACGGAAGAGTGGCAGATTTTCTGCCATTTTTCTGGCTGTTTCCAAGTGCGACCAGACTATCGACAGGCCGCAATCCGGCGCTGAATTCTCCCATGGGGACAAGATAGCCGCTGTTAAGCTCGAGGGCGCAGCTGTTCCTGCGGAAATGATTTAATCACGTTAATACTGCTATCAAATACTAAATCTATACTTAAAATAAAAATTTAGCATACCCAGCACATCCTCGGGTCCGCGTTCTCCCAGCAACGCAATAGGCAGCAAATGGGGCAGAGTAGTGTTAGGAGCCTGAGGATTGGTGCACTCGTTCATCGCTCTTAAAGTGGGCCTCAACTTCGCCTCGAAGCTAAAGGCTTCGTCCGTGTGTTTCTGCCTGAGCAGGTGCCAAGTATTCGCGAGCCTCTGGATCTGAGGTAGACATAGACCCAGCATCACGCCGCAGAACCCATACAAATTTCCTAGGGCAGTTTTGGTGTCGATGGCCACCTTGATCCACTTGCTGATGGTAGCTGCTCTTTCGATCGCCGTAGCTCCAGCTAGCACGGTGACTGCAACAAGCAGCTTCAAGCACTCGGACCTCTCTATCAGATCCACCCTAGCCTGTCTACCATGCGGTAAGGTAGCCAATTCGATGCCACTTAATCCATTTCTATTCCCAGACCCAGGTTGCAACGCCAATTCCAGATCGATCTTCGTTAAATGAGAGGCTAGGATCCTTGGGGCGGAATCGTGCAGCATTCCCGAGACTCCTCTGAGAGCTGTAGGATCTAGAGGTCTATGATCCCCAGTAGGTAAGAGCAAAGTAGAGAATCCTTCAATGTCCAACGCCGTGCTGATCTCTAAAGAAGGCGCAGCGACGACCAACTGCTCCTCCGCAGATAATTCATACTCGTTCCCATTACTGCCATTCATTCCGTCGCTGGCATGGTAGTGGCTCCTGATCACCACTCCTTTGATAGGAACCGAACCAGAAGGATTGCTGGTGCCTCCAGAATTATTGGTTTCGAACTCGCTGTCCCCAGAACCGTTGCCGCTGTCGCTGCCCGACGCCTGATACCCTTGATGATGATGATGATGGTGATGATGATGATGGTGACCATGATGCTGGTGATTCGGAACGTAAGGTATCCTGGGAGGCTTCGGTGGAGCTGTTCCCAGCGAGTTCTGGTGATTCAAACTCGGTGGCTGAAGAGGGGGTTGCTGTTGCTGTTGCAAAGCTGGATCAGAGATCACCCTGGTGATCTTCTGACGACCCAGGGATAAGGAACAAGATGGTGGTTGGCTCTGGATAGGCGGAACTCGAGGTAAAGTGCTCGATTGAACTGGAACATGAGGTGCTGGTTGCTGATTCGCTGCTTGGCGACCATCATGTTGGTCTGAAGGGTGATGTTGAGCTGTTAGAGAATGACTTCGCTGCTGCTTCCGAGGCAGACGGGGTGGAGAGCCGGTTGATAGGGATGATGACGAGGGACTGGAGCAGTGCTGACTGTTTGTTGGAGCCGCGACGCAGGTCAAGGGTACTGATCGCGGCTTTGGTGTGATGATCCGAGCACCACTCGCCTGGCTGATGGGCCTTCCGCTGCCTACGTAGAAAGTTATCAAGTCGGCCACCGTGTCAAATGCCTCGTCCTCGAACTGGTACTGGGCTCTTTCGTACACTGTCTCCGGCTGGATGACCACCTGTTCATTTAGGAGATCGTTAGAATTGTTTCTTACACATTCATCGTTGCTAGTGTCTGATAATCTGTTTTGCTACATGAAGAATTCATTTCTGTTTCAGTCAGTGTAAAGTTTCAGTACGAAGCTAGTGTGAGAACAGAGTGTTACCTACCCTGTTAATGACGAAGTGAAGAGGCTGACCCTTCCACCGGACAGTGAGGACATAGTTCCCAGGTTGCGAGGCACAGTCTCGCACCAAAAAGTCGCCATCGTTCGGCACTTCCGTTTCCGCACCCTTCCGACCACCCCGCAACGTGCTCCCATGGTACCAGGCGTGCGATCTCAGATCTCTAGGATCTAGAAGTCGAAGTTCCCGCTCCAAGAGTTTGCGCGTCGTCTCCTCGGGTGGCTCCTAAATTAGACATCCGAGAACGGCAATCTTAGATTACGGAACCACGATGCACGCTAGAAATTAGCGGGTCGAAATGTGAACGCGTGGCTCCATTAACATCGTCTGTGCTAGATCCTACCTAATTTAATGCCTGGATCTTCTCCATTTTTTAATAATCGGTCCTTAACGAAATATATAGAAATTCTATGAATTTCTTGTGAACACTTTGGTTGATTTAAACATGAAATATGTAAACCGTGTCATACGCGCATTTGATCTCGATCGATCCGAACTGCGATTTTAATTGAACGTCTCGCGAATGTTTCGTAGGTCTCGGAGACAGTTGCGCGGATCAATGAAGAAGTGTCTCGACCCAGCGAGACCACAAAATTGGCTTAACAAGAACAGCCTTGAGTGGTTCGTCCATAAAGAGATCATCGGCACGCTCTCGTGTGCGCGACTTATCACTGACTTAGCATGTCACGCGTGAAAGTCGGCTCGCCGAGACGATGACTGCGTATGCGTATGAACGATCCAATTATGATAACAGTAAAATATTCAATCGACCAATTCTGCCGATAGGTTCATTAATATCACGATTCCTTTACGCGGTGTCTCAAAAACTATCATTACCACATTTTTAAGTCATTTTCAAGAAGATATTTCCAAGTTTACAGTCTAATTAAAAGCTCTACTAAGACTCTATTAAGACTAACAATTTTATAAAAATGATTCGGACTCGAGGGATTCGAACTCGCACATTTTTTCAGCCCCTTCGAAGGAGTGTTGTCTGCACACAGCTCGTAATTCTAGCCACTAACTACCGGACCACCATATATTGCACATTCCAAATGAAGATCGATGTCTGGGACAGGACAGTAATAAGTAAGTGGTCTTTAAAAATGAAAAGGCGTGCACTTACCATCGGTAAATTCGAGTAGTCGCCGCTGTCAACCCTTTTTCCAGCAAACTCGCCGGAGCCGGAATCCTGGTCCTCGCTTCTGGCCACCTCGGTGTCTTCCTCGGCTTTCACCTCCGACGACCTGCGCCGAAAAAGTGAGTTTTCACTATGCCACCTTCACATCTCGTCTCCTGATCCAACGATTTTCGTCAGCACTATAGAAAATCGTGTTGGACACACGGGAAATCGGATAGGGTTTGGCCACACCGGCTCTCGGGCCGAGCGCGCGCACCCCACTGAACTGTGTGCATGGAAACCCACGACATGGCCAGGGCCGTATTTTTGGAGGACCTCGGAAGCGCCCCCCGCGGGGTATTAATAGCACGGGGGCCACCGGTTCGATCCCCGTGCCAAGCAAAATATTTTCCCTTCACCTTTTGTGCACATTTTCTAATTCGAGACGGCCCCGCATCAATTGCTTTCATTTTCTCATCGATTTGCCAACGATTGTTAGAGAGAATCTTGTTCTCTTCTTAATAATTTTCAGGAGTTGAAAATTAATGAAACTCTTTATGGAAATGCTCCTGAATAAATCATTTGCATTTCTTGCAATAGAAAAGTGCATCAGGCGCCCATTTTTCAAGATCACACTCCGGAAGATGGTATCAGAAATTCTGAATAATGTATGATAATTTCCAGTCGAGTTTTCAGTGCGAGACAAAAGTGAATAAGTATGCATTTAACCTCTTTACCGTTCGAAGGCTTGAATGCATGGTACCGTAGCAGTGAATGATTCTTTTGTATTGCATATTTCCTCGAAACATCATGCGCACTTAGCGTGTGTATTGCATACACGATTATATTCGAAGCTCACAATTGTCTTCCTATTGAAATGGAAATAGCCTTTTGACCTTTGTTGAAATGATTACGGAAACAATGTTTGGCGACGAGTGCGTTCGGTAAAAGAATATTGGCTCTTCAATTGAAGATTTTCAAGATAAATTTACTCTACGATAGCAGAGAAGAGTTATTCAACAATGACGAAAAATGGATGGCATATGTTTTTGTGTTGCTTGCGTCAATTTATGCAGGCTAGAAAAATTGTCTTTTCTGGCGAACGGTGCACGTCAAAGTGCATCGAACTTCAGATGCACTTCGTACGTCACTGCAACGCACCCGTCCCTCACCCACGCCTGCGTTCTCTCCGTTCTCGAGTGGCGTCGAGTTGACACCGTGCATTCGATCGCGCGGCAAAAGATTATTCCGATTTTTTTCCCGAACGGCGACAGCCTGCCAGGGCTAGGTTTCTTATCAGCCGGCGGTTAGGTTTAGTCGATAGTGCCTAGGGGGTTCGGACGGGGGTTATTGATCTGTTTGAGAAAAGAGGGGGTCGCGAAGGGTGCCGACGCGCCTGCGTCGGACAAAAGCGTTCGATAAGGGTCTAGGAACCCATAAAACGCATCTGTGCTCTTGTTTTGTTCCTGTTGTTTCAGGAAGTTGAGCAACCTGGAGCGTACGACTGATCAAAGGCCAGGAAATGATCCTTCAGCAAGGGTTTAGTCTAATCAGCACCGCGAGAGAGGGTAGTCCTCGGGTTGACGAGTTCCTTTTTTGTTAAGAAGATTGAATATCCTCACAAAATTGAGTACGCGAGGATTTTTTGAAATATATTAACCCTTTGCACTCGGAGCTATTTTAACTCGAAAATTAAATATTTCTTCCGAACTAAAATATTTCCATTTTTTATGAGATTTTAAATTCAATTCTAATGAAATTGATATAATACCTTATGAAATACTTAAATGTTCAGTAATTGATTAGATACCTACATATCTAATAATGTAAACAATATTTTCAATAATGGTACAGCAATTTTTAATGGCGCCTCAGGGTCGACACTCGAGTGCTAAGGATTAAAGATATTTCTGTTGGGGAGAAAACTGATTGATAATTATAGGAAAATAGTTCGGACTGCACCAAGAATGCTACAAACGCGATAGCAAGCTGCAGCTCCGCGAGATGCCGTAGGAAGTAATTTTCTGGGAGCCGATGTTATAAATAGGAACAGTACGGGTACAGATGCAAGCGGATAGCAGAGAATTCGTAGAAGTAAACTGCACGTCTTATCATTCTGCTGTCTCTAATGTCACTGTAACTGGATCTCTCGTGCCGACTTGCAGATTGCAGACTGTATCTGCATCAACGACTGCGCGATGACTGTGCCCCGAGCTACCCTAATCGCGTCGCGTAAATAACGCCTCTGCTCCCCTCGAATTCAAACACGGGGAGTCCGTGAAATATTAAAGTTAATGGGGCTGAGTAATACTCTCATCTTGCTGTACCATTTTCAATCAATGCTGGAATTTTATTTTCAACCTTTTTCGCGACTCGAAAATACAGCCAGACGTTATCGAGACGGGAATTATTGACATAATTCGATTCACGCGATCAATGACAGGACTGTCCTTTCGGAGCCGAAGGACGATAAGATTACAGCGCGTTGCAAATGTGCAGATGCGCGTGTTTGCTTTGCATGACGTTCGTTCGATCGACGCAGATGCATCGAACATGAATCGCGTCAGCGTGTATCGATATCGATAAAATTGTTCATTGAACAATTACATAAATCATACTTCGCAAATGTTTGCCTCGCTGACTTAATACTCCATCGATCTTCTTACGTCACGTTTTACGAACGCTTGTCAGACATTTTACTAACTGTGTAAACTTCTTATTTCATTCTAGACAATGAAATAATTTAACTATCAGAAAATCATCGTAGATATTGAGGTAACTATCATGCTGACTGGCGACGAAACCAGATACAAGGGCCTACACAATGTGACCGACAGATTCCCGAAGGGATTACGAAAGAGGTACAAGGTTTACAGTTTTCCCCCATTCCGTCTCGTTCAGTTATGGGATTCCCGTGCTCTCTGATCTCAGGACGTTATTTCGAAGGCAAAGACCCAGGGAAACCGGTTCGGGACCTGCCGGCACTATTATTTTCCTGGACCGGCACCATCGCGTATACCCTCCGACAGGCTAATTCATAACTTATGAGAGAAAGAAGAATCTCGACTCCGTAGGAAAAGTCCTTTCAAGGTCTCGACGCCTGAGGTCTCGGCTCTGTTTCATTCTCTTTTTACCATGGCGCTTTGTACGGGGCTCAAAGGGAAGGTGTTGTAGATCGATATCTCGAAAATTGTGGAGTCTTCGAGCCTCGGGGATTCCGGGAACTAGCGAAACATTGTGGGACTGTGGATCGCTGAACAGATCTTCTTGAATTTTTACTTCGAAATTTCCATTTACGTAAATGTAAACGTAAATGTTTTTAACACGCTAGAAAAATATCATGTTTCTAATTTCTCGAAGAGGAAATGTTACAGAAGGATTGGAAAGGATGAAGAAGATTGATGTACACGTGTTAATAGTTAGTTTGCGGTGAAGTTACCTTCGGCTGGCTTCGTCGTTGAGATCATCCGGCGACAGAGGAGTGACGATGAGAGAGTGCTCCTTCTGAATAATTATTTCCGGTTGTAGGTGGATCGTGTGTCGCTTCTGATAGAGGTCCTTACAAGAAGCTGAAGAGGATAGGCCGTTCCTCTTTCGACGACGGCCACTGGCGCCTAGATTTTGCAGGGCGCCCATAGATGGAAACCGGAAGCTCCATGCTATGCCTGAGGAATACGAAACCATCAATTACTTTCCTCATTTCAAACTTCACTTACACGTGCAACCATTAAAACTTAGAATCACGATCGGAATACAATTAAGACGTCGACGATTCGGTTCAGCAAAATCATTTGGTCGGAGGAGAATCGAGCAAGATTTCTTGAAACAAGAATATCTGTGAATAAATCTGTCATTTGAGATCATCTCAATCCAAGAGCGCTCACTCGTGAGTTAAATCGTGTCAACGCGCTGATTGCGTCACAGAAACGCGTATCCAATCTTCGAACAATTGTTACCGGCATCGACACAATCCAGTCTGCTTCCACGAAGCGAATTCCCGACGACAAACAAAGAAAGAGATTCGATCGCGTTTATATTAACTATGGCGATTGGGTATCGCGTCTCGGTGTCGTGCTCTCTCAGCAACATCGCGAAATGTTTATCGGAGCTACGCATAAACGATCGGCGAATGCCTTTTGTATGAGCCAGACTGTCTTCTTGATCTTTGCGGTGGACCCTCGATCGAGTTTCATCCGTGGATCACTTTTTCGAGCGTGGATTCCTCGCGTTGATCGCAATCCTGCGATCGCGACGAGTCTTCCTTCTTCTTTTTAATTGTAACTGATTGTTACTGAACAATGTAACTGATTGTTACTGAAAAATGTAACTGATTGTTACATTGGAGTGAAACGTTCAAGAACACCGAAGACAGTTGATTAGCATTGCAAACACTCGTCTCAATCACCTACCATCCTCATTATAATAAAGACTCCTGTTACAATACGTAACAAGGCATTATTCAACAAAAAGCCAGTCACCAGAACGAGGATCTTGTTCGAACAGAAGGGAACATTATTCCCCAGGACAATGCACCACATACTCTCAAGGCTCACTGCAACTACTCTTCGAATTCCACGTTCTTCGAACTAGCAACAAATTAGATTCTCCCTTATGCGATCCCAGTGACCCCGATTTTTTGATTGCCCATTAACGAAATTAACTAGCTACGCCAGTAATTTTCTCAATGAGAAAAATTGCTTCCCCCATCCGTTCATTCTCCTTCTTCGCTGTCTGACGTTCACCGTTCACCTGTTTCGCTCTATGCCAATCTAGACAGAGTCACTCGAGGTCCGTTCAGATTCACTTTCGTCATAAATTATACTGAAACGCTGTTTGCGTCAAAACACGCAGAATCGTGTATGTTAACAAAATTAAGTTTGTTACATATGTATTCTGTTTTATTTTTCTCGCAATTCTGAACACCTATACGTTTCGCAACCAAATAAATAATCACCGTACGTACGACAAGATCAACGTCTTCTTTTTCACTGAGGACCACCGGAGAGTTAGAAAAATCGTTGCAGGAACGACTCGCGAATAATAAATAGTGGCATTTCCCGGCGGGTAACGATCGATTCGCCGTGCACTGTGCAAATACCACGGAACGACACCATATATCTTCCATTGAAATTCCACGGGTGGTTCGGAACGCGATCACAGGTGCAGCGAAACGACCACGCTTATTGCGAACTGGTCCCGGACAATCGTTCCCGGTCCCATTCGAGCCGCCCACGAGATTGTTCTCGCAGTGGGGCCCCCCTTCGGGGCACCTCTGATTCAATGGGGTTTCCGGAATCCGTATATACGTGCCCCCTGTGTGTATGTGTCACCCGAGAGAATCGAGAGAGTAAGAGAGTCTCTCTTTTGTACGGGACACGTGCGAGAACGGATCGTTCGGGCCGTTCGGTTCGCCAGAAACTGAAGTCACCGGGGCCTCACTTTCGCTTCGATCCGTTTATCTTCGCTCGCCTTCTAGCGCCAAGCAGATATAAACCTGTTCTCGACAGCCTCCTTTCCAGTCGCCGGGATTCGAACGTTGCCCCTTAACCCTTTCGCTTAGGTTTCGCGAAACTGGCGCGGGCTAGCCTGCGAATCGGTGGGAGTCGCGAAAATAGAACGTAGATTATGTTCGTTGCCCGAGAGGAATGAGCGAAAGCTTGGCCGCTTTTTAGATTTCAGAGGAGCTATTGGAATCTTGATTTAGGTAACATTATTTTCATGCCGAATTGTGCATCTATTAAACCGGTTTATATTAACCATTATGGCCGCATGAATTGTAAATGATAACCAGTTGTCTAGTTATGTAATGTTACTTGGCTGTGTAGATGCAATCTCAAGTCATGTAATTGATCGAACAATGTGCATAACTGCGTATACTAATCGTGCGTGTCGCCAATAGCTAACAAGCTACCGTGACGTGACATTAAATAAATTAATTCTCGAAAAGGAAGAAGAAATGTACAGCCATAAGAAACAGCTCTTCTTCTACATAATCTTTTCTCTTTATCAATCTCTAATCTATTCTGCACTGCACAGTGTCATGTTCCAAGTAAACCATAAATTGTGCATACAACAAATTAAAAAATCCTCTAACAGAGATAACGCCGACAAAATGGCTGCTCGCGGAGGCTTTATCTATCACAAAGCGTCGGAAACCCTTGAAATCCTCGGAAAGAATTTTTACCGATACCCATAAAATTCTATAAATGGATGAATTAGACTACCCGAGTGGCTCCGGTGTCAGAGTCAGACCTCTCGAAAAGCTAAACGTCGTTCGCACGGACACCGGATGAGAAATTTCACGGTGTACCCTCGGAGGAGCGGTGAAAGAATGGTGGAAAGGGAGATAGAAGGAGAAAGGACACGCCGCGGCGTCGGTAGAAAAAGAAGCCTCTCGAGGACCTGGGGAGGACAGGCCCAGGACACAAGAAGAGAAGAACACGGCTGCGTGTGTGGTGGCAGGCCGATTCGAAAAGCAGAATCGTGGAATGCAGGTGTGTTTTGCGTCGCACGCCGGCCTCTTACTCTCTCGCCGACATAATACCTGGCGACTGATAAGGTCGCCGGTTTACCGAGATAACTATGCAACGTTTGGAGAGGCACTATCGACTGAAAAAGCCGCGATAGGTGTCGTTACCGAGGTCGAGCCCGGCGGCGCACGAGGCCGTGTTCAGAATATGTATTTTCTTTTTCTTTTTCGCCGTTCGATCGATCTGAACGGTTCTCCATTCACTGAGAAACTCATATTGTGTCTTGGATCAACATTATTCCACGTGGAAGGGGCTTCGACTGTAACTCCTATGATTAATGGCGGCGATTAGGCGCTGCGGAAATTATTCTCTCATTTTGCTGACGGAGAATCGAAGGACATGTATTTCCAATTTATCTCTGAAGCCTCGGATTTATTCTTCTTATTTTTTATGCTCAATCAACTTCATATTGAGCGTTCTTATTATTCTATGTTCCTGGAGATACTGATAATTAGCTAGATTTAGAATTAGCTAGACAAACGAAACAATTTTCTTTCCAGCTACTACAGGAAAGCCGTTCTACGTGAACGTTCCTCGAAAAGTTTTATTCACGTGAGCGAAACGTGCGCTGTGATTCTCCCGTTTCCTCCGCGGACACGTAATTATATGCGCGTTTTACCTTGCGACTGGAATTTCAATTGGATCCAGTTTTTACGCACAGCTGACAGAGTCGACGGATATCTTACATGGCTGTCGACAAATCACAGAAATCAAGAACAGAAACGGAAGTAAATCGAAAGCCACTGCACGAGAGATTACGTAGAAACTTCGTGATAAATCGATCGGTATCAACTCGATAGTAGGTGTAAAACACTTACTTAAGGAACAGCGAATCTATTTAGAGAAACAACTAAATTACATTAAGTTCTGAATAACTTAAGCATTTAGCTATGTATGTTACAGAGTAAAATGTTTTCCTCGAAAGTTATCATTTGCGTAAAATATTCGCTAATGGATTCTTCCCCGTCTACCGGCGAAATTTTATGCAAATTTATTCGCCGATAGATATCGGAGTCACTGAATTCTTTTCTCAGGTGGTCATAGTCTTTTTTAGCTACCTTGTTTTCATTAAAAACTGTCCGAAACGAGAAAACAAATTCCTGTTTCTCCTTTTCCTTTGAAGTTTACCAAAATATTTCCCCGCGGCTATCCTCGAGTCGGCCGTTCATAAAAGTGTTACAGACAGTCAGAGATTGTTTATTTATTTTCGGCTCGTTTATTTTCTCGGGAGTCGGCGCAGTCGGATTTATAAGCTGCGAGGCCGCGTAAAAGGGAACCAACTCGCGACCTACATCCTACGTTTAGCATACTCCGCGCCAGTTTCGATTTTGAAATAAAACATACTCTGACGCGATTCTACACATGTTTTGCAGGCTGATCCGCGAGCCGATCGACCTCGTGGGCGTCGTCGACGATAAACGTTCCTCGGTTTCGCGAATTTCCCCATTATCTTGCGCCGACTGTTTGACAAACACCGTACTTGTAATAATTTTGCGTCACCCGTTGCGACATTTGCTCAAACTGAAACCGCGCCCTGTTCACTTCTCAAATTTGTCAGTCGCTTTCGAAACGCGCTCCGAGAATTTCGCTTTTACGTGGTAGATGAAAAACATCGCCTTTAACGCTAGGTTTACGGGACCCGCCAAAATGGCGGGTTCTAATATTCTTAGTTTGCGATTACTAAGATTGTAAAGATGCTTCCCCGAGGAATTATTTACCAAAATTTCGTTGGGTATACAGTGATAACGAAAGCATTCGAACGCCCTTTAAAACAGAATAACTTTTTTATAATTGTACCAAACGACCTGATTTTTTATATACGAATACTTTCGTTGCCCACTGTATATTATTGGAAAAATGGCCAAAAGTTTGGATGGACACATTCTTGTTATGTTTATAAAATAATGTGAAATAGTTATTTCTAGAGCTTCATAAACCTAGTGTTAAGCGAAATTAAGGCAAAATTGATTAAATGACAGATCACCGAATAAGAAGAGAAAACGTCTTTCCTTAGATAAAAGTCAGGTATTAATATATGAGTAGCCTTGCAACAATCATTTATTATTAATTCATAAGAGGAAATACGTGATCGAACGTCGTCCATCGAAGAGTATTTCATATCATCCAGCACGTGCTCGTCGAGCCCCTTCGAATCATCGCTATCCTTTCACCATGAAATCGAATCACCTTGTTGAACGTGACACATGAAATTAATAACTGTCACGCTAATCGATCACCAAACACCAACAATAAAAAGAACCATTAAAGAGATCCATCAGGTATCCAACAACGCACTCTCCGTTTACAAATGTTTCGAAACATTAGGTAGTTAGACACCGAAAAGTTTCATAAACACATTAAAACTCCATTAGGAAGGGAACTACCTCCGGAAATTCTAAAAGCTTCACTGAAAATCAGCACGACTTCTGTCATGAAATTCCTGTGCTGCTTCAGGACATCAGAACACTAAGACTTAGTTACAGGAAATCACTTAAAAATTCGTCGAGCATCAAATCGACGATCTCGGAAAGAGCGATCGAGAGAGATCGTGGTCTAGCAGACGATAAATCGATGGATCGGCAGTTGCAACGTTCCTGCGACACAATATTGAAAGAAAGGGCTCCGAGATAAGAAGATTGCAGCGCGAAGAAATATGTGGCCACGATTATGAAAGTGGTCTACGTCAAAATTTCATAACACATTATTTCAAACTAAACTAATTCAATGTAAATATCTCGAAACAAGGAATATATGACTTATACCACTTTAACAATGAAGGGCACATTGTGTGTAAAAATCGAGAAAAATGTAGAAAAGAAACACTGACTCTGGCTCCGTTTCGATTTCAGTTTGCTGGCGGTTTTTCCCATTTTCCTGGCGGACGCATGCCAGGCAGCGCGGGTCACGTTGCACCGGTTCCAGGTATACGCACGAGGCTGCACCGACGGTAAAGACAACGAGAGGGATGCAGCAGCATGCACTGGCGCGACCGTAGCATAATGCGATACCGAGCTGACTGGCCGCAAAAACGAACGAGCAGAGTAGCGAAGGGACGAGACCGATGGACAACCGAGTGGCAGCCAACCGAGAGCTGGAGGAACGAGACCCGATCGCAGCCAGAGAGGGAGAGAACACGTGTGCGGATAGAGGACGGATCCTTGACGGCCACCAAAGAGAGAGAGAGAGAGAGAGAGAGAGTGGGAGGGTGGGAGGGAGGGAGGGAGGTAGAGAGAGAGAAGCTGGGAGGAGGGTTTTAATGAACGAAAATGAAACGCGAGTTTCGGCGAGGAGTAATTGCCGAGGCCGAGACAGATACCCGGTAATTGATGACGGGGTGCAGGCTGATCAGAGGGTGCTGAACAGTCGACTGATGTGAGTGGAATTTTCTGTGATTTTTAGATCGATATGTAAAAATGAATTTTAACTTTTAAGACTTGCCAGATCATTGTAGTATATTATTAATGAACGGTTTAGCTTAAAAGGAAAATATTGTAAGATGTTTTCCTTGTAAGACGGAGGGAAGCTCATATTTTTCTTGCACAAACTTCGCCAGCCTCGCGCAGCGCTGGGAATTAACGGTCAATTAATTTCAAAATTTAACGAGAATTTAGCGGCCAGTTTCTCTTAAGATTTTCTTATATTTTATGTTTGTGCTTTGATTAATCGATCCTCGTGCTGCATCAGATACCGTGGATCGAAGAAAAGGAGTTTAAAGGAAGGAAAGGATTTTAATCAACGAGGTTCGAGCACTACTCCCTTCGGCTAAAGTAATTAACAAGGGTGGATGACCGAACGGGGGGTGGAATGAGCGTTTTAATGAGAAGCTATAAGCAGAATTTCACTTCGTCACGAAATAGACGATAAGAAGGGGGAGATAAAGGGTTACCGACCAGGAAGGGTGGTAGAGATAAATTCAATTGGGAGCACTGATTACAGGAGTTAAGAGGGTGAATCTGATCGGAGGGGTGGCGAGAGATAAGCTGTACTAAAAATAGTTCCGACTATTACAACACCTCATTCGATTAGAATCGAGGATGAAAATTTGGGAAAAAATTCCACAATTGAATGGATAACATCTCTAGGAAATTGTACAAATTATTAAAATACACAGGGCTGGTATTTTCTCTCAGGTTTTTATTTATTCTTCCATGTTCATTCGAATTATCATGTAATCGACAAGCTATAGAAATAAACGAGTCCCGTTTACTCAACTCGTTCACAAACCGAGCGCTATGTTACGAGAGACCGTGTCCGGCGACGAGGCTTACATAATTAACACGTTCGCTGTCATCATTTTTGACGATCATAGTTCCTGATGTAGCGTGAAGAAAGGTTTTCACGCGCGACTGCCTGTTTCAGATCATAACCCCCGATTTAGCGCTTGGATTGTAATTGGGAATTCTATGGATAAAGATAGGCTGCTTTACAGTCATTGAATTTTATTTAACTTGTAGAAACCACTTTAGAATTTTATTGAGGTCAAAAAATAAAATGCCAGCGTTCTCTTATGTTTTAGGGGTTGAGAAAGAGTGAAAAATTAAGAGAAGAATCTCATTTTAGTTTTCTTAAGAATTTTGACGAGGTCAAGTAAAATGACTGCGTTCCATGTATAATGTTTTAGGGGTCGAGAATGAGCTAAAAATTAAGCCAAGAATTTTATTTCGATTCTCTTAAGAATTTTAACCAGGTCAAAAAGAAATGGCACCTTTCTTCTACAATTCAGGGGTTGTAAAAGGACTAAAAATTAAGATAGGAATTTTTTGAAAAAAGTGTGCGATTATAATGTTTCAGTAGTGGTACGAAGAAATCGTGATGACAAGAAGCTTTTTCCAACAGACTTATCCGGCTTTTGCACACGTGTCTAGTACACTCAGTGTACAAAGGGGGAGAGGGGAGAAATGTAAAGTTTGGGGAAATGGAGGTGGAAGATAGACCCGTGATTATACATGTGGCGCGCCACTGGTGCGGGTCTAAAAAGAGGCAGATGCAAACACTGCAACAGAAGAGAGACAAGGATGAACGGAGAGATAAAAGAGGCGTCAGAGACAAGTGTTTAATAAGCTATATCGATAAAACGGTACACAGAGAACGGAATTTACTGCTCCCGTTGTTCGTGGCTGCTACCGAAGTCTCCTAATCGTAACAGAACTCGAAAGCAAATTCATTTGAAGAACAACAGGAAAAACTCGCTAATCGAGAGTCGGACGAGAAGCACACGAGCGACAAGTGTTTCGCACGCGCGTCCAAAGGATCGAAAGAAAACCATGTCGTCATCTAGAACCCGGACAACTTCCAGCTAAGCGTCTCGGCCTGTCCGACGCGTTATTCGCTTATTTATGAGCCGAGAAAAAACCGGAATCCAACGCGAGGATGTCGCAGCGTTGCACCGAAGACAGCTCTGTTGCGATAATTGCGTTGCGCTAGTGAAATCGTGAACCGCGACCCCGATTTCCGGTTTTCCCGGTAAACTCACATGGCTGAATCATTCAATTCCAGCTAAAGCAGGACAAAAATACTAGCGGAACTTTTCGTTTTTCCGATTCACACCGAGCGATATTTTACGTTGACTAGGTCGAGGCTCGAATCGATTCTAGTCCACGTCCACACCGTAAATAAAACGTGCCAGGAATTGTTGCAGTCGGCTTACGTCAGACACAACGGTACAAATTGTTGGAAAGGAGCAAGGTTGCGGCTATAATTGTACGATCATTCAGCGTTCAGGCTGCTCGCGCTCGTTTCTTCCAGTTGTAAAACCAGCACGTTAAGCGGCACGGCTTTATTTTAGAACGCGCTGGATTAGACAAAGCCTTCCACTCCTGCCACGGTAGAATTTACGTCTTCCTTAACAATATACGCAGCGAATTCACAGCTATCCGCATTTTCACTAGATATGCAAATAAAGTCATTGCAAAATGCTCCTCCATTTTACAGAAAATTAAATTTTACAAAACATTAAATTCTTCTGTTTTTAAAATAAAAGTTAGTACAATTTTCGAAAGTTCATCACATTATTCTGTTAATTCTATTAATCTTGTGGCATGGAAGATACCGTAGAAAATGAACGAGGCTCCTAAATTTAGGCAACCAGAAGGTTGTACTCGAGGCATGTCGCACGTATGGAGGTGCATAGGGGCCTCTGTTTGCCAGAAATGAACGGAACTGTTCCAAATGAATAAAATAATAAGAATGGAGCGGCGGGAAACTTTGTTGAAGAGATAGCTCCGCAGTCCTTTAGGCCTGTTTTTATTGGTGCGGACTTACCAGAATACATCGAGTTTTACAGTCAATATGTTTCTATGGAACGACGTTCGCCGAACGACCGTTCGACCTCTATATGAGAGCGTACATGCACGCAGAATAAATGTGTTACGACACGCGCGTACAATCTCGCGAACGTGCCAAATTATGTGCACGTCGCCTATCCACCGAACAACAGAGAAAGCCGGAGAAAACTGTTTGTTTGTTCGAGAAAAGAAAAGAAAGAAAAAAGAAACGGAATCGTGGACGATCGAACACGTCCTGACTCGAATAGAAAAATCTTAACAAATACATCTAGACAGTGTTCGTCTAGGCTCAGAGGTTGCGGCTTACGCGCTAGTCGTATGTATACGTAGATTTAATTAGCTCTCCGCTCACATGATCGTGTCTACTCGCGAAGGAATTGACATTTTACAAACAGCGAAAGACAGCAATGTGTTTTTGTTACTTTTTTCTCCTCTTTTTTCTCTTCTCACGTGTTGTTTATTTAAATTTCCCGGTTCTCGGGAGACTGTATCTACCATCGATCTCTATCGCGGCCTCTGTTAATCTTAATCGTTAAAGGCTATGGTTGCTTCAGAAGATTTTCTGTTTTTTGTTTTCTCTAATACAGCCGGATTCTTGATTAATTCCATCGTCAGATCAAACGTGATCGCGTGTAAGGAAATTAGGTCCGAGTCGACTTTCATTTTGCGCGTGGGTTGTTTCTTCGATCTCGATCGTTCGAAACGTTGACTGTTAATCGGTATGCAATTATTTCGTTGGTGTAATTGGAATTGTAACGGCGAGCGTTCATTAGTTCTCCGTCGTTCGCCGTGTTTCATTTCTGGAACGTGCAATCGCTATCGACGTTCGCATAGATATAATTGTTACAATGAATATTACGCTACACGTATTACCACGCGCATTATGCACGCGTGATTATATTAACGATAACGTTACAATTAGAATTTTGCTCGTTCAACCGGAAGTCCGACGACAACGTTAATAAAAAATCCGTGGCCCAAAAAAATACTATACACACCTCTTCTCTTTTTTTGTTCTCTCTTTCTCTAACTACACACGCAATCTCTTTCTCGCTCTCTTTCTCTCTTTCGTTCACACACACAGGTTCGTTCGTTCTCGTTCTCTCTATTCCTCTCTCTAGTTTCTAATAGCATCTCTCTCCACGCACACACATACGCAAGCTTCCAAGGACTTCGTTAATCGTAAATGAAACGCGTGCATCATGTATTGTAATTGTAAACGTTGAAATGGCTGTGACCGTAGTTAAATTATGGTTTGTGGTCGTGAAACGAGTTGTTCTTGCTAATTAACATAATTCTTTCCCAGTTAATATCCTAAATTAATTTTTATGCTCATCTCAGGATCCAATTTGTCAATTACAGTTAGCAAGATTTCAGTAAAAACTCTGACTTTAAGCTGCAAGAACGACTCGTCCTATACATAAGAAAGAATCTCAGCGTCGTAAAAAACGGATGCTCTTCTCACCGATAGAAAAAGAAACTGATATTTGGCAACGGTGGGGAGCGTCGAGGGTCGTCCACAGGGTTGACTATTTTATACGCACGCGATATAGTTATATTGTTCGTGACTCTTTCTTTCTTTCTTCGGCGCGAGGTACAAAAGAACAGTATCTTGAAAAGACAAGTATAGACAGGTACTGTATTATGTTTCGCATTTAGACGATCGACGTCCGTCCTCTGACGAGACTCCGATAGGTGCAACAAATGAATAAAACTGACATGAAAATACAATAATTCAATTTTATGTTCAAACTTCCCCAGGAGATCCGAATGAAGATATCGTCTGTTACAAAACGAACAAGAATTTTAATCTGTACTTGTAAAAATTCTCAATTTCTTTTTGAGATTGTTTTCCGAGATTCTCTGCACTCCTCTGCTTCGTCTCCGTCAGATCGTGAACTTCGTTGCACCGATTCGAGCCGTCACAGACACGGACGATCGAATCGCGTCGAGAATTTGACTCGTGTCTTCCATCTTCTATCTAACGTCTTGGTCGCCGAATCGCTCGTCGTCGTCTAACGACTGCGAATTCTGGGACTTTCAGGGAACGAAGTTATTATGTTCACTTCGGGCGCGTTTATCTTTGTTCAGGGGACCGCCTCTTTGAAGCAGGAATTTCGTTTAGACTCGACGAAGTTGGGAGAAGCATGTCGAAACTATTAATCGCATCGTCGATTATCAAAATCCACACTGCTGCTCAAAAATGTTTATTCATTTGCAATCTTCACAGTTTCTGACGTGAGAAGCACGCAACGAGACAGACCAGTGTCAATTAATCGCGTTCTTTACGTATCCGGAAAATATTATTACTGAATCATCTATTGGCGTTTTGTTCGTAAATTTTGATAGGTATCACTGTTAAACGAACGATTCATTATTTGTGAGCGGCAGTGCGATTGAAGTTCGCTTTAAGAAAATTCTGTTCGTCTTTGCTTGATTAACCCTTTCAAAACGAAAGATATCCGTTTGACAAAAATTTGTAGAATACAGGAAAATGTGTATATTCACCTGAACAAACGAATTATGGTTCTCGATTGTTTTCTCGTAATGTTGAAATTGTAAGGACTGTAAATAATTGCAGCCGAGTGTCAGATAGATAGATTATTGTTTGATGTGTCTCGAAAGGGTTAACGAAGCGTTATCGAGACCAATTGGCCGACAGAAAGAGAACTGTGTCGATTGGAGTGATCGTTCAGTGATTCCGGAAGTCGAGTATTTACGGCCGTCTCGTAAACGAGCATAGTTGCAGATAAGCACGCCGCAGTATCGCTAAACGCGTACTCGACGCTCGATCTATAATACTTTCATGTGTTTCGAGTTTCGATTTCCTCGGACCGCGTTCCGCCGGAAATCAGTAGTTTACAATCGTTAATTACACAGATCTACCTACGTGCTTCGGCCGCACGAAGAAATCATAGAGACCGATCGATCGATCATGATTTTCTACCTCGAGGAATGCGATACGTGATCCATGAAAATGTTCTTAAACTGCTTCGATACTTTCGCCCAGAATGTTCGGAAAAATTGAGCATTGGAAATTTTGTACTCGAGTCAAATCTCGACATTTTAATTAACCCTGCAATGGCGAAATTTTCTGTATGTTGATCTTCATTGCTTTGCTTGATTGACTTCTTTTGAGCAATTGTGTGTTTCAGAGAATTTTTAAAATAATTTTCGGCAAGATTTTACGGCACCTTTGCAGGGTTAAAGATGTTGGACGAGCTTTTCTTCGAATAAATCGGTGATATTTGTATTTCAATGTGTCACAGTCTATTAGTAATCTGTAGAACATTTTGAGATCGTTTAACAATACTTCTTAACTTTAATTGGTAAAAGGTGCTCGGCAGAATTGAGCATTAAGGATTTCATACTGAAATCAAGTTTCCATTACAAATGTCTAATAAACTTTTGCTCGAATAAAACTTACGGCCATTTCAAAGTAAACTTTGTATAATTTTTGCAGTAGGAGAAGATCTACCGATAATGTTTATATTTCAACTAATGTGTCATAGTCTAACGTCGATCGCTAATCTGTAGAAAAATTTACTATCGAGGGAAACATCTCGGTCCCAATTAAAAAATAGCTGATACCAGTAAACGTAATTGTTTGTGCAGTTTGTAATATTTTTTGCATTCTAAACATTAATTTGTAGTCTAGAATAATTTTTATACGTTTCATTAGAAGATAAAGACATCCATTACGTTACATTAAATATTAGTAATATGATTCTTGAGTTACGTCATGCAATAGACACAGAACAATTAAGTGTTAAAAACGTTTAAAAAAACCCCGCTTCTCTAACTAAATTGGTAGTGGTCGAAGATGAAATTGTCAGATGATAGGCCATTGTATCGTTGTCGAGAAATTCGCGTCGAAATGTACGTTCAATCGTGTTACACGGTAAGAATGTTCTGAATGACCTTCGAACATAGTTTATGAAGCACATTATGCTTTGTAACAGTAACAACAGATTATTGACCAACTTCCTTCAAGTTGCAAGAGCTATTAAACAAAGTAGTTTCATTCCTCGACGTAGAAAGTTTGGTGTAAATCGATCAAACAGGTCGGGAAACGGTGACTCACTATAGTAGGGAAATTTCGAGACGAATATGCCGATTATTTTATACACTGTTTTACAACATCTCTAATATTTATGCTAGTCTTCCTCTTCCCCTGGTCGAAACGAAGGCTCGCAATTAACGCTCAATTAAAAGTTCACGTAACACAGACTTCGCGATTCACATCAACAAACTCGAAGACTGATCTTTTTCTTATTTCTCTACGATATCAATCGACTCTACAATTCAAATGAACGTGTCTGTAAGCAAAACCTTATCAAAAATCGTGAGAACACTAACGTAACTGTTACATTGTTAATCTATCGAGTCTGGAAATCAACGTTACAATCGACTCGTTAATACAAACTAATTGCTCGAACAGTTCCCAGGGTAACTATATCATCTATGGAAAAACGTGGTTCAGTTGACAGTCGACTGGACACTAAGACACAGTCGAATTTGGTTGAATGTGAACCGGGTTCACGGAACAACGAACGTTTGTACAATCACAAAATCCGTTTGAACAAGTTTGGTCTAGTGTGAGCTATCAGAAATCGTTCCTCGGAGTCTGGGTGTGTATTGCAAATTGACAAATCTTGGAATCTTCATCTGCGTTGCTGCGTCGACGCTTGTTTATTGAAAATGTTCGTTAACGAGTCACTGTGGATGGTCAATCTCTGTAAAAACCACTCGTCGACAGTTTTCCATGTGCTATTCGGTTGTTGGAAACAGAGACTCACACTTACGTTTGTCGATCTCATTCCGTTAATGGAAAATTCTTCGTGATGTTTTACTTTGGGTCTACTTTGATTCTACGCATCAACAATTTTCCAATAGCGTTCGTTTCTGGGCTTTTTACGACAAACAATCATTATTTTCGGTGGTTTGAGGTTCAAACAATTATTACTAAAAATCGAGGACTCACAGCAATGACGTACAAAAGTGGTGATTTGTAAACTGATTGGTCATTCACATCGACTGTGCATATAATATTTAGCGTGATTATATAAAAATGTTATCAAGGTACATACTATTATTATATACTACATAATAGCACGTCTAATCAACGATAATCATTTTCCAGGACATTCGAGTTGAAAAATTCGAACAAATTCTCACAAGATTAAACAACGAAGTACAATTTGATTATCTGTCGGGGTGTAGGCTATTTGTTTGGATTTTCGAGAGAATCGACGAGCTCCCAAAGAAAAGCTCACGAAGACGGTTTCCCGTGACGTTCTCTGAACAATAAAACGACCACGAAGGATTCGATAGCCGTTAAGGAAAATCCAGCTGGCCGTTCGTTCCGTGTCGAAATCAGGACTATGGGTAGAGAGGTGTCCTGGGGGTCCTGCGATTCCTTCCTGCGGTCCATTAGGAAACAGCAAACGGCCTGGTTTGTGCGCGATCACGTGAACGTCTCGTCCTTTTGCGGAAGCACCGGCACCAGCCGCAAAAACCATCCTCCAATTATAGTAAGAAGCCCGTTCTTCCAGCGACTTAGAAGAGGATGCAGCCGGAGCCTTGCATCACCTCGGAGATGAACATCGGCGTCCCGGCGCCGAGGCCGCCGTCAGTCTTCTGGTTCTCGTTCTTGTCGTATTCGCAGTCGAAGTAACGGCTCTGCAATATTCGTTTCACAATATGTTTCTCGACAAAATTCTCATTCGGAAAGTACTTCGAAATTTTGTAATCAACTGCGACAGTGGTCATACTGAATGATAACACAAGCAAAGGACGAGATGATCAGGTACAACACGTGTAATAGAGAAACAAAGCAACGCGTTCTTGGAATTCGGCCGCGTCAATTTAAATACCGACACGAGTGTACATACCTACGTTAAATAGTGCACCAATTTTTGTCGATAAGAATGTGTCTATCTCTGTTCCAAAGGATACAGAGATATCGTTGAAACGATTTCGAAATATCGCCGTAGTTCTATGAACTGAATTTTATATGCACTTTTCAGAACGCCGATCAAAATGTTATCGGCGTTTTATGCGTGATCAGAGAGCGAAATGTTCGATGTGTCGGATAATGGCGATCAGAATTGCACCGGGACAGTAGGAATTCGTGTTATAGTAGAAAAGTGTTCTCTGGATAGTAAAAGTGATCTGCCTGTTGTTTAAAATGTTTTACAATTCTTTTTCCATCCTTGGATTTCGTAAAATGATTTAAAAAAATGTGGCTTGTTACTAAAGAAGAACATACCTGGCAATCTAAGCACCTGCAGTGGTCGCTCATCTTGCAAGTGATGCCCCACTGCTTGGCCACCGCTCTGTAGAACTCCTTGCTCGATTTGTGTAGGATCTTCGGCCCTTTCGTTTTGTTATCTTCCTCGGACACGTCGGTGCCGTTGTTTTTGTCGCTGTCGAGCTTCTGCGCCTCGGCCGCGTGCTCCAATCGCGTCTAAAATTGTAACGGTACGTGACGCGGGTTCAAAACATTCTTATCTTGCCGCGTGCAGCTAAGTTATTTCAAAGTTCACCGATTTGACTCGGGTCGATCAAAGATACCGTTTTACTCTTTTCATTTCTCTTATCCGCGGATCTCTTTTATAAGCAAGATTATCTAATTCATAGAATAGATTCGGGATAAATAAGAATCATTTTTATAAATCTGTATCTGTTGCAGAGAGAATACTCTGCTCAAGGTCGCGCCCCACCACGCACGGCCACGTCCAGTGGCACCGCCCCACTCAACCTTGCCACGCCCACAACGCTCCAAACACAAAGTGATTTATATAATTATGAATTTTCATATTTCTCATCAAACTACCACATGAAATGAAACATTTCCACGGTGTAATCGAAGGTTGGAGCTGATATGAAAAATCGGCTAATTTCCAGCTGCCCCCGAGTATAACATTTGACCGTGCCGGAAAGGGATTGCAAATGGAATCGGATTGCTCATTTCTCGGAAAGTGATCAAAGCGAGCGGGTCTCGCGCGCGCGTTATTGTAGCCGGGCCACGCCGCGCCGCTGTGCCGTGGAAAGGATAATTCTTTATTCCGTGACGATAACCCAGATCCTCACCTGTTCGATAACGTGCTCGTACGAGGGGGGCGGTGAGCTCGGAATGGCCGGCTCATTCCTCACCATCAGGTTGTTCGAATCAAACACCGGTGACTTTAAATTGGATTCCGGGTCGGTAGCCAATTGCAATTGGTTCATGGATAGTTGAACGTTCTCCCCCTTGGCGTTGTCCTCCAGGTCGTTTCTCTCTTTGTGGTTGTCCTTCGTCGCGTCCCGCTCGTTCTCGGCCTCTTCATCGATATCCTTCTCGTTGTCCTTGTCTTTCTCGGTTTCGCTGTCCGGTTCCTTCTCCTTGTCCTTCTCGCGGTCTTTTTCGTCGCTGCTGCGCGACTTCGACATTTTCGAGAACGGGAACTTGAACGGCGCCAGTTTGATCAGCTTCTGTTTGCCTCGTTCGTCTGCAATTAACGTGATACATACCATCTTGTTAAGGAGGTAGACTCGTTTCCAGGATTGCAAGGGTGCGGGATGCGCCTTCTCATTTCTCGATAATGCAAACATGGAGTTTTTCATTTGCCAAACGCGGTAGATAAACGATCAATCTAGTCCGCGATCGCCCTCAAAAATCCTATTTTTACGTTTGCGAGGCGTAATTTGCATTATTCGGAAGCATGTAGCTGTCGCAGCTTTATGAAAATAGCTGCATGCGCAGCTTTACGCTACCGAATAATGCAAATTACGCCTCGTAAACGGAAAGATAGGACTTTTACGCGTTTTTGACTATTGAAAACCCCCTTAATCTCGGGGTCGGGCAGAATTTCGATGAGAAGTTCGAACAAGAGCAAAGGCTTATCGTTCATCAATTTCAGGATTTCATTTAATTTAGATGTTTATCCAATTCGAACAGATTGAGCTTCTTGCTAAATTGTTATGCTCACTGTCGAGTACGAAAGTTATTTGTTAAGAAAATCTTTCAGCAAATGGAAGAAACTGAAGAGAATAAGGAGGAACGCTGAAAGGGAATGAGGGATGCGGTTCGTTTCAAGGGAAAGAATGGTTATCCATCAATGTTTACAGGTTTATCGGGCTTAATTGCGGCTACAAGAACCACCCCGTGCACCGCGTAGTAATACGAGATGCCTTGTTACAAAGCATCTCTCCGCAAAAAAGAAAAAGAAATAAAGAGTTAAGCCCGGAGAAGGTAATGAGGGATGGAAGAAGTAATTCGTTTCCGAGGGAAGCAGATGTGTCATTCAATGCTGAGAGGTTTATCGTAATAATAGGAAATTTTCTTGTTACAACATCTCTTAGCCGAGTGCGGAGGAAAGAAGACGGTGGCGAGGCTGAGCTGAAGTAATAGGGGATGAAAGTGGTAATTCGCTTTCGTTTGAAGCAGATGTGTTCCGTTGTGCTTTCGGGGGTAGGTTCAAAGCTAAGAGAACGTAGGATTAAATGATACAACTTTTTCTTTGTAAAAAAAAGAACGCTATACAAATTGTTTTATTCGGATGTTTAGTAGGTGCAAACAATTCTCTGGCAAGCCACTCAAGAGGAAAGTAAACAGAAGCTGAGCTGGGGTGATGAGGACGAAAGGAATTAACTCTTCTGCAAAATTGGTCCTCTATCAATATTTGAGGGTTTCAGCCCCAAAAAAATTCGCTTGTTGCAAAATTCCTCCGGATCCGAATCGAAAAGCGAGTCCCGGGTGAGGGGGATGGGGAAGCGCGAGGGTAGGGGACGAGGAAAGTAGTTCATTCCCACGAAAAGGTGTGTCCCCGGGTGCGCTTGCACCGGGCTGCATCTGTCGTTGACCCAGTGGCCGAGTTCCGTGTTATCGGTCGACCTGGCGCAGCTGCGGCTGACTTTAAAGCCCGCCGACTCCTCCAGCAGGTCTTAGCTGGCCGGCGAGCGCGATCCACCCTCGCGTTCGTCGATCTCGAAACAGGAATTAGCGTCTCCGGTAATCCGGAGTTCATCGTCGACGATCGATATCGACGAGTCCCACCGCCGCTATACATATACCGGACACGTAGCCGGGGACGCGACCTATCTCGATCTGTGTGTACTCTCCGGCTCGCCCTCTACTCGCTCCTTTTCCAACCCTCTCCCACCCCCTGTCCGACCCCGTGTCTTAATTATTTTGGATATCTGCCGGTGAATCCCCCGATTTCGGCGAGTTTCGGTACACCGGACACGTCGATGCGGGACGCGGAATGTAAAATCGAGACGGCGCGTTCGCTCGATGGGGTGGCTCGCTCGGCCGGGGGGTGGAAAGGGGCGTTTGAACTACATTTTCGGTCGCTGGAGCGATTATTGGGAAACTGGGGCGACGGACACCATATTTAAAGCGATAGCCCCGTTCAACGGTTGAAAAATTCTGCTTCTACCGCGATCTCTACGGTCAATCACGATCGCATTCTCTCTAAATTTCGTGTTTCTAACAACCAATCTAAACGAAGAAGTATTTTACCGTCTTCCGAATGTAAGCAACGTTCTGAAAGGAATTGGGAAAGATTGACAGGTTATCAATTCGCCCATGCCCAGCATTAACCGTTTGATATTTTGAAATTTTGCTCTGCTGCTGGCAGAATGAATGAAAATCGACCTGGCACCTGTCTGCCGCCTCTGAGAAAATCAAAGTATACGCAAGTCAGTGCTGCGAAAGGAAACCGAGTCTGACGAATTTAGCAAGAACATGCTGTCGCGAATTTCTGAAGTTGCTAATTTATTCGACTTGAAGCGGAAAGATTGAAAATTATTTCCAATTATTAATTACCACATCGCAACTCCCGGAAAATCCAAGAGAAGCGATGTAATTTCAGTGACTTGCAATTAACCTTTGGATCGCCAGCAGATGGAATAGTATATAATAAAACGGCGACCGCAACTTACAAGCGAAGTTACCAAATTCGAACAGAAACAAATATTTTCCGGTCGGAACACGGGAACAAGTTGCAGCAGCGCAGCCGAGAACGGGCAGGATGTTGCAGCTGCACTTTGTCGACAGTTTTTGATACACAAGCTCGGTGGGCGGACCCGACTAACAGTGGCCAGGAGTTAGTGTCAACACGAAAACTCACACAGGAGACAAACACGACCCGCCACGGAGGACCGGAAGATATTTCGCGGAGCCGAAATCAAGCGGAAGTCAAGCAACGCCGTAGAATCCAGTCGTTAGCGAGGCTTTCGGCGTGCACGCCAGACAAACATTTGTTCGCGAGAGCTCGGAATGACATTAGCAATGCGTTCCGCTCGCAAACACCGCGTGACGATCTACCCCTCGCGACAATCTGTTCGGGACTTTCGAAATCATTTTTGTCGTAGCGAAAACGAACACGGAATTTTTCGCGCTCGGCGAAATGAAAATTCTTCGCGGGAGAATGTCGAGGTAGAATCGCCCCGTCGCTGAAAGTGGCAGGTTTAATTCAGTGACTCGCATTCTTTCGCTTAGGGGAGCCCGGATTTTCGAACATAATCTTCCTGGAGCATGTAGAACGTAATTGTTTATTTTCATTGGTATTCTAAGAATTGAGGTTCCGAAAAGAAGCGAAGCTGCGAGTTATAATTTTCCCGGATTTTCGAACATAATCTTCCTGTGGAGCATGTAGAACATAATTATTTATTTTTATCGATTTTTGAAGAATTGAGCTTTCGGAAAGAAGCGAAATTGCGAGTAAAATTTGTCTACCGATTGACTGTGGAAAAGTATTTCGAAGCATTGTTTACTTTTGCACGCCTCAGGGTTTTTCCCTGTTGGACCGTGTTGCGCCGGCGATGTAGCGACCGCACGCGTCATCGTTTTTAATGGGAACGGGAATGCAATCATAGAAAGCAAGCGGGGACACAAGGGGAGGAAGCCCTCGCTGTTATCGACAATAGCGCAATTAGGTAGAATACTTGGGGCGTGGGCGCGGCGAAACCGAGCTCGCTACAGACACGTAACGCGGAACGAGGAAATTGTGACCGGCGTGGCAGAGCGTGGGCGTCGTTAGGCTTTAAAATCCTCAGGCCTGGAGTTTAGGCGACGGGAAATTGTGTTTCAGCCGCCTCGGCTTACGCCATTGCTGGTTTAAACGGGAGCAGCGCCGCTCGAACTTCATATTTTGCTTTGAAATTCGCCGAGTCGTTAAACGAATAGGGATTTCGCGAAGTACAGATGTTCCGTTTGTGATCAGACAGCCAACTAGCATTGTTCGAACTTTGATCGTTTATAGAATCCAGGTTCGGCTCGGTTAAACCCACTGAATGATAAAGTAGACGGATATTTTGCGCAGCGGTATTGATCCGTGCGTGATCGGACAATCAAATAGCATTGTCGGAACTTTGGTTGATCGTTGAATTCGGATTCGATGGCGCATAAAATCGAGAAATAATAGTTTCGTTAAGTAGAATTGCTCTGAACGTAATCCGACGATGGGAGTAAGTTGTTAAAATTTTGATCATCCGGAGGATTGCAGTTGAGATTATATGGATGGCAAAATAGTTGAAATTTTAGTGAACTAGAATTATGCTGCACATTATCAGGTAGCTACTGTGAGAACCTCAGTCGTGCATAGGATTTTGCTTGAATTGCTCTTAGAGTAAGTGGATGGGAAAATAGTTGAAATTTTGATTAAGTAGAATTATTCTATACGTAATCCGGGCAGTTTCACTCCTTCTAAGACCTCGAGTGTACACAAGAAAGAGATTTGCTTGCTTTTAGACCGAGTGGATGGCCAAATAGTCGAGGTTTTCGTTAAGTAGTATTATTCTGTGTGTGATCGGACAGCTACAGTTCTGTTAGAACCTCAATCGCACGTGGGACAAGGATTTCGTTGCTTTTAGACCGAGTGGATGTTGAAATAGTTGTGGAATTTCGTTAAGTAGAACTGTCCTGCATGCAATCGGACGACTCCAGAAAGTTGTTGCAACTTCGATCGTCTGTAGGACTGCGATTCCCGTGCGTTTAAATTGTACGGATGGCAAAATAGTTTGGAATTTCGTTAAGTAGAATGGGCTTGTACGCAGCCAGACATGTAAAGACAGTTCTTAGAACTTCCTGCGGCGATAAGATTAGGATTAGACTCGGCCCAACTTCTGTAAACGCTAAAGTATACGTCCAAATAGAATCTCGTGAGGTAGAATGTTCCCGTGCGTGACCAGACGGGTGAATACAGTTGTTAGAAGCTTTGCGGAATGGTCGTGTAATCCGAGATTTTGCTAAGTAAAATTTTCCCGCAGTGATCAAACATTCAACGAGTGTCGTTAGCAATTTAATCACTCGTGGAATTGAGCTTCAGTTACTTTTAAGTTGCGTGGGTGTTAAAACGGTGTTCAGGATCGACGTGGATTTTGAGAAATTCGAAACAGTTGAGAATTTCGTTACGTAGAATGTCCCTGCGTGTGATCAGATATCTAAAGACTATTCTTAGTACTTCCGCTGTCGGTGGTGTTTGGATTTCACTGTTTCCGACGTCTGTAAGAGACGAAGTAAATGCTGGGGTAAAATTTCACGAAGTAGAGCTGCAATTTAAATCTGCGAACCGCGGAGATTTCTTGGCGTAGATTCCACGAACGACAAAATGTGTTATCGAGCACAAAAGTTCTATTAATTTAGAGGATTACCGTCGAACGATACTGATTAGATCGAACTTTTCGAAACGTAATCGGAATCGTTTTACCGACAAAGAAGTGGAGGTTAAACAGTTTCAGTCGGACCGGGAAGAGATGAATGTGCACGACCAGACTCAGATAACGAAATTACACGTCATTAGGCAAGTAGAACGTGACTCTGTTACACAGACGCGTAGAATACTGGTTTCTGTATCCAGGTCGGCAAGCAGAGCAGCTTCGTCCGCGGTTTGCGAATTGTTACGGTGCACTGGACTTGTTCATAACTCCAAATACAATGATCCCGAAGAATATAAGTACAAACACGGGAGCAAACGTTCGTTATAGTTCAGGTCCACGCGTAAGCAGAATTCAGAGAATCGGTTTAAGACATCTTGATTAACTATCTGCAATCATGTAGAATATGCACAATCTCATTAAGACACATGACCATGGCCTGACGTATGGCCTGCACTGATGGACAAACGTTTGTCATGCATTGTACTGTAATATAACAGCGTTTGCGGTCAAGTAGAACAAACATATGTGCAGAAAAGACAATGGTAATTATAAGGGTAATATGTTTTGCGATAACAATTTCTAATTAAACTAGAAGGGTTTATTCATGACATTAGGGAGTTCTCTCGTGGGCACCATACGTGATTAACTGGACACAATGTGTCCCTGTACGGGTTTACTAACGAGCTAGTAGAACAAGTCAACCATTAGTCAGGCAAGGTGATATCTATGAATGCGGGCCGTAGAATGGCATTGTATGCGATCGCACAAGTGCACTACAACTTACAATATGAATTGTGCAGTTGCATAAGACGCTGCAAGGTCAGACACTAAGAAAATTTGAGGACATTTACCTTTCTCCTTCGAATTATGATGTATTTGGTATGTAATCCAGTAGATTTGTACCCTGCGCGGATGCAGATCGAAGTTTCGATCCTCTAGGATCCATAGTTGAGGAGTTATGGTCGCTTAAAGTTGAGCGTTTTTGACAGATAAGGGTGCCGCCATATTGGTTTGTAGTGAAGACCGCGAGTCACTTACCTTGCCCCCTCCCCTCGACCTAATCCTAACCAACTCAGTAAGCGGCGTGCCACCGTCACTACAAACTAATATGGCGGCGCCCTTACCTGTCAAAAATGCTCAACTTTAAACGACCATACCTCCTCAACTATTGATCCTAGAGGCTCGAAACTTTGATCTGCATCCACGCCAAGAACAAATCTACTGGATTACATACCAAATACTTATAATTCGTAGGAGAAAGGTACAAATTTTGAGTCCGGTAAAGTAAAGAGCAGCCGACATTTTTAATTAATCTGTTTTTACAATCGCAAACTAGAATTTTCTTCCTCAAGTAAACGTGCAAAGTTTCCGCGTAACGCTTTCGCGTACAGTGGTATACAAGTTCAAACGATTTGAATTCGAGCCACGTACGGGTACAAAACAGCGCACGACCAATTTCCATTCGACGACCATGGAAATTCCGGTGGAGATCGTCGCCAATGCCCACGAGAAGCAATTAAAATCTCCGTCGGAAGTTCTCGCACGGAATTTCCACAGAATTTGTCCAAGAATTAAAAGGGCAAACAAGACTGGGTAACCTTACTCGTTAATTCCGTGGCAGGATCTCACTCTCTCTCTCTCTCTCTCTCTCTCTCCCTCTCGGAGGTTTACAAACCGACGCGGCGAAGGCTCCATCGCGTTAGAACTGGAGCAAGGACGCGCGGATTTCTGAATGTGTTCAAAAGTGGACGCCGCGCCGGTCGGTAGAAAAGAGAAACTAAAAGAAAAAAAGTAGAGTCCGCGAGATTCACCGCGGTTGGAGTTTCACTTCCGGTCCCTGAAGGTCTGACCATATTTGCGGCCGCGCGAAGGAGGGCTGGAATTAGTATTTCCGGTTGGGAACGTCCGAGTTATTTATTGGGGACAGAGAGAGGGTGGAAAGATTCCCGAAATACTAAATTATTTGTGCTTCGAAAGGGTTCCACAAGGAGAAGCGATTTTGCGGGGTTGAAATATCAATTTCTACTTTCTGCTGCTCAGGCTCGCGTAAAAGTTTCTCGCCGGCCTGCTGGGAGCAAGGGGAAAAAAGATTTCTTTCTTCTCATTTACCGGGAGCCGGAGTGGAAACAGACGTGCATGGTCAGGCTTGAACAGAGTCGAATGCATGGGCGCGTGATGAAAGAAGAAAAAGGAGCGGACTAGATAAAGATCACAGCTGAGCGAGAGAGAGAGAGAGAGAGAGGCAGGGGTTGGAGAGCGGGGGTGGTGTGTAGCGATGGAAGGGATGGAAAGGGTGGCTGGAACGGGGGTAAGAACGGAGAAACTAGGACGAAAGGTGCGAGCCCAGGATGACGGTGCACTAGCTGGGGCCACTGACATGAGACCGTCCACTTCTATCGAGGGGTGTACGGCCATTGAATCCGCTGGATTTTCACCCCGAGCCACCCCCGCAGCAGCTCTCTCCCTCTCCCTCGGTGCAACCTACTTTGCCACCTACTTCGTTCGCCTACCTTCCCACCCTCCAGCACGGCCCTGTCGAGAAGTGGTCGTCTTATTTCGACAACCTGTATCCGACAGTGCTCTCGAACCGAGCAACGATTTAAAATCGCAACCGAATACACCCTCGGTTGCTCGGCCGACGCCTCTCGAACCGATGACGAAATAAGGGGCTGATTTGCATACCAGCCTCCGGGCCAAATTGCTTCGAGCACCTTGTTACCAGCCTCCATTTGGGGACGCGATACACCGCCTATCGGGGATCCCAGAACCACTGGAGATACTTTGCTACCGACGTCGATTCAACCATTCCCTCGGCTCAACTCGCTGCCGATCCACGAGTTCGTTGCATGTGAAATCATCTGGCCGATTTGGAACGCTCTTTGGTTCGAGCGTAGGATGGTGCTAAACGATTTGCACGCTTGTGTACTTTGCGATCGCCGTTTTACCGCGGGTGAAATGGATAAAAGGTTCTCGAAAATTTTTAGAAAATGCTCTTAGGCGTGTACATAGCGGAAGAGCTTCGCAATTGCAATTTTATGCGATTACGATAAAGTGATAAAAGTTTTAGAATTTTTGTACGGCAGCTCCAATAAAGAATTGTTGTAATTTACTTTCGAGTTCCATTCTGTTCGGGGATTTCATAGCAAGGACCGCCGTCTTCGTCTCCTTTTATTCGATTTTTCCGCTTAAGCACTACAATCTCCGAGGAGTTTTCTTGTGCCCGAAGGGGTCGTATTGTTTCGAAGACGACAAACACTCTCGGCTTCATATCCTTTTATGCAAGAACTTCATCCGGCGCCGAGGTGACTTTTCGCGGGAGTTTCGGGAACAAGGGTGGTTGCATCAGCCGCAATCCTAACCCCGGGGTGACGAGGTAATCTACCGACTTCCGTGGAAAGTTTGCACTGTCAAATATCAAATAGAAACCGGTGCGGTAAAGGAGCCAGAATAAATTTCGCTGACGGGTTCGCTTGAAAATTTCCCGTGACCCTTCGGTAATTCGAACCGCTCGATTCCGCCCCACAAATCATTCTCTGCGTCCCTTAAAATGTCTCTCCATCGATCATCATTCACGAAATTCAAAAATGGTCCGCGCTGAATCGCAAATACCACAAACATAAATCTCTATAAAAATAAATTGAACCGTGGCTCTTCGCTGGAAAATAGGATAAACATTTTATTCATTTCCAATCTAATTTTTAAAGTTCCCTCTGTACCGAAAAATTGTCGGGATGAAAATTGTTAATTCAGAAGGGAACGCCGGATAAAAAAATTTCGAGAAAGGAATTATAAAGTATGCACTGGCGCCTAGAAAGACGTTCACAAGTGAGGGTCGACATTGAGCATCTTAAGAGGTTTCGAGTCTCTTTAATAAAACGACCTTTCACATGGGATTCATTGTGTCAGAATATTCTAGCCACCCGATATATGCCACTGACGGCCGCGCTAATAAAAGACACGGCGCAGCAGCGAATGCGCTACGAAGCCAGCGAAAATTTTAACCAGTCCTTTCAAACGGAATTTCCAATGTTACAGAAAAGGATCGCATTCAGCCGGCGGACAATAAGCCTCGTTGAGTTTACATCGTTCTCAGTTCGCGGGCCTGGAATTTTCGAAACGATTTCGATCCGGCTGGGTCTGCGCGCGCGGAACACGTTCTATCGCATGTACCACACCAAAGCACTTAGGACGCGGATTCATTTGTTCGAACGGTGTTGATAAAACGCGCCCCATTTGTTTGAATCGCTGCTCCCGACGGCGTGAACATTTTTCAAACGTTTCTCTGAAAAAAATCCGCTTTTTATCCATATTAATACAAGCAGATCCATTAAGAAAAAATGTTGCCACCCGGTTAGCCAGTTTCCCTTCGCCCTTTTCCGTCCTTGCTCACCTGTGTAGCCTTTCATCCCCAAACAGGGTTGTAAAAAAGAAACCTGATCAGGCCTAAGGGAGTAAAAGCAGGTTGTCAGCGTTCGCGTGCGCACCTCAGGCGGAATCTGTGCAAAAACGAGACTGGATATGGTCAGAAACGGCTGAGAAATGGCCGTGATTTTCTTAGAAGGGTTGAAGAGGGTCGGCGAGAGGGTGCGGAGGTCCGTAATAAATACGAGCGACGTCGAACGAGCGATAAAGAGGATCGAACGCCTCGACGGGAAACCGGCGATGGCAAGTTTTATGGAAGGCGAGGGAATTTCTGTCAGCCGGAGAGAGCCGAGAGCAATCGTCCTGTTTTTGAAGCTGATGCCTGCTGATAGCGGAACGATCAAGAAAAATGATCGTTAGCGGAGATCTCCGGCAGCGCGGGAAAACTTTCTGGGTACACGTAATTAACTCTGTTACCAGGAAATTGGCCAGATGGAAGTCCTGTCCCGGGAGTTTGGCCGGCGTCCGATTTATCCGTGACTTGTATTACTTACGTCTCCCCCCTGTTGCTATCTACAATCTCGGCGACGACTGCTGCCGCATGAAAAATAGCCTCCCGCGATTTCGCTTCTCCGTTCTCTCGTGAAATTGATCGGCGGAGACCCTGTTGCCATTGGAAATTAATTTCGCGTTCGTATTTCTCTTTCTTTTCGCAGATCTGGTGTGATTCGCCGAGAAAGCCAAGTTCTCCAAAAATGTTTTAGCGCAACGGAACTGCATTCGGACTGGAGTTTCGGGAAGTTCTTTTTTAAAAACCCGTGGAGTTAACGAAGCTGTGCACTTTTAATGGACACGTACTCCAGTGGTATCTGCGGGGCGGAGTTTGAAATTTTGGACGAGTTTTTCCCGAAATTTCGAGAACTCCGGCTGAAATCTGGTACAGGCGTTCCGCACAGAAATATTTAGGTTTCGGCAACCGCATTTTCTTCTTCAATAACGTGGATAGACGAAAAATAATTTTTCGAGAAGGAAGATGGTCGAGGTACCACTTTAATAATTCATCGACGAGGATACGTGTTTTGTGTGTAACAATTTGTCGGGACGGTGCGAAATAATTCTTCTCGGAAAGAGAACGGCGAAATTACACCGCAATTTTTCGTTAATGTTTGCGGTTTTCGTTGGAAACGCGGCCGGATAAATACCGCGGGCAATCGCGGCATACATTTCTCCGCGAAACGAGTCGCGCGAATCATCGGAAGGGCAGTCTATAAATATCAGGCTGGAAAAAAAAAGTGTTCCGCGAATGGACGAGCCACTTGAAAAACGATTTAGGTCGCGCGGTCTTGTTTCACCGCATGAAAAATAACGCGACGTCCCGCGGAAAATGTGTTCGTCGCCGACGTCGCCGTTGTCGTCGACCAACAAACGGGATACGTCAGTTGATATCCGATATTTCACTGACAGGACGTTAGCCAAGACCCCGAAAATTTCGATGGACGAGGATCGAGCAAGTTCGAGGCTTCGGCATCAATCATGATAGTATTCGGCTCGGATTCGCGTCGATGAGTAACCCTAAACCGCCAAACAAACTTCTGACCCATCTCGGATGCCAGCCACTCCCTTTCTTGCTCGCGCATTTCAGGGTAAAATCACCGGATGGCGGCTTCTTCTGATCGAATTTCCTCGAACTTCGAAATCGAAGGAATCCGGAGACTCGCTTAATTTTCTGCAATTAATGTTATGCTTAATAGGGACTAAATCGCAAGTAAGTATACCTGGCAATAGATTTCAGTATCGATCTTCCGCCAGTTGTGTCTCCACGTGTTGAATATTTTTCTGGTTAGATTTTCGATTGTATCTTTTTCGTGGAAGGTAAGTGATTTCGAAATGTTTGAACATATCTGTAGTTTCAGTTTACTTATATTAATGTTTGCCAGCTGTTGGTTTCAGCTGAAATTCATTTTCTCTTTGTCAGTAGTTAGTATTATAAGTCCACGTGGAGTTCCCAATATGGCACTACCAAGGGTTTCCTAATATAGGTATAACTATTGAGATTCTTGGTGTGGGTGCCGAATATGGCACTAGGTGTCATATTAGGGACTCAAGGTGTACCATATTAAGAACCCCTTTCGCTGGAACCTGCAAATGACTCACCACAAAAAAAAATCTTTTCCCCAAGCTGTATTAAATTTTGAACCCACTTGACCTCAAAATCTTATACGGAGGAAATGCATCTACAACTGGTAATTGTTCTGACGAGAAAGAGCATTCTAAAATAGTCAAAAAATGACAACAACCAAAAGTTGTTCACATTTGGGCACTCTACCCTACTATTTCAATGGTAATTGCATTACCGTCGATTAGGATGTGGAGTTTTTCTCTAATGAATAGGATATCGAATGGGAAATAAATCAGGAACCAATACGTCTGTCATCGACCTCGTAATCCTATTAATATTGAATTGCAAGCGGAGTTATTCAATCGGAAAATAAATTGCAGGCGAACTAGAACATACCTAACCTTAATCAGAGCAGTACGATTCCCAGTAACTCTTGTATTATCGAATTAGAAATCAGAAATACATTACGGTGAAGTAGAATGTATCTGCCACAGATCAGACGCGGCTGTTTCACTAGAAACAATCTAATCCTCCGATTACACGAATGCAAAGCAAGTATTAGCCGCAATTCACGGTGTAAAAGATCAGATCGTAATTTCTCGGAGGCGTTTATTGAGCCGCGTGCAAACTTTTTAATGCACCTGTTGATATATGAACTGGCACGTCCGGAGTAAAGCGATTCGGGATCGTAGTAGCTTTGTCAAAGCACGTTCCGTATCGAAGCAACCTCCGAACAATCGCGTGAAATGTCAAACGTGACTGGCAAACACGCAAAACGCATTCCTTTCAGCGAGACGACACCGCTCTCGATCGATTTAATATCGAGCTGTACTACTTAGAAATTGCTCCGGGTTCGTCGGAATCGAAATTTTCTTGGAATTTTCGCGAATTTCCTGGAAACTTGGCGAGCAAACGCGAAAGTATGCGATCAGTCTACGTTCAAGAAACGAGGCGTGTCCGAATTAATTGTGTCTTAGCCACGGCATTGACACAAGCGAAAAATCAGGTGATGCTCGTTTACACACGCAACACGTGTAAGCAGCGGAAGTGGGTCAGGAGGAGCAATCAGTTTAGTCCTTCTAATTGAACGCACAGTACCTTCAAATTAGCTGGGAAATTAATGCTGCGTCAAACCTCAAGCGTCGCCCGTTCCTTGGGCTAATTGCGAGCATAAATTATCTATCGTGGCTCCATTCGGAGGAAGAATCTTCTGGCGCTCGACGACAGAGTGCGATCAGCGCCCGATAATTTGTCAATAGTTTATTGAGAGGAAAATAGTGAGACAAGAATGCGAGCCGAGCACCGGTGAAAAATGACGGTGTCGCTGTCCGAGAGAAATTATCGAACCTTTTACTTTTTCCTTCGTTCGACACGGGGAAAAGGAGTCAACGACGCAGAAACGTTTGCTGGAGACGCGGGTACGGGTACCGGAGAGGGTTGCCACAGGCCGAAACGAGGGTCTCGATGACGGACAGAACACTCGCACGTGTCGCCGAATCTCAAGGTCCGTCTCTGCTCGTGATGGATTGTTAAATTGTTTATTCTGCACAGAGTATCGCGAGAAACGCGATTGAGGCTCTGATCGATAATCAATCCGGAAAATTGCGGAGTCAGCTGGTCTGAGTCATAACAGACTGCGGAACCTTGCACACGATGTCCGAAAATAGTCAACAATTGCAGTGGGTTGCAACAGAATTTGATGCAGTTTCGTTGTTAATTTGTGCAGGAGATCGGAGCTTGAAATTTGTCCGTTAAAATACGATTTTCGTATAATGTGCTGTACTGTCAAGGTTTAGCGGCTCTCGACTGTCCATTCTTTCAGGACGAAACATTTATTGAGGGATGTTTCTAATATTTTAAGAAATCCTCATTAGGAAAAAGCGTTCCTTTATCTAGAAGAGGAGCTTAATAACTTCCATATTTTTATAAACAAGTACACTGACAAAAGCACAACAGAAAAATCGCTGCCGGTAAAATCCCCATTAAAAATTGAAGCACGATCGAGAACCGTGTTCGAGGGGTGAAAACGTGTTTCTCTAAAGCTCTGACCGGTTTCCTTTCTGGGAAAGGTGAGCTAGAACGAGAGAAATAATGAAAGCTAAACACAAAGAAATTAAATATTCATTCCCCGTATCCGGGGTACGATTGAAAAATAATATTCGACGAACGTTGTCCCGCGTTAGCTATAACGTCACTGGAACGGTAAACACAGGCTCGAGGGGTGACTAGCAAGTCACTGACACTGTTGCGTGAAATTACGTGCTATTTATACCGCGAACAAGCGAAATCTGTGGGAGACGGCCACTTTGCAGTCGCGTCGTAGAACTTCGGGAAAAATTCTTTTATGAATGGGGAGGTGATCGATCGATCTCGAGTTTGGAACGGAGGATCCTGATCGAGGCTATCGTGAGCCATTGGCTCTATTGATCGGCAATGTCAACGCACACCAGCGCGCTGGGTGACGTAGACACACGCGAGAAGGGTGCGTTTCCTTCGCCGGACAAAGCACGCAGATCGCAGATAGATTTTTCTAGACGGCGCCCAGTACGTAGCCGAGGGGACGGAGAAAGAAATTGTAGTGCGCACTGTGTGGTTACTCACGAAATTCGAAGTTTCTGGTCGAGCAGTCGACGCGGCGTTCTTGCTTCCTTGAAATCCGGCTGGTCAGCTTCGCGAAGACTTGCACGGGGTGTCGGTGTTAGACGGCCATGTTGTTGGATATCCAGCGCCCTCTGGCCCATGCTCCACAAACGTCCTGATCCCTACCCTCCTGCTGGTCTGCTCTTCACCCCTTCGCTTACCACCCCTTTCGACCGGCGCGGCGTTCCGACGTGTCACACTTTCGCGAGTTCAAGAATCCGTCGCCTTGCCGCGTGCCCTTTCACCCTGGGGAGACGTAAGAAAGGGGATTCTAGGGTTTACTCACTGGAAAATCATGATTACGCGCCGTCTTCGCTGGCTATGGCGTTTTAACGCGATGATTTATTGTGATTTTAGATTGATCACTTTTCAACTCTTATTCCAGACAGAACGTGGAAGGAGGTACTTTATTATTTTTGATTGCGACTAAACATTTTACCATGTAAAATGCTGCTTTTTCAATAAACCAGTAATTTATTATGTGTTTTGTGTGAATGTATTCTTTTACAGGTTACTTTGCAACAATCTGAGCCGGACTGTCCACCCTTTGTACACGCTAGGGCTTATGTTAATATATGTACATGCGTTTAACCTTTCCGCCACTAATGGGACACATGCGTCCCATGCAGTTTTAAAGAATTACTAAGGGAAATACCACGGTTTCCATTTTAACAAACATGCACAACACAGGCCACTAATGGGACGCGCATGTCTCATGCGTAGAATTTGAAATGTTAACTCAAAAGAATTTCCTTTTTCTTTTGATTTTACAAAGATATCAATCTTTCGAGAATAAAAAATTCCGAAGCAAACACCAACGCGTGTTCTACATATTCCCAAAGCTTCATCGTTTTTCGAATGTCGGCGATCTTCTCTCCAAAATTTAAAAGCTTTTCGCGAAGCAAATATTAGGTCACCGTGTCACGGTAAAAGTTCATTTTCCAATCTATAGGGGAATGTATTTTGAGAAAATATTCGCCCAGCCCGAAGGGTGTACCCTTTTAATTTCCAGAGATAGCAGCCATTTTCTTCGGCTGTTAGTTCCGAAAGAAAAATTGGTTCGAGCTCAGCCGCGAGTCAGCACCGCCGGTGTAACTTGCGGACAGTTCTGATGACTCTGCCTGACAACGTCCCACGGGAGTGACCCTCCAAACTTTCCCCATAGTTTCGACTCATTGTACGGCAGAGTCGCAGAAACGTCTCCGGTTCCTCCTTGACGAAACACCTTCATGAAAAATGGATGGCGACGACCGATTTATATCCGGCTTTTTGCCGAAACTTTCGCCCCGGTCGCTCGACAAAGCGGAGGTGGAGGTAGACAATCTCAGAATGGTCAGAAGTCAAAAATTCAATATAGAAGTTTGAGGAATTTGAGGAACCAAAATTCTATTACGGTCAAATGATAAAACGTGTATGAAAAGAACGATACCTATAAAGAAACGGTTTCTACGAGGCATTATATGTCAGCACGCTCTCTGCTTTAAATAACCGGAATTTTTCTTCGAGGGGGCTGTGCGAGTGAAAAATCATTTCAATCGAGACAACGTTATTCTATGAAATCGGGGATTATATCTTTATGCAGATCTAACGCGAAGGATGGAATATTTAAGAGGTCTTTTTGTAGAGAGTGTCCGCGGATCTGCATTATATATTGAACACGTAACTTCCAGAATATTCAGCAGCGTTTAAATTATGCGCTTTCAAAGGACGCCCCGTCGTTTTCCTTCTTGTTTTCCCCGGCGAGTTTTCTTCGGGCGTTGCGGATGGAAAATCGCAAGACATCCTCTCTCTCCTCTGGACGTGTCGATGAATACGCGCATTCAATTAAAATCTTGCGGGTTTTAATTAAAAAGACGAGAAAGAGAGCGAGCGAGAGAGAAGGAAAAAGAGAAAACCCCGTCGCTTATTTAGAAATGAATTAATACACGGACACCGAGGGTTGTACCTTGATCCCGACGCGACGTCTTTCAAGGTTCGCGAATGACCTCGGAGCCGCCGCGACACGAACCATAAGAAAACCTGGAGACGTTCTCTTCTTGCATCAGAGTGGTGCATTAGATCACCGGAAACTGGACACTGAATGCAACCCTCGAGGGGAAACACATTTTCCCGCGAGCAACGGAAACTATCCTGCTCTGCTCGTTCTTGAATGAGGAAATCGTTTTGGAGCACTTACGTTAATAAGACAGTTTTGACAAGCAAGCAGATTTTCAGAAATATACAACAAAAGGAGACATCTGTGAGACACATGCTTCTAAATTTCGCGCGGAGAAACCGAAGAAGAAGAATGTAAATTAGCCGATGGGGAAAGGGAGTCCGAGCCCCGGGAGGTCGCACAGTGGTCCCAAATCGCGAAAAACCGGCCAAAACCTCCAAACGTACTTTAATGCACTCAAAAATTCGTACTCTGAGGTTTTCGGGGTCGCTGATTACGAATATGAAGTTGAAATTCCAAAAAACAAAATGGCGGATCCAATATGGCGGACATGTACATTAAAAAATAGTTAGGTCTGCTTGGAAAATGATCTTTTCGGGGTCACTGATTACGAATATACTACTGAACCGTACCATAAACTTTTTACAGGTTTCCCTGCTGGCATTCAGTGGTCATATCGTCACTTTACCTAAAACGTTACAATTACAAACTCCTAGATGGAAGTTGATTTTTGAGGTTTTGGCCGCGTGTTTTCGAGGCCTGACTCGACGCGTTTCAGGGGCTATCGGCTCGATTACCCTCGGAATTAATGTATGAATCAGGTACACACGTCGGGCCGTCTGTGCCCGCGTTGGCCCAGTTTCCCGAGGCCCTCGAACACCGGCCCGTTGACCTTTACGGGGGCGCGAACGATCGCCGGGAATTCGCGGACCACGCGGGAACAGCGCTCGGTTTCGCACGAGAGCGAAAAGTAGCTCTCCGGGACCGTGATAAAGCCACGGCCCCGAGATCGATGGGGTCGTATTAATTATAACAACCCCGGAAGGGCACTCGGGAGCAACCACATCCGGCCACTCGACCACCCCTTTCAACCCCCCTCCTGGAACGGATAGGAATCCGCCGAAAAGTCTTTCGCAACGGACTTGCTACTCGTTGCTGCCGGAACGAGTAGCCGAGTGTCGCGCGCAACCAACCCCCTTTTCCTCTCTTCCCGCATCGCCAACCACCTTACCGTCTCGCTATCGCCACTTTTTTCTGAGTGGCGTGTACGTGCTGCACGCCGGGATTAATTATACATAAGTATCAACCGGCGAGGGTTTTAGCATTCGCCGCGTACGGCCGGATTTTGGGGTAGGTAATGGACTCGACGGGGATTGCGGGAATACCACACTTGTTCAGGGGCTGTGTGGCTTGCGAGTATGATTTTGGAATTTTTGGGTGGCTCACCGACACCTGTAGGTTTGTAATTGTACTGATCCGTGCAGCATACCCAATTTAATTGACCCTCGCACAAAAAGTCAAGCGCGTCTGGCATTGTTCAGCGTTATTCTTCTTGCAGCTTTACCGCGAGTCGATCAATGCGACTACATGATTAAAACATGCGTCCCGCCGAGCCATAAAACTTTCTCATGATCCGACGGTGGCCCGATCGCGCGACACAAACGCGAATATTCGACGGACCGTGCGAAAATCATGAGCGAAACAGCACCGTCGGATAAATTGTTGAATTCTCGTCGCGAGACGCGTGGCCGGGTCGATGGCGGCCGTCTCGAGTAAATAATTCTGAGCCCTGGTGTAGACACGTGCGTGATAAAAAAAAAACAAAAGAAAACTACAACAAGAACGTCACCCAAATATAGATCGTGGCGACGAACGTGGTAAAACAACGGGGAATGAACGAGCGCACCGAGTTGCGCTGGAAAAATAAACTTCCGCTATTTGGCGGATGGCGGGCCCGGAAATGTACGAGGCTCAGCAAAATATTAACCGGATTTTCTATCGCAGACCAACGCTGTTGTTCTTATCTAGTACATAAGACCAAGTGGAATTTCAAGCAAATATGTCCTTCACTCGATCTGCATCATGGCCTATTTTTACTTAACCACTTTCTCGACAGCTGGAAAGATGAATGAACGAATAGTATCGACTCCAATTTCGTGCTTGGCTCGACGAAATTCATGGAGAACGCATACCGATTCTGTACATAACGATCTACATATCCGTTGTTTTCGACGTGCACGTCGATATTCCCTACGAGATTTATCGGATCGAAGAAGTTCCCGACTACTCCCGGTGTTTTTCACCGGTCGACGAACGGAAATTTATAACGTCACAGAGAAGATTCCCCGTTGTCAGCGGCGGAATTGCATTTCATCCGAATTATCACGATTGCGCTAAATTATCGACGTTCCCGGAGCGTCTCCCCCCCGGGCGCTCGGGCTTATTCATATTTAAACATGTAATCTGCTGAGTGACCCGTCCGACGCGATTTCTCAATGAATCGTCGAATACCATGTCGTGTCGCGCGGATTTTTTCGCACGCGGACCCGTGTTGTCGGTCGCCCGGATGTCTCGGGGATAATTAGTCCGAGAGGAAAAACGACGGGGTCGAAGGTAATATGTATGGTATATGTACTTGCTTCCAGTACCGGTGAAATCCAATATGCAACGCGTTCGATGCTAGGTGCATTGTACATTTGCTAATTCCAGATTTTCTCGGTTTCAAGGGGATTGTCTCGTTGCAGGATTCTCATTTCTCGATAATTCAAAGATGGGACTTTTCAGTAGTCAAAAGTGCTCGATAAAATTCTGGAAGGTTTGGGTTAGGTTAACTCTAGAATGCGCGCCGAGGCGTCAGCGGGACGATAATGGTGTGGTCTTCGGCTGACTTTCCAACCCTTTGACTAAAAAGGAGGACCTTCCGGAGAAGACGTTAAGATGGCCGAACGGTTAAGCGGTTCGTGATTGATTAAGCCCGGTCTCGCCGCTTGGCGCGCGTGAATTTTTAATGAGAGTCCGACTCTGTAGGCGAACTTCGGGGTTAACGCGATCGGCTTTCACGAAGAGACACCTCCCCGTTCCCCCTCCCGCTGTACCAGGATAGACCCCTCTAGAAAAGTGTGGAGGGAGAGGAGAGAGAGAGAGAGAGAGAGAGAGGAGAAAAAACCACGAGTGGGGTGCTCGAGGCCCTTTGTTCACGATGAATGGTTCCGCTCCTTGAACGCGCGCACTAGGTACCCCGGGCCTGTGGTTACGGATCCGTGAATCTTCCTTCAATTACAAGCGCCCACGGAGTTTCCTCCTTGTTCCGCGCGCGTAATATCCACGGGACCAGGCGAGTGCCACCGAGGGACAAGTTTCTGTAACTTCGAATTATCCTCACGTCACGAAACTTGACTCAGCCTTGGCTTCCGTGGCAGAGACCGACCAGCAACGTTCGCCTAAGCTGACGCCTGGACCGGATCCACCGGATCCGAAATTAATTACGCGGGCGAGAATTTTCCTCGGACTTTACCCGGGAACTTGTCCGAGGACGCGACAGAGACGTTGCCAGTGATTGTCAGAGTTCCGATTATGGTTTCGGGACTGATTAATGTGCAAGTTGCACAGTGCAACTAATGTGCAGCGGTTTCGTAGAGACGGAGGATTGAGATAGTTGCGGGGTTGGTCTTCGCTCCAGACATCCTGATCCAGTTCCAGCCAGAACTCATTCAGGCTTATGTAAATGTAATTCGAGATTAGTACAGATTTATGTAGAGCAGTAGAGCAGATGCGTCTTCGCGAACAACTCTTAGTTAAACGAAGTTCATTGCAGCGCTAGTTTCAATTGTTCCGCTACCGAAAGATATACCCACGTCCAACTTAGTCATTACCAGAATTCAGTATTTCTGACCTCGCTCGGCGCGAGAATGTTTAAAGCAAGACGGAAGAGCAGATGTTCTTTGAAAATAATTTCGATTCGGACGAAGTGTATTACAATAGCAGTTTCAATTATTCCAGCACTGAAAGGTCTAGCCAGGCCTAACCAAGCTTTTAAGCAGCCTAACTCAACAAAATCGGGGCTATTAGAAATTCATGTTGCATCGTGGAACCAAGTTACCTCCGCGTAAGCACTTTAGCTACCGAAAGCGTAGTAATAGGCTTCTTGCATGACTCCGCGATGTCGAAAACTAGCTTAATCATTCTCTTGTAAGTAATTGTCCCGTTGTAATTAGAAATGACGACTTGCAGAAAATGGATTTGTTTACAAAATCACGACGCCGGTCGCGAACGTGTTGATGGAACATTAATTTATAAAACCGTAAAATCACAAGGGTAGTAACTAATTTGTCGTAAATAGATTCCGTGCTCAGACAGGCAGCTAATTGCTCGCCACGGAAATTACGGTTGTAAACGTGATCGTCTCTATAGAAGTGGGAGAGCGTAAGCAGCAGCGAATTTCCAAAGTTCCGTCGGGGAATTTCGGGCTGAATGAAGGCTCGAATATTTTGATACTTCTCATACCGAGCATCGTCGTGAACCGGTGTTCCACTAACGTCGCACGTCGGCAGGACGTTCGCTGATGGAACACGGACAAAGACGGAGAAGTTTCCGTGCTCGAAGTTCAGCAAGGCCTTCATGTGTACGCCCGACACACACCTTCTTCGTGGAGAAATTTTCATGGCCGGCGTTAAACGGAATTCCATCTGGTTCATGCGACAAGTCGCAACGCTTCTCCTTTGATGGAAAATAACTGATACGATACTCGGAAACTTCCCTTTGGATATTACGTGTACGTGCGGAACCTCGCAGCCCTTATCCAACGCTATACCGGTTGCCTGTTACGTAACTGCTCTTTTGCAATAAATCGTACTGGACTCTCAAGGAATTGCGTTGGCCACAAAGTCTGTTCGCGTGTTTAGAATCGTTATTGCAATTAGAATTGGATTCCATTTAGGAAGAATTTCATGAAATCATCTTCTTTCCAGAACATCCCACAGATAATTTAATTTTTTCTGGCCGGTTGCACTCGGTTTTAATGCACTTCCTCAGCACACTCTGCTAAAAAAGGTTTTACCTTTGGAATACTATTTTTACGAGAGTAACTTCTGCCTGCGTTATTCACGCTGCCGAGAGCGTAGGATCGCCGGCATCTGGAATGTAATCCGTAACATTACAGCAGCTCTCCGAAGGAAGCGATTATGTATCAGAGTACCGTTCGCGTATCACGATTCACGCCGGGATCATTAATCAAGTCCGATATAAATGTTTCCCGGCGAATTCCCATGTCTTCGGTCGTGCAAAAATGTTGCCGCTCGTTCGTCGAATCTCCGATACGTTCCGTCGTCGTTCCAATCCTCGAAACGTGTTCTCCACCGTGGCTGTAAAAATTCTATCAATTGCCATGTCGAAGCAACCGAATGGATTTTTATACGTTCCCCGGTCTGTTCCCTCAGATTTCTCATTTCTCAAATGATTTTCCCCTAGAGAGTTCCTATTACACAAATTTTCAGCCATCTATTGCTCGGGAAAGGAACATCGAAAAACATTTTAATTCTGTTAATGTTCCCGTAGACTACAAGACAATCTTCCCGCTCTTTTATTACTTCCACCTAGTTGGGACCTGCCGCCTTTGAACCTCTTACTGCTCTTCATTTCCCTCTCGATATTGTTTCTTCCTCTTTTCATTAGGTTTCCGCCGTCGAATAAGAATCGTTCTCCGAAGGTATCCGCAAGATGTAGATTTTCGTCCGCAAATATTAGAGCCTCCCTACCTCTTCCAACAGACCCTTGGAAACGTGTTATTCTTTTGCTATATTTACTCACCAGCATCCTACCGACCAGTACTATCTTCGTTTCTATCGCATCAATCTTGTCTGCACTTCTTTTCGCTACCTTGTCGCGCCATTGCAGCTCCATTTCTTATTCCACCCTATTCTACCTCCCTCGAATTCAACGTCATATTTTCGCGATGCTTCGAATCCTACTCCTCCACTATTTTGTCTTACTCCCTTAAATTTTCCTCTCGATATTTTTCTTCCCCGTTACTTTGATGTTTTCATCCCTCGCGCGGCATCCTCTCACCACCAATTTTTTACTTCGTCGTCCGGTTGTTCACCTCATCCGTGTTTTCGTTCTTCCGTTACATCCACTCCTCGCGATCCACGTAAAAATATGTTAGACGTGCTCTACGTTCTTTTATCCTCATCCTCTGCAAATTTTCCAGCCCCCCATTTGTCTGCCCTATAATTTCATTTTCGTTTCTACTGCATCAATCTTGTCAGCACTTCTTCCTGCGACAATCCCTCACCTACACAACTGTCTCAGATATTCTTGAACCCTCGCACATCCTTTCGTATTTTCTGTTTGCAACCCTCGTAAGCTCATGCTATGTATTTTGATTCTGTACTTCGGATCTCCTCTAAAAATTTTCCAAATTCTTCGATCAATCTTTTTTCTTCATCCCTCTCTCACCCCTTCTCATCCCTACCTTCTTTACCTTTCAGCTGCTCTAGCAGCTTTTTCGTGTTTCCACTTGTCCGTCATATTTCCTTTCCGTTATATCCTCTTATTTCTAGCACCACTAGATTTTTCAACCCCTGCTTCTGTTCTTCATAATTCCACCATCTTCTGCTGCATCAATCTTGTCCGCTCTTGTTTATGTTTCCCGTGACATTTTTACGATATCCTGTCTTTGCAACCCAATAAGGAATTTTAATATTATTCTTCCCTCATTTTTTCTCGTTGTCAACCCACCCTCGAGGTTTCCAATACACCACCCTCTATCATCTTTTATTTCTTCTCTCACTCTCAACTTGAACTGCAACCCTCTTGAGCTTCCCAAGTCCTCAAAATTTCCAATCGTTCGAAATTTCTCAATCCCGTATTTTCCTCTTTCCACCACCCTCCTCGAAGTATTCTTTAAACTTTGAAAGTCTTACTTCGTGCATTCTTTCCCCAACTTCCGCAAGAATATATTACTCTTCCACTATTTTCTCCTATCCCGAAGTCCTTCCAATGTTTCAACCCCTTCAAACTTTCCAAGTCTCAAAAATTTTCAATCCTTCCAAATTTCCTAGTTCTCGATCTCTTATTTTCTCTGTAAGTCTTCTCTTTTACATGAATCCGGTCCGCAGTTCCCCACGCCACTGGCGATATTCCCTCATTCGCGCTCCTCGATCCACCCCTTACAATCTTGAAACATTTCAGATCTTCCAGGTTTGCTTCTTTAGAATAAATTATTCCTATTTTAGACCTCTCAGACTATTCAAATCCCCAAAATTTTCGATGCGTTCAAATTTCTAAATTATTCGCACATTTCAATCCCACATCTTCTAGGTTATATTCAACACTTGCTGCTGCAAAGCTCGCAGTTTTCCTCCAGGTGTCCCCTTTGCAGCTTTCATCAAAATGCATTACGCCCACACTCTTTTCACTTGTTCTTAACCTTTCCACTTTATCGACCCTCCAAGCTCCACAAATTCTAAAATTTCCAATCTCCGATTCTATATTTTCCTTGTTGTAGTACGTCGATTCCCCTCTGCGTTTTTCTGTGTCTCTGCAACATCTTCAGCCCTCGCTTCAGCCTCTCTAAAATATTTTCCGAGCCTTCACGGTTTCCAGACTTTCTTCATGTGTCTGTAATTATTTCTCATTTTCAACCCTTGTACGTTCCAACCCTTGAAACACTAGCTCTAAAAACGAATCTTTTCCTTTTTCTCAATCCCAACCTTCAATCCCTCACTTTCTCCGTAACTCTCGTCTCTTCCGCATCAACCCCGTTCCCATTTCTTCATACACCGCGACGTGTACCCCTCGCTCTCCCCTTGCTCCTGAGATATTCTTCAACCCTTCCCGCGTTCCAGGTCTTCCGTCGTGTTGCCTCTTTCCTCAACCCTTTCCGCGTTCCTCCCGCCATACTCCTACCCCCTCCCCCTGTTCCTCCCTCTCTGGTTCGAACCCTTCCGAGCCACCCCCAAGCCCCATCCCTCCCGGACGCTGCCTCGTCGGTCGAGAGAGCGCCGGCCCGAAAGCTTCGCCGGAGTCAAGCTCCGACACGGTTCAGCCGAGTTCAGTCGCGCCACTCGGCCGTGGTGTTCACGTGCTACCGCAAGCTTACAAGCTCGTCAACCCTCCGTTTCGTCGAAGGGAAAACAGTTTACTGACAGAGGGCGGACGAAACCAGGTGGATCGTACGCGTTCGATGTCCTCGATCGGTGTGTCCTGCCAGGATCCCAAGGTAGATCCATAGATCGTAAGCTCTCCGCGGTTTTACGGTGCTCGGTTTGTTTTGACGGGCCGCGTGACTCGTGCCAGTGCTCCACTCTTCCTCTCGGTCGACCATCCAGATCGAATCTCGAAATCGATTCTGAACAACCGATCATCCTGAAACCGGCCACGACGACTGATTCCTGTGAGTTCGAAGCGGGGGTGGATGCGTGACGAATACAAGGTGTCTCTGGTGGTTCGAAATTGGTGAATCCCTCCGAAAAATTAGTGCTCGATTTGCAATTTAAAACAAGTTGCAACTTTCTTTGTAACTCTTCCTTCGTTTTCGATCCGTTTGATCTTGTGGCGCGCGGGACGCTCAATGGAGCTTGACTGAAGTGTCTGATCATTATATAGCTATTCTACTTACCGTAAAGGTGCATCCATGAGCTACAGACAATTTTTCATTGATTCAATACTAAAAAAAAACGTGGTAAAATGAAGATTTTCCAGTTATTTTTTTGAAGATTTTCTCGCTCGGAGGTACAGCATTTCAGAGACGCCTTGTATACACAGTGACTCACACATTTGTTCACAGAAATCCGGTATACTCTCTCTCTCTCTCTCTCTCTCTCTCTCTCTTATTCCTCTCCCCGTTACATATAAAATCTCACGTCAGGATTTGATTTTAGAATGAATATAAATGCATCGCAAAGCAGTGCTAAAACGAAATAGCGACGGAAATATGCACACGGGTGTCGCGTAACAATTTTTCCACTGGACGTTTGTTTCAAAGGTATGTGAAAGAATACATGAGCCACTGTACACAGCATTAAAACATTGAACAGAGCGTGTACATTCATTATATATTTTAATAATTATTTTTATCACATCAAGCGAACCTTAACAGGAGAATGGAACTCAACAAGTTTCCAGAAAAAGTGCCATCATAATTTGAAGAACAGCAAACTGAAAAAGCTGTAGTCATTTCGATGCTCGACAGTCCCAGGTGCCAATTACTCCAATTTTCCCGAGAGCGCGTTTTCTACAATTTCCGAAGCTCTCGCGTAGCCACCGTGTCTCGCTTCGTTCAGGCAAGCAAAGAAATCAATTACGCGTGTCGAGCGTCGCGCGACCGAGGCAATAGTGGCAACCATAACGCGTTCGAAGGTTGCACTTTTCATATTTCTCCGGGGGCCGAGTCAATAGAAAACTTCGGACGGCTCGGGGCGATTCAGTTTGCGAAAGTTCGATAGTATCCGGGGGGTAATTAAACTCGATATCTTCGTCGCGTAGTCAGCCTTAAGCTCGCCGCGCCGTCCGACCGGTTCGATAAAGAGCCGCCTTAAAATTCGAGATTTCTTCCCAGCCACTGTTCCCCGCGATTAAATAATCCCGGTCGCCGAAAGTTCGCCGATTTAAGCGACTTCGGCTAATCCGTTCGCGAAAGAGAGAGAAACTTCGATGAATATTGTGCAATTTGACGGTGCAGTTGCGACCAACGGGGAACGGGGAACGGGCCGAGGGTGAAAGATGAGTTTCACCCGACGGGGAACAATACCATCGGAGTTGAACGAATATCTGCCCGGCAGAAACGAACTTTCCACGGGACGACATATTGTGCTCTCTTCAAGCCCGCTACGCTGGCGCTCCGAGCACCACGGCGGACGAAATCGAGCGATCGATCGTTCCCAAGCGATTTATGGACGATTTCCATGCTCTCCCCGAACGATCGAAAGGTAAAAAATTCGCGGAACTCGATTTTAATCCGAGCGCACCACTTGGTCGAGCTGGAACATAGAAAACCCATTTCAATCAGTCTGAATTCAACTTTTCCGCATGGTTCACTTTTATCAATTTAATCTTGAAATATTACAGTCATGAGTAAGGTAAAAGATACCAGGTAAAAACATGTACGATCGTAGCAGTGTGAAAGCAAGACAAATATAAACGGGTGAAAGAAGTCCTAGGTAAAAGCATACTGTGCAATCGCGATACCCTTAAAGAAAGAAAAATGCAAATGGGTCAAAGAAGTCCCAGTTGAAGACCAGGTCAAAAAATACTATACAATCATGATAGTGTTGAAGAGAGGATACTGGAAATGGGTCAAAGAAGATCCCAAGGACACAGCAGGGTTAATGAAATGAACGTTCCACGAGATAGTACTCGCTGTAGCTTCCATTCCTCCATTCTTTTCGCTCTTCGTTGCCTTCAATTTAATTTTAATTTACAGATGAAGCTCCAGAATTCGAGATTTATCGTTTTCTTAATTTCCGATGATATTAACCCCTTGCCGTACCAGTTTCTTTACAGTTACAGTGATTAGAACGTCTTTATCCCGAGAAATGTCGTAGAAGAGAAAAGAGAACTTAGTATTTCTAATTACAATATTGACTATAAACGAAAGAAATTTTAATTCATCTATGAAGAAAGGCATAACATTCGTATTTGTTAGATTTTGTTAAAATATTTATGACCAGTCTGACTCGTTAAAATACGGCAAGGAGTTAATGGTTTGCGCACGGCGGTGAAATAATATTTGATGTTTATAGGCAGCGCAAAAGGAAATGGACGCTCAAAGGCATTGGGAACTATCCCCTCCGCGCTCTCCATCTGCCCCACTATCAATTGCAGTTAACGTCGATAGTCAAAAATTTCCAATTCTCTTTTTATCGCATGGGATATGGACGAACACGTGGCTCCAGCATCAGCAGAAAATGTCTGATGTTGGACAGGCGATGCCTCGGGCGAGACTAATCAATTAATTAAACGATTCCGCGAACAGAAAGTTTCTACACGCTCTGTCAAGAGTTCCGTAACAATTCTCTGCTTGTCGTGCCGAATGCTCGACCTAACCCAGACCTTTTCATTAATTTATAAACAAAATATTCTCCTTGTTAAACGTACCGGAAACACCAATTGTTATTACCGACATCGGACTGCGCACATTTATCCATTTATCGCATTCGCGAATTTGTAAAATGCATGGAAATATATACATCGATGATCAGATTTTAAATTTGCTATAGCATAAAATCATTGTTGGCGAAAACGAATTGTTCACTTATTCCGAACATCATCAGCGGAATCGGAGAGATTGCCATTTAAAATTCGAATTAATTTGGCCGGGCTGCAACAGAGCTTTTCAATTGAAATTATAATAAGAGTTTCGATTTGCAAGAACGCATTGACGCAACAACATGGAGCAACTTTCCACCTTGTCGCGGATTTTATAAAACGCAACATGGAAATATGGAGAGCGTCATTGAAAATCCTAATTAATTCGGTGAGAGCCGTAAGGGACTTTTCGCGTGAAAACAATTGCGTTTCTGATTCGCGAAAGTACGGTCGGCGCAATTTCGATCGATGTATGGAATAATCGTCCGGCGAATTGAATTCGCGAATAGATTGCGCGTTCGTCATGATGGTTGTAATTTTAATTTCGACGTATAATTCTGACGAGAGCGTAGTAGTAACAGCGGCATAACGGAGAGATTCCGTCGCGAGCGATGGCCATTCCGAATACAAGGTGGAATCGTTGTTCAGCAACTTTATGATTAATTCGCCGGCTGGTTTTACGGGTCGCCTGCCTCGCCGAAACGGATGGGAGAAGCGCAATAACCATGGTTGGTCGTTCGCCAGCCGATCGGTCGGTTTAATGACGCCATTCTTCCAGTTCCCCGGCCATATTTCGATGGATAAATATTTTTAAGGCACCGATAAACCGCCGTCGCTTTCTTCTTTCCCGCACACTTCACCTTTATCAGCGTCTGTATCCCCCAGGATAAAACTGTTAATCCACAGCCGATGACACGGACTCGCCACCGCCATTTTGGCTCACCTGAAAGAACAATCTTCGAGGTTTACGACCGCAGGATGAGTCTGGCCTGCCCGTTTTATAGTGCTTTCACTTTGATCAATCTTTAGCCTGAAGAAATATATTACTGGCGGGATGAAAATATTTTTCACAGCGGTTTTTAGTGTGTCCGAGGGAATCTGTCGATCAAGGGTTCTTACAAATTATTAGCCTGTTCGAATAAACAGAAATTACATTGATTTCAAAGTGTGATTTCAAATCTTTTCGTCCCGGAGTGTAGTAATGTAAACATGCTCTCAACGCCGTTACATTTCGTGCAGCAAAGTGTTTTCAATTTTACTTGTCTGTAAAGTAACGCGATCGATAGTACAAAAACAAAGCTTAGTGAAACTGAGTTAGAATTTCGGAAAGGGATGCGAGTGGGTGTAAACAAAAAATTAAGCGGCAATCGAAGGGAAAGGGATAAAGAGAGGAAAGAGAGACAGATAGATGAAAAAGCGATATTGTAATTAATCACGTTGATTCGAGCTCGCGGAGAAACGAGAGAAAACGAGGGAAAAAGAGCAGCCGCTCGAGGGGGTGGGCGAGAGAGGGTTGATTGGTTGAAAAGAGCAATTTCTCCTTTCGACTCTCAGCAGTTTCATTTCGTTTCTCCGTGTCGCGTGTCGCTCCGGTACGTTCGACGTCCTTTCACGTTTTCGTTGCCAGTTAGTTAGGTTTGATTCTGGACAGGATCGCGAGGGTGTGGGGTGAACGGAGATTTGGGGGTGAGGAGATCGGTACGGTTTCATCACGAACAATTTCAATTCCATTGCGATGGTCAGCATTGCCGCTCGGTTTCTTTTAACGGTCGATCGTTTTTCCGGTCTGCGCTGATCGTTATCGAACTGTTATTAGAATTTCAATCCCCGTTTCCAAGAAACGAAACGTTAACCCCGCGTCGGGCGAGATAATTCCGCTGTAGTCGAGACGCGTGGGCGTAGCTCATTCATAGATTGATAATAGAAGCGAAAATAATTCCAAGCGGTTAATTAGATTCTCTCGTTGCCGGGAAAATTGAAATATTCGGTCGCGTCGCGGATTACGAAGTTACGGAACACGTCCGCGGGCGACGCGGCGGGAAAACGCACTTTTCTCCCCGAGGTGGAACTTTAATTAGGAATCGTCTTGGCGAATAAGAAAGTCGCGAGTGACAAACGGTGGTTGTGACGCGAGCTGACAGCACCGTCGCGAAGATCTCCGCGAACAGCAGACATTCCGGAAATGAAAATGCCCCGCGGAACTCGGCTCGGATCGGTCGAATTAAATTCCTCTTTGGCAATGTTCCGTGAACGGGTGGGCGCATTGATCAAGCCCCCCCCCCCGCTTTGTTAACTTACGAATTAAAATACACAGTGTGCGGCTTGCATCGATTTCCTGCATATTCATTAAACGGAAAACGAAAAAATCGAGGGAGAAAAGTGAGCAACGTGTTCGCCGGGGCACAGAACCGTTGCCTTCGGTTTCCGCGAACGGCACGCCCGTTCATGAACATTCCCACCGATAGTGTATTAATCGAAACGCGCCCGCTTTCTTTATTTAAATGGAAACAGACTTGATTACGCCCCGACGGGACACGCCCTACCGCTATCGCACGGATCAACTTCGGGATTACGGTTTTTATTGGGCTCACCGCACTGTACGGGGATGAAAAAAAAAACAAATTTCGAATTTCTCTGACCCATTTATTCGTGCTCTGACATATTCCATTTATTTGTGGCAGATTAATTGTCAGACTTGTTTTGTGTGGGTGTTACGCAAACAAACCCCCGGATAAATTTTTATTCCATATATTTAGACTGTATCAGTGGCGATATCAAAGGGTCGGTTTCCTAAGAGAAAAACGGGCGACACGTGGCACGCCGAACGAGCCGGGTCCGAAAATTCGGAGGAAATCGTCCGAGAAAAAGCGCGGCGACGAAAACCCGCAGGAAACCGAAAGCGTTTCACGATCCATTGTTTCGTTGTGGCGGTCGTTAGCGACAGGATTCGATCTATCCTCCGCTTTCGACCCGGCAGCCTGGCGAACGCCGCGCCGCCCGATTTTCCCCAACGGGGAAAACTCGTTTTCAGCTGGCACACGTGAAAGCTCGTTTTAATCGAACCGCGCGTCGGTATCGATTGTTTGGAAGCCGACGCCACGGGAACAACCGTTCCCGCGGTTTGTACGCGGCGTCATTAACCGGAAGTTGATTGAACGCCTTCCACCATCGTTCGGTTGATGACCGTCTTCGTCACTGTTGTTCTGTTGTTCCTAATTTCCTAGCGAACCTATTTATACGAGTTTTTTTTCGGATCAAAAAATTTTATTAACTTGCCGTGTTGTTGTATGTTGTATGCGTCAAATGTTGTAATCGAATTTTAATCCTCTTCCCATAGTCCAATCTTGCTGAAATTTTGTATACACACTTGCTTCCAATGACAATAAAAGTAGAAAATGAAATATATAGAAAAACTTTTTAAAAACCACGCTTATATTAACATGCACTGAAAAGGAGAAGATAATTTTTTTCCTGGTTCTCCATAAAATACCGAATCCAGTTAAATGATGAAGCGTGGTTTTTAAAAAGTTTTTCTATATGTTTCATTCCTTGAGCAAACAAAATGATTTCCCGAACGACCTAATAGAACAACATGTTTCCAATGTTCTGAATCTAATTAATAGTGAAAGATGGAATTTCGCCGGAACCGTAGGCTAGATGTAACAGTCGATTGACGGACAGATTAAAGCGAGACATCTTCCGGTTCTCGCGTTCGGATCCAAACATATTCATAATCTGGCAGCTCGGTTTCCCCGGGCTGCCACCGCGCCGCGCCGCTTCCAAATTTCCTTTCACGCGGCCGCGTGCGACTCTCGCAATTTACTGCTTAATCAAACGCCGGCTAAAAAGCCCGCCTAATTAGACAAGCAGCTGAAAGCCCTGCATTTACTTTGACACGTGTATCGAACTAGGCCATTACGAGTGCGCGACGTCACCGACTCTCGCAAAACTTTGCTCGAACGCGCGCGCGGGACCAGCGCCGGACCCCAGATGTAACTTTCCTTGATAATTAAATTCGACGCGACTTATACGTGACTTCGCCTGATGAAAATTTCAAGAACTAACAATCGAAAAAGGTAGCCGACAATTCGATCTCGGCTCAATCACGAATCGCCGCCTGCCGCCGGCTACTCCTAACAATGCCCCAATAAACTCGCAGACTTTCCCTGAACTTGAAGAATACCGCTCCCGTTTACGTTGTTTTAACCTAAATATAGTTAACGCTATTATTCGCGCCGGTTCCAAAAATTCATTTCCGCGATTAAACGTTAAGTGCTACAGGCGAGAGGATTGGATAGGGAAGGAGTGGAATTTAAATTGCTGGAATGTTTAGACACTCTTTTTCAACAGTCGATGTTAAGTAGCGACTTCCAGCTTCCTTTGAGAATTTTTGTGTACACTCCAGGACGAAAAGATAGCACACTTTGAAATCAATGTAATTTCTGTTTATTTAACATTAGAAATTCAAGTTGTTTTATACATACATTTTTAGTGTGTCTTTCTTAACAAATATGAATGAAATGAAACGAAGCTTCATTAACTTATCTACTTTTATTGAATGAAGTAGAATTCTTAACGAAATATAAAGGTACAAAATTATAGCACACCTATTTGTGCTATCATATTATCCCGCGTGTGTGCCTCAATATTTACGTTTTCATTTCGAAAATTCTATTGAAGTGAATATGGCGGATGATATTCAGTACATTGTACGTACAGGCGTGTCAGAATATGTTGACATATTAAAATACCCATTTTCTTCAGTTTAATGTACGAAATGAGGAAAAATAGACTATGTGGTATCTTTTTGTCCCGGAGTGTAAGTAGTCGTCTTGTGGCAAGTTTCAAGAACAACCAGCCAATGTTGATATTAATCAGCAATTTCTATTTTCGTTCAGAATTTTCTTTTGCTCAACAAAATGTGATATTTATGAAACCAGTAGTTAGATTTTTATTTCCTTTCGTTTTATCCATTCGTGGATATTTTTATCTTGGCAAGTTTGGTTACGTTAAAGGTTATACGGTTGCAAAAACCAGATGCGCGTCATCAGAAAATGTTCAACCCTCTCTTTTTAGTACTTGACATTAATTTGCAACTTTTCGTCTTCGTTCGGAATTTTTACCGGCCAATAAAAGTTTATCAAACTTTCAGTAATATTTTTAACTTCCTTGATGTAACCTATTTGTGAACATTATCAACGTTAAAACTTTTTCAAAGGAGCGAGACTTAAGTCTTGTATTTTCTATCACGGATTTTGATGAGAAATTTAAAAAAATGTTTGAATGCTTTAATCTTTAACTGTTCACGTGAACACTGGCGATTACCGTTTTTTTTTGTCGCTCAGCACAGTAATATTTTCACATTTCCCGTGCAACTAAGCACTTAAGCCAATTTACATAGTGCGTTAACACGCCCACAACCGATGACGGCAAAGCTACAGTACTTTACGAAACGGCAGAATTTTGTTTTCATTCTAAATAACAGGTAGTTACGAGTTCGATATTTTAGAGCGGATCGTGTGGCCGTGGTTGACTTTAGATTTCAGTAGAAATGAAGGAAGGAAAAGATTCGTATTTCATCCAATTTATCGCGGAGCTAGTGGTTTGAACATTCCGCGTGGTATCGCGATACATCGTGAAAGCAAAGCTCACAGGCTAGAAATGTCAATGTTTATTTAAGTTTGTGGTGCTTTAAAATATTGCGTGACCGTTCGAGGTTAAAACGAGCTGTATTAGAATTTAATCCAAGCGAATGTAGAGAAAAAAAATTGTTCTATCCAGTATAATGTTTTTAAAGTAGAAGCCACAGCATTGTTTAGAGAAAAGTGGGTACAAAGTATCGACGCGACGCACAAGTGAACTCGACTGTTCCGTGTAACCATTAGGCTTCATTTCCACTGACAGAAATGTGTCGCGGCTCGCGCCCCACCGCCACACAACACGAGTGTATTAATTCCCATTCGAGCTTCATTCAGCCGTCAGTTTTCATTTCCAAAGGCCATGCTGGACCCGTATCCCTCGGAGTTGCTTAGAAACAGTTCCCTGCAAGCGACAATGTGTGTATCTCGATGACGTTCAACATCGGCGACATCTTCCACATGTATCCGAAGACGTCACCTGTCTTACAAACGCTATCGTTACCGCTCTACACCGTTCATTCGAACAAATTCTGAAATTCAAGAGATGAAAATAATTCACCGCTATTCGAGGATTAAAATAATCGTCTCTCCCCAACCGGAGAAAAATTTTTAAAAATCCGGGATCTCCAGCGCTTCGTTTAATTCCTAATTAAATATTTTTTCAACTGAGAAAACAGCGTTTACAGTTGGCCAGTGCAAAGAAATACCGGCGGGAAACACTGGAATGAAGTAGATCACCGTGAAACAGAAGGAAACCCGAGTAAATAACGACGGCGAGTGTGTTTCGTTGAACACATTTGCGCTCTCCCATTGAAACCGGCGCGGCGCGGCGCGGCGAAGGCACGGGGCGCGGAGGATTCAAGCAGAAAAGTAAATGGACATGGGATGCAGAGGAGGAAGAATAAATAATTAAGCGAGGCCGGCCTCGCTTTAATATTCCGAATAGAAACGGTCCCGGAGATGCGGAACACCGCCTGCCAAGCTCTAAGACATTGTCCACGTGGACGCATTAATTAAAATTCCACCCCCGATAATCCATCCCGGCGCGGCGCGTTCCCAGCGACGCGACGCCAGAGTCTTCGAAACCCCGCAGAGACCGAATCTAATTCTCGTGAAAGGAGAACCAGCTGGTTCATCATAGTTTCTTATTATCTTAGTGACCCGTCCGTGCTGATACGTGTTTTTTCTCGTACGACGCACACAGGCTTCACAAAATTCTGTAACTCCTCTTTTCATCTCCTTTCATTAGGAAATTGTACAGTAGCACAAAGTCTAATAACTAGACTGCGGATCTTTTTACGCATTTATAGCAAAATTGAGTATATGAAAACCGAAGTTGTTGAAAAATTTTAAAAATTGAAGATATCAATATATAATTTTTCCTCTATTAAAACCGTTAAGGGAAGAAATAACATTCAATTTAGTTTCTATTTCTTGTAATCGATGTAGAAAAAATTTTTATTTTGCATAAAGATCCGCAGTCTACTAATAACATTTTCGAAAATTTTGTTAGCATCGATCGTGGGCCTCAAGATAAATAGAAAAATACTGTTTCATTTCTGAAAGGTGCTCTGACTGTAAAAGCGAAAAGGTTGTACGTACAAAACATTGCTATGTCAATAGGGAAACACTGTTCCCCTACTGTTTATCAAACTAGAAAAAATTCCCAGCTCGATAGAAACGGCTACTCAAATTTTTTGGCAAAATTTTTTCTTTTAATTTTATGGGGTGGTCGTGATTTCGTTACGGAGAACAAAAAAGTACTAGGAAAAAACAATAGGAAAAGCTTTGTTGAATTTGTTGGTAATACAATGAATTTTTCAGTACAGAAAAAATTGCCAGTCGAACGCAAAAAAACGCTTTTTCAACTTCGTAACGAACATTCAATTTTGGTGATCCCCCACAGGGGGGCATGCTGCACCTCGGGGTTCCCCCCATATCAGCGACACCGGCCTGGTTGTTCGGGCCATTTGCTCCTACATCTTTAATATTTTTGGACCTACTGTTTATTAAGGTGGGTTCCGAACCACCTATGTGTCAACAACACGCTGAAAAACCACCCTGGGCCACCCCCGGCTTTCCACCGAGCGGTAACCAATCTTAGCGGTGACTAACGTCCCCGTTGTGTAACTTCGGTGATCGGACGAGAACCGGTGCTTGCAACGGGGCCACGGTCGTTGACTCTTCGTAACGAACATACAAAAATTGCCAACACAATAAAAAGAAACAGTTTTCTAATTCGAAGGGAGATTTCTGTTGTGAAAAAGCTGTGAACAAAGAATAGCCGGCCGAATAGAGAAGCACTGTTTTAACTTTGAGGGGTGATCTCGACGCAGGAAATGTTAAAGTGCTGGAGAAAATCTGTTGGAGCGAGTCTGCTGATGGTTTTATCAGGCTTTTTAGTCGAGATTTTCGAGTTATCGAAATTCCTGTGTAATTTGAGGATTATCGGTGTATTCAGCCGGGAAATTTCTTCATCGACGCATCGATTTCTATTCTCGCGGCTGATACCAGGAAAATGAACGGACAGAGGGCTCCTATTTATTTATCTTTTCGAGTAGTGCGCGAAGTAGGTCGTGAGATGGAGTGGCTCGGTCGTACTTACTAATTACCACGCTTCATGCATTCAGAAAGAGAATCAAGGAAAATAACGGAGCGGCGTGCGGCGCGGCGTCTTCCTGAATAAATCCCGGCGAATAAAGCCCCCGGCACGGCGAGGCGCACAGAAGTCTGTGGAAATCCGTTGACAAAGTTCTAACTTAAGTATTTAATGCAGATACATCCGTGGCTGGAGCGAATTTGCCTCTCCAGATGCTGAATCCGCCGCGATCCAAAACATTTTGTATCTTTTACTTCAATTTCAGCGACGTCTACTAGTAATTTACAATCTTCCTGATGTACCAATACCAGCAGCAAATATTTTGCACATCATTAAAAAAGCCCCGTCATTAAAATAAATTGAATCCATGTCGAACTCGACATTGGGCGTTGATTAAAAGACATAAAGAAAATCCGTACAGAGCAACGGGATTAAATCGAGATAATTAAATGAACGCGACGAGAGACACACATTCCGTGCAACAATGAAAAAAATTTATTTTGTCGTAATATTGGCGTGAGGGTCATCCATAAGTTGTAATGTGACGTAAGCAAGCACTCGCGCGCATAATTTATGTAAATATGCATGCAGTTCCACAATAATGCAGAGTCTAATTAAGCCGTAGCCAGCCGTAAAAATGTTTTAATTATTCTCGTGGCGGAAATAGCCTCGCGTATGAAAAAAAACGAACCGTGGGTGGGCAAGTGTCATTATTTTCTAGCTGCGTGCGTGCCTCAATGAAATAGGACACGGGAGACAATCTTTGTGTCCTTATTAAACTTTGCACGGTATTGAAAATCTACATTAAATGCTTCTACAATATTACGTTACTGCGTTTCATTAAAACAAGAGAATAAATTATTCATCCATTTAGAAAACTTTCATAAATGCGACAGGAGACGCAGCGAAGAAGTAAAATTTTTTTATAATCATTAGTATAATAATTAGCTTTTTATAACACTGTCCAACAGCCAAAAAGTATTTCGATTCCCACTATGCGATTCTTGTAGAGTTTTTCGCGCTGATTCCGAATCTGGCCTTAATTTTTCTCCTATACGTACAGTTATTGAGAAAATGGAGTTTAAAAAAAAGACATATTTTTCAACTTTGAACAAATATTGTGATGTTATTATAAAAGATATTGAATTGTTCTTTACAGCAGAAGATTCCTTAGACTTTCCCGAATACAGTGATATATAATATTAATGCAATATGATTGTTTAAACATGTTTAAACAATCATTAAAGACGGAGAGACACCACTTTCGCACCAATTTTTGACGATATTTTTGAATTTATCTAAAAAAATAAGGGTCCAGCGGAAAATCGAACTATACCACGCGATAGAGCAGACTTTTATCTTGAGAAACCCCCCCTTGAAGTTTTTGCGAAATCGACGTTTTTACCGAACCAGAAAGCAAAATATCTTCGCCCGACATGAGTTGCGGCCAGTGGCGCTCACCACTAGAATGGTCGTTCGCCGCTCCGTATCCCGTCGCGCGCTGTATCCCGTCCCGAGCGCCACTGGCGTCAACGCATGTCGGGCGAAGATATTTTGCTTTCTGGTTCGGTAAAAACGTCGATTTCGCAAAAACTTCAAGGGGGGGTTTCTCAAGATAAAAGTCTGCTCTATCGCGTGGTATAGTTCGATTTTCCGCTGGACCCTTATTTTTTTAGATAAATTCAAAAATATCGTCAAAAATTGGTGCGAAAGTGGTGTCTCTCCGTCTTTAATGATTGTTTAAACATGTTTAAACAATCATATTGCATTAATATTATATATCACTGTATTCGGGAAAGTCTAAGGAATCTTTTGCTGTAAAGAACAATTCAATATCTTTTATAATAACATCACAATATTTGTTCAAAGTTGAAAAATATGTCTTTTTTTTAAACTCCATTTTCTCAAAAACTGTACGTATAGGAGAAAAATTAAGGCCAGATTCGGAATCAGCGCGAAAAACTCTACAAGAATCGCATAGTGGGAATCGAAATACAAAAAAAAAGTTGAAATTTGTTGGACAGTGTAATCATTAGTTCTTGCATAATATCTTGCAAAACAAATGGGGGCGGATCGCCTATCGAAAATAAACTAATTTCGTTCGAAGCATCGCGTTTCTATGGACCTAATTATTATTTTCAATTCATCAGAATTCACATTCAAAGTGTTCCGACATTTTCCAAAGGGGGTGTAGCAATTTCTGAAGGCAAACTAATTTTCTAGAAGCGTGAATTGGCTCGCTATTATTTTGTTCGATCGGTACAATATTCCCAGTGAACCAAATATTCCTAATTTATCAAAGCTCGTACGAAAATCATTTTCATATTACAGTAGGGAAATAGGTGTGGAACAACCCTTTTCGGAAATTCCCTCAGACCTTGGCGCAACAGTCCCCGCGGTTAAATCGCTCGTAAAATCGAGGCATTCTGTTACTTTAGCCAGGGAGGAACATTTTCGCCTTTCACACCTCTGGGTTCCATCCCCCCGATGTGTGACGCACTTGACATCCCCGGGACGCGTCCGGGTTGTCTTTATTCTGCAGGGACAATGGTGTCGTGATTTCCCATGTGCCGTTGCCCGTTATCTTCACACCCCGAACTATTTGTCACGTGTTCCCGCTACTTTCGGAATCGGCGAGTTTCGAAACACTCGCGAAACAGAAGAGAAATTGCGAACCGATAAAAGATAACATTTACAACGGACATTCTTACAGCTTTAAATATCACGGCTGTTTGCCTAACGAGCGCTAACCAAGGGACGCTGAAAGTTTCCCTGAGCTTTTTACAACAAAGTCCCGACGAATGACACCAATCGACGTAGCTTTTTATATCTTGAGGCTGGATCTTTTGAGCGGCGCCCGTTTCAGACCGGAGATTTTTCTCGCCGACCTTTCAGGGTCAGAGCTTTTTGCTGCTACTGGCCACGCAGACCTATCTATGCCTCTATGCTTTTTGTCCCTGAACTATCAGGGTCGCAAGTTTCTTGTCGCTTGGACTTCAAAAGTTGCAGCTTTTTGCCGACGGGCTTTCGAGGTCGCAGCCTACTCCGCGTTTTAACGTTCCACACAACAAGTTGGAACGCAGTTCGACGTACATAGGTATTTCTGGTTTATTAACGAACATTTTCCAGACCTTTTTCCGGATGAACTTCGCTTCTGGTTAGCCTCGCCTCTGTGGAGATTTTTGTTTTATCGACGGTCTTTTTTGAAGTGGACCGGCCGAGACGAAATTAATCCTTAAATAACGTACGATTAATTCTTCAATGTCAGGTTCTCATTTTCCTAGATTCGTCGATAAAATGACTCTTGAAGAATTGTGTACAGAACCACCAACAAATTTTATTTTCCGCACGTGGCGTCGGTATTCCAACGAAGTGGCAAACAATTTTCGGAATTCCCGTCGGAAAAATAATCCGCGGATTTGTAGAAGGTAGAAGTGGAATTTCGATCGAAAATTCCTCTGGAATATTATCGAGGTAGTGAGTAGTATTGATCGTTCGGTGGATCGAGGGACGCGGAATCCGCATTTTCTCCTCTCGGGAGGAGCGTTTTCGGTTTTCTGAGCCCCGCCGGCTCTTTTGTCCGTAGCATGCACCAGCCTGCAACCGAGGACACACAGTTGTCTTCTCTCAGAGCCATTTACGCGATGCTCCGGCGAATTCTGTCGTTCGTGGGAGCCGTACGCGAACGAGCCAGCCCTTTTCTCGCTGCGAAAGGCGAAATCGAGCGAAACCGAGGAGAAAGAAAGCGGCCGTGAGAAACGGGAAGCCGGTGCGACTGAAATTCGAGGATCGACCTGTCGCGAAACGAACTAAAAAAAGAATTCAGACAGTCATGTGTAAGTACTTTGCTGGTCATAAGTATTCCAACGCTTCTGCATTTATTCCTTCAAAGTGGTAGTACATTTCCCTATCGATTTCCAACAACCTCTCTTAAAAAAGATTTACTAAGATTTTACTGGGAAAACACTCCAGCCACAGTTCTCTTTCCCCGAAAAACATAAACCGATCAGGTTTATTATTATTATTATTATTAACACTATGTTTACGGGACACGTCAAAATTACGGGTTCTAATATTTTTAATTTGCAATTGGTAAGATTGTAAAGATGCTTCCGTGAGGAATTATATACAGGGTCTCCCAAAATTCCTTCAACAGCTGCAAATGGGAGGATCCTGACGTCTATTGAAGCGACATTTTCCTTAGCAAAAATGTTATTCGCTGCTTTGTTTAGCAGTTATTAATGAAAAACACGGACCAATCAGAGCGTGGCTACAGCGAACGGAGTCCGACTCGGCGACAGGTCCAGCTTAGCGTGATGTCGCCGTTAGGCCAGCCAGAATCAATCCGCTGTAGCCGCACTCTGATTGATCCGTGTTTTTCGCTGATAACTCCTAAACAAAGCCGCGGACGCCATTTTTGCAACGGAAAATGTTGCTTCAAATGATCTCAGAAACCTCCCATTTCCGGATGTTGAAGGAATTTTGAGACAGCCTGTATACAGATAGATGTGAAATAGTTATTTCTAGAGCTCCGTAAACCTAGCGTTAATCACAGAATCGTGTTGCTTTGTGCGCGATCTAACGAACGCAGGCACACCGGTAAACACGCGAGCCGTTAGGCAACAGTTCGAGGAATTAATATCAGCGTTCTGTATCTAGAGAAACGTGGGGTTCTGTAATCAGAATAGGAAGACGAGAAGAACAAGGACGAGGAAGAGTAGGGGATGCTCTTCAGCGATGAAAGCAGCGGACAAAGCCGCGTTGTTCCACGATGAAGGAACCACTCAGACTGGCCAGAAGCTTTAACCACCAATTAAAAGCGTTGTGTAGCCCGAAGCGAGGGGGAAAGAATAGGGGAAAAATGTCTTCAATTTAATCGAGGCGAGATAACGAGCCCACTACGATATTCATCTCCTCCTGGTCCCCACGGGCTCTGCCAAAGGGAACAACGTTCGAGAGGTTGCGTGTTCAAAATTGCAAATCGGCTAACAGAGCAATTAAACCCGGCCGTTTAATGGTGATTACACCGGACGTGGTGGGGAGATCCTACGGAAATATACACTACCGGCCAAAAGTTTGGAACAACGGCGTAAATTCAGAGAAACAGAAGGTTTATAAGAAGAACAACCTTTAGAACAGCCTTCAGAACAACCAAGGAAGATTAGCTTGTCAAAAAACTTACGAGCAGCATGTTTTACATTTTGTATTATCTTTTTTTATCAAGGAATGCGTATTTTTCTTCAAATTGCTCTTCCATTTAATAATTCGCCTTTATTTTTAATAACAGCCAGACATATTCAGGACATCCTGGCAATTAGTTTTTCTAATTTGATATTTTTTCATGCTTCTCGTAGAAGTTGCCAAAGATGTCCCTTTACAAAAGTGCATTACGAACATTGTCTTACACTGGGTGTATTATTGTATAAACTATACAAGATCATTATGGACAGACGAAAAATCTGAAATCTATTAAGAAGTATTATTCAACTAGTTAATATTTGATATTATAACGATGTATCATTTCAAAATTTATCGATTTATTCGATTTTTGCAGAAATCACCAAGTGATTCCAAACTTTTGGCCGGTAGTGTATATGTATATAGGGGTGGGGATAGGGGATTTAAGGTAGGGCATCTCTTGGGCTCGATTATGATTCCCAGTCCCCACGGTAATCCTCTCTCGTTCGTTAAGGTCTTCGTTCCATTCCGCGGCATAATTTATTCCGAGGCCTGTCTCGCGTCCTTGCGCTTCTTCGAACCAGCCGGGCTTGTATACTTTTAATGAGCTCGCGAGCTACGAGCTTTTCGGCCCGCGAAATAACGAACTTTCCGCACGGAGACGTTGTTACGCCGGCTAATGCGTCATTTTCTTTATAGCCCGCTCGATTCGACGGCTACCCTTACTTCTTTCGAACCAGCGAGTCTTCTCCTTCCTTTAGTTTTCTTCCATTTTCTCGCCGCTTTCTTCTCCTGCACCCGCATCGCGGACCGCAGACCGCGAAACCTAAGCCGGCCGAGTGGAAACAGGCGTTTTGAATCATCGTGCGCGCTGCTGTTTCCACTATTTAGCGGGGAAAAATTGAATTTCGATGCTGTAGCAGGTGTAGTGGTCGCTCAAGCAAATAATATCCGTCTGGTACTATAATTACGAATTTTTACGAATAAAATGAGCAGTTTTATTGTGCAACGGTTTAACAAAAGAATTCAGATTTTCATTATTCGCGTGCACAAATGTGTACACTATGGCGAACAACATAATAAACGTTATCGAATCGTGGAATCGGTGAACGGGTTCGGCTAATGTCCCTCGACATTCATTTTTCATTGTCGAATCACGTCGATCATCGAGAACAACGCGTCGATGTCCGCGCGATGACACGCGACGATTGTTTACAGTGCTGTCGGTGACGCGCAATTAAAACAGCCTACCGGTTCGGTAATTTATTAAACCGGGGGCCTCCCAGTTCCAGCCCATTCGATGATAAACATTCCCTTATTATTACGACGTGTCTTTCAGCTGAAATAAATCTGACGGGAGTAGTTGGATTATCCGCGGCGCTACACAGTAGCTGTTAATTGCCCTCATTAAATCCTCGGTCATCGTTCCGGCGCTTGTGGACAGGAGTCGCCCTCATCGTGGTCCTGTTACATTAGAAGCTAAATAACGATCAGTGATTAGCCGGATGGACAGTCGTCGCTCGACATGGGAGCTAGTGGCCACGTGTTAGGTGAACATGCTCTCGGAAAAGTATCAGGGTCCACGTGCAGTCGCTGATGAACGTTATGAAACGCGCACGCAATTAGCCCGCTATCATTGGTGATCAGCGGAGCATGTGGATTCATTGTTCTGCAGCTGTGCGTCTAGGAAATGATAGTGCTATTCTACTACTTTGGAATGGACGAACATGTTGTAATGTTTCCTAAAAATTTCTCTCTGATGCGTTCTAAAATTCTGCTATTCGGCTACAACGGATCCAAAATATGTCACATTTTTTTCAGAATTCTAGAACGCATCAGGCATCAGTTTTCAGACCACTTTAATCGGCTAGGCCCTTTGTTTTTAAAGCACCGTAGGAAAGTTCCGGAGCGGTAAAAATAAATTCTGGGATTGCAACAATGAAATTGAACGAGCGCATCAGTGGCTTCAGAAGTCAGAACCTCTTCCGTTCCTCGGCGATGTCCGTGCACGTATTGCCCCCGTAAAAAAAGGATGTAAAGGAAGCAGGGTTGGCTTTCGCCATCATCGCCTTGGTATGCGTTTCTTAGAAACTGCTCCACCCCCACTCACGACATCCGGTAAACGAAGCTAGAAAGGATCGCAAGAAAAACGATAATGCACTTATCTGCGACCACGAGGGAAGCAGCGAGTGCGGCTCTCTCGGCCAGGCTAAACGAATTTCCAAAGCAATAATTCATCGTGAAACCCGCGTGTACACGGTGTCCGAAACATTATGGACTTTGGAACGTTATTACTGAAAATCTGATTTCGGATCTCCGGGACCTCGGTGTCCTGGTTTTTTGGAGAGACGCGTGTCTGCGCGCGCGCGAGCTGCTTGTTTAATGAATTTTATTATTATAAAAGTTGCTGGCTCGAAAGTTTCCCGTCAAAGGCGTTTTAATTATCCGCACGACCGGCCGCTTTATCCGAAAGCAAGTTGCACTATCGTTCCCAGCACACTTTCTTAATTACTTCCGTTTTAATTGTCTTACTCGCAGCTTCCTCCTCGGTTTATTGCGCGAAAACCGGCGAGGATACTTTAACCGGCAACGAGGACACGATCTGTTCCATTGGAGACGCGAGAAAACTCTTCTCTGCGCATCTCCTCGTCGAACTTGTTTAAACGATATTTTATTGTTCACAGTTGTTACCGTTTCTCAATCTAGTAATCTCAGCTAGTAATCAGGATTGTACGCATTAACGATTTGAACGTTGTGCGATTGTTAACCATTCCAAGTAAAAATGTTTGCGCCGGATTCGCGATGTTCGAGGGGCTTATCGGGTTGAGCTTTCGTCCCGAAATTCGATCAAGCGTTTCGCCGTTTCTCGAAAAGAAAGGAAAACAATTTTCGAAAAATTGTTGATACTCTCGTTACTGTGTTCTCTCTCGGAAAGCCACGCGTTCGGCTCGCGAATTCCCGCCTGGAACTTTCTATTGCTGTTGTTTACCATGGTAGACCGACGGAGCTTTTATTTTCGCAGTAATTGTATTTCATCAGGTTATGCGTATACAGCAATTTTACTACCACCTCGCGTTATTTCAGAACGTTAACTTCGATACGCACGTTTTATTTGTTCGTTCATTCCGCGGCCATAAAAGCCTGTCTTCCGGCGAGCACATTCCGAAAAACTTTCCGCCGCGGATATTCCGAACGAGAGAGGAAACGTCGACTGCTCTGGCTTCAACGAGGAAATCTTATCTGCCTGAGGTAGGGACGCGACGGAATTCTTTCCCTCGTAGAATCCCCGGATGGGTGTTCTTCATTAAAATATATACGGTAGATTTATGTTATTTATTCACCGCGGAAATTTCCCTCGCACAACTTTTTCTTTCGAGCAAGAAATAATCCTCCGACGCGCCACGTTCACTGCTCAGATTTCTCAAAAGCAAAGACAAGCATATTCTGCGACACAATTTTTTATTCCAACCTGAGACTCGCGTCCTACTGATCATTCTTGGCGCTGGACCTTTCAAAGTTTTCACTTCAATCTTCTTTTATTCGTTCTCGATTTTCGTGACAGTGAGCTGCCTTCGACGGAGGCCCTGGAAAAGTCAATCTACGTTCGATCAATCTAATTAGATACTGTAATTATGAACGAAGCCCTTTTTTAATCTCCCTTATAGTTGTTTAGTTCTATAGAAATAAAGTGGCCTCGTTTTCAGCGAACGAGAAATTTTCTTTAGCCAAGAATTTTATTCAGCGATCAGAGTTGTGCAGAATTACAATCGAATTATTCCAGGAATTATAGTTACAAAACAATTGAATTACATTGTAATTCAGTCATATTGTAATTTATAATTCAGATCTCCATTCAATTAAATTACAATGTACTTCGTAATTTCAATTGGAGTACAATTATAAAATACTTTGTAATTAAATTACGTTAATTACGAATTACGATGTAATTAAATTGAAATTTAAAATTAAAGAATAATAAAGTAATAGGTAAGAAGAGGTTGAGCTGTATTTTAATTATATTGTATTTCAGTTACACATCTGATTAAAATACTTAATTGAATTAATTGAAAGGTTCGAATTATGTAATTCAGCTACGACGTAGTTGAATTACTATACAATTAAAATACAATGTAATTCAATTGCGTAATTGAATTAGAATGTAATTGAATTAGCACAACTCTGTCAGCGATTTATCGGAGAGGGACTTTTTCAACGAAAATTCGCCGAACTACTCGTTATCGAATATGCTAAAAATAACACGACATTCTCATAACAGAGTCAATTGATCTCTAACGTGATTTCCGAAGCGTCGACCGGTGCTCAAATGCGGCGAACAACTGAATTCCCGTCAATGAAACATTCACCGGCCGAGCGATTTTCCCGAAACCAGTCGTTCAAGATTTAATTATCGCGTGGCGTGCCGGTTGTCAACGTTTCACGTCGAATTAAAGACTGTTAATGGACGCCAAGTCAGCGGGTCAGTTTTTGACTAATTCGAAGGGGCCCGCGAGTATCGTTGCATTCGTCACGCGGCCGCAGCCACTGTCAAATCCGCAAATCGCACACAAACGCACCGACGCGACGCGACGCGACGCGACCCGAGCGCGCCTTCGCCGCAAGTAGTTACGGTCTGTCACTCACAGAGGACGAAAAGTGCTTCGCCGTGCGACCGCGGATTAATTATAATTATACAGTCGGCCGCGAATTCAGCGAAATGTATATACCAGCTCGTTTCGAACCTCTCACCTTTGACGTCCGGACGGGAAAAATGCTCTTTCTTTCGCGAATTTTTCTGTCCGAGCGACTGCGCATTCGTTGCGAAGCTAATTCGCCGAAAACAGGTCACCTTTGATCATTTTTTTTTAGAGAAACTGTTAAACGTATGAATTTGAACTTTTGAGAGATCGTTAATGTATACTTCGAGGATGTACAGTATTTTTTTTCAAGTAAACATGTTGATGCATTCCGAAGTTACATAAATTGTGAAACAATTAAAAAGTTTTTCAATCGACAATTTTTGACCAATGTGAAAGATCGCACTGCTTTTTCGCAGATAGCGAACAACATGTAAAAATAAACATTCTCGATTACGGGGTCTTCTGTTTCGTACGGTAACGAAATCTTGAAATTCTGTATGAAATTGTTCATCAGCGACGCGAGAATTCTACACCGTTTACAACCGATGACCAAAGCGTGGGCCATTCGGTTCAGCTGTTGCTCTGCATAATTAAAATCGCTTGCATTGCCCGCCGATGGACAATGCTGCCGTGAATTTCCGCAGAGTTTACCTCCAAGTGGCTAATTAATCACTATCAACTACCATTTATGCTAGATTAATATCCAAGAATGTGTAACAAACAGTCGCGTGCCTTGTTCCGCAGACGAATTATCTCGCAAACAGTTTCTCGTTTACGAAAGCTGTAGAACTGCGAAAATGCATAAACACGTCGCAAATACTGGACAGCAAATTTTTATACATTTTTTCTAATACTTTCTTTTAGATTAATTTGAGCTTCCAATACTATTTTGGAAGTATTATATGTCTCTAGCTTGTGGGTGTATGGTAATAATGCTCTCGTGAATGTTGTCGTAATTTGATGCGGGCGTTTCCCCGAAGAAAACTTTGATGGAGGAACGCGCGATTTTATAGAGATTTCAAATGAACAAGTTTCTCTCAGTCGACGCACTCCGTTCTCCAATCGGCCGTGAAATCAAAGCGTTCGACACTTCCGATTTCGCTCGAACAGAGTTTCACCTGCGCCCTGGATCATGGACTTCGATATTTCGATAAACTCTTCGTCACCGAAAGAAAAAATGAAAAGGAATGAAACGGGACGACGAGCGCTCCGAAAATCATTTCGGAGGTTCCTGCGTGCAAGATCTTCGAACTTGATCTCGAACAAAACTATATCCATTTGCCATTAGCAAACATCAGGAAATATTTTTTAACCCTCCCCCGCTCCTGCGAGCAGTGACGAAAACGAGATTCAATCAGCCCCTGGGAAAATAACAAGGATATTTCCAGTTAATTGGAGCGCCCGTAAAAATATCAATGGACTGACTTTCCTCGGCCGTTGGCCACGTTCCGTGGAACCACGGTATCGACCAATTCGAATGAATATTTGGGACCTCGTGGTTATTTTATTAGCCCGGGAACCACGAAGAATTTTCTCCGGCTGACCTGGCGTGGGCTTGTATTACTAGTTCGACGAATTTTATCATGTTTGTGACTGTGGGAGATTTATTCTGGCGAGGATAAAATGGATTTTTAAAAAGCATTGTTCGATGGCACGAATGATCGATGGCAACAAGCTTCTAAACAAGAATTAACGAGCCAGACTTTTAGATAAAATATTTACAACAAGTTCTCAGGTGCGCGAGCGCCCATTAAACAATTACTTAACACTAATAGTTTCAAATTGCACGAACCAGTTCCGACGGTCCACCTAAAGGTCAACTCTATCACTGAAAATTTCGATTACGTAAAACCTATAAAACCGACACCCACGTGGTTGGACCGTTAGCGCAATGACTGCGAAATGAGAACACTAAATCTCCATCTAACGGAGCATGGAACCCGATCCACTGTCGAGACCAAGAAACACGTCTAGATCCGAGCGTTGAACTATCTTCTTGTACAAAAGGGTTAAGATCAATTAGATCCCCTACGATTTGCGACCAACGGTACACACAAACGATTGAAACACGGTACCGTAAGCTCGCATCAACTGATGGATCCTGGAGGCAGCAGACGAGAGGAGAATTCTAGGTCAGACAGGGATGACGGGAACAAAGCTGTGTCGTAGACACGTGGTTGCAGGAAAATTCGAGCTGGAGAACCCTTTCTCTCGCTAACCTCCCAGTTTCTGGTTGGACGGGTGTTGGCTCGACCGATCGGCAATATTTATCATTAATTCGGCAGCGAGCAGATCGACGACGGCTCGGTTTTATTTGTCGTGGAGGCGGGAGGGTCGAACAGGGGGATTTCAGGGGCCGGGGAGAGGAGGGGTAGGTGGCTCAGTGACCTGGCTGTGACCTGGTTTTCGAACCCCCGGATCGACCTTCCTGCCACCCACCTGCACACCCAGTTCGCTGCCTGCCAGCAGACCGAATTCCTGGTTTCCGGCGTTCTCTCTCGTCATTTCCTCCGGTCGGTGCATCGCCTAGCCACCCCTCTCCCCTCCCCCGTTCCCCTCTGCTCACTCTTGTTCCCTCTTGTTCCCCTCTGGTCCCCTCTCTGCCCGTCGCCGATGCGACACGCGCTGTTATTGTTGCTCGCGACGCTCGACAGCCAGTCGAGTAGTTCGGTCTCCGGTTTTTCCTCCCGGGTACCCTCTCCCTCTGAACGACCCGCCGGCCGCGAGATACCGTGAATCGATCGCGTGTACCCGCCCCCGCCTGGCCCCATTATAATTTGAAATTCTGGGAGACTCGTCCTCCGGTCCACGAACCAACGCGGCTACCACCGCGGAACAAGGAACGGACGATCGGAAGTCGTTCTCCGACACGACACACAGAATGGACAGATTCAAGCATTCGATGCGTTAGAAGCATGCATTTTCTGGTTTCGGTACCATATTATAGGAAGCACGTTCAGCACGATGTATAGGAAGCCTCTCGGACTCGGAAAGTTGCGAAGTCCTTCGAAAAATGATTAATTAAATAGGTTTCCGGTTCGAGAAGAAACGAGAAAAGTTCGGGAATATACACCGGAGCTCTTCGTCAACCTTTTTGCTAGCCTCCTTCACCGCGCGCGAACTATCGTCCTCTACTTTCCACATTATCGTATGCAAATCACTGTGGAGCGACCTCGAGCGTTCTAGCTTGGCCGAACCGAGCGAGCAGGAACTTTCGGGGACACGAGAATGATGTTCGGACGATTAAAAAGCGGTTTTTGCTCTGACAAGAATGTTTTATGGCCTCTCCGCGAGTTTCGACGATGTAAGAAACGCCCCGTAAATCGACGACGACGGTGCGCCATTCGAAGAAGGGATTAGTATACCTGGAAGATGATCGTAACTGAAACTGGGCCACAGTTACCTGAATAATCAGTTCGAGAAGTTATAGAATGCTTTGCAGGATTTTATAAATATCTCCGTTTAAAAGAGGAGTCTTAATATAATAATACTCTGGAGAAGTTTATTTGAACAGAGGCAGAGGAGTAGTTTCCGTATCGCGTCGCAACAATCGCGATACGTGGGCGGCAAAGAAATTGTACCCGGAAGAGTTAACTTCCTAACACGACGCAGAAAGGAGTGTCCTTTCCCTGGCGGGATAAAGGACCCGGGGATCCTTGTATTTTTCCCCGGCGTTGTCAGGAAGCTAGTGCTGGTCATTTATCGTGCTTTCCGAAGATTACCAGCGCGTTTCTTATTCCGGAAGATGGCCCCGGTCCGACGGTATAAAAGCCCACGGAGAATTTAATCTCGGACACGGATTACCTTTCAGGTTGATGCGCGTTATCAATCAGAAAATTACGACCGCGCGAGCATGATGCCTCGGCGTCGCGTCGGTGTAAAATCGATTTGACTTAATGTCGCGCGACTCCTCTAGACGTACAAATTGAAAAATATCTGCTGGCGTGCCATTTTTTTATAAATGAACATACAATTTTCTTTTTTTTTATTTAATCTTACCCAGATCCCTAATTGGAGTCTATACAGCTGAACATGATTTATATTATTTTACAGAGTAAGGTTTGAGTGACTGTTTAGCAGATTGTTTAGCATATCTGATTATACACGCGGATTGCATTTTTCCAAGAAAGTAAAGATACGCAAACGCGCACGGATGTTAGGTCTGGTGAAGAACATATCGGCTCTTATAAAAAACAGTATACAATTTCTGTTTTTTTGCAAAAAAAAAGGTTTAAAACTTTTTTAAATCCAAAATGATGTTTTTTCATGTACTGTTCCACTTAAAATAAAGAAATATAAGCAGATATTGGCATTATGTTTAAAATAACGGTCGCCCTACCATAATCCTAAAACCTTAAAATACTGTTTCATCAATTTCTCTAAAATAAGGAATTGCAAGTTACCTAGTTCTTACATTCAGACGGCGATATTGAACTTGATCCCATCCCGAGTTAAGAGTTCTGCGATTGCGTCTTGCTAGTCTCCTTCGAGGAAGGTGGAAGTGTTTAGTAATGTTGTGAAACACGAGGGAGCTGTTATTTGACATAAACATACAATTCCCAGCGATGTCGTTTTAGAAAGTCGATTCTCTTTTGGAAGATTTTTTCTTGACCTGGAAATTCCTGGACTTGAAATCATAGTAAGAGAAATCGTGAAGTCAATTCATTACAGTTTTTTCCTGTGTGCCCCTGGATGCGTGCTCGATATCATCTCCGGAGACACGTAAATAGGGGATTGCTTCCGATGGTGGGAAGGAGCAGGAGTGGGAGAGGGCGAGGGAAGGGAACGGAGCATCCGACTGTGCGCCTCAATTTTTGTTTTCGCTGCACCGCCGCGCCGCCGCCGCGAATTTAGGCCGCGCCACTTTCTATTTTCCGTCGGCGTTTATCCGCCGGCCAAAAAACACCGCCTCTCTGTCGAGTCGATGCGCGATGTATCGACAGCTCAATATCGAGGCTCGGCAGGCCTCTGGCGTCCCGATTGGAAACACGGCCGGATGCGGTCGCCCGATTTTTCTTTCGCAAAAAAAATCCTCGGCGAAACAATGGCCCGGCGCAATAACCGTAATACTCTTCGCGTACTTTTTAATAAACTCGTTTTCCGCCGCCGACGACGACCTTGCTCTCTCCCTGGCTACGATGCATTCTTCCAATCCCGGTGGTTTTCGGAAGAAAAAGAGAAAAAAATAACCGCTGCGGTATTTTCGATGCGTCCGACAAACATTCTATAATATGTACTACTCGCGAGCTCGCGTTATTCGCTCGCCCAACCGTGGGTATTTTTAATTTTAATTTTTCAGACGTCGATCTGCGTGGGTCGCAGTCGAATGAAAGTGTATCCGTGTTAATTCAAGAAAATTATAGTCGCCGGAATGAAATAGAATTGTTTTTTGATTGTCGAAGTTTGTAATACGTTCGCGGAATCGCCGGTTTTATCAGCAGTTCCAGTATCCCTTTGAGTTTATTTAAATTCTGGAAACACCCTTAATGCGCTTCACAAATATCTCTTTGATACTAGCCTCTGGAAATTAATACATAGCGATCCGGATTTGCATACATGACGGCCGGGCTATTCATTACTAAACTGCGGAGCTTTATGTACAAAACTCCGCCGAAGTTTGAAAAATTCAGAATTTAGTTGAATATCCGCGAGATCACGTTTTATTTGTAATTTTTTATTGTATAAAGCTTCGGTTAATTTTGGTCACACAAAAGTCGTCGATGATATTGTAAAATTTGTGTGGAGCAATCTTTTGCGATGTAAAACATTAGCTATACAGGGTGTCCCAAAATTACCTTAGTTTAATGAAATGGGAGGTTCCTGAGATCATTTCAAGCGACATTTTCCTTTGCAAAAATGTTATCCGCGGCTTTGTTTAGGAGTTATTAACGAAAAACACGGACCAATCAGAGCGCGACCTAGACGCGAGTTGGCACAGTCGGCCAATAAACAGTTGGCGCGCCGGGCCGACTGTGCCAACTCGCGCCTAGGTCGCGCTCTGATTGGTCCGTGTTTTTCGTTAATAACTCCTAAACAAAGCCGCGGATAACATTTTTGCAAAGGAAAATGTCGCTTGAAATGATCTCGGGAACCTCCCATTTCATTAAACTAAGGTAATTTTGGGACACCCTGTATAAATTTAGTTTGCTCGTCAGGTGCGTTTCCGTAAACCTACGGAACCAGTTTCCCAGTAGTGCACAGTGCTTCTACTTCCTGTCGAATTTATGATTCTACTTTACTTGTTCAGCCACCTCCCCCGGTTCCATTACATTTCGCCGGTCACGTACACGGCCATTTCACTTGCACCCACGTACGGAACCCCTCGATTTATTATCTCGCTATTCTACCAGTTCTGCATTCTTTCGAAAGGACGCGTTCCCATTTTACTCGATCAACATTCCTCGACTTTAGTAAATCCCCCTGACACGTCGCATGGCTATTCTACTTCCTCCTCTCGGAGCTGCAGTCTCCGCTAGTCCCCGAGAAATACGAGTTACACTGCCAGTCGGAAGTTTCGAATCGCTCTGCGAATTGATGGGAACGTGCTTGTTAAGTCAACAAACATGAATAATCACAAACTATTGAGAGTTTCCACGAATTCCAAACAACACTTTCCGGAGCGCAGCTCCGTTTCGTCACTTTTCTATTAACCCTTTGCACTCGGAGCTATTTTAACAGGAAAATTAAACATTTCTTCCGATCTAGAATATTTCCATTCCCACGATTTTTCACATTTTATGGATATGACATTGGTATAATATCTCGTACAATACCTAAATGTTTAGTAATTGATTAAATATCGATATATTTAATAATATAAACCAGGAATCAAAAATAACAGTTATTCTAAAATTTTCTACGATAAAAATCATTAATAAAAAGTTGATCATTATTGAAATTTAAGGTAATCTACACAAAATATAAAGAAAAAATTCGAAGAACAAAATTATTAAAAAATATCCATTTTTATAGTTTTTGGTTACAAGTAACGGTTATATTAGTAGACTGCGGATCTTTATGCAAAATAAAAGTTAGGGTCCTGATGTAAACAATATTTTTAGTGGCGCCTCAGAGGGGACAACCGAGTGCAAAGTGTTAAACGCACAATGAATTGAATTTTTCGTCAACGAACAATCTAATTTCTGTTCAGAGAAACAGGCAAGGATGAAAGGGTACGTTAAGGCTGATCCTTCGGTGCAGAAGCATCCAAAGGAGGTCGTTAATGGTGTTAAAAGTCTACGTTTGCAAATGGGGCTGCATCTCAACTCCTTTGTTTCGGGTGGAGGCCATCAAACAATATTTTCTTCCGTTGGCCCGACGTCTGACGTCGACGGGTACGCTAAATGAATATTAAACCGTTGTTTAACTCCAGCCACAAAGAAGATGAATCGTCGCCGGTTCTTTGCGACGCGCTTCAATAATTGACTCGCGTTTGCATAACCAATTGTCCTTGAAGCTGCTTCGATCCGATCTGTCGATCGGTCTCTATTGAATTCCTAAGTAACGAGTCTTCGATAGGATCTGCTTTTTATTGAAAGGCAACGCGTGAAGCCTGTTTATCTCTCTCTCTCTCTCCCTATGCTTCTTTATGAATTATTGAATCTTTTGTGCGTCCATAGTTGCTTTCCGCCCTCCGAGGACTGCTTTGCTTTTCAAATCGCGATACGTAGACGACGACGACGACGAATATACTTTGGTACGGTCACAATCACGAAAAATCGAGGAGTTTATTTATCAGTCCAGAAAGATTTATTAGAATATTATTATATAGTGTGCAGTGATCATAAATTAATGCGGCACGTATTAACAGGAATTAAATAATTACGTACGCGATACTAGTAATTTAATAGAATCAATTAGAGCGCCCAAATTAATTATTACTAATTAATTACACCGGTTAGATGTAATAACACCCAGATACTTTGATATTATTGCATATGAAGTTACATGTTATTTACGTCTCTGTACGCAATATTCATAATTAATTTCACTCTTTTTTCTCGTCTTCCTTGTTTGTCAATTTATTTGATAAGCACTCGAGTACTGTGCGGAACTTTCAGAAAAATCGCTCTGAAGGGGCACTGTGAATTAAATAAAACTCCATTTTCTTCGTTCCTCGATAAATTATAAACACGAAACAGTATTAAATTCTACGCAACCCCGCAGTTTTATACCGTCTCGAAGATGTTCGCTCGCCGTAAACGTACGCAGCTCCACGGGGTTTAATTATTATTATTAAATTGTTCCGGGAACTCTCCCGAGTATTGCAGTTTCTCCAAGATTCGACGCAATTTAACAAAGCTCCGCGCCGTGATTATAATTGTTAACGGGGCCGGCACTTTCCGACGCTCGTTGGAAACGAAACACGCCTTTCCATTCTTTCGACCGTTTCGTAAAGGCGAATTTATTTAGTAAAGATTGTTTCAACCGATCATCCATGGTGATTAATAAACAATGTAAGACTGCAAAATAGAAGAAACATGAAATCGTTTGCGATGTACAACCGAAGGAGTGGATTCTCCTTTGAAATTGAAAAAGCAAAAGAAGTGCTATGAAGATAAAGAAACGCTCTTTCTATTGCTATTTTGCACAAGATTCTACGATACTTTTTTCGCTCTCTGGAGCCAGTTAAAATTTCAAAGCCAACATTCGCTTCAATGTTGAATGACTCGAATAAAACAAATCGCACAATAATCAACAACCACATATTTTACACAGGAAAGATAGCCCTTCCAAATGATATTAACGCGATTCATCAAAAAAATTTGTTTCACCCCGTGTGATGTTACAAAGTTGCATAAAATTTTTGTTAACCTTCAATGTTGTCTTTATCTCGCTATAACTTTGTAAAAAACCAACATAGCAAAAATTTGAAACAGCGCATCTGAAACTAGAGGTTTCACCCTTTCAAACCACTGTTTAACGATATCCATACAGCAATTTTGGCCGGAGTTATGATGACGTAAACTGGTACCAATTTTTCGGGATCGCAGAGGTGATCCCTTAATTTTTTTGGGAAGTGTATATGTATAAAAAAAAGATGAGAGTGCGAGGGTGAGAAAGGCAAATGTTAGCCGCCCACCAGCCCCGGTTCGGAGGATCAGAGCCGACAGAATTAACTTCTGCAGGATTAGCGATCGCCTCGGGATCCCCGTGGGCCACCGTGCCCATTAAGGATTACCTTCGCCGACATTTTAATTCCGGGACACCGATATCCGAAGGACCAGGTCCCCGCGCCAACTTCCTGCGAACTTCTTCGGGAAATGAAGCTTCGCGACCGGCGTCGGGGAAATGGATTTCGAATTTTCTGTCGGGGGAGTCGAGCCTGAATTAAACGGTCTCGTACACTCTCGCCGCGAAACGAACGCTGAACTTTCACGGTTCCTTCTGCGAGTGAAAGCACTTTTCATGGAAATTTTATTACGCGCATCTTGAAAGGTATATATTAGTCCGTACACTCTGCGAGGTTCGTTTAAAGATTCATAAGATTCGATATGTGACTGCTACTTTTGCCTCGCGAGTTTTATCATACTTTTGAAAATTGATTATAACAGTTTCCCCAAACTTGAAGCTGGGAATGAAATGGGAAATGTCTACGGAGAGATTTTCATTTTACTTATAAAGCAGACGGAAGTTTTTCCATATAAGAACCGTCAGATTTGACGAATCCACAATGCTCGGGGATTACATTTGTTGCGATACAAAATTGCAGGAAAACGCAAAGGATGGAAATTCGATTTGGCGAGGCCGTCAAAGCACAGGAGCCCCTTAGGCTCGCGACGCGTGCGCCGGGATGCCTAGTGTAGGCGTCGCAGAGACGATGAAATATAAAAAAGAGAGGCGCGCGCTTTTTATTAGCAGCGACCAGGAAAAAGCACGCGAATGCTTCCAAGGGCGACTGCGAGAACGCTGAATAAATTTATATTCTTTTGATGGGAGCGACGAGAGAGAGCGAGCATAATACCGGCCTAGGGTTGAATTTAATAACGCTTGCAATATTTTCGCTCATTTTTAGAATATTAAATGCTGATAGCTCTTCCACAGGATTTTCACGAGTTTGTGAATGAAACAGTTTTGTGTAAATATCGGTGGGACAGCTGGGATATAGTAACCTCCAGCAAAAAAAAATATTTGTACACACAATATTTTTCCGATGGCTCCTTTTCCATTCCTAGCGATATAACATGTAAATGTTAGCTAATATAATATAATAGCCGAAGCGGCCACTCGTGATTCTATCGACGGAAAAAAATCGCCAGTTAATTGTTGATGGGACGAGTGATCGGACGCGTTTTAGCGCCGGAGTGCATTGAAATGTATAGTCTATTGTTTCCGGCGCGGCAGTCTGTTTATTTTAACAAGAAAGTAGGTAAATAGCGCTCGGGATTAATTGCAGTATACAATGAATAGAAATTAGCGTCGACTAATTGTCTTTCGCTCGTTTGGTCACGGAAATTTCTAACTGAATCCATCGCTAACACGACGGCGGCGTTCTATTTTATTTGTTTTCCACCGTTCCGACGTGGTGCTTGCACCTGATATAAAGCGCAACGAAGAGCCGATTCTACTTGTTTCACTTTCAATGCTTCTAATCTCCTCGCCGCGCCGCGTCTATCAAGCATTTATTGTTGTCCGACGGGAGAACGCGTTGTTTCTTCCTGCTTGATCCTCCGTGTTCCAAGATAACGTCTTCGAGAGATAATAATAAATGATATTCATGCCGTCCGACGTTATTTTCTGCAATTCTTTGACTCTTGAAAATTGCTATACAGTTTGATATTTCCTTGAAAATACGGTTCAGTGAATCGACAACTTAATATCGCACAATTGCTCGGCTGACAAAAACATTTCCTATCTGTTACAAAAGCTAGCACGTCCCGCACCTTTCGAACAGGAACTATGACTTCGCGTGACGCTGAGCGCGATCGCATTCTACATTCTACTCTTACGTAACAGAACCTTGTAAATATTCTACTCGTGTCGGTTCGTCCGCCATCAAAACTGTCTGCCTTAAAATTTCCTGCAGGATGTTACGATGTCGAGTATTTCAGCTGGTCTGATCATCGTCGTCGTATTCCACTGAAATGATCGATGCAGCATCGAGTACCATGAATTAACCAATTCGATCGTTCTGATACCAATTTCGACGTCTGTATTATTGATTTGGACTTTGGCTTGGTCCCTTGGTGCAGAGATGCACCCCCGCAACGTTCATTAAAAACGCAGCCGACGGGATGCACGGCTACTCGGTGCATTGTGCGGCCGCACAATAAGTCTGGCATTGAATCCGATGCAGAAAGCCTTCGTCGAATGAAATTCAAGGCTGTTTGCTTCGTTCAGCGCGATCGGCCGAGCGGAAAACGCGCTTCTAAGCTACTTCCACCAGCTGGTGATCTGCTCTGTCCGTTTTATTAGAACAGCAACACCGATCTCCAATAATACCGAGATTCTCTCGTGCTTTAATATTAATTTGATATCTTCCG